>CM075771.1:52451325-53798825 GCA_037974665.1 Ehretia macrophylla | reverse complement strand
TTGTCCTTGCAGCAACAACACTCCCTCAATGCTTCATAACCTCTACATAGCAGTTGCACAAGCTCCTCAGTGCAACGAGATCTCCTCAGTGTGTCATCTTCCGTCTTATGTCTAATCCTCGAGCCTGGGCTCTGATACCACTTTGTTGGGAATAAGGATACACATGCACACATACAACACACAACGCAGTGGAAATCAACACAAGGAGTTTAACGTAGTTCTACCCTCTACCTACGTCCACAACCCAAGTAATTAGAAAATCTATTAATCAACAATAAACCATTATAATGCGGATGATCTTTTTGACAATAAAAGATCCAAACCCTCCCTCACTCAAACGCTCATAGTTTTAGAAAAATACTATAAAACCCTCCCAAGTAACTTTATGAACGAAAAAAGTCTAAATTCTCGCACAAATACTTTATTTATGGCTAAAGTCTAAATCCTCCCCATATCGGCTTTTTTCTGGCAAAATCACGAAAAATACTCTCAACATTCGGCTCACCCCCTACCACACCCCCCATGAGTTGTGGCTCTTGTGACACTGAATTACAAGCTAGAAAGTCCTATTTATAGGCAACTAATCCTAACTCCAATAAGATTGGAAAACCTATTTTTTCTCCTATTAGACTTCTACTTGTCTTTAACTCCTAATTGGGCTTGGACTCAAACCAATAACCCAACATTTTTCTCATATAATGTACATGATGAAAAAATAGAAAGATGCAAAAATTATGCCCATGTGAAAATTTATCTTTCCTTCGTCTGAGTTACTTAAATCACGCTAATATGTTCTTTATGTGTTCATAGCCAGACATCCTAGAGGAATAATAATTTGAACTTCAAACTTGCAGTTAGTCATGCAAATAGATTATCCATCTCTTTTACTCAATCTTTTACTTGTTTTAAAGCCAAATATTTGCATTACCTTGTTGCAATCTATAGATATTTTATGTGAACTTAAAAATGCTTTGCAGACAAAGTTCATTACCACCATGAAAAAACTGCCAATCAAAAGAATGTTATGCCTTTATGCAATACTTAGAGATTGTGAATCCCAAATTAAACCAAAGGCATATATCTCCTTTGATTACTATCTCTCTCGTTGATTTTAATAGTATAATTTGTTGAGAATAATGGCTATTCGATCTCCTACTATTATCGTGTATAGAAAATGTGAAACAAAAGATACAAATATTCTAACGCGGCTTGGGTAGCTCTTACCTAAATGCACAATATTACCTCCCGCCTGACAAAAAATATATATATATATTACCTCTTGAAAAAATTCTACTCTTGTAGAAAATAATAGTTACAACTTTTTTTTTTTTTTGGTCATATAATAGTTACAACTCAAATAACCATATTCTCAATCATACTCCTAATAATATAATCGAATTGACGTTACACAAGCATTGAGTAGATGAATAATCAATTGAAACTTTTATGAAGTTTTCTTGAAATCACTTTCCCAGTACCAATAATAAGGGACAAAGAAGAGACCTTTTTCAGCTGCTTTGTCCCACGTCTATGACAATTCCTTTGAATAGTTAAGAGGTATAGTGAACCAAAATGGTACGTGCAGCTAGCTAAATCTTAATTCTTAAAACGGCCTTAAATGTTGAAGGACCAGAAAAAAAAAAAAAAAAAAAAAAATGGAAGGCATAGTCCATTGTGGTACGTATTTAAAGTAGGGGCAGTTAGATTAGAATGAAAAAGGTCCAATGTTAGGTATGGTTCAACGTGGCACAAACTCCATAAAAGCCAGTTATGAATTAAGAGCATACTATTGCAGTGACGCAACGTGAGAGAGACTTTGCATTCTATAAAGGAAAATAAAACACATTTAGTCGCTATTGTTTTTAAAAAAATTTAATTTAATTTTTATTATTTGAAATTTTTAATTTTAATTTTATTATTATTTCTTCTAAATATTCAATTTTATTTTTATTATTTAAAAATTTTCAATTTCGTTACTATTATTTTCAAAAAAAAAATTAATTTCATTCTTATTATTTTTTTAAAGTTTAAAATTCATCCCTATTGTTTAAAATTAGTCAATTCAATCCTTATTATTTTTTTCAAAATAATAAGGCTAAATTAATTTTTTTTATAAATAATTGGAACAAATTTGTTTATTTTTTTGAAATAATAGGAACTAAATTGACTAATTTAAAACAATAAAAAGGAATTTGAAATTTTAAAAAAATAATAAATATAAAATTAAAATTTTTTTAAAATAATATAGACGAAATTAAAAAAATTTAAATAATAAAATTAAAATTAAAATTTTTATTAAATAATAAGAATTAAATGTGACATTTTTTCCATCCTAAAATGTCTGCAACCTTGAGATTTAAGCACGGATGAGACGACCTTACTATTCTCCTGTCACTTGCATTTACATTTGTCTTTTATGGAAGCAATAGTGATTGAGGGTTTTTTTTTTTTTTTTTTTTTTGTCGAGGTGATTGAGGGTCTGAAAAGGTTCAAAATGCTACTCTTTTTTCTTAGCCCACTAAAATATGACATTTATCAAATAGGGGTTTAGTGGAGTGATTGAAATCTCGAGTTTGAAGTTATATTTTTATTTCACAAATATTGTCTCATCATTAATTAATTTAGAATATATGTTATGGCGTACTACTGCTGAGTTTGTAGCTTCGCATAGATTTAATGTAATTCTACCTAATATATGAGTTTCTCATCATCTTGAAAAGAAAACCCAAATAAGAGATGTAAAAGACTTAATGCTATCCTCAATTGAGTCTTTAAAATGCAAAATTTTTTTAATTTGGATATTTTTAAAGACCCCAGTATCTAAAAGCAACACTATTCATGGCAAAAGTACGTGGAGTCTACCACTTTTGACTTAAAAGATGTTAATATAGAGACTCAGTCTCTATTTTTTTCAATAAATTTGTGGAAGAAAATAGAGACTGTGTCTCTATTTTGACATCTTTTAAATTAAAAGTGGTAGACCCCACATACTTTTGTCATGAATAGTATTGTTTTTAGAGACTGGAATCTTTAAAAATATCTAAATTGGAAAAGTTTTACATTTGAAGACTCCATTAAAGATGTCCTAAGCAAAACACTAGAACAATCCACTTGACCTAAAAATCGATAGAGTAATATTTTATGTCATTCTTTCACTCCACTTTTATATGGTAAGACATTATGTATTAAATTTGAAGTTTTTCGTGTATATGATAAAAGTTTTATTATATAAAATAGAGTAAACAGGTGAAGGGATGAAATATAGTGATGCACCATTAATTCGATATTGTGGAAGAGAAGACTTATCATACATATCACGTGCTTTTATTGAAACACCCTTTGCCAACAACTTCATAATCATTTCATTTTCTTCTTAGGTAGATGGCATCGTTAGCTTGTATTGTAGTATTTGCTATATGGGAATGGTCAATGAACACAAACAATAAAAAGCAAAATAGAGTACATCCTTTTGTAAGGGGAAAAATAAAAAAATAAAAATTGGAGTACATCCTTTGTCAGTGGCGGAAGTGTGTGTGCAAGTGGAAGCTAAAACATTAAAAAAATTATATATATATTTTTTTTAAATAAATATTTATATATTTTTAGTTAAGAAAATAAATTAATCATCTTCAAATATATATATATATATATATATTAGAAAAAGTTTTTTCATCTGCACTAATTCCACAAATTTAAGAACTCAAGGGTGTGGCAACTGCCAACCATAATGCAAAAACCTTTCTTTCCCCCCAAATAAGAGACACATTGACATGATATCACCAGTTTGGCTCCTAGAAGAACTGTTTAGAGGAAGACCATCCCAAAAATTTTCCACAAAGGTTCACCAAACATTATGTGCGAATTTATTAAGCAAATCACTTAATGCGAATTTACTATTTTATTTTATTATTTCTATTTTTTTTATCTTTTTGCAAGAGTACAAAAACATAAAGTCAACATAGTTTCTGAGAGACTCTTCTTTTTAACCCAGACAGCGAATGTAAAATATAAAAGAGAAAAAACTCCAAAACCAAACGAGACAAGGATCGATCATCTAATTACTTTTGAGACTAAATTCACCTCGAGAAGAGACAGGTCGAGCATTAACAAAATCTCGTAAAATAAAATATTCTCTAAGGTAGTATTAATATCTCTTTTGTCGACGGTAAAAGGTAACTCATTTTTGCTACACACTTTCCATTTTACATTTCAGTTATTAAGTAAGATCAAATTACTAACTTGAGCATTAGAGTGCTCACGCAAAAAAAATTCCCAGTTTGTTCATTGTGTGCAGACCAAATCGGACCTCGGCTTAGAAGCTAAGAATTCAAATTTCTACCTTGGCTTCATCTAAGGAAAATGATTGATTATCCCATTGAAAAACCAACATGGTCAATACTAGAAGTCATAGCCAAGTTGGTGGCCATCTTCCACCACCAGCACAAGATGATTCACTAAGCCATGAGCAACCACTACTACCATAAATCGACAACCCTAGTACCATTCCCTATGCTATCACCACCATACAACCACTATATCAGCCTATAAACCCATCACCAGCACTTCGGTGATCCCAGGGCCATTTTTATTGGATCACAACCAATACACTACTATTTCACCTTCACAGCCCATGGATCTCAACACCTTCACTAGAAAGTTTTATTCCTTAAAAGGTGCCAAGAAAAAATTCATCTTACCCCAAACAGAAGCGCAAATACACATCCCACCAATCTGTATACCACAACCAATAAATCCCGCAATACCCATTATTCCTGAGCCAATCGACCTTGTAGAGAATTAGGACGAGGTCTTTTACTGAGAAATCAAGATTCTTTTACTGGATATCTCCCAAAGATGGGGAATTGAGGAACAGACAAAAGGATGATTAGCTTGGGGACCAAGACCTTTATATAAACAACCTAATCAGAATCCCACTAATCTTTAGCTTGGGGACCAAGACCTTTATATAAACAACCTAATTAGAATCTCACTAATCTTTAATTAGATTGTTATTGGATACCACACATTACAGAGTCCATACCAAATAAGATGTCTCATTAGGATCTTTACTATAATTATGATAATTACTATAATTAGATCACTTAATTATCATAATTAGAATAGAAGCCCAAATATAATTGTTAATTATTTGTAAGTCCACATTTAGATTATTGAAAATAACCCAACAATTCGATTATAATTTGTTTAAATCTTAAATCCTAAAACCCTAAACGTTAAAACTTTTTACTTAAAATGAAATTAATCAAAGTTGAGGGGTAGTCATTCAATATGCACGAACATTTTGAAATTTTTTCCGTGTATATCAATATACAAACAAATATTTATGCAACCATACGTGCACCAATAAGGCGTCAAACTGGGATCACATTGTCATTATCTATATATGCAGATGTGTAGAGGCCAATGTAGTAATGGTAGATTATAAGCAGAAGTGGAAGTGTACTTCAAAGTCAAAAATCCGTTTACTATTCGTTATAGATGTTCTTCACTCTTGATGGCATTCAATAATAGAGTGTTATTAGAATTACTTCATATTCTCGTCATGCAATAACAACCAAAGGGAATTCACTCATTTTACTCTTTTGCATTATTTGTGAGTAGGAATAAATTGAACGAATCCTATATATATATATATATATATAAGCCAATGCTAAGGGAACAAAAGCGGATGTAATTCATCTAAATGGGATCATTTTCAGCTACCTGTCCTTGGTAAATGATGTCCATCAATTGCCTTTATCATATGCAGGCTTTATGATATTAAAAACGAAAGAAGGACCAAAACCAATTGCTTCATAATCACACGCATGCGCTACTTGTCTAGTACATTTCATAGTAGTAAACGAACTTCGTGTAGATAATTCCTTGCATTTGCATGGTCTATGTAAAGCTGAGAGAAGTTGCTTTTTTTTTTTTTTTGGGAATAAAGAAGGGATTTGGATTCTCTCATTACGTCATAACGTTATAATTGAAAGAGATCCAAATGCTCATCATCAAATTAAAGATTGAGCTAGCTTAGGTTTTTATCTTCTTTGTTTTTTGTTTTTTGTTTTCCTTCTCAAATAGGAAGGAATTGATGCAGTGCCATTGATATTATTTTACCAATTTATACTTTCATTTGAGACTACATGAAGAATACTGAAAAAAAAATTATTTTCAGAAATATGTAATTTGGCCCAAAAAGAGTCAAAAGTAATAATTGAGATTTCTGCTCATTGAAATCACCTCTGGGTCAAACTAGGAGAAAGTAAATTAGTCACAAAGACAAATTTATGAAGCTCAAGTTTACCTTTCATTATCCTTAGGAGGAGTAAGAGGTAACACAAAATATTTAGTTACAGTTGCAAAAACTCAATTAACAAATAGAAATGGCTTTTCAATTGTGGATTAATGAGGATAACAAGAAGAAAAGGACTATTAATGTTCATAAAATTAGTGCAAATTTCTTGAGACCATGGCGAACTATTTTTTTCCGAAATAAAATAGTTCCAGGGCCGATGCAGCTCATGCCCAGTCGAATTGCAAAGCGCACTGGCCCTAGAATTTTTAAAAATATTAATGTATTTTCAGGCAAAAAAAATCAATTATCCTTACTTGAAAAAATATATATTTTTATAATAGTAAAATAATGTTTTATAACCGGTACTTAGAAAAAAAAAATAATAAAAAAATAATAATAATAAAATAAAATAAAAAACTTAGATTTGCCTGTGCACATTTGGCATCATTTTTTTTCCTACACATAGTTTAGCATGGCATGCAATTAGTGTGAGCACTATTATTACGTATTTCACAGGCTATAATTAACAGCCGTAGACAAGTCAAACATGTAAACGAATTCTGTTAGAACTCTTTCTATATGCGTCTTTTCATGAGTGAATTCTCATGACAAAGTAGACACTTTATGGGTGATGTAGATGGCACACCTCTACTGTTAATTACATACTATGATAGATCTACTTTACCGACATTTCTTGCATAATTTAAATAAATCCTCCCATTCATTACTTATCTTCATAATTTTTCCCTTCTGCTCATTTGTGTACTTTGCTCTGCAAAATTCTTTCAGCCTCTGACACTAGCTGCATGCTATCAAACAATATGGTACAATCGAAGAAATATCGAGGCGTCAGACAGCGCCAATGGGGTTCTTGGGTGTCCGACACTCGCCATCCATTGCTGTAAGCTCAACCAGATAAGAAAATAGATGTTACAGGCTGAAAAGTTTTTGAAACGATTATCGTTTAAAACAATTATTTGACTTTTACACGTGAGATCCATGTACCGGACACAGCCTTGATTTTCCCGTTACAGTGTTTAGATTTCTACATAATCTATCTGTCGGCTTATGCTACTGTGTGTCTCTCACATAGCATGTCGAAATATTATGCTATAGCACGCGTAATATGAAGAGAAATTGTGCGTGTATATTCATCTAATCCTTTTGATATTTTAATGGTGTCACAGGAAAAGGAGAGTGTGGCTAGGCACATTCGATACAGCTAAAGAGGCAGCTGAAGCTTATGATCAAGCAGCCATTTTATTGAGTGGCCAAAATGCAAAAACAAACTTCCCAGTAAAAGAAAATTCAGATGGCGAACCAAAAACCAATGAACAATCACCTTCATCACCAAAGGCCTTATCAGAAATCCTTCATGCCAAGCTCCGAAAATGTAGTAAGGCACCATCTCCTTCTTTAACTTGTTTGAGGCTTGACATTGAGAATTGTGACATTGGTGTATGGCAAAAGCGAGCTGGTCCATCCTCAGATTCAAGATGGGTGATGAGAGTTGAGCTTCAGAAAAAGACTGATGATGTTGCAGAAACTGCATTAATGCCTTCAACAACGATGGAAGGGAGTGGTAGCTCGAAAAGTAATGACATGGATGAAGAAGAGAGAATTGCACTACAAATGATAGAAGAACTTCTTCACATTAATAGCCCAGGTCCTACACTTGAATTTGAGGACTCCAATAGTTTTAGCATGTAACTTTTCATTCTCAAGTGAAATTCTTAATCTTGAAGAAGCTGTGTGGGTGAAATGTGGAGAACTCCTTATGATTTGTCGAAAGTGTATAATATCGTTTATGGTATGTAAACCTCCTTATAATTCCCTTATGGTTGTTTAAACTATACATACGTACTCCAATACTATATTTCTGTCAAAACAATTAACAAAAGTAACTAATAGACCTATGTGCGCTTAGTTCTTTTTTCTTCATGGTCCCTTTTGTTTATTTATACGTAATCGTAATATATACGTGGAGATTACAGTACAACAATAAAGTATTATACACTTTTGACAAATTACAGGAGGACTCTATACATTTCACTCGAAGATTAGGTAAACAATTACATTAACATGTAATTAAAGACTTTATTTAAATATCCATCAGGTATTGTATTACTTCTCAAAAAGTGAAGTGTGAATAAAAAAAGGAGGGAAGTTCCATTGTTGTATATGCCATCTACTAGGTCTTCAAATATCACAATTTTTTTTTTTCAGTAATTAAGTTTGAGCTGTTGAGATTATGTCTTCCTTTTAAGAGTATATTTGTATTTGATTAGAATTTTTCTTAGATTCCACCTGGTCAACATTCTTGTGAGATGGAGTGATTCCTTCTTTTCTACCAGAGGAATGTAAATTGGGTTAAGTAGAGAGACGAAAGAGAAGCTTTTTATCTAACACATAAAAAAGGACCAGCCGCCAAATAGTGAGAGAGAAAAGTTTTGGAAAACAAGACCATCTCTAACTTGTTCTTTTCTAAGATCAGAGGGCATAATCCATGAGAAACCTCCATCCAACACACCACCACCACCACCACCACCACTTTCAAAACTCTAGAAGCATTAACTGATCCCTGCAAACCCTGCTCATTCACTCATCTACCATCACTGATCACTGCAATTCTTCACTCATTTACTCACTCACAAAAACCGCATTTACTCTCCCACCAAACACCATTTATTATCATCTCTCCAAAGCTAAATGGCATCACCCTCAAAGCGAGACATTAGATCCATCAAATTGGTCACTCTTGCGGATGTGGGGATCAGTACACCCACTGATCT
Organism: Ehretia macrophylla; assembly: GCA_037974665.1. Lineage (NCBI taxonomy): Eukaryota > Viridiplantae > Streptophyta > Magnoliopsida > Boraginales > Ehretiaceae > Ehretia > Ehretia macrophylla. The sequence continues at coordinate 53,789,732 of CM075771.1, read as the reverse complement.
TGCTCTAGTGGGGAGACATCTCACTGAAACTCACATATCAATAGGCATCGTCAAAAACACTATCAACAAATCGTGGGGTCTGAAGGAATCAGTGGACCTCATTCCCATCAAGCTCAACACCTTCATTATTGAATTCAAGAACTCGGACGACAAGGAAAAAGCTTGGAGCCAAAGGCCATGGGCTATTCAAGGCTACCACTTCCTCCTTCAACCATGGAATCCCAATATTGTTGCAGAAGAGGTAGAAATGAAATACACATCCTTCTGGGTTCAAGTTCATGGCCTCCCTTTCACCTATATCAACGAAGCAAATGCAGAAAACATCAGCTCCTATTTGGGGGATCTAGAGGAGCTTGAGCACTTTGAAGAGGGCAAGCTCAGCCGCAGTAACATTCTAAGGATGAGGATTAAATGGGACACTGACAACGCTTTAAATACGAAAAGCTCAGCAGCTTCTGCAAAAATTGTGGTCTCCTTACTCATGAAACTAGCAATTGCATCACACGCCCAGGAAAATCATCACCAACATCAACAAAGTTTGAGCCGGAAGTGCTTGGTCCATGGATTAAGTCCTCTCCGGCGAGAAAAAAGGTTTCCAAACACTCATCTTCTATTCCTCCAGTCAGGGAGGCGCGTGAAGCCAGTTCCCAGACTAGCTCAAGTGGCAAATCAACCTCCCCCACAAATGGCAATGTCAAATCAGGGTCAAACTCAGCAGGGAAAGCTCAGAAACCCTTACCTGAAAGAGGAAATCCTCAATCAAAAAGCGCTTTTTCACCTGCAGGGTCACATGGTCCTAATAAATGTTCTCCAGCAAATTCAAATTGCACATCTTCAAAGCCCGCCAACAACAATCAGACAAAAACACAAACACAAAGCCAACTAACAGCCAAAACCGATACTAGCCCAAAGCACAACCCGGATATATTGAGCCCAAACCAGAGAGCCACAAAAACCAAGCCCAATCCACCTCTCCATCAATAGCCCAGAACAAACTCCTGCGAAAACAAAAGCCCAACTATGACTTGTCAAAAAACAACCTCTCACCAAAAACATCCACAACACAATACAAATCCTTCCAACTCTTCCAAAAGAAAAACGCAATCTGGCTCAGGTGACTCAACACCAAAAAGAAGGAAAACTGAACAACACTTCAGTGCACCCACATCTGAGATTACCATAGCTAAAGAAGCTCTCTTCGAAATTCCCATCGAAGATGAACTCGCTAGCACATGGACATCTCCCTCAAAACATGACTCTGGAAAATATGGAAGCAAGAAAATCAGCTCGCAAAAATCTCCTACCTCAGTGGCAATTTTTGATTCGCTGGGGACTGTCGAAGAACAGCCCCGGCGAGAACAATGATCGCTTTCGACTGGAACTGTCAAGGCATGGGCGCTGCCTTGACAGTTCAGAATTTGAGAGACCTTGTGTCTCACTTTAGGCCCAACATAATCAGTGTCTTTGAAACAAAAAATAAAAAAGAGAAGCTAAATAGAATTCTAAAAAAAAAAAATCGGCTATGTTAACAGTTTTTACATTGATCCAGTTGGCCTTTCAGGCGGGGCATCATTCTTCTTTGGTCAAATGATATCTCTCTGCAAATTATCAAGCATCAACAAAATTTTGTTCATGCTTCAATCAAGTCTGATTCCAGTTTCTCTTGGTACTTTACAGCTCTTCATGGATGTCCCTCCTTCAATGACAGGCAAATCCTTTGGTCAACTATCAGTAACCTTGTTCCTAATTAACAAAGAAGAGCCATGGCTTATCATGGGAGACTTTAACGACATTAAGGAGCACTCTGAGAAGAGCGGCAAGACTCAGAAATCCAACCACAAGATCCAAAAGTTTCTAGACTTCCTCAACCACAATGAGCTCATGGACATTGACTCTAAAGGCCGTCAATTCACTTGGGGCAACAATAGACAAGATGATGCTAATGTCAAGGAGAAGCTTGATAGAGCAGTCTGCACACCTCCTTGGAGATTTCATTTCCCGGATGCCTGGGTCACAAACCATCCGCCACTCGGGTCAGACCACAGTCCCATCATCCTCTCAACATCCATCGATCACAAGAGAAACAAAAGAAGATTCAGATTTGAACAATATTGGACATAAGAAAGAAGCTGTAGGGATGTTATCAAGGAAAGTTGGAACCACCCAAAGTTCTCGACTTCCAGAAGGGGCATCACACTCACAAAGAAAAAAGTCAGTACCTGCACTAAAAGCTTTATCCGATGGAGCAAAACGCACTTCCCAAATAACAGGAAGCAGATTGAAGTCATTAAAGATCAGCTTACAAATCTTCACAACTCTCCTTGGTCAAGCTCAATCCAAGCCAAGATTTCAGAGCTCAACAACAAGCTGGAAGATCTTTGGAACAAGAAGGAGAAGTACCGGGCTTCAAAATCTAGAATTCAATGGCTACAATGCGGGGACAAAAACACCAAATTCTTCCATGCATGTACCATTCAGCGGCGTGCAAAAATAGGATTCTTAGAATTCTATCGCCTGAAGGAAACTGGATCGAGCAGCAGGAAGACATCAAGAGATCTATCCAAAACCATTTTGTTTCAATCTTCTCATCTAAAGGGCAACGCAACATGGAACACGTTCTAAGTTGCATCACCCCAGTGGTCACTGAGACAATGAATGAGGAATTGCTTAGGCCATTAACGATGGAGGAGGTGAAGGCAGCAACTTGGAGCCTCCATCCGACTAAGTCACCTGGACCTGATGGTCTAACGGTACTTTCTTTCAAATCTATTGGGAGTTTCTAAAATTTGATGTCTTTGCAACTGTTAATAACTTTCTTTTGGATAAAGCACCGTTGGGCGAGCTTAATAACACTTTAATCTCACTAATTCCAAAGGTTCCTAATCCAGAAAATCTCTCTCAATATAGGCCCATTTTATGCTCGAACTTCCTATACAAAATTATTTCAAAGGTGCTAGTCCTCAGACTTAAGCCTGTCATGGACACCATTATCCCTCAAAACCAAAGTGCTTTTATTTCGGGTAGTGTTATTCAAGATAATCTTATCATTGCCCAGGAGATTGCACATCTTTTAAGAACCCTCAAGAGCCAAAAAAATTTCAAAGCAGCCCTTAAACTTGATATGAACAAGGCTTTTGACTGTGTCGAGTGGGATTTTCTTGAAATGCTTCTTGAAAAACTTGGCTTTTACCTGAACTGGACAAAGCTCATCATGAAGGCAGTCACCTCTGTTCAATACCAAATTTCAGTTAATGGTGAACTTCTCCCCCCATTCCATCCGAGGAAAGGGATTAGACAAGGGGACCCTTTGTCCCTATTTTTATTCTCTATCCTCACTGAAGCACTTTCTATGCTTCTGAAGAAAAAAACCGAAATTGGTGTACTCAAATGAATCAAAATCACTAGGCACTGCCCAGCAATCACTCATCTTCTCTTTGCAGACGACTCCCTATTCTTCCTTGAAGCTAGTACTCATGAAGCTCTCGCTTTTAAAGACTCTCTTTACCACTATTGTTTTGCCTTCGGACAAAGCATTAACCTCCACAAGTCGTCAATCACTTTTAGCCTCAACACCCCTTAAGAGGTTAAGAACAATATTAGTGGTCTTTTTAGAGTTAACTGCAATGGTGACATGGGGAAATATCTTGGCATCCTATCCATTTGGGGAAGCTCAAAAATTGTGGCCCTTAACTGGCTTCTGGATAGAATCTCTTCAAAAGTTCTTGGTTGAAAAGAAAATTTTCTTTCTGAAAGAGGCAAAGAAGTACTGATTAAGGCGGTACTTCAAGCTATTCCCTCCTACATCATGTCTCTTTTTCTCATTCCGAAATCTTTGTGCAAAACAATTTGTTCCATTATCTCTAACTTTTTGTGGGGTAAAAATGGAAACAACCGAATTCATTGGATTAATTAGAACACTCTCACTGACTCAAATTGGGACGGTGGATATGGCTTTAAAGATTTTGAAATCATGAATAAATCTTTTATTGCAGGACAAGCTTGGAGATTATTAAAAAATCCATCATCTCTCACTGCCAAGATCATCCAAGGCAAGTACTTCCCCAATGGAAATTTTTGCAATGCAAAAATGGGTTCCCTTCCTTCTTGGGCTTTCAGAAGCTTAATCATCGGTAAAGAGCTTATCAAGAAAGAAGCATTGTAGAGAATTAGAGACGGAAGAAGTGTAAAAATCTGGGAAGACCCGTGGACCTCCAGTCATAGAAGCTTGTCAAAGCCTTACAATTGTCAACTCAATTTCATGCATAAGCTCATAGTCAATGGAATGTAGAATAGGAACCTTATCGCACAGCTCTTCAACAATGACATCACTAAAGAAATCCTATGCATCCCTATTGCAGGCAACTGTCAGCAGGACACTGTTATATGGCCGCACAACAAGTCGGGCACCTACACTGTTAAAAGTGGCTATAGGAGTTTCAAGAACTTAGAAAGAATGCCTCTTACAAACCACAATTCATCCTATGTCTTCCCCAAGCAACTCTGGAAAGCAATTTGGAACACCAATGCGCCAAGAAAAATTAATGATTTCTTATCGAAGGCATGCATAAACTTAATTGCTACTGAAGAGAACAAGTTTGCTAGGAAATATGTTGAATCTCATCTCTACCGCATGTGCAAAAAAGAGCCTGAAACTATAGAGCACCTGCTCCTCTTATGCAACGTGAGTCGATGCTGCTGGATCACCTCACCATTCCAATACTTTCCTGACGAGCACTCAATCTCAAGATTTGATTCCTGGTATCTTGACTTCATCAACAAATGCCACACCGCAGGCCATGGAAAAAAATTTACAGCTTCTCTCATTGCACACACCTGCTGGCAAATATAGAAGAGTAGGAATGCTTTTATTTTTTAAGGCACCAGGTTTTGCCCAATCAAAACAGCTACCACTGCAATTCAACTTATGAAGGATTACAACAATGCTAATGTAAGAAGTGTAATGCCATCATCTACTCAGCGAACCTCAGCAAGTCATATTCCAACAATCTGGAGTCCTCCAAGCAGAGGCACCTACAAAATCAATTGTGATGCGTCTTACTCTTCGCATAGTAAATCTGCGAGTATCGCAATCATTTGTAGAGATCATGAAGGATGCCTCATCGACGGCACAACTTTCTCTTCTTGCTGCGAATTCCCTGAACAAGCAGAGGCCTTTGCCCTTCTAAGAGCCATCAAAATGGAAAACTCCCTCAGATATCGCAACCTCGTCATCAAAACAGATTGCGAAGAAGACCATAATGCACTTCTGCCTCAGACAAAAGAATGCAATTGGAAAATTGAAGCCCTGATTGCGGACATGAAAAGAGAGCTTGCAAGATGTGATAACACTAATATCCAACTCATTAGGAGAACTGCTAATGTAACTACTGATTGGATTGCTAACCAATTTAGACTTGGCATGTTGCTAAATGATTGGTTATCAAATGTTCTTGATACTCTGGCATGTTTGATTAACGCTGACCTTCCCTCGTCAGGGATAAAGTGATGTACTTTTGTTTTCAATGAATGAACGATTTCATCTATTCGACAAAAAAAAAAAAAAAAAACACTTGTTCTTTTCTTAGTAGTTTCATATTTCTCAAAGACTTTCACCAAAAAATAAAAAAATAATAATAATAATAATTCTCAAATACTAAGAGCCTGTTTGGAAGTGTTTTTGCTTCTTTGTTTTCTAAAACAGGTTTTGAGACATATAAATGTTCTCTAATCAAATTCTTAAAATTAACATACCTTTAGAGTTATAGGTACACATACACTCACACTCACACACACATACACTCACACACACACTCTCACTCACACATACATACACTCACACTTGAAACTGTTTCAAACAGTTCTAAGTTTTCTCAAACTTCGAAGTTTGGGAATTCACGGACCACTGGTCAGAATCAAATGACTAAAAGTTTCTTCAATTACACATTGGAGGGTTAGTTTTGGAAGCCTCTTGATAGAGATAAAAGAGGATACACTCCCCAAGATTTGTTTTGATGTAACCGTTTATGCCTTGTTTTTAACCAAAAAAAAAAAGAGTCTAACTAAATATAGTCACAATGATCCTTTAAATTCCATTTCCAAGCTCCTATTTCGAGTTTCGCTCCAATTGCATCAACTTCATTTACAAGATCATTTCTAAAATCATTTTGTTGAGAATCAAGCATTTTACGAACCAAATCATCTCCTCTACACAATGAACTTTCATTTTTAGAAGTGTGATATGGGATAATATCATTATTCATGAACAATAAATTTCTCACCATCTTAAAGGGAGAAGGAGGTCTAGAAAGTTCGAAGTGGCATTAAAATTAGACATGAACAAGGATTATGATGGAGTCGTATCAAATTCCCTACAAGAACTGCTGGCAAAAATGGGGTTTCATCTTTATTTTACCTAATGACTTATACAAAACTGATGCTTTCTTAATGAGATTGTTGATCCCTCTGTTATACGTGATTCCGGTATCCCCATTAATGCTACTGTTGCAAAAGTTTGTGCCATCGGATGTGCTTCAAAGCCATCGGATGTGCTCCAACCTTGAGCTCGTAGATTCATCTCATTATTCATGAGATTTCTGGCCTTCTCTCTGGTGCTAGAGGTATCAACAGGGTTCTTTGGACTCCAAGTCCTAATGGAAAATTCAGTATTTGTCATACATGGGATGCGATTCGTGATAAAAAGCCATGTTATTCCTTGGTGCCATGTTGTTTGGTTCAAAAATCGTGTTCCCTCTTATAACTTTGTTGTTTGGACTGCTATTCTTGATAGGCTACCTACTAAGCTCAAGCTCTTGTCATGGGGAATGCAGATTGACGCTGACGCTAATTGCATCCTTTGTGGCATGGTGCTTAAATCTAGAGACCACTTATTTTTCGAATGTTCATTCTCTAAAAGGATCTGGCAGTATGAGTTAAAAAAATCTTATGTTACTGCCTCGTTGCATTGTTGGGATGATGTGCTTAATTAGATGACTAATTCAACTGTTTCTGAGTGCTAGGTTATTAAGTTATTTTTTTCTGGTGCTATTTACCATATTTGGAGTGAAAGGAACCGAAGGGTGCATGGCCAAGCCACTAAGTTCGAAGATGGTATTTTGTGAAAGATTAGTTTTGTAATTAAACACAAAACTAGCATTGTTAGTAAATATAGGAAATCTTGTACAGATATTACTATTTGTAGAGCATGGAACCTTAATGACACCCAAATAGCTTCTTAGTGTAATTGAGAGATTGTCTTTTTGTACGAGTTTTTGAGCTTAATCGACCTACTTGCTAATTTAACCAAAAACTGATGCTTTCTTTTAATCCTTACAAGGGAATCAAGCAAGGTGACCCACTATCCTTTTCCTTTTTGCATCATTGACTTGGGCCCTTACCAATCTCGTGGAATTCCTCCTTCGAAAAGTTTTGCTTAAAGGTACTAAAAAATTTCAAAAATGTTTTAGGCATCATCAATCTTCTTTTTCCCAATGATTCCACTATTTTTCATTACAACTAACTAAGAAGAAGTATGTGCAGTACTTTAGATTAACATCTCGGAGCAAAACATCAACGTTAAACGAACTTGTATTACATTCAATTCAAACACCCTTGCTATATAAAAGGTAAAATCTTGAATCTGCTCAGAATCAAATCCCTTCAACAATTTGAGGAAATATATTGAGTTACATTGCCGACTAACTAAAGAAAGTCTAAGAGACTTGTAGTCAATTGACTTTGTAAAGATCTTTGGCTAAGATTTTTTTGACTAATCTAGAAAGATATTTTATTCAACCTCAGACAAACATTACAATGAAGTTTCGATCATGACGGTAATTCAATTCATCCCTACATATGTCATGTCACTCCTCTTTTTTCCAAGGACCACTTGCAGAAAAATTTTCTCTAAAGTATCTAAATTCTAGTAAGGCACCAATGAATTTGACAAATAATCCAAAAATGTAGGTGGGCTCAGTTTCAATGATATGGAGGACACGAACACATCTCTTTTGACAAGTAATTCTTCAAACAACCGCTGGGTGGTTTGAAGAATTTTTTCTCTTTTGGCAGACCAAGTTTGGAGACTTCATCAACACTCAAAATCTCTCTCTTTCATGAGTTTGATTTATGGCATGTCTCAAAGAGAAATTGTAGTCCCGGTTAGGCAAAGTCTTTGAAGGGAAGAAACTTTTTGAGAGAGGAAGTGAGATGACTATTGGTAATAGGTGTTTGTTCAATATGTAGAATGACCACTGGGTGCCAGACCATGCAAATTTCTACAAGCCACCTATATGCTTCCTCAGCAAGGCATCCCAGCTCATCGTGAAAGGGAGCTCAAGATGGAACGACAAGTACCTCAACAACTTCTTTCCTCCCTAAGTGTAGACAACATCAAAAAAAGTATCTTCCAACATTGCGGAGATCCGACAAATTGATCTGGCCACATTCAAAATCTGGCCAATTTATAGTCAAAATAGGCTACCACCAAGTTTGCTCGATCGAGGCTTAATACAAGTTATGCCCTTTGTGCAATCGTTATTTAACCCACACAAGTTTTTTTGCAACGTCATTGGGCATACAACTATAACTCCCAAAATAAAACATTTTGTTTAGAGGTCTTGTAAAATATAATGTGTGTTTATATTTTAACGCTCAAGTCAATTATTTATAGGTGAAATGTAAGTGTGAGGGAAAATATAATATGTGCTTAGGGATCAACCATAGCAAGAGCAACCAAGTGAAATGTGGATTGTGAATGGTGAATAGTCGATGATCTTTTCCTAGATAGCCATGGTCTAATTATAGTTGTTGGTAAGCTAAAAGCCCAAAGACTCTTGAGACTTGTTTCCTTTATAAACTCTCAAGAATCCATAATCTCTTATCTCCAAGGATTTGATAAGTCATATCCTACCTCGAGTCCAACGTTAATTATTCACACCGGATGGATTGGATAGAGTTATCCTATCTCCCAAGGTTGGTCAGGTGTAGTTTATGCTCACCCAAAGGCCTTTGGTTAAAGGTGAGCCTACTGTAATATAGCTTGCTAGTAGTATGGGCATGCATGGGCTATGGCCCTAAGCTTGTAATCCAAGTTTGAGTAATCGATCTATTGAGGTGACTTTTATGTCCAGGTCCAAATTTAGTCAACTACAATTGTGGAATAGCTATAGCTACCTACTTTGCTTTGTGTATTTAATTAAATTTAGTTGGGCCTTCCTTCAACCAAAAAAGAAAATAAAAGGACATAAATGTACAGTAGTAATATTCAATTTGAAGTTGCTGGTGAACGTTGCAAGAAAAGTAAGTTGTTCTTCACGATATAATTTCTTTGTTGTGCTATATAAAATGATTAAACGTTACATACATATGTTATTGTACGTGTTAAACCAACTCCATCATTACTCTCTTTTTGACTTGTTAGTCCAAGTCGAGAATCAAACTCAAAATAATTCTCCAACAGTCTTGCCAACTTTTTAGCCAAAATTCAACCTCACTATATTGTTGTTGCTGCTCGCTACACCAAGCGAGTCTACTGTAGCTCGCTACTTTTTTTTGTCAATATATTTCAATGGAAGAATAAAGAAGCTTTATGAAAGAAGAAGAAGAAGGAGACAGGGAAGGGTGGTGGGGTTACCGTTTTGTTTTTTGGTTGAATGGTTTTTGATGAAATGTAAGGCTTTTTTACCACCAAAAAAAAAAAAAACTCACAAATAGAAATAAGTGTTCAGTGTGTGAGATGTTTGTTTTAATTTTATATTAATTATGTTCCCTTTAGTATAATTATGATTAATTATACAATAACTCTAACTAACTTATATGAATTATTATTGTATTAGGTATTTGTTTGTTAATATTTAATTTGATTTATGATATTCTATTTTTATTTGTAAATGAATTCACAAGATGGTGCATTTTAGAGTACAACTGAAATAGAGAGTGATGTTCGAATATAACTGAAATAGAGAGTTTGTAAAAGTAAAGAATTATCAATTTGACTCTCTATTATAGAGAAAAAAATAGAGAATCTGTTGGAGTTGGTCTTAATTATAATGATGTTATTATTGGGTTGCACTTCTCATGTTTGAGTCGTCCTTTTCAACCTGTATTTTCTTCCATACATTCAACCTGGCTACTGTATTTTAAGGTCTCTAGACGACTTCCTAGTATAGCTTGTTTTTTTTTTTTTTTTTTGCTAAGTAAGCAAAGTATTCTCATTTTAGCTCAACAAAACATCAACAATTACAAACAAATTACAAAGCCCTATTCAAGCAAAAATTCAATATTCCATTCTTTACAGATTTTTCTATTTAGATCATTGTTCCTAGTATAGCTTTAACAATCAACTGAATTGATCAAATGCACATATGCCCTTCAACGTGACTATATATAAATGGTGAGACATGCTTAAATAAAACTAGCATAGATATACCATTCATTACTTCTCTCTATGCTTTTGATTTTTCTTCTAATCTAGTTAATTAGATTGTTGCATGCATTACTACACTGCGTTTCTCAGTGTCCATTAATGATAGTTTGAAAGGTTATTTTAAGGGTTCGAATGGTATTAGATAGGGTGTCCCTCTTTCCCCTTATCTCTTTGTCATTTCTACAGAAGTTCTTACTTGTCTTTTAAATAGGTTGGTTCTAGTGGGTCTTTTGCTTTTCATTCAAAATGTGACAAGCTTAAACTTAATCATCTTTATTTTACGATTGTTCTTCTAATTTTTGTAAAGCTTATATGTACTCTATTAGAGGAATTGTCTCTGTCCTCAATTTTTTTCACAGACTCTCTGGATTGAAATACCATGGAGATAAAAGTGAGGTATTTTTTGGAAGTGAAAATCAGCATCTTAGGGATATAAATATATAGGAGACTATCGGTTTTAAGGAAGGTTCTCTTCCTGTTCGTTATCTTGGAGTTCCATTGATTTCTGGACGACTTCGAAAATATGATTGTCAGAGTCTTATTGATAACATCTCTAAGAGAATCAGTCACTGGACTCACAATTGACTCACTTTTGTAGGTAAACTTTAACTCTTGAAATCTGTGCTCAACCATTTTCATCTTTTCTAGGCTAGTTTGTTGTTTATCCCTAAAGAGGTTTCGAACATCATTGAGAGCAAATTCATCAATTGCATGGGATTGTATATATAAACCAGTTGAGAATGAAGTCTTAGTATTAGAAAGTTTTTGGATATAAATAAAGTTGCCTCATTAAAGCTATTTTGAAGACTTTACTCTATGAGGGATAGGGATGGCAGCGTACTGGATATCCATGAAAAATAAGGTATTCAAAACCGAATCCGATTATAACATACCTCTTACCAAAATCGCATTGGATATCCAACAGGTTTCAAAAAAATTGCTTACTAAAATCGAATCCAATAAATATTCAAATATATGTCGAATATCCAAATCCGAAAATTAAATAGTAAAACAACTTAAGAAAATGTCAATAATTGTGTGTTTAGTCCCAATTTTTTTTTTCGAATTATAAAAGAATCTGATTAAATAGTAAAACAAGCTAAAATAATGTAAATAATTGTACAGCTTATCACTTATTATACTCTAAAATAAAAGTTTCGTTCAATACCCTCTCAGCATTTATACAAAGGGAGGTGTGTATTTCTTGTGCGGGTATAAAGTGATGAAGATAATGGTTTGAAAGGGGAAAGGGGATCTGATAAATTCAAGTATCTACTCAGTAAAAATAACAAAATAAATTAAACAAACTATGAATAAATTATCAACTAACCTGGATAAATAACTTTACTCAATGAAAAAAGCAAGTAGCAGAATGATAGAAGCATGAAACGATCTTGATTCTTGAATGATTTTGGTCAAGCAAGGGCTTGAAGCCTTGAAGCAACGAAACCTTAAAGTTTAGACACCATTCTTCTTAATGCTGATATTAGAGAGAGCAAGTTTTTCAAAATGTCCATTGCATACTTTGTTATGATTGTAATAATGTCCATTCTTCGGATTATTTATCATTTATTTTTTATAAAATCAAAACTTCTTGGATAATTTATCGGTTATCTTTTATAAAAATTAAACCATTATGGATAGCTCATCGGATTCGTTATCAGATTATTATCAGATCAGATACCCATCATTTTCGAATTTAAACACTATCAACTGTCATCCCTAATAAGGGATACTACTTGGAGTTTATGGGTCTGAACTAATTATATCAAGAGTAGGTGCATCTGGATCATGAAAGTCCTTAGTGATGCTTGTTGGTCTTGGAGGAAGATTCTCAATCTTAGAACAGTTGCTCGTGACTTAATTGCTCACAAGATTGGCGATGGTAGGGATTTTTCTAACAGGATAGCTGATACCCCTCTGGTATTCCTCTCCCAATTCACAATATTCAGGTCATTTACCCTTACTTTGACAGCAAAGTTGCAGACATTATTACTGATGGTCATTGGGTGTGGCCGATTTACCCACTTTCGCGTGTTAGTCTTAACTCGAGCAACATCGGCATCTTCCTCAATGACGACTAGAATGACCGCTTTATTTGGAAATTCTCAAAGAATGGTAACTTCTCCTTCAATAAAACTTGGAACTTCATTAGAGATATAGAGGTATTCCTTATAACTGGCATCATTCAGTCTAGTTCTCTCACAGTATTTTCAAGCATAGTTTTATCTTTTGGCTTCCTAGCCACGACTGTTTGGCCACGAGATATCGTCTTCTCTCTTAGGGTATTATGTACGAGCAAGTTATACCTTCTGCTACCTTGGTTGTGAGATAAGAGACCACCTCTTCTTTGAATGCAGTTTCACAAAATATATTTGGAAGGAAAATTTAAACTTATTGTTCATCGATTGCTCCTTTTCTTCCTTTGATTTAATTCTCATATTTGCTAATTCACTCATAGGAAACAGGGACCTCAAAAGTTACATGTTTAGACTCCTGTTCTGTGCTGATGTCTACCACATCTGGATTGAGATGAATTGATGCATTTTTTAGGAGGAGATTAGCACCGATGAGCATATCATTGAGCAGATTCATGCGAACATCTTTGCAAAAGCCCAAGCTGAGAGACGTTTCTGCAACACAAGCATCAATAGATACTTTGCCGATATAGTTCAAACAGATTTTCTGGTCAAAGAAAAATTTTAAAGTACCGATGAAAATATTTTTCTGATTTTTCGGTATTTGGTAATACTAAAAAATTAGTCAACTGGAAAATATTTTCTGGTCAAAGAAAAAGTTTTAGTTGAAATGAGTTGAAAATATTTTCATATCCTTTGGGAAAAGAAAATATTTTTCACTCATTTTACCCCACCTTCACCTAACCCAGCCAAACCCTGGACCCTGACCCCACCCCACCCCTACCCCACTCCCGTCACATTTTTAATTAATTATTATTAATTAAAAAATAAATGTTTATTTAATAATAAAAAAACAAATTAATTTTAATTTAATGGCTAATAAATTAATAGTTAATAAAATTATATTTAAAATTAATTATTAATAATTAATTAAATAAATAATTTATTATTTTATTATTAATTTAATATTTTTATTCATTTAATAATTATTAATTATTTATTTATCTAATTTTATTAATTAATTTAAATTTTAGTTAATTTAATAATAAAAATTAACTAAAATTTAAATTAATTAATCTTCATTTAATAAATAATAAATTAATTGAATTAATAGTAAAATAATATTTAATATTAACTAATAATAAGTACTTAACTAAATATTAATTATTTAATTAATTTAATATTTTTTTTTATTTTATTAATTATTAATTTTTTTTTTATCTACTTTTATAAATTAATAATTAATTGAACAATTATTATTAATCTATGAAATTATTAATTATTTAGTTTATTTATTATGTATTAATTAAAATTTTATTAATTAATTATTTTTAATTTATTTTAAAATTGATACTTTTAATTAATTAATAATTATTAATGATTTATTATTAATATTTTTTAAAAAATATAAATTAATAGTTTTTAATAGTTTTTTATATTACATCCAAATACCATAAAATATTTTCCTATAAGACAACCAAACACTAAAAAATATTTTATTTTTTAGGAAAATATTTTTCCCTGAAAATAATTTTAACGAGCAAGCTTTTTTACGGCAAACAAACGGAGCCTAGGAGTGCAGTTGAGGTTAGTTATTTGAAATTACAACTTCTTTGTACCAAAAAAGAAAAAGAAATTACAACTTCAATGTACCAAAAAATTGTTGTCTGACCTAAAAAATAAACAAAACAGGAAAAGAAAACGCTATAGGAGTTCCATGCTAGGATTAAACATTTTTTTGGATGATATAGTAACCCAACTCGCGGAATCCGATCACAAATTGATAAATTATCGGGGGCAGCAGTGCGGCCTCACACATGCATTAGGTCAATTAATGACAAAACTGCAAAGAAGTAAAAAATGTCGAACCCGCGATCTCGTAAGAGTGATTTCACCACAATACCGTTGAATCATGTCCTTAAAACATGCAAGGATTAAACTTGAAGCATGGTTAAAAAGGGCATAATAGCTTTGAACCAAAGTTAACTTTTCACCAATAAAAAGCCAACACACGAGCATAAATCCCGCATTGTCAGAATTAATGATTCAAGTGGAATGGATTGCTGTTATATATTCATGACTTCAGGAATGATGAAGCTTGAAATCTGAACAAAATATATATATATAGATATATATATATATATATATATATAACATTGCATTGACAAAAGATAAGAAATGGAAGCGGTTAACAAAATTGTGTGACCTTTGCGCAACAAGAGCACTTCTAATATCGTATGTAACATTGCATTGATTAAGCTCACTCTAAACTCGAGACACCAAAAGCTTAACTCAACTGGATAACAACTGAAAGTCAAAACTTTGTTGATTGTCCAGTAACAATCTAGTTTTGGTAACAAATTACATCAGTATGTAGGATGAAAAATCCACGTTCAATTAATTGATGTAGTAAAAAACAGGTTATAGCAACTCGGATCGCTTTCTGTACATGAAGTTTGAATCCACATTTGTTGTCGTAGCCAAAATCTAGTCTCAATGTAATCATTTATTTTAAATAGTGAATTGAATTGGATCAACTTATGCCCACACGAAAATAGATTCAACTTGAATCATAAGCCACTGAATCCTATAAATATCATTCACTTAGCCTTACCAAAAGGGAAAAAAAAAACCCTAATCACGCATAGACAAATGTTCTATCTAAAGGTAGTCTCTCATTCCTTGTCTTAAAAACAAAGCAAGTTATTGGTGTTCACTACAAAATAAAGGGTAAATAGCATATTACCCCCCTGTGTTTTGCTAAAAATGCATAATACCCCCTTGTGTTTTGCTAAAAGTGCACAATACCCCCCTGTATTTTATAAATTAGCTACTTACCCCCTGTGTTTTATAAAAATAACTAATTACCCCTCTGTACTTTTTAAAAATTAGCGCTTTTGTTAGAAAATATAAATGGGCAATCAGCTAATTTTATAAAATACAAGAGGGTAATCAGCTACTTTTAGCAAAATACAAGGGGATAATCAGTTAATTTTTAAAACACAGGGGGATATTGTACACTTTTAACAAAACACAGGGAAGTAATCAGTTAATTTTTAAAACACGGAAGGGTATTGTATATTTTTAGTAAAATACAAGAAAGTAATACACTATTTACCCAAAAATAAATCACGAAACTCTAAACTAACGATCTTGATTGTAAATCCAGTGTCTACCGTTGTTATGACATGGAAATCAAAGACAACAGGATCACATGTCAAAGATACATGATGTGCTATATATGTCTATCTACTTAGAGAGTTAGAGTTACCATTTATATAAATTTCTTTGGAAATGGCTATCGCTAGCTAACTATGAACACGATCTACTATATCTCTCCATTTCTCGCCAAATGTATCATCACTTTGGAATGCAATTTCAACCCAATTAGGTGGACAGTTTACCCAATCCACCCCCGTAGAGTGAGTACCTCTTGAAGAGTGGGGTGGTTATGGATTTGAAAAATAGACAAAAAAAATTACACATATAACCCAGCCCAACCTAATCAAATTAAAAATAAAAACACAAAGCCCAATTTTTGTGAGGAAAATACACCTGTATTATTTTATTCATATGTTGTCGACATATTTAATTATTTGTCCTCCGGCTAACTTTTTTTTTTTTTTTTTTGCAAAGTGTTTCTCAAAAGTTTTTTTGAGACATTAAAATAACCATAATATTATTTTAAAGTACTTGGTTGTAGTCAGAAGCATTTATATACTTTTGTAGAGGACGTATTACAAAGCGAGTCCTCTTAAAATTGAATTATTTGGGTTGTCTATTTGAGTAATTTTTCCTTTTTTTATTATAAATATTAGTTGATATATATTTAATACAACGTGCATTGAAGGATAAAAATTTAATTGTAAAAATTTATACATACTAGCTTTGGATATTCATGGACAAGTAATGTAATCGTCGAGATAGAGATGGATTATAGAAATTTATATCTGCCTTTCACTAGGTTGGGGTTTGAATTTAACATCTAGAAGGGTGGGCCAGCTTAGGTTTTTAGGTTTTGCAAAACTAACCCCAAATTCGCTTCACTACTATCCCTAATGTCAAATAACAAAATGGCTACTTTGGAAAGGAAGTGTGGTGTTTATTTATTTAATAATTTCTTGGGGGTTCTTAGTGAGAAATAATAGTTTCCATAAGTAATCAAAGTAAATTCCTTAACAAATCAAGAAAAGTAAAAGAATGAAGCAAATGCTAAGGGGCAACACCGGTGCCTTTTTCCGCAGCATATTCTTATAGATGCTTGAGGATTGTCAAAAAGGATCACTAAAATATTGGGCAAAAATCATTTTAGTCCCTGAGGTTTGTTCTAAATATCAAATTGGTCCTTCAAGTTTGTAAAAAGATCAAATTAGTCCCTCAAATTAATTTTTATTAGTCAAATGTTAATAGTCAAAGGGTTGACCGAGTTAAAAGATCATTATATCCTTAGGCAACATATATTACAAAAGAAAATTACGATAAAAGTTTAAATCGGTCTAAAAAAACATAATTCACAATATTTGTGCAGGAAAAAAAAACTAAAACTAAAAAATATCAATTCAAATATAAACAAATTAAATTCAGTAATATATCGTTAAAAAATAAACAATCATCATCGACATAATTAACAGCGAGGGTACCGCCCAGAAAAGTGAATGAATCATGATTGTTTATTTTTTAACGATATATTACTAACTTTAATTTGTTTATGTTTGAACTGATATTTTTTAGTTTTTGTTTTTTTTTCCTACGCGAATTATGTTTTTTTTAGACTGATTTAGACTTTTATTGTAATTTTCTTTTATAATATATGTTGCCTAAGGATATAATGGTCTTTTAACTCAGTCAACCATTTGACTATTAATATTTGGCTAACAAAAATTCACTAGAGGGACCTTTTTGATCTTTTTGTAAATCTGAGGGACTAATTTGGTCTTTAGAGTAAACCTCAGGGGCTAAAATGGTTTTGACCCCTAAAATATTTAATGGCATTTATGTTTTATGATTACTTTCTGAAAGGCAAATGAAGTATACGTTCATCATGCCATTTTGTCAATTGTATCTGCAAGAACTATCTTGATTTTTCAACTGTCCAAGTAGAATGGGTTGGTGGGCCGTGGTTGTGATATATATAAGGGTAAATATCTAATTTGTTCTCTTATTTTAACTTTGTGTCATTTTAGTTTTTATTTTTTAAAATATTTTATTTTAGTGATGTATTTTTACCATTTGTCTCAACTTAATCTTTATATTTCAAAATATATCTTTTCAGTCTCGTATTTTTACCATTTATCTTAATTTAGTCATTATTTTTCAAAATAGTGGAGGACTAACGTGGATTATAATAATAAAAATAAGGATTAAATTGAGACAAATAGTAAAAATAAGAGATTAAAATGATACCTTTTAAAAAATAAAGATTAAGTTAGAATAAATAATAAAAATATAGGATTCAAATAATACATTTTAAAGAATAATAACTAAAATAGCATGAACCCTAAAAATAAGGAACCAAATTAAATATTTACCCTATATATAATTCCAATAGTAATTAATGGTCATCCATCCCTCCCAACCAACCATATGTCTCTTCAATAGGCCAGAAAAGACTTCTTTATTACCTATTGAAATGATTGAAAGGTGGTTCAATCAGAAATAAGGAGCTTTTTAAAAAAATATTGTACTATTATAAATGAGATTCAATAATTATGAATTATATATATTATTTTATTATAATTATATTAATAATTTACTATTATTGGAGATCATAATATCATAATATTATGAACAGATTCATTCCCGTCTAATGGGTGGTGATAGATGAAGATTGTGACCAAAGTTGAGCACAAAAACTACCCCAAAAGTTGGATGAGAGAATGGATAACAACTTATTGTAATTAAATATCTCAAATTCTAATATGTGTCTTTCATCAAAGATATTTTTCGGGTGAACTGCACATGATGTGATTCTTTGTAATTGCATAACACCCTTTGTGGTACAAGAATCACCAAATATATCCCTTGTGATTTGTTGAACTAATCACACATGCCTCCCTCGCATATTTTTGTCAAAAATGTTAACTGAAATTGTTAAAAGACTTATGTGCCCTTATCAGGGTGTTGGGGGGGGGGGGGGGGAGGGGGGGGGGGGTGTTGTTGGAGATGATGACAATAAATTCTTTTTTTTATTTGGTGAAAAGGGTGGGTGGTAAGAGAAAAAAAAAAGAATATGTATCTTAATATGAATATTTTAGTCTAAAAAATAATCTATATATTTAAGAAAAAAAACATGAACAATTGCATGTGACACGCGTGAACTACACTCTTTGTTAAAATAGACAATTTTTTTAACGAAATGGATATTGCACTTTGTTTAACCAACTGTAAAGGATATGTTTTGTGATTTTTGTACCACAGGGTACGGAGGGAATGTTATGCAGTTACAAAAAATTACAAGGAATCAAATGCAGATCACCTTAGTTTTTATCCTAGCTATTTTGGAGTATATATATGCATTAGGACTCACAGTTACATTGCAAAATATGTATGAGTCTTTCGATTAGTCCAATATAATAGTATCTAAATCCATTTCTTTCTTATAAAAAAAAAAATTAAAAGACGAACAATTAAACCACCTTAGAGCAATACGCCGATACGATAATACAGAATAAACAACGCATGGTCCATACCTCTCTTTTCTATTGTGGCTAAATATGTGATGCACAAATTATCTGTCATCACAAAAGAACAAACTTTAGAATATGCTATATGCTATTGCTTTCACGTTTAGTTTTAATGTAATTTGCAAGGATCTTGAGAGAAGATGCCATATTCTAGATATTGCAGACACAGACAGCCTCACCAAGTTGTAATTGAAGTTCCATGTGAACCATCTTCTTTTGTGAGATGTATTTAATTTACAAATTGACTCACCTTCTTTAGTTTAATTATTCTTTCTCCACGTATGCGTTTCCAAGTTTTGTACGAAGCAAGGTTATGGCCCAAAGGACAAATGCCTTTGTTGCAAGTTTTGGTTGATTAAAGAATCAACCAAGTATTTTTGAGAAACTCGTAACATGTTTTAAAAGTGATGGTAGTTGAGAATTTACCTTTAGATTGACTAATTAATTTTGATTTTGGACAATCATTCGAGGAACATCATATAGAACATGTTTCAGTAGTACCGATGGTCCTAATAGAGAAGGATAAGAGAAGGAAAACATCCCCTAGTATAGTTGTTGATTCATGATCATCAGCTAAGCCTCTTTTCAAAAAAAAAAAAAAAGGTCTTACTTCTAACAGCTTTAATGAGTATTGCATGTAGCATGAAATTTAAAAAGAAACACATCCATACCCTTGCACTTCAGAGTAGAATTGTGATCCGACTTAAATCAATACTGACTATCTTTCTCTTTCGATAATTAGAAAGAAGTTTGGATTTCATGATACCTTAATGATATGATTTATGATATTTTTCCAGTAAGTCCTATAATACAACTTGACAAGTAAATGAATTATATTCTTTTATTCGGTATTAGTTGAATTTAAAGACAAAACATACGCATATATTTAAATATATTTGTGCTTAGCCAAAAAAAAATATATATATATATATATATAAATATATTTGTGGAGTCAGCCACCCTCGATGACATAATAGTTACAAATGTCAATTTGAAAGTTAGTTGATAATCACTTCGCAGTTGATGTTGCTAGCCCTCTTGGTTTTATTGTAAAACAATTTTTGTCATGATTTTTACCTGTTAGTCCCTTTAAAGATAGTTTTCCTTGGATAAATCATCAAAATTTGATAGATACTGTTTCCACGGGCATTCAAGGAAAGGCAGATTAAAAAATTCTTCTTAATGAGTATATTTTTTTAGTAAGAGCTAATTAATTTTTTTAATTAAATATATATATATATATTTAAATTTTTTTTAAAAAAAATATATAGAATTTTTAACATTTTTCTTGACCAGTAGGGGTTGCAAGTCCCGCTAGCCCTATTGTAGCTCCGCCCCTTATTCAACTTAATGGCGAAGTCATTTTCACATGAGCGGGGGCAACATATGTGTGTGATTCACTAAGTCAATTTTTTTTTTTTTTTTTCAAAATGTGTGTAGTTTTTACGTATTTTTAGATTAAAAAAATTAATTTAGCACTTACAATTTTTTTAAATCTATATGTGAGTATTAAAAGTGTAATTTTTTTTACTAAACTGAAATTGTGGATTTACCCTTTTTTTTTGGTCATGAAAGAAAACTAACATTATTTGAAAAAGAGTACAAGGATCAACCTACACTAGGTTCAAGGCCATGATTAAGTAAAACAAGAAGGGGAGGGGGTAAATTAGAGACCCAATTGATGGTCAAACAATTCTTGACTTTGCACTTGGCAATCTATTCACAAACTTAGTTAGCTTTTCTCTTAATGCGTTGAAATCTAATATAAAAAATTTCTGCAACAATCTTTTGAATACCCTCCATAATTAGACGAATCCTCCAATGAGGGGGTTGCCCCGAAGAATTAATTACTTTGAAAATCACCTCACCATCGCTTTCAAACATGATGCTAACACCTCTAAGGTTCTTTGCGCAAATACAAGCATTCCAGATTGCAAAGGTCTCAGCTTTAACAGTAAAACAACAACTGACAAACACCGCTTGACCATCAATTAAGTTTTCATTGAATTCACCCTGATCCGACTTAGCAATAACGTACACTAACAATTTAACTTGTCTTTCTCGTCCTGATGGTTGAGTTTCCTGCCAACAAATTACTTAAAAGTCTCATCTTCTTAGTATTATCATGTCTGTGCAAACAAATACTAGCAATACATCCTCAACCGATACCTTTCCCAGCATTTCTTCATGTTTTAAAACGAAAGTTTACTCATGACATAGAAGAATTAAGGGGGAAAACCCCTTAAAATGGTACTAAATCTAGTTCATTAGTACGCATTACAAAGTATTTTTTACAAGCCGGCTTGCGCCATAAACGCTGAGCGCTGTTCTGGTTTTTTGTCACATAATACATGGCTCAACTATTACATTTTTTAATTAAGAATTGAGCATATGCTAAGATCTAAGAGAATATCCTATTGTTATATGTATATGTGTCTCATAAATGAGTCAAGATTGTAAGAGAATATATCGTTTAAAAAAATAAAAGACACCTGATCAGTGACGAAGTTTTACTCTTCCTCGCCTTCCGAGAAATACAATCATCACAAAATGACTTCTTTTCTCAATCATCACTGCTCTTCTATCTTCAAATCTCAAATCAATTTAGGTCTGGTACAAAAGAGTGCGTGAACAATGGAACACGAAATAAGAGAATAGCAAGGTGTAATTTGAATAGAACTTTCTTAAAATGAGAAACAAAGTTAAATATTTTTGATTAGGATATTTATTTATATCTTGAATTTAAATAAATAAAAAAATTAATTATTTTTCAGGTTATTTTTGTAAATTTTATGTCTGAATAACTTAAGTCATAATCCTTTTATACAGAATTATATATTCTGAAATTTAACACTCCTTAGTATGAACAAGAGAGTTCTGATCATTAAAAAAGAAAAGGAAAAGCTGACTAGTCGGCATATCTAATCAAACAAATTGCTTCTAATAGTTAGATAGAATAATCGTATAATAATTTATAATAATTAAAATTTTAAATTTAAACTTATGTCCTTTTATTATAAAAATTATTTAATTATTAATTAACATAAAATATGTATTAAAATGATAAGATTATATTACGAAATTTATAATTTTGTAACGAATCTAACCTCAATCGGTGTTCTGTGTTTTCGAGGTTCATGCGTGATTAATTGGTTCCGGAAAAGGCATATGCCACAAATGGATACGAATCTTCCCTTTGGAATTGCCGAAGAGCCATGTAAAAAGTGTTATTATTCTTGTAGTTACTGTCTAAAAGTCAGCAATTTAGTTTCCCAAATATACCCTTGTGTTTGAACTCGTCGTGTGTACTATGTAAGAATTAAAAAACTGAAATTAGAAAACAAATATCTAACTATATTGTACTTTTAATTATTTGATTACTGCCTAGCAAAAAAAAAATTATTTGATTACTATATTTTACTAGTCCTTGTCGGATATTCCACATGCCCTGGAATTATACTAAATTTAAGTGGAGATTGTTGATTGAAAAGAAAAATCAATCGGCTCGGCTTGAGCCGACCCTTCTCTTCATTTTAGCAGCCGAGTCATGACAAAGTTTGTACACTGGAGAAATCGAGCATGTTCTTTTACTAATACAATTCTTAAAACAGATCAAGAAAGAAAGACAAAAATGAATGCCCGGAAAGAAATTTCCAAGAGTAAAAATTTCTTGCAAATTATTTATGTTTGGTTCAATATTTAGGATAGATAATTTTTGAAGTCGAGATGAAAGAAGCAGAAAATAATTTAGAGTTGCGGTATGAGCCTTTCATAATTATCACATTATTAGATAAGGTGATTACGTTGCCACATATATTGCGTAAATATTTTTAAGATGTATTATTATGAAATGTTTATATATTTTAATTATATTCCTCTTCCAATGTCTAAAAGTGACAACTTTTATTTGAAAGTACCATAACATGGAATGCTCCAAGAAATCCCAACTATATCATCTATACTTTCAAATTTTATTTTTGGACGCTACAGAGAAAGTCATTAGTATTCGGATCTACTCTTTCATGCATATTCAACATCTGATTTGATTGTTTAAATTTCAAAATGGGTTTGGTAAAACTTTACAGCTGGTTCTGTCTTATCAAGTCAAGTCATTTGAAATCTACTCAGACAGTTTTTCTACTTTTCAACTTTATGTCTTTTTTTCATGATAAAATTAAAAATCAATCCAAATCACGCATATACTACTTTCCCTTTTAAACTAAAGTAGCTTGATTTTGTACAAATCTCATGTTATTTGTTTATTAAGAAACACGAGACATTATTTAGTTATATTATATATATAACAGTATAAGTGAGATCACTTCGCATATCTCAAATAAGAATATCCTGGCATATTCCTTCTCTTGCACTCTCCACGTAATCAACAACAAATCAAACTAGCCTCAAACCTTATACTCTTTAGTCACACTCATTTCTACAACCTTCGACCAAGACGAGCAAAGCAAAGATCTCAAAACATAAGAAAACGAAAAAGAAAAAGAAACCCAAAATGTCAAATCATATTAAAAGATATATAATAATAAAAGCTCAGCTCACTAGCTCAAGGCTCAATGTAATAATCTCTAGATTCATTCAAGTCACACACACACACACACTTGCTGTTCTTTAGCATCTGTAAGTGCCACGTGGACGACCATCCGCCCCTACTTAAGAAAAGAAAAAAATAAGAAAAAATTCCAACGTTGTTTGTCTCTCTCTCTCTTTCTCTCTCATCCCTATTGAGGAATAAAACGCAAAGATATCCAAAGAATATTCCCAAGTCTATTCCTTAGCATATTCGCTTATTAACGGTTATATTAGACCCCTCACCACCATCGCTTTGCCTCATTTTCCCTCGCACTTCTTTTGTAACAGTCATTAAAAAAATAAAAATAAAAAGAAAATTTCTCATTTTCGTTTTTATTTTTTTATATATAATTATTATTATTTTTTTGTTGAAGAAATATGAAGTTTGGGAAGAGATTGAGTACTCAGATAGAGGAGACGTTACCGGAATGGAGGGACAAGTTTTTGTCCTACAAGGAGTTGAAGAAGCGGGTCAAGCTGATCGAGCCGAAGGTCTCAGCAGCTAACGGCTCTGCGGCTTCGGCGTCTGCTAATGGAGAGGTTGTTAGGCCTTGCAAGAGGGCCAAATTGGAGAACGGAGAGTGTGGTTTGGAGAACGGCAAGGCTGCGGCGGTGGCGGTGGCGGTGGCGGTTGCGACGGATGGGATGACGGAGGCGGAGGAGGAGTTTGTGAAGTTGTTAGAGGACGAGCTTGAGAAATTCAATTCCTTCTTTGTTGAGAAAGAAGAAGAGTACATCATCAGATTAAAGGTAATTTACATGAATATATTATATATACATACATATCTCGTTATGTATATATCCGTGTAGTTGGATTGCGAGGGTATGCGTGTAGTTGGATTACGAGGAAACGACGTCGTAGTGGCTTGTGTTCATTGGGACTTCAAAAACAATTGAAAATGGTTTAATACTAATTTTAGGTACTATGAATTTGTATTCGCTTACGGTGCTAATTGATATTGCATTATTTAGTAAAAGACTTCGAAAACTAATAAAAAAAGAATAATTAATTTCTTATTAAGTGTCAATAGCGTCCAATCTTTGTGTTTTTGGTGACAAGCGGTCTGAGGTTTGACTGTTGTTGTACTCATGTCTTGGTCTTAACAATTATAATCACGTGCTTAATTGTCATTGAAGTTTCCCATCCTTACTTGGTGCGAACAACCAACCAATTAGGAGAAGCCACTTGTTGGCCAACGCCTCGTTTCTATTATTAAAAGAATTAAAAATTTATTAACGAACTAGCAGGGGCAGATCTAGTATATTTAAATGGTTTTCGAGGCCAAAATTAGTGGCTAAGTGTGGGATAAGGGATTTTGCAAATTAAGATCACTAAAGTATTTTGCGGAGTTAGTAGGGCTATACCGATCCTGGTGTAGATTCTCCCCTTGTTGATAGGTTGTACAAAGTAGGCTTACATGCTGACGTGGTGCAACAAGTAAAACTCGACAACTAGGTGCTGAAATTATCTTTGGGGGCTTATGGTGTGTGTTACTGAAATTCTTAGAGATTTCATTAAGCTTTCATTTGGTGTACCAATTGCTATCTCTACTTTCTAATCATTAGTCAAGTGAACTGATAAGATAGCGTCCTTTGTTTCATTTGGTGCTCGAATGGTGAATCTAAAGAATTTCGTTTTCATACTGTTTGGAACAAATGAATTCTATAAAATTTAATTAAGCACGTATTGTGCTTGGAGGATGGTGGACTAGTTGATCTCTGTGCTCTTTTCAGGCATGTATTGTGCTTGGAGGATGGCGAAGATGACCATAACTTTTAACTAATTGTTTAATTTTTTGATAATAAGTTTATTTTAATAGTCAAAAGGTGGCATGTTCAACATAATTTGTCTTGTACTAGAAGTTTATTCATGTGGGAATGCTTTTGCCGTGTTTATTTTGCTTTCCGGTTTGGGGAACTTCACGTTTTGGATGTCAAATAATCTGCATACACTGTCATAGAAGAATATCTGACCATTATAATTTGAGTGTCTTGCTGATGAAAGGCCATCTATTTCTTTTAATAAATAACCTACATTCTTGGATGCTATGCAGGAGTTACAAGATAGAGTTGCAAAGTCTACCGTTTGCAGCGATGAAATGTTAAGGATACGGAAGGAAATAGTAGACTTCCATGGGGAGATGGTTTTATTGGAGAATTATAGTGCTCTTAATTATACAGGTAGCATTTATTTTCTTCCGATTGATCTTAAATTACGCAGTTGAAAGTATTGAGTCACATAATACTGCATGCCTGGAACAAATTAGATTTAAGACTTTTGTGACAACTTTCTCCCTGTAAACCTCTGATTGATCTTCTGGTGACTCTGCTTTTCTCTCTTGCGATGTTGAAAGTTTCATCAAGATAAAATTACCTTTGCTCACATGTTACTAAGTTTGTAGCCACTGGTCTCAAGCTTCAAATTTCTTTTCATGGTAAAAGAAAATATGACGATAAATAGATAGGATAATGTTCTCTGGACTCGGAATTGAAGCTTAGTAAAGGGGTTTCTTTTGGAATTAAGAACGAATAAGACTTGGAACGGTGGTATTTCGAGCCAGCTTGCTTACATAGCCTTCTGTTCTTCACAGGACTGGTAAAGATACTGAAGAAATATGACAAAAGAACGGGTGCTCTCCTTCGCTTGCCCTTCATTCAGAAGGTCCTGCAACAGCCATTCTTTACCACTGACTTGCTATTCAAGCTTGTAAAAGAGTGTGAGACAATGCTCGACCGGCTGTTCCCCGCAAGTGAAGCTCCATCTGCAACCGAGGCAGCTGGAAACGAACCATCAACTAGTGACCCTAACAAGAGTGAGGATGGTCTACTCAGAGGCCCAAAGGAACTCGCTGAGATCGAATACATGGAAAGTCTGTATATGAAGAGCACCATATCAGCATTGCGGGCTTTGAAAGAAATTCGAAGCGAAAGCTCAACCGTTAGTGTCTTCTCCTTGCCACCACTCCAGATTAATGGATTCGATGAAATGTGGAAAAAGATCCCAATTCTGGAACAAGTAGCAAAATAACCAGCAGATTATTCAGAGAGAAATAGAACTAGTGTTTTTACCTCATGTACTGTTCTTTCTTTTTTTTTTAGAAAACAAAAAAATTGTGTTAATCTTACTCATGCATGTAATATGCGTGTACTTAGATACTACAGGAGTGTAAAATGCATATATCTAATTTTGAAGAAATTCTAATAATAGAAAGAACAAGTTTTTGTTACACAAACATATTGTGCAGTCCTTTAAAGTATGTCTTCCCATTTTTGCATCGCCATTTTTGCATAGGGGACATAATGGAGGATCAATTCAGCACCCAAAAGTGATAGGCTACCATTCGACAAAAATGTAATCATGTTACTCCACTTTTCAAGTTAGCTAAAAGGAAAATTGTTCTACACGTCATGAGTGTGGACATCAAGTTATGTGCAATAGTTTCCCTAGTTAAAATTGCATTCTACTTGCTCAACTCGTATTTATGTTTTGCTAGAAAATCGAGCTTTAATAAGGGTTTATAATTTTGTCCGTTCAAAAGTTATATTGTGAGGGTTAAATTTTAATCGTGCAAAAATCATATTGTTGTAATCCTTGTGTAATTGGTGAATTACTCTATGGACATAACCAATTTTGGGTGAATTACGTTAAAATTATTATATTTTTTTTATTGTTTTTACTAATTTTTGTACAAGATCATGTGAAATTCAGGCCGGAAAATAACCGGTCTTTTTTTTTTTTTTTTGGTCATGAAAAGAAAATATATATTAAAAAACAGAAGAAGAGTACAAATATCATCTTACACCATTAGGATCAAAGTCTTGTTAAGTAGGAGAGACAAGGGGTGGGGGTAAATTAGAAACCCAATCCAAAGTCAAACTATTTCTATCTTTGTTTTTAGCAATCCAATCACAAACTTGATTGGCTTTCCTCTTGATTCATTGAAATCTAATAAAAGAAATTTCCGCCACAATCTTTTGAATATCCTCTATGATTAGTTGTGTTCTTCAACAAGGTGATTGACTTGAAGAATTGATTGTTGTGAGAATCGCTTCTGCATCACTTTTCACAGTGATGCTAACACCGCTGAAGTTGACAAGCATTGCTTAATGCAATGGCTTCAGCTTCACCAGCAGCAACGGATCGAAACAACTTGTCCAAAAACAGATTTCCTTTCCAGTCCCTACAAATCCAGGCAGAAGCAACTCTCACATCCCTACAAAAAAATGCATCAACATTAAATTTAAAGGACCCTTGTGGGGGAGGGGACCAGGATGTGGGAACAATTTCAGGATAGGGAACGAAAGCTCTCGAGTTGGAGGAAAGAAGGTTCAAGGTTTCAGAAAATTCTGAAAGGCATTTGAACAATGGCCTTGCAAATGTCAATGTCTTTATTTTCCAGGCATAAGCCATTTCTCACTTTCCAGATTTGCCAACAACAAAAAGCAATTTTGGTGACTGCTTCTCTTTTGCAGTACCCCACAGTTGAACACCTATTAACAAAGTCAAACAGCCAAACACCAAATCTAGAAACAAGGGTTGGGTTTATAGAGCACTACAAAGGGGAAGCAAACCAAAATCTAGAAACCCAAGGACAGAGAAGGAGTAAATGTTCAACAGATTCAATATCTTGCTGACAAATAAGACAAAGAGGGCTATCTGCACATTTACGTTTGAATCTATTCTCTTGAATGGGTAAACAGTTCACCATCTCCTCTTGTCTTTTGATTAACACTGGACATCCGTTTTGCAACCCAATATCTTGACTTCACACTATAAATTCCATCACAGATAAGCGGCCAAATTGAAGTATCATTGTGGTCTGATAAGGGAATGTATTGACATAGAATTTTATCAACAAAGTGTGGGTCAAACATATCTCTAATTAGATGTTCTTTCCATTTTCTAGTAGAAAGCTCAATAAGATCACAAACCTTATCAGGCCAGTCAGGGTTAGTTTTGATCAACTGTGATTGAGTTTCAATCCATCTATCTTGCCAGATATTGTCCAAATTGTTTTTCCTCTGATCAAATCCCTCCCTTTAAGAATGCTCCTCCAAGACCAAGAATAGTGTCTGCCAGGTTTAACATCCCAAAGCCTGTTGTTAGTAAAATAAATACCTTTCAAGATCAAAGCCGCAAGACTATTAGGGTCGCTTTGTAAATTCCAAGCTTGTTTTGCAATGAGAGCAAACTTAAAAGAGAAAAGATCTCTAAAGCCCAAGCCCCTACTACTTTTGGGTTCTGTCAATATGTCCCATCTTAACCAGTGGATACCATTCTTATCCCATTTGTTCCACCAGAAATTAGTTGCTAAAGAAGACAATGAAGAACAAACAGATTTGGGGATAAGGAAAGATGACATAACATAAGAGGGAAGGGCCTAAAGGATGCTCTGATAAGAACATCTTTACCTCCAACCGAAAGTAGCATGGTTTTCCAATTGTTGAGTTTAGAAGTGTACCTTTCCTTCAGCCAGTTAAGAGCTCTAGACTTTGATCTTCCCCACTCGGTAGGGAGTCCCCAAGAATTTTCCAAGGCCATTAGAAAGATTGACTCTGAAAATGTTGGAAATCCCTCTTTTGATCGCTTCAGGAGTATTGGGACTGAACAGAAGGGCAAATTTATCCAAATTCAAACATTGTCCTGATGCAAAACAATACTTGTAAATGATCTCCTGCACCATCCAAGCTTCCTGGTAGTTAGCCTCAAAAAACAAAAATTGAATCATCCGCGAAGAGGAAGTGAGTCATCGGGGGGGAAGGTTTACACCAAGTTGCCGATTGAAAAGGGATGTAATAACTTGAGTCAAAATTGTAAATAAATAAGGGGAGAGGGGGTCACCCTATCTGATGCCTCGTGAAGGGATAAAAACGTCTTGAGGAGTGCCATTAATGATGACACTATAAAAGACTGGTGAAACACAATTCATGATCCAATTAATCCATGTCTGATCAAAACCCATATGCTTTACTCATCGGCTTTGAGGATTGCAAAAGATTTTTTAGTTTTTTCTTTTCCTTTTTTGTTGATCCGATAAACTGCTTCCTGGGCAATAAGAATATTATCGTGCAGGTATGAAAGCCGCTTTGGTAGAAGCAATAATTTTATTCATAAGGTGGGTTTAAGCCTACATACAAGTACTTTAGCAATGATCTTATAGATGAAGTTAGTACAACTGATAGGCCTAAAGTCCCCTACTTTTTGAGGATTATTAATTTTAGGGATCAAGGTAATGAAAGTTTGATTAATAGCATGTAAATAGATATCCTTTTCAAGCAGGTGCCAAAATTTTTGGAAGAATAAACCATTGAATCCATCTGGACCTGGAGCCTTGTTAGCACCCAAACTCCATGCTGCAGCTTTAATTTCTTCTCTAGTGAAGGGTTGAGTGAGAATCTGATTGTCATCACTTGAGACAAGGGGGGTTCAATACATTCCAATATGGGTCCAATGTTCCGTTGACCGGTGGTACTGAAAATGTCTTTGAAGTAACTCTGGATCAAATTTTTAATGATTTGAGGGTCTCTAGTCCAAGTTCCTTCTTCTGTTTGCAAGCAGAGGATACGATTGGCTGATCTTCTTTGCTTCGTAGCAGAATGAAAAAATTCAGAATTATTGTCTCCTAGTTTGAGCCATTTGATTCTTGATCTTGAAGCCCAGTATTGCTCTTCCCGAGACCAAATTGAGTATTGCTCTTGCCCAGCCGGTCTTCAACATCACCATTTTTTGCTTGGGGACGCATTTGAGGATCGATTCAGCCCCGAAATGGTAGCTACCTTTCTATGTCAACTCATCTTGTCTTTCTTTTTCTTTGGTCGGATAAGAAGAATTTCAATAATAATTGGAGTAATTATTATCATTCAGCAAGATTCATGCTAACATGGGAAAAATATTTTACTAATCCTGTCAAAAGATAAAAGTTCCGGCTCTTTAGGCCTTTGCCACTCGGCGGAGGCAAGAGGGATCGGGAGGAGTTTGGGTCCCTCCAAATCTCCAACTTTTTCTCTTTTGATATATGTATTATTCTTGAGGGAAAAAAAATGTCATATATATTTTTTTTCTTTTTTTGTCAAAGTGAGAAGAATTATAAACTTGCAAAAGAAGAACAATTATATCACCCAATGCCCTCACGGTTAACTTGTCTTTTTTTTTTTTTCTCCTTCTTTTGCTAGATAAGCAAGACAACCAAATTTACCATCCGATCCTAGTTAATTTGTCTTTTCAAGTTAGCTAAAATTGCACTGCATCTAGTGATTATAATTTAGGGTAAATTTCACACATAATCCTTATTGTTTACATGCTTTTTAATGTAGTTCCTAATATTTTAAAGGTTCATAGTGGTCTCTAATGTTTACAAAAGTTATTTAAAATTGTCCATATTATTCAAATTTAGCCAATTTGATCCTTATTATTTTTAAAAAAAATTAATTTTGTCTCTATTATTTCTTAAAAAAATCTAATTCAATCCCTCTACGTGACCCCTTTAAGGGGACTAAATTAAATTTTATGGGAAACAATAGGGACAAAATTAGTTAGTTTTGAACAATAGAAATTATTTGAATCATTTTATAAATATTAGAGACTAATATAATTTTTTTAAAATATTAAAGACTAATTTAAAAAAAATATAAACAATACGAACTAAGTGTAAAATTTATCCTATAATTTATATATACTTGATCTCCAACTTTCTTTGTCATTATTGCCAGCAAATATGAGGAAACTGTCTGGCAATAACTTTTGAAAAAAGGCTTTGTTTTTTCTTTTTTTTATATTGTCGATGTGTTACATTTTAAGCAACAATTTTACATAATTGTAATTATTGTTGGAGAAGTACCAATTGTCTCGTACAAAGAAGTTATAATAATTTTGCACCATCTTGGTATTCGTAGGCTTGAGGAAGTTCAGTTGCGATACTTGATAGACTTCTGACTAAACTCAAGCTGATATCTTGGGATATGTACATTGATTATAAGTGTGTTCTTTGTAGAGTAGTTATTGAGTCTCGAAATTATTTATTCTTCGAGTGTCTTTTTTCTAAAATGATTACTTATTGATTGCAATACCAAATGCTTTATCTATTTTTTTCTGCTGCAATTTATCACATTTGGTGTGAGAAAAACAGACGGGTGCATGACCAGGCGAGAGATTATGAAGATACTATTATGCGTAAATCGGCCTTGTAATTAGACACAAAACTAAAATAGAAGGTACATATAAGAAATCTTGTATTAATCTTGATATTTGTAGATTTTGGAACTTTGATAGTACCAAACTCTCTAGTTAAAGGATTTGGAAGGTTTGTCTGTTTTCTATGAGTTTGTTGAATTTAATGATATACTTTGTTAATTTAACCAAAAAAAAAGAGTTATAATAATAGATCAGTATATAAAATTTTAAGTTAGAAGAAGAAGAAGTGGGCATCAAAGGGAAGAGGAAAAAAAGAAGTGTTGACATTGGTAAGTTATTCAAATTGGCCAAAAATGTGGACTGAAGCAGAGTATTTTATTTTTCCATTGTGGTGTCACAATTTCTGTTCAAAATACTTCTTCAAAAGGTCTGGGATGTTAAACGTCTCATACACAAATGTGTGTTTTACTCCAGTGTATGGTTCCACACGCCAGAGTGATTGTCTGGTTCATTTGCTTTAATATATTTACTTACAATGAGAAAGTCTCCTATCAAATTGTTCGGCCCGCTAACACGCAAATAGCAACATTGCATGTAAGACTTACTTGCCCGTTGTCTCTGATTGAAGAATTTTCCTATTCACGATTTGTACATATGCAAAATTGGGACATGTGGAGAGGGGGACTTAAGACTGGTTTCTTTAGATCATAGGGCACCGGGAGGACTATTACATCAGTGCTTTTGCTGGGGAAAATAAGGAAGCTCAATTCCTTCAGCCTTTAAAAAAAAATTAAAAAAAAAAAAATAAATAAAAAGCTTCAATACGATTCCTCCATCATTTTTTACGAAATTCCAATTAATTTCCTTATAAAACGCAACAAAACCCCTCAAACAATTTGGTCTGGAACTTTCAAAACTGCAGTACAAAAGTAGAGCGAGGAAACAAGAAGACGAAAAAAAGAAAATGATAATGAAGAAGAGAAAGTAAAGAAAAAGAAAAAAGAATAAAATTGAAAATTATAGCTGGCCCGTTATTGTATAGGAATGACAACTAATAGGTTATCCAAAAAAAATAGGATACCATAACCGAAATTTTTTGCCATGTTTTATAATTAAACCCGTAACGGATGTCTAAAATGTTTCAAAATCACTAACTATGACTGTAAAGACAAGATTAAAATAATTAATTTAAATAGAAAACTAATCTGAAAAATATAAAAAAAAATAAATCCATTGTCAAAGAAGCTAAAATATAAAATGAATCCTACGCAAACACAATAAGATGATAATTTAAACTAAATTACATAACTATTTCCATATTTGCCAGCTTTGAACATTATAATTAATAAATTAATGATCAAGTTTCGATTTTTAATTTCTTTTTTAATGTAGTCTAACACTAAAACCTCAAATTACTCGTTAGTTACACCTTATAAAAACAACACTCTAACAAGTTCCTCATCTATTTTGTTATCGAGTTTATTATCAGTTTAATATTCATCAATATTAGATTTAAATTTTACCCGTTATCATTCCTATTATGATACCAAATAACCACGATTTTCTGGTCTAATAGAAAGTAAACCATGTTAGGTCATCCTTAATAGGGGTCTTTAAAATATAAAACTTTCTAAATTTAAAAATTTTTAGAGACTCAGTCTCTAAAAAATATTATTAATAATTTAAATATACATAGAACCTACCACTTTTCATAATTTTTGAGGCAAAATAGAGACTCAATTTCTATTTTGATCTTCAAATTTATAGTGTTTGTTGGGAACTTGGGCTGGCTGGTCCAGTTGAAATGCGCCTTAAACTTGCTTACTGTTTATAAGTTTGTGGCCAATCGTTTGGCCATGGCATCGGCTGGGTTGCAGTCGCCAGCGTTTCCCTACTTTCACGCTTTTCATTTATAGCACATGGTTTTGCATGCTTGGGGGATTTCCAATTTTTGGCCATTGTTTTGCTTTGGCCTATCCTGGTTTTTAGGTTATGAGTTTGGGCCTTTAGACTTGGTTTTTGGTTTTGGGTCGCTGTTGGAATTGTTGGGCTTTTGTGGCTCTAGATCATCTATTTGCATATTATTTTTATTTGGGCTGTGTGTTTATGCCCTTAATTTCGTAGTTTTAGTTTTTCATTAATATAATTTCATCTTCTAGATCAACAGAAAATAATGCATCTCTTGTCGTCAATGGCTTAGCCAAGACCTTAAGGGAGCGTTTGGTTCGCGGAATTATATAGGATTCTCAAGAATGTGAAGTCTGGAATATGTTATTTCTATGTTTGGTTCACGGAATAAAAAAATATTCCCGAAAATATCACATTTCTGGGAATGCAATATTCTCATGATTTACTCAATTTCTATTCTCATGGGACGCGGTGGGAATCTTACATTCCCAAGTAGTGGGAATGTTTTAGAGAAAATAAAAGACATAAATACTCATCTAAAAAAATACAAAATTAAAACAAATAACATAACATAAATCAAAAAATAAATTAAAAAGTAAAGCATAAAAATTAAAAAAATAAAAAGATAAAATAAAATAAAAATATAAAAAATAAAATGAAATAAAATAATATAAAATAAAATAAAAAATAAAATAAAAATAAAAAAAAGAAAAAAAAAAATAAAATAAAAATAAAAATAGGATAAAAATAAATAATAAAATGAAATAAAATAAAAATAAGATAAAATAAAAAAATTATAAATTATAAAATAAAAATAAATAATTAAATTAGTAATTAAAATAAGATATAATAAAAAAAATTAATAAGAATAAAATAAAATAAAAGTAAAAAAATAAAATATTAAGCTAAACTAACATTTTATAATTTAAATAAAAAACTAAATAACATAAAATAAAAAATAAAATAAAATAAAATAAGATGAAGTAAAAAAATAAAATAAAATAATAAGAATAAAAGTAAATAAAATAAAATATTTAGAAAATAATAAAATAAAAATAAAAATAAATTAAAATTATTAGTTATTTTTTTAGTTAGGGGCTTTGTTGAAAAATTGTTCAAGATTCCTAGGAATATTGAGTCTAACTAAACATAACAAAAAAATATTCATAGAAATTTGACAAAATATTCCTAGGAATATTTTTGACGTACCAAACAGTTTTAATCACATTTTCGGAAATAACATTCCCAGGAATATTATTCCCAGGAATGAAAAATCAATCAATGAACCAAACGCCCTCTAAGGTCACGATGTGCAAACCATATAGCAAGCGGGGTCGTAATGTGTATTAATACAATGAAAAAGTTCAATATAATGATTCTTTTTGGACCAATTATCACCATTTTTTATCACTCAATTGTCACCTCATAGTTGACATGTCTAGTTGGCATCCCAACTACATAGATTTATTTTTATATTTTCTCCAATATTATTGATTTTATTTAATTTTTCTCTCTCCTTTCATTAATCTTTCTATCACTTGTTTTTCCTTTTTTATTTTCTTAATTAACGTTTCCTTTCTTCTTTCCTTTTTTTCTTTCCTTAATCATGTGTTGATGTAATGTATATGAAATTAGGAAAATATTTGAGTTGCAGGTTAATGGCAACAATAAATTTTTATACGGAACAACAACAATACTACAAAATATTTTATACGGGACAACAACAATACTATAAAATAACAAATTAATAATACGTAACTATTTTAAGAAATGTAATTTTTTGTTAGTTGCATAATACTACAAGTTGTCAGGGTTTGAAATGGTAATTTTTTATGGTTACAAATGAATCATAAGAGATCAATCCAAGATTAAAATTTTCCTTCTATTCCAATTGCCAAGGGTCACGCTTCTTTACTTTGTCAAGATAAAAGACAATTTGCTTTCAACTCACAGATGTAGAAATGAAAAAAGTGTAAACAAAACTTTTTATACATAACAAAAATATTATAGATGATTCAAGTTGTGTCACTGCTAGTTTTTTGTCCAACTGTATGTATGTGTACGCATGTATGTTGAAAACAAAATGCAGTAAACGTGTAGGGTTAAACAAAAGAGAAGAAAGGAAATTGATTAAGGAAAGAAAAGAAAAAAGAAAAACAAGAGAGAGAAAAATTAATAAAAGGAGAGTGAAAAATTAAATAAAATTTATAAGATTAGAGAAAGAATAAAAATAAATCTATCTAATTAGTATGCCAACAAGGAGGTGACAATTGGTTGAAAAAAAAGGTGACGTTTAGTATTACTCTTAATTTTAAAGCCATTTGTCATTGTGACTTTATCAAATTTCTCATGTTATTGTCTAGATGTTTGTTTTATTTCATAAAATGATTTTACAAGCCAGTAAACCTTCTTCTCTTTACCTAGAACCACAAACTCATTGGGTTGTTCAATATAGATTTCATCATCTAAATCACTATTTAAGAAGACTATTTGTAAATCCATTTGACGTATCTCTAGGTTATTGATAGTTGATATGGCTATCAACGTCCGAATGAATGTAATTCCCGTACTTGGTGTATATGTGTCAAAATAATCAAGACTTTCCTTTTCTTTATAACCTCTACTTACAAGTCTGGCCTTGTATTTATCAATTGATCCATTAGTTTTCATCTTTGTCATGAAAATCTATTTATATTCTAAAGGTTTATTTTCAGAAGGAAGGGCAATCAGTCTCCAATTATGGTTTTGCATGATGGACTCGATTTCACTATTAACAGCTTCTCTCCATGACCAAGTTTCAAGAGTTGACATGGCTTCCTTAAAAGCATGAGGTTCATTTTCTAACAAATATATTAGAAAATCAGGATCAAAGGACTTCGACATTTTAGCCCTCTTGCTACATCAAGAGTTGACATGGCTTTCTTAAAAGCATGAGGTTCATTTTCTAATCATGTGTTCTTTTAGCAGAACTTGGTTCTTGTACATTTTTATATGGAAATTGTTCTTCAAAAAATTATGCATTACTTGACTCAACAACTATATTCATGTGTATTTCAGTAATTTCTAACTTATGTATTGTAATGGCTAAAATCTAGCCCAAACTTTGGCCTAATTCTTAATAATAAATTGGGTTAAGGTTAGCTGAAGCCCATATGACCAAAGGCTCAACTTGGACCACAAGTCAAGAGATCTCTATAAATAGCATTTACCTTCACTACTCTGGAAGGGGGGGGGGACCTATAAATCTTC
Organism: Ehretia macrophylla; assembly: GCA_037974665.1. Classification (NCBI taxonomy): domain Eukaryota; kingdom Viridiplantae; phylum Streptophyta; class Magnoliopsida; order Boraginales; family Ehretiaceae; genus Ehretia; species Ehretia macrophylla. The sequence continues at coordinate 53,752,613 of CM075771.1, read as the reverse complement.
TGGATTTGGGCAGTTTGCTAGTGCCCACTAAGAAAAATATTATGAAAATAGAAAACACGTGATCTAAATCATAGATCTATAAAGGTGGAAACCACATAATCTTAATTATAAATTCTAAGGGTTTACAATTTGGCGCCGTATATAGGAACATTAACAACCTTTGGCCATTCCCAAAAGATTTTAATCGTCATTCCCGAAGACCTTGCTAAAACTCCATTACCGTGGTCTTCAATGATCTCAAACACTCCAATCACAGCTGCATCTCAAACCAAATCCATACTCTGTGAACCGATGAATTAGTAGCATCGTTCCCTAGAAGCTCAACCTTGCAGCTTCTAGAATGTGACCAAATGCAAGTCAAGAATAACAACAGGTTCCAGTTTCCGCCAAGAGCCAAATATCAATTTGGTAAGAAAGAGAAGAACGCCTAATGGACCTGATCTATTCACAAATAGGCATATATTTCATTTAGTACATACATATATATAGATAGATATATAGATAGGTAATATTAATACATGTATATACATTTATATATTCATAATCTATGTTAATCATGTCCCTGCTTATACGTTTGTACATGCTGCCTTTAAAGTGTAAATCTACCACTAATATACTACTAGAGCAGATCTATATTCTAATAGACAGGACTTCAATAGAACTCCTACGAATAGTTTGTTTGCCTAATATATTACTAGTGCATATAGTGGATTGCTAGTGACTTCACGGCAAATAAGAAAAATAAAAATGGAGATGACCATTGATGACACCAATGTGGAACTCGTTTGTGTTGGTGTTTCACCCTCGTTTCAGTAAGATTCTTCAGTCTGATAAAAATGATCTGCATATTGTTTAAGGTTCTTCGTTAATAGCTTTTTATTATTGAATGTCTAAGCCACTAAGGTTTTGTTTTACATTTCCCTTTTAACGAGTAGAAGGTTAATTTGTTATCTCATGATGCGTATGGATAACGGAATTCAAAATGTTGTTCTATCTAAATATACATATTTGGAATTAATTCTTTATTGTCCACAAGACCACATATACTAGTAGAATGAAAAAGAGACAAACCGTAGAGAGATGGAATATCAAACCTTGATTTATGCATAAAAAAAAACCATTAATAAAGGCAAGAAAGCGATTATAAGTAAGTAAATGACCTATTTCCATATCCATGGCGATCTCAAGTTGGTAAATATGCAATTTAACCTAATCAGCCTTTTGAGTAATAGTCTACTGCCTCAACGATTTTGGTATTATAATATCATCAAGGGCAATATGCAAGAGAAACTTTAGCAGAGATATGAAACAAGCAATGGCAGCTTAAGATTGTCACTGATTGATGTTAATAAATCAAGTTAGGAAACAATCAAAATAAATACTTGATATTTGTTATTTTAGAACCCTCTTTACATATTTCTATATGATTACATTGTGTTAATTATCACATTGATCATTTTTGTTTCTGAATTGCTTGCAGCTCAATTGAGTACCAAGGCTCCTAAAATAGGTCCAAAAGCAATCCAACAGGGGTTATGGCCCAACAGAATCAATGATTCCTAAAATAGAACACATGCTCCACTTAGGCCCGAAAGCAATTCCATAGGGATTGTGGCCCAATGGAATCAATGATTCTAAAAATAGAGTCGATGCTCCACTTAGGCCCGAAAACAACCTAAGTATTGTGGCCCACTTAGGCCTGAAAGTAACCTAAGGGTTGTGGCCCACCTAAGCCCAAAAGAAACCTAAGAGTTGTGGCCCTCCTAGGCCCAAAAGTAACCTAAAGGTTGTGGCCCTCCTAGGCTCGAAAGCAACCTAAGGGTTGTAGCCCACCTAGGCCCGAAAGTAACTTAAAGGTAATGGCCCACATAAGCCCGAAAGCAACCTAAGGGTTGTGGCCAACCTAGGCCTGAAAGCAACCTAAGGATTGTGGCACATCTAGGCCTAAAAGCTACCCAGGGTTTGTAGCCTACTTAGGCCCGAAAGCAATCTAAAGGTTGCGACCCACATAGGCATGAATTGGTCCAATGGAATCCAAGATTCCACGAAGAATTGAAGCTTCAATTAGAATCGAAATGACCATAGACCTTCAACAAGCCACCATGTTGACCGCATAACCTTAGTGAGTCTTCGCACTCCCACTTTGACTAGGTCGTTAAAAGATCCATACAAATCCCAGATTTGTGTCAGTAATCCTTCAGCTAGTCCATAAAAACTTAATTTCCAAGTATAAGACTTGTTTACTTTATTTGAAGACTCTTTGACTTAGAGAGTGGGGGACTAACTATAATAGCTAAAATCTAGCCCAGGCCTTGGCCTAATTCTTAATAATGAATTGGGTTAGGGTTAACTGAAGCCCATATGGCCTACAAGTCAAGAGATTTCTATAAATAGCCTCTACCTTTATTACTCTGGGAGAGGGGACCTATAAATCTTCTAGATTTGAGTAGCTTGCTAATGCCCACTAAGAAATAGATTATAAAGGTAGAAATCACGTAATCTAAATTATAGATCTATAGAGATAAAAATCGCATAATCTTAATTGTAGATTCTGAGAGTTTACATATAAAAAAAACATGTACACAACATTATTTTGTGTCGTAGACCTTTCTTTAGTTTCTTTTATATTCGTCCCAATGAAGAATAGACCAAGCCTAAATTGGTGATCCTTCCTAGACATATGGTTGCCACCATGTGCTAAGGCAATCATTTACAAAGTGACTACCAATATTTTATTTTATTTTTCATGTGGGAGAAGAGCATTCCACACTAGCTCTTCACAATTCAAGTTGATTTCACCAAATTTTAAACCCAAATTTTTCATTCATTCTTTATCCGTTTTTTAACATTTGAAAATATCATATCCATCTACTTCGAAAAAATAAATGCGTACACACTTAGAACTTTTCACTTAAATATGTGGGGCCAGTTTAAAATTGAGTCAAAAGTGCTCACTCAATCACAATGTCAAGACATATTTCCAGCGGCTACATGATGAGTTGATATAGCAGAAAAAAGAGTATTCAACAAAATTCAGAAAAGGAGATGTAGGTGCGTTACATTAGATGGTAATTGTGACCAATTTGTTGCACTAGAGTGTCGCAGTAAATGCATCAAGCTTTTGCTGGTAATCATTACTGATTTTGTGTAATACTTTTCAATAGTAAAGAAAGAAAAGATTGTTCCAAAGGTTAGATGCAGTGGTCAAATATTGATTTAATTTATTGTGTACAAAAATTTTAGAATTTAAACTTATGCAATTTTAATACAAATATTGCATCACTCTTGATTAATTAATTTGGAGCACCAGTTGGGATGCATTACTGTAGTACGAGATTAATACTCTTGGTATAGATCTAATATTGTCCTGCTTAGAATAAGTTACTAGTCGGAAACGAAAAGAAAAAACAGAATTAGGATAATAAAGACAAATGTCACATACTGCCCTTTTTTTATCATGGTTTTATCACTTCCTATGTAAATATTTAATTAACATACTAAAAAAGATAAAAAAGTAAAAAAATTTATTATTTTAATATAAAATCTAAATATCCATGATAAATAAGTAATAAATATAGAATAATATCTAACAATACTCATCATAAATCAGTTTTGAATTATGGAGCCTCAAAGTCCTATAAGATCACATGCAGCACTTGGAATGGACACCATACAAGGAACACTTGAACAGCAATCTTAAGTCATATAAACGCGTCTCCTCCATTAACACAGAAATGCATATTTCAGCCACACCTATAAAAGAAAAGCATTCTGTATTAGACAACTAGTATACCACAAATTCATTACCCATCTAGTTTACCCTTCTGCGTAGCTTCTTGTACATTATTTTTGTGTCTCAAGTCAGGGACGGAGCCAGAAATTTAAAGTTGGGAGAGCCAAAATTCAATCAAGAATATTATTTAACAAAAATTTGAAGTTAGGAGGCCAAATGTTTTATTTTTTAAAATATTACATATAATTTTATAAACAAAAATAAATATTACATATATTTTTTTTAAAGAAAAAAAATTGGGGGGTGGGCGGGGCTCAGTTGACCACCAGTGCCATATAATAACCAACACAATTGGTTGTATAGTCAGATCCCATATCGTTTAGATATATGTTAAATTTAGTATAAATCTCATTAAGTACAGCCCTTTTGCAAATTTCACGTGCATGAAGAACAGTGTTAAAAAGGCATAATATACTTTGTGTTGCATAAACCTTCCACATATATATGATCTCTTAGAGGTATGGTCTAATAGTAGTGGGATAAAATCGTTTCTGTAAGATTGCGAGTTTGACACTCTACTGTTCTGAAATTTCGTCATTGACTGGCCAGATTTAAGTGTGAGGGCGTTTCGTTGCACTCGAGAGTTTATCGATTGATAGTCGAGCTCTAACAACTAAGTTTTCACATCATCGAAACAAAAAAAAATACACCTTCCACATATGGAGGGCCAGAAGGCATTGCATCAAAATGGATCTGTCTGCATTATATTACTAATGACTTGTACGGCACTATCTTTCTTAATTAATCTAAAGCAATCCACAATTGACTGTTCACAATATTAGTGTGCCATGTTCAAATAGTAGTTACATTTCCCAAAAAAAAAAAAAAAAAAAAATATATATATATATATATACCAAACTATACATAAAAATTCAAGAAATTTTCCATAGTAAATATTGCATGGTAATGCGCATAAAAGTTCAAGAAATTAAATGTTCCACAGACCACAGTAGATATTGCATGATAATGAACAGAATTAACCTGAGAGAATGTAAAGCCAATTAGACGTGGTAAAGTATATTGCAAGTCATGTTCTAATAAAAACATTTACGTTATGGGGAGAGTTCAAAATCAAAAGGTAGAGTAGAAGCATAATCATTTAATCAGTCTGTACGAAATCGTTAGTTACAACTGCAGAGGTTATATAGGGAGCTAGAAATTATTTCAAGCATGTTAAAGTAACGACCGCGCGTGTCAATAGTATTCTCTCACTATCTTATAAGATTCTAAAATATTTTACTTAATATCAATTAATTTTAATAAAAATATTTTAAAATATTTTATGAATCAGTAGAAGTTATAGTCCGGGCAATGTATAAAGTAAAATCCTTCCTTGGCTGGATGTAGTCTAATACATGCAGTAGGTGGAATATGGACCATTTTTGGTGACTAAGCAATTGTAGTCTGTATTAGTGGTTCATTGTTACCATCGACAGCATATGATAACTAAGCAAATGCATGACAAAGAAAAAGGTTTGGCAAGGATCTTTGCATGAACGCGGATGTGCTTTTAAGCAAATCATTTGTCTATTTTTAGTTATCTTGGTTGCCAAAAAGTAGCCATATAATTGATTGCTCACTGTTTGATTATCACATATATACCACAATTTGCGCTTTGTCAATTATTGGCTACACATACGAGAAATTCATCTTATACAAAATTATATTAAATTCACACTAAGATTATAAATTATGTACTTGGCATAACTTTTATGCAAATGAGGAAAGAATCAAGCTAAACAATTACAAGCACAAAGGAAAAAGTAAATGTGAACAAGTTGAATATTTGAAAGGGGAAAAAGTAGATTACTTGGATGGCAATTCATAGGAGGGCCAACGCGCCAAGTAGGAATAAAGTGAGGGACCAACTAGAATATTGGATAATTAGAATTTCATAATGGAATTCATGTAAATCCTTCTCTTTCTCCCCACTAAACAAACAAAATTCTACAAAGGAAATCCTCCACTTTCAAGGTCCCACACTTCCTCCACTAGAAGAAGGCTATTGGAGCCAAAATTCAATGAAATCGACTGCCATATACACGAATAAAAATATTCTCGTAATATCAAAATATTATGAACGTGATTTAATAATTGTGAAGTATTCATTAATAATTCATAATTATCAGATCTTACTTATAATATCATAATATCGTAACGATATGAGTAGATCCATTCTACATATGCATTTCCTCAATCACCTATAAATATAGACATGCATTAGACAATGCATGCAAGTGTTCACCAAGTATACAAAACAAGTAGTCTCATAGTGAGATTAGCTTGCTTCCTTCATTTAGTAGAGCAAAAGGAAACTATGTGTTTGATTTTCTTAGTAATACTGCTGATGTGCTCACCAGCACTGGCTCAGGGAGGGCTTAGAACAGTGTTCTACTCTTCTTCATGCCCACAAGCAGAGCTTATAGTGAGGTCTACAGTGGAATCTCATTTCAGTACTGATCAAACTATTGCAGCTGGATTGCTTAGGCTTCATTTTCATGACTGCTTTGTTCAGGTCTGAAAAGGGGAAAAATATGAAAAAAGAAAGAAAAAAAAAAAGAACAATTCATTTCTGATATGTATGATGTTAAAAGTACTAGCATGAGACTAATGTTTACTAGAATCTCAACATTTGCAGGGTTGTGATGGTTCAGTACTAATTGCAGGGCCTTCTGCTGAAAGAAATGCGTTGCCTAATCTGGGTTTAAGAGGGTTCGAAGTGATTGATGATGCAAAGGCACAACTTGAAGCTGCATGCCCTGGTGTTGTCTCATGTGCTGATATACTTGCATTATCTGCTCGTGATGCTGTTGACTTAGTAATCACTTGATAACTCTCTCTCTCTCTCTCACAATAAAGTTTATCCAAGAGTTGCGTGAAATGATCCTGAGAATATTAGTAAATTCCAAACAGGTTTCCAAGTAATTAAAAATCTCTCGAGAACTCCCTCTAAGTTAATTTTCAATTACTTTTGGGCATGTTTGAGACTTGCTATTTTTCTCAGGACCCGGATGGGATTTTCCCAGAATTTGTACATTCTTAATTTACAAAGCAATAACTTTTATGTGACATGTGAAGAGTGGTGGTCCAAGCTGGAACGTGCCTACAGGAAGAAGAGATGGTAGAGTCTCTTCATCATCTGAAGCCTCAAATTTGCCTTCTCCTTTGGATTCAATTGCTGTCCAGAGGCAGAAATTTGCTGCTAAAGGCCTGGATGATCATGATCTTGTTACACTAGTTGGTAAACTTTGTTCTCTCCTATGCTAACCAATATTTTCCTTGTTACTCTTTTCATGTTATTAAATCAGATTTGGATCTCTTCATGACGTTTCGTGTATGCAGGAGCACATACTATTGGCCAGACAGATTGTTTGTTCTTCAGATACCGTCTATACAACTTCACAACAACAGGCAATGCAGATCCTAGCATAAGCCAATCATTCTTGGCACAACTACGATCACTTTGTCCAAACAATGGTGATGGCTCCAAAAGGGTAGCTCTGGACATCGATAGCCAATTGGATTTCGACGTGAGCTTCTTCAAAAACGTACGAGATGGCAAAGGGATTCTTGAATCCGATCAGAGGCTCTACGGCGATCCTTCTACGAGTCGAATCGTTGACAATTATGCAGGAAATCTTAGAGGGTTACTGGGGTTCAGGTTTAATTTTGAGTTTTCAAAAGCTATGATCAAAATGAGTAGCATTGAGGTCAAGACTGGCACGCAAGGGGAGATCAGAAAAGTATGTTCCAAGTTCAATTAAGCATTTGGTTGTGAGAATCAGTAGAGGAGCTTTAATGTCTTGGCACAAAAAGAAAAAATTGAAGAAAACAAGAGGCAGATTGGTTGTTTATGTACGCTGGAATTGTAATAGAATCAATTTGATACTCGAATATCACCAGCAATAACTATTTCAGAAGTCAATATGCAATTCCAGAACTTGTATTGTGGAGGGTAAATTTCACAAATAGTCCCTATTGTTATCTAATCATTTCAGTTTAGTCCCTATTATTTTATTTATCTCAATTTAGTCCTTATTGTTTGCAAAAAAATTCCAATTTCGTCCCTATTGTTTAAAATTTCTCAATTTCGTCCTTATTGTTCTCAAAAAGTTTCAATTTTGTCCTTATTGTTTTCAAAAACTTTTAAATTCGTCCCTATTATTTCTCAGAAAATATTAATTTAGTCCTTGAATAATAGGGACGAATTTGAAACTTTAAAAAAATAATAGGGACGAATTTGAAAGTTTTTGAAAACAATAAGGACGAAATTGAAACTTTTGGTAAATATTAAGGATGAAATTGAAAAACTTTAAATAATAGGGATGAAATTGAAACTTTTGGGAAAACAATAGGAACTAAATTGAGACATTTTAAACAATAGGGACCAAACTAAATTTTTTTGTAAATAATAGGGACTAAATGTGAGATTTTCCCTATTGTGGAAGTAAAATTAAGGTAAACACACACCTCAAGAGTTGGGTCAAATGGTTAGATAGCGACTTATTGATTTATAAGTTTTGAGTTTTAAATCACGATTTTAACTTCTATTAAATAAAAAAAGAAAAAAAAATAAGGTAAACACTATTCTGCACAGCTTGTTGCAAAGTCATCAAGGACAACGTCTTATACAAAATAGAATGATAAAAAGCGGTTTCCCTCCCTAAGATGTTTGTGCCCATAAGAAATCCATTCGATTTTTTAAGTCTCAACTTCATCTCAATCGTTATGTCTCGATACCCTTAAAGCAAATCGCTTGTCACCCTGCACATTGATAAAAAAAATTGAAATGTATCGTTACAATATTACTTTAAGTAACAGTTGTAACTTATTGAGGACGAGACAAACTGACTTAAATACAAGAAACAGAGAATCTAACTAAATACAAGAGACAGTGAAACTAAGGCTTCGTTTGTTTGTCATAAAATAACTTGCTTGTGTAAAAATATTTTTCGTGAAAAATATTTTATAGGGCTCTGTTTATTTGTCGTAAAATAACTTGTTGGGGGAAAATATTTTCCTAGAAAATAGAATACTGAAAAATATTTTCTGGTGTTTGGATGTACCGTGAGTTCCGTAAAATATTTTCTTCTCTCAAAGGAAATGAAAACATTTTACAGAATTTTGTACTAACTGCAATTGTTGACCGAAAAATATTTTACGGTTGACCAATTTTCTGGTGTTACCAAATACCGTAAAATTAAGAAAAAACAGCTGCAATTGTTGACCGGATAACATTTTACGATTGACCAATTTTCTGGTATTCCCAAACACTACAAAATCCAAAAAATATTTTCCAGAAAAATATTTTACAACAAACAAACGGAGCATAACATAAATTCAAAGTGACCTATATGGTTGAAACAATTGGAATTTTTTTTTTTTTGGTCAAAAAACAATTGGAATGACTTCAAACTAGAAGTACTGACTGGCTTCCTCTTGAGAAAGTGAATTCATTATTATAATTATTGTTGTACAATAAAATTTCGATAATAAATTTGTTATAAATAAATATTTTTTCTTGATCAATTACATGTAAATCATGATCACGAGCTCACAAATGATACGACACACTACAGGCAACTACTCTTTAACTTAAAGACACTACGATCTAGAGTGTGGGGGCCACAAATTATAGTAGTCAAAATTAAGCTTAGATCTAAAACTTCACTACAATGGATCAATTCATTGGGCTATGTGGACACTAGAATTCTCCGTGGGTCTTATTGCGATTGACCCCTCAAATCTCTCTATATCTTGTCTTAAACACTTATATTCCAACCCCAATTACTAACTCCAATGTCAAGGGCTCACACTCCTCTTTTGTCTACTGGTCTCGCAAGTTACTAGCGCCCGAAATTCTTGATTGTGGACTTCTATATTTACATTCCTAGAAAATAATTTTTTAAATTTTGCCATAACTGTCTGATATAAGAACACAAGAGCATAAAAGAAAAACAAAAGATCATTTCTAATTTCACATTCAAAAAGAAAATTATAATTCTCGAGCATGTGGACAAATTAATGACTATTTTGCTCTTTAAAAAACTGGTCAAGTGTGTAGCGCATGAACCTTTTTGTTTTATATCAAATTTTAACGTCAATGTAACGAAAATGACCAATTCCATTACTTTTTAAAACATTAGGAAGTAGTTGTATAAATTTTGTAATATTAGAGACTAAATTTAAAAGTTGAATAAGTATTAAAAAACCAATATATAGTGAAATTTGTCTCATAACTAAAGAAACAAAAATGAGAATGTGCATGCATGTACTAACAGACAAATGGATACTTATATTACATGGACTAAAAGACCATTGGATAGATATATACCCCACATGCATAAAGAAAAACGATCTTGATTTTAATTCAGGTTTTTCTTATCCCCTAGGGTTTGATATGTAATATAGGACCTTGAAACATGCAACGGTCCGTATTTGATCTGAACATGTGACAGTGCACCTGATTTGTGTGGGCATGAAATTGGCTTACCATTATTCTGCACTCTGAATTGGAGTCATATATAGTCGAAATTAATTACACTATAAGGCTTACTAAGACCAAATTTGTGGAGAATAGCCACTTTGAATTGGAATTAATAACCATACATATTGTAACCACTTTTATATTTACATGTATTTTAATTTGTTGAATCGAATTACGATATGTTTACTAGTTTGCATCTCTTGAGAGTTGTAATGTAAGATAAGATCTAAGGGACTTGAGCATTGTACAAGGACGTGCAGTAAGAGTAACCCATCACGTTGCATGACATGTACTCATAAAGAGTCATATCAGCACAATATAATAAGACAAAAGCGCAACAACCATTGTCTCGAAAAGGAATAAAGCATTGATAAATTAAATGGACCGTATGTTCTATGATTGTCACTACACATTACTATAAAAAGGCACCTCCATTAACCAAAATAGGAAATAGCTGAAAGGAATAGGGAATAGTGAATAGTGAGTAGTGTTGAGTGAAAAAAAAATGTACAGTGATCAGAGGCTCGATGTTCAATACGATCCCATTTTCAAAGGTGCTGACCATTCTGATACTCAAGGTGCCTAGAACTAAAAGTTTAACTTTATTTTTCCTATTTTCATATTTTTCTAGTGTTTTTAGCTTTCTTTCCCTGCTCATGCTAGAACAATATTTTTCCTTTTTTTTTTACACTTCTTCTCACATTGTCTTTTATTATTATTATTATTATTTTTAGGTTGCTAAGGCAGAGTAAAAGAATGGTTTGGTAAAATATTTTTATTATATATACATATGTATATATATATATATAGTGCAAAGTTGTCAAATCTTTGCAGGGCATTATGATCATTTGTATCGTGTTGTCAAATGATTTTATAAAAAATATCTAAAAATCACCTTCTATTTTTGGTTTTGATATCTAAGTTGGTGCAATTCTATAACCTTGAGCAAGTTGTGTTTATACAATGCAATTATTCTGTTATGTTTCACAATGATATTAGCCCAACTCGAGTAATGGACCCTGATTCAATCTTAAAATAGCCTAATGCGGAGGACGGAAGCACAGACCCAACTACTAGAAGAAGCACCAGAGCAAAGTTCATGCCTCATTAGCTCATGGATTACGTGTCCAAGTAGTTGCAACTAGAATTTTCCTATTCACGATTTATACATATACAAAATTGGGATATGTGAAGAGGGAATTTTGTTAGAATATATACTTGTCCCATATTAAAAAATTAAAAACTCTATTACTACCTTATAAGATCATGGGCTACTTTACTTGGCACTAATTGGTTTTAAGATGAAACCTCAGTTATCTTAAAATGGTATCAAAGTTGGACCTTTGGTCCAGTCATATTCATCTACGTGCGACCCATCTTAAATCAGGTCCACGTTTGTTCAATCTTTCGCTCTTGTCATGTTCCACGCATCTTCTTTCACGTGTGACCGTATTCAATCTTTCACATCCCACACCGGAAAAAACATAAATTCTTAGACCACCTTATAATATTTTGGACTACTCTACTTAATAACAATTGGTTTTAAGATGGAAACTCATGAATCTTAACATGATATCAGAGCTAGACCTATGGTATAGTCTTATTCATCTTTTGCGTGTGTCCCACGCGTCTTTTTTAACATGTGACCCTTCTCAAATTATGTCACATGTGTTCAATCTTCTTCCGTGTGTGTTATCTTTTACGTATGTCAATGGATGACCCATTTCAAAATCATGTGACACTTGTATTCAATCTTTTATGTATATCTCACGTGCATTCAACCTTCTATATGTGTTCATCCACCACATGTGTTCAATCTTACACATGTGATACCTCTCAAATTAGATTACATGTGAGGAAGAGTGTTAGAATATACATTTGTCCCACATTGAAAAATTAAAAACTCTAAAATTACCTTATAAGATCTGGACTACTTCACTTGACACTAATTAATTTTAATTTAAGGTGTAATTTCAGTTATCTTAACAGAGTTAAGATTGGTTTATTTGGATCACAGGGCACCGGGAAAAGTACTATTGCATCAGTGCTTTTGCTGGGGAAAATAAGGAAGCTCAATTCAACATTTTCAAGTTTCAACATTAAAAAAAAAAAAAAAACGAAGAAAAAACCTTCAATACTTCGGGGCTTCCTCCATCATTTTTTACGAAATTCCAATTAACTTCCTTATAAAACGCTACAAAACCCCTCAAACAATTTGGTCCGGAATTTTCAAAACTGCAGAACAAAAGCAGAGCGAAGGAAGAAGACGAAAAAAGAAAATGAGAAAGAAGAAGAGAAAGTAAAGAAAAAGAAAAAATAATAAAACCGAAAAATATAGCTGGCTGGTTATGGTATAAGAATGACAACGGGTAAGTTATCTAGAAAAAAAAAAAGATAACGTAACTGTAATTTTTTACCATGACTTATAATTAAAACCGTAATGGATACCTAAAGGGTTTTAAAATCACTAACTATGACCGTAACTGTTTACTTAGACAAAATTAAAATAATTAGTTTAAATAGAAAACTAACCTACAAAAATAAAAAAAAATTAAATCCATTGTCAAAGAAGCTAAAAAATAAAATGAATCAAATGCAATAAGATGATAATTTACTAAATTACATAATTATTGCAATATTTGCCAACTTTAAACATTATATATATATATATATATATATATATCAACGATCATGTTTCGATTTTTTTTTTTTTAATTTCTAACACTAAAACCTCATATTACTCGGCCATTGTTTCAGGCTTTTCATATATAGCCCATGGGTTTCCATGCTTGGGTGGCTCCGATTTTCCACTTTTCGGCCATTGTTTTACTTCGGCCTATTCTAGTTTGTATGTTATGAGTTTGGGCCTTTAGACTTGGTTTTTAGTTTTGGGTCGCTTTTGGAATTGTTATGCTTTTGTGGTTCTAAATCATCTATTTATATTATTTTTATTTGGGCTTGTGTGTTTATGCCCTTAATTTCGTAGTTTTAGTTTTTCATTAATATAATTTCATCTTCTAGATCAACAGAAAATAACGCATCTCTTGTAATCAATGGCTGAGGCCAAGACCATAGGAGTCGTTTAGTTCGCGAAATGTTACACGTTTCTCAGGAATATGAAGTTTGAACTATGATATTCCCATGTTTGGTACGAAGAATAAAAAAAATTAATGAGAATATCACATTCCTAGGAATGAAATATTCCTATCATTTGCCAAGTTGTGAGAATGTTTTGTAGAAAATAAAAGACAGAAATAACCATCTTAAAAAAAATAAATGAATAAAATCAAATAAATCAAAAAAATAAAAATAAAAAGATAAAAAGATAAATAAAAAATAAAAAATATTATAAATAGAAAATTAGAATAATAAAGCACTAAAAACTAAAACAAATAGAATATAATTTTTAAAATTCTTAAGTTAAATTATCTTTTGATAATTTAAAGTTATATTTAAAATAAGATTTTTAAATTCTAAATTTAAATTATATATTTTCTAAAATTTAACTTTAAATATAAAAATAAATAAATAAAATAATTTTTTATATATAAATTTAGAAATAAAAACTAAAAATTTAAAATTTAAAATAAAAGAAATTAGAAAAATATAATAAAAATAAAATATAAAATAAAATAAAATAAATAAAAATTATTAAATTGATAAGTTAAATCAAAATTTTATAATTTATATTTATATTTAACATAATTTTTTAAATGCTAAATTCTAAATTTTAAATTAAATTTCAAATTTAAAAATAAAACTAAAAAATGAATAAAATAATTTTTAAATGTAATTTTTAAAAAAAAGATAAATATAAATTTTAAAATTTTGAAATTTAATGTTTTAATTTAAAGTTAAAATTTACAAATATAAAATAAATTTATTTTACTTGTATAAATAAGTTAAATATTTTTTACTCGTGTATTAGTAAAAGTTTACAAAGTGTCTCATGACTTATATATTTTTTTATGACTTTTTTATTTTTTGAGTTAGGCAGTTACGTCAAAGACAACCAGGCTGCAGCAATCTAGTACTTTGGAAGTGTCTTGTTGTTGTCAATATGTGACCCCACGAATAAGATTTTTTGAAGAGTTAACATTTGATTTGGTCACTAAAGATAAAACAAATAAATAACTCATGCCTGTCTACTAAAAATCTTGGTGATCTCCACCCAACATACAGCTATTATATGAAGGATCATGAATGAGTCCGGTCGTGTATGTGACAAAAAACATAAACAAGCCATGTGTGTATGCTAAAAAAGCTTAGTTATCTCCACCCAACGTATAACTATACTAAGGGTCGTTTCAGTTGGTTTTCCCTACACGAATAATCCTTGAAGCCGTGCCTCAAATAAACTTTTCCTGATTCTCTCATCCTACAGCTTTCTTGCCCTCAAATTCTATGGCTCCAACAAACAAAGTAACCATGCTTGAGCATTGGCTAGCCGCACCACCACCTAGTACGGTGTCCGAATTGTCTCTCAGTCTAACATTTTCCGACCTGATGTGGATAGGCTTAATCCCTCCGGTCCAACGCCTTGTCTTCTATGAGTTACCTATATCAAAGAGCCATTTTATCGATACCATCATTCCTAAGCTCAAAAATTCACTATCCCTTGCTCTCAAGTATTTTCCAGCACTAGCTGGAAACTTGATGATTCCTCCAGATTCAAGCAAGCCTGAAATTCGTTATGTTAACGGTGATTCAGTTCCAGTAGTATTTGCCGAGTCTAGTTTTCGCCATTTTGATTATCTTGTAAGTGATCAAGGACGAAATTGTAGTGAATTTTCCCCTCTTGTTGCTCAATTGCCGCGATCTTCGAACTCATCTGGATCAATAAAAGTCCCACTATTGGCTCTCCAGGTGACATTATTTCCAGAAATTGGCATCTGTATTGGAATAAGCAACAACCACGTTGCTGGAGATGGCAGCACCATGTATGCTTTTGTAAAGGCATGGACCATGATTTCTAAACTAGGCGAAGATGCAATATCATCATCACCAGGCAATGAATTTTTACCATTTTATGATAGGGAGGTGATGAAAGACACGAAAGAATTAGACGACATGTTTTGGAAGAGTGTGAGAAACAGATTAGACCTTGACAGCGCGGTTGTTGATCAAGCTCAAAGCCTTCCTGCTGATACAGACAAGGTTCGAGCTACATTCGTTGTCGGGCTAGAGGATGTCCGAAGACTCAAGAACTATGTATCAAATCAACGATCTTCGCTAAAACATTTGTCAACATTCACAGTAGTCTGTAGTTACATATGGATTTGTAT
This sequence comes from Ehretia macrophylla, assembly GCA_037974665.1. NCBI lineage: Eukaryota > Viridiplantae > Streptophyta > Magnoliopsida > Boraginales > Ehretiaceae > Ehretia > Ehretia macrophylla. The sequence goes on along the minus strand of CM075771.1, from coordinate 53,737,048 downwards.
GTTGAAATCAGGTAATGCTACAGCTGATACGTTGAATGAAGATGAAGATGAAGATGAAGCCGAATATTTCGGGTTCGTGGCAGATGGCCGGGGACGAACTGATCCACCCGTACCAGCAAATTACTTTGGTAATTGCTTGACGTACTGCGTGGGGAGTGCAAAGAATAGGGAACTAACTGGAGAGGGAGGGTTGGCAATTGCAGCAGAGCTGATTGGAGAGGCAATTCACAAGAGATTGCACGAGGAAGGACCTTTCAAAGGTCTTGATAAATTTTTCTCAGAGTACTCAAAAGTGAACATGAAACGACTTTTGAGCATTGCTGGATCACCCAGGCAGAACTATTACGACATGGATTTCGGATGGGGAAAACCAAGAAAGTTTGAGTTTGTTTCGATAGATTTGACGGGTGCTTTATCCCTTAGTGGGTGTAGGGAGAAGGGAGGTCTAGAAGTTGGCTTGTCTATGCCCAAGGAAAAAATGGAAGTCTTTGCTGCATTCTTCAAGGAAGGGCTCAAGGCTTTGTAGAACGCGTAAGGCTTTGACATCAACCTTCATAATTTGTTCCCGTTGCGAAGTTTTCATTATACAAACCTGGGTGGTTAATTCAATTTGTACTAGTTTGTTGGTTACGAATTGGCTACAGAATTTGGCCGAAAAAATTTTCAGGACAAAATTTGTTATGAAAAGGTGACCGATAACGTATTTTTGTCCTGTTTCTATAGGCACTTAGCAACGGAAAATTTTTTTGTCGCCCTTCTCATGTCTTTTCCTTGGCTATGGGGTGATGGGAACAAGTTTCATTACCAAAATTCGTCGCTCGTGTCTATTTTTTAATGAATGATTTTTTTCTCCATTACTCAATGTTTGATCTTCTGTTGGACCTTTAGTTGCCTTCAAATTTTGGAAAGACAATGAGATTATTCTTCAACAGATGAATGCTTTATGCTTTGGGTTGATCTTATCCTGCCATCATGTAGTATGGCATGGCAACCATAGTCTTGGGTTGCAAAAATGTGTTTAAATCATGCGCTGAAAGCTAACAGTACGAACTACAAGGCTAAGGCCAAAAGACCACCTGAATCACGTCCAACAAGCTTTTTATTTTTGTAGAGAGTCAACTGAAAAAAATATACTCTAACAAGCAAACTAAATGATCTCACCAGACTAGATAACTCGCCAATTGATGCCATTTGCTTGCTGCAATCAGCGAGGATTTCATGTTCTACTCCTTTTTTTTTATTTTCTGTCAAATTATCAACAAAGCAGTAGTTGAAAAGGTAAGGGAAAGTGGGAAAGAAAAAGTAAAGTCAAAGTTGGTGGCTGAAAAAGAAAGGGAAAGTAGAAAGGAAAGGTGGAAAAAAAAAATTGAGAGTCTAAAATAGAAAGTGTTAGAGTAAAATTAAAATAGAGAGTTATTAATTTTGTTATTTATTATGAAGAAAAAATAGGAAGTTTGTTGGACTTACCCTAAGGAATTAAGCTCTCCCACCAACTCATTGTTTTTTTGAATTCAATAAATTAAAAGAAGATAAATTACAGTTTTAGCAATGCCTCATTGTTCAAAATCATAAAATAAAATAAAAATAAAAAAATTGGTCAAGGTGGGTGGAAAATTTTAGCACTAGTCCAAAGGTCAATTGCTATCCATACAAGGCTCCGTTTGTTTGCTATAAAATAACTTGCTGAAAGATGTTTTCAGGAGAAAATATTTTTTTGGAAAATATAATATTTTCTGGTGTTTGATTATCACATTAAAAAATATTTTATGGTATTTGGATGTAATAATTAAAACTTGATTAAAACTATTAGTTTATTAATTTTTAAAAAAATATTAAGAATTAATCATTATTAATTAATTACTTAATTAATTAATTAAAATTATCAATTTACTTAATAAATTTTAAAATAATTAACTAAATTCTTTAATTAATAAATAATAAATAAAATAATTAATTAATAATTCCATAAATTAATAATAATTGATCGATTAATTATTGTTAATTTATAAAATTAGGCAAGTAATTAATTAATAGTTAATAAATAAATAAAAAATTAAAATTAATTAAAAAATAATAATAATTAATTAATGCTAAATATAATTTATTATTAATTTAATTAATTTATTAAAAATAATTAATTTTTACTATTTATATTAAATAAATTAATTTTAATTAATTATTATTAATTTATAAAATCAGATAAATAATTAATTAATAGTTATTAAATAATTAAATATCTTAAAGTAATAAAATAATTAATTAATTATTTAATAAATAAATAATATTAAATATAATATTATTAATTATTAATTTAATTAATCTATTAGTCATTAAATTAAAATTAATTAAGTTTTATTATTAAATAAATTTATTTATTTAATTAATTAATTTTTATTTAATAATAATTAAATAAAAATGTGAAAGGAGTTGGGGGGGGGGGGGGGGGAGGGGCGGGGGGTTGGGTTAGGGTGGGTGATAGTGGGGTAGAATGAGTAAAAAATATTTTTTTATCCCAAAGGACATGAAACATTTTTCACTCATTTCAACTAAACATTTCATTTGAATGAAAAATATTTTTCAATTGACCAATTTTACAGTATTACCAAATACAGAAAAAATCAAATGGAGCCCAAAATTTAGCTATCCAGTCAACGGTCTTATTTTCTTGACAGTGAACGAAGGAAAATGAGACATAATGAATAGCTCAACTAATGATAAATTACTCGGTAAGGAGTTAAGCTATCCAACAACTCATTGTCTATACTTAATTACTTTGAGGAGAGATTCTGTGATCTGGTCGAGAAATTCGTTGCCAGAGCTAGGTTTAGACATAAAGTAAGGGATCAACCTATAGGGATACCCCTCTCCCTCCGTCCATCCAATGAAGTTAATAAACCTCATAATAATAAACAAGTCAAGTCTCACAATGCTCACTCTTATTTAGTAGCAATCTCACTCTGTCGCTGTTATGAAGCTACTTATAAGTTTTAGTAGATATCGGTATTTTAAGATGTTAATCCAAAACATAACGACGGAGAATACTATTAATAACAATCTCGTTCAATAATTTTTTCAATTGTATTATCGACCATGATTAATTCTTGCTTGCATCCGAGATAAGGCAAAGGTCTTAAATCAGGAGGATAATAGTATAGTTATTATTGACGTGACCCCTGTTGCTATTACTTTAAGAATCAATGGTAGCTAGATTCATGGAATGAAAGTTCCTAATTAACTATGAAGTCGATTATTTGGCAAAATTTGGCTACTCTGGAGTCCTAAGACCATTCAGGTAAATTGTCATGTAGGTGTCCATGGATCATCGCATCTTGTGTTTCATTCAATCTTGTGATGGGAAAGAAGGTCATCTTTGCCTCATTTGTGTATGGAGATAATGATGCCAACCCAAGAAATTAAGAGAGATTATGGCATAAAGTAAGTGGCAAGGGTTCATTAGCACTATTTGAAACACTCGGCCCGAGACCACGTATGCATATAGGTCATATCATACATAATTAAATTATTTTGTATACTTTTATGTTGATTTATGTGCATTTATATTATTTTAAGATCATTTATCTTGATGTACGTGCATTTTATCGTTTAACGTGTATTTGAGTCATTTATATCATGTAGGTAGTAATTGGAACCAACTAAGTTCAATAGCTAATTAGAATAATTGAATTAAAATCAAGACGATTAGAATTAACACTAGAATGAAAAACTAGTAATACACAAGTTAGTTGAAGGGCACTCTTGTCCTTAAGCTAAAATGACATAATATCTTAACACTATTCTATCCTAGGCAAAAACACACACAACACACACTAACTCTCTACACACACACAAAAATCTGAAAACACATACACCACACTCTCTAATTTTCAACTAAAGAGAAGAGGAAGAAGAGGAGAAGAAGAGCAAGCAAGTTGCAGCCATCTTCCACCATTTTCTTGCATTCTCAAGCTTCTACTTGCATCTTGAACATCATCTCTTGCATTCAACTCCACATCTAGGTGAGGGATGTTTTCAAATTTTTTTGTAAAGATCACATGGTTCATGATTATGTATTATATATGTATATTGAGCATGATGATGATGGATATAAGTTTGATTGGTGAGTTTGAGCTTGGTATGTTCAAATTAGGGTTTCAAGGTGTTGTGTTAGTGATTTTTTTGGCTTGAACTTGTCTTCTATGCTTTTGATGATTATGATAGGTTTTAATATAAGTTAAATAAAGTATTATATGTGTGGAGTATGCTTGTGTTGTTGGTGGATAGGAGAAATAAAAGATTGAGCTTGAATGGTCATATTGGGTCTTGTGTTTTGTTTGTTCTTGATGAAATTTGCAATTGGATGATGTTATAGCTTGATAAGTGATGATTTTGAGGTTGTAAAGTTGTAGAGTTTGTATTTGGAGTAATGACTAAGGTTTAGAGTTAAGTGGTTGAGCAAAAGAAGCAAGAAAATGCAAATTCACACATTTTGATGTCAGGTCTGGGCGACTAAAGTCGGATCCAGTCGACCGGATCAGTTGACCGGACGGCAGACAGCTTTGCGCAATATTTTTTCGGAAGCCATATCTCACTCAATTAAACTCCGAATTGAGTTCCGTTTAATTCTAAAACTATCTAATTTCGATAAGCTTATATTCTAAACCAAAATAAGATTAATTGGAGTTTGGGAAAGTAGGTAAATTAAGTGATTAAGATAGGCTAATGCAAAAGCATTGAAATGGATCCATAATTTCGCTTGTGTTTACATTTTCTTGTCATTTCAAGTAGTCTATTGATGTCTTTTCACTATCTCATGATACTTGGCAATACTTGAAGCACCCTAAATGCTATATATGTATGACCATTATATGTTTGATTTACATGCCATTGATAAATCATTTATTATCGAAATAGGTTTACATGCTTTCTTGCCATATCATTGATAATTGAAAATGCATTCGATTTGTAAATGCGCAGTTAGGTTGCAACCATACTTGAATGAGGTAGTGATGGGAACTCCAGGCAGCGTTGGGCTCGCCCGTATACCTCAACTACTACGGTATTGACTTCTTCTCTTGTCGAGCGCCATTGAATACCCCGGAACAATCTTATTGCTGGGAACCAATGATACCTCGGGAGAAGATATGGTTAATGAATGTATTCACTATGATATCCTATGCATTACACGATTGTTAAAATGTTTGGGAAATGATAAAAACCTTTATGAAAACCCTTTCTATTCAATCCTCACTGAGCTATAGGCAGGATTAGCTTACCCTCTTTCAATATTTCAGGTGAGGTTGAGCACGAGCAGGCCACTCAAAATGTTGGAGAAACTCCTTGGTGTGACATCAAGGATTTCTGCCTAATGTGATTGCTTCTTGTTGATGTAACTTGAAAATACTTGATGTATAACTTATTCTTTTGGACGACTCTAATGTAACTAAATACTTATTTTCTTTTAAGGTCCAGAAACTTGAATGTTGATTAGACATTATGCTTGAACAGGAGGGTTGAGGTCTTATACATATGTAATAGGTTATGGATACCTTTCTAAGGCCGATGACTTGGTTGATTTTGAACTCCGATGAAATATAAAAATGGGTATTCAGGTTGTTAAGCTTTCAATTTACAGATTTACTAGTTAGGAATGTCGCGTTCTGGCCTTTGCCTTTGCAGGTATACGGGTCGGGGCATTACAACTTTAGTGGTATCAGAGCTAGCCTTAGTTAGTATAGAGCTAGCTTGTGTTAGCGTAGTCCGGGTTTTGAACCCCTGGTTAGTGGGTAGGACCTTAGAACGAATATGCCTTAGTGCTATACGTGCTTATGTGAACCTATGTGCTTAACGTGCTATAATTACTTATGTGCAATCTATGTGCTAGGTATGCTTATTATTGAACAATTACTCAAAATTCATAGAAATATTGAATCTAAACCAAACAAAATAATATAATATTCCTAATAATTTGACAAAACATTCCTAAGAATATTTTTAATATACCAAACAGTTTTAACCACATTCCCAAGAATAAAAAATTATTTCGTGAACTAAAATCCCCCTAAATTCAAGGTGTGCAAATCATATAGTAAGAGTCGTCGAAATGTGCATTAATACAATGAAAAATTTCAATATAATGATTTTTTTTGGACCAAAAAAAAGAGTTTTATTTTTCCTTTTCCAGAATGCACACTCTTTAAAAGATGGCTCGGGAACTACTTGGACCTAAATGGCTGATAAGTTCATAACATCAATCTCAATTGGTTTTATAGAACTTCTATGAGATTCTCCTTCTTTGTCCCCAATCTTCATCGCCATCTTTGTACGAAAGCACCGAAATACAGATCCAAGGAAACACCACCAAGTACTACACCAATATTTCATATTGAAATTACTATATAACATCTTTTTGGTTGTCTTAAGGACATATTATTGCTGCCAATGATTATCATATCATCTACGTAGAGACAAACAATGACATATTTTGATTCATACCTTTCACATAGACACACTTGTCATACTTGTTAATTTTAAAGCCATTTGTTATCATGACTTTATCAAACTTCTCGTCATTGTTTAGGTGTTTGTTTTAATCCGTGAAAGGATTTGACAAGCCGATAGACCTTCTTCTTTTTACCTGGAAGCACAAACCCCTCGAGTTGTTCCGTGTAGATTTCTTCATCTAAATCTCTATTTAAGGAGACTGTTTTTACATCCATTTGATGTATCTCTATGTTATTGATAGCTGCTATGATATAGCAGCATCCGAATAGATGTAATTCTCGTGATTGGTGAGTATGTACGTGTCAAAATAATCAAGATTTTTCTTTTGTCTATAACCTCTAATTATAAGTCCGACCTTGTATTTATCAATTGATACATTAGCTTTCATTTTTTTTCTTGAAAATCCATTTACACCTTAAGAGTTTATTTCAAAGAAAAAGATTTACCAGTTCCCAAGTATGATTTTGCATAATAGACTCAATGTCACTATTAATAGCCTCCCTCCATGACCAAGTTTCTAGAGTTGACACGACTTTCTCAAAAGTATGAGACTCATTAATATGTTAGAAAGGACTAAAGGACTTTGACGTTTAGTCCTTTTGCTACATCTTGGTTCATTTTCATTGTCTTTAGATATAACCTTTCCATCTATGCCTAACTCACAATTCTCATCATATGTTCTTTTAGAAGAACTTGATTCTTGTACATTTTTACAAGGAAATTTTTTTTTCCAAAAAATTTTGCATTAATTGACTCAGTAACTATATTCATGTGTATTTGATCAGTAATTTTTGACTTGCATACAAGAAACATATACGTATGCAACACTATTGTGCGTCGCAGACCTTCTTCGTCCCAATGAAGAATAAACCAAGCCTAAATTGGTGAGTCTTCCTTCTAGACACATGGTTGCCACCATGTGCTAAGGCAATCACTTAAAAAGTGACTACCAATGATTTATTTTTTCTTGTGGGAGAAGAGCATTCTATGTTCTGGCTCTTCACAGTTCAAGTTAATTTTACCAAATTTTAAATCCAAATTTCTCATTCACTATTTATCTATTTTTGACACGTGAATATACCACGTCTATCTACTCTGAAAGAAGAACACGTATACATTCTTCAAAACTAATGAAATGGTTTTTTTCTATTATGTTACTAAAGAAAAATATAAAAGGTACTTATAGAGAATTTAAATCTCTCAATCTAATCCTCTCAAATCCACACAATTCTCTGTAATCTCTAATAGTCAACAAGTCTGACTATTAGAGATTTGTACAACTATATAATCTTTAATAGTCAACAAACTTGACTATCAGATATTTGTATAGTTATGTAATCTCTATAATTCATCAAGCTTAACTTTTACAGATTACACAACTGTAATATCTCTACAATTCAACATTCCCCCTCAAGTTGGTGCATGGATGTCCCACATGCCCAACTTGTCTATAAACTTTAAGAACACTCGATTTGAGACAGCTTGGGTGAGAATGTCAGCCAACTGATCTTCTGAACGAATCTTAGGTAATTCCACAATTTTTCATCCAGCTTTTCCTTAATGAAAAATCTATCTACCTCGACGTGTTTTGTTCGGTCATGCTAAACTGGATTATGTGCAATATCACGCGCTGCTTTATTGTCACAAAACAATCGGATAGGTTGTTCAAATAAAATGCCTAAATCATGCAAGAGAAGTCTTAGCCATAATGCCTCACAAAGAACATTTGCCAAACCTCTGAATTCAGCTTCTGCACTTGAGCGAGCTATAACACTTTGTTTCTTGCTTCTCCATGTCATAAGATTACCTCCTACAAAGGTAAAGTAACCAAAAGTAGATCGTTTGTTACCCATATCACCAGCCCAGTCAACATCAGTATATGCTTCTATGTTTTGATAGTTTGCATTTTTAGTGTATAATATTCATTTTCATGGAGCATATTTCAATACCTCAAAATTCGAATAACAATATCCATATGCGTTTACCAGGATTATGCATAAACTGACTGACAATACTCAAAGCATAAGCAAGATCTGGTCTGGTGTGAGATAAGTACATCAATCTCCCTACAAGTCTCTGGTATCTTCTTTTGTCAACTGGTACTTGGTTTGACTCGACACATAGCTTCAGATTTTCTTCTACTGGAGTATCTATTGGTTAACATGCTGACATACCAGTTTCTTGTAATAGATCTAAGGCATATTTTCTTTGAGACAGAAATATTCCCTTATTAGAACGGGAGACTTCAATCCCAAGAAAATATTTTAAGGGGCCTAGATCTTTCATCTCAAACTCTTTGGATAGATAATTCTGTAAGTCCTTCATTTCATTAGGATCATTACCTGTAACCACCATATCATCCACGTATACAATGAGCGCAGTGATTTTTTCTTTATCCCTTTTTATGAAAAGAGTATGGTTTGAGTTGCTTTGATGGTACCAAATGCAATCATGGATTTTGTGAATCTTCCAAACCATGCTCTAGGAGATTGCTTCAGCCCATACAATGATTTTTTTAGCCTGCATACCTTTTGGTTGTGCCTTTTTAGTATCATGCACCCAGGTGGGAGATCCATGCATAACCAAAAGGTATGCAGGCCACAAAAATCATTGTCTGGGCTGAAGCAATCTCCTAGAGCATGGTTTGGAAGGTTCACAAAATCTATGATTGCATTTGGTTACCGTCAAAGCAACTCAGACCATACTCTTTTCATAAAAAGTAATAAAGAAAAAAATCATTGCACTCATTGTATATGTGGATGATATGGTGGTTACAGGTAATGATCCTAATGAAAGAAAAGATTTACAGAATTATCTATCCAAAGAGTTTGAGATGAAAGATCTAGGCCCCTTCAAATATTTTCTTGGGATTGAAGTCTCCCGTTCTAATAAGGGAATATTTCTATTTCAAAGAAAATATGCCTTATATCTATTACAAAAAACTGGTATGTCAGCATGTCAACCAATAGATACTCCAGTAGAAGAAAATTTGAAGCTATGTATTGAGTCAAACCAAGTACCAGTTGAAAAAGGAAGATACCAGAGAATTGTAGGGAGATTGATGTACTTATCTCACACCAGACCAGATCTTGTTCATGCTTTGAGTATTGTCAGTCAGTTTATGCATAATCCTGGTGAACGACATATGAATGTTGTTATTCGAATTTTGAGGTATTTGAAATCTGCTCCAGGAAAAAGAATATTATTCATTAAAAATGTAAACTATCAAAACATAGAAGCATATACTGATGCTGACTGGGTTGGTGATATGGGTAACAGACGATCTACTTTTGGTTACTTTACCTTTGTAGGAAGTAATCTTGTGACATGGAGAAATAAGAAACAAAGTGTTGTAACTCGCTCAAGTGCAGAAGCTGAATTCAGAGGTTTTACAAATGTTCTTTGTGAGGCATTATGACTAAGACTTCTCTTGCATGATTTAGGCATTTTATTTGAACAATCTATCTGATTGTTTTATGACAATAAAACAACGCGTGGTATTGCACATAATCCAGTTCAGCATGACCGAACAAAATATGTCGAGGTAGATAGATTTTTCATTAAGGAAAAGATGGATGAAAAAATTGTGGAATTACCTAAGATTCGTTCAGAAGATCAGTTGGCTGATATCCTCACCAAAGTTGTCTCAAATCAAGTGTTCTTAAAGTTTATAGACAAGTTGGGCATGTGGGACATCCATGCACCAACTTGAGAGGAAATGTTGAATTGTAGAGATATTACAACTGTGTAATCTGTAAAAGTCAAGCTTGTTGAATTATAGAGATTATACAGCTATACAAATCTCTGATCGTCAAGCTTGTTGACTATTAGAGATTATATAGCTGTACAAATCTCTGATAGTCAAGCTTGTTGACTATTACAGATTGCAGAGGATTATGTGGGTTTGATAGGATTAGATTCAGAGATTTAAATTCTCTATAAATATATTGTATATTTTTCATCAGTGACATAATAGAAAAAAACAATTTCATTAGTTTTGAAAGAGACAAGAGCTCATACATTCATGGTAAGAATAAACAACCTGTAGAATCTGATGAAGGCTATGAAAAATGGTATACTGAAAATCAAAAAGTCAAACGATGGCTGTTAATGTCGATGTCTCCAGATATCATGAGACGTTATTTACGATTACCCACAGCCCATGATATTTGGACTGCCTTGTCAAAAGCCTTTTATGATGGCAGTGATGAATTACAAGTATTTACTCTTAATCAAAAAATATTTTCTGCAAAACAAGGTAGACGAATTATCTCTGTGTATTATGGAGAACTGGCAATTTTTTTTCAAGAATTAGATCATCGTGATACTGTGGTTATAAAAGATCCAAATGAAGTCAAATCCTATCACAAGATTATTGAGTGACTAAGAGTACACATATTCCTCGCTGGATTGGATGAGGATTTTGATTCAATCAAACGAGAGATTTTGCGTAGAAACTCAGTACCAAATCTAGATAAATGTTACTCTTTGGTTCGACGAGATGCTGTTCGTCGTACCACCCTCAAAGGCAATTCTGATACATCTGAAGCTAGTGCTATGGTTGCTCAGAACCGATCTAATCATGGTCAACGAGATTGTGCTCGACCCAACAATGGTAGACCACCCAGTGGTGTTCACAAGTCTTCTTACAAATGCACTCATTGCAATAAGACTAGTCATACCAAAAATCGTTGTTTTGAGATTGTGGGCTATCCAGAATGGTGGGATCCTAGTCGAGCAAAGAAAAATCAACCAAAGCCATCCACTACAGTTGTTGCCATTACAAAGATGGAATATGAAATTTCTAACAACACCTTGACATTGGTAATCGCTGCAAACAATGGTGGTAAGGTTTTAAATATTTTTACACCTGTTTTGAATAGTGCATGGATAATTGATTCTGGAGCAATAGATCACATGACGTATGATTCTAGACAAGTCTCATCACTCAAATACTCATTCAAAAAATTTGTCTCTACTGCAAATGGAACTTCTACCCCAGTGCTTGGGGAAGGATCTTTGACTCTAACCAGAACATTAAATTTAGATTCTGTTTGGTTTATCCATATTTAGATTACAACCTTTTGTCAGTTTCTCAAATAACCACTACTTTATCTTATGTTGTAATTTTTTGGCCTGATTTTTGTGTGTTTAAGGACATTAAAACCAAGAATACGATTGGTTGTGGTATTAGACGGGGGAAGCTATATTACTTGGACTTGGAATCAAAGAGTACTGAAAGCTTACGACAAGCTCTGATAGTAGGTGGTCTTGAAGATAAGAAAAGGAAAGAAATATGGTAATGGCTTCGTCGTTTTGGACATGCTTCTTTTGGATATCTAAAAAAATTATTTCCCAGTTTATTTACAGAAGTTGATGTTTCTAGTTTTAAGTATGATGTTTGTGAACTTGCTAAAAGTCATCGTGCTTCGTTTCCATTACGGTTGAATAAGAGTCCACTTCCATTTATGTTGATTCATTTTGATGTCTGGGGTCCATCTAAAGTCGCTACTTTGGGTGGGACACATTGATTTGTAACATTTATTGATGATTGTACCAGGATGACATGGCTTTGCTTGATGAAATCTAAAAGTGAAATGAACTCAATATTCCAAAAGTTTCATAAAAAAATTGAAACTCAGTATAAAAGGAAGATTCAAGTTCTTCACAGTGACAATGGTAGAGAATATCAGAATACCGAGTTTCAACGATATCTGGAAGCACAATGAATGATTCATCATACTACTTGTTCTAACACACTGTAACAGAATGGGGTAGCCGAACGAAAAAATAGGCATTTGTTGGTGGTTGTCCGATCTTTGTTAATCGAAGCCCATATGCCACTGTCTTATTGGGGAGAAGCAGTCATCTTTGCAGCTTATTTAATCAATCGGGTACCCTCCAGCACTATGAATTTCCAAATGCCATTTCAAACACTTACTGATGCCGTTGTTGCCCTAGCTATTGCACATTTAACTCCTCATGTCTTTGGGTGTGTGGTGTTTGTACACCTTTACAAGCATCAACGAACCAAATTAATGCCTCAAGGCTTGAAATGTGTTTTTGTTGGTAATGACACTCATCATAAAGGTTATCAGTGTTACCATTCTCTAACATGTCGATTATTTATCACAATGGATGTTATTTTTCATGAAGACACAATGTAATTCTCTGCGTTTGAATTTCAAATGGAGTACCAGAAGGAAATTCAAACTCTAGATTATGATAATCAAGGTGAAGACAACTTGGATATAAGTGGTATAACGTTGGATTCCAATGGTGATGACTCACAAATTGAAAAAAATCAGAAAATGGGTGGATTTGATTTAAGTGGTATGATATTAGATCAAAGTGATGATGAGCACCCAATAACTGAAGAAATAAGTCTACCTCCAGCCTAACTTGAAACTGAGTCTCTAGAAAATATGGCTTCTTCTCTGGTCGATATATCATACCAATCATTTACTGAAGATGTTCCTGAGGCACACAGAAGACAATTACCACATTGTCACACTAGAGGTATTCCTAAACCCATATATGAGCCAGATCTTTCTAGTAAAGTAAAATATCCCATGAACCGTTATGTGTCTAACCATCATTTGTCGAAATCAAATATGTCTTTTTTGAATCAATTATCTGTTGTATCTATTCCTAACAGTGTAAAGGAAGCCTTAGTTGATCCTAGGTGGAAAGCAGCTATGAGCGAGGAGATGGAATCCTTGGAAAAAAAATCAAACATGGGAGTTGGTTGATCCTCTACCAAGAAAGAAGCCAGTTGGATGCTGTTGGATTTATACTATAAAGTACAAAGATGATGGCACAATTGAACGCTTTAAGGCAAGACTGGTAGCAAAATGATACACTCAAACCTATGGGATTGATTACACATAAACATTTACACCAGTAGCCAAAATTAACACAGTTCATGTCTTGCTATCTCTAGCGGCTAACCTAGATTGGCCCTTACAACAGTTCGATGTGAAGAATTCTTTTCTCCATGGTGAATTATCTGAAGAAGTCTACATGGATCTCCTACCTGGGTACATGATACCAAAAAAGCACAGTCAAAAGGTATGCAGGCTAAAATAATCATTGTATGGGCTGAAGCAATCTCCTAGAGCATAGTTTGGAAGGTTCACAAAATCTATGATTGCATTTGGTTACCATCAAAGCAACTCAGACCATACTCTTTTCATAAAAAAAGATAAAGAAAAAATCACTGAGCTCACCGTATATGTGGATGATATGGTGGTTGCAGGTAATAATCTTAATGAAAGGAAGGAGTTACAGAATTATCTATCCAAAGAGTTTGAGATGAAATATCTATGCCCCTTGAAATATTTTCTTGGGATTGAAGTCTCCCGTTCTAATAAGGAATATTTCTGTCTCAAAGAAAATATGCCTTAGATCTATTACAAGAAACTGGTATGTCAGCTTGTCAACCAATAGATACTCCAATAGAAGAAGATTTGAAGTTATGTGTTGAGTCAAACCAAGTACCAGTTGATAAAGGAAAATACCAGAGACTTGTAGGGAGATTGATGTACTTATCTCATACCAGACCAGATCTTGCTTATGCTTTGAGTATTGTCAGTCAGTTTATGCATAATCTTGGTAAACGACATATGGATACTGTTATCCGAATTTTGAGCTATTTGAAGTTTGCTCTAGGAAAATGAATATTATTCACTAAAAATGTAAACAATCAAAACATAGAAACAGATATTGATACTGACTGGGCTGGTGATGTGGGTAACAAATGATCAACTTCTGGTTACTTTACCTTTGTAGGAGGTAATCTTGTGACATGGAAAAGCAAGAAACAAAGTGTTGTAACTCGCTCAAGTGCAGAAGCTGAATTCAGAGGTTTGGTAAATGTTCTTTGTGAGCCATTATGGCTAAGACTTCTCTTGCAGGATTTAGGCATTTTATTTGAACAATCTATCCGATTGTTTTGTGACAATAAAACAGCGCGTGATATTGCACATAATCCAGTTCAGCATGACCGAACAAAACACGTCAAGGTAGATAGATTTTTCATTAAGGAAAAGCTGGATGAAAAAATTATGGAATTACCTAAGATTCGTTCAGAAAATCAGTTGGCTGACATCTTTACCAAAGTTGTCTCAAATCGAGTATTCTTAAAGTTTATAGACAAGTTGGGCATGTGGGACATCCATGTTCCAACTTGAGGGGGATTGTTGAATTGTAGATATTACACAGCTATACAAATCTTTAGAATTCAACATTGTTGAATTATAGAGATTACATAGCTGTTCAAAAGTCAAGTTTGTTGAATTATACAGATTACATAACTGTACAAATCTCTAATAGTCAAGATTGTTGACTATTAGAGATTACAGAGGATTGTGAGAGATTGATAGGTTTAGATTGAGGGATTTAAATTCTCTATAAATACCTTGTATATTTTTAATCAGTTACATAATAGAAAAAATCATTTCATTGGTTTTTGAAGATGGATTAGTGAGGATCTCTCTGATCAGAGTCATCTTCTCTGATCAGAGATGAGTGTTCCAAACTAAGGGAGAAAAATATAGGTTTTTTCTAAGATATTGAGAGAGTAGTTCTGTGAGGCCCGACACCGAATAACGTGTCTTACCTCAATTTGCGCGCCTTAGACCTAAAATTATATGACCGACCTAGGATTACATGTCCTGTCTTGGTTTTTGTGCATACCTCGTTATACGTGCCTTAACCTAGAATTATGTGCCCTAATCCTCGATATACGTGCGATACCTAGATAAACATGCCATGACCTTAATTTACGTGCGAGACCTTGATTTGCGTGTGTCTCTTCGTTTTGTGTGCATTAACTTTGAATTGCATGCCTTAACCTAGGTTTAAGAGTCGTGTCTTGAAATACGTGCATTGCATTGAATTACGTGCCTTATTTTGATCTACGTTCATTCACCTAGGATTGCGTGTGTTAGCATTAAAATCCGTGCACTTATCTTGAAGTATGTGCCTTAGTCTTGAAATACGTATTGTACCTCGTAGTTCGTGTCTTACCTCGTAGTTCGTGTCTACCTCGTAATTCGTGCCCTAGACCTTGGAATCCGTGCCACCACGTTAATCAAGAAAGAATCCTACACAAAGCACTAGATAATAAAATAATCCTACACAATCCACTAACCAATATTATATTCCTAATTCAAATTCTCTACAAACTCCACTAACAATAAAATAATACTAAACTATTCCTACATTTTCCACTATCTATTATTCTATTCATAATTCAAATCATCAACAAACATTCCTATATTTTATTCTACCTAGATTCCCTAATTTTCCAACATTCCTATGACAATTCTAATGACACAAATGCATAAAAAAAATTAGTCCTAGACAAACTATGACAAAACACTCAACACAATGCATAAAAAATTGCCCAAAACCACCTCAATTTCCTCCCATTTTCGACCAAACCACTCATGGCCCATGCTAACATTTCAAAATGCCTCTTGAAGACATAAAAATCAGAATTGCTAAGCTCAAGGCTGAACCCATGCATCAACTTTTGCAAAAAGCCTCATTTTTCTCTCATTTCTCTCACTTTCCTCACATTTCTCTCTCTCCCTCTCATTTTCTCTCTCCATTTCGGTTTTGGCTGAGTTCTTCATCTCCATAGCTTCTCTTCTTCACACCATAGCTAAACCAAGCAAGCCACAAGCAAAGGACCTCAACCGAACAAGCTAGGATGCAAAAATCACTCATGCATGTGCATTGAAGCTTCATTTTCGGCCTAGGTGAGTTACTAAGCTTCCATTTCTTTTCTTCAAGTCCTAACTACATGCATGTACTAAGAGATTGCTTACTAGGCTAGGAAAAATAGAGAAAACCAAGTTGGAAACTCGGCTAAGCAAGAAGAGGAAGAAATTTGAGCCTCAACAAGGTTTTTGTGCATCTTTTGGTTGATTACAAAGGTGAGGGTTAAAAGCTATTGAAAACTCTTTGAAATTTCACATGCATGCTCATAAATGTGTGTATTTGCTTCTGTACTTGAGCTATATGGTCGTTCATAAGCTTAAACAACCATGCATGGCAAGATCTTGGCTTGAAAATGATGCTAGGTGAAGTCGAAGTGGATGACAGCTCTCTGACCAGTCTGTTCGAGGTAATTTTAGCTAAGCAAATGATGTTGAAAATGCTTGACAATTGGTGGGTGACTAGTTTGAACAGTTTTGAACATTTTTCCCAGAAATAGGCTGAAGCAAATTTTGACTCTAAGGTCCTCGAAATGGCAAATCATTAAAATGTGACCAAATCTGGAAATCTGGGAAAATGAATCAGGTTTTGGCAGATGCACTGACCTTGTGTAGCGAACCATGTTTGACTTAGTAAATGTTGTCCAAAATGCATGAAGATTGGTGTGCTACTATATTTTTCAGTTCTGGACAATTTTGTCAGAAATGGACCAAAGCTAAAAATGACTCTAAGGACCTCAAAAATGTCAATTTCTGAAAAGTGTGAAAATCTGGACAGTTTTGTGCTACCTCACTGTTTCGGCCATAACTAATGATTATGAACTCCAATTGATGCAAGATTTGTTTCTGAGTTTAGTTAACTTCTTAAGATTTAATTTGACATCTTATTCACTGAATTTTGAGATTGTTTGATTATCCTATTGCTTGTGGGAAACCAGCCTCTTGCAGTAAAGGTTTCACTTAGTTATATGCTTGGAAAATTGTTGTAACCCCTCTTGTGGTGCTAATTGCTTGGAATTGTGGTGTTGGGATGTTGTGTGGACTGTTTTGAGTACTTGAGGATGTTTGAATTGAATGATTCATGACTTGTGAATGAACTTGGGTTGACTTAGGGTTTAATCACATGGTTAAGCATGAAACAGAAACTCTAATGACTAGGTAGTCTTGCTAAGTGTTGATCATTTAGATATTGTGTGGAAATTATATGCTTAGTGGGCTGCCCGAAAATGTCTTATAAGCTTAAATGTAATTTTGATCATTGCATGTTGACAAATAGGCTTTTCTTGCATCCGAACCCACGTAGATGTTATTGCATGTTGAATAATCGTATCACTTGATTACGTGGACTTCGAAATGAGTTATATGGCTTGACTTGCATGTGTTACATGGCTGCCCGTTTAATGTTCATATGACTCTATGTGTTCTACAAAGTGAAATTTCATGTCAAGCATGCCTCGTTCGTTTACTTGGCAATATGTGATCTTGAAATTGCTCGGAGGCAACCTACTTTGTTGTCCTCCTAAAGTGAATTGTTAAAAGATATTCAATGGTTTATTTGAACATGATTACTTGGCTGCCCGTTAAAGTTTAATTGCTTTCAAATGGATATATGAAATGATTATATGTTCTTACAATGCCTTATATGCCAATATGTCAAAATGTGATCATATACTTGCTCGGAGGCAACCTACTTTGTTGACCTCCTAATGTGAAATGTTAAATGACATAAATGGGCATTGTATACAAGGTTGCAACCTTTCAGTGTGGCATGGTAGTGTTTCACGCACGCCGGGCGGCATCGGGCTTGCCGGTGTTACCGTGACTACCATAGTCCAATTTCCTCTCTCGCTTGGCATTTCACCCTCGGAGAGTTGGGTCGTAGGTTTCGGGGTACATCCGGAGTACACCCAATTGGGAGCGATAAGTGGATTATTGAAGTCGGCCGCACCAAATAAATCGAAATTGATATTGAGAGCAAATGCTCACCGTATCCTTTTTACTATATGTATAAGTACTTTCGCTTGGTTCCTAGAGAACCCCGGGGAGGGAAGATTGGTATTCTTGTTCCTGTGCTTATATGTAAGTACTCTCGCTTGGTTCCTAGAGAACTTCGGGGAGGAAAGACTGGCATTTCTGTTCCCTTACTTTGTATCCGTTACTCGATTTGTTTCTTATAATTACGCACCTTATTATTTGTAATACGTGACATGTTCTCAAAAAGAGTTTTCATAAATTGAACCGGAAAATGAGTTTCAAAACGTATTTCTCGTTTCCCCTCGCTGAGTTCATAAGGACTCACCCTCTTTTTCATCACAGGTGAAGAAGAACAGGTACAGGTACCCGAGGACGGTGTGCCTAACGATGAACCCCTGGAGTGATTGCCTGTCTTGTGTGCCTTGCGTGATTATGGCTATTTGTGAACTATGCTACTTGAAGACTATTTCTTTTATGTTGCTCGTTGTTTATTGATGTAAATGACCCCGTTGTAATTTGGGTCTAATTCTGAGATTGTACTATCTATAACCAGACGAACTTTTATTTGGTTGTTTGCTTTCGTTTTCTTAATTAGTAGTTATTGTAGGCATTCAAACCACTAGATGAAAAATCAACTAAGTTAATTCTATCTAATTTCACTTAGGTGTTCATTTGCAAACTAAAGGATAATAGGTACTTGCATGATAGGAAATTGAAAAATAAACGGGGCATAGTTATCATGTTAGGCTTATTAACCAAACGAGAGTTTCAAGATAAACTAGTAGGCAAATTGGTTGGTGACAAATAGGAGTCCTTAATGAAATTGGATTAATGATTGGAATAATTGAGGCGTTTAGAGAATTAGGTCAAACCAAAGAGTCCAATTACAGCCGTTATGTTGCCGGTTTTCCAGAAAACTTTGGAGTTTAGGCTAAAAACGATAAGTGTTAAATCTTTATAAACAGTTAAGTACGAGACGTGACTTGAATGTTTAGTTCACACCCTAGTCTAACCTTATTGGCCGGGTTGGGGCGTGACAAGTTCCAAACTCAGAGGGGATAAATATAGGTTCTTCCTGAGGCTCAAAGAGAATAACGATAGGTTTCTCCTTAGGGTTTGTCCTCTTTTTTTGTTGACCCTATGTTATGAGTGAGAGTGAGCTTCTCCTATTGTAAGAGAGAGTGTAATGGTTCTTTCCTTGTATTAGAGAGAAAGTGAGCTAGTTTCTCCTATAATAAAAGAGAGTGTGAGAGTTTTTTCCTTATATTAGAGAGAAGGTGTTATAAATACTTTACATCATAGTGAAATCTTCATATTCTTGCTTGTGGTTTTTCCCTCAATTTGTTTGGAGATTTTTTACGTAAATCTGGTGTCTCAAATTTTCACTTTTCTCAATCTTATTTTAGCTGCGTGATACTGCTTGGCTCCGATCATTCCGCTACGCCACCACCCATGAGCTGAGACCATATGTCGTAATTGGATTCAGTAAGAGTAATTCCTGCATTAAAAACTCATTCGGATTGAACTATAACTGGAACATATTTAATCCTAGATGTTTCACTCATTTTTTTTTTTTGGTAAACTTTGTCAGAAAATAAAATAAAATAATTTAGTCTTCACAATAAAGTACCTTATTATACTTGTACCATAAAGCCCTTTTTTCACCTTTCTTGAACGTTCAGAGAAAGACTAACAAGCAAAATAAATAAATATAGGCCAGCTGGTCTTTTGACCAAATAAAAAAAAAATCAAAGTTTTTGGAAAGGTTTTTTTTTTTAAAAAGGTTAAAGCATATTGGAGGAAAGATTTTTACCAAAGTAAAACAGAAGCAAAAAACAAACGTTGCTTAGTCTTCTGGAGAGAGATTCAAAGAATCTAAAGTTTATGAGGTAAAAAACATGTAAAAGTGAAACAAATATGTTACATTGGTCTACTTTTTGCTTTTTTGACATTTTTTTTTTAAAAAAAGCAATTGATTGAGTAGGGCCTTTTGGTTATACCTTTGTTGGCAAACAAAAAAAAAACTTTGCCTTTCACGTGAAGGTTTTTTTTTGTTTGGTTTTTGTCTTTGAAAACATTTATAGAAGACAACAAGTCTTCTTTATCTTCAACAAATGTTTATTTCCTTTCTGTTTGCTACTTCTTTCTCTATCCTTCTGGCAAGTGGGATGAGTCACGATAGAAGGCAGCGAGAGGCGTAACAACTCCGACAACTGAACTGGTTTATTTCCTGACTTTGACTTTGAGGGTATGATTTTTTTCGTTGGTTTTGATTCTGAGTATTTGGATTTGAATCTGAGTTTTTTGTTTTTTTTCTTTGATTTCTAGATGAATTGAAATTTGGGTTTGGGTTTAGGTTTGAGTCAGTCAAAGACTGATATTTTTTTTTTTGGGTTTGATATTCAAATAATCGTAAACCTTTCTGATACTATCTTCAAAACTAATGAAATGATTTTTTTCTATTATGTTACTGATGAAAAATATACAAGGTATTTATAGAGAATTTAAATCTCTCAATCTAATCCTATCAAACCCACACAATCCTCTGTAATCTCTAATAGTCAACAAGCTTGACTATCAAAAATTTATATAACTGTATAATCTTTATAATTCAACAAGCTTGACTTTTACAGATTACACAACTGTAATATCTCTACAATTCAACATACATCTAGAACTTTCCACTTAAATATGTAGTGCCCAGTTTAAAATTGAGTCAAAAGTGCTCACTCAATCACAATGTCAAAACATATCTCCAACAACTACATGATGAGTTGAAATAGCAGAAAAAAAAGAGTATTCAACAAAATTGAGAAAAAGGAGATGTAGGTGTGGTACATTAGATGGTAACTTTGACCAATTTGTGGCACTAGAGTATCGTTGTAGATGCATCAAGGTTTTTCTGATAACCATTACTGATTTTGTGGAATACTTTTCAGTCGTAAGAAAATAAAAGAATTGTCCCAAAGATTGGATAGAGTGGTCAAACAGCGATTTATTGTATCCAAAAATCTCGAACTTAAATTTGTGTCACTTCAACACAAATATTGCATGTCCCTTGATTAATTTAGAGCACCGATTGGGGTATATTGCTGTAGCACGAGATTAATATCCTTAGTGTAGATCTAATATTGTCCTGCTTAGAATAAGTTACTAGTCTTAAAAAAGAAAATAGAATTAGGATCAAAAAGACAAATGTCACATACCGCTCTTTTTTTATTATAGTTTTATCACTTCTTATGTAAATATTTAGTTGACATATTAAAAGAAGAAGAAAAAATAAAAAAAAGTTGGTTATTTTAATATAATAACTAAATATTCAAATAAATATAATAAATAAGTGATAAAAATAAAATAATATCTAGCAATACTCATCATAAATTAGTTTTGAATTACGGAGCCTCAACTCCTATAAGATCACGTGTTGTACTTGGAATGGACGCTATACAAAGGAACATTAGAGCAACAGCAATCTTAAGTCATATAAACGCGTCTCCTCCATTAACACAGAAATGCATATTTCAGCCACATCTATAAAAGAAAAACATTATGTATAAGACAATTAGCATACCACAAATTCATTACCCACCTAGTTTACCCTTCTACGTAGCTTCTTGTACATTATTTTTGTGTCTCAAGTGAGGGCAAAACCAAAAATTTAAAATTAGGAGATCAAAATTCAATTAAGAATATTATTTAATAAAAAATTAAAGTTAGGTATCGAATGTTTTATTTTTTAAAATATTACATATATTTTTATAATAGAAAAAAAAAATTGGGGAGGGGCCCACCCCCGGCCCCTCCCTAGTACCCGCTGCCTCAAGTGCTTACTCGAATGCGTATCGTTGACCACTAGTGCCATATAATAACCAACACAATTGGTTGTATAGTCAGATCCCATATCGTTTAAAAGGATGTTAAATTTAGTATAAATCTCATTACGTACAGGCCTCTTGCAAATTTCACGTGCATGAAGAACTGTGGTAAAAAAGGCAAAATGCATCCATTGCTTGTGTTTCTTGAGAAAGATAGAATGGACGAAAAGTTTCACAGGATGATTGCTATTTTATCAGTGTTTTGCCTCCTCAAAAGGAAAAAAAAAAGGCATAATGCACTTTGTGTTCCATAAACCTTTCACATATGTTCCAAGATATGGTCTAACGGTAGTGGGATAAAATTATTTCTGTTGTTAGACGAGTCTTAGTTAGCTTATCTACACTCCTAGAATATATGTATTGTCATTTGAAATCTCAACTGTAGATAGCGTTCTCTGTTGTATTGTATCACAAGTTCTAATAGATGTACACAATCTGATTGTACCACAACTATTATAAATGAATACAAACTCGCTGAATGTTCGACGGCGAAGATAAATCTTTCATGGTATCACAGCCTAGGTTTTTTTAAACAAAAACACAAGCTTCCTATTTCTTTCTTTTTCCTGCTCGCGACGTGGCTTCCTCTTCTTCCCCTACTGCGTCCGATACAACTTCTAAGGCCAATTCCCTTCCCCCAGTCGAGCATATTCCCCAAGAAATTTCTCTTAAACTTGGGAGTGATAATTTTTTGCTTTGGAAGACACAAGTCCATCCAGTGCTTCGTTGCCATGGTCTTCTCGGGTTTAATGATGGCACAATTAAAAAGCCAGACTCCTCTGCTTCTAATATTGCGCACTGGAATAGGCTCAACCAAATGGTGCTTGGCTGGATTCTGGTTTCTCTTTCGGATTTGGTTCTATCCCAAGTTGTTGACAAGAACACTGCTCGCCATGTATGGCTCACTTTGGAACTCTTCGGATCAACCAAAACTAAATAATATCGATAACCATCCTTTGAAACAATGGGGGCTGGACAATTTATCACATCTTCAGGGTTCACTTATTCTCAGCATGATGCCTCACTCTTTGTTCGCCGCCAGTATGACACTGTTCTCATTCTCTTAATATATGTTGACAACATTATTGTGACAGGAGACTCTTCTCAACATATTTTCTCTTTTATTGAACTTCTCTCACAGACCTTTGATATGAAGGACTTGGGTCCTTTGCATTTATTTCTTGGTATGGAGGTTAAGTCTATTGGCCGTGGCATTCTTCTCTCATAAACTAAGTATTCACTGCAACTTCTACAAAGCTTCGGTCTCACTGGCGCCAAGCCGGTTACTATCCCGATGTCTGGGTCTCGTTTATCTTCGCATGAGGGTGAACTTTTATCAGACCCAACTGAGTTTCGAAAAATGGTAGGCGCTTTACAATGCCTTACTATGACTAAGCCAAATATTTCTTATGCTGTCAACATTGTCTGTCATTATATGCATGCTCCGCATCTTCCACATCTTGTGGCAGCTAAAAGGATTCTTCGTTACATCAAACACACAATTCAACACGGTCTCCTTTTTCAACCTTCTTCTCATCTTCATCTATCTGGTTACTGTGATGCAGACTGGACTGGTTGCCCCACAACTCGTCGTTCAACCACGGGTTTTGCAATTTCTTTGAATTCAAATCTTATTACATGGAGCTCAAAAAAACAATCAACTGTTTCGAAGTCTAGTTCTGAGACAGAATATCGTGCCATAGCGTTACTAAGTTCGGACCTACTCTGGGTGCTTCATATTCTACTCTGGGTGCTTCATATTTTAAAATTCCTTGGTGTCACTCTTCCTACTACACCTACTATTTTTTGCAACAACGTCAGTGCAATTTATATGGCTTCAAATCCTATAGTTCATAATAGAAGCAAACATATAAATATTGATGTTCATTTCGTTAGTGAGAAAGTTAGTGATGGCACTTTCAAGCTCCAATATATAGCACCACTGACCAAATTGCCGATTTATTCACAAAGCCGTTGTTAAGCTTATCTACACTCCTAGAATATTTGTATTGTCATTTGAAATCTCAACTGTAGATAGCGTTCTCTGTTGTATTGTATCAAGAGTTCTAATAGATGTACAGAATCTGATTGTACCACAACTATTATAAATGAATACAAACTCGATGAATGTTCAACGGCGAAAATAAATCTTTCACCTGTAAGGTCGCGAATTCGTTACCCTTCACTGCTCTAAAATTTTGCCTTTCACTGACCTGATGCATGTCTGGAACGTCCCGTTTTACTCGATAATTTACTAGTTGCTAACTGAGTTCCACTAGTTAAGTTCCTACATCATTCAAAAAAAAAAAAAAAACACCTTCAATATATGGAGAGCCACAAGGCATTGCATCAAAATTGATCTGTCTGCATTATATTACTAATGGCTTGTACGAGACTATCTTTCTTAATTAATCTAAAGCAATCCACAATTGACTGTTCACAATTTTAGTGTGCCATGATCTAATAGTAGTTACATTTCCCAATGCATACCAAACTATACATAACAATTTAAGAAAATTTAAATATTGCATGGTAATGCGCATAAAAGTTCAAGAAATTAAATGTTCCACACATTGGCGGAGCTAAGGGGGACTGGCGAGGCCCCTTGGTCCCCACCTCCCAAGGTTCTTTTTTATCTAAAAGAATTTGTATAATATAGTTAAAAAAAAGAGTGTCGGTTCTTTTATTTTTTCTTTTTCCTATTTTTAATCTTCCACGGTAAATATTGCATGGTAATCAACAGCATTCGTCTGAGAGAATGTAAAGCCAATTAGACGTGGTAAAGTATATTGCAAGTTATGTTCTAATAAAAACATTTACGTTATGGGGAGAATTCAAAATCAAAAGGTAGAGTCAAAGCACAATCATTTAATCCCTCTGTAAGAAATCGTTAGCTGCAACTGCTGAGGTTATAAAAAGCACAAGAAATTATTTCAAGCAAGTTAAAGTAACACTCGCGAGTACAAATATTCCAATTAGTACTAATTAGTTTTAGTATGAAATTCTACAATTCGAACAACATAATTAGTTAAGGAAATGCAATCAAGCTAGATTCACTAGTCATGAATAAAAGGTGCAACGGGATGCAAAGGTAGATATAGAATATACCATCAATTTTAGAAACCAAAATTAGTGGAGATGTTGAGGTTGAACACGGACAAAATAATTTTGCAGACTAAAAATATAAAATTATTTTAAAATATTTTATGGATCAGTAAAAGTTGTAGTATGCAATCCATAGAGTAAAATCCCACCTTGGCTGGATGTAGTCTAATACATGCAGTAGGTGGAATATCGACCATTTTTGGTGACTAAGCAATTGTAGTCTGTATTAGTGGTTCATTGTTACCATCGACAGCATATGATAATTAAGCAAATGCATGACAAAGAAAAAGGTTTGGCAAGGATCTTTGCATGAACGCGGATGTGCTTTTAAGCAAGTCATTTGTCTATTTTTAGTTATCTTGGTTGCCAAAAAGTAGCCATATAATTGACTGCTCACTGTTTGATTATCACATATAGACCACAATCTGTGCTTTGTCAATTACTGGCTACACATACAAGAAATTCATTTTACGTAAAATTATATTAAATTCACATTAAAATTATAAATTATGTACTTACGCATAACTTTTATGCAAATGAAAATGATGAAAGAATCAAGCTAAACAATTACAAGCACAAAGGAAAAAAGCAAATTGTGGGAAAAAGTAGATTACTTGGATGGCAATTCATAGGAGGGCCAACGCGCCAAGTAGGAATAAAGTGAGGGACCAACTAGAATATTGGATTATTAGAATTTCATAATGGAATTCATGTAAATCCTTCTCTTTCTCTCCACTAAACAAACAAAAATCTACAAAGGAAATCCTCCACTTTCAAGGTCCCACTCTTCCTCCACTAGAAAAAGGCTATTGGAGCCCAAAATTCAATGAAAACGATTGCCATATACACGAATAATAAAGATATTATCGTAATATCATAATATTATGAATGTAATTTAATAATTGTGAATTATTCATATTATTTCATCATCACTGTATTAATAATTGACAATTATTGGATCTTTCTCATAACATCATAATATCTAACTATATGATTAGATCCATTCTACATATGCATTACCTCAATCAGCTATAAATATAGACATGCATTAGACAATGCAGGCAAGTGTTCACCAAGTATACGAAACAAGTAGGCTCATAGTGAGATTAGCTTGCTGCCTTCATCTGGTAGAGCAAATGGAAACTATGTGTTTGATTTTCTTAGTAATACTGCTAATGTGCTCACCAGCACTAGCTCGGGGAGGGCTTAGAACAGGGTTCTGCTCTTCTTCATGTCCACAAGCAGAGCCCATAGTGAGGTCTACAGTGGAATCTCATTTCAGTGCTGATCAAACAATTGCAGCTGGATTACTTAGGCTTCATTTTCATGACTGCTTTGTTCAGGTCTGAAGAGGGAAAAAAAAAGAGAAAAAAGAAAAAACCAGTTCATTTCTGATATATATATATATAATGTTGAATTACTAGCATGAGACTAATGTTTACTAGAATCTCAACATTTGCAGGGTTGTGATGGTTCAGTTCTAATTGCAGGGCCTTCTGCTGAAAGAAATGCATTGCCTAATGTGGGTTTAAGAGGTTTCGAAGTGATTGATGATGCAAAGACACAACTTGAAGCTGCATGCCCTGGTGTTGTCTCATGTGCTGATATACTTGCATTATCTGCTCGTGATGCTGTTGACTTAGTAATCACTTGATAACTCTCTCTCTCTCTCTCACAATAAAGTTTATCCAAGAGTTGCGTGAAATGATCCTGAGAATATTAGTAAATTCCAAACAGGTTTCTGAGTAATTAAAAATCTCTCGAGAACTCCCTCTAAGTTAATTTTCAATTACTTTTGGGCATGTTTGAGACTTGCTATTTTTCTCAGGACCCGGATGGGATTTTCCCAGAATTTGTACATTCTTAATTAACAAAGAAATAACTTTTATGTGACATGTGAAGAGTGGTGGTCCAAGCTGGAACGTGCCTACAGGAAGAAGAGATGGTAGAGTCTCTTCATCATCTGAAGCCTCAAATTTGCCTTCTCCTTTCGATTCAGTTGCTGTCCAAAGGCAGAAATTTGCAGCTAAAGGCCTGGATGATCATGATCTTGTTACACTAGTCGGTAAACTTTGTTCTTTCCTATGCTAACCAATATTTTCCTTGTTACTCTTTTCATGTTCTTTGTCGGAAGGAGAGAGAGCGAGGGTTATTAAATCGGATTTGGATCCCTTCATGATGTTTCGTGTATGCAGGGGCACATACTATTGGCCAGACAGATTGTTTGTTGTTCAGATACCGTCTATACAATTTCACAACAAACGGGCAATGCAGATCCTAGCATAAGCCAATCATTCTTGGCACAACTTCGATCACTTTGTCCAAACAATGGTGATGGCTCCAAAAAGGTAGCTCTGGACATCGATAGCCAATTGGATTTCGACGTGAGCTTCTTCAAAAACGTACGAGACGGAAAAGGGATTCTTGAATCCGATCAGAGGCTCTACGGCGATCCTTCTACGCGTCGAATCGTTGACAATTGTGCAAGAAAGCATAGAGGGTTACTGGGATTCAGGTTTAATTTTGAGTTTTCAAAAGCTATGATCAAAATGAGTAGCATTGAGGTCAAGACTCG
Source organism: Ehretia macrophylla (assembly GCA_037974665.1). Classification (NCBI taxonomy): domain Eukaryota; kingdom Viridiplantae; phylum Streptophyta; class Magnoliopsida; order Boraginales; family Ehretiaceae; genus Ehretia; species Ehretia macrophylla. Next base: position 53,709,293 of record CM075771.1, on the reverse strand, counting down.
CACGCAAGGAGAGATCAGAAGAGTATGTTCCAAGTTCAATTAAGCAATTGCTTGTGAGAATCAGAAGAGGAGCTTTAATGTCTCGACACAAAAAGAAAAAAATGAAGAAAACAAGAGGCAGATTGGTTGTTTATGTACGCTGGAATTGTACTAGAATCAATTTGATACTCAAATATAACCCGCAATAACTTAGTTCATAGATACCCCATCCCCCGCCCCCGCCCCCACCCCAGCCCCTGCCCCTGCCCCTTTAATAAATTCCCGCGGCGGATAGGGATTACCCGCGGGATTTTTTATATTTTTTTAAACTATGCAGTGACATTATTTTACAATATACAAATTTCGAGATGTAATATAAAATTAAATAAAAATGTAAACATAGATATCAAATTAACATCAAATATGTATTGTATTATAAAATAAGTTTCAACTTTGCAATTAAAAGTAAATATTCCTTACAATAACTTAGTTCTAAGAGTCTAAAACACTTCTCAACAAAGTTACTCATAATGAAAATTATATAGGAAAAAAATAATGTCATCGAATGAATAAATTAAAGCTTGGAATATTCCCAACACTTCATCAACTTGCAAAGAGATAATGCCACAACCTGTAACATAGTCAAATAAAAATTAAATATGAAATTAGTGTATTTTATTTTGTCAAAGAAATAAAACAAATATTTTTGTTAGAGATATAAAAAAATATTTAGTTTTTAAATTCTCACCAGTATGTATCACCGCTTGAGAAAGTCAAGTAGTGCATTCTACATCGGACTCCTCATCAAAATGAGAAGGGCAAGATCCAACATCCGCTAATGAACAAGTAGCTAAAGTGATAAGAAGAAAAAAGTAAATTTACAATATCCACAATTATTTTAAAAATCAATACAAAAGAAAAAAGAACTTACAATTTATTTCATTCCACAACCAACTATGAGCACACATTAATGCCTCCAAAGTATGTGGGTGAAGCCTACTACGGTGAGGACTAATTAATCTTCTACTAGCACTAAATGCGCTTTCAGATGCTACAGTAGACACAGGAATATCTAAAATATCTCGGGCTATCCTTTGAAAAGTTGGATACTTTACTCCATTTGTTTTCCATTATCCCAACACATCGAAATCATTAGTCCTTGGCAAGACTGGCTCTTCTAAGTACAAATCCAATTCTGATTTTGTTGGCACATTACTAGCTTGTAAAGCTACATATCTGTCAAAATTAGAAAGAGGATCCACCTCATCCATATTGTTAACATCAGTAATTGTAGACAAACAAGAAGATGAAGGTGCACTAGAAAAATCCAACCCAGTTTGATAACTACATCCATCAGAATTTGCCTTCACTTGATATTCGAGCAATAAATCATAACAATTTTGATGAAGTTTAGCAAGTTTCGATGAAGCATTCAGACCATAAATGTTATCAAAATAAAACTCAGTCAACTTTAACTTGTATCTGGGATCCAAGACACTGGCCACGCCCATTAACATATGACAAATATCCCAATACTTTTGATACTTTTCCAACATATTTAATGTCATTTCTCTAATCATCAAATCAGAACTATTTGACCATCTATCAAATGCCATTTTAATATCACAAATCTTCGAAAAATACCAAATTTGAAGTAGGATAAAGAGTACCAGAAAATACTTCAGTCGCTTGATAAAAGATTTTCAATTTCTCATAAATCTCAATAGCATTATTCCAATCTTCATTAGTGGGCAAAGTCGTATAATTTCTCTCTCGGACTTTAACTCTTGGAAATACATCTTTATAAGCTATAGCAGAATGTAGCATCAAATAAGTTGAGTTCCAGCGAGTCTTACAATCAAGAGAGAGTTTTTTTGTACATGAAATGCGTAATTGACGAGCTGTTTCCTCAAATTTTTCAATCCTTCCCGAGGAAGTTGTCCAATAAACAACACTATCACGGATTCTCTCAATCCCACTTCCTATAACTTCTAATCCATCTTTCACAATCAAATTTAATATGTGTGCACAAAAACGCATATGAAGTACCTTTCCCTCTAACAACAAATCATCTAAAGAAAGCTTTTCCAATAAGCAATTAATCATGGAATCGTTAGTTGAACAATTATCCACAGTAATTGAGCTTAACTTACGATCAATATTCCAATCCAACAAAGAATCATCAAGTATATAAGAAAGCACCTTTTTAGTATGTGGGGCAGGAACATACGCAAACCTAAAAAGAAATATATATATAAAATCATGTTAACAACAAATAAACTAAACAAAGCATAGAGATTTTTTTTTCTTTTCGCAAGAATGAAGTTGTACTATACCTTAGAATGCGACTTTGTAGCTTCCATGATTCGTCAATGAAATGGGAAGTGATAGCCATAAAAACTTTCTTTGTGTTGTTGGATGTCCACATATCAGTAGTGATTGCAACTCTGCTTTAAGCCTCTCTAACAGTTGATAAGTCTTTGCTTTTTCAACATCATAGATTTTCAGTATATCACTCTTAATTGTATTTCTTGAGACCATCTTGAAGCATGGTTCAAGGCTACTAACAAACCTCCTAAACCCAATGTGATCAACAATGGATAAAGGATATTCATGTAAAATAATTGCACATGCTAACTCATGACGTACAATCTCTTGATCAAAAGAGTAATTGTAAAATTCTTGAGATCCATCTTTTTTTTTCTCCTCACTCTTAATAAAACTTTGTTTGATATCATTCTTTATAGGCTTTTTCTTACAATGCTTATCTATATGGTCAAGCATAGATTTAGTCCCATAGTCTCAAGAGGCTTTAATATCCTTTGAACAAAAATTACACCTATCATAGTCAAAATTATCTATCTTGACTTTTTTGAAGTGATTCCAAGCTTTCGAAGTCTGTCTCCTTTTATTAGTACCCTCTATTTGTTCAAGATCCCCTTCATCAATCGCATCTTTACCGTTATCATCTATTTGAATATGATGTGTGCTTTTATCACCTTCAGTGGAGTCAACATTAATTGAAGGCTGAGAATTATCAACTTGCGTGAATGTATTCATGTGACCTTCATAAATAGAATAAGTACATACAAAATTGAAAAAATAGATAAAAAGATAACTAGTTTCGTTAACAAATACAATGAATATATAAAATAGACAATCTTGTATCTTTCAGACCTCTATCTAGAAAATATTATCTTATGTATAAACAAACTAACAGGTGAATTCTCTTAACCAAGCGACTACCTATCAAAATGAAACAAAGTTATCTATGAAACACTAGAAGTTTAATTCTTTTATGGTTTTAACAATTAAATTCAATGTATGTTTATATCAATGTCTATAAACATCATACGATAAAATAAAGATAAAACATTGAGCTAATTTCCATGCTAAACCCTAATCAAGTTGTTTGTTTCATACATAACTACTATAAAATTTATGATCACTCTATATACAGATACAACTTCTGAACAAAAAAAAAAATGACGCAAGACAACAAATTTTATTGACCCGTGAATGATAACATGCATTCATATATGACTTTGCATTAAAGATTAGTGATGATGAATATATATGTGTTTTACGAAAAGATTCTCAAGTTCCAGCAGAGAAAAATAGTTGATAAACAATCAATGAAAATAAGTAAAGAACTCAAAAACAAGTGATATATGAATTTTATTCTAGTGAATAAAATTAAAATATAAATATAATGCGTTGTAAATTTCTGATATACAAAAAGACAGAATACACACATGTAATCTAAATTTTATACAAAAGTAATTAAAATATATTATAAAGAAAAAAGTTTGAAAATAGTACCTGTGAGATAGAATCCTGAAAAACTAGGTTAATGGTGAGTGGTGACTTGATAAAGGTAATCGTAAGAGTTAAGAGTTTAGGTGTTTTTTTTGGTCGAGGATTAACTTTAAAGTTACAATATAGTTATAATATAAAATATTAAAATATAACCCTAGTACTAATACAAATAAGGAAATAGAAATAAATTAATTAATCCTAATAATTAGGCATTTAGGCTAATAGTTTAGGAAAAAAAATATTTTCTAATACTACAAAATTATCTAAAATATTTTAACATACATAAATAAAGTGTTTAAGTAATTATATAAATGCGGGGCGGGAAATGTCTATCTCCATCCCCCGCCCCGCCCCCACGCGGGGATTCAAAGTCAATCCCCATCCCCCGCCCCATTCCCTATCCCTTGCTCCAATAGTACCCCCGTTTGGGACGGGGGTGGGTACCCACAAGACTCATCCCTATTGTCATCCCTAAGTGTGGGGGACACAAATTGTAGTAGTCAAAATTAGGTTTAGATCTAAAACTTCACTAAAATGGATCAATTAATCGGTCTATGTGGACACTAGAGTTCTCCGTGGGTCTTACTACAATTGACCCCCCAATTCTTTCTATATCTTGTCTTAAACACTTATATTCCAACCCCAATTACTAACTCGATTGTCATGGGCTTATACCCCTCTTTTGCCTACTGGTCTTGCAAGTTATTAGTGCCCAAAATTCTTGATTGTGGATTTCTATATTTACGTTCTTAGAAAATAATTTTTTTTTAAAATTTTGCCATAACTGTCTAATATAAGAACACAATAGCGTAAAAGAAAAACAATAGATCACATTCAAAAAGAAAATTTTAATTCTCGAGCAAGCAAGCAAATTAATGGCTATTTCGCTCTTTAAAAAACCGATAAACTGTATAGCGCATGAACCTTTTTTCATCAAATTTTAACGTCAATTTAACGAAAATGACCAATTCCATTACTTTTTAAAACACTAGGAAGTAGTTGTATAAATTTTGTAATATTAGATACTAAATTTAAAAGTTGAATAAGTATTAAAAAACCAATATATAGTGAAATTTGTCTCATAACTAAAGAAACAAAAATGAGAATGTGCATGCATGTACTAACAGACAAATGGATGCTTATATTACATGGACTAAAAGACCATTGGATAGAAATATACCCCACATGCAAAAATAAAAACAATCTTGATTTTAATTAAGGTTTTTCTTATCCCCAATTACTTTAGGGTTTGATATGTAATATAGGACCTTGAAACATGCAACGGTCCGTATTTGATCTGAACATGTGACAGTGCACCTGATTTGTGTGGGCATGAAATTGGCTTACCATTGTAGACCATCAGAATCTACAATTAAGATTGGAGAACCTCTAATTCCTTCTTTTGCTAGATCTCGACAAATGAGTAGGCCCAAGAATCCAAGATGACATTGAGACTTAGTGTTTCTTTGGACTGGGTAGTGTTTAGGGTTGCAATCACGTGTCCTTGGACCCTGTTTCTCCTTCCTTAAGTAGTTTCTTTTGCCTTAGCTCCTTCTCCCATACGCCACCCACCTTCCTTCCGCGACCCTCCACGATCACATCCCACCGAATCCTCTAAGACCTCAATCAAAGCCCCGAACTTACTCATTTCCTTTCATGTCTTGATTCATTTCCCACCTGCCATGGACCACGTTCCTCTTTTGGCCGGTACCCTATTTGGCCTCGTACTCATACAGGCTTTAGGCCATCGTGGCCCATGTATCGTAGCCCACTACAACCATTATTCTGCACTCCAAATTGGAGTCATATATAGTTGAAATTAATTATACTAAGGCTTATTAAGACCAAATTTGAGGAGAATAGCCACTTTGAATTGGAATTAATAACCATACATATTGTAACCACTTTTATATTTGGGTAAAGTGCACCAGACCCCCTTGTGGTTAGGCATAAGTATATCGGTACCCTCTGTGTTTCAAAAACTAGCATAAGTAGTCCCTATGTTTTATAAAAAGTGCACAGGACCCCCCTGCCGTACAAAAAATTGTTAGTTTTGACGGAGATCGACCCGCATGCGCTTCAAATGCAGATGGGGGATGTTTTAATGCACATGTCAGCAAAATAATTAGATTTTTGGACATAAATACCCTTTCAAAAAATAAATAAAAATAACACAAAAAAATAAAGAAAAACAAAAAGGAAATGAAAAATAGTCTTCTTCCCCAACCAGCTTCTCCCACCCACGCAACTAGCCCGTTACCTACCTTTCACCCCACCAGCCCCTCACGCCCACCTAGCTCCCCACCTCCACCAGCCCGTCACGCCCCGAATTCACTTTGACTGAATTCAACTATTGTGAATCTAATATGGTCTTTGTCTTAGTGAATTCTTCGAAATCAAAATGAACAAGAACAAAAAGACAGACATATATATATATACACACACAACACACAAAGTGTAGGAAACAAAGAAAAAAAACATTCATTCTCGCAACAGAAACAGTAACAAGTGGCTGCGTAAGGACGTGTTTAGTTGCGTTAGAAAATGGCCACCTTCAACAAAGCACCACCCGGTAATCCAGCAATTGGAGAGAAGATCTTCAAGACTAAGTGCGCTCAGTTCCACACTGTCGACAAAGGCGTTGGCCACAAACAAGGACCCAATTTGAGTGGCCTTTTTGGAAGGCAATTTGGCACAACCCATGGTTATTCTTACACTACTGCTAACAAGAATATGGCCATGAATTAGGAAGAAAAAACTCTGTATGAATACTTTGAATACTTTGTTTTTTTGTGTGTGTGTGTATATATATATATATATATATATATATATTTCTTTTTCTTTTCTTTTTTTAGTTTAAACAAAAGAGAAAAGGACAAAAGAAAGAAAGGAAACAAAATTAAGGGCATTTATGTATTTTTACAAATTCTGTTAGTTTTTTTGATGGAAAAAAGATCGAGGGAGCATGTGTGCACTTTTTGCAAAACATAGGGACTACTTATGCTAGTTTTTGAAATACAGGGGGCACTAATGCACTTATGCCTAACCATAGGGGGGTCTGGTGCACTTCTCCCTTTATATTTACATGTATTTTAATTTGTTGAATCGAATTACGGTATGTTTACTAGTTTGCATATGGAGAGTTGCAATGTATAAGATAAGATCCAAAAAAGAAAGAAAGAGTCATTTCAGCCATACAAGACTAATTCTGTCACGTCTAATAATTAGCTCTCGATTAGAAAGTGTAGCTAGATCACCAATTCTTAATAAATTAAAAGTTGCTTCGACTACTCAGTCGAGACCCGAGGGCCTTGAGCATTGTACAAGGACGTGCAGTAAGAGTACCCCATCATGTTGCATGACATGTACTCATAAAGAGTCATATCAGCACAATATAATAAGACAAAAGTGCAACAACCATTGTCTTGAAAGCGTTGATAAATCAAATGGATGGTATGTTCTATGATTGTCACTACACACTACTATAAAAAGGCATATCCATTAACTAGAATAGGAAATAGCTTAAAGGAATAATGAATAGTGAATAGTATCAAGTGAAAAAAAATGTACAGTGATCAGAGGCATCTCGATGTTCAAGACGAACCCATTTTCGAAGGTATTGACCATTTTGATACTCAAGGTACCTAGAACTAAAAGTTTAACTTTATTTTTCCTATTTTCATATTTTTCTAGTTTTTTTAGCTTTCTTTCCCTACTCATGCTAGAACAATATTTTTCCTTTTTTTTCACTTCTTCTCACATTGTCTTTTTTATTATTATTATTATTTTTAGGTTTCTAAGGCAGAGTAAAAGAATGGTTTGGTAAAATATTTTTATTATACATACATATGTATATATAAATATAAATATATATTGGTTTTTATAGTGCAAAGTTGTCAAATCATTGCAGGGCATTATGATCGTTTGTATTCTATTGTCAAATGATTTAAATTTTTTTTCTAAAAGTCACCTTTTATTTTTGGTATTGATATCTAAGTTGGTGCAATTCAATAAACTTTAGCAAGTTATGTTTAAACAATGCGATTATTCTGTTATGGTTCACAATGATATTAGCCAAACTCGAGTAATGGACCCTAATTCAGTCTTAAAAGAGCCCAATGTGGAGAAGGCCAAAAGCACAGGCCCAGCTACTAGAAGAAGCACCAGAACAAAGTTCATGCCTCATTACCTCATGGATTACGTGTCCAAGTAGTTGCAACTAGAATTGGTTAAGCAATGAGCATGTGATGTAAGTAGAAGCTTTAAAAAGAAACAGAGGAGAAGAAGAGGGCTAGGCATCAACTTTATTCTATTTTGTCTCTGATAGGTTTCTGGTTAGTATCTTGTTGTAATAGGAGTTAAAACAAAATAAATAAACGCATGCAAAAAGTAAAGACACCGAGATTTAACATGGTTCAACTGTGCGGTCTACGTCCACGGGACCTCCCCTGGTCCAACAAACTTGTTTCATTAATAAATCACAAGTTAAAATATCAATGGATTTACACAAGTAAAGACTCCCTCTTGACTTTGACGCCTTGATGAAGAACTCCTTAATAAACCTAGATTTGGTGAGCTCCCCTAGACTTGCAAAGTTCTCTCCCGATAATTACACATACTTCTCCCGAAGATGAATAGAACAATAACAAACTAAAAATTCTTCCAATCAAAGATTAAAACAATAAACATAGTGGAAGCATAAATAAGCTGTCTATTTCACAGTCTGCTATAGCAATACATGGATTATCAGATTTCCTCTGTTACTGACTTCTGTTGCAACACATCATCAATCTGCTGTAGCAAAACCTGACAACACGAAAATATTCAACCAATTCCTTGTTTTCAGCTCTGTTTCTCACTCTTATTCTCTTTTTTTCTCTCACTATTTTAGACATGTGAAGCTCTATATATATGCTGAATTAATTGCCTAAACCTCCACAAGGCAATCCGTGCTTGGGCCTTGAGTTGTATGGAAAGACTTTGTCACCAAGTAAGTCTCGAATAAGGAAACTTTCATTTCTTGAAAAAGAAAACTTCAATCATCTTTATGTAGATGTCAATTTTCCTTTTCAACTTTCTTGTAAATATGGTAAATCTGTCAATCACAGTTTTCCAAACATATATGCATATACCATAATTAAATTCTAATTAAATGCAATCAAGGCATAAGTTTGGAAAAACATAAGCCAATTAAGTTCACAGCACTTGTTGTAGCAAGGGGTGCAGCAAGGGGCGTAACAAGCTCCCCATTTGGCTTTGTTTTGGCAAAACTGCATATTAGAGCAATCAACAAACCGGAGCTAAAACTAGTGAGCATTAGTGTAAGGACAACATAGAAGACAAAAAAGATCAGAGTAGCATTAGAGTCGAGATTTTAAAGCAACCAAAATAAACTAATACCCAACATAAACTAATTGTATCAGAGTAACCAAACTAAACTAACTCAGAACAATGATAGGAAAAGAACAACACAAAGATAAAGAGTATCAGAGCTACCAAACTAAACTAACTCAGAACAATGGTAGGAAAAGAACAACACAAAGATAAAGAGTTGTTCAGGATCAGAGCATGAGCATAAACATAATCATATCAGAGCATCATATCAGGATAACATCATAACAGTCTTCCATTCTCCCCCTTTTTGACAAACAAAGACAAGGAGCTAAGCATCTGGTGGAGCAGGAGGGCGGATGGTGGCAAGAGTAGCAAGAATCTGCTGTTGGCCTTGGAGAATTTGCGCATAAGAGGCTTGAAGGGTATCTTGAGCAGTCCGGATGTGATGCAGCTCAGCTTGAATCTGCTGTAACACTTGCCGCACATCAGCACTCGAACTGGGAACATAGTCTGTGCCACCAGGTGCGGTAGCACCAGGCTCCTCCTGAGTAGTAGCTCCTACTGTAGTAGACACAAGAATTGAAAATTGTTCCCCCTGAGTACCTGCCTGATGTTTGCCCTGCAGATATTTTCTAGAAAAGCGTAAGGGATGAGAAAACTTAACTAATACTTCATCAGATTTCTTGACCTTGTGTTGCAGACTTAAAACATCATAAATCATCGACGGAAATGGAAGATATAACATAAAAACATTTTTGTCAGCTTCTTCCAAAATCCGAGTGAAAATGACCTGTCCGATGTTCAAATTCAGACTAGTGCCAACCTGAAACAGTAAAATGGCCATCTCGGCATGCACCGTGTTGGCATGTTTTCCTGGAAACTAGTTAGCTAAAGAAATTCGATGCAAGGCAGCATATTTAGTTGTCAAAGCTGTAGCAGTTAGCCGATTGTTGTGAGGCCATGTGGTAGGGTGTCCCAACAATTTCGTTGCAACTTAATCAAGAGTGAAACTAACCTCTGCAACATCTTCCTCCGGTTTTTCAAAGCCCACAAACTCATTAATCACCGTAGGAGAGAAAATAAACACATTACCCCTAACATAAACTTGTTGATAGTATGGGGAAGTGGGATCTCCTATTGCTTTATTCAAATTTGCATAAAACTCATGAACAATGGTAGCGACATATAAAGTATCGAGCTTAACAATACCTAGCAACATGCGTTGTTCTAGAAGTTCAAGAATGCATGTTCCTTTATATGAATCAGTATGCAATGTTCGTTCTTCCACAAAGGCTCTCTTATTAACCAAGTCCCAACGAACAAGAGAGGCAAAGAAATAAAACTCTTTGGAGTGAGCAAGACTAACCACATATCCTGACTTCATCGTGCACTGCATCTTGCGTCAGCTTGCTGAAGAAGAGGCAGTGGATTTCCTCTTTTGTGCTTCTTGTTTGGATTTAAGACGTTTGAGTAGACTGAACTCACTACCTGCTGCAGCAGCCTTCACACCAGAAGAAGCTTGACTAAGTGTGTTTTCTGTTTCATCATCAGCTGCAACAGAATGTGTAGCATGTAGTATGGGGCCTGGTTAACTCATTACTGCAACATTAGCTGGAGATGTTATAGCCGGATCATCAGTAACTTGCTTAGGCGCAATAAAACTAGGCATGGCATTGGAATTGGATGAGTTTGTCAAAGAGGCATTCGGTCGAACAGGTGATGGGTGGTGTGTTGGCAGTGTATCATCTTCATCAGAATCTGCTGTAGCCATATCTGCATCAGCCTTGACAGTTTTTGCATGAGTAGATCATTCTGCTGCAGCAGCGGGCACAACCTTCTTCATGCTAACAGATGGTGTCTCAATACTGGGTTCAACAACGACTCCCTTTGCGTGAGTAAGTGTGCCAACAATGGGTGATTCCATTTCCGCGCCCAGCGACTCAGATAATGCTTCTTGAAAAGATGATTCAGAACTTGAGTTTGGTTCAAAGACAGAGAACTCAGAGGCTTGAGCTTTGCCCTTATGATCCATGGTGGAAGTAGGAACATCAGGAGGTGGTGGTGGCTGATTATCATGATGGGCTGTAGCAGCACCTCTTGATGATGTGTCATCACAGGTGATTGGTTTGTTTGGATCTCCGCCAGGTACATTGGGTGGAGCTCGGTGCCAACGATGAGTTCCTGTTCGGGTTCGTGCCATAGTACCTGTGATTATGTGAAAGAAAAAAAATGCTTGTTTGCAATCTGTCAGAGAGGAAAAAAAGGAAAAATAAGTGAAAGATGTGTGATTAAACGGGTAAGCAGAGATTAAAGCTAATGAATGGTTAATTAAGAAATGAGACAAATTAATGAAAAGCTATAAATTGAGCACAATATTTCAAGCACGGAGGAAGTTGAACGGTTTGTGGAAGTTAATTCTCTCTCCTTCTTTTGAGAGACGTGCATTGAAATGCACATGAATTTCACGCCTCAACTTTCAATTATGATACATTAGCCAAAAGTTATAACTGCTCAGGGCCTACTGCAGCATCGTTTATTAGTAGAAAAATTTTTCTGCGACAAAACTGTTAGTTCTTTGACTTTAATCACAAACATAACTGACAAATATGCAACATTTCTGTTATAGCAAATTATGATCATATATCATTGCCAGGAAGATAAACTTGGTATGTGAGATTTTGCTGCAACATTTGTCAACTAAGCAAATTCCATACTTTGACTTTCAACCCTCAAGATTCTGTTGACTTTTCGTAAAATACAGAGATTACACACGTACACTTCTATGAGCATGAACTTTGAGTTACCACTCGAACTTCTACTGATCTCATGCATAAATCAAACAAGAATTTCAAGTGTGGACCATGTATGTGTGTGTTTCATGTACAAGCCACCCTAGACGGTCCTCGACATCCATCACACCAGGTCAGATTAGAAGCAATACTTGTTCCAATATACTTGGTCATCTAATCACCCTTGCAAGATTTTCTATAACCTTCTTCCACACAAGAATTTCATAAGTTTTTTTTTCTTTTCTTGATATGGTGGCTTTCACTCTAGAACCATTCTTTGTGGTCTTAGGTAGCCCTTTCCATTCCAACTTTCGCTGCAATATCCTGCATATGATTTTTTTTTCTTTTGGCAAGGTGAATAGAGTTCAGGAATGAATCTCAAAGAGACTTCCCTTTGTTAGATCCCCAGTCGTCAAGCAAGTTCACAATCTTTTCCTGTTGAGATTTCAATCTAAGATTCATCAGAATGACAAGTATATGATATGCATCGATAATATGGTTCCATAAACGAAATCACTAGCTGATTTATACATATAATTTTAATGCTCTAGTGATGAACCAATGCACATACACAATTCATGAAATTTTAAAGCGAACAAATGCCTAAGGCTTTTCTCAAGGTCTCAAACCTCACAGAGTCTAGTACCTTAGTGAAGATATCTGCTAGTTGATTTTCTGTTGCAACATATTCCAACACAACCTTATTTTGTTCCACAAGTTCTCTTATGAAATGATGCCTTATGTCAATGTGCTTTGTTCATGAATGCTGTACAGGATTCTTTGAGATATTTATGGCACTCATGTTGTCACAAAAGACAGTAAACCTATTTTGATCAATGTCATAATCATCTATCATTTGACCCATCCAAAGAAGTTGAGCACAACAACTACATGCTGCTATGTATTTTGCTTCAGCAGTGCTTAAGAAAAATCGAGTTTTGCTTTTTGCTATACCATGAAACAAGATTGTTACCTACATAAAAGAAACCTCCAGTAGTGCTCTTCCTGTCATCCATATTTCCAGCCCAATCTACATTACTATAACCTGCGAGATTTGTGTTAGTGTCATTAGTGTACCAAATACTAAAATTAATAGTCTCATTCACATATTTAATGACTCTCTTTTTAGCTTTTAAGTGTGATTCTTTTGGATCAACTTGAAATCTAGCATACACCCCTACACTAAAACAGATATCAAGTCGACTAGCAGTGAAATAAAGTAAGTTCCATATCATGCTTCTATACAAACTTGCATCTACAGACTTCTCATTCCCATTCTTCATCAACTTTGTGCTTGACCCCATTGGAATCCTCATGTGCTTTGTATATTCTAATCCAAATCTTTTCACAAGATTCTTGGCATATTTTTCCTAAAAGATGAAAATGCCATTCTTGCACTGCTTCACTTGCAGACCTAGAAAATATGTCAGTCCTCCAATCATACTCATTTCAAATTTATGCTACATTTGATCAACAAATTCATCAACATTGCTTTTAATTGTTGCACCAAAGACTATATCATCAACATAAATTTGAGCAATCAAAATTCCAGGTTTGAATTTAATGAACAAAGTCTTATCAACACTTCCTCTTTTATAGCTCTTTTCAAGCAAAAATCTGGTTAACCTCTCATACCAAGCTCGTGGAGCTTGTTTCAGTCCATACAAGTCCTTTTTCAATTTAAAAACATAATCAGGATGATGAGGATCTTCAAATCCTTTAGGTTGTTCAACATAAGCTTCTTCATTAAGTATACCATTTAAAAAGTACTCTTTACAACCATTTGGTATAACTTAATTTTCAACACACATGCAATAGACAACAAAAGTCTAATTGATTCTAACCTAGCAATTGGAGCAAACGTTTCCTCAAAATCTATGCCCTCAACTTGAGTGTATCCCTAAGCAACTAACCTAGCCTTGTTTCTAGTTATGTTGTCACATTCATCAGTCTTGTTCCTAAAAAACCATTTTGTCCCAAATACATTTGTGTCTTGTGGCCTAGGAACTAAGACCTACACATCATTCTAACAAATTGGTTCAATTCTTCTTGCATAGCATTGATCCAACTTTCATCTTCTAAGGCCTCCTTTACATTTTTTGGTTCAATAGGAGAAGTAAAGCATACATACTTGACCATCTCCCTGTAATTTACCTTTTACTTGTTTCGAGTTCGAACTCCGTTGTTGTGTGATTTCTAACGCAAGTGCACGTATCGCAACAAGTAATAAAGTGATAAGTAAAGATCGTTCCCACGAGAACTGTGATTACTAACTACCGAAATTAATTTAGCTTTAACTTTATTCGGACAATCAAATATGAGAGATTGTGAGTGAAAACTAATAAATAAAGTACTTTTAGAATTAACAACTAAAGCAAATAGGGAATTACTAAAGAGGATAAATCAAGAATTAAAATGCTCTAGGGGTTCCGATTTCACCAAGATTAATCCTATTTGAAACTACTGATTTAAATCAATTGACACCTATTCCCAACGTTGCCAGCAATTTCGTTAAGGTAAATATTAATCTTTCTCAAGCATCAATAACCTATCCCAATAAGCAAACTAACTACATCTCTGTGATAACTATGAACTTATGGAACGCATTAAGCCCTAGAAATTCAAGCGCTGTACTAGATCTCAAAACTATCTCTAGCTTATGACGATTTAATGGTATTTCACACGTGGTCTAATTTAGTTATCACTTCTCAGTCTCAAACCAAACCACGAATCATGCAATTGTTAATCAGGCAATCACAAGCATTAAACTTAGTATGAAATACTCAACGCATACACGGAATAGTTCATCAATCAATTAAAATCAAAAGCATTCAAATATTCATAATCTAGCTACATCGTAGCCCTAGAAAAATAATCTAGAACATTATAAAGAAATTAAATAAAATCTCAATTGTAACATAAAACATGATAAGAGAGATAGAGAAAACTAGGATTTGGAGAAGAATCGTGGTAGAAGTCAGTCTTCAACTCGCGAATCCTCTATTTCTCTTCCTCTAGAACGTTGTTTTTTCTCTCCTCTTGATGGTTTTTCTGCTCCAAAAACCAAAGCGCATGCAAGTCAATTCTTTGCTATTTCTTTTCAATCTTCGCCTCAAAACTTAGCTTGTCTCTTGGAGATTACCTACAACTCAAATCAAAGACAAAACCCATCAAATTGCTCATAAATTACTCAAAAACTCACAAAGTTTAAGTGAAAATGTGCTAAAATAATATATCAATAATACACCTAACAAATATCCCCAAACTTAAGCTTTGCTTGTCTTCAAGCAAAAGACACAACTAAAGAAAGAAACAACCTAAAAACTAAAGACTCGACACAAGACAACGAATAAGAGCAATGCTGCAGGATAGTAAATTCCTACGGTCTTAGTAGCTTTTTCCCAACTCAAGAGGTGACTTTCAATCATAAGTATGAGAAATAACAACTTCACATAAGTCTCATTTTACTTCAAATCCCCCAAATGAGTGTGTGTATAGCCTCTATCCCAATCAATTGTACCCGGATGAGTTTATGCAAGCTAAGTGAATTGTCAATGTGGATCTTTTATTTTCAATCACTTAGGACTTCATAGGCTTACTTGTCATGTCACTCTCCACTAATGTAAGTTAATCATAGCATTAAAGATCAGTAGGACTTTTTATTTGGTTGTAACGTGTGGCAAGGGTCAAGGTAGGATAATGGATATAACATAAGGCTAAACTACCTGTAAGCACACAACAATTCGAGGATGTTCAATGGAGCATATGCCAACTCTACTTCTTACCACCAAAACTATTCAACATATCTTTTTTCTTTCTTCTTTCATTTCACATCATCAACATTCATCTATAACATTTGAAAACACATAAAGAATCCACATTCCCCCAAACTTGTATTTTGATATTAACTACAAGGAGTGTGCTCTTCTCTTTTCTTTTCATTCTTCTCTTCTTTTTTTTTGATGATTTCCTTTTTTTTTCTTTTTTTTTTCAAACAAAACAAAACATCACCCAACCATCATACCTCCCATCATTCAATACACAACATAGCTCCATATAATCATCCTAGAACAATCATATGTTACAAGTAGGAAGGTCATGAAGTGGGGTAATCAATTTGACAAGTTAAGGAAGAATTTGTAGGGTGCACATGAAAGAAAAGACTAATTAGGCTCAAATTGGTGGACTAGGGATATTCAATTATTACAAGGGTTGGCTTGAAAGGCACAAACGATCCAAAGATAGCCTAAATCATTTCTCTAATGCTATGCAACCTAGGATTTCACCTCGAGTGACAATCAAACAAGTTCAAAAGTCCTATACTCATTTTTCTATTCACTTAAGCTACATAAACTGTGAAACCCCACTTATCTGCTTTAACTTGATTTACATGTTTTGTCTCGTTTTGCGTGCATATGACCTGTTTATGTGCTATAGGACCTAGAATGTTATAATTTTGATATCAATACTCCTAATACGTACTAAATGTGCATTCATGAAATTTTCATAAAAAACGGCGTCAAAACTTTTATCGTCGATTTTTAGTGAATAGTATTTTCGAAACACGTCCGCTAAAATTTTGAAAATGGTCTTTTTAACCCTTCTAGACCTAGTCCACGGACTTTAATAGACCTGTGTTTGATGAAAACGGTTTTAAAATCGGCTTAAGAATTTATTAGGGTTTTTACACCGACTTTTGCGAAAATCGAGTTTTAAGCCGACTCGGGTGAAATTGTTTGATTGTAAAACTTCTTGTCACCTAAAAATAATTTACTTGAGCTATCTTAGGAGTTGCATTTTTGTTTTGAGCAAGGAGTTAGCTAAAATGCATTTAAAAGACAAGAAAATGAATTAAAGGACTAAAATACTACTTTGACTTTGCATTTTATTTATTTGACCAAGCTTTTAATTTCATTTAGTCATCAACACACACTCAACACAACACAAAAAACACTCCACACACACACAAAGGGCCGAGAGCCATAGGAGAAAAAAAAGCCAAAGAGTTTCAAAGTTTTCCAAGCAAAAATTCAAAGAAAAATCTAGTTTTTGTCCGTAGAACTTCGTGCCGACTTGGATTCCGCTTGTTGGGCACGTATTGCACGCATTCCTAGGCTTAATATCGCGTCAACGGTGAGAGAAAATTTCTGGATCTCAAAACTCCACTTTTGTGTTTTTGCGTAGAATTGAAAATCGAACCGTTAGAATTCTAATCTGATGATAGATTATTGCTCCTTGCATGCTAGGGATCATTTAGCTGTAATACTACGAGTTTTTATTGGTTGTAGCATAATTTTTATTTTTCGGTTATTTAAATTTGATTAAATTGTTCAATGTTGATTTAATTGAGTTGTGTTGATCGGAAGCGATTTCCGTCGATTTCTAAATGTTTGATAATTACGTGGTAGCGCCGTTGTAATGCCGAATTTTCGATTATGATGTTTGGGTGAAATCCAGAAAATTCAGCGTTGACACCTTAGGGTTTTAGAGTTATCGGGCATGATTTGGAGGTGTTATGGTGGTTTTCTGAGGGGGCTAATGTAGATGGTTGAATGGGTGAGTGTTTGAAACTGATTTGGAGTTGTTTGGATTAGTAGAATGTAAGATATGATTAATTGAAGTTTAGGTTGTCTTTCTTTAAAATGTTAGATTGAGCCTTAGTTGATTGGGTGTGCGTTGAGTGAATTGAATTGTGAGTTGTTGACGGGTAAATTAGGGTTTGATTGTGTGTTTAATGCATGTTCGGTTAGATGGCCTACTTTGTCATCTAATTTAGTTATATGTTGTTAAATTAGTTATTGATGTTATGATGATGATAATACGATTATTGATGATTATTGATTGATGATTGATGCCGGGAGATAAACAGTTCTGCTAGACTGTCCTCCTGTGAATGATTGATGTTTATTATTATTGCTGGGTCTCTGGTATGTGTGTGCCACCTCTCGGGCAGCATTGGGCTGTCGGGTTGATAACGGCATGACTATCAGAGATTGCCTCCAGCTCGCATGACGGAGGTGTCATGGAGGGAGAGGTTATTGGGGGTACCCCGGGTGCGTGAGTTTATGGGAGTCACAAGAAGGCTGTTATGATCGTGATGGTGTTTGGAGCTACACCAACTAGAGTATCCTTTATTGAATGGTCATATAGTTATGTGATGATTTTATTATTGTTGTTATTGTGTGTTTACTGACTCAAAGGATTATTCCAAGGAGTTTAGTAGACCTTGCTCGAGATCTATCGGATCCTCGCTGGGCTTATTTTATATAAGCTCACTCTCTATTATTGCATGCATACAGGTGTACTTTCGCAGGATTACGGGTACGTGCCTCCTGAAGAGGAGAATGTGGAAAACGTGCCTTACGTGGATGAGTCCTATGTTCCAGAGTCTTATCCATGATGTCGTACATGTTTTATTATCTTGTAAATTAACTTAGTAGACTTTTATCTGCTTTGTAGTTTTTAATGTATAAGATGTTATTAAGTTAATGAATTAGTTGATGTTGTCCTAGTAGCCTTTCTTTTGTTCATGATTAGGTTGCTAGATTGGCTCAACATGTTTTGTATTGTATATTAAAGTTTATGTTTTATGTTGGAACGGAGGCGTATAACGAAGAATGATTATTGTATAATATAGTTATGATGTATGTTGTATTTATTGCAGAGTTATTTGTTGTATGGTTGTGGAGTTGATGTATGTTGTTCTATTGAGGTTGGTTTAGGACCTCGGTATCCTATTTACTGTCGTTATACTGCCAAAATTTCGTTGCGTCCTGACTGATTATAGGAGGGGTCGAGTTGGGGCGTGACATTTAAGTGGTATCAGAGCTCATGTTAGTTGTCAGCCGGGGTATTCTCAGAATGTGGCTAATGGTCATAGCATGAAAGTATGTATGAAAAGAAAGAAAAATGAACTATGTATTAAATGGTTAAATGATTAAGTGATTATGTGATTTAGTACTTATGTGATTATGTGATCAATTTGTTTATGTGTTTTATATGACTTTGTTGTTTATGTGCTAATAGTTGTTCATAACCTGTTTACGTGCTATAACCTGTGCTAACTCTTTGATTAGTAGATGGCCGGTCGATCGAGAACCAGAGGTAGGCCTGAGATGACTAATGAGACTCCGGGTAACGCGGAACCGGGCCGTGACGGGGGTGATGACCGATTAGGGGCAGCTATGGAAAGGATTGCAGAGTTAGTGGCTAGTCAGGCACAGTTATTAGCAGGGCAGGCTACCCAGAATCAGGCTATGCAGGCTCAGCTACTGAATATTCAGGGTGGTAACCACGGGCGTGGTACCCTGAAGGAGTTTTTAGGATATCACCCACCAAGATTTCAGGGGGAGCCGAATGATAGGAAGGCGGAGGCATGGATTAGCAAGTTGGAGAAGATTTATGATCCACTTGGCTATACTGATGAGCAGAGGGTCTCTTTTGCCGTGTACTTGTTAGATGACGAGGCAGAGGAGTGGTGGCACACGGTAAGGACTAGCTGGGCGGCACAGGGTATTCCTTATGTTTGGGGTACCTTTCTGATGGCATTCTGGGCAAAGTATGTCCCGAGGATTGCGAGGGAACGGAGAGAGGCAGAGTTTCTAGCCTTGGTCCAGGGAGATACTACAGTGGCTCAATATGAAGCCACATTTACTCGATTGTCCCGGTATGCACCAGAGTATGTGGCAGACGAGGAGCGGAGGACTCGCAGATTTATGTTGGGGTTGAGGCCCGAGATTCAGGATGTGATGGCACTGAATCGGTATGATATTTTCACCGAGGCTTTTGAGGCAGCTTCTAGACTAGAGAAGAGAAAGGGGGATCAGCTTGTTTCTAGTCAGCCCAGTAAGAGGCCGTATCAGCCGCAGTATCAGCAGGGTACGTATAGGCCTCCAGTACAGCAGGTTGTGTACAGGCCGCCAGCACAGCAGGGTACTTATAGGCCACAGGGTCAGCAGAGTTACTATCGGCCTCAGTTTCAGCAGGGGCCATATCAGGTTCAGACTCAGTACAGGCCAGCCTAGTCTCAAGGTCAGTACAAGCCTAGTTTGGTAAGGCCTCAGCAGCAGCAGGCTAGATCAGCTGTTTCTTCAGCTCCTGGTTCTTCTAGGGGCAGTGTTAGTGCATCATCATCGCAGTGTACACACTGCAACCGCACGGGGCATGTGGAGGCCGATTGCAGGGTGAAAGCAGGGACGTGTTTGGGTTGCGGCAGCAATCAGCACAGGGCGAGGGATTGCCCTAGGTATACGAGGACTGAGGGTCGGACAGCGACTCAGGGTTATCAGGCCTGACCTGCGGCCAGTGCACCTCAGCAGCAGCAGCGGGTTCAGGCTCAGGCCTACGCAGTTGACTTAGAGGAGATGCCTGAGGAGACTGCAGTTGTGGAAGGTAACTTCCTTATACTTGATCAACTTGTTAAAGTGTTGATTGATTCTGGTGCTACGCATTCTTTCATTACTCCTGCTTGTGTGCAACGTGTTAATTTGCAACCTGAAAGATTGCCTTATGTGGTTGAGATTAGTACCTATTTGACTGATAAGTATGTGACTGGCCTAGTTTGTAAAGATTGTATAATACATGTTAAGGGGCATAATTTTCCTTCGGACCTTATCTTATTTCCTATCCGGGGGTATGATGTTATCTTGGGTATGGATTGGCTTTATAAGTATGATGCCCAGTTAAACTGTAGAACCAAGGTAGTACAGTTTCGTTTTCCAGATCAGCCAGTAGTTGAGGCAGTAGGGAACCGGGGTGCAAAGACGAGTTTTGTTATCTTAGCAACTAAAGTTGTTAAGTTCGTGAGTAAAGGGTGTTCGGGTTATCTAGCTTATTTGATCAACAAGCCATCTGATAAGCTACAGCTAGACGAAGTTCCTATTATTCGGGAATATCCCAATGTATTTCCCGAGGAGTTGCCAGGGTTACCGCCAGAGAGAGATGTGGAGTTTGTGATCAATCTTATTCCCGGTACTCAACCTATTTCTAAATCAGCGTATCGGATGGCACCAACTGAGTTGAAGGAGTTGAAGACTCAGTTGCAAGAGTTATTGGAGAAGGGATTCATTCAGCAGAGTTCTTCACCTTGGGAAGCTCCAGTCTTATTTGTGAAGAAGAAGGATGGTACCTTGAGATTGTGTATTGATTACCGTGGTTTGAATCAGGTGACCATCAAGAACAAGTATCCTTTGCCACTGATTGATGAGTTGTTTGATCAACTTCAGGGAGCCAAAGTCTATTCTAAATTTGATTTGAGGCAGGGGTATTATCAGCTTCGGATTCGCACGGAGGATGTTCCGAAGTCTGCCTTCAGGACTCGGTACGGGCATTATGAGTTTGTTGTTATGCCCTTTGGTTTAACTAATGCACCGGCAGCATTCATGGATCTTATGCATCGGGTTTTCCAGCCGTATTTAGACCAGTTCGTGGTAATCTTTATTGATGATATCTTGGTCTATTCTAAATCTGAATCGGAGCACGAGCAACATCTACGGCTTGTCTTACAGAAGCTGCAGGAGCATCAGTTGTTTGCCAAGTTCAGCAAATGTGAATTTTGGCTGCAACGCATATCTTTTCTTGGCCATGTTATTACACAGAGCGGTATCTCTGTAGATCCCACTAAGATTGAGGTGGTGATGTCTTGGAAACGAACAGAGAATGTTTCTGAGGTCCGTAGCTTTCTTGGCTTGGCGGGTTATTACCGTAGGTTTGTTAAGGACTTCTCGAAGATTGCTGGGCCACTTTCTAAGTTGACTCAGAAACGGACTATCTTTAATTGGGATGAGAAGTGTGAGAGTGGGTTTCAGGAGTTGAAAAAGAGGTTGACTACTGCTCCAGTACTTGCTCTACCAGAGGGGACCGATAATATGGTTGTTTACAGCGATGCATCCAAGGAGGGCTTGGGATGTGTTCTTATGCAGGATGGCCGAGTTATTGCCTATGCTTCCCGGAAGTTGAAGCCTTATGAGGTGAATTATCCGACTCATGATCTTGAGTTGGCAGCAGTTGTCTTCGCACTGAAGAAGTGGCGTCATTATCTGTGGGGCAGTAAGTTCGAGATTTTCACTGATCATAAGAGTCTGAAATATTTATTCTCACAGAAGGAGTTGAATATGCGCCAGCGGAGGTGGATGGAGCTTCTTGGAGATTATAATTGTTCTATCAATTATCTGCCTGGCAAGGCAAATGTTGTAGCAGATGCTCTTAGCCGGAAGGCGAGTATTTCTTGTTTAGCGGTCAAGAAATGGGAGGTTTTTGAGGAATTCACTTATTGGAGACCAGAGTTGACTCAGGTTGGGGTGATGTGTTCACATCTCCGTATTCAGCCTTTATTGTTGTCTCAGATCAGAGAAGCCTAGCAACTTGATGTTAAACTTCAGAAGATCAAGGATCAGATCATGGATGATCAGTCTGACTGTAAACTGCATGAGGATAGTATTCTTCAGTTTCGGAACAGGGTATGTGTTCCCGATGAACCGGGCTTGAGGCGAGGTATTCTGGAGGAAGCTCACCATTCTAAATTTACTATTCATCCCGGTAGAACCAAGATGTATCGGGATTTGAAGCAACATTATTGGTGGAACAACATGAAGAGGGAGGTTGCTCAGTTCGTGTCTAGATGTTTGACTTGTCAGAGGGTGAAAGCCGAGCATCAACGACCAGCAGGTTTGCTTCAGCCGTTGGCTATACCACAGTGGAAATGGGAGCATATTACGATGGACTTCGTCACTGGTTTGCCTAGAACACCGAGGGGTAATGATGCAGTTTGGGTTGTCGTGGATCGTTTGACGAAGACAGCTCATTTTATTTCGATGAGGATGGGAGATGAGGTTACAAAGTTGACGGATCTTTATTTGGATCAGATTGTTAGACTTCACGGGATTCCATCTAGTATTGTCTCAGATCGAGATCCTCGATTTACTTCTCGTTTGTGGGAGAAACTTCAGGAGACCTTGGGTACTCAGTTGAACTTCAGTACAGCGTATCATCCACAGACCGACGGTCAGTCTGAGCGGACTATTCAGATTCTGGAAGATATGCTTAGGGCTTGTGTTCTGGACTTCGGGAAGAACTGGGAGAAACATCTACCACTTGCCGAGTTTGCCTATAACAATAGTTATCAAGCTACTATTGGGATGGCACCTTTCGCAGCTCTTTACGGTCGTAAGTGTCGTTCACCTTTATATTGGGACGAGGTAGGGGAGATGAAGACTATTGATCCGACTATCATGCCAGAGCTTCTTGAGAAGATCGAGAATGTTCAGTTGATCAGGCAGAGAATGCTTACGGCGCAGAGTAGATTCAAGAGTTATGCTGATAAGCGTCGTCGGGATTTGGAGTTTGCAGTCGGAGATCGGGTTTTCTTGAGATTGTCTCCTCGTAAGGGGTTTGTTCGTTATGGTAAAGGTGGAAAGCTGAGTCCGAGATTTGTTGGGCCGTTTGAGATTATCGGCAGGGTTGGTAAGTTGGCATATCGGTTGGCTTTACCGGAGAACTTCTCTAATGTCCACGATGTATTTCACGTGTCTAATTTGTGGAAATATAATCCGGATCCTTCTCATATTCTTGAGCCAGAGCCGTTACAGCTTCGTGAGAATCTGACTTATGACGAGCGTCCGATTCGTATTCTTGATCAGATGGAATGAGAGTTGAGGTCGAAGAAGATTCCGATGGTTAAGGTATTGTGGAAGTATCACGGCATTGAGGAAGCTACTTGAGAGAGACGGGATCAGATGCAGCAGCAGTACCCAGATCTGTTCAGTACATCAAGTAAGAATTTTGAGGGAGAAATTTCTTTAAGGGGGGGAGAATGTGAAACCCCACTTATCTGCTTTAACTCGATTTACGTACTTTGTCTCGTTTTGCGTACATATGACCTGTTTATGTACTATAGGGCCTAGAATGTTATAATTTTGACATCAATACTCCTAATACGTGCTAAATGTGCATTCATGAAATTTTCATCAAAAACAGAGTCAGAAATTTTATCGTCGATTTTCAATGAATAGTATTTTTGAAACACGTCCGCTATAATTTTGAAACTGGTCTTTTTAACCCTTCTAGACCTAGTCCATGGACTTTAATAGACCTGTGTTTGATGAAAACGGTTTTAAAATCGGCTTAAGAATTTATTAGGATTTTTACACCGACTTTTACGAAAATCGAGTTTGAAGCCGACTCGGGTGAAATTGTTGGATTGTGAAACTTCTTGTCACCTAAAAATAATTTACTTGAGCTATCTTAGGAGTTGCATTTTTGTTTTGAGCAAGGAGTTAGCTAAAATGCATTTAAAAGACAAGAAAATGAATTAAAGGACTAAAATACTACTTTGACTTTGCATTTTATTTATTTGACCAAGCTTTTAATTGCATTTAGTCATCAACACACACTCAACACAACACAAAACACACTCCACACACACACAAAGGGCCGAGAGCCATAGGAGAAAAAAAAAGCCAAAGAGTTTTCAAGGTTTTCCAAGCAAAAATTCAAAGAAAAACCTAGTTTTTGTCCGTAGAACTTCGTATCGACTTGGATTCCGCTTGTTGGGCATGCATTGCACGCATTCCTAGGCTTATATCGCGTCAAAGGTGAGAGAAAAATTCTGGATCTCAAAACTCAACTTTTGTGTTTTTGCGTAGAATTGAAAATCGAACCGTTAAAATTCTAATCTGATGATAGATTATTGATCCTTGCATGCTAGGGATCATTTAGCTGTAATACTACGAGTTTTTATCGGTTGTAGCATAATTTTTATTTTTCGGGTATTTAAATTTGATTAAATTGTTCAATGTTGATTTAATTGAGTTGTGTTGATCGGAATCGATTGCCGTCGATTTCTAAATGTTTGATAATTATGTGGTAGCGCCGTTGTAATGCCGAATTTTCGATTATGATGTTTGGGTGAAAATCCAAAAAATTCAGCCTTGACACCTTAGGATTTTAGAGTTATCGGGCATGATTTGGAGGTGTTATGGTGGTTTTCCGAGGGGCTAATGTAGATGGTTGAATGGGTGAGTGTTTGAAACTGATTTGGAGTTGTTTGGATTAGTAGAATGTAAGATATGATTAATTGAAGCTAGGTTGTCTTTCTTTAAAATGTTAAATTGAGCCTTAGTTGATTGGGTGTGCGTTGAGTGAATTGAATTGTGAGTTGTTGACGGGTAAATTAGGGTTTGATTGTGTGTTTAATGCATGTTCGGTTAGATGGCCTACTTTGTCATCTAATTTAGTTATATGTTGTTAAATTAGTTATTGATGTTATTATGATGATAATACGATTATTAATGATTATTGATTGATGATTGATGCCGGGAGATAAACAGTTCTGCTAGACTGTCCTCCTGTGAATGATTGATGTTTATTATTATTGCTGGGTCTCTGGTATGTGTGTGCCACCTCTCGGGCAGCATTGGGCTGTCGGGTTGATAACGGCATGACTATCAGAGATTGCCTCCAGCTCGCATGAGGGAGGTGTCATGGAAGGAGAGGTTATTGGGGGTACCCCGGGTGCGTGAGTTTATGGGAGTCACAAGAAGGCTGTTATGATCGTGATGGTGTTTGGAGCTACACCAACTAGAGTATCCTTTATTGAATGGTCATATAGTTATGTGATGATTTTATTATTGTTGTTATTGTGTGTTTACTGACTCAAAGGATTATTCCAAGGAGTTTAGTAGACCTTGCTCGAGATCTATCGGATCCTTGCTGGGCTTATTTTATATAAGCTCACTCTCTATTATTGCATGCATATAGGTGTACTTTCACAGGATTATGGGTACGTGCCTCCTGAAGAGGAGAATGTGGAAAACGTGCCTTACGTGGATGAGTCCTATGTTCCAGAGTCTTATCCATGATGTCGTACACATTTTATTATCTTGTAAATTAACTTAGTAGACTTTTATCTGCTTTGTAGTTTTTAATGCTTAAGATGTTATTAAGTTAATGAATGAGTTGATGTTGTCCTAGTAGGCTTTCTTTTGTTCATGATTAGGTTGCTAGATTGGCTCAACATGTTTTGTATTGTATATTAAAGTTTATGTTTTATGTTGGAACGGAGGCGTATAACGAAGAATGTTTATTGTAAGATATGGTCATGATGTATGTTGTATTTATTGAGGAGTTATTTGTCGTATGGTTGTGGAGTTAATGTATGTTGTTCTATTGAGGTTGGTTTAGGACCTCGGTATCCTATTTACTGTCGTTATAGTGCCGAAATTCCGTTGCGTCCTGACTGATTATAGGAGGGGTCTAGTTGGGGCGTGACATAAACCTTCTCTGAGCAACAACATAATTAGGCGAGGCTAAGTGCGCATTAGATAGGGATTTTTCATAAAACAAACTATGTTTCAGTCAACTATCCTCATTATTATCATGTACTCCGTATGCTACTCATCATCGGCTTATTTCTTATCTTTCCAGCATCACTTTCAATTTTTTTTTTAGTTTTTTTTTTCACAAGTTTGTTTTTGTTTTTTGTTTTTAGAATAATCAATGAAACAAATAAAAATAACAAAACTCATGAAAAGGAAACACCTAAAACAAGAAAACACATAAAACAACTATGAAAAGAATAAGTGCAATGAGCAAGTACCACCCCCAAACTGAGAAATAAGCATTGTCCTCAATGTTAAAATACAAAAGGAAAGAAATCAGAGGACTTCCCTGAATAGTCGCACCAATCATCATCCAGTCACCAGAGGTACCACAGTCTTGAATGCGTAAAAGGGAACAACAATGTTGTCTACTTTGTTGAGATCTCAAACATACAGGTAACATCCAATCCGAATCCACAAACTGTTCCACTCGACAAACATAACTCACCACCACTGCAAGTCAGTCATCAGAAAAATTGTGTACTCACAACCATACGATATCCACTTTAAGCACGAGCCACCCAACATACTCAAGAAAGGTGTTCAATGATCACAACCAGTCCCAATATCAGCCAACACCAAAACACAATTATATCCATTATAGCCCAGCCAACAACAGAGCAATCATAAATTTTTCAACCAATATGTCAATGTGCACTAGAAATAGTTTTTAAAGGCACAAGAGTTCGAACTGTACTTCAACCAAGTAATCCACGTGTAACACAAATCAACAATTCACAATAGCGGGTCACAAAGAGAACAGTGCAGAAACCACTAAATTTCAATTTGTCTGTCTAGTTTGGTGAGAATGCGTATAGCCAGTTTTCAGGTAATTCAAAATCACAACCAATAGTAGTCAAACAAGATTCTCAATAAACTTCATCCCACAATCAACAATTTAATCCCAATCTCCTGCACGATACCAACTGCAAACCAACCTATTGTTTCTTTTTTTTTTGTGGTAAATCCAACAATGTAGAACCAAATAGAGTACTCACCAAGACGTGATAGCTTTCTGTTGCCGCTGCTGAAACACTGTCGGCGCCAGTGGCAAGCTTTGTCGTCGGCGTCCGTGGGGTAGGGTAGGTGGTGTCAGCTACACAAGAAAGACGGTAAGAGGCGCTGTTGGCGTCTCCTCTATCGGCGACGTCGGTGAGGTAGCTTGGTGTTGGGGTGGTGATGAAGGTGAGATTGCACAGAGATCAAGATCGTGAGACAGAGCCTGAGTCCTAGGGTGTTGATGTGAGATGTGGATTTGTGAGGTGGGTTTAGATAGGTTAGATATGGTTGTAGGTTGATTTTGGGGTCTAGAATGTGGGTTAGGTAAGGGGTATGTGGTTTGTTTCAGGTCTGGCAGATGGGCTTGGTAAATAATGATGTTTTTTTTTTCTTTTTTTTAAACGTCACTGTAGACGCCAGCGCAACTGCGCTCTTTTTTAGCGCAACAGCGCTACTGTTTTTTTTTCGAATGTCAAAAGAGAAAGACGCCAACATAGCAGTGCCATTTTTCAGCGCAACAATACTACTATTTTTTTTTCGAATAGCTCTTTGAAAACGTAACTCTTGATATCGCCAGCACAGCTGTGCTAGAATTCAGCGCAACAGCGCTACTGCATAACTTTTTTTCTTCTTATTTTTATCTTCCATGCTTGCATCCCCTTCACTCCAAACACGAATTTCTTCATATTTTCTCCCTTAAATGACTTGGTAGAACCTCTCATTCGCCTTGGCTTCCCTAAACTTATTCTTGAACCTATCATAACAATAAAAATCAACAATTAACCTCGACAACTATAACTCAAAAATTAACTAAAAACAACTAACTATTAAATCAAGAAAAAAGTAAGAAACTTCGGGTTGCCTCCCGAAAAGCGCTTGTTTTAATGTTAACGACCCGACAGAGCAATTTTTTCATGATGAGTTGAGGTGGACAACAGTCCTGTGTTTGTCAAACTCATTATCCCAATAAGCCTTCAACCATTGTTCGTCGACCTTGAACGTCCCTTTCACTGAATGGGTGACTTCCACAGCACCATAAGGCAATACCTTAGTCACAACAAAGGGGCCAAACCATCTTGACTTGCGTTTTCCAGGAATCCATGGGTTATAAAGAAATATTTGTTGCCCAAGAGAGAAATATTTTCCCGAAACAGGTTTATTATGCCACTCGTTTGTCTTCTCCTTGTAACCTCTTGTTTTCTCATTCGCTTCATCACGTGATCTTTTTCGCTTATTCAATTGCAAGAATTCTTTCTCACCCACTACTTGTACACCCATGGTTAGTTGTTTAATAGACCAATATTCCTTGTGTCTAATCCCATCGGAACAAAAGAATTATCTTGTAACAAGCTAGCCTCCAAGGAATCTAATTGACTCCCATGGTTAGACACTATAGCTTTTACGGCATCAATGCAAAAACAACTATCACTCGCTTCTGGGTACTTGTAAGATTTGAACACATTAAAGGTTACCTCTTCGTCTTGTACTCGCAATCTAAGCTCACCATTTCGAACATCAATAAGTGTGTTTCCAGTTGCAAGGAAAGGTCTTCCAAGAATGATAGGAATTTCCTTGTCTTCCTCCATGTCTAGCACTATGAAATCTGCAGGAAAGATAAATTTATCGACTTTGACTAACACATCTTCAATAACTCCTCTAGAATGCTTGAGCAAATGATTAGCTAACTGTAGTGTTACAGTTGTAGGTCTTGCCTCTCCTAAACCAAACTTCCTGAAAATAGACAAAGACATTAAATTAATACTAGCACCTAAATCACACAAAGCTCTCTCAAAAACAACATTGCCAATTTCACAAGGAATAGTAAAACTCCCTGGATCTTTGAGTTTTTGTGGTAGCTTCTTTTGTAGAATAGCACTGCACTCTTCAATAAGTGCAACTGTCTCATAATCTCCAAGCTTCCTCTTATTTGAAAGTATGTCCTTCATGAACTTCATATAACTCAGCATTTGTTCAAGCGCATCCGCGAACGGAATATTGATGTGAAGTTTCTTGAAGACTTCAAGAAATTTAGCAAATTGTTGTCAAGCTTATTCTTCTGCAATCGTTGAGGAAATGGCACCACCACAAGTAGTTCCTGTGTAGACTATGGTTGAGCTTCTACTTTTCCTTCATCTTTCGCCTCACTTTTTGTTTCACCTTTCTCAGCCTTCTTGGTTCTCACTGGCTCCTCTAACTCTTTGCCGCTTCTCAAGGTTATCGCTTTGCAATGCTCCATGCTATCTTTTCTAGGATTCACCTCAGAAGTACTAGGTAAACTTCCTTGTTGCCTTTCAGAGAACATCGTAGCCATTTGGCTCAACTGCATCTCTAAATTTCTGATTTGTACGGATTGATTCTGGAAATTCGTAGCCATTTGGCTCATGAATTGAGTTTGCAAGGTTGCCAACTGAGCCAATGCATCCTCCAAATTTATCTTCTTCTCTAATGGTGGGTTATTCTGCTCAGGCTGCAACATATTCTGAGTATTTCTCCAAGAGAAATTCAGATGATTACGCCATGCTAGATTATATCTGTTAGAGTATTGATTGTGCTGTTGCCTATTAAAATTTTCCACATACTGTGCTTGTTCTGCTGTGCCTTGCGCAAATGGATTTCCAACCTGACATTCTACACCATGATGTAGACCACAACAAAACTCACACACCACTGCCGCTTGGACAGCATTAGCAATCATTTGATTATTTTGTAACTGTTTCGCAAGATTGTCAATTTTCGCTGTCAAGGCGGTTATGGTATCAATCTCATGGATCCTAACTGTCTTCATTGGTGTGACTCTCTCGCTTGACCATTGCTGATTGTTCAAGACAATATCCTCAAGCAATGCATAAGCTTCATCTGTTGTCTTGTTCATTAAAGCTCCTCCTGCTGATGCATCAATCGAAGTTCTTGTCGAATTTACCAACCCATTGTAAAAATTGTGAACTTGCATCCACTTAGGTATTCCATGATTAGGACACTTCCTCAGCAACGCCTTATACCTTTCCCATGCTTCACACAGAGTTTCTCCTTCATGTTGCGCAAAGTTATTGATTTCTATGCGCAGCTTCGCTGTCTTTCCAGGTAGGAAAAATCTTGACAGAAACTTGTGCACTAAATCCTCCCAAGTAGTGATTGAATCCGAAGAGTAAGGAAACAAGCGAAGACGCAAGGCTTCATCAGTGACTCCATTGTACTTAACAGTTCCACTCTAGAAAATTCACAATGTGCTGATTAGGATCTTCAATGGGCAGTCCATAGAATGGGATATTCTGAATCAACTATAGCATCACTATCTTCAAGTCAAAATTATTCGCCTGAATCGCTGGCCTTCTAATCACATGTTGAATTACAGTGGGTGGCAAAGCATAATCTCTCAGTGTTCTAGGCGGGTTTTCCTGGTTATTTTCCCCTTGTACTTGTACTATTTCAGCCATGTTTTTCTGCAATTGGTGGATAGTAGCTCTTTTCTCCTTTTTGTTCTTTCTACAGGTTCGTAATACCTCAGGATCAAAAGGCAGCAAAGTACTACTTCCCAACTTTCGCATACATCTAGAAAAAGATGTTTCTGAAACACACGTAACAAAAATAAGATAACAACACAAAATTAAATAAAATCCAAAGTAAAATTAAAGCTATTTGGTATCGATATTAATAATTGACATAGTCCCCGGCAACAGTGCCAAAAACTTGTTGTGTGATTTCTAATGCAAGTGTACGTATCGCAACAAGTAATAAAGTGATAAGTAAATATCGTTCCCACGAGGACTGTGATTACTAACTACCGAAATTAATTTAGCTTTAACTATATTCGGACAATCAAATATGAGAGATTGCGAGTGAAAACTAATAAATAAAGTACTTTTGGAATTAACAACTAAAGCAAATAGGGAAACTACTTGAAACTATTTGAAACTACTGATTTAAATCAATTGACGCCTATTCCCTACGTTGCCAGCAATTTCGCTAAGGTAGATATTAATCTTTCTCAAGCATCAATAACATATCACAATAAGCAAGCTAACTATATCTCTATGATAACTGTGAACTTATGGAACACATTAAGCCCTAGAAATTCAAGCGCTGCACTAGATCTCATAACTATCTCTAGCTTATGACGATTTAATGGTATTTCACACGTGGTCTAATTTAGTTATCACTTCTCAGTCTCAAACCAAACCACGAATCATGCAATTGTTGATTAGACAATCACAAGAATTAAACTTAGTACGAAATACTCAACGCATACACAGAATAGTTCATCAATCAATTAAAATCAAAAGCATTCAAATATTCATAATCTGGCTACATCGTAGCCCTAGAAAAATAATCTAGAACATCATAAAGAAATTAAATAAAATCTCAATTGTAATGTAAAACATGATAAGAGAGATAGAGAAAACTAGGATTTGGAGAAGAATCGTGGTAGAAGTTTGTCTCCGGATTGTTCTCCGTCTTCAACTTGCGAATCCTCTATTTCTCTCCCTCTGGAACGTTGTTTTTTCTCTCCTCTTGATGGCACTTCTACTCCAAAAA
This sequence comes from Ehretia macrophylla, assembly GCA_037974665.1. NCBI lineage: Eukaryota > Viridiplantae > Streptophyta > Magnoliopsida > Boraginales > Ehretiaceae > Ehretia > Ehretia macrophylla. The sequence goes on along the minus strand of CM075771.1, from coordinate 53,677,465 downwards.
CCAGCTGCCTCCCAAAAGCTTTTTTTTTCTCACGTCTGATGTCTTCTTTTTAACCTAGAGTTTCTTCTTTTCGCGCCTTTTACAAAATTGCCCTTAAAATTCTTGCGATACTGTGCAGCTGCGCTATGACTGCACTACTTCTGATTTTCCCTCAATTGTTCCACAAAGCGCATGCAAGTCAATTCTTTGCTATTTCTTTTCAATCTTCGCCTCAAAACTTAGCTTGTCTCTTGGAGATTACCTACAACTCAAATCAAAGACAAAACCCATCAAATTGCTTATAAACTACTCAAAAATTCTCAAAGTTTAAGTGAAAATGTGCTGAAATAATATATCAATAATACACCCAACATCCATCATGCCAGGAACCAATGATATCACCTCTTGAGTGATTCTTTTGAACTCTACTTGAAGGTTCAGCTATATGAAGTTCTGAAAATCTTTGTTCAAGTCCCTCTGTTTCAGCGCCTGTTGTACTATTTTCAGCATCTGTTGCGTCAGCTTCAGTCTCTGTAGTACCAATTTCTGTTCCTGATCTATGTATTCTAGCTTCTGCGATGACATGTTCAATTTTTATTGTGACAGTATTTGCTACTTTTCCTAAATTATTCTCAGTGTCTGTTGTAGCGTTTTCTGGAACAAAATCGTCTGCTGCAATATTTGTTTCACCAGCTTTTAGTGCACCTACATTATCATTCACCACAATATTAGCTGACTCCATCATAGCAATAGTATGTAAGTTGAATACTCTATAAGCTCGACTATTTGTAGAGTAGACTAAGAATATACCTTTGTCAGATTTTGTATCAAACTTACTTCTTGGCTTTCTGTCCTTTAAGATGTAACAAACACTCCTAAACACATGAAAATGATTGAGTGAAGGTTTCTTACCTTTCCATATTTCATAAGAAGTTTTAAGTGTACCTGGACGAAGATACACTCGATTCACTGTGTAACAAGCAGTGTTAACAGCTTCAGCCCAAAATTTATGAGGAATGTTATTTGCATTTAACATCACACGAGCCATTTCCTGCAAAAGCCTATTTCTTATTTCTATAACACCATTTTCCAGTGGTGTTTTAGGTGCAAAAAATTCATGAGCAATTCCATTCATATCACAAAAATCAGAGAATATATGATTCTCGAATTCCTTACCATGATCACTTCTTATTCTAACAATTTGTCCTATGTGACAACCCTTTTCATTTGAAATTTTCAGGCACAATCTCTTGAATGCGTCAATTGTATCTGATTTTGATCTCAACAATTCAACCCATGAATATCTAGAAAAGTCATCAACACAAACAAACACATACATTTTTCCACCAAGGCTTTCAGTTTGCATAGGACCCATAAGATCCATATGCAGGAGTTCCAGAGTCTTTTTTGTGGCAATCTGTTGCAGATGTTTATGAGTGGTCTTTACCTACTTTCCAAGTTGACATAGACCACAAACCTCATGCCTTAATCTTTTCAATTTAGGAACTACTCGAACAATACATGTGTTCACAATTTTGCTTAGAGTTTTGAAATTCAGATGTCCTAACTTGAGGTGCCACAGTTTAGTACTATCAACTATGTTACTTTGACAAACAAAATTTGGTTCATGTGGAACCAAAAGCATATAACAATTGTCCATAGACCTACTTCCTGCAAGAACACATTCGTTAGAATTATCAGTTACTTCACAGCCATCCTTGGTAAAGTTTACTAGCAATCCTTGATCACATAGTTGACTGATACTAATAAGGTTCGCTTTGAGTCCTTCTACATACAAAACTTTCTTCAATCTTGGAAAGCCTTTGAGAGCAAGGGTTCATTTTCCAATAACACGGTCTTTTTCACCATCGCCAAAGGTTACTTCTCCACTATTGCATGACTTGTAGTTTTTGAGAATTTCTCTTTCACCTATCATATGCCTAAAACAACCACTGTCAAAGTACCAGGAGTAAATAAGACATGCTTTCAAGGCAGTGTAAGAGACAAGACAAGTTATATGAGAGTTTCTTACCCAAATCTGTTTTACCTTTTGTTGCGACAAGTAGAGATAAGCTCTATTTCTCTTTTTCAATGCCCTCATAAGCTTATAGCAATGAGGTCTGATATGACCAAGAGTGAAACAATAATGAAAAATAGGAATTAACTTATTTATTTGTGAAGTTGCTGCTTCTGCGCAAACTTCTGTTGCAACAGATTGTTCCACTTTTGATTTTTCAACTTCTTTGACAAAAACTGTTTGACTTGTTGATACTCCTTCTTGATATCCCAATCCAGTATGATCCCTGCAAGATTTTTGAATGGATAACATATAATCAAGCTTTTCAGTACCTGAGTTCATCATCTTGAAGCCTCGCTGAATCTGTGACAGTTCCTGCTACAGCATGTCGGCTTTTTGCTGACTTTCTCCTAATGATTTCTGTAACTCAGTATTTTCCCTTTCAAGTTCAGTAATCTTGGTTAATTGATCCTGATTCACCCTGCACACGATCATCCATTTTTGGTACATCGTTTTGTAGGTCCTTATGAACTTGTCCTCTTCTTCATCACTGTCCAATTCAGACTCAGTTTCACTATCTGACATAACCAATCCTGCTGTTGATATTGTTGCAGATCTTCCTACAGCGGGTTCAGTTTCTGTTTCAACATCTATCTCAGCGTCTGTCTCAGCATCTGTCTGGACTGCTGCATCACAGAACGCAACATAGTTGCTTGTGTGCTCTTCATCGCTGTTGCTGCTACATTCTGATTCTTCATCGCTCCATGCAGCATTCAAGGCTTTCTTCCTTCATTTCAAGGTATTGGCACACTCAGATTAAATTTGACCAAATCCTTCATACTCTCGACATTGAATTCCCTTATTCTTTTTCTTTCCATCAAACATTTTTTTCATTTTGCTTCTTGAAAGTTTCAGTATTTGCTGCAGCACGAGGATTTTTGCCGAAACTTGTGAATTTTGGGCCTTTAGCTTGATTCTTCCATTTTTTAAACACCTTTTTGAAATTCTTTATTAAAAGAGCCAGAGATTCCGTCAATTCATCATTATCAGAAGGATCTTCATCCTCTCGGTTTTGAATTTCTGCTTGTAGTGCAATGCCATTTTGATCACGTCGTTTTGCGCAAAAAAATAGTATGGTTAAATGATTGGAAATATTGCTTACCTTGAATTACCTCTAGCTGTGGCGAGTAGAGGGTCAATCTATTGAGATTGGGTTATCAAATTATGTTAAGTCCTTAATTTAGAATTGTTTGACTATCTCCCGTCACTAATAAGTTTGATTAAGTCCAAAAGTCCAAAAGTCCAAAAGATACGGTAAATTAAGTCCAAAAGTCCAAAAGATACGGTAGTAACAAAATCAAAAAGTGAATTAGACAAAGGTATTAAACTGAAGAATTACAACACTCAACAATGAAAATCCAAAAGGTTAATGATTTAGGGTGGTTATGGCTCGGTATACACAAGTATAAAGTTATTGATTCAGATTTAAAGTTAAGTCCTTCAGAAATAGGGCTACAAACTCCCACTACTGAAATGAACATTTAATTACCTAAGTGAGAAGATTAATTAATTAGTAAGACTGGATGTGTTGGTACAACCTAACGATTTACAATCTCTCAATTAATCTTTCACTTATGTAACTTGGAGGTATCAATACAACCAGACTAGATTTCATCAGAGGTAGTCTCGTATTGCCACTGGTTTACAAAACCGGACGTATATGTACTTTCAATTAAATATAACATAACTACAAGTATACATATAATTAATCAAAGAATACTTGGAAATTAAAAATACGAGACTTTAATAAATCTGAATCAAAACATATATATAAGAATAACCTCACACATACCACCCCAAATCTTGGGTCTAATGTGCCATGATAAACTTTAAAGTACACAAATTCATAACGAAAACCAAAATCAAAGAATACTTATCGTGTTTGAACGGATTTTGGTAGACCGGTATGACTTTGATATGTTGATAGCTCACTAGACCCTTCCATCGGGATTATAACTTTCACACAAACTAACTACTAACAAAAGCACTTTAAGAAATAACTCAAACACTCACAATAGCAACAGAAAATAAGCTAAAGAAAATCTGGTACGTCTTGTTGCTGAAAATCGCGGCTTTTATAGACAAAAATGCAGGGGGGAGGCGCTCGAGCGCCCTTCTGCACTTTTGAATATTTTATTTTTTTTCTGTCGTTATCAATCTGCACTGCCGTTCAATTGTCGGCCTTTTTCAAAAAGGGGCGCTCAAGCAGGAAAAATGGGTACTCGAACTCCCTTCTAGCTGTGGTAGATGAACTTTGACTCCGAACTTCGACTTTGACCAGCTCGGTTGACTTTGACCATTGATCGTTGACTTTGACCGTTGACCAAAAAGTTGACCGAGTCTATTCCAAGATTTTTCAGTGTCCTGAATTCGTTTCCATACTCGGTTTGGCCAAATTCAATCTCAAATTGCTCGTTTTGAAGTTGTTATAGCATTTTCCTTCAGTGTTGCACCGAAAATCCATTTAAAAAGTTGGTTTTTATGGCCGTTTTTGCTCTTTCTTCTTTAAAACCTATATTGCACTAAATTTGTGTAAAATATACAATTAAGCTTGAAATAATAATGCAATATACATTATTTAACGGGTTAAAGATACTAAAAATATGGATTTATTAACCTCCTCAAACCCATTCTTTGTTTGTCCTCAAGTAAAGACATCAATTACTTCATATATTCATAAATATTAAATCTAAGCGGTCAATGTATTCATACAGTTAAATTTTATAAAATTACAAAATTAAAAATGAATTTGTCTTCCAAACAATTCTACCCCAAGAAATAGTTTTATTTCTAGAATAAATGAAACCAACTTAATTACAAAAAATCCTTTGAGCCTTTTTAAGCACTTGTAACTCAATTAAGAGGTAAGAATTAATCACGCAAAATTTGTAAAATCGAAAATATTTTCTATGGATAGTCATGAAATGTTAAAACTCAACTACCTTCCAAATCATGTAATACTCCCTTAGTTTTTTTTTTATATATTTATTTTTTATATATATTTTTTTATATATGAATAAATTACTGGAATGGTAGATGTTGGTTGATTCAAAGACTTTCTTGAAGTATTGTTTTTCTTCGGTTGAATTGTGTTTGGTGAAAGAAGGCTTGTCTGGCAGGATTTGTATTGATAACTTTTTTTGATAACCAAAAATGCTCAAAAATGGTTAGATGAAAGGATTTTGTTATGAGTTTCTTTTCTGCCTCTTTTTTTTTTTTTGTTGAATCAACACTTTTGAAATTTGCATGATATTGAGCAAGTCACCTAAACATTTTTTTTTATTTTTTATTTTTAAAAAACGAGTGTACCGATCTAGAAAAATAAGTCAAATTTTAATAAAACACAACATCTCACATTGAAAACATTTCAATTTACTCAATTTTTTTTTAATTAATCAAAAACATCTAATTGAATCATGTGACGCTGTTAGGATATAATAATAGTTAACAAGGTTTCAAAAAAAAAATCTAGATACAAACTCAACTCTTAGAGGCTAATCATTTTTCCATTCCAAATTCACTGTTAATTCAAAATTTTTATCACAATCTAACCATATTTCAACAATTAACCACTCAAATTTAATTATTATGAATAAGTGAAGTAAAAGTTTTGAAATTTGGAAAAAATTTAAATAGGTAGCGACTATTTTCTCCTACCTCCTCAAACCGAACCTTACATTGCCCTCAATGTAAGAAAGTGATGCAATACATTGCAAATTAAAAAGATAGATACAACCTGATAAAAATTTCAAGCATTGTTCCTCAAATGGTTCTGAAAGAAAATTTGCCATTAAAAGCTCAAAAACCAACATTAGTTGTGAGTGGAATAAAAACTAAAATATTTTTAAAGAAAGATGAAAGAAAAAAAAACAAAAACTAAAATAACATAGAAAACACGCCACTAAATTACGGTAGTGGTGGCGGCTGAGAATCTGAGCCTGAACCTCTCATTGAAGCAAGTTCAGCTCGTAATGCAGCAAACTCTTCCCTCTGTGACTGCTTAAATTCAACAAATTCAGCTTTCAGTTCACCTATGTCTCCCAATCCTGCAGCAATGTTAGTATTCATGGCTTGCAGTTCTCTGTACATATTTTCCATTAATGATACTTCAGATTGATCACCCTGTTGTTGGGAAGATGTGGCGCCTTCAGCAGATTGAGTGGAAGGTCGTGGAGCATTTAATGCTAAGGGCATTTTTTTTAACAGAGCGCTCCAAATGTTTAAAACTCTTCAAGAACTCCAATTCACCATATGAAGTAATAGGGAGATCCATGTATGGCTCATCAGGTGCAAAAGGAAAATCAAACCGTTGAAGTAAAGAAATTATCAGTCGAGGAAAACGAAGTGTAGATGTAGCATCAAACCTCCTCATGTGGTCTATAAGACTCATCATGTTGTCCCCCATAACAGCCCCAACATAAAAAAGAGCACCTTGATAAATCCAATATAAAACTTGTAAAATAACTCCCGTCCTTTCATGATCATAACCATAAGGGCAAAGATTCTTTTTAACAATGATATATGTTAACCACATGTCCCTTGGAAGGGAAGATCTCCTTACACCCACACCGTGTGGCAGAACCGGACCCCCACACAAATTTGTAGCAATATCTAAATCAGTAGATGTAGCAGGGAAATCCATATTTTTCTCATAAAAATAATCATGCCCACACAGTATAGTCATGATATCAGCAGTAGTAAATTGAAATTCAAAACCATCAATTGATGTAGTAAATTTTTATTATTGTACGAAAGATGCTCATAAAAATGGCGAATGAGACGAGGAAAAATAGGAACCTCATCAAAAGGTGGGTGCAGAAAAACAATCAAGAAAATACCTCTCAAAAAATTCAAAAACACGTTACCCACCTTCGGAGGCTCTCAACACTTCCGAAAAATTAGTTTCGGCCTCAATTTGAGCATTGTCAAGTCTTGCAGTCAATGATAATTTCTGCCTTTTGGGAGCCATAATCTTAATAATAAACAAAAAAAAACTAAATCAGAAAAGTCACAAAACAAAATTTTATATATATATATATATATATATATATATATATATAATTTTTTTTATAAAATAAAATAAAATTGGTACATGAGAAAAATAAAAACATGAATTTTAAACCATTTAAATATCCTAAAACAAATGTAAGAATATACAAATGAACACCGACCAATAGTCATCCATCAAGATTCAAACCTTAAATATGCTTCCAAAAGGAACAGTTGGATCCAGATTTAAGTTAAGAAAATTTGAGTTTAGACTAAATTTAGAGTTCATCAACTTAACGAAGAGTTACCCGCCAGTTTGGAAGGCAACACTGGAAGCCTGGGAAAAGCAAAAATAGGATCCCAACCCTATTTCAGTTTCATACCCATGCAGCAAAGTAAACCACATCCGAACACCAAGTGAATGACATTAAAATATGGAAAGTAAATCTACCCGCCATAGCGTAAGAACTGGCCGAAGCAGAGGTGATGAATCACGTATCACTTACCCCTCATAATGGTATAAGTTATCTTTCTCTCAAATACCATGAGAGCCACTATTTCCATAACGGTGGAAAAAGACCTCATAACGTTGAAGTTAACGCCAATTTAAAGCTAATTAGTAACCAAACGACAACATCTAGGACAAACCATGGAATGTTACCGCCACGAGATCCTAGATTACCCAGAGATCACTTGGGTTCATGTGAGGCACACACCCTAGTACAAACAATACTCTGTTTTATCCTCAGACAGCACTACCGAATGTTGCCACTGTGTACCCATCCTCCCACCCATTTAGGATGAGTGCATCACATAAATTGTCAGAGTTTTTCCTTCTAACCAGGAATGGGCACTGGAACCATTTAATGTCAGCCAGCAAGACATGCACACACAGTTAAGTGCCGTAGTTTAACGCCTTCGGGCAAGAAAATATTTTTTTTTAATAAAATAAAAAACAAGGGACTAACTCTTCCAGAGGTTTCTGTGTTCATGTCATCCAATACTTTCCTTCGGCAATCACATAGGGCCACAGCTAGTTCCACAGAGTCAAAAGCAAAACAGTGGGGTTTTACGTTACAGACAATACCGTCTGGTGAATGCTCTCACTCCTAACTACCTTATCAAGTAAAGCCCAACAGACCCAAACTACATTAAGCTGGTGGAGTGGCAAGTACTGTTAGACAGAGTTGCACTGGTCAGACAAGCGCACATAAAAAACGTACAGTGACCACTAGTATCATGATAATTATACATTTATAAGTGTTTCTCAGGGTTACGACCCAAACTACTTTAAGCTGGAGAAAGACTCATTTGGTACTAAATATAAATAACAAAAAGAATAAAAATAAAATCCTAGGTTGCCTCCTAGGAGCGCTAAGTTTAACGCCTTCAGCCAGACAGAATTACTTTGAAATTGCTACTCTGCAGGGATTGGATTCTTAAGTTCAGTTGACTCTTCACCCCAATTCTTTAACTGGATCACTGGTTTTAGTCTTTGTCCATTTACAAACATAGTTTTCCCATTTGTTTTATCTTTTATCTTGACAACTCCAAACGGAAAAACTTGTTCAACCTTAAATGGTCCATCCCATCTAGACCTCAATTTTCCTGAAAACAATCGTAACTTAGAATTAAATAACCATACATCTTCTCCAGGAATAAATGACTTCCGAATAATCATTTTATCATGCGTTCTCTTCATTTTCTCACTGTAAATCTTGGCATTCTCGTATGCCTCCAAACGCATCTCTTCAAGTTCATTTAAATGGAATAACCTATTTTTACCAGCTTTCTACAAGTCAAAATTCACAGTTCTAATTGCCCAATAAGCCTTATGTTGTAACTCAACAGGTAAATGACATGTTTTTCCAAAAATTAAACGAAAAGGTGACATTCCTATGGAATTTTATATGCAGTTCTATATGCCCAAAGTGCATCATTCAATCAAGTGGACTAATCTTTCCTATCAGGTCTTACTGTCTTTTCAAGGATTGATTTAATTTCTCTATTAGAAACCTCAACCTGTCCACTAGTTTGTGGGTGATATGGAGTTGCAACCTTATGAATGACTGAGTATTTCTTCAACAATTTTTTAAAAGTTCGGTGAATGAAATGACTTCCACCGTCACTAATGATGGCTCTTGGAATTCCAAACCGACAGAAAATATTTTCTTTTATGAATTTCATCACAACAGTGTGATCATTAGTCTTTGTTGCAATTGCTTCAATCCATTTAGACACATAATCAACACCAACCAAAATGTATTGAAAACCAAAGGAGTTAGGGAAAGGACCCATAAAATCAATACCCCAAACATCAAAAAGTTCACAAACCACGATGGGATTTAAGGGTATCATATCCTTTTTCCCCTATGTTACCTGTCTTTTAGCATCTTTCACATGCCTTGCAAAACTCATGAGTGTCCTTGATTAATGTGGGCCAATAAAACCCACTTTGCAGAACTTTGATAGTTGTCCGTCGTCCTCCAAAGTGTCCCCCACATTCCTGCGAATGACAAAATGACATGATACTTAGCTGTTTAGACTCGGGTACACATCTACGAATAATTTGATCAGAACAAATACGGAACAAATGAGGATCCTCCCAGAAATAATGCTTTGCAATTGAGAAAAATCGATCACTCTCAGCCTTGTTCTACTCCTTGGGTATTTTACCAACTACAAGATAATTCACAATATGAGCATACCAAGGAAGTTTAGGAGTATAAATTAACAGTAATTGTTCATCAGGAAATGTATCTCTCAGGGGTAACTCATTTTCTGTTTCTTGAGTTACAATCTTTGACAAATGATCAGCAACAACATTTTCTCAACCTTTCTTATCCCTGATTGTTAAATCAAATTCTTGAATTAATAACAACCATCGAATAAGCCTAGGTTTAGCATCTTTATTTTCCAACAGGTATCTTAATGCCGAGTGGTCAGAATAAATGATTATTTTTTACCCTAACACATAAGATCAAAACTTTCTAATGCAAAGACTACAACAAGCAATTCTTTCTCTGTGGTGGTATAGTTTTTCTGGGCATCATCGAAAGTTTGGATGGCGTAATAGATCACACAAGGAACACGATCCTTGCGTTGACCCAAAACAGCTCCTATGGCATAATTCGAAGCATCACAAATAACTTCAAAATAAAGAGAATAATCCGGTGGTTGAATCACTGGAGCAGTGGAAAGTGCATTTTTCAGTGTTTCAAAAGCAGTAACACATTTTTCATCGAATTGAAATGGAGTATCTTGTGCCAACAAATTCGATAAAGGTCTAGCAATTTTACTAAAATCCTTTATAAATCGTCGGTAGAAACTAGCATGTCCAAAGAACGATCTCACCTATTTAACAGTTGTTGGATGGGGCAAATTAGAAATAATATCAACCTTAGCTTTATCAACCCGAACTCCTTCCTTGGACATAATGTGTCCGAGAACTATTCCTTCCTGAACCATGAAATGACTTTTCTCCCAAGTAAGTATGAGATTAGATTCCTGACATCTTTTCAATACCAAAAAAAGATTATTCAAACAAGTGTCAAATGAAGAGTCAAAGATAGAAAAATCATCCATAAAAACCTCAACAAATTCATCCATCATATCAGTGAAAATAGACATCATGCAGCGTTGGAAAGTGGTTGGTGCATTACAAAGGCCAAAAGGCATTCTTCTATAAGCAAACGTGCCAAAAGGACATGTAAAAGTTATTTTTTCCTGATCTTCAGGGTCCACAGGGATCTGATTGTATCCCGAGTACCCGTCAAGAAAACAGTAATAACCTTGTCCTGCCAGCTTGTCCAAAATTTGATCAATGAATGGTAAAGGAAAATGATCATTTCTTGTTGCAGCATTGAGTTTCTTATAATCAATACACACACGCCATCTAGTTGTGGTACGGGTAGGTACCAATTCACCTTTATCATTTGTCACAACAGTGATTCCAGATTTCTTAGGTACAACCTGTATAGGACTAACTCATTTACTATCCGAAATAGGATAAATGATACATGTATCTAACAACTTCACTATTTCCTTCTTTACAACTTTCCTCATGTTCGGGTTCAGCTTACGTTGCATATCTCTAGATGTCTTGGCTTCATCTTCCAAATTAATCTTATGCATGCAAAAAGAGGGATCTATTCCTTTAAGGTCTGCAACAGTCCAGCTTAATGCTTCCTTATTTTTAGACAACACATCTACAAGTTTAGCTTCCTGCTCCAAAGTAAGGTTAGAAGCAATAATGGCTAGAAATGTTTGTTCTGCCCCTAGAAAAGCATACTTGAGATGACTAGGAAGTTGCTTCAGTTCCAACTCAGGAGGAGATTGTATAGAAGGAAGCATGGGTTCTTTAGAAAGAGTCAATGATGGTTCTATTGCACAAACTTGAAGTTTTTCATCAAATCTTAAATTGATTTCTAAAGATTCATCAGATTCCTCCTCAAACCTACTCAACACTACTTCCTCATCATTCAAAGTATTCTCCAAAAAAATATTTTTGCATAAGACTAAGAAAAGACTCTTCAATTAATGGATCAATCTTATCAAGACTAAAACATTCAAGACCATCATCTCCATCTGCAAACCTAGCAGTATTAGCAACATTCAGCTTTACCTTAATATCTCCAATGTGAACTCCAATTCTCCAGTTGCACAGTGAATTTTTGCATTAGCCGTTGCTAAAAATGGTATCCCCAGTATAACTGAAGTTTGAAACTTTTGAATTTCTTCTGGTTCCATATCTAGCACAACAAAATCCACAGAAAAATAAAATTCATCAACCTTTATCAATACATCTTCAATCATGCCGCTAGGAATTCTAAGTGATCTATCAGCCAATTGAAGGGTGACAGGAGTAGGTTTCAATTCTCCTATATCTAACTGTTCTAAAAGATTAAAAGGGAGAAGATTTATACTAGTTCCTAAATCAAGAAAGGCACGATCTACACAATGATTACCAATATAGCAAGGAATGGTAAATGCACCTAGATCTTTCAATTTTGGTGGAACATGAGAAGTGAGTATGCTACTTACATTTTCAGTCAACCTTACTTTGTTTGATATTAAAGCTGAATTCCTCCTTTTCTGAGTATACAAATCCTTAAGAAATTTTGCATAAGCAGGGATTTGCCTAATGATTTCTAAAAGGGGTAAATTGATTTTCACTTGCTTAAAGGTTTCAAGCATTTCTTCCCTTTTTGAATCTTTATTAGATGGATTACCTAATGCCTGTGGAAAGGGTGCCTTGGGACTCAGTGTCAATGGAATATTTTCATGTGAAATTAAAGTTTCAGGTTCATTTGCAATTTCTTGTGATGAATCAACAGTAACTTGAGACTTAGCTTTTTGCTTTGCAAGTCTTGCATTTTCGTAAGCTTTAACACTTACCTTGTTATCAACTTTCTTACCACTTCGCAATGTAGTGACAGCTTGAAGATCCTCCACTATTTGACTTGTGGATGCTACATGGGCCTTACCTTTTGGGTTTCCATCTGGTTGGGCAGGGAGTGTTCCTTCTTCCATTTTCTGAATTGTGTTAGCTAATTGCCAATTTGTCTTTCCAAGTTGGCAATTGCCTTTGTATGTGTACTTTTTAGTTGCATAGTTGGTTCCCAGCTGTGAAACTTTTTCAAAACCTGTTCTTCAAAAGTAGTTCCATAAGAATTGGAACCTGAATTAGAGCTCGTAGGTACCCTGTCCTTGTGGAACTGAATGAAATCCTGGAGGATAGCTTCTTGGTCTTTGTTGTTGAACCTCTTCCCTATTCTGATCCCGCCGGAAATTTGGATGATCTCGTGTACTTGGATTATAAGTGTTAGAGAATGAATCATAATTACAGGGATATCTATAAGCAACACAAGCTTGCTTTGAAATTGAATTGGGATTTGATGCAAAAACACCTTCACTTGAATCAACTACATGCAATGATTCCTTCATTTTAACCATTTTTTCCAAAGCAAGAGTTAGATTTTCAATCTTTGATGTCAAAGAATTATAATCATTTGATCCTACACTTTTTCTTTTTTCTCTAGATGAAGTTGCACGCTTTCGTGAATTGTTGCTCAATTTTATGAACAATTCTATGGCTTCTTATGGAGATTTTTCAAGAAGTGAACCATTACAAGCTGAATCAAGCAAACTTTGATTATGCTTATTTAACCCTTGATAAAAATTATGAGCTAATTGCCAATCTGGAATATTGTGGTGTGGACATTCATAAGTTAAGGTTTCAAATATGTCCCAACTCTCAAGAAGTGCCTCTCTAGGTAACTGAGAAAAATTATTTAATTGATTCCTACATTCATTGGTTTTTGAAGAAGAGTAAAATATTTCAAGAAATTCTCTTTGCAATTGATCCCAAGAAGTAATAGAACCAGATCGTAATCTGTAAAGTCAATTTTGTGCTTGACCCATTAAAGAGTAAGTAAACAATCTCAATTTAACAAACTCTTCTGAGGCAATTCTACTATTGATCGATCTACATGTATGAACAAAAGTATTAATGTGATCATACGGATTTTCATTAGAAAGACCGTGGAACAAGGGAAGTATTGAAATCATGTGAAACTTTATTTTAAAACCATCATCAGTTTCAGGTAAGGCGATAGATCGTGGAGGAAAATAATCTTATGGTGTGGAAAAATCTTTTATACTCCTCCTCACATTTCCTACTTCTCTACCTTCAACTTGATCCTGATTTTGGTTTTGATTCGAATGTTGATCAGCCATGATTAGGTAAGTTTGTACTTTGATTCTGGATTTAAAGGTTTTCTCAATTTCTGAATCCAAGACAAAGATGGGTGGCTTTAAAGATTTTCTACCATGCATACAAAACTAAAACTCAAAAAGATGAATGAAAATGAAATACAGTCTATATAAAAAAAAAAAACAAGATTAAATAAAATAAGAACAAAAATCTAAAATATATATACATAATAATACATATATACATAAATAAAAAACTTACCTTATTTAATGAACGCCGATCCACAGCAACAACGCCAAATTTTGATCGCGTCGTTTTGCACTCAAAAATAGTAAGGTTAAATGATTGAAAATATTGCTTACCTTGAATTACCTCTAGCTGTGGCGAGTAGAGGGTCGATCTACGGAGATTGGATTATCAAATTATGTTAAGTCCTTAACTTAGAATTGTTTAACTATCTCTCATCACTGATAAGTTTGATTAAGTCCAAAAGATACAGTAAATTAAGTCTAAAAGTCCAAAAGATACGGCAGTAACAAAATCCAAAAGTGAATTAGACAAAGGTATTAAACTGAAAAATTACAACATTCAACAATGAAAATCCAAAGGGTTAATGATTCAGGGTGGTTATGGCTCGGTATACACAAGTATAAAGTTATTTATTCAAATTTAAAGTTAAGTCCTTCAGAAATAGGGCTACAAGCTCCCACTACTGAAATGAGCCTTTAATTACATAAGTGAGAAGATTAATTAATTAGTAAGACTGGATGTGTTGGTACAACCTAACGATTTCCAATCTCTCAATTAATCTTTCACTTATGTAACTTGGAGGTATCGGTACAACCAGACTAGATTCCATCCGAGGTAGTCTCGTATTGCCACTGGTTTACAAAATCGGGCGTATATGTACTTTCAATTAAATATAACATAACTACAAGAATACTTGGAAATTAAAAATACGAGACTTTAATAAATCTGAATCAAAACATATATACAAGAATAACCTCACATATATCACCCCAAATCTTGGGTCTAGTGTGCCATGATAAACTTTAAAGTACACAAATTCATAACGAAAACCAAAATTAAAGAATACTTATCGTATTTGAACGGATTTTGGTAGACCGGTATGACTTTAATATGTTGATAGCTCACTAGACCCTTCCATCGGGATTATAACTTTCACACAAACTAACTACTAACAAAAACACTTTAAGAAATCACTCAAACACTCACAATAGCAACAGAAAATAAGCTAAAGAAAATCTGGTACGTCTTGTTGCTGAAAATCGCAGCTTTTATAGACAAAAATGCAGGGGGACGCTCGAGCGCCTGCAGGAGGCGCTCGAGCGCCCTTCTGCACTTTTGAATATATATTTTTTTATGTTGTTATCAATCTGCACTGCCGCTCAATTGTCGGCCTGTTTCAAAAAGGGGCGCTCAAGTGGGAAAAAGGGGTGCTCGAGCTCCCTTATGGCTGTGGTAGGTGAACTTTGACTCTGAACTTTGACTTTAACCAGCTCGGTTGACTTTGACCATTGACCGTTGACTTTGACAGTTGACCAAAAAGTTGACCGTGTCTCTTCCAAGATTTTTTAGCGTCCTGAATCCGTTTCCACACTCGGTTTGGCCAAATTCAATCTCGAATTGCTCGTTTTGAAGTTGTTCTACCATTTTCCTTCAGTGTTGCGCTGAAAATCCACTTCAAAATTTGGTTTTTATGATCGTTTTTGCTCTTTCTTCTTTAAAACCTATATTGCACTAAATTTGTATAAAATATACAATTAAGCTTAAAATAATAATGCAATATACATGATTCAACGGGTTAAAGTTACTAAAAATACAGATTTGTCACATTTTCTTTTCTTTTCTGCTTGAATTTCATCTCGAAGGTCTGTAGAGACCCCATAAGTTCATCAAGCGTGATGGTATCCATATCCTTTGCTTCTTCGATTGCTGCAACCTTAATAGCAAATATGTCCGGAAGCGACCTTAACGTTTTCCTCACCATCTTTGAGTCTGAATATTTTTCTCACAGTGCAAAAGCTTCGTTTGCTATGTCACAAAGCTTAATATTAAATTCAGCAATGGTTTCATCCTCGTGCATCCGCAATTCTTCAAACCTTGTTGCAAGTATTTGCAATTTCGACACTTTCACTGCAGCAGTACCTTCATATGCCGTTTACAATATTTTCCAAGTTTATTTTGCTGTTTCACAAGATGAAATAAGCTTGAATTGATTCAGATCCATGACATTAAAAATAGCATTCAACGCCTTTGAATTGTTAGTGGCTGCCAAGTCTTCAGCTTTGGTCCATTGCAATTCAAATTTCTTTTCAACAGTGCCTTCAACAGTTGTGGCAGTAGCGTGTTCCTATCCACTTAACACAACTCTCCAAGTAGCTTCATTAATAGCTTTAATGAAATCTTTCATCTGTGCCTTCCAGTATGAATAGTTTGTGCCATCGAGAAGAGGTGGTTTATTGATTGATCCGCCATCATGTAAAGTGTTCATATCTGCAAAAATAACCAGAAAAACTCTTCCAAATATCTAACTGAATCAGTTCAGTAACCTGCTCTTAATGCCACTTGTTAGGTTTCTGGTTAGTATCTTGTTATAACAGAGTTAAAACAAAATAAATAAACGCATGCAGAAAGTAAAGACACCGAGATTTAACATGGTTCAACCGTGCGGTCTACGTCCACGGGACCTCCCCTGGTCCAACAAACCTGTTTCATTAATAAATCACAAGTTACAATATCAATGGACTTACACAAGTAAAGACTCTCTCTTGACTTTGACGCCTTGATGAAGAACTCCTTAATGAACCTAGGTTTGGCGAGCTCCCCTCGACTTGCAACGTTCTCTCCTGATAATTACATATTCTTCTCCCGAATAATGAATAGAACAATAACAAACTAAAAACTCTTCCTATCAAAGATTAAAACAATAAACATAGCGGAAGCATAAATAAGCTGTCTGTTTCACAGTCTGCTGCAGCAATACATGGATTATCAGATTTCCTATGTTACTGACTTCTGTTGCAGCACATCATCAATCTGTTGCAACAAAACCTGACAGCATGAAAATATTCAACCAATTCATTGTTTTTAGCTCTGTTTCTCGCTCTTATTCTCTTTTTTTCTCTCACCATTTCAGACGTGTGAAGCTCTCTATATATGCTGAATTAATTGCCTAAACTTCCACAAGATAATCCGTGCTTGGGCCTTGAGTTGTATGGAAAGACTTTGTCGCCGAGTAAGCCTCGAATAAGGCAACCTTCCTTTCTTGAAAAAGAAAACTTCAATCATCTTTAATGTAGATGTCAATTTGCCTTTTCAACTCTCTTGTAAATATGGTAAACCTGTCAATCACAGTTTTTGAAACATATATGCATATACCATAATTAAATTCTAATTAAATGCAGTCAAGGCATAAGTTTGGCAAAACACAAGCTAATTAAGTTCACAGCACTTGTTGCAGTAAGGGGTGCAGCAAGGGGCGTAACAGTCTCTGTAATTTTTTCTTTCAATTGTGGCATTCAATACAAATTTACTTTACAGAGGCTCAATTTTTTCTTTGTTCTAGCTCCCTAAAATCCAAAGTTGGACTGATAAATCTGATGGCTTCTTGACACATTATAAAAGACTTATTTGGTCAATCGCGATTCTCTCAATAGTCGAACTATTGTTGTTCACTCTATTATTATATGTTGTACCTAATCATAGTATTTTGTGCTAATAAAACCAAAATTAGAAAATGAACAAAAAACTATATAATATAACTAACACAATATATGGCAATAAAGTGTAGAATAAAACTTGGATCACTAATAGAATAATAATTGAACACTAGCTCAACAATTATTGTCAAATTATTGTTTCCCTTTATAATCATCTTTGGTGGCACTTCCTTACTTTATCATCCCTACAAGGGATAAGGGTTCTCTTAATTGAAGGGTAAATGGAGGATTCCATTTATCTCTTAGTTGGCTTATAACTTACCATATAACTAAATGAAAGGTTGGATATTTTCTACCTCAACAAATTTTGTATACAATAGAATTTCTAATAAAAACAAAAATATTTAAACAACATTTTAGATGTTATTTTGACAAAATTGAGGGTTAGAACATAATAGAATAATATAAAATAAGGTAGAATAATAGAATAATATAAGATAAGGTAGAATAATATAATCTTTATATAATTTATTTAACCTATAAGCTTTACATTGTTTGATAAATTAAGAGTGACTACTTTGTATGCTTATAAATTATAACATGAGCTACACAATTAAATTGATGTGACTTTTTGATATACTTTGTAATTATCTCTTTAGCTTGAAAAAAAATTAAATATGTTCTCCATATTGATTTAAAATCACAAGAAAAAAGTTGTGAGTTGTGAATTCTTTGATGCTAAGGTCCAACTCAAGTGGAAGGGTTGCCCTTGAGAAAGAACTATCTTAAGCGTCACTATTATTAGTTCTTCGCCATGGCTGTCTTGAGCTAGAGTTGCTATGATTTTCTGTAAATTAAGATTAGTTTGATACACATTTATTCATGTTGTCATCATTTTCTAGGTGAATCTATATTTAATGGATAATACTAGGCTTTAAAAATCCTCGTCTCACTAGGGTCGTTGCTCAATTTTGTGAATTATCATTGTTCATTTGGTACTATCGAGGCTTATTAACTTATCCAAAAAAAAATGTATTTTGACTTATTATAGATCTTGCTTCTCTAACAAGGGATCAAGTTCACAAAAATTGCAGCTATAGATTGCTTGGTGAAAAATATGGTGATTAAGGAAGGAGTTGTGAAAGGATCGTTTAGTTACAAAAAGATTATTAAACCTTTAAACTACATAATAAAATGCTACTTTTGTAAGTCGCATAAAAAACTAACAATAGAGGGTTAAAATATAATTACGAAAAATTTCCTCACACACATACATAGCTACCAAATACACATTATATCGGACAGAACATTGCAGAAAATACAACATCCAGCAAATTCCACAAGTAAACAACAATCACCACCACTTCAATTCTATAATTAGGATTTTAGCCAATTTAACCTTACTATATTAAATTAATTGAATTGAATTTACTACAAGTGAAACACAATGTAAATTCATGTACATATAGGACTAACAATTTAACTAGATTTAAGTCCCCACCAATTTAAGAGATGAAAGAGTTGAACGAACAAACACATACGCCCCACACACATAGACACACAAGGAATTTGTGAGCTCCTTCATCTGTCAGTGACTAGATTAGTAACTATATCAACAAGAGAAGGAAAATAGAAAGAATAAAAAGAAAAAGAAAAGGAAAATTGTAGTGGGATGTAGTGGTTTGAAAACCTATTTAAGATGTTGAATACCCACACTGAATTCTGACATACATAAATCAAACTTTGTAAATCTATTGAAAATCAATGGATCACTTAATAATTTAACCAAAACAAATAAATATTTAGGAGGCTCCAGTTATCACTCAAAATATTTAGTCTCTATTAGGTGTACTACTTAATAGAGCCTTAAAAGTGATTCATGTAAGTTTAGAAGCGATCTAATATATTTGGTCTATTTTTTAAAGTGTTTTTAGGTAAAAATTTAAGTAGAAAAAAAGTTGAAAACTAAAAAACTTCACATTGGAGCTTTTTAAAATAGGCTTTTGCAAACCTATTTTTACATAATCCGAGAAACTATTTTCTTTTTCTTTATCAAATATACCCCTTCATATTTTTTAAAGTCCAACATTATTCTCAAATTTTTTGAAAGTTCAATATTACCCAATATAGGCCAAACAATAAATAACTTTTATTCAATAGCACTTTTAACCAAAGTTCTATGACTAAAAGTTCTATAACTCAAAAACTAAAATTTCACAATTAGGCCAAACAGAGCCTTAGAGTCCTATATTTTAGACACTTAAAAGTATTTCATCTAAGTTTAAAAGTTAAAACTAACATGTTTGGCCCATTTTCGAAAGATCTTTTAGGAAAAATTAAATCTGAAAAAAGATAAAAGTAAAAAGTTTCAAATTGGAGCTTTTGAGAAAAGGTTTTCTCAAAACTATTTTTACATAATGTGGAAAACTATTTTTTATTTCCACAAATATACCCTCCATATTTTTAAAACCCAACATTTCCCTCAAAATTTCAAAAAGCTCAATATTTTTAACATAGGTCAAACAATCAATGACTTTTTTTCAACAATATTTTAAACCAAAACTCTACTAATAAGAATTGTACATGTCAAAAGCTAAAATTTCATAGTTAGACCTAACAAAACCTTAATCTAGAGACATGAACATACACAAAGAAGTCATATTTCCTCTTTTCATATTCAAGAGAACGAATATTTATTCTTATTGGATAGGTTGCAATTTCAGAGACTACTTTAAACAATTATAGTTAAGGATTTTTTCTTTTTACTCTTTCGCCTTTTCTTTGTAATATATGTAAAACCTTTAGTACAATTAGAAAAATAAATTGGGAGAGTCAAATCCGTGATATTATTCTAGTAAAATTATTCTTTATCACCCTTCAAAAATGAAAAGATAACACTTTTTTCTAATTGAATTGAGGCTTTTTCAATTGATGTTATTATGTTTTTCAATCATGCTTCAAAAAACTATAGTAAATGGTCGAAATGTTGTCTATTGATGACACCCAAAATATCAAGATTAGTGTGACGCTACCTCCTCCTTTCGTAGACATGTGAAAGAAAACAACAAGAAAAGAAACAAAAATATTTGATTTTTATTCCATGACCCTTCCACCCACGAGAAATGGGGAAGAAAAATCTTGGAAATACTTTTATAATTTTAGCTTTTTATAATTGATGTGGGGCTCGTTGTTATAGTTAATATAAATTGATTTTGACCACAAGCACTCAAACCTCCGCTGTAGCAATTGTCTAAGAGCAAGTTCGGCCCCTCTTTGGGTCCTAAGTTCAAGTCCCGGCAGCGGTAAAGTTGATTTTTTGTTTTCTGGTTTGTGTATGCAGCTTTATTTTCAAAGTCGTACAATTTTGTACTCTATTGCATTGTTTGATTCATTTTTTCTTAAAAACGTTATGTATAAACACATTTTCGTCAAATTGAAGTCATAAAGAGAGACAAAAAAACTTCTTCAAAACTCATACAATCTTAGGGACATATATGAAGTGAAGAATATAATTATTTTCACACATACATATACATATATATATAGAAGATCGTATTTTACTCTACCTACATATCAATTGGAATTGAAATGTAATCTCAATATGAACACACTTTTGCTACCCTAAAGAATGTTACCAGTATACTTCTTTAGGCCACCTTATTAAAACTACTGAGAAAAAAAAATTAATGCATTTCTTAAATGAATCAAAGTTTTTTGGATATAATGAAAATAGGTTACCCGATTTGAGCATTTTGACTTCAAATCCTCAGTGATAAAAACACGGTTATAGAATACACTGCCATGACTCCTCAAATTAACAAGTTTTTGTCTCTCGAATATCTAACTAACCGATTAATTCTTTATAACATACTCATTTTTTTTTTTTTGACAAATAAGTCAACAGTCATTAATGTTTTTCTAAAAAAATTCGCAAACCTCTCTAAGATAAATAGTCTTTTTTGTGCAATTCTAGATGTAAAGTAAGTCTTCGTATCTTATTGGTAAAATTGAATACTTGAAATTCAACAGACTCTCTGTTTTTTTTGTTTTCTTCTTGATAAATAACTGAAATGAAAGAATTTTTTACCATAAATTGACCCTCTCTTTTTTAGAGATATGAATTTTACCGATCAGTAATAATAATGCTAGTAATTTAAATATGGTATATACAATAATCTGAATTTATTTATGGATTCCTAATTTTAAAAATTCAAATTAATCAATCCAATTTTGAATTAGATTCAGAAGAACGTGATTCAACTTGATAGAAACACGCGGTTATGAAGGGAGATATGTATCAATTTTATAAATAATTTATTTAACAATAATAATAAAAATAATAAATAAAAAATATAAATTATTATTAAGAAAATAAGAATAAAATAATAAAAAATATAATAAAATTATTATGAAAATAATAATAATTATTATAAAAATAAAAATAAAAATAACACCAATATAATAATGATAATAATAATAATAATAATAATAATAATAATAATAATAATTATTATTATTATTATTATTATTATTAACAAAATTAAAATATAAATAAAAACAATAAAAACAACAATTATTATTATTATTATTATTTATTTAATATTTATTATTTTTAATTATTATTATTATTTATTGTTATTATTATTATTATTATTATTTTATTTATTTAATATTTATTGTTTTTATTTTGTTATTATTATTATTATTATTATTTATGTTTATATTTTTTATGGTTATATTTATATTTTTTTTTATTTTTAACACTATAATAATAAAAAGGCAATTATGTTATATTATACAAGTCATTCACATTACTACTCTTAATTCCTATAGCATACCAAACATATCATTATCATTCCCAAATTTATTTCATTCTCAGTTTCATTCCATTCCTGACTAAATTCATTCTAATGTATCAATCGTTACCATAGATGATAAGCTATCTCTACCTAATCAAAGCATCAATCTTGAAATCATAAGAAAAGAGCCGTTGGAGGAGAATCAAGACCCAAATCATAATATGAAATGGAAGAATATGTTAAGAGAAAATCATAACAGCATGATTGTAGGCAATATGACTAAAGAATGATATCTCATCATCTTGTATTTACCTTAGCTAGTTTATTACCGTTGTGAGCATTGTATGTATAAATAAGGGCTGTACTAGTTGCTTTATAATTAAAAAATAACATTCATTTTTTTTACTCATAATTGCTCTCTTATCTAAATAATTTTTTCATGGTACCAGAGTCATCTTCTTCAAGCTCAAACATGGATTTTGAAAAACCCAAGTTATCTATTCAATCATTCCATCAATGCTCTAGCCTAATCTCTATCAAACTATCTATTATAAATTTTCTTCTTTGGACATCCCAAATACTTCCACTAATTCGTAGCTTAGGAATAGAGCATCATATCAACAATACTAAAAAACCAACAAATGAAATTACTGATTCTGCTGGAACGAAAACCAAAAATCCAAATCTTGATGCATGGATCAACAATGATAGTCTCCTTGTGTCCTGGCTACTAGGAAACATGAAGGAAGAGGTTCTTAGTATGATTTATGGTGGGGATACAACAAATGCAATTTGGACAGCTATCCAAGAAAAGTTGTTGCCCAACACTGAAGATAATGTAGCGCAATTGAAGAATAGTTTATATGCCTTGTCCCAAAGGGGCATTTTCGCTTGACGAATATCTTTGAAAATTCAAAAAACTCTGTGACAAGCTTGCTGCAATTGGAAAGCCTGTCTCAGATGTTGATAAAGTTTGGATGGTCTCAAAAGGACTAACATCCAAATACAAGGAATTTCAAATTGTTATTTTATTTAAACCTTCATTTCCTTCATTTAATCAATTTATTATGTCTCTACAAAATTATGAACAGTTTTTTTCTTGTAGAAGAACAGCAACAACAACAGTCAATTGACCACAATCAAGTTTTTTTGGACAAAGAGGAAGTAGTCATCGAGGAGGAAGAGGCAACTTTAAAGGACGAAGCTCAAACTACTCCAATCAAAATCAACTCCACAATAATAATCAATCATCCCCCTTTCAAAACCAATCCAAGCAAAGTAATAATTGAAACGATCGGACATGGCAGCAAAACAAGCAAAACTCAAATTGAGTAGCTTGCCAAATTTGTGGTCGAACAAATCATACTACTGTCAAATGTTATTATAGGTATGACTATGCTAAAGCACCCAAGAAGCCTTGACAGCCATGACTCTAAACAATGATGGTGATAAAAAATTTTAAAAAATAAAAATAAAAATTATGCCGACTCAGGAGCCACTTCTCATATGACAAACAAAGGAGGTAACCTTAAATTTTTAAAACCTTATTTTGGTAATAATTCTATCTTTGTTGGTGAGGGGGCAAGCTTTACATATTACACACACAAGAAAAGCATCGCTCAAAACCTCACAGGATAACCTCGAATTAAATAATGTCTTATTAGTACCAAAAATTAAAAAGAATTCATTCTCATCTAAATAATTTCTTCAATAGATAGATAGACTATAGATAGAATGATATATGATGCATTGCTTGATCTCCTTATGACACTACAAGAAGAAAAATTACTTCAATCTCTCCAAAGAAGTTTTCGAAACAACTCGATAACCAAATCTACGGCTATAGATAACAAAGATCTCCGCTTTTAAATTTGTAAGTTGAAAAATCTTGGGTCTCGAATTCCTATTCTCAAACGGGTGAACCATGAATTCCCATGTTATTCACATTCATTTGGCACTTGGTTCATTAAAAGGTCTATCTGACCTAATTTTTAGACATTTAAAGCGTTTTTTATGAGTTTAGAAGTTTAATCTAACTTGTTTGGCCCATTGTTGAAAGAACTTTTAGGTAAAAACTGAAACTAAAAAAAATAAAAAAAGTTAAAAAATAAAAAGTTTCAAATTGAAACTTTTCAAAAAAGATTTTTACCAAACTATTTTTACATAATGCAATAAATTGTTTTTCTTTTTCTTTTTCAAATATATTCCTTTATATTTTTTAAAACTCAATATTACCTTTAAAATTTCTAAAATACTTGGTTTGTCACGAAACATTTCTCTTGTTCATTGCATGAAAGCTTATCCATATATAGAAGCAGGGGTTAGCCATTACACACTTCTTTGCTAATCTTTCTCTTTTTTTAATAGAGATAATGAAGCCCTCTAAGATACAATAACAAACAATACGTCACAGTCTCTAAAATAAAAAGAAAAGAGAAATAATATGCCTATCATTCCCCTGGCCGTTAACAAACCCAACATTATCAATGTCCAAGTGAAGATAATTTAACTAACACCTTTACGTGGAATGAAACTGGTATGTAACTAAATGAGGGTAATTGTTTTGACGCTTTGCACTCACTATTTTAAAGAAGAGAAATGCTGAATATCAATCTTTTTCTTCTCACTAATTTATAATTACTACATTTATACTTAGTTTATAAAAAGTTTTTGCTTAAGGTTATTTTTATGACCACATAATGTGCATCGACGATTGTGATGGTTCAATGATCAAAGCCAAAAGCTATTGTATAACCTCCTACATAAAAGCATGCTCATTGAATTTATGAAAGAATAAGAGGAATATTGCATTTAATGCTACATTGAATTCATATTCTTGAATAGTTCATATAACCACCTATATTATAATCCTAAATTACAATATGCTTATTGGAGTTAGTAGTTCATTATATTCCTACATTATGGTATAGAGTGGGAATAGTTAGATTACTAGGTTCATGAAAAATCTTGTGACATATATATAGTGCAATCAAGTCTATGATAGGGGTAATTGATATATAAGCATTATATAAAGGACTCTAGGTTCCTCACTCAACTCGTCCAAAACCAGTACACAAGTTTGTTATTCCCGTCAATTGACAAATATAAAGGTATAGATAAAGCATAAAGGGATAGAAGATCGAGTCAAAGAAAATGTATGTCAATCTTAATATACACCATTAAAGATATACATTAAGGTCATATACTATATATATATTATACACCTTCAAGATGATTTACAACTATATTAAGGTATGAATTATTGTTTAATTATTTTGTGATATTATAAGACAAAACTAAAGATCCTAATTTCTTTTTACATTGTTTGCATAACAACTTAACAAATTCTTTTGTATTTCTCTCTCTTAATTAATTTTTTCGCTCTTCTTTTGATATGTCAATTAGACATATACATTTTTTATGATGTGAAAACCCAGTTGGCAGAACCCGACCACCGGAGACTGGCAGAGCCTGACTACCTCCTGATAAACCTCCGGGTGTAGATGTACGTTCCAATACATGCACCGATTCAATCAAGGTTATCCAAAGCAGGTTTACATAAATCAAACTTAAGAGCATACGCATTCAAAGTACACCCCTTACCGTTGAATTGTCCCTTGAAGACTTTGACATATACATAGAATGTGATAAATTGGGTGACGAGAGAAGTGGTAACATATAATAGCACTCTTTAAACAAAATAAATGAAAATGGCATTTGAGGATTCATACATATAGGAATAAAGCATATCATTTGACAAAATAGAAAGGGGTTAAACATATGTTTTTAAAACGTTGAGAGGTAAGTTGAAATTTAGAAGAAAATTTGAAATAAAACATTTATTTTTCTCTTAACACGCTATTTTATGCAAAAGTTGTAAATATTTATTAGTTTTACAAAAAGTAGGCTTTTTGTTGGCCTACATGCTATTTGTTGAATTTTTGAGCAATTTTAAGTAAAAAAGTTTTACAATTTTAAAAACTGAGAAAAGTATGTTATTTTATCTACAAGACCTATATGAAAAATACTAAACCTTCTTTAATCCCTTAAATTAAAATATATGAGTAGACTAAAATACTCCTATGCAGAAGCTACTTTTTCAAACTTAAACATTCTACATTTAATCCACAAATAGAATGTGAGACTGTCATAAGAACCATCATGGAAAGCATATGACAATCAACGCCGTAAAATGGATAGCACTTCTTATAGTTTATCGAAAATGTACAATATCCCATCACATTTTTAGAAATCCCTTATAATTCTTATGTGATTTCAAAAATTATGCTTATGTCCTCCAATTCCATCCATTCACGGAAATTATGGAAAGACATCCATGCCCCCCTCCCACCTTTCCTTTTTCTAATTTCCTTTTTTTCTTTTCTTGCTCATCTTTCTTATTTCATCTTTTATCTATATGTACATACGGATACATATATATATACATCTATATACGTAAAACATTATATCTATGTTTTCGAGATCCGACCGTTAGATTTTCAATCGGCCAATGCTGTTAAATCCTCGTTGAACGATGAATATGCTAGTGATCTTTGATCTTTGATCCGACATTCGATCACCGTCCATTTTATCATTGTCTGGCCGCACCTTGGGTAGAGGAGCCATGACTGTTGTTCAATCGTGTCAAGTCTCAGGTGAGGAAGAAAATTAAGATCTGAGATTGTGATATGTTATGATGAGTGCATGTGAGCTCGGTTGATCGTGAGCTATTGACATGGATGCTAGATTCAGGGTAATTTTGTCCAAAAGACAGTTCATTTAATTAAAAAAAAAAAAAACAATTAGTTGCGTGTCAGGCGCGTGAAACAAAAATAATTTAAAAGAATACAAATTTTTTATTTGAGGGGATATCGAACTTAGTTTTAAAAAATACAAAAATATTATAAGGGGGTTTTTGTACTTCATGAGAATGTTATGCATTTTTAATAAATCAAAGAAGGCTATCGTACATTTTATTAAATAATCAAGATGTAATTGACTTTAGAGTATCATATAACTCTTTAATTATTTCATAACTTCTCTTTTCTAGTTATTATTTTAATTAGTTGCATGTTCAACAATGAATAGTAGGGTTAGATAACTCGATTAAGGTATATGTAAATTTTTTTGAATGAGGCCTTTAGATGTATGGTGGAGGTTTTCATCTGAGTTACGGGACAAAAAAAAAACATTCAAATTTCTTTACGGACTTGAATTCTCTCATTTATTTATAGGTATAGTAATAGGACGGATTTGGAGAGAGAAATTTATCCTCACGCCCTTCTGTCACTTAAAAGATTTCCCCAATACTCTCTCGCCTCTGTATTCTATACCCATCCCTTGTCCCCATCCTTCCCCGAATTCCAGTAGAGAATGGAGATTACCCACAAGTTTTTCATTATTCTTTTAAACCTTACGATATTAAATTTAACTTCAACCACATAACTTCATAATATAAATTTAATTTATAATAATGATGAATATAAATATAGGTGTTAATAGTGGAGGAATCATTCTACAACGAGCGAGGGCTAATGAATATAAATATAAGTGTTAACAATAGTAAAGCCATTCTACGGCGAGCAGGGGCAGCCCCTAATCATCCAAATTTTTCTAAAAATATGTGTATTTTAAAGATATTTTTAGAATAAAAAATTAATTTAACACTCACTAAAAAATATTATTTACATATGAGTTTTAAATTGAGTGTTTTAATTCCCACTGGACAAAAATTATGGATCCGTCCCTAAGTGTTAAATAAAGGTCAAATATTAACTATATATTTGAATTGTGTGCTTCCAGTTAAAAAGTAAATGGTAAATAACACTCTAACCTCTTATAGTTTGTCGAAAATACACAGGATTCTCTTGTACTTTCAAAAGTGCACTGAAACTCCTTGTGATTTGAAAACTTAACACCACAGCTCCCTCCGTAAAAAAAATAGTTAATTTTAACTGCAATTGAGTTACATGCGCGGCTCATGCAACTCTTATTGTTTTTAAATAATTATGTCAATAAAATATGTGTGTCAATTGACCAAATAACCATTTTCAACAAAAAGTAAATGAAAAAAAGAAATCGCACCCCCAAGCCCCGGCGGAACCCACCCTGCACACCCCAGCCCCGTCGGAACCCCATCCCACCACCCAAAACCAGTCGGAAATTTTAAAAAAAAATTGCACATAGACAATCGCGATGCTCATTAGAGCAAACACTTTTGAAGGATTGTAAAGCCACCAACTAAGAAAGCATCCCACATCCACGACCGAAAAACTTGCAGCCAAGTGAACCATATCCCATCAAGATCCTAATATTCAATCCCATATCACTGCATATATCCAAGCTAACAAACATTATAGACTCGCCCCCGTCAGACTTCCCCACCTCACATTCACAACCCTGGCAGACTCAGATCGGAGCATTGAAGGCGCGGTTAAGATCCCTGGAGCAAGGGGAGTCCATTGTTATATAAATATATATATAGATATATATATAGGGTAATTTTGAATAAGACCCCCTGCACTTTCAGTAAATGTGACTCAGACCCCACACTTTTTAAAAACTATGACTCACACCCCTTTAGTTAATAATCCATCCATTTTTTCTGTTTAATGTTAGTAAAAGACCATTCTATCCTTATTTTGTCAAAAGACAATTATGCCCTTACTTTGCCAACGCAATTAAATTTGCATGTCAACAAAGGTGGCGGGAATTCCATCCCAGTAGTTAGTTTTTTTTTCTTTTTTTTTTTGATAAATCATTTTCTAGTACTTCAACCTATTCTTTTTGCCAATTTATACTCTGTATGATTTTATATAAAAGGGACAAGGAAATACATAACATTATAACTCATGCTTTCATCCAATCCCGTGAGTTCCTTTTCTACTCTTTCGTGGTCATTATGTAAGACAAGCAGAAAGTCATAACTCTGTTGCACCTACAAACAAAGATATAAATCTCCTGCTCTGGTATAGGCTAATGTAAAAATTGAATAAGAAAGTACATGTAAAATTTAGCCATTAAAGCTCCATAAAATTATATGTTCTTAACCAAAAAGTAAACTACATACACCTTCTCATCATTCAGTAATCCGTAACCATACAAGTAAAGCAAATATTGTAACTGTTTAACAAAAAGCATTTAACCAATTTAGTCGGTATCCTCAAAAAGCTAACTACACGCTGTAATTACACTGACATTGATATCCTCAAAAGTTGTCACCGCCTACATGCAATTCAACATCACTTCACATTTAGTTCTGGAAACAAATGCCATGAATAAGTCTGAAAGAGAGAAAAAATAGAAAAGAAGGTCAGAAGATTTTAGAAGCAATATAGAACCAAAATAGTAAATAGACTTCATAAAATTAGCAAACAATACATTTTCAAAACTAAATCAACCTCAATAGAAAACTGAAAAACCATATATAGAATTCAAACTAACTAAATCAAATACTTGAGTCAAACAACTAAATACTCTAAAAATACAAACTGATCAAGGTTGAGTATGTTTTACCAAGGATTCCGGGAGGAATTTAAAGGTTGAATTGTGCCTTGTGATAGTTGGACAAGTGAACCAATATCCTAAAGCAAAAAATATGAATTATCATAAATCACATCATACAATAATATGTCCACAAATTCTTATGGATGTATTACAAATCTTTATGCCTTCGATAAAAGGCCTGCAAGATATCTTATATGTACCTGAGATTGAGCATTGTATGGCACAGTCACATTTAAAGCCTGTGTAGCATGCTCGGTAATATAACTTGAAGCACCTTGACAAATAAACATATGAATTGTATTAAAAGCTCTAAGAAATTTATGGTAATAAGATCCTTATAACCTTGTGCAGAAAATGAAGTACCTCGTGTTGATTGTCCAGAAGTTTGTGTAGTTTGTGATTCCTAGCAAAAAAAAAATGCCATATTAAAATATAAAAAGCTATTCATAACAACATAAATAATAATACTAGATGAATAAAGTTAAATACCTGTGTAGATATGTTCTTGTCTCTCTTTTGTTTGAAATTATTGGCAGGATTTTTTGAACAAGTTTTTATGTTATGGCCAGTTGCTTTACAGAACCCACATTTCAAAACTTTGATCCTTTTGCCAAGTGCTGGTGTTTCACCGTCTTCTCTTCTCCTATTCAATTTAGGTCTTCCTCTTTTTCCTTGTCTAATTGGTGGCTGAATTTTAGGGTGATCAACTGCAGGCCAAGTTGATTCATTTGGGATAGTATTTATTCTTCCAGAATAGGTCTTCAAATAAGCTTCTTTTGATAGGAATAAGTCCAAGTAATTGGCTGGATCACCTTGCTTATGAGTAATGCAGGCCATTGCATGCTTGCATGGAACCCCACTGATTTGCCACTCCCCACACTGGCAAGTTTTGTCTTTTAAGTTAAGCAAATAGATTTTATCATCAAAAATCTCATACTCATGCCCATTCGAACATCCTTGTAGATGTCGACCCTCTTTTCTGTTCTTATTCAGTCTATCTCTAACCCTTGGAGGAATTTATGTTGTCCATTTGCAACCTTTTTCAAACCTCTTAACAAATCTCTTCATTACCCTTCTTCTCATAAACTCCATTAGTGTAATGATAGGTTTTTGTCTTTCTTCATTCAACCAACTATTGAAAGATTCAGTCATATTATTTGTAACATGGTCATTCTTTACGTGCTCATCAAAGGCATGTACTGACCAACTTTCAAAAGGATCACTCATCAACCAATCATATGCCTTTTCATTCAGCTGTTTTATTTGTTGCATTGCATCATTAAAATTTTGTAAATTTGAAGCCCTGACTGCTCGCCAATACAACAACTTGAACTTTGGTCCTGGATAAATAGCCCTGAAATTGTTGTACCTATGTCTAGCACAATATCTATTATTTGCCATAGGATAAACTTTCTTCACTGCCTTCAAAATGCCCTTTTGTTTGTCAGTCATAAAAGTCAATTTTCTGTCATCCCCAAGGTGGGTATCAAGGCATTCTAAAAAATATCCCCAACTATCTTCACTTTCAGTTTCAGCAAACATGAAAGCAAGTGGAAATATCCCACAATTGGCATCTAAGGCAACAGCCACAAGCAATTGACCTCCATAAGGCCCCTTTAAGAAACATCCATCTATTCCAATGAAAGGCCTACAACCATTTAGAAAACCCTCATTTTGAGCTGGGAAACCAATGAAAAGTCTTTTGAAAATGGGATTGCATTGAGGATTAGTGACATCTAATCCTATACATTGTAACCCAACAACTACGCCTGGGTTTCTTTCCTTTAATATGTTAGCGTAGCTAGGAATCTTAGCATAGGTCCCAGAATGATCCCCAGAAACTATATTTTGCGCCATTCTCCTTGCTTAATACAATCTGTTAGGTTTCACATGAACACCAAAGTTTATTGCAAGCTTTTTTCCAATCGTACTTACAGATGTCATTGGATCAATCTCAAATTCAGACAATAATTTCTTTGCAATCCAATCAGATGTAGCCTCTTTAAATTGTATATCAAATGGACTACATGTATGGACAACATTGTATGACTTTATTTGATAAGTGATATCATCTCCCCCAATAGGTGATGCATGGATTCGCCAAGTGCAATCTTTACTTCTAGCACACTTTGCAGTCACTCTTAACTTCTCATTATGAAGCCTATCAAGATTAAAGCCTTCTTGGATTGAGTATTCTTTCAGTACCCTCCTAAAATGGTCAACATCATCAAATGTTTGGTTTTTGGCAAATTCTATCTTTCCCTTACTATCCAGCTTGAAATAATTACTAAGTATTTCTTTACTCATTTCATTCAAAGTGTTTCCATCATCTTTTTCTTCATCACTAAGACCTTTAAAATCTTCATTATCACTGGAATCATAGTTAGACAATTCATCTCCACTATTAGCAAGACCAGTATCCAAATTATTGTTCTCTTCCACACTATCAACGTCACTACATTGAAACTCTTCATTTTCCAATTCTTGTTCATCCATAATGCCCTCAGTTTGTGCATTTTCCTCAGTTTCTGTTTCAATGGACAGTGTATTACTCTCAAGGTATGTCAATTTTACATGGATTAATTTTTCTCCCAAACTTTCGTACATGGCAAACAAAGTGCTAACATCAATATCATTTTTCAGAGTAAATGTCTCATCAGTCCAAGGTATCATTCCTTCTAATACAGGAATTTGGCTTATGTCCCCATCTTGGATTCCAAGAGTTACATTACAACAATCTCTTAATAACTTTACCAGGTCATAGTCAAAAGGATTAACATTAGGTATGTTGTATGCATCAAGACAAAAATGCACAATAATTGTGCTCCACATCCCTACACCATAAAGAATAAAACAATCAAAATAAAGAAGATATAACACAATGACTAAATTCTGTGAAATATTGGTATATATCTAAGACACTATTAAAGTAAAGGTACAGATAACAATCTATAACTCCATTAACTTTACATGTCCCAAAATCAGTTCATCAATTCATCACTTTATCCCCAACAATAAAATTGTAAGCAGTAGGCAAAGTACTGAAAAATAAAAACGCTAAGGTAACGTACATGAAACAAACATATACACTAACCAGTTCAAACAATTTTATCAACTATCAATGAATCAAACAAAAAATACAAAATCTATAAATCTAACAAACAACCAAAGGGATCACATACGTGCCACAAGAAAAAACTCTAAATGAAAAAAACAAAAAATAAACGTAAAATAGAAAAAGAAAAAGAATCCGTACAAGATCATACATGCAAAAATAAATAAAAATAAAAAAAATATGACCTTTACTAGATTAAACAAGATTAGTATTTTTTATTAAAAAAAACTGAAATAAACCAAACCCACATGCATAATAGAAAATAAAATAAAGTGGCTTAATCAAACAAAATATGGGTATAATCAAAATAATAAAGGTAAAAACCTAAGAAAACATGTTCAACAAGTATATTGGAGTAGTAAATCGTATGAAATTAGGACATGAAAATGGGTTCTTACCTTTTTTTGCTTTTGAAATTAAATTCTACGTGCAGTTAGGTGTCTTCTCTGCAGTCTCTCCTAAAAGCCCTTATAGTCCTCTTTAACAACTTCACACGCAAGACTTTAAGGGGAAAAGTGTATAGTGAGAAGAAATAGAGAAAAGTAGAAGAGATAGAGCGAACTTTACTTCATAAAAAGAGAGAAAAAGTTTTAAGAAGAAACGATCAGAGTTGAAGAGAGATGGAGATGAAGAGAGAAAGGGAGAAGATGATGCGTTTGAGAGAAAGTGAACAGAGAAAGAAACGATCTGAAGATTTGTGATTTTTTTTTGCTTAGTATGGACACGTGTCGACATCTCTTTTGTTTAACCTGGACACATGTCACAATCATAAAGCACTTCAGATCCACTAACTAATGATTTATCTTTTTTTGGTTAATCTATGTAAAAAGACCTTTTTACCCTTTTATAGACAGAAAATTTAACGATTCTTCAACAGAAGGGGTTTAAGTCAAAGTTTCCAAAAATCATGGGATTTAACTCTCATTTATCGAAAATCAAAGGGGTGTGAATCAAAATTACCCTATATATATATATATTTTTTTTTTTTTTGGTATTGTGTGTGTACATATATATTATAAATTTTTTTTGGTCCAATATATAGTGTGTGTATATATATATATAGATAAATAAATAAAAAGAAAAAAGAGAAAAGAAAAAGAATTTTGGACATTTGCGCCATTAATCTTTTTTTGTTAACAAACGTGATAGAAAAAAAGACGTAGGGGGTACGTGTACCACTTTTTCAAACTACAGAGGGTTCTCATACATATTTGAAAGTATAAAGGGGTCTTGTACACTTTCGATAAATCATAAGGGATTACAGTGCTATTTATCCAAAAGTAAAAAATAATATTATAGTAATTGAGTCTTAAGCATTTAAAAGAAATTTCAACTAAAAATATTTGTGTATGAAGACTATATGTCGAAAAAGAATACTTCTTTGTGTTATTGAAAATGCATTTATTACTATAATATTTTTACTATTATTGCATGCCCACATAGAATTACTAATTGTAAATTTTTATTATATCACTATTAATTATATTATTTGAAACTTTCAAAAAGTATGACTAGGAACAACTAACAAATCTTTTAAATCCACTATAATTAATAGTAAAATAGAGGTATTTATGCAAAATGATTGCAAAGGTCAAGTAATGGTATGTAGTGTCTTAATTAAAAAAATGATTATAAAATCCTTATGCATAATCTATTTTTTCCTCTGTTTTAACAATACTTTATTTAATTTCATTTTTCTATTCTTTTATATTTATGACTCTAAAATTTTAGTACGTATGTAAAACTATCTTATATTTATGACTTTGAAATTTTAGTACATAGGTAAAACTAAAATATAAAAATAATTATACATGTATGAGGGGCAGGTTATATGAGAAGAAGAATGCTTATCTCTGCACCGCATCGCATCCCATCCCGCCCTATCTTTGCGTGGAGATTAAAAGTTAATCCTCACCTCTTGTCCCATTCCCCATTCCCCATTCTTACCCCAATCCCCTCCACGATTAAGGGGAGGGGAGAGGAGGGGACGAGTACCAGTAAAACCCACTCTCATTGCCATCTCTATCTAGTTATTCTCTTATCTACTAAATGAGGTGTGTTATAGGCTATAAAATTTGATTTTTTTAAATCTCAACCATTTATTATAAATTTAGAATCTAAATCTTTGCTTTACCATTTTAGCTCCTCTTTAATAGGCATTTACCAAAGCAATAATGTCAAATTCGAATTTCTTTAACAACTATCTTCCCAAATTACGAAAGCTTATAGTTTTTAGCAATAAAATCAAGAAAGAAACATCTCAATTATTCTTTTTAAGGGTTGAATACAGTGATCGAAAAATGATTTAATGTGGTTAAAGGTTTCAAATTCGAATTTATGTCCTCTTATTATAAATATTATTTGACTCTTGACTGACTTAAAATTTTTATTGGGATGTATTGTAACTTTAAGTTGAATCAATATGGTCCTGCTTAAAGTAAGTTTCATTTTCTTTCAAAAAAAAAAGCATATCAATTATCTAGAAATTCTAGTTTTTTTTTTTTTTTTTTTTTGTACCTTCCACCCCCACCTACCCGTACACCCTATTAGATTCGAATACTGGTCTTTCAACTATCAAAAAGAATGAGGTCAAAAAAAAACTATCAAGAAGAATAGCTCATCACTAAACTATTCTAGAATCTCATCTAGATCTAGTCTACCTAGATCTGGACTATCTAGATCTAGCTAGTCTATACTAGATAGAACTAGAATCTATCTAGATCTGTATTCTAGTTTTACTAAATAAAATGATGGATTTGTTTTAAGTTTGAGCAAGTGCGGACCTATGTTACGACGAGTGGGTCTTACAGCCTCCACACACTTTAATGTTTTTTTTAAAAAAATATGTGTATTTTGAATATATTTTTAGACTAAAAAAATAATTTAACCCCCATTAAAAAAAATAATTTTTATATGTAATTGTTAAATTATGTGATTTTAGCTCTATTAAACAAAAATCTTAGTTCTGCTCCTGATTTTGAGCATCGTGTGTGTATTCTTTTCTGTATACCCAAGAATTCAGTATTGAGATTTTTTGTATTTATCATTCATTTAATAGATAAGAGAATTAGTAAACGAAATGGTCCACCCATTTAGAATTTGCATACTGAGCCCCATATAATAGAGTTGATATGCAACTCCCAATAACCAAAAATCCGATGTAGCAAATATCTTAATGGATTAATCGGCCACTTTGCAAGGGGTCCGGGGTTCAAGTCCTGGCAGCGGCTATAACAATTCAATTTTTACCACCAACCCCTTCAACAACTCTTTTTCACTTTGGAGTGGAGTCGCATGCGATTATTCATTTTCTTTTCTTTCTTTCTTTTCTGAAGTATTTCCATTTTTTTTCTCTTTTTTATTTTTTTTATTTTTATAGGAGATCAAAAGTGATTCTCTATCTACCATTTAAGTGACTCAAACTCAAAATTATTTAGGTTTCAAGTGAGGGCTGCTACCATTAAATTTGACCCTCTTGTCTGAAGTATTTCCACTTTTGTGCATTGATGTTTGATTGATTGCTCTTTGAAAATACTATGTAGAAACGAAATCTCTTTAAGGGAGTTGAAGCAATATAAATAGTAAAATATTTACTTAAACCTTTGACTTAAAAACTTTTTCGAAAACAAAATGTATGACTAAAAGTCACAAAGAATTCATTTTGTCCCCTCTCAACCCTTTCATTTGTTATACTTCTTTAACTTTGGAGTGGACTAGCTTGAGATCGTTTCTTTTATATTTAAAGCCTTTCCATTTTGTGCACTAATTATAAGAAAAACAAAAAAAACAATTTATTGCACTATTAATTATTCTTTTTGAAAATCTTATGTAGAAAAAAATTTTAATTGTAGGAAATTAAAGTTTTATAAAGAGAAGAAAATTAATTAAACCTTTGAACCAAAAGCTTTTCTAAACAAACCAAAACAAAATCTATGACTAAAAATTGAAAAAAAAAGTCTTCAAATATTCTCTAACTTTGTCAATTATAAAATTTGGCGTCTCCAAGGTGGTGCCGACTAGCAAGGATAACATGTCAAGATATTTTTTTGGTGCCTCACAAGCCAAATGTAACTCAATTCCATTTTTGTCTAAATTGTGTAATAAATGGGCTTAAGTAGGGCTAATGTCGTTGTTGCACATCAAATATTTCTCACATTCATTAAACAAATCAAAAAAGCCAATATCAATGTCTTATTGAACAATCCTTCATGGTTAAATATCACTAAAACAACCTTTTAAAATGAACAAAGCTAGAATAAATTTTTGGAGCAATAAGGATGTCCTCATAGTTGAGAGTTATTCGTTGATGAACAAGTGGAAAAATCTTTTGTATTTTGTTTTAGAACCTTTTGCTATTATCTTCCTCTCTTATACTCTACCAAAAAAAACATGGATATTGATTTACTATTTTAGTTCTTTTCTAAATTGAAATTTACAAAGAATGGAGAGATTCAAATTTTTCTTTCAACTCTTTGTCCCACTTTTAAAAGTTAATTCTAGTGTATTTGACAAAAATAATAAAGAACGACATCGCTTGCAAATTGCAACGCCTATGCCATCACGAAACAATTCTTTCATTCATTAAAGAATTCAAGAAAGCCTATCCATGGAAGCAGTGCTTAGCCGTTACACACACTGATCAGACATCACCTGACCGGCTGACCCATATATACCACCAAAATAATGGCCTCTTTTATTCCAAAATGATTATAGAACATGTACATACATACTAGGCATATTAGTCTTTAAGTAATACTAATTTATGCCGTTATACAATGATTGAGTATTAACTTGTTATGATCAAAAGTTTTAAATTTAAATTTATATCCTGATATTACAAATATTATTTGACATTTGATTGACTTAGAGTGCTACTACACCACGAGATTTATAACATTAAGGTGGATCCAATATAATGATATTACAAAAACTATTGTTAGAGTTTGTGCAGTGAATGTATAGATTAATCTTGAAGCAATATGACTACTTTGCGTAATGCATGTACTTCTGTGATGACTAACAAGAAACTGCTGCAATAACTTGAGGTAAAGCAAATATGTGGCAATTGCTGTTACAGGTGATATTACAACATTAATTGATACATTAATCCTAACTCAGATAGTTATCAATCAGTTCTTTGACCAGTTAGTTTGTGTCACTTAATGTTTCAACACACTTTAAAATTGTAACCGTGGAAAATAAAAACAAGTAAAACAAACAAAGACACCAAGATTTAACGTGGTTCAACCGTGCGGTCTACATCCACGGGACCTCCCTTGGTTCAACAAACCTGTTCATTAAAAAATCATAAGTTATAACATCAATGGACTTACACAAGTGAAGACTCCCTCTTTACCTTTGACGCCTTGATGATGAACTCTTCTATGAACCTTAGTTTGGCGAGATTCCCTCGACTTGCGACGTTCTCTCCTGAGAACTACACCTTCTTCTCCCGAAGAATGAACAAGAAAAGCAACCAACAGTGAATGCAAAACTCTAAGTCTAATATAATTCACTCACGACTCACTGTGACAGACAGAGTTGCAACACGGAACACATAAGCACTCAAGACAGACTATGTTACAACATGACACGAAACAAAATTCTAAGTTGGTTCTTGCTGCTTGTTCATGCTCCCCCTCTTTTGATAATTACCTCCTTAGCTCCTGCGCGTCATATATATCTTCTTATTTCACATCACCGCCTTAGGCTCCAAGACATTCCTTAACAAAATGCAATTAATGACATGCCATAAATAGCACAACGTAACATGATAAGTTACCATATTAGTTTACCTGCAAATTGTAAAAAGCAAACACCACACATAAGGTAATATACCATTATGAGTTTTGCAAAAACACAACCAATCAATTAGTTGCCAAGAAAAGTACCAATCAAGCACTAATGAACCTTATGACGGTAACAATCTCTCCATTTGGCTTTGTTTTGGCAAAACCTTGAGAAAATATCAGAGCAACGTCCACACAGAAAAACAGTAGCAGAGCAACTATCGAAAATACAAATAAAGGTAAACCAAGGAAAACGTCCAGAGTAATTAAGCAGCGAAGCAGTAACAAAGTATTAACAAAGCAATAATGTACTCCCTTTTTTTGCCAAACCAAAAGCAAAGGATAAACAAAACAACAGGAGCAACAAGAACATAAACACATTATCAGCTACGAGAAGAAG
Organism: Ehretia macrophylla; assembly: GCA_037974665.1. Classification (NCBI taxonomy): domain Eukaryota; kingdom Viridiplantae; phylum Streptophyta; class Magnoliopsida; order Boraginales; family Ehretiaceae; genus Ehretia; species Ehretia macrophylla. The sequence goes on along the minus strand of CM075771.1, from coordinate 53,638,413 downwards.
ACCCGAGGAAATGCTGCATGATGGCATTTTGTCCTTGGAAAAGTTGAGCTAATGTTTGAGCAATTTGATTCTGACTAGCCTGAATTTGGTCTTGAGACGCCTGAATATTGTCTTGCTCGTCTCGCAACTCCTCAATGGCTTTAAAAAATTACTGAACCTGATGTCCTATAGCTGTCTGATCAGCGGAAGAGGTGGCAGAGGATGTTGCAGCACTAGCTTGCTCCCCCTTGATATCATCTTTATCAGCTCCCTGCAAAAATTTCCTAGAGAAGAACAGGGCAGATGGTGGTTTGTGCAACACTTCATCTGTAGTAAGTACCTTATGTTGTGACAAAAGAAATTCACAGATAAGAGAAGGGTATGGCAGGTACTGACTAGCAAAGTTCTTAGCAGCCTCCTCTACAATACGATCAAAAATAGCCCGACCCAAATTTAGGTTTACCCCAGTGCCTATAGAGTAAAGCAAACGGCCCATCTCAACACTGAGGGTTGTAGAATGTTTGGTAGGATACCAATTTGCCATGGCCATTTTATGAAGAGCAGCATACTTAGCAATGAGTCTATTACCCGGCAGTCTGGAGTCAGATTTCCATTCAAATGGCTCACCTACTAGCTCCATAGCAATAGTGGACAAAGCAATATCAGAAATAGGCTCTGCAACTGGCTCACATCCTAAGAACTTATTAAGAGCAGTGGGAGAGAATGCAAACACATGACCTCGCACAAAAGTCTGATGATAGTATTTTGAAGTTGCAACATTCATATTGACGTGCAAATTTGAGTAAAACTCATAAACTAGATTACTAGAAAATGATTTTATCAAAGCAAATGAGCCTAGCAATTTTCTTTCTTTAAGTATCTCAATCAGCCCGGTCCCCTGATAAGATTTTTCATTCAGCGGTTTCTCTGCAACAAACTTTCGTTGTGACACTATCTTAAACTTTTCTTTTGACACAAAAAAGAAAAATTGTAAGGAGTAGGCGATGGAAGGATCATACCCTGGACATGGTTGCCTTGTAACCTTAGGTGACTTAGATCGTGAAGAGTCAGAAAGTTTGGCCCCTTTACGCTTGAAACTCCTAATATGCTTCTTTCTTTTTGACTTGGTCTGACAAAGTGCCTCTGCAAGTGTGGCTTCTGTATCAATATGCCTTGCCCCTTCTTCTTCTGTTCCCGATGTTGCACGCGAAGCTACAACATCTCCTGTGACGAAGACGGGGGTATCCCTGGATTGTGTATTGGGTGACTCAGGAGTAGTTTGGGGTGTTGTGACATGGCCATGCTCCTCAACCGACGCAGTGGCGGAAGATGGTGTTGCAACTGAAGCTGCAGTTGACACTTTGGGCATGGCTTCAGAGTCTGAGGACGATATGCCCTCATTGTGGTGTTGAATCGGTTCAGTGTGAACAACCACGTCCTTCCCTGTTGGAGTCTATAAAGGGTCAATAGACGGTCCTTCAGCCCTTGCTTTGGTACTTCGTGGTTGAAGAGACCTACTAGAGCCTGTATCGCATGACAATAATGCACCACTACCTGCAACTGCTGAAAGAGGAGACGGTTCTTCGATGGTGATAAGATGTGTTGGAACTCCTCCTGGGGCTCCAGGTTTGAGGGTTCCCCAGTGTTTACCACCTGATCTGGTTTTCACCATGATTTGTCCTGAAGAGAGAAAACACCAAGAACTCGAAAAGACAGAGAGAATGTGAGAGAAAGTGAATAGCAAATTAGTAGTGGCAGAGCCAATGTCAGAGTAATAAGCAGATATCAAAAGAAAAAAAAATGCTCAATAGAATCGTGCCCTAATCATGGGTAACTACCCATTAATGTGAACCAATCCCACGATCTTGGGAATTTCAAATGGTAACTGCAAAAATGAAACACCTGCCAATTATCGATATCAAAAGTTCCTGCTCAAAACAATCTTGCCTTTCAGACAACCACCATATGGTATATGAGAGTTGCAACATATTGACATAAGTCACATCAATTTATGATGATCAAACAACTAACACATGTTGCACTTTAAAACAAAATTAGCAGCATATTCCATAATTTGCATATCTTCCAAGAATAAAATTTCTCCCCCTTTTTTATTTTTTACTTTTTATTTTCAAAAAAAATGAAAACCAAAAAAAACACAGCAAATTCAGGCATCATGAGATTACTCGAGAAACTTTACTCATCAATGCTCATTCCAGATAGGGTTTTAATTAATGAACCAAGTGTATGTGTGAGAGGTAAAACTGGAATGACCATTACCTTCAAGTCTGCAAAGTGGCAGAACCTGCTTTACCAGCTCAAACATACCTGATCTTCTATTCATCTTGCAGAAAAGCGCAATATTTTTTTTTTTTGTTTCAGCCCAAGTTGTAACTGAAAGCACTCAACTCTTTTTCAAATATTTTTTTTTCCTTTTCAGCTCATGTTACAAATGGTAGCTTTCACACTGATCTCTTTTATTTTGGACCAGATAGCTCTTTCCAGTGCATGACACTCGTAACCTTTCTTGCTCTTTTTATTGATTTATTTTGAAGACGGATAGAGTACAGGAATGGACTTAGAGAGACTTCTCTCTATTTCTCTAGTCATCAGATAAGTCAAGCTCTGGCACTTGCAGACTATCCAGACAGCTTTCCCAATCAAAACCTTAAGGTGCTTGATAGAAAATGGTTCACAAATTAAATCACAAGCCGAATTGAACATTAGATTTTCAGATTCCTCAAGCTTTTTCAAGTTCCTGATAAAAAATCATGATGTAACATTATATACTACAGATACCTATTGCCTTTCTTAGAGTTTCGAATCTCAGAGGATCTAATGCTTTAGTGAAAATGTCTGCTAACTGTTTCTCTATTGCAACATGTTCCAAAACAATGACTTTTATTTCAATAAGTTCACGAATAAAATGATGTCTAATGTCAATATGTTTAGTGCGAGAATGCTGAATAGGATTCTTTGATATGTTAATTGCACTCAAATTATTACAATAAACAGTCAAGACCTGATTTTTAATACCATAATCATCCAGCATCTGCTTCATCCATAGGAGTTGAGCACAGCAACTTCCTGCAGCTATATACTCAGCTTCTGCTATAGATAAGGATATTGAGCTTTGTTTTTTTGCTATACCAAGACACCATGTTGTTTCCAATGTAGAAATATCCTCTTGTTGTGCTCTTCCTATCATCAGCATTTCCTGCCCAATCAGCATCACTAAATCCAACAAGATTAGTGTTAGTGTCATTGGTAAACCAGATTCCAAGACCTATTGTTCCACTCACATATTTGATAATTCTTTTTACTGCAAGCAAGTGAGATTCTTTTGGATTTGCATGATATCTGGCACATACTCTATCACTAAAACAAAGGTCAGGTCGACTAGCTGTGAGGTACAACAGGCTTCCTATCATACTCCTATATAGTCTAGGGTTAACAAAATTTCTCGTTTTCACTCTTTGTCAATCTAGTGGTTACACTCATGGGGGTTCTTGAGAACTTAGCAGATTCTAGACCAAATCTTTTGACAAGATTTCTAGCATACTTCTCTTGAGATATAAAGATCCCATCCTTACACTACTTAACCTGCAACCCTAGAAAGTAGGTTAGCTCTCCAACCATGCTCATTTCAAACTCAAGCTTCATGTGCCTAACAAATTCATCAACCTTATTCTTTGAAGTTACACCAAATACAATGTCATCAACATAAATTTGAGCAATGAGAATACCTGATCCAAACCTTTTGATGAATAATGTTTTGTTTACTCCTTCTCTTTGGTAGCCTTTATCAAGCAAGAACTTTGTCAACCTGTCATACCAAGCTCGTGGAGCTTACCATATCTCGATAGCTCATCTTGGGTTTACCTCTGGTTCGAATTCCATCATATATTGAGCCAATCACATCTGATGGATCATGATTCCTGTGAACCTGTGGTAGTTCATTTTGAGTTTCTTCAGTGGTTCTATATGTTGTTCCACCACTTGTTGTAACATCATATGAATCATTGTCTGTTAGTTCAGGTGTTGCATTTTGCTCAGCCACTTTAGGTTCCTTTGTTCTTTCTTCCTTCCGTGTTCCAGCATCGTTGGCAACATCAGATCTTAGATCACTGGTGCTGGTTTCTTCTATTGATTCACCTCTAGACTCACGATCATTCAAGATGTAACAGGTACTGCCAAATACATGAAAATAACCTAGTGAGGGTTTCTTACCTTTCCAAATTTCGTACGAAGTTTTGGTAGTACCTGGTCGCAAGAAAACTCGATTTATGGTATAACATGCAGTGTTAACTGCTTCTGCCCAAAACCTGTGCTAGAGTTTTTTATCATTCAACATCACACGAGCCATTTCTTGGATTGTCCTATTCTTTCTTTCAACCACACCATTCTGTTGTGGGGTCTTTGGGGCAGAGAATTCATGGGTTATTCTATGTGAATCGCAAAACTCAGTGAACAAATGATTCTCAAATTCCCTTCCATGATCGCTTTTTATCCTAATGATTCTCTGAATATCGCAATTTTTTCAGTTTTCAGTTTTAAGCACAATTTCTTAAACACCTCAAAGGTTTCTAATTTTTCTCTAAGGAAATCCACAAATGTGTATCTCGAAAAATCATCCACACACACAAACACATATCTTTTTTCCTCCAATGCTCTCGGTTTGGATTGGACCCATAAGATCCATGTGCAAAAGCTCCATGATTTCCTTAGTTGACACATACTGCAACATCTTATGAGATGTTCTTACTTGTTTGCCTATTTGACGGGAACCACACACACCTGGTAATCTGTCTTTCAATTTTGGCGCTCCTCGGATCGCACCTGTATTTACAATTTTGGTCAGCAAATCATAATTTATGTGTCCCAACCTTTGATGCCAAATTTCAGCATTGTCACAGGTACTGTTGTAACATGACAGTGGTTGTTCCTGAGGTGATGTGAGCAAATAACAGTTGTCAGATGATCTTTTTCCTGTAAGCACACAGTTGTTAGTAATGTCTAACACATGACAACCCTCTTTAATAAATTTTACATATAGGCCTTGATTACACAATTGACTAATACTGATGAGATTAGTTTTTAAGCCATCCACATGCAGCACTTTCTTGAGCCTCGTAAATCCTTCAATATTCAAGGTTCCTCTCCCAAGTATTTTTCCTTTGACCCCATCACCAAAAGTGACCTGGCCTTCATTGCACTTCTTGTAATTGCTCAAAGTTTCACGCATACCTGTCATATGTCTAGAACACCCACTATCAAAATACCAAGAGTTAGCAGTACCTGATTGCATAGAAGTATAAGCAACAAAACATGCCAAGTCTGATTTCTTTACCCAAAATTGTCTTACCTTGTGCTACCGACTCATATGTGAAGATCTCTTTTGCTGCCTGAACGAGCTACCTTTTTCTTGTATCCTTTGAAACCTAAAGCAGTGAGGTTTGATGTGTCCTGGAGCAAAATAGTAGTGACATATAGGAATAAACTTGTTCTTCTTTTTCTTATATTTCCTCAGTGATGTTACAGCTATTGTTGTAACATCTATAACCAGAATATTTTTTCCATTATTCTGTGCAGTTTCAACTTTATGTTCAAATTCTAGATTCTTTGAACTTTTGACAAAAATGGTTTTTCCAGAAGTTTCTCCTTCATAAACACCAAGTCCAGTATGATCACTACTTGATTTTTGAATGGATAACATGTGATCCAATTTTTCAGTTCCAGAATTTAGCATTTTTATATTTCACTGCATCTGTCTTAAGTCATGTTGCATCATCTGCACTTCCACCAATCTTTCTTCAGCAAGGTTTTTTAGTTCAGACTTTTGTCTTTCCAACTCAAGAATCTTCAACTTCAATCCCTCGTTCTTCTTACAAACAAATAACCATTTTTCATACATTTCTTTGTATGTTTTCATGACTTCTTCGTCATCCAAGTCACAATCACTGTCTGACTCAATGCAATCAGACTTACTTATTTCATCGGTTGTTTCTCCCGGTGTTACAACAGTCGTACCTGCTTCCTCGTTCAGACTGATTTCTTGTGTTGTTGTTGCAGTCGTAAATGCAACAAAATTGCTGGTATGCTCCTCATCACTCTCAGACGATTCCTCCGATTCCTCATCACTTCAGGTCACATTCATGGCATTTTTCTTCTTCTTTAAGGTATTTGCACATTCTGCTTGAATGTGGCCAAACCCTTCGCATTCTCGGTATTGTATGCCTTTGCTCTTCCTTTTTTCATCAGTTGGTTTGAGCTTTTGCTTCTTGAATGTGTCAACCACCATTGCATCCTGAGGTTTTCTATCAAAATTCAACTGCATGAACCCTTTTCTCCATTTGTCCCATTTCTTCAGAACTCTGTTGAAATTCTTGGTAAGCAATGCTAAGGATTCAGAGATTTCAGATTCCTCATCATTCGAAGACCTTAGCATCCCATTGCTTTCAACATCAGCCATCAGAGCAATGCATTTTTCCTTCTTCCTTTGTTTGAACTTCATCTCAAAAGTTTGAAGTGACCCTATTAGTTCATCAATCTTGATTTCATCAACATTTTTTGATTCTTCTATGGCAGCCACCATGATTCCAAATCTGTCTGGAAGAGATCTAAAGGTTTTCCTTACAAGCTTAGCATCAGAATATTTTTCTCCCAGAGCAAAAGATTCATTCACAATATCACACAATTTTGCATTGAAATCCACAATGGTTTCATCCTCATGCATTCTTAATTCCTCGAATCTGGTAGTAAGCATCTACAACTTTGTTCTTCTGACTGATGATATTCCTTCATATGCTGTTTGTAATATCTCCCAAGCATCCTTCGCAGATTCACACGATGAGATTAACTTGAATTGGTTCAAGTCAACAGCATTGAATATTGCATTCAGCGCCTTAGAATTCCAACTTGCCATAAGATCTTCATCTTTGGTCCATTCTGTTTCAGATTTAGTTGCCACAATGCCCTTATCATCTGTTTTGGTAGGAGTTGTCCAGCCAGTCAAGATAACCTTCCATGCTTTCTCATCAATAGATTTGATGAATGCCCTCATACGAGTACGAGTAATTCGCACCATCCAACAGCTGTGGCTTAGAGATGGACCCTCCTTCAAGCAATGTGTCCATACCTTTTCCTGCAAAACAAATAGCTAACTCCCACGAATCTAACCAAATTAGTTCGTAACCTGCTCTTGATGCCACTTGTTAGAGTTTGTGCAGTGAATGTATAGATTAATCTTGAAGCAATATGACTACTTTGCGTAATGAATGTACTTTTGTGATGACTAACAATAAATTGTTGCAATAACTTGAGGTAAAGCGAATTTGTGGCAATTGTTGTTACAAGTGATGTTGCAACATTAACTGATACATTAATCCTAACTCAGATAGTTATCAATCAGTTCTTTGACTAGTTAGTTTGTGTCACTTAATGTTTCAACACACTTTAAAATTGTAACCAGCAGTGGAAAATAAAAACAATCAAAACAAACAAAGACACCAAGATTTAACGTGGTTCAACCGTGCGGTCTACATCTACGGGACCTCCCTTGGTCCAACAAACCTGTTCATTAAGAAATCGTAAGTTACAATATCAATAGACTTACACAAGTGAAGACTCCCTCTTTACCTTTGACGCCTTGATGATGAACTCTTCTATGAACCTTAGTTTGACAAGCTCCCCTCGACTTGCAACGTTCTCTCCCGAGAACTGCATCTTCTTCTCCTGAAGAATGAACAAGAAAAACAACCAACAGTGAATGCAAAACTCTAAGCCTAATATAATTCACTCATGACTCACTGTGATAGACAGAGTTGCAACACGGAACAAATAAGCACTCAAGACAGACTGTGTTATAACATGACAATGAACAAAATTCTAAGTCGGTTCTTGCTGCTTGTTCGTGTTCCCCCTATTTTGATAATCACCTCTTTAGCTCCTGTGCGTCATATATATCTTCTTATTTCATATCACCGCTTTAGGCTCCAAGACATTCCTTAACAAAATGCAATTAATGACATGCCATAAACAGCACAACGTAACATGGTAAGTTACCATATTAGTTTACCTGCAAATTGTAAAAGGCAAACACCACACATATGGTAATATACCATTATGAGTTTTGCAAAAACACAGCCAATCAATTAGTTGCCAAGAAAAGTGCCAATCAAGCACTAATGAACCTTATGACGGTAACAACTATATTACAGGTCAATGTTTTACAAAACTCATCAAGTTTATTCTTGTTATCGTTCATCAAATTTGAAGGGAAATCACGAACTTCTTTATACCTTCTAAAATTATCTTTTAAATTCAAGTTAGTTTCAATATTTACTCAAATTTTAAGTTTTTCAATATTTACTCAAATTTTAAGTTTCTGTTTTTTTTTTTTTAATTCAAGGACGGCTTAAACTATTTTACATAACTTAAAATACTGCATACTATGCTAAATTGATTTTAAGATATTTCGCACCTAAAACGAGAATCATACCACTAGATAAAATGGTTAGTTACTCAAATTTTAAGTTTAAGGTAATCTCTGGAAAATAACATATGCCTATATCTTTTCTGGTGAAAGACATATATTTGATAACGTGGTCACTTTTTATCGTGGTTTAACGTGAAAAAATGGTACTCATAAATGTTGGACATCTTATGGATCGTTGTATCACTGAAAAATAATAAATTGCATATTAGAGGCCGGTAACTAATGCAATAAGAAATCTAAAATAGATTTAAAATTCGGAACATATATACAACTTAAAATAAGAATTTTCTGCAATAAATTAGGTTAAATAAACAAAATATATAATTGTAATTTAAGAGTATAATGGAAAGGACAAACCAGAAATAAAATGAGATTAGATCGAGGCCTGAGTTGGACTCAGTTTTCTTAAGACTTTAATGCCCTGCTACGGTTCTGACAGTTGATAGCGTAAGCCTCCCAGGATACAACGATCTTACCTTCTTGCAATAGGAGCATATCAAATTACAAGAACCGACGAACCCAAAAAAAATGCATAACTCTCTCTAACATGCATATGATGCAGAAATAAGAATGAAAGCTTAAACACTTAAACTTTCTAACATTTTCTACGTTTATGTTTCTGCTTCTTTTCTCCTTCCTCTGTATATCTTTTATGTCTCCTTTTTTTCTTTAACTTCTTCAACTCCATGGCTATATATAGCAAAACTATGGCCTGAGATGATGGACGAACCAATGGAAAACCAAAATCAACTTTGCGGCTAGCTTTAACCATTGTCAAAGGAGTTGAAAATCAGCATAGAAAGCAAAGTGAACAACCAAAGTTTTCCATAATTCCAACTGCAAAGTTCTTGAGTAGCCAGCCACCAAATAAGCAGTCAGCCACCAAATCTCTAGATCATCAAGCTGACCATTTTCATTCATACTTCCAACAATCCCCCACATGAATGGAAATGAATGTAACATAATGCAAAATACAGACACTTGAGAGAGAGTTCAAAAAGAAAGATACTGTATCAAGATAGGTAGCTTTTGGCCTTGAACCTTCTCTAGTGAGAACTATCAGATTTACTCGCTAACCAGTGAACGCGATATCTTGAACTGTTCAGCCTTTGTGTAAACCAAGTCAATAGAACTCACACAGTATCCCTCTAGACATTTCAGGATTCTCACTGTTGTGTTCATTTTGGTCCTGAACAACTCCCAGATTCATGAGTACTCTAGAGAATTTAGCCTTACAAATTCTCGTAGGAGCGACCCACAGTCTACTCACATAGGTGATCACTTATTAAGAGTATCCCTGCAATACACCACTTGGATTTTCCAAGATATAAGTATCATTAAAAGCATAGCTTAGCCTAAACCACATGCAGGCAACACTGTCTGCTCGTCATAGGAATAGGTAGAAGTATTACCCCACAGTGCTCCCACTGAGTTGTACATAATTCAGTTTTTCCCTTTGAACCTAGATCCAGGGATCTCCTGTCAATAAGGTATGGTTTACTATTATGACAACTCTTTAGAATTAGGTTTTAAGACCTATTCCCCTCGACGAATTATACTTGCTCTCTATTTAAACCTTTCATAAAAGAATCTGCAATGTTATCTTTTGACTTTACATAGTCACTAGAGATAACCTCATTAGAGAGCAATCTTCTTACGGTTTTATATCCAAGACATATATGTCTAGACTTACCGTTTATACATACCACTTTGTGCCCTTCTAATCAATGATTGACTATTGCAATATTTACAAATAGTTGGCATAAGCTTTGGCCAATCAAGAATATCCTTTAAGAAATTATGAAACCACTCGGCTTCTTTTCTAGCCATAAACTCATATTCCACCGTGAATCTGACTATACAAAATTTGCTTAAAGGAATTCCATTGAGATAGCTACACCCCAAAGATAAAGACATATTCCCTTATGGATTTGAGTCTTTTAAATCAGATATCCACTTAGTATCATTGTATCCTCCTAATACAGTTGGATATTCTGCAACAAGCAGCCCATAGTTCAAAGTATATCTTGGATACCTTAGAACTCTTATAATAGTTGTCCACTAGACTGTCTCACAATTTATGATAGAATACCATAAATATACGAATACTCTAACCGAGATATTCCTTCACTAGATGTATATTTACATCCATAGGTGTCTTCACTGGACTATTTTCTTCAATACAATGAGATAGAGACTCGATTAGTCCATCAGATAATTTGGTAATTTTAATTTCCAAAATACCATTTACCACACCTAAATGTTTCACATCAGAATTACTCAAAAATTTAGTCTTAATGACATCATTATCGCTTCCAATGACCAGCATGTCATTTACACAATGACATCTTCTTGAGTAGAAATATATTTGTCATATTCCTAATATCTCATGTCATTGTTGTGTAGCTTGTTTTAATCCACAGTGATTTTATAAGCCTACACACCTTTTTATGGAACCATAGACCCCTCGGGTTGTTTCAAATAAATCTCTTCATTTGAGTCATTATTTAAGAAGGTTTTCTTTTACATCCATTAAATGTAATTCACAATTATTCATAGCTGCAATAGCTATCAACATCTAAATAGATGTTAGTCTCGTAATTGTTGAACATGTGTTCAAGTAATAGCGACTTTGCTTACAATTCTTGATTACAAGTCTAGTCTTGTACTTGTCAATAGATCCACCAAATTTATCTTCCTTTAGAAAATTCAATTACACCTTAAAGGTTAATTTGTGGAAGAATGACCACCAATTTCCATATATAAAGGAATTAATCCACTAATAACAACCTTTTCCTAAAAAGGAACTTCAAGAGTTGTCATTATTTCCTTGATCGTACAAGCTCATTGAGACCAAAAGACTTAGGCATTATAGCACTCTTGCTATGTCTTGGCTCATCTTTATTGCCATTTGATATAGCTCTTTCACTATATCACTTTCATGACTACTACTCACAGTATCATGAAGAACCGAAATCTTACAAGGATATAATTTCTCAAAAATTCTACATCCTTGACTTTAAACAACTTTGTCGAATCACTCATGTTATGATCTTCTACATCCTAGGTCTTCTCGATCATGTTGTTCATTGGGAATTAAAGAGGGAAGAACGAGCAGACATTGAATGATTAATTTCGATTTCTTGTTATCGTGGAATTCGTCATGACATGCATGTCCTCAATTCTTTGAACTTGTGCACAAAAAATCTTGTATAGCGCAATAAAGATGTAATCAATATTCTTAGGGTCTAACCTCGACCATTCTAGGAGTAGAAACTCCTATTTCACCAAAATACCACCACATTTTGAGTATTCAGAAAGGTGGTCAATATTTCCAACCTTACATATAGGTGTCTTGTAAAATACTTGTGGGTTGCTTGTCAAAATAGCCTTTCCCCTCAAGTACTAAAGTTTCCTTTAATCAACAAAGCATTTAACACCACTTTGTTGAAGTGAACAAGGAACCACAATTAATGAACAATACCATGTTCAATATAGTATTAAGGAAATAAACATTGCCTCCACTATTTAACACATTTATGTTGATTCACATTCTCATTTATATTTTGTTTAAATACTTTCAAAACCTCGTGTTTGAAATTTTATAAATAAACCTCATAAACTCTTGTGCAAATATTTAAAAAGTAATAAAATACTTTTTTCCGCCTCTTACTTGCACAAACTTTAATTCACAAATACCGTAGTGAATTTGTTTTTGACTTTGAACTCCTCAATAAGTTCCAAAGTCCCCGAACTCTTCAATGAGTTTTAATGATTTGTATCTTTGGATACTCTACTATGCAAATAATAAAAATTCGTTTCTTCTAATTTATCACATCAAAAATTAGGAGGCTCCAATAGAAGTATTGAAAAATTATTTGTTTCCACAAACATTTGGTACAAAGGTTTTTAAAACTCAATTTTAATAAACCATCACATAAGTATCTTCAAAGCATGTATAAACACATATATACATATATCATATCCATAAGAGCACAGTGCAATTTGGTATGTAGTTATTTAAACAAATAACTTTTATACTATTACAATCATAGTATATAAATCTATGTTCATGAAAATACATATCATAATCACATTTATGAATTATTTTTCATATTTTATTAGTTCTCAAAAAGGTTCACCCAAAATATTATACTTTCAACTATCATATTTTTCTGTCCAATTCTTTGCTCCTACTAGTATTGGCCTAGAGGCCAAATTTGAGCAAATATTAGAATGAGAAAAATATAATTTAACTCATTCATAAGTACAAATCAAATTTTATTTCAATCATAAATAAAACATGACATAAAATCTCATTTTGCCTATTAAAAGACAATATTCCAACCACTTGAGATTATTGTATAAGATGCAAATATCTTCTCATTTTCATTTATCAAATTAACCACATATTTGTATGTCATATAACCAAGGATTTTGAGTTGTACTAGAATATACACATTCTCCAAATATTTAAAAGAAATTATATTTCTACTAGAAACACAATCTAGGAAATATAATAGGCATGAGAGAATAAAATACCGGATGTGAGTTATAAGTATTTAAACTGCCACCTCACTAATAATTAGTAGTCCACGCATTTAAAAGACCAATAGAAGACATTAGCTTAGTGGCCATGCAACTTTTCAACTACCTGGAAGTCTCATGTTCAAAACATGGCAGCCACAATTACAAATTATTTTTTCTCAAAACCCATGTGGGTCCATGCTACACATGATTCTCAATAACCATGTTTGCCATCTATCAAAAGTCATGGTAGTCACAAATTGACTTTTGTCTTCAAAACATTAGTGGGTCCAGTCTGCACATGACACACAATAAACAAAATTAGCAATCCTCAAATCAAGTATGCTATCACGTGAATTTTGCATGATTTATATATTTCACCAATTATCATGTGCCACTTGTCACACATTCATTGGCAGTCAAAGATAGCAAATAAAACGACGTATTTTTTGGTTATCTTCTTCTTCACAACCATGCAAATAATTTTTTCAGATTATAAACAATCTTTAAAAATTCATAACTCTTTCATCTTTAGTTCAAATCATACGAAACTTGAACCATTAGGTTCGTAAAATTGAGTAGAATATAAATACACAAATTAATCTCTCATTCAAGATACATCACATAACCCATCATGCACGGGAATCATGTATCTATATAAACAAATACACAATGTTTAATAGGAACTCATTTAGGAACACCATATAATCATTAACGAGCCTATATTATTTTTTAATATCCCAACAATCAGAATAGAATAGGCTCTCACGGATAGAACATGCTTGCTCTATTTTTCAGGATTATACAGTCATTCAAAACATAGTTTTACTCTTGCATTTAAAATTAATTATAACCAAATTTCGTATAAAAGAAAAAAATTTGTACCGCATACCAGTACGTAAGAAAATATGCACCTTAAAGTAAGTAGACTTAGAATAGGCAGACCACAAGCAATCCCCAATACAGATCCATAATGATCATGTAATAATATAATATATCAAATACATGTTGTGATTCAAACAACAAGCAACAAATCATATAATATGATATTATAACATGACTATAGATACTATTTAAAGCACATATAATACATTAGTATACTGCATGCAGTAAGTTAACTTTGGAAACAAGAACATTTATTAGATAGGATAACAAACGCATGCACAAAATAATCGTATAGAACCAATGCACGTTCTGGAGATTTCAAAAGCAGATTAGAGTCTTAAGATTGTTGGACATCTTATGGATCGTTGTATCACTGAAAATAATAAATTACATATTAGAGGCCGATAATTAATGCAATAAGAAATCTAAAATAGATTTAAAATCCGAAACATATATACAACTTAAAATAAGAATTTCCTGCAATAAATTAAGTTAAATAAACAAAATATATAATTATAATTTAAGAGTATAATGGAAAGGACAAACCAGAAATAAAATGAGATTAGATCGAGGCTTGAGTTGGATTCAGTTTCCTTAAGACTTTAACGCCCTACTACGGTGCTAACAGTTGATAGCGTAAGTATCCCAAGATACAACGATCTTACCTTCTTGCAATAGGAGCACACCAAATTACAAGAACCGACAAACCCAAAAAAATGCAAAACTCTTTCTAACATGCATATGATGCATAAATAAGAATGAAAGCTTATAAACACTTAAACTTTCTAACATTTTCTACGTTTATGTTTCTGCTTCTTTTCTCTCTCCTCTGTATATCTTCTCTGTCTCCTTTTTTTCTTTAACTTCTTCAACTCCATGGCTAGCAAAACCATGGCCTGAGATGTTGGACCAACCAATGGAAAACCAAAATCAACTATTCGGCTAGCTTTAACCATTGTCAAAGGAGTTGAAAATCAGCATAAAAAAACAAAATGAACAACTAAAGTTTTTCATAATTCCAACTGCAAAGGTCTTGAGCAGCCAGTCACCAAATGAGCAGTCAGCCACCAAATCTCCAGTTCATCAAGCTGACCATTTTCATTCACAGTTCCAACAATAAATACTTTGAAACTTGTGATAAAAGCGAAAGAGATAATATGATTTTCGAAATATCAAATCCTATTTTACAAATCCCAATAAAAGTTGACTACAAGGGATGAAATATGGACATGGATTAGTATAATACATAAATTAGCACATGGATTACTATAATATAGAAATTTGCACATGGATTTAATAGGATGGTTCTCACTCTATATGCAAGAGGTCCTAACCCTCAACAGGTATAATATTTTTTTTGTTTGATATAATACTGACTTATACATCTTTTAAATTAAAAAATATATATATACCTGTACAGTTTTATGTCCATGTCCTTGGCCTCAAGAGTACTTCAAGATCCATATAAACTATTAAAAATTCAATTTTTTTTTTTTTGCTTAGCGAAGTGATTCACTGAACGTCAACAAAACTCATACTCTTAAAAAAAAATACCTGTACAGATTTATGTTGATCTCTTTGGCCTCAAGAGTACTTCAAGATCCATATAACCTACTAAAAATTCAATTTTTTTTTTCTTTGCTACGTTGGCGAGGTGATTCAAATACCTGTACAGTTTTATGTCCATCTCTTTGACCAAAAGAAACCAATTTTCAATACCCAAAAGGCCAAAAATCCAATTTTGCTCTCTCAAGTTTTTCGCAAAGTTTGAGTCTTTTTGCTAGAAGAAAATCATCATCAAAGATGGCACTTGTGGTGGCTGCTTCTTCTTCTTCCTCTTTGGCCAAAAGAAACCAATTTTCAATACCCAAAAGGCCAAAAACCCAATTTTGCTCCACAACCATCTCAAGTTTTTCGCAAAGTTTGACTCTTTTTACTAGAAGAAAATCATCATCAAAGATGGCACTTGTGCTGGCTGCTTCTTCAACAGCAGCTACTGAAAAGTCTAAGGAAATGTATCCTGGTGAGGCAAAGGGGTTTGTGGAGGAGATGAGGTTTGTGGCTATGAAATTGCATACAAAGGATCAAGCTAAGGAAGGTGAAAAAGAGCCTGAAGGCAATCCTCTGGCTGAATGGGAGCCTAGTGTTGAAGGGTATTTGAAGTTCTTGGCGGATAGTAAGCTGGTTTATGATACTCTGGAAAGGATTGTGGAAAAAGCTGCTTTTCCTGAATGTGAGTGTCTTTTTAAAAACGTGTCTACTTGTAATCTCTTAGGCTCCGTATGTTTGCCGTAAAATATTTTTTTAATTTTTAGTATTTGATAACATCGAAAAATTAGTTAACTGAAAAATATTTTCTAATCAACAATTGCGGCTGTTTTTGTTTAATTTTTCGGTGTTTGGTAACACCGAAAAATTAGTCAATTGAAAAATATTTCCAGGTCAACAATTACTACTAGTATAAAATTTAGAAAAATATTTTTATGTCTTTTAAGAAAAAAAAATATTTTACAAAACTCATTGTATATCCAAACACCATAAAATATTTTCTAATATTCTATTTTTCAAAAAAAATATTTTCTCTTAATAAATTATTTTACGACAAACAAACGGAACCTTGGTTTCCTCTTCAAAATGATCGTGGATCCCATTTCTATTTCTAATACATGAACCCTATTAATTGATATTAAAAACGTCCACTTTTTTAAAAAACTCTCAATCTTTTATGATATGTTGGATTGACGTCCTTTTTGCAATGATGCTTTAACTTTAATCGTATAATGTTGTATATGACCAATGTGGTTCCAACCTTTTCAAGAATTCATGCATAAGAAGAGTTTTAAATACCGAACTATACTTTTTGGTAGATAAAAATTCAATTTAAATTCCATGAGTTTACAATAAATTTCGAAGTCCCCATGAGATTTTTGCAATTGATCATCATTTTTTTGCTTCTCTCTCATGGATCTGTTTTTTTTTCTCTTTTTTCTAATTTTTATTTATTTCTGTTGCTGCTGTCATGGATATCTCTTTTATATTTATACTAGTAAAAACAATTTCTCTCTCTTTCTCCTTCTTCTGATTGGTTGATCTGGTAATAGTAATGTTTTCACTTGTTCTTTTTCGTCTGTTTTTTGATAACCGGGGATTTCACAAATTTCCTTTTCTGATCTGACCTTTCAGCAACAGTTTACTCTAAGTACTTGATTAATTTCTAATTTTAAGTAATAAGTCGGGATATACATTCATCTTATATCGAAAAATCACCAACGCTTTATCTGTTTAATTTTTCGTCTATAGATGGTGAATTCAGGAACACAGGATTAGAAAGGTCAGAGAGTCTTGCTAAAGATCTGAAATGGTTTAAGGAACAAGGTTATGCCATCCCAGAACTATCTTCTCCTGGCATCAGCTATGTTCAGTACCTCCAAGAATTGTCAGAAAAGGATCCGCAAGCATTTATTTGCCACTTCTACACGATCTACTTTGGACACTCTGCTGGTGGTCGAATGATCGGGGAAAAGGTGCATTTATATGAGATTAATTTTAAATAATAGGGATAAATTTAAAATGTTACGAAAATAATAAGGATTAAATTAAATTTTTTAGAGAAATAATAGAAACGAAATTTAAAATTTTTGAAGAAACAATAGAGATAAAATTAAAAAAATTTAAACAATAAAAACAAAATTGAAACTTTTTTAAAACAATAGAAACTAAATGTGTTGTTTTCCATAATTCTACATACCATACATTTTTTTTTTTTTTTTTGTAGAACTAAGAATTTTATTAAAATGAAACCTGTGTTACAAGGGAGAATTATCCTATATCCGTAGGATGAAAGTCATTTACAAAAATATTAAATAATAAAGGAGGGGGGCAAATCACCCAGTCAAAGGCTAACTTATCAGCAAACTTGTGTTTAGCCACCTAATTTGTAATTTGGTTAGTTGTCCTTCTAATAAATTAAAACCTAACATGGTCGATCTCAACTGCAATCAATTTAATGTCATCCACAATAGATTTGATAACCCAGGAGGATCCATTAGTAGATGAGTTGATGACATTCAGAACAACAAGTGTATATATGTATGGTATGTATGCTCCGGGTATACATACCATACTCGTGCACTAAATTATTTTCTTCGTTGTTTTTAGGTAGCCAAAGAGATACTTGACAACAAGGAGTTGGAATTTTACAGATGGAATGGTAACATGTCCCAACTGTTGCAAAATGTCAGGGAGAAGCTGAATCGAGTTGCTCAAGTAATAAGTTTTCCAGTTAGTGTAATATCTCTTTTTCATTTTTTTTTCTCTCTGTATTGGTACGATAACCTTCTAACCTGCAATCTAACACACGTCTCTGGATTTTTATACAGAACTGGACCAGAGAGGAGAAGAATCGTTGTTTGGAAGAAACTGAGAAATCATTCAAGTTTTCGATCGACATCTTCCGTTTGATATTGTCATGAAAGGGCACAAGTTTGTTTGTAACTTTCGTAATTTGTTGTTGTGTTTGTTAGTTTGCATACATGATATTTTAAATTTTTATTACTAACAATAACGTTGAGGAATAATATCCCGTATTTATTCATGGCTAGTTATGCGATTTACATACAATTACAAATATCATATAATCTATTATATGAAAGAGTAGTTTTAGGATTACCTTAACGAAGACAGATTTGATTTAATGTTTGATGCAATTCAAGCTCCCCATGTGTGAAGCCTCTGATAATCCCAGCGAGAAATCAGTAAACTCCCACTAGAATTTTAGGAGAAATTAAAACTATGAAAGACATAATTTGTATTAGCTCATTTGTTTGTCATAGTTTTTTATAAATTAACGCCCAATTAATTTATCTTTTAATTG
The DNA here is from genome assembly GCA_037974665.1 of Ehretia macrophylla. Lineage (NCBI taxonomy): Eukaryota > Viridiplantae > Streptophyta > Magnoliopsida > Boraginales > Ehretiaceae > Ehretia > Ehretia macrophylla. The sequence goes on along the minus strand of CM075771.1, from coordinate 53,619,652 downwards.
GGAACTACTTCTATAATATATTATTAATAGTAGACTCTCGCTACTCATATTCTTAACCTCTTAAGTATAAGATCTACAAATATAATTCTAAGGACTTTATTTAAATCAATCAACATATTAATCAAAATAAATAAACTGTCCATTAATAAAATATAATTTAAAATTTATGTCCTAATAAATTACAATTAATTTGGTTTTTAGGGCACTAAGTCTAACTGTGTGTATATAGTGTTCCATAAACAAATAGTAAACTGAATATATTGAACAATGGTTTTATTATCAATGTGGAAAGGTTATTATTGATGTTGTACAGATAAATATAGCTAGTTGTTTTCATTAAAATAACTCTAATATGTGCATTCTAGAATTTCCTTTCATAGTCTAGGCATAAGGGAGGAGACTGCACCTGTTTAAAAGCGAGAATATATAGAAGTTGTACATTATAAGAGAGATAAAAGAAGAACTGAGAAAAGTTAAATAAAAACTTTAAGACGAAATGTATTATGTATGGAGTTTAGACAGAAGATAATTTTAGACATAAATGAATGACATTATTAGATCCATAGCCAATCTCACCTAATAAAGGATTATTTTGGTTTCTAAATGAGCTCCTGAAAATGTCCTGTAATAGATGAAAGAGCATAATATGTCCTCGTGGTGATGAACTAGATATAGAATCTAAATTATTGATAGTAAATTGATAAATAGTGTTTTATTTTAATCTATAATTGTAACCCAAGATCGATTGTATGAAAGTATTTTTTTATACATCCCTTTTAGTCTCAACTCCGGGGATGCAATTGGACATTGTGTTGCATGTTCTTTGCAAAAGCTTTTGATGTCTTATCATCTTAAGAGCGCTGTTAGATATTACTGTATTTTCATAAGTCATTTAATACATCTTATGTTAATGTTTAGTTGATATATTCAAAGAAGAGCTAAACTAAATATCGACATAAGATGTAATAAATGAATAATAAAAATAGAGTCATATCTAATATTTCACTCATCGAACATAAATGAGAAGGTATCTAGCATTCCTCTCGTATTAAATACATAATACATTCAGGAGTACGATTATTTGATTAAGAGCAGAAGCCAAGAAGTGTCAGGAAACGAACGTATTAAATTGGAAAGTCAAATGAAACAAAGAAGCGCCTGTAGCTCAGTGGATAGAGCGTCTGTTTCCTAAGCAGAAAGTCGTAGGTTCGACCCCTACCTGGCGCGAGTCAACTTTTCTATATATTTTTCCTAACTTGTCTTTTTCAACTTGTATTCCATTCATTCTTTTTTTTTTTTTTTTTTTTTGGTAAATAGAAACTTTCATTAATAAGATACAATTATCCAACCCCTTGGAGTTGAAAGTTAGAGTACAAAAGATCCCTACCTGGCGCGAGTCAACTTCTCTATATTTTTTTCCTAAGTTGTCTTTTTCAACTTGTATTCCATTCATTCTTCTTTTTTCTTTTTTTTTGGTAAATAGAAACTTTCATTAATAAGAAATGAAGATACAATTATCCAACCCCTTGGGGTTGAAAGTTAGAGTACAAAAGATTTGGGGGGTGGGGGGGGGCAAAGATTCCTACTTACACAACACTTAACGACCCAATTTGTGATCCAATTTGCAGTCCTCTTTTTACACTAAAAACGAATATTATTGAAATTAGCTGCATTTTTTTAATATCATCTACTACAGATTTAATCTTCCATTCATTCAAGCACAAAATTTATTGCTTAGATCAAAAGGTCCCAGTCTAGATTTTTTTTTTTTTTTCCTTTTTTGTTAAAAGACCGATTTATCGATCAAGCTTGACTATTCAAAGGAACTAAAAAGTGATTATGAGAGAAAAATACAAGCATTGCCATAAGTTTAAAGATATTATCTTGGCCTCAAAGTTACAAGCCTAATTTAATAAACACAAATTATAACTTGAATCGTCAATAATAACTAAAAAGTCACTCGCGTGTTATATCTCTCACAAATGTGAGATGCTACAAGCACCCCATGTTGAAGACTTGACGTCTTCAACATGGACACAATCATTCAAAACCAATACTATCTCCAAACACCATATTGTCACATTTCACATCTAGAAATTCAGAATTCTTAAGTGAAACTATTGTCATAAGCATTGGCGGACCTAAAGCCACGCCAACATGTGCACGTGCACATGCTGGTATTTTCGTAATTTTCTACTTTTTGTTTTAAAAAAAAATACATACCTTGATATTTTTGTAATTTTCTAATTTTTATTTAAAAAGAAAAAAGAAGAGTGAACATCAGTTGTCTGGTCCTAGTATGCATATGTTGTTATTGTTGTTCATTGTTTTAATTTACATATATTATTTTTATGAGTAAATTGCTTTCCGCCCCCCTGTGTTTTGCTCGAAATACTCATTCACCCTCTGTGTTTTTAAAATAGGCTCATTACCCCCCTGTGATTTTCGGAATATAACTGACCCCCCCCCTCCGTTAGAAAAACCGTCTAATTTAACGGTAATTGTAACACATGCGCTTAAAATACGATTTTTTTATGCTTTTGGTTAAAATAAATTCTTTGTTGGACAAAAATACCCTTTTAGTAAATTGTTTGCCGCCCTCCTGTGTTTTTCCTAAAATACTCATTCACCTCCTGTGTTTTTAAAATAGGCTCATTACCCCCTATGTTTTTTCGATTTTAACTTTATGTAAGGGTATAACGATCAATTAACTAATTTGATAACGTTTGCTAACAGAATAAGCGATTTTGGGTGCGTCAGCTTAATCGAAAAAACATAGGTAGGTAATGAACCTATTTTAAAAACACAGGGGGTGAATGAATATTTTGGGTAAAATACAGGGGGACAGCAAGCAATTTACTCATTATTTTTATATATTTATTTTAATTGATGTAATTGTTATTTTTATGTAGTTTATTTTAATTGATTACAATAGCATATAGAAATAAAAATGTGTCTTAATTTTGTATGTTAAGTTTTTGGTTTATGAATTGATCACTATGCATATGTTTGTCTTCATATTCTGCATATGTTTATTCATGGACAATTTTGAGCTAATTGAGCTTGTGCATTCGAGAATTGATATAATTATTATTTTTATATGTAGGATATTGATTTTTGAATTAATAAACAAATTTCTAAAAATGGGATATGTTTAAATGAATAATTGATTGGAAACTTATATATAGAGAGAGATGTATTTAATAGTATTGATAATGAGTTAATTATTAAACAATTCAAAAGATAAAATCACGTCAAGATAAGTGTAAAAAGTATTTTTTTTATTTACAAAAACTTTATATTTGTTTTAGTGCTAATATTTTTATAATTGTTAAATGTTTTAATGCTAATTTCTTTCTAATTGTTATAATGTGCTTAGATAATTTATTCATAGACGCGTTTTTCTGACTCCCATTTATTAACTCCTAACTCCAATGCCAGTAGTGCACACCCTGACCCTAGATGCCTGGGTCCGTCACTGGTCATAAGCTTTAGAATAATTTCTTAGTTAACTCGAACTATTACGTAAACTTACGACAACTAACTTATAATTCATTACGTATTATGTCTCACGCCAATATAAGACAATCATAATAGGAAAATAGAAAAGAATGATTCACTTACATGTAAGGCTTCAACTTCTGCCGTGATCACCCATCTTTCATGCATTGCACTAATGTAATGCAACACTCTCCGATCCTTGTACTAACGTTATTGTATAGGAGGGTGGGGCTTCCATTCGGCAAACGGCCATCCAGCCCATCAATACCCAAGTAGGCTCCACTTGTGTTTCACGGCCTGATGGCCGTTTTGCAACAAGGAAGAATTTCCTTTGTATAGGATTTTAAGGAGGTAGATTAATTGAAGGTGTGCGAAAGTTGGGCTAAAACACCACCTCATGACGAACAACTCGGAAGGAAAAAAAAGAAAAAAGAAAAAAGAAAAAAAAACTAACAAATATAAATGGAAGTAACCTGTTGAATAACAATCAAGTCTGTAATCTTCACTTTTCAAATTTCTTCGAAACCTCAAGATATACTAATAATGGCTACTCAGATATGTGTAATTGCAATATAAGATCAAGGTGTGCGTGCCATCTAAGGATAACAAGAATAATTCACAAAATGAACTGTTCAAACATAATTTTTTTGGTCTTATCACTAGTACCTAAACTCTTAATCATCAAAAGTGCTCATGAATCCACCAAGGAAGCCAGCACCATTGCAGTTACCACACAAAATGTCCTTTTTACCCCTGCAAAAAAGGTTGTAAAGATTGTTAAACAATACATAAATTGGAGAGAAATCTTGGTCATTAATTGAGTTGCTGAAAGTCATGATTAGCGTGTTGTGGGCCGTGGGGGAGGAGGGTTGGGGTTGTGAGAAAAGCATACAAGAGATAAAACATCAATTTTGCAATGGCCTTCCTATGATGGATTTGGGTCCCTTATGTGAGAGATCAATGGTCTTAAACTGTCCATCTCATTTCATTATAATTTTGTCATCAATTTACTATCACTGAATCTCCCTCAAAATGTTATGATGTTGCGAAAGGATCCAAGTTCCCTTCCTACATATGTGCTCAAGCTTTGACCATAATAGAGAAATACGCATGAATCTATGAATCCTTACAACGTTCCCAAGCAAGCTTCTCAACATTTCAGTGTCAAGGAAATTTATACGTCCTTACGTAAACAGGACCATACTCGAGTACATTTGATACTAACTGGACCTTCTTTTCTCAGTTGCATGCGGACATCTAAACCCTATTGTAATCTCTTCCTGGAACTAAAAAGAGAATAAAAAATGCACAATGCCAACATCCATGTCTGTGAAAGCATAATTGGAACTATAGGAAAACAGGGAAATTCATTGTTTGTTGTCAAGTGGTAAAATCTGAATGTTATGAATAATTTTTCTGTCATCGGGCTACTAAAAATTGTGCGCTAAATGTTGTTAAGACCTATCTTTTAACAGTTCCGGGAGATAATTATCAGGCTTTTTACAAAGCGAAGCTTTTTACATGTGCTTCATAGTAAAGTACTCAAAAACTAGAAATTTGTCTGGTGAACAGATTAACATCACGTGATAATTAACAGCAAACTAGATGATGTAAGTACCTGCAAAGCCAACACAGTCCCCCAGCTTTGAACCGCCCATTGAAGTGATCTTCAGAATTAACTCCCGTTCCTTTGCATTGTTTACATTGCACAACGCCTAAGAAGCGTAGATTGATAGCAAGAAAAAGAGTGAGCTCCATTGTCCATTATATGCATCTTAGAAAAAAAATTCCTACGAGCGAGAAACTTCGTCTTTTAAGTTCTTTTTGTGAAAAAGTATCTCATCAATCAATCACTGAAGCCTTTCTTTTCTAGTCTAGTGATATCGAGCCTCTGGGCTAATCCTAGCTGTTACAATTATTACATTTAAGCTAATTGTTCGTAAATGTTGAGACTCTTAGGTATGGTGTATTGTATAGGCATGGTGTATCGTAATATAATTGATGACCTCACTTTAATTTTGGAGACATAATTACCACAATTGATATCATTATATCAAGAGGACTGATATTAAGAATTCACAATAATAAAATGAACCATCAATGGGAAACAAGAAAAGGAGAATTGTCATTGAATGTATCCACATAACCACAATTATTCTTCAAGAGCTTTTAAACGAGAACTTTCATCCGCAACTCGTACACAAGCTAAAAGGCACACAAACTAGAATGCTATGAGAAACTCTAAATAAATGATCTTTTCCTCTTTGATAGTGATTGTTTTCCAACATTTCTAGGAAAGAGAACTATATATGTGTTTGCTCCCTTTATTGAACTGCCAAGAAATTGAAGAATACAAATAAGGAAAGCAGTTTGTAGAGAAATTAAAGCGACCATTCACCAATGATAATGCAGTATCCAAATTTGTTGGCTAACCAAGGCACATCTTATAGTTATTGAAGGGAAGAAACTAAGAAGTGGTATTCGTTTAAAGGGAGGGAGAGGGGGAAGGGGGGAGAGAGAGAGAGAGAAGAAAAAGGGTAAAAGCGTTTCACCCCATTTAGTTTTCAGCATTTGCCAATCACCTCTCTCTGTTTAAAACATGCTACTGCACGCCCTGTTGTTTGAAAAGAGTTGCACCTTAACCCCAACCAGTTAACTGAAACTATTGGTGTTAACTTCCAAAGATTTTTCTTTCAGGGATTGTACTATTCTAAAGTAGGGGAAATGTATTCAAATATCTTATACGTTTATTGATTGCTAACTCCATTGAGAATAACCAGCAAAGAAGTAGTTTTTAGCAACATTCAACTGCTTCCACAGAAAGCAGTAGAAGTTCATCCAGATCCCAGTTTCCAAAGCCAATAATTGAGAAAAATGTCATGTGAGTTTACAATTGAAATATGTAGTTGGCTCAAATCCTTCCGTAACTTATCATATGATCTCACAACGACATAAAAGCCATACACGTTAGCATTACTGTAAGATGAAAGAATCTTTGCCTGTCCCAATTTGCTCTGATGATAAACTTAATTGTCGTGTCTAAAGTTAACACCAAATGGTCAGCAAGAATGTAAGAATCCATGCAATTCAATTTATGAACCAGTGGCAAGAATGAGATAATCTTTAAGAGTGAAAAATTGAAGAATGAAATAAAAAAGAATCGTTAACACTTACCATTTCCATCACAATCACCACAAAGAATGCTGTTTGCTTTGGTGCTTTGATCATTAGTCGTGGCCTATAAAATTACGAGAATGAGTTCCAGAAACAGAAACCAGTAACACCACAATAAAGAAAGTACCAGATTGACAGGGGATTCAGATTATTGAGGTTTACAGTTTCTCTTGGTCTTAATCATACATGAACTAATTGTCTGTCATGTTTTTTGTAATTTCCAATCCTCACATGTCGGTTAACTCTTGCTTATTAGTTTCACAGCTATCTCTACTATAAGAGCTTTTCTCATCGAGAGGACATTATACAAATTCTCTGTGTGATTATTTTAAATTATATGCATTAAATACCGCTGCACACATTCTTTAAGAAAAATAGAGTACAAGTTACGGTTCAAGAGTAACACATAAATAAAATAAATTTTTAGCAGATAATATACAAAAGACCATATGATAGACTGTCTGAGAGAAGCATATATACTGATCCTACATCGGGATCTCACTCCCAGAAGGGGTTGTTCTTAAGTGCAAGGGTTCTCCCACCTAATAGACTAGTCTTTTGGGTTGGACTTTCCCTTTAGGCTTGAGTTGTTACATTCTTGGGCTTAAGTTGCTACAGCATATTGTGACAACTGCTCAATTGCAGGCTTAGTATCAAAAGATGCAAGCATTAAGTACTAAAAAGAACTTGGATGGCATAACAATGAGCATACAAAATTGCAAATGAACTCTCACCTTAACCTCCAAAGCTACAGAGTTTGCATTCTTAGAGCTCTTAGTCACATCACTGATCCATTCAACCTTTTTGCCACTATAGTTGCTAGTAACAAGCCCTGCAAAAACAACCCACAATTTATTCCAAAATTCAAATTAATACCCAGAAACCAAAAATGTCGAGAAATTGAACACATTCAAGTCTTCTGCCATACATAAAGAGAACAATATCATACAATTATACAAGATTAAGTTTTTCTTTTCTAAAAAAGAGCATCAGAATCCAATTAATATTATATACATGCACATGCACATTGACCATTAATGCATATGTATATACATAGACAGAAAAAGAAACACACACAGTATAGCGAGCCACGTCCAACTACTAACATGCCAATACTTGAAACTAAATTAACGGTCAAAATGGTTAACTTCGTGTTTACAGTCGTACATAATACAAATCATTGTAAACTAAGGCTCCATTTGTTTGCCGTAAAATAACTTGTTTGTGCTTGGAAAATATTTTTTTTTTTTTTAAATAGAATACTAAAAAATATTTTCTGATATTTGGACGTACAGTTAATTTCGTAAAATATTTTTTTCTTTTTTTCCAAAGGATATGAAAATATTTTTCTAAATTTTGTACTAACCACAATTGTTGAGCAAAAAATATTTTCTAGTTCAAACACCGGAAAATTAAGCATAAGCAGCTGTAAGCTGAAAAATATTTTACAGATAGACTAATTTTCTTGTGTTACCACACACTAAAAAATTAAGAAAATATTTTACGTCAAACAAACAGAGCTAAATATAAATTTTTTATCGAACAAATGTGAAATGAGACGTTACACATTGTATATATAAAGAGGAGGGGAAGGGGGGGAACTTAATACCTGGTTTGTTAATGGGCTTGAAAGAACCGATAGGTGTGAAACATAGACAATTTGCCATTGACAATCTTGTTTTCTTATGCTAAAAACTATGGATTTGAGAAGTAAAATAAACAGAAAAAGAAAGAATTATGAGAAAATGGAGAAAGGGAAAAGAGGGTATAAGCAGTGAGTAATGCTAGCGATGGAGTTGTGGGTAGAGGCAGCTTTTAAGATGACGTTGGTGGTAACGATTTCAAGCAGCATCAGCCAACAACTAGATAAGGTCACTTACCCCCTGTTTGGATTGCACATGGGAAAGGAAAGGAAGGGAAACATGGGAAAGGAAAGGAAGGTAAAGGAAAGGAAAGGAAAGTAGAAGAAGAAAAATAAAGAAATGAAAGGAAAATAAATTTTTTATTTGGATTGTAAAAAAATAATAAGGGAAAGGAAATGAAGAAATTTATGATTTTTTTGTTTGGATTAGAGAATTAAATAAAATGAAATGATAATTTTAGATAAAAAATTATATTATTATCTTTCTTATAAGATAACTATAGAAAGGGTTAAAGATAAATTAGTATTTTCATATATTTTATTTTTATTTTTCTTTATTTTACCCCAAATTAAAAATATTGTAAAATCATTTTCATTAAAGGAAATAAAGAAATTTTATAATCCTTCTAAATCTTTTACTAAATCTCAAAATACAATCTGAACAGGAGAAAAAATTGCTTAATCCCTCCCCTTACTTTACTTTCCTTAAAAAAAGACAATGGCAATATTAAAGGAAATAGAAAAATCCAATTTAGTCTCTGAGATTTATCATAAAAATCAAACAAGTCCCTGTAAAATCATATTTTTTTAAAGTATAGGAACCTGTTTGGTCTTTATACTAAATTTCATAGACTAAATTGGATTTTTCCCTTAAAGGAAAAAAAATGTTATGGAGGGGCTTTTCAATCCTTTCCCTTGGATTGTAAATTTATATAAAGGAAACATTATGGAGGGAACTCAAAATCTCTCCATTTCTTTTTATGAGAATAATTTTATAATTCTTCTAAATTAGAGTGTTTTGAAGGGAAATGAAAAGTTTTGTATAAAAAAATTTATTTTGTCCATACATATCTCAAAATAAAAAAAAAAAATACTTAAGTAATTTTACATTTATAATTATCCTTTCATTTCCTTTTCTTCACAGATTCAAACAAAAAATTATAAAATTCTTTTTTTTTCCATTATTATTTTCTTGCAATCCAAACAAGGTAATTCATTTCATTTCCTTTCTTTTATTTTTCTTACTCCGCTTTCCTTTCCTTTCCTTTGTGCAATTCCACAAGAGTTAGTGTGTAAAAAGTTACGAGATCAATTATTAATAAGTGTAATATTCTTTGTTTGTTTTCAAATAAAAAGGTTATTCTTATATACTTTGCAAACTACCAAAAGTACCCTTCATTGTAGAAGATATTTTTAATTAACTTTTCTTTTCAGTAACTTTCTTCTTCTTTTTTTTTTTTTTGAATTTATCAAGCAACATTGTGTGAGAACAAACCCAATTCTCTTTTTTTTTTTTGGTTATTTGACATTTGCTTAGCTTTTATTTGTAACACTAATGCCCTATTTAGCTAACAAGATTATTCTAAAGATTGTATTACGATTTTTTTTTGTTACAGTTTTTTCTTCCACATAAAACTAAAACTTAATTAGGCTTTATGAGGAATATTTGGAGAAGCTATCTATTGTTTAAGTTGCTTGTAAACTAAATTCTTTTGTACATCACGTATGAAAAGATAAAGCATCATTCTCTAATATGAAGTAATTCATAAATCAAAGATAAATGTACATTCTTAAATGTGAAGTAATTCATAAATCAAACATGATCAACTCACATAAGACTAAAACATTCATAAATCAAAGATAAATGTACATTCTTTAATGTGAAGTAATTCATAAACCAAACATATCAACTCACATAAGACTAAAAATGTTAATTATTATGGCCAATTCCTTATCCCAATGATCAATCCAATCAATATATTTTGCAAACTGATATTTATTAAAGTAGTCAGTCATGCCTTTTCTTGTCCAATATAGATATCAACTAACATATCTATTAGCGAAATGGGAACAATCACACTGGACTGAGATTTCATCTTAAAATATGACTGGACTAAGGGCTTAACTCTGATACTATATTAACATAATTAAGATTATATCTTAAAACTAATTGGTGACAAGTAGAGTAATTCAAAATCTTATAAGGTGATCTTAAATTTTCTGATTTTTCGATATTGAATAAATGTTATATTCTAACACACATATTGTATTTTTTGGACTGTAATATGGATTATAACATTCATAGCCTCTATATTTTTTTTATTGAAATTACTTTCCCTTACTGTATTTGAGATAATGTTGAGATAAAATATGAAAAAGACTTTGGTCCAAGAAGTTACTTTTATACTCTTCTTACTCTTGCATTGTCCCTTGCAGAAACAGAAACTCAAGACTTGCATGTTTAGTCTTCTCTTCTGTACTACCATCTTTACATATGGACAGAAAGAAATGCTCGTATATTCAAGAATGATTTTACATCCAAGGAGCAACTTTTGATGAAGATTAGATGGGACGTTCTTGCAAAGATTAGTGTTGCAGAGCCTTCCCTAACACAAGCATCAACATGTACTTAAGCTCTGTTCGACTTAATTTTTTGACATTTAAAAATATTTTATGTGAATTTAGAAGCGAATCTCATCTATTTGGTCTATTTTTTAAAGTATTTTTAACTAAAAACTGAAGCTAAAAAAATCTAAAAAACAAGAAATTTCAAATTGAAACTTTTCAAAATAGGTTTTTGTAAAACTGTTTTTATATTATGCGAAAAGTTATTTTTTTTTATTTCTCAAATATAACCCTTCATATTTTTTAAAGTATGATATTGTCTTCAAATTTTTTAAAAGCCGAATATTACTCAATATATGCTAAACAGTCAACGACTTTTGTTCAATAACACTTTTAACTAAAGTTCTACTACAAAAACTTTACAACTCAAAAACTAAAATTTCACACTTAAACCAAATAGAGCCTTAGTCAATAAAGCATCTTTAAATACTGACTCAGTCAGTATTTGTTGGGACTCCTACTTGTTCAAATGTTTGCGTAATTTTTAACCCGTTGTTTTTTATTTTGACCAATTGGTCCCCTTTGTATTTTACACTTACTAGACTCGTGTAAATTTTTTTCTTTATAAAATACATTCATTTTGCTTACTTAACAAAAAAAAAAAATCACTATCTTGTTTATTTGTTTATTAAAGGTGTAATTTCCTCGAGATCAAAATATCTTGGCTTCTCTTCCATCAAAGGAAACAACAAACTTAAGGATTTTACAAACACATATGATAGTAAATTATTAATCCTTTTACTCTCGAGAAAAAACAAAAACAAAAAAAAAAAAGAAATCTAAAAGTCAGCACAATAAAAATGAAAAACTAAAGGGCATTGCAGTAAATGCAATCTTACCTCCAAAAAAAATTTCCGGAAAATCACAACCAACCATTCATTTCACTACAGGAACTTATATTCTTGCTCCTGGAAATCAAGAATAGCCTGAAACAGCAAAATGGAGAGCACTCTTCTATCCACTTCTTGCTTTATTCCTTCGCAGAGTAAGCATTCTCCAATTCTTTTACTATTAAATTACTACTTCGACTAAAAGTTTAAGTTATTTCAGAGTAATTTATTATATTTATTATTTATTGTTTCCAACCAACGGTGTTGGGATTCTGTGATTCAATTTTTACCCTTACTAGATTTTTTTGGTTTTTGTTTTTTTTTGTTTTTAGATAGGTAACGACAAGTCTTGAAACCAAAAAATCATTTGATGACATAAGCTTTAAAACCATATCGTCTAAAGACTTAAGTTGTTAAATAACGATTTATTATATTTTTTCCATATTTACTGTTTCCGAGCAATCACATATATTCAAGATTTTGTATTTCATTTCTTGTATTTTTCTGTCTTTTCTTTTCTGCTTTCTTGATCCTTTTCAAGAAGTAATGAGTAGATTAATTTTAAGTTTGTTTTTGTTTATATTTAATGTTGAATTGATTACTTTACGTTAATTTATTGCAGATAAACAAGTGAGTGGACTTGTAAAGAATTTCCAGAGCTCATTTTATGGCAAAGTGATATTTAACCATTCTCTTGTGAGAAGAAGCACCAGTATTGACTGCAACAGCCGTGTCACAATCACTTCATTGGTATTGTTTTTCACCCTTTAACGTTTCTTTTTTATTATTTTATTTATTTATCTGGATTCTACTTTTACTTGCCATTTGGTGTGGGAGGGTGAAAAATGCAACTAGTTCGAGTACTATTCTGCCAAAAAAATGTAATGCTCATCTGGGGAGACATGATTTTAGCTTGGTTTATACGTTAGGGTAGTCAGTTAATTATTTTGGCCCAGTTGATGTTCGGACTAAGATCATAGTATGTCATTTGTGAGCGTGGGGGCGTGACAGAAAATGTAAAAATGTTCGGACTATGAAGCATTTCAATTATCTCTTTTTTTGCGTATGGCAGCTCGGGAGGCAGCTCGGGAAGAAAGTTAAGAAAGAAACTGTAGTTCCTGACCCTGATTACCGAATTCCAATTGTTCTTCTAGGTGGGTACTCAGTATAATCTACAATATGCATATGTGCATTGTTCATTTGTAAGGTGTAGAAATGCTTTACTATCTTACAAGTTCCTAGTTTTTTAAAACTATGTAGTGTCTGTCAAAGTCACAAGTTGTGCTTCAATGCTTGATGAGTGTATCTTCATCATACTGCACCGAATCATTTATAGATCTTAATTTTTGTTGCTTGAACAGGTTGTTGAGTGTATGTCCATCAAATTACTCTGAGTCATCTATACATTAATTTTTTGAATGAACAGGTCTAGCAGGAGGTCTAGTTTATACAGATAATTTAGTAGGAGCTGTTCCTGTTGGTCTTCTCGGATTACTCCTATTATTCCAGGTAGAACAACATGCCATACGTCAATCATGAGTTATTTGATGAGCTTTGGTAGGTAAATTATTTTTCGAATAATTGGTGAAGATGGACCTTATTGTCCTGTTTAAGATTAAGTTATTCATCGTTGCTTTCAAACTCAGTTATTGTATTAGATAACCTTATCTTCCCAACATTTACATGTCTGATTTGTGCTCTCTGGCCTCCGAGATGAACTGATGTATTTTTTTTTTTTCTTTTCTCCAGACGACAAGAGTGAGATTTGTCTTTGATGAAGAGGCTCTGGTATGCATTTTTGTTTCCTCCAGATGGATAGGACACTGAATACCTATGGGTGCACATGATTGTTTACAAGTCCTAGTTACACATGAAAGTGTCTGTTCTAGCATTTCTAAGTTTGTGTATGAGTAGCAACACCAATTCTATGCAGCAATCGTGATTTAAAACACTTCATTTGACCTGATATTGATATAGTATCAATAGCCTGGTTCTGCTACAGCTTTATTGTGTTAGAATCTCTGCTTGAACATATAAATGGCGACAACGTAGTTATCACAAGTTGACGAACAATTTGATCATCCTATCAATCAATGAAACACCATCTTTAATCTATACAGAAGGAATTTATTTTAGGTCATCTGATTACCTTTGAAGTTTGATTTTATTTATCCTTTGGTAGGTCCATATCGATTGCAGTTTTACTCTGGTTTCTTGTCCAGAATAGCCGTATCTACCGCATTTCTTATAGGAATCCTTTGTGAATTCCCTATTGATTATGCTTTCAGATTCTTCTATACTCCTACTAATTACTTTCCAAATCTTGTTACAGGAGGTAAAAGTAGGAGAGCAGCTTCAGGAGTCCGGTGAAAATGTTTTTGTCGGAGGAAAGAACCGCTGGAAGTGAGTAGCTTCTCTGTTAATCCTCCAAATTTCAGATAAAGGCATAGCTAACCTCTTTATGCATTAACAGATATTCAACATTTGTGAACTGGGAGCTTTGGTGGCCAAACTTTCCAATTTTAGTTTATTTTAAGGAGAGACAAACGAAGCCTGAAGGACAAATACACTTTTTCCCTGTGATATTTGTAAGTATAATAATGCATTGAAACTTGAAATGTGTCTGATTCAGGTCACAAGATCACAGTTAGAGGTATCAGTTTTGTGCAGATCCTTTTCTTGAATAATATTTTCTTGTCTTAATTAGAATGGAAAGCAACTGTATGATGTTATGGTGGAAAGATGCGGTCCTTCAAAAACTAGTGCCCCCAAGTAGCGCTAAGTTTTGTCGTTCAAGGTCAAGAAGAACGTTCTGAAGACTGGGATCAAGAAGTTTGACAGAGGTACGAAGCGGTGAGATTTCAAGGAAAAATGGCCAATCTGAGTATATAATGTATCACTATTTTGGTGGTTCTTACAGGAGGCTCTTTGCCTCTGACTCTATGTAGTATACAGTCTATACAATTACATGATGTCTTCTCATGAATTTACTATAGAGTTAAGAACAAAGACAGTGAAAGTTTATTGTTAACATTTGTGAAAAGTTAATGTAATTCATTATTCCAATTTTTTTGTTTTCACATGCACTGAAGTTGTGAATTGGATCCTCCCTCTCTCTTGCGCGCATGCACACATACACACACAGTCTCACACACACACATGCATGTTCTCATTTTTTCTAAGGGCAGACCTTGATTCTTTTGTACCTATGTATCATTAACATGCTACTATTAAGAATTACGAGTTCCATTCAAAACTCAATTAATGTTCGATAAAGTGAATTTAGGACTTTATACACTACGTGTTTAAGTCCTAATTTATTGATGTGAAATAATTGGATACACACCAGCTAGTCGTATAGGTTTACACCATAGATCAGGCTTCAAAACGGCTAGTCTAGTCCTGATAAATTTGCAGAGAGTGCAACACCCCTTCCTTGGGTCAATCTTAAAACCGGCCGGCCATTTGTAACGGATGGCTATTAAAAGAGTCATGTGAGTTAAACAATAACAACTTAAACTTTACACATGACAAACGCTTTGGCAACCGTTTGCAAACAGCTGTTTGCAAGTATTTTCCCTCTCCACCAAGCTTCTCCAAACCCAATCCTAACGAACCCAGAGAAATAGGACTACAAAAGAAATAGAAACATAAGCGAAAAAACGCAAAGGAAAAACAGAAGACATTGTAACAAATGTAAAACTATCTGATTGATGGCATCAGGAAATCATTTTCAACAATTAATTGTTCGCCCTCAGAACTAAGAGTATCAAACCAAAAATAAAGAAATAAATACACGAGCAAGAAGTATAGAAACTATTTTAATGATAATTCAAGCGATGTAACATTTGCGCACAGAGCTTGAAATAGGAATAATGTTCCAAAAATAAAAATAAACTATGTGAAAGGCCTGAACATAGTAATCCTGTTCAAAAAATTACAGTTATAAAGTGTACATGGTAATATTGTTGGAATAGTAGCTAAAATGTCCAACCATATGACACCAAGAACTAAAGAAGATAAATAAATCATCTAAAATTTTCAGTGAAAAGCAAATCTTCCAGCAGTTCATCTTTACAACATCAGCGAGCTGCCACTTAAAAAGCTGAACTTATAATCACTTCTAAGGCATACTAGCGTTAGCTGGTTTCGGTAGGAAAGAAACAAGAAGCCAAGCGTTGTTCTTTTCACTTTCTGCTGCCTATGTCTAGCATCAAGATCTTTTAGCCATCCTCATAATAAGGCTTCAAAGAATATGTTCGATATAAGCTGAACCTACTCTGCTATACAAAATATGTTTCTTGGTTCTGTTTATATTTTGTTGGCGAAATGCTTTCTGAAAAAGACAAAGTCATCAATCTGTTTTGGTGCAGTGTGCATCTGTCCCATGCTGAGTGCAGTGATTGTAGCCCACAGTGCGAAGAAAGTCCCTGATCTCTTTGGCACTGCTGTTGCTGGCTTGCAATAAACGCTCATCTTCCTCATAAATTAGGTACGGGGCTTCACCTTTCTTCCTGGACAATAACTTTGAGGCTCCCTTAAGTACATGATACTCCCATCCCTGAACATCTATCTTGACCAGAAGCACAGGCTCTGATTCTTGGATAACTTCATCTAGAGGAATGGATTTCACTTGAACTGCAATCTCTTTATTAGACTGAAATGCCAACTTGGCACTAGTAGCTGAGACTGCACTATTGTCCAGCCGACCAACCAACTAGCAATAAATGGAAAACGTAGATGTAAGTTCAAGGGGAGGAGTAGATTCCATGGTTGTGATTGGAAACATGAAAGAGTTCACTTTAAGGACAACTATCCAAAATTATCTATGCATGTATTAGCTGACCCTTTTTTCCTCTAATTTTCTATAGAACCCGCAAGTTAGGTTTCACCAAAATCAATGTTTCAAAGGAGATCACAGTGAGGAATAATTTTTGAGTCAATTCAGTGTTTTGAAAAAGACCACAGTGAGGAATAATATTTTGAGTTAATCCAGACTCAGAGACAGAAACTAGAGCTACATCAATGCAGAAAACACATGCCAGAAATGCAAGCGCCTAGAAAGCAGCAACAGAACATACTTGTGCCATGATCTCAAGAAATAATAAGAAAGTAGAGAGTGCAAAAAGTTGAAAAATCACAAAATTATACATGCAGCAATTGCCAGGGGTAAATAAATAAGGAAAAGTCGTGCATGATCAGTTCAACTAGCTTATGAGGTCTTACGCTCTGCGTAGTCCAATGTGAATGACGAGGGAGTCAACCTTGTGGCAAAAGCTAACGTGAAAATTGTTTTTCATGTACTGGAACACTGAAGTTGATATTCCTATTTTTGAATGAAATGCTAGGGGTTGTTAAAACACCCATGTAAGTATAGATTGGGATTGGGAAGTTGAGAACATTTGATATAAGTCAAAACATAGCACAATTAGTAGCTGGCAGGAAGGAACCTAGGCAACACGTGGCTCTATCGCTCTGTGTGTGTGTGTGTGAGTTGGGTATAAATTATAGCTTGCAAGACGATAACTATGTTCATCAGAAAGAAGAAGAAAAAAAAAGGCCATCTTTTCCAGTATCTATAGAATAAGCACTGTAAACTAAATTGACTTCAGAATGGGACAGTTGTCCAGTGATAGCGCAAATACCAAGTATTGATTAAGCTCTAAGGAATAAGCTTCTTCTCAACATTTTGAAGAGATACTCTTCAAAGGAAAAGAAGAAATGGACACATAAGAAGTATTTAAAGATAAGATTGTCCGCATTACAACTAATAGAAGTCATTTTTGCCCTAAACTTACCCAATCATGTGCAACTAATATACTAACTCATGCAAGATTTCAAAGTTTCAAATAATATGGAAGTATGTCTATGTGTATCTGCGCAAAAGGCTAATTTACAGTAGTAGACAGTATAGTTAATCTAGAATATACAGAGACAAAGTGGCATTTAGTTTATTGCAAAAGAAGACCTTATCCATACAAAACTACATGCATATGATGTGCAAAGATAACAGATTTATCTCCATTAGCAATACAGTTTTGCTTGTCCTGCTCCTTAATGTTCGTGACCATCTCAAACAACATAAGCTCATTTTCATCTAGATGGTTCCAAATAAAAGTAGTCACTAATTCTTAACGATTATATTATCATCTCCATCACCTTTTCGACATATTTACGAGCTGCAACTTCTAAATTTGGTTACGCAAAACACAAATTACTTACAGATCACTTTAAAATATTTCATAAATTGTTTACTTTCACATACAGATTCTTAAAAATGCAATATTCCACAATGAATAATTAAGTTCTCACAACCTGTAAGATTTGAGCTACTCCACCAATACATTTTAGTATCAAATTTCAGTCCCTATATCACAAATTAGAACCCCTACACCATTAACGATCATTAAGTTGCACAAATATTATCTAAAACATATATCACAAAACCAACCACTAACAATTCTAAACACAAATTTTGCAAGAAACAGCATTAAACATATTGAACTACCTTATGAAATGTGACATTCCCCATTCGATCCGAAGCTGCAGCCTCGAAAACCTCCACAAGCTCCCCAACTCTGTTAAAATAAACCCCCTCACAAATCTTCTGCAAATTCTCAAAAACAGGCTCAAAGGCCATCACTTTAAACCCCATAACAGCAGCAGCAAATGTAGCCATACCAACATTGGCTCCAACATCAATAAAGATTCCATCTTTACTATCATTTCTCCATTTTTCCAACAATTCTTGAACTGTTTCTGATATATCAGGCTTCCTAAAGGCCTTGCCTTTAAGTGTTCTCACAATATTTTTGTGGGGTTTTTCTGGTAAGTTTCCAAAATCTGATAATGAAAAAAGAAAAGGGTATTTAAGTCCTTCAACAATGTTGGCTATAACAGGGTGTGCTTGTGGTGATTTATAGCAATCGAAGGGCTTGATTGGTTGGTCAAAGATTGGATTTTTAAGGGGTTTAATGGGTTTTTGTGAAGGGATTTGAGTTTGGGAAGTGAGGTAAAGGAAGATTAAGAGGAGAAGAGATGTGGAAAAGAAAAGGAGAAGGTTTTTTGGGGTGAGGATTTTGATGGGTTGGTTTCTTCTCCAGCCATTTGCCATGGAAAATTTCAAAAAATTTCTGTGGAGTTTGTTTCCTTAGAAATTTTATTGTTATTTTATTTTATTTTTTTCTTTTTTGCTTTTGGGTGTTGCTATGGGGAAAATGATGAGTTTGGATCTTGGTTTTGCTGAGTTAAAACTTACTACCGTACAGTTGAGTGTGTGTGAATTGTTTGTGAATTTGGCATTTGTGTGTTGCAAAGTATGATACTAACATGGAGTTACCTTGTTCATTTGTTGCTAATCAACATGCAATATGCAACTTGCACATTTTGTCGGTTAATATTACTCTTTTTTTTTTTTTTGTAAAACGGGTAGTAATACCATATATTGTTTTATATCTTTGAAACATTGTATATCAACAAAGTTGGGTTCTCACGTCTTTTCTTTTTTATCACAATCATAATAAAATTTTAAATTCACTAAGTTATGGACATGATATAATTGCCTACAAGAAAGAAAAAGCATTATAATTGATAAGTTACATGTAGGGTATCCAAACTGCTATCGAGATTGTAACTTTTTTATCTACTTTCATAAATTTGAGATCGATGAATTTTTTCTTTTTGGTCCATACTTTTAGACCGACTTTATTAAAATTTTAACTACTTTAGTGATTCAAGGTATATTGTTCTTTTCTTTGTTGATTATGCAAAGAAGATGTTGTATATTGATAACAATTGGGTAATGTGCTCAAGCTAATTTTGTATTGGTACAATATCATTATCGGGAAAAAAAGTGAAAAATGTTGTAAACTAAAATTTAAATATAAAGAAAGTAATATTAAAACAAGAGAGAATTTGAGAGAGTAAGATTATTAATTTTCCAAGTGTGTTTCCTTCTTACAAACTCCCTCTATTTATAGAGTTTTCTACCATCTTGATAACATACTCATTACATTACATTTACATCACATTCCATATACATATAATAATCTCCATTATACAAGAATCCTATAAGCATCTTTTGACCATTCAATTGTAGTAATTTTCCACTAACAAAAGAATCCTATAAAAGAACTTATTTTCTTGATAAGTTCATAACGATGAATATCCATAATATCGTATTTTTCATAACACTCCCCCTTGGATATTCATTCTTCAAAAATATGCCTCGTCAAAACCTTACTAAGATTTCCAGTGGGATAAAAATCCTAGTGAAGGAAAAAGAGTACGATATTCTTACTATACGCTTCTTAAACTGCCTCATTAAAAACCTTGCTAAGAAAACTTATTGGGATAAAACCTATGCTAAGGGAAAAAGAGTGCAGCGCGTATATGGCTCCCCCTCTTCTGAGCATATCAACATTGATCACGAAGTCGGCACATGTCAATTTTACATACCAGTTTTTCGAACGTTGATGTAGGCAATGACTTCGTGAATAAATCTGCTATATTCTCACTTGAACGAATTTGAAGAACATCTATCTCACCTTTCTTCTGAAGTTCATGTGTGAAAAAGAATTTTGGTGAGATATGCTTAGTTCTGTCACCTTTGATGTATCCTCCATTTACTTGTGAAATGCATGCGGTATTATCTTCATATATGATTGTTGAATCTACTTTATTTGTTGAAAGGTTGCATTCTTCTCGAATGTGATGAATCAAAGATCTTAACCAAACGCATTCTCGACTTGCCTCATGGAGTGCTAGAATCTCGGCATGATTTGAAGAAGTTGCAGAATAGTTTGCTTTGTAGATCGCCAAGAGATAGCAGTACCACCATATGTGAATAAATATCCAGTCTGTGATCTTCCTTTATGGGGGTCTGACATATATCCTGCATCTGCATATCCAATCAAGTGTGGTTGTTTATGCCTTGAATACAATAATCCCATATCAGTTGTTCCACGAAGGTAACGAAAAATATATTTTATGCCAGTCCAATGCCTTCGTGTTGGTGCTGAACTATATCTTGCTAATAAATTGACAGAGAAAGCGATATCGGGGCGTGTGTTGTTAGCAAGATACATTAGTGCTCCAATTGCACTGAGATATGGTACTTCTGGGCCAAGAATTTCTTCACCATCTTCTTTGGGACGAAATGGATCCTTCTTGGTGTCGAGGGATCGAACAACCATTGGTGTACTTAACGGATGAGCCTTATCCATGTTAAATCTTTTCAACACCTTTTCTGTGTAGGTTGACTGATGCAAGAATATTCCATTTGATAAATGTTCAATCTGCAACCCGAGACAGAATTTTGTTTTTCCAAGATCTTTCATTTCAAATTTTTTACTCAGATATGTGGTTGCCGCTGCAAGTTCTTCAATAGTCCCTATTATATTTAGATCATCAACATATACTGCAATAATAACAAATCCATAGTTTGATTTCTTGGTGAAAACACATGGACTTATTGGACTATTGACATATCCTTCTTTTAGTAAATATGTACTGAGACGATTATACCACATTCGCCCCGATTGTTTTAATCCATACAACGATCGTTGTAATTTGATTGAGTACATTTCTCGAGGTTTCGAGTCACATGATTCAGGCATTTTCAGTCCTTCAGGGACTTTCATGTAGATATCATTTTCAAGTGAGCCATATAGGTAGGCTGTTACCACATCCATAAGACGCATATGAAGTTTTTCAGAAATTGCCAGACTAATTAAAAACCTAAAGGTAATTGCATCCATTACCGAGGAATATGTTTCTTCATAGTCAATTCCAGGCCTTTGTGAGAATCCTTGTGCTACAAGTCGTGCTTTATATCTTACAATTTCATTATTTTCATTGCGCTTTCGAACGAATACCCATTTGTAGCCTACAGGTTTCACATTTATAGGTGTTTGAACTACTGGCCCAAAAACTTCACGTTTTGCAAGTGATTTTAACTCTGCTTGGATTGCGTCTTTCCATTTTGGCCAATCATTTCTATGTCGACATTCTTGGACAGATTTTGGTTCAAGATCCTCGTTTTCATTCATCAAATCAGTAGCTACTGCATATGCAAATTTTTCATCAATATCAATTTCATTTCGGTTCCATCGTCTTCCTGTAGCAACATAATTAATTGAGATCTCCTCATTATTACTTTCAATATTTGTATCATGTTCAGGTACCTGAAAATCGACTGAGGATCCATTTTCTTGTGTCGCGACAACTACAGGATTTTCAATAATTTCAGGATTGACAACTTGCTTATCATGTCCTTTTTTCTTTCGAGGATTTTTATCCTTAGAACCGACAGGTCTACCACGCTTCTGACGTGCAGTAGATTCATTTGCCATTGTATTGATAGATTGCTCCTTTGAAACATCAATTCTGGCTGGAGCATTTAACGCTGGTATATGTGACTTAGTCACCTTTTTCGCATCAGTGAATGCATCTGGCAATTGATTTGCAACCCTTTGCAAATGAATAATTTTCTGAACTTCTAGTTCCGATTGATTTGTTCGAGGATCAAAATAAGATGCTAACGATGCATTCCATGAAATTTCTTGCTTTTCTATCTTCCGTTTTTCTCCCCCTAAGACTGGGAATGTTGCCTCATCAAATTGGCAATCAGCAAAACGTGCTGTAAAAAGATCTCCAGTTAAAGGTTCAATATATTTGACAATTGATGGAGATTCAAAGCCAACATAAATTCCCAGTCTTCTTTGTGGTCCCATTTTTGTTCATTGTGGTGGAGCAATTGGTACATATACTGCACAACCAAAAATTCTTAAATGGGATATATTTGGTTCTTGGCCAGAGACAAGCTGCAGTGGGTAGTATTTATGATAAACAGTTGGCCTTGTTCGAACCAATGCTGCAGCATGTAATATAGCATATCCCCAAGCAGAACTAGGCAACTTAGTTCTCATAAGTAATGGTCTAACAATTAGCTGTAGGCGTTTAATAAAAGATTCAGCTAAACCATTTTGCGTATGTGTATGTGCCACAGGGTGCTCAACAGTAATCCCAATAGACATGCAATAGTCATTAAATGCTTGGGATGTAAATTCTCCTGCATTATCAAGCCGGATTTTCTTAATTGTGTGATCCGAAAATTGTGCACGTAATCAAATTATTTGTGCAAGCAGTCTTGCAAATGCCACATTTCGAGAGGACAATAGATAGACATGTGACCAACGAGTCGAGGCATCTATTAATACCATAAAATATTAGAATGGTCCACATGATGGAACAATAGGTCCACATATATCCCCTTGAATTCGTTCTAAAAATGCAGGAGCTTCATTATTAATTTTAGTAGGGGATGGCCTTTTAATCAACTTCCCTTGGGCACAAGCAATACATGAAAATTCATTTGATATTAAAATCCTTTGATTCTTTAATGGATGTCCATGTGAATTTTCAATAATCCTTTTCATCAACACAGTGCCTGGATGTCCAAGGCAATCATGCCAAAGAATAAAATTCTTCGGATCATGTATCTTCTGGTTAATCACCATATTGGTTTCTACAGAATTTATCTGAGTATAATATATTCCAGAAGATAATGCTGGCAATTTTTCCACAGTATACTTTTTGCCAGACCTAAGCGATGTGATATAGAGATATTCTTTGCTTTTCTCCTTTATGGTTTCAATATGATAGCCATTTTGACGAATATCTCTAAAACTTAGTAGATTCCTCTGTGATTTACTAGAGTATAAAGCATCGCTTATCATGATTTTTGTTCCACCAGGAAGTATAATACAAGCTTTTCCAGAACCATCAATAATTTTTGTAGTTCCTGAAATTGTATTAACATTTGCTTCTGCGAATTCCAGTTGGGAGAAATAGATTTTGTTTTTAAGAATGGTATGCGTTGTTGCACTGTCTACCATACATATTTCTCCATTGTTGAAATTGTATAGGTCCATACTTCTTCAAAATAAGATAGATTAATTGTGTGAGAATATTATCAAAATAAACGATAGTGATAACACTTTTAATAAAAATAACAACTTAAATGATGATATTCATACACACAATACACGACAAGTTACATAATGATATTCATACACACAATGATTTACATAATGATATTCATACACACAATACACAATAATTTAAAGGATGATACAAATTCATCACTCTTAGTTAAAATGAAAATTTTCATTATCAATTAAGTGGTCAACCCCTTCATTGTTATCTTCAAAGAAATCAGAATAATCAAAGTGTGCATTTTGTTGTTGATTATTATTTTCAGCAAAGTTTGTTTCCACCCTTTTTCCTTTTGCCTTTGAGGCTTCATAAAGCTCCACAAGATGCTTTGCTGTTCGACAGTTTTTTCCCCAATGACCTTTTATGCCACATCTGTGGCATATATCATCTCGGGATGGTCTCGAGCTATTACCTTTTTCATTATTTTCTGACTTCTTGAAATTGAAGCTTTTCGGGCCGTCACGATACCAAGTATTACTACGACCACCTCCTCGGCCTCGTCCCCGACCAAAACCACGACCCTTTCCACGACCACGTCCTCGGCCACGACCTCTGCCATGACCATGGTTATGATAATTTGTAGCATTTATTTCAGGAATTGGTTCTAAGCCTGTTGGTCGTGATTTGTGGTTTTTCAATAATAGCTCGTTGTTCTGCTCAGCCACCATAAGACATGTTATGAGCTCAGAATGCTTCTTAAAACCACGCTATCTGTATTGTTGTTGCAATATCATGTTCGTAGCGTGGAATGTGGAAAATGTTTTTTCTAACATGTCTTCTTCTGAAATCTTTTCTCCGCATATTTTCAATTATGCAGTAATATGATGCACTGCAGAATTATATTCACGTACTGTAGCAAAATCTTGCAATCTCATGTTTATCCACTTGTAGCGAAGTAGTGGGAGGCGCACTGTTTTCTGGTGGTCAAATCTTTCTTTTAGATTGGTCCATAGTTCATATGGATCTTTTACAGTGAGATATTCTGTTTTTAATGAATCATGTAAATGGTGACGGATAAATATCATAGCTTTAGCAAGATCCTGTGACGACTCTTTATTTCCTTCAATAATAGTTTTCTCAAGGCCTTTTGCTCGTAGATGTACTTCTGCATCTAGTACCCAAGTCAAATAGTTGTCGCCCGATATGTCAAGGGCGGCAAAATCAAGCTTTGTAATGTTTGACATTTTGATACTAAAAAGTTATCAAATAAAATTTAGTTAATAAGAACTCATAGAGATGTTAGATTCTATACAAAAAAATGTGGCTAATAAACTAACTCATAGTAGGAGACTATGAAATTAAGTAAAAAGATTAAAATTGACACAATATAAATGATGGATATAAGAATTGTATAATAATGTAAAATGCTCAATAGTAAAATAGTTAGACATAAATAATGTTAGAATTGTTTGAAATACATAAATAATGTTAGAATTGTTAGAAAAGTTAGTGGTAAGTTAGATATAAATAAATGTTAGAACTGTAAGAAAAGTCAGTGTTAGATATAAATAATGTCAAGATATAGTCAGGAAAGTTAGTAATAAGTTATAATCAAACCAGAAACAATTGTTATATTATTTTGATAAATAGAAAATTTAGTCCAATAATGGTTTCAACATCCTTGTGAGCAACGGTAATTAGGTCCAAAGATCAATCCGACTTTCCTTTGAGTAACGGAATTTTTATGTCCAAAAATTGCAAGTCCGAGCAAAAGTTCATTTGGTTAAACATCATTTTTTTTATTTTTATTTTTTTTATGTCCAAAGTCTAATTATTTATACTTTAGAGAAATTAAACTTCACCAACTGTATGATTGTAATATATTAACTAATCTATAATATATAATCAAAATGAAATTGAAAAGGGAAGGATTATATGCACCTTTGATGATGAAGTGGTCGGATACTTCGTTGTTTGCTATTTCGACAGAGCCTCGTGCTGATAACGTGTTGTAAACTAAAACTTAAATATAAAGAAAGCAATACTAAAACAAGAGAGAATTTGAGAGAGTAAGATTATTAATTTTCCAAGTGTGTTTCCTTCTTACAAACTCCCTCTATTTATAGAGTTTTCTACCATCTTGATGACATACTCATTACATCACATTTACATCACATTCCATATACATATAATAATCTCCATTATATAAGAATCCTATAAGCATCTTTTGACCATTCAATTGTAGTAATTTTCCACTAACAAAAGAATCCTATAAAAGAACTTCTTTTCTTGATAAGTTCATAACGATGAATATCCATAATATCGTATTTTTCATAACAAAAGAAATATTGTTGTATTATGAGTAATAGTCAAATGAAGCAAAGTTCAAAAGTACATCAACATATTAGATGACATTTGCTAACTTTTCACATAATAATTGTTCGTGTTAGATGATGCTGAGAGTCCAAGACATAATCTGGCTGGATCTCATCTGTCCCAGAATATTGAACAAGTTGTTGATCTTTTTTGCTTTCTTTATTATGTATTAATTTTTCTCCTATTTAGGTGCTGAAGATATAAACTAGTCATAAATGCATCTTGATCTTTCGTATGCTTTTGACACTGTAGGAGCACAATGAATAGTAATTAGGTGAAAATTGCAACTAAGGATTATTAAGGTTAAGTATTAATACTCAGTTTAGTTTCTTATCTTTAACATATTTGACAAAGTGGCTCATTATCTTTTAAAATGCAATATTTCAATCTCTTTTCTTTAATTCATGTGACAATATTAGTCTTTTTCAACTATTCCGTTAAAAATTTAATGGCAGCTGCAAATTGAAGGGGTAATTTTGTCCATACAGCATTTTAACGTTGTTATTTCAACATAAAATTAAATGTAAATAAAAATATATATACTATATACAATATATAGAGGTACAAATATGTATCACTGTAAAGCAAGCGTGGCGACTGGATTTTGCGGTAACAAGAGGAGAAGGCAAAGATTTGTATTGCCGATGTCATAGAGGGGGAGCGAAAAGAGAGAAAAAGAAGAAGTGTGGATGAAATTATCCCAACAATTTATTGACATTTATATATATATATATATATATATATATATATATACACATATATAACGAAATTTTTAATAGAATAATTTCAAATGTCTAATGGTGTCACACGAATTAAAGATAAGGGACTGAATTGTTGCATTTTGAAAGATACAGGATCACTTTATTAAAGATGTTAAAGATAGGGGACTAAATTAGGCATTAACCCTAAGGTTAATATAACATATTTGCATATGTGAAAAGCTTCAAGACACTGTAAAATGAGTTAGATGGAAACAATCAAATGAGATCTTACATGCATAGAGCTAATAGAGAAATAATTCTTGACAACAAAAGTGTTGGAGAATACAAACCAAATTCAAAGATGACTCTTTGGTTCTTGGAATTATGGGGAAATTAATATCAAGCATATCAAAGGTTCAAAGTATTAATTGGATTAATTGAAGAAACAATTGAATATTATGAAGAGATGTGTTTAGTGAGTGTCTTTTAATTTATAAGAACTAGCAGTGTAGTTATAAGAACTAGTTAGTAACCAGAGTCGGAAAATGTATCGGGGCTTAGGTGTCATAATAATTTCTATAAGTAATAGAGAATTACTTTGTTGATGTATGGAAAGTTCGAACCATGTTAAAATTATGTGTTTATTGTATTTATATGCATGATCTAATTTCTAACAAAGTGGTATCAAAGCTTAGGATCACACACAAAATTTGAAAAGATCTAGCTATTGAAAAAGCTAAAGAAGGCCGGACAAGATTGCTGGTTTGTAGTCAAGATGTTGCTGATGATCGAGCAACATAAAAAGAAGATTGACGAAAAGAATATGTATTCTGTTGCTTGAGCAAAGGACTGCCGAAAAGTGGACGCTATAAGCAAAAGAGGTGCACACGTCAAGAGATGGTGCAGTGCTTGCCAAAAAGACAAGAGAGTTAAAAATTATTGTCGTGACGCGTTGAGCAGATTGATGCCACACCAGAACAATCAAACAACAAAAAATTGTTCTCACGATAAGGAAAAATATGAAGTGCCAAAAAAAGAAAAAAAGAAAAAAAGGAGAA
Organism: Ehretia macrophylla; assembly: GCA_037974665.1. NCBI lineage: Eukaryota > Viridiplantae > Streptophyta > Magnoliopsida > Boraginales > Ehretiaceae > Ehretia > Ehretia macrophylla. Next base: position 53,591,808 of record CM075771.1, on the reverse strand, counting down.
ACAACAAAAAAGAGAAAAAAGAAAAAGATCATATTTGAAAAGGTGTCAAATATGAATTTAAGAGAGGATTATCCCAAGTTGTGAAAAAAATTAAAAAAAGGAATTGCCGCAAAGAAGAATGAAGTTGCAACAAGAAGATCATGACTAAATGTGTCATGTTGAATTATCCAAAAATTCAGTGCAACATGGAAGGAACAAACACATTGATCTCAAATATCATTTCTTAAGAGACCATATCAAGAAGAAGACAATTTCTTTGGGGTATTGCAATACTTCTAATCAAGTTGCTCATATTTTTACAAAGGCACTACCAACGGAAGCATTCAAGAAATTAAGGTGATTGCTTGGTGTGAGAATGGTTTTGGTTTGAAGGGGGTGTTAGAGAATATAAACCAAATCTTAAGATGACTATTTGGTTCTTGGAATTATGGGAAAATAAATATCAAGCATATCAAAGGTTCAAAGTATTAAGTGGATTAATTGAAGAAACAATTGAATGTTATGGAGAAAAATATTTAGTATGTGTCTCTTAGTTTTCCTATCTACTAGTATTAATAGCTTTATTGGCTTTGTATCAAAGCACCCTTAGCTTGTTAAGCAATATAGTTATAAGGGTCGGTTAGTACCGGACTCAGGAAATGTATTGGGGCTTGGGTATCATAATAATTTATGAGTAATAAAGACTTACTCCGTTGATGTATGTGAAGTCCGAATCACGTCAAAATTGTGCAAATTTGATACCGGAATATTCGGTTTGATAACCTGCTACTAATTCTTCTTCTGCTTTGATTGATTTGGGCGTATGCGTATGACGTTGTCTGGGCCAAGAGCCATAGTTAGTTGCTATTTTCATTTGGTTGTTTCTTTCTCGTTGTTGATACTAGCAAGACCCAGCCAGATAATGTCTGCGGGTTGGTAGTGAGAGGACTCTTAATACTTACATACCCAAAAAGGGGTGCTGGTTAAAAAATAATCATTTTATTTTGTTTCTTGCCCTCCCTTTTTGTGTGCACAATCCAATGTTTAACAAAAAGGTGATACTGTTAGATCTATATAATTGATCTCATCTAATAAGATAAGACTTAATTGATTTGATTTGATTATATGAAAAGCTTCCACTTAGTTCTAGGTAAGTCGGTAAAAGCGAAAATAAATCAACAAACTAATCCCACCCATCTGCTATTTACATATATAGGAAGAAAAGTTAAGGAGAAATATAAGGATAGTTACGGACGGATTCAAAAAAATTTATTTAATAGGGAAAAAATATATAATTTAACATTTATATATAAATAATTTTTTTTCAATAGGATTAAATGAATTTTTTAACTTAAAATATCTTAAAAATATACAAATTCTTTAAAAAATTAGGGAGAAGTTGGGACTGCAATCCCTGCACTTGTAAACATAGCTCCTCCCTTGAGAGTGGCATTTATGTAATGCATGGAAAGAAGATATAAAGCTCAAGAAGATATCAAGATTTAGAAATTGAAGAAAAACCAAAAGAAGACAACTAAGACTTTTGTATTGCAATAGCCGCTTGGCTTCCAAAACTGTACAAGTCACACAAAACTATACTTTTCACGAGGTCAAATGAAAGCTTAGCGTCGATAAAAATGGAGGATAACATCTTCTGCCATTTGGCCAGTATACCTCGATTCCTATTACATATTGTTGATAAATGTAAAGGACCTGTTTGATATAGTCGTATGCTACTTAACTGTCATTGCATGTTTATCACTGCTCAGTTTCAAGTTTCAATGCTGCGTATCATATTCAAGGATTTTGCTTTGGAACGATGATGCGTGAAACAAACGTGCCAAAGAAAGTCTTGATCGTTTGGAAGATGTTCCCTATATTCAACAGACAATACAGCTTTCTAAATCTTTGTATATTTCTGTCTCAACATTTCAAGTAAACATATGTATCCATCACCAGGAACAGGACAATTCTTCTTTTTCTAAACAGCTTTTCTATCAAACATATCTTCTGTGGATAGCACTGAACAGCTTTTGTACCAGACGTATCTTCTGTGGATAGCACACTTGCCTTCACACTGTATATCTTTTGTGTTTGCAGTTTTCTCCTAATTTCTATGGTTTTTGGTTTTGATCGGTCTCTTTTCGTATTTGGAAACACATTCACTCTACATGGAAGTAATTCTTTGCATTCATAACTAGAGCAGGGACGGATACATGATTTATAAAAAAATTTCAGTGAAGGCTGAATCGATTTTTCAACCTAAGAGTACTTTAAAAATACACACATTTTGAAACAAAATTTGGGTCGAGTGAGGGACTACAGCCCCCACACATGTAAGAGTGGCTCCGCCACTGAACCAGAGGTGATTTCTTGGTTCTGAACTGTTGTTTGAATTCTTCCATCTTTTCTTGATCTCATTTGTTCATTCATTCAATATCTAATTGATATCACATATACATGTCTTTCTTCCATAACGTAAACCAACCAGTCATTCATTTAATGGACGCTTACTTGTGCATAATTAACAACCATCATGGAGGAAAAAATGTTTGCCCCATGTGATATTCTTGTTGTTTTACATCCTGATGCGTCAAGCTTAAGCGAATCGATACATTCAGACTAGTTTATGAACAATGTAGTGAATTGTTGAAGGAAAATGAAGGTGTCCAAGTTCGCTTAGTGGCCTTTGTCACACTAATAAATACAATTGTAAATGAAACACAATATACCATTCAAAAGGCACACTTTGCTTGACATTCCTTGGACTTTATTGCTTTGCCATTTGCTCTGCACTCTGCAGATTCATCAGATTTCAGCGAGCTTCGTTATCTCCAGTTCTTCGCAATTTATGGTAAGACATCTGCAATTTTCATTTTCTTGCAGCCTTTTTTTTGCGAGTTATTTATTTTATTTTATTTTATATAATTTGTTTTTCGCAGTCCAATTCATTTATTCAGCTATTAGCATTTTCTGGATGGCCATATCAATTAATATGAAAATGTGTTTTTGTTTTTTAATTGTTGATTGCATTCATATAACCTAAAATTGTTGTGACTTAAAAATAGGTAACTGCAAGTAACATAACTTGTTTTTTCTATACCATTTGATGTCTTTGCAGGACAATATTTTCTTTATGTTTTTTCTTGGCTTAGTTTCTTCTGGGATTGCTAACTCAAAAGCCAATGAAGATATGATCAGTTTTAACGTGGTGGACTTTGGAGCGGTTGATGATGGCAAAACAGATAGTTCCCAAGTTAGCAATTTTATTTTCTGTTACAAATTCCAGATACTGTTTTGTTGTAATTGTAAATTTTACAGTTCGTTGTTTAATTCTTCAGCCATTTCTGGAGGCATGGATGGCAGCATGTTCTGTGTCAGATAGAACTTCTCAGGTCATTGTTCCAGAAGAAATGACTTTTCTTGTTAATCCTCTCACCTTCAGTGGACCGTGCAAGGCGAAGATTATTAATTTCTTGGTAAGTAATATGGAGCTTAGTTATCAGTTAATCCAAGAATCATACAAACGAGTGATAAATATTGTGAAACTTTGATCTTCATCTTGATTTTTCGACAACTTTGTGTAGATATCGGGCACAATTGTAGCACCACCTTCACCGCGCACATGGGATGAGCATGATGCAAGTGAATGGATTGTATTCAATGCAGTATCCGGGCTCAGGGTTGATGGCCTGGGCGCAATTGATGGACGGGGAGAGGGCTGGTGGAATCAATCATGTAAATATCATCCTGAACTGGTATGTGATGACAACCATCAGCAGTAATCTCTGAATTTTAGCTCTTTGTATCCAATTCTCATCTCTTTACATCATCTTCTTTTCGTACGATTTCTCAGAAGGGATGCACAAAAGTGGCTCCAACAGTAAGTTCTTCTACTCCATAACCAAGATTTTGCACCGTGTAGATCAAGGCTGTTGCAATTAGGAATTTTATGGTGAGAATATCAACAGGCTATAGGTTTTCTTGATACAAAGAGGCAATGAATTTAAAGACAATTAAAAACAAGAAGAAACTGTCAAAGGCATTAACTTATCAAGTTAATTAGACATGTCCATTTACTTCATCTCTAGCAAATTTTAATGGATTCGTTCTGTTTTCTGCAAGCAAACGGGAGTAGTATGCGTATTGGCAAGTTTTTTTCCCTTTGCTCATATTATGATGTGATATGCAATATTCCCAGGCCTTCAAGTTTCTTTCGTGCAACGATAGCAGTCTCAGAAACGTTTACTTCACAAACAGTCCCCAAACACATGTCCTGATACAAAGGTGCAACGGATTTGAGATTTCCAATGTGATCATCCAATCTCCTGGAGATAGTCCGAACACGGATGGCATTCACATCCATGCCTCCCACAATTCGGCTATCACCAATGCCAAGATAAGCAGTGGTACTTCAGACTTGCTTCTTGTAACAGAGTTTTCATTAAATTTTGGAGTAGCCATTATACTCATATATATGAACTTTTAACAGGTGATGATTGTGTTTCCATTGGAGATTACGTATCTAACCTTGAAATAGCAAATGTTGAATGTGGACCTGGTCATGGCATAAGGTGAAGAATTCTTTCTAGATCTGCTCATTGATGCAGTCATGAAGAACAAAATGACTAAGATTAAAACAAAATTGAAGTTCTTACGTTACTGCATTATTGAATTCATGTACAAGGGAAAAGAAAAGAGAACGTTTAATGATGGTTTGATAGAACTGCAAAGATCGGTTCTTTGCATTATCTTTTTTGTCCTCTGAAGAGAAGAAGCTTCATTGTACTGATGCAACTGTTTTTGTGCTTAAACATAGTATTGGAAGCCTCGGAAGACAAGGTAATTTTGTTCGAGTGGAGAACATTCGCGTAAGCAATTCTCTCCTAAACAGAACTACAAATGGAGCTCGGATCAAGACATGGCAGGTATGGTATCTCATTAATATTCATCTGATATAGCATAAATGAATTTGAAAATAGCACGATTTTGCTTGAGGTGAACTCATAGGCTACAATAAAAAGCTCAAGCTAGATTCATGACTCCATGGAATGAAAATTTCTCATTTACCCTGAAAAGAAAACGAAAAATGGAGCTTAACTTGCAAATATGAAGCAACATATTGATCTAAATTATCTCATATTCGGATGTCAGGTTGGGAGAGGATATGTCAGAGGAGTCACATTTGAGCGTATCAGATTCATCGCAGTCAAGAATCCCATAATCATCGATCAAAATTACTGTGCTGTTCGGGGCAGATGCAAAGAAGAGGTAAAACGGCCAATAACATTAACACATTTCTTAATTTGTTATTGATTAGATTATGGTAGACTAAAGAGTTGCACAATTTTGTGAAGGGAACTGGAGTTCAAATAAGTGATCTTGTCTACAGAGAAATGTCTGGCACGTCGAGCACAGATATTGCTATTAACCTGAACTGCAGCCTTTCTGTACCGTGCTCTGGAATAATAATGGAGACCGTAAAACTAAGATCAACAAAAGAAGGAAAGCAAATTACTGCTGATTGCAGTCATGCTTATGGTCTAGAAGGTGGAGTAGTGCCAGGTCCCTGTCTCATAGACTCAGCAGGCCATAGTAAAATAGCCATCCCCCCGAGCTAGCACGACGAGGAGGGTGGATCATCGCAGGGTGGATTCTCATTGTTGAACGGACGATCTGACACTTCTTTGCATAGAAGCTGGCAACTAGAAATGTATTCTGTAGTTTAGCATAGTAAAAAGTTTACACTCTCATCTTTTTTTTTAAGATACTTGTTGATTTTCTGCAATCCTTTTCTATTGTAAGATGATAGACTGTGAAGGATGTTAAAAGTCAAAGAAGAAAGTGTTTTTTTTAACCCCCACCCCTTCCTGCCCTGCACCCCTTAGGATTCAAATCATGGCTGCCACAGATTACGGGAGATAGCCCACCAACTAGGCAACTCTCGAATCCTAGAAAGAAGTTTATGTGACTGTGATCATATCAAATAATTATAGCTAACGTCAATAAATTAGAGCAAATTGAGATGATGGTAACCAGATGATTAGCATTTAGTCTTGCTTTTTCCTTACGTTGCTACATTAGTTTAGCCTTGACTTTGAGTTACTATATAAGACTCACGTTAATGCAAGGAAAATTTTCTCTCCATCACTCTTCTCTTCTTTCAACGCAGCTGACTTACATGAGAATTTGCTAGATACCCTATAAAAAAGTTCAATCCTCTTATTGTTGCTCGAGTGCAAAGTCCAAGCCCATATTGAAAACAAAGTTAGAAGGATTAGATTCCTGTAAATAGACTCTCTTAGTTTTTAATTAAGTGTCTCAAAATCACTCTCCGTATCTTGAGATTGAGGGAGGGTGTAATTGGGTAAATGGGTGGTTGTGAGCACGAAACAGGATTTTTTTTTTTTCTGTAGTTTTTGTTTTGAAAAACTGTAATCGTTATTTACGTGATTATAGATTTACATTGAATATAGGTAGAGCATCGGACCACGATAAATTTTATGTGTGTTATCTTCTTCGATTCATGTGTGAACGCGTGTCTTCGTCCCAATATTATGCATAGATGTGCGTATCTGCATGTCTGTTTATGAGGTTGCAAAATTGAAAAGATCTGACTTGACAAGTAAAATTTAGGAATCTACAAATCTCTTTCCCTATAAAACCATTCAGCTCGTGCTATGCATGGTGTAAAAAGAAAAGAAATCATGAACTGTTGTAATTGAGAATGCTTGACAACGTGCTTCACATTATTCTTTTTTTCCAAAACAATCGAGTGACAAATGCTATACTCCGGAATTTTAATAAACCCTATGTTACGAAAATTAGCATCATGAATCCTATATTTTTTAAAATGTGATACACTTGCCTCTCCGCATGTTCCAGTTAGTATATGTTAATGGTAGTTTGAAGATGACGATATTGCCTTCATCTAAAAATAAAGATCAGATGCATCTTTAATCACTTTCACTTCCCGCTTAATTAGAAAACCCTTTCGTAGAGAGAGAAAGTGTAACCCTAGGGAGAGAAACAACAATCTTCTTCAATCTAAGGATTAATCAAACCAACTCTTGTGACAAATTAGTTCATTTTGTCTCACAAATTGCATTCAATATATTCCATCCTCAATGTAGTAGGTTCTTACGCATTTCGGGTACGAATTTGTTTATTTTTTTTACTATATTTTTTTGGTCAAATATCTTGCTATGTTCACTTTGTTTGTTGCTAGTATATGTTTTTTTTGTTGTTGCTAATTTGTTGCTAGTATATGTTATCATTGTTTGGACTTCTTGTTTTGTTGGCTTCATTGTCGATTTTGTTACTTCAGTTTTGGACCATATATTTGTTTGATTCCTGTAATTTAATAATGGCTGTGGTTCCAAAGATATTACTTGTAGTTGTTAATGAAACAATCACTTTGACATTTCATATGGGTTTGTTGGTTTATCATTTGACACCTTTAACGATATTAATTGTAAAGTGGAATCTATGTTTTTTTAGAATTTTAGTCATAAAGTATCGTAAAAATTGGGGCTTTTGGCCCCATTTTCACCTGAATGCACGTGTAGTCAACGTAATGAAATTAATGTGACATTTTTAAATGTGGCATGGTGCCCCTTGTGTTTTATTAAGTGATGCACTATCAATGTTGCATTACACCCTATGCTTTTCTAGGGTGTTTTAACCCCTTTCTTGTTAAATTATTACTATGGCATATACCTACAGTGTAATAGAGCAAAATAAACCATGTTAATGTGACAACTATGCATATTTTGTACAATGATGCATGTTCATTGATAATGTAACAACACCATATAGTTTCCATAATACTTGTGTATTGGAATGTAACTATTTCAGTTATGTGTATATATATTTGCAGGATAATGATACATTTGGAATTGTTTGGTTTTGTGGACTTTGTAGTATCTATAGGTGGTAGATTTGTGTATGAATCTAAGATGGAGTCTATGAGGGTAATAAAGCACACATTCAACAATATAGAGTTGGATAGGATTAATATGAAATATATCAGAAAATGGAAGAGAGAAAAGGAAACATTGATATATATTACTTGAGGCCAAATTATACTTTCGACCAATGACTTAGACCTATAATTGATGATAGTAGCATTAGAGAAATACAGGAAGTGTTTGCAGAGTTGCCTGTTTGTTACATATATATAGAGGAAGGTGATGATCCTCTTCCCATTATTGACACCAAGGCAACTGTTAGCCCAAATTAGCCTTGGGGGGAGGGGCGGTTGAATTAGGTTCATGTATGAACTATTGATTTGTTGGGTACTTGTATATGAACTATCGATTTATTAAATACTCGTATATAAACTATCTATTTGTTTGATGTCATTACAACATAACGCCTGTAATATGACGGTATATGTTGTGGTAAATGTTTGAGTAAGGCCAAAGATATAGTTGTTGTTTTAAGTATTTCCCTGAACTTGTGTTCCTACCTTAGGATTTCTCTCAGGGTGTTCTACTTCCTGAGCGTTGTCTCATTTATTCTGTTTTTATATGTTTACAGATGGTGGTGGGCATGGACCTCTGGGATAGGATTCGACGTAGTATAACCTCAGTCACAATTTTGGATGTTAGATTCCTTTTGTTGAATGGATCCAGTTGATGTCTAGATGTATGTAATAGTTTAACTCTAAAATGTAATTCTTGGGAGAATGTAATATATGGTTTTAAATTATTTATCAATTTTAGTTTATGTAATGTTATTGCTTCATTAAGTTTCTAATAACTTTGATACATGATGCGGAAATAAAAATTTATGTACTATGGTATAAGAGCCTTGTGAGCTTAAGAGGAATAATCTTCTTAGGCTCGCGGCATCATGTCTCCGAGTTTGGCCTGACCGAATTTGGGGACGTGACAAGCCACCTTGCAAAATGTTTAAAAAACGACAATCTGTACACAAATTTTGCAAAAGTGTTGTAGTACATTTACAGTGTGTTTGAATTGAGGGAAGAAAGTTTAATAAAGGAGAGGAAAGGAAATAATCTTAAAAGAGAGGAAAAAATTAAATCATGTTTAGATTGAATAATTTGAAGAAATGAGAGAATCATAAAAGATTATGGGTGTCTTTTGTTTGGATTAGACAGAAAATAAAAAGGAGAAATAAATTTTATGTGTAAAATGACTTTTATAGAAAAATTAAAGTCTTTCTGCCCTCCATTTTATCCCAAATTGGGAAAAGAAAAGTGAGCTTAGGAGAGGTTGCCTTGACCCCTACAATTCCTTCCCCCTTAAAAAACTAATAAAACAAGGGAGGGAGAGAATTTTTCAATCTCTCCCCTTACCTCCCTTTCCCCCCCCCCCATTCCCTTCAATCCAAACAGACTGCTAGGGACGACAAATGGGATGAGAAAACGAGGATATTGGGGTGAGAAATGAGAGATGGTACAAGGTAGGGGCAAGGTAGGGGGAACGAGGTGGGAATCAACATTTAGTTGTCCCGTGGGAGGGGGAGGGGGAGGGGGAGGGGGAGGGGGCCGGGGGGAAAAGGGAAGGGGATAAGGATAAGGATTGTCTCCACCTCATATAACCCAACCCTCATACATGTGAAGTTACTTTTAAACTTATATTTATTATTTATGTTTAAAAATCTTATGTTAATAAATACAAAAGCCTAGAAAAGTTACGTCGGACAAAGTTCTATTAAAATTGGAGAGAAGAATAATGATGTTCACAAGAATTTTATATTCATTCTTCCAATCAAAAGATTAAATGCCATTACTTAGTCTTTCAAATCATTTTATATGAATCCCATCTATTCATTGCAAGTCACAAGGGATTTAAGAAATTAGTTAGTGATTCTTGATTGTGCTTCAATATAATTTCAAAAGATACAATTAAGGACGATATCTTGAAGATTCTAGATGTAACAAGATAGAAAATATATTAATATTCAAGAGTAGCATTGCAAAAACTACTTAAATGCGATATCCAAAAACAAACAAAAAACATCTTACAAAATCAATATGTATCCAATAACACAAAGAAATATTCTTTTTTGTATGTAATTCTCATACTTGTTAGAAATGCTTGAAACTCAATTTCAGATGGCTTTAAAATCAGCTACAGAAACATTATTGTTTAGTATTTAGTTGGAGACATACAACTCAATATGTAATTCATATTTGATTTGTTTTAATCATTAACACTTCCACAATTTTATATTCACCATATATACTCAAAAAGCAATTGGACACCAAATATAATCTAAGTGCTATGCTAAAGTATGTAAACAGCACCTTCTATTTAACTGTTGCATATATGAACATTGATTTTTGCATATAAAAACGAAAAAGATAAAAAGTATGCACCAAGTATAAATAATGTATTGACTTAGATACATACAACATTTACATACATACCCAAGTTAAAAAGCAAGTGATTAGAAAATGGAAAATAAATAAATAAATAAATAAATGTACATTCTCGGCTCAAAGAGCTAGTTTTTGGAATGCCATTTCTTTAAGAGAAGTCACTAGTCTGCGGAAAACCTTCAGATTTTGACCCATTTTATCCTGTATATACACAAATGAAGACAAGAAACAATTAAGAAAATTATAACGTATGATCGATCTGAATTTAGTAATGCAAAGCAGCATGGTTTCTAATCAAATGACACGTTGGCATGAAACATTGTACTTCGTTTCAATCTCCTTACTAGGTCAAACTACGACATTTAATTTGAAATATTCAAAATAGCATAACATATGAATTCACTAAACGTAAAATCAGATAAATTAAGGAATGCAGGTAAATGCCAGCATCTGCAACCTTATCATGCACCTCATGAGTCATGAGTAAGAACAGGAACATAATTGATGTAGCTGATACACAGTGGCGGAGTCAGGGCCCTATGATTAGTATGGGCACTCATAAATTTAGAATGGGCACTTGACTAAAATCTAATATATCTAACGAGTTTAGTTTTTTTTTTTTTTTTTTTTTCCTTTTTTTTTTTTCTTTTTTCTAAGGCACACCCTCAGGTATACTTGGCTCCGCCACTGATAAAAGCCAACCCTCTCTCCCAAGGAAAAAGCAAAACAATCAAGAAGAGTTAAAGATAACCATACATAAAAACATTAATCAGGCAATGTACCTCGTTTACCAATTCAAGCCTTTCTAAGGTTGGTACCAGTTTTCCACAAAGCAAGCTCAAGTCCTCTTTGTCAGGCTTGGTGCCATCTGTAATTGTTTTCATAACTTGGCTGAAACCATATAAGAAGTGTGTAAGGAGAGAAGTTGATTGACAAGACAAAAATCACTTCAAGAAAATGAGGAGCAAGAGAGATGCAGTCATACCTATCCTGAAAATGGACCAGGATAACATTCATCACATTTTCCGCAAGTAGAAGTAACAATATTATCAATCGACTTCTATCTCCAACAATCTGACACATTTCTACCATCGCAATATATCTCCTGCAAGGTTATAGAATGATTAAGAAAACAAAAATATGGAAATATCAGCTGAAATCATGCATGGCCACATTAAATGGCTAGCACCCAATGAAAAGAAACTTTGTCGGACACAAATTGCTAGGCAAAGTACCACAACAAGTTACAGAACTAGGGCACCGAAACCATTTGACCTTCTCTCCTCAGAGTGAACAGCCACAAGGCTTCTCCCTAAATTAGGATATGTGAGGACAGAACTGGAATATGTCATGGAAAAAATAAAAGAAAAGAAAACGTCATAGCATATAGGGTAAACACAATGCTTTCTCCAGGAAGCACAAGATGAGAAAGGATTTATTGGAAGTGACAACATTCAAGAGCATGCAGGATAATGCAGTTCCATACTCGATTGAGAGGAAAACGTTGCATTACAACAAAAAAGTGTGCCAGTGACAATTCGTGTTAATCTCATCTTCTTTGTGCCCCAATTTTCTATCCTTTCTCCCTCCCTATGGGAACTGATAAGACTTAAGATTATACAGCAAATGAGATTCCGAAATTCCATTGAAAAGGAAGAAGTTGAAATGCATACAAAAAAGTACGGCAACGATAACTCATGTTAGTTTCGTTTTATTCTGTGACCCAAAGTCTCTCTCCCCCACTTCCCCCTTTCCATCAGACACACACACAAATTTCCATTGAAGAGGAAGAAATTGCATTACACACTCTGAAGTAAACCAATGAGAACTTCTGCTACTTTTGTTTTCTTTTGGGCATGAATTTGCTTCATGCCTCCATCCCTCCCTCTTTCCTCCACCCCTCTCCCACCCTCTTACAATCCTCTCGATTGGAAGACATAAATAATGTGTAAGATTAAACTTTTTGCTTATTTAAGAATAGAGAACCCAAGGCAATAAAAGATAAAATAACCAGATTTTGTTACACCCCGCGATCAATAAAATAGAACACTTCCTACACATTCCAAAAGAGCATAATGTACTCAACATCTCTAACTGTTCTAAAGAGTGCCCATTGCAGTCAACTTTTACACCTCAGGTATATGTGCTGGAGCTCCCAATAACTTTTACCTTTTCAATTGTTTTACCTAATGTGTACATTTCACGATCTCTCAACAAAGAATAAGAAAGCGATGAATACAACAACTTCCCAAACGTGAACACATTACAAATGACGGCATGTACAAAAAAGGCCATATCGAATTAAATCCATATTCAAATCATCAATGCTGCACACCACAACTAACATATGTGTGAGAGAGAGAGAGAGTGTCTGATACCTTTTATGTATATTTTCTGATGATGAAACGTTGTCTTGATGAGAACACATACTTATAATTTCGTCAACTTCCTGTCTAGACAGTTCATTGATGTCTTCAATCTAGATAACCACAGAAACGTATTATTCACTTAATTTTAGTGATATTAATGATGCAAAAAATATAATTTCTGCTACCTTGTTGAGAAGTATATATTTTTCCTCCGCAGCTCTTTCAAGTGCAGTAGCCAGAGAGTTGAGGAGAAAACCAAGTAAAGTCAAAGTAGGCTGCTGCTGTCCAGCAGACGCATGAAAGTCCATAGGACTGTCTGAAACCTGGTATAAATATGTTGGGCGGGTTTATTAGTTCCATCATTTCATCATAGGCAGCAATACAGATAGTATAAGTAATTTTCAATTACAACACTCAGCATTCACCTGCAGTCTTAGGGACTTCTTTGTCACCAAAAAGTAGAGATATGAGCTAAGGCTAAAGCAAAGGCGAGATGTGTTCAATTCTGCCTTCCTTTGTATCTGAACATCAGTAACAGAATAAAGAGAAATTAGCTACATATTGATGTATTTATTTGGCTCGAGTCTACACCATTGCCAGATCTTAAAATAAGGTACCTCAAGAAAGCGTGTCGATTGAGATGAACAAAAATAGTCTGAATCACGGGAGAAAAGAAAATGCATCATTCCAAAAAGCCCTTGAATGAAACCATATTCATCGCTCTCTTCATACGGCCAAACCTACAGAAGGTCCAGATTTCTTTATTCAATCGTGGCCTCCTACTCATGGATAAATCTGATTGAAAGGGCCAAACGTAGCAGAGATCTAATTTCTATGAATGAATTCACTGATCTTCTACATCCCGCAAGAATCTAGTCAGGCTAATCATATTTGGAATGAAGTATTACAAATAATTTTAAAAATTAATGGGTGGGGGAGTTGACAACAAATTGTACCGGCCAACCCAGCTTGTTTGACATGTACATCAACACCTGAAAGGTATATAGGGAGGTCATACCTTGCTAAGTATGCCAACAATAAGATTAATTAGTTCCATTGCCAGTTCATCAGCAACTGAAAGATCCACTCGAAGAATTTGATCGAATATCAATTGATGTCCTTTAACAAATTCTATGACTTCACGAACAATTTTATTCTTCACCTGTTTGACATCCAAGCAGCCAAGAGAGAAAATTACTACTTGCTAAAAGTAATACTAGTGACAAAGAAAATAGAGATCACTCCTAGAAGCATACATTTTTTTTTGGCTAATTCAATAGTGTGTATGCCATTAATCTATGAAATGTACAAAGGTGGGTCAAATGACCATTACAATGATTAAAAAGAACAAAGAAAAGCTAGCCTACAATGGAATGGACAAATAAAGCACAAAGCTAGCCAACGATTAACCAACTATTCCAGCCGGTTGAGCTATCGGTCAGCCGTCCCCGCACCAGTCAATCGGATAGCTTGGTCGATTGGAACTACAATCATAAAAGAACAAAAACATGGACTGCCCCCACCGACCAAGGATGCCAACTTGCCGGCTTGCCTAGCCGGGTTGAGGCAGTGGACAAAACATGAAACTGCTCTTGCCAGCTGAGCTAGCCGGTCAGCTAGCTGGAATAGATAACTCAAACAGAGCTGCTGAGAGCATCCATCAACATCTTCATGCAATGTGAGCTCAACATTGACAATTTCAACATCGATCACTGGAGAGGGATGAGGGGGTGTGTGTGTGGGGGTGGGGAGGGTTGTCCAAAGTTGGACATGAGCACATAGGGGGAAAAAGAGAGAGGGAGGGGCTTGGCAGTGGTCAAAGAGAAAGGGAAGAAGAGAGGGGATTTGGCCATGGCCACCAGGAGAACAAATGAAAGAGAGAAGGAGGTGAACTCGGCATTAATACTCGAAGAGGATGGGTAGAGGCGGCCAAGGCCATAAGGAAAGGGAGGAGAAGAAGAGAGAGGGGGAAGAAGAGGTTGAGAGGGAAGGTTTGGCCATGGCCAATTGGAAGAGTGGTAGGGGGAAGGGGGAGATGCCAAAATCGGCCAAAGAGCGGGGGAAAGATGTATGGGATGGGAGGGAAAGAAAGATTGGGCATTGCCCAATAGCGAAGGGGAGGGAAGGGTATTAACCAAAGGGTTAACATGTGTTGTCACTAGGACATTTGAGGTTGAAAATAGGGGAGAGAGATAGAGAGAGGTTGTGGCATTAACCAATGAATAAAAGCAAGAAAGAGTATTACCTGAAAGATAGGCCATAGGGTAACGGAGGAGGTTGGTCGGCCAAGCAAAAAGAAGAGGGAGGAGGAACACCACTCTTAGTAGCAATGACTTCAAGAAGAGATGGTTGAGCACAAGAAGAGCCATCATCTTCTCTTGTTGAGCTTCCAACGAGCAAATATCCAGAAAAAGAAAAGGGAGCAAGAGAGATTGAAACCCCAAACAAAGATGAAGAAGAAAGCAAATGAGGTAGCTTGAGGAAGACGGGTTTAGAGAAAAGGGAGAGGATATCTCTTAGAAAAACGATAATTCAAAATTAAGTTTGCTTTTAGACTTGCTCAACTCTTCTCTTATTCTTTCAAACTGATGGCTCCAAGAAGCATACTTATTAAGCAAAAAGAGAAAAAGATGCAATTTAAGTTAAAGAAAGGGAAAAAAAAAATTTCCCAAATTAGCCCACATGTAATGTTCAGCTTTTCCTAGCCAACTTTTATGATCATTGCAATTGACAGTAAATAATGACTCAGACTAGTTACATCAGTAGATTGATATATCCTGAAGAGAACTGGTTATATGTACTAGTTCTCCAGCTTCCTATACAGATTTAATATGGGAATAGTTACATCGGTAGATTGGTATATCCTGAAGAGAACTGGTTATATGTACTAGTTCTCCAGCTTCCTATACAGATTTAATATGGCGAGCTTGTTTAGTATGCTTCTATATGTTCATTCTTATTTTACTTAAATATATACAGGCAGCCCTTTTAGCCTAGTAAGTCAGGTATATTTTATTTTTTCGGACACATGTATGGGTGAGATTCAAAGAGATCCAAGGGCCATTATCTTCTACTGCTAGGCCACTGATAGCAGCCAACTATACTCTTAAGGAAACACTTCATATATCTCTTATTCAAAGGAATAGAAGCTAACTCAGCCACCCTCTTCTCTCGCAGCTACAGCTAGATTTTCTTTTCATTACTCCTCAAAACTTAGTTCCTGCTCTCCTAATCTTATCTAGTTGTTGAGCTAAACATCTATTTCAGCTGTTGAGCTATTAAAGGAGAAGTTCTAGCTCCATCCCTTAGTAGATGGCTGCACCTGGTTTTATCTAGAAAATTTCCCACTTCATACAAAGTGTAGAGTACCTATACATCGGACTTTGTGCAGGAGGGAATAAACACAAGACAAGCTGAACAAAGTCCTGAACACAACTATCCAGCCAGCATAGTAGTTCTCAGCAAAAAACAAATGATCTAACAGAAGGATTATGAAGTTGCCCATTCAAGCTTCAAACTTGTATTTTCCTTTTCAGTAGTTATTTCGACATTCTGACAAGGTGTTCTTCACCTTCCATGATATGACCATTGGTTAAGAACATGTACCCCACAACTGATATACTTCACAGTTCAAAGCACACTCAATTTCCACTCCCAGTCGAAATTCCAGAAAGCAGACATCAGTTACCCACTTCAGTTCAATAAAAAGAATCCAAATGTCAAGCAATTTACAGGAAAAATATAAAAGTTAAAAAAGCTCAAGAACATCGGAGTCAGAGAAACACAAGCATATAGGGAAAAGAGTAAACAGAACTGGCAGCAATTTGCTCGGACAAAATTAAACAAAGATGAAGGAGAAGGTGAGGGGCAGAAAACAGAACCCAAAAGCAGCAGCACATTGCAACACAACACCATAAGGAAACTAAAGCCGTATGAGTTTATTTTCCAATATACTGGTATAGCATAAATTTATATGTATGAATATTATCTAGTTTCCTATGTTGTAACTAGCAATTTCCTCCATCCCACATACACTGACAAACTTTCTGTTTCTGAAAACCAGATTCATGACCCTTTCCCAGAACAAAAAACACTCGTATGATATTATCTCTGTACAATTAAAATTTCCAAAAAAAAAAAAGAATAGAAAAACGACTAGACCTATAACTTTAACATAGGAAAGAGCGTAAAGCAAAAATCTGTTATTAACGTCCAAAAAGTGGATTTTCTTTAACTTCATGCCTTTACAAAGGTGACAAGTTTAACTAGAGCTATAACTTTAACATAGGAAAGAGCGTAAAGCAAAAATCTGTTATTAACGTCCAAAAAGTGGATTTTCTTTAACTTCATGCCTTACAAAGGTGACAAGTTTAATGGAATGGGGGGATCAAATGAAAGAAATTCGATTCCTAATAAAAGATGCATTAGTAGCTGAGTGTGTGACCAATAATTTCTGAAAGCATTAAAAAGGTACATCAACCTAGAAGTGCTATAATTATAAGCTGATGCAATTATACAACTCCACTGAGCTAAAGTGGCCCAAGAAGAGACTGTCAAGTAGAAGGTTAAATTTTATGAAACACTGTAAAGTAGAAGTTATTCTTCCTTGTTTAGTAATATGATAATAAAATCCAGAGTCAGGCATAACATGCTTAAGAATGTAAGGAGACAAACCTCAAAGAATTCGGTGGTATCAATTAATGAAGTCAAAGACAGCACCAATCTCAGCATTGGAGCTACAACAGTCCGTCTGATATCAACATCAACAGAGTCATCCCTTCCAAACTTAGAAGCACTGCGCCGGAAAGTTCCCTAATTTGGAAAAATGTGTATCGTATATATCAATTTGCACAAGGGAACAGGAGGTTAATCACACCCATAAGAAATGCATAGATTACCTTAACTTGCATATTTAGTGCCCTGCACGAACCCACATGTTCCAATGCACCCATTGAGAATAAAACCTGGGCACCTGTTTTCCCATATTTATGACTGATTCTCAGCAGCAAAGAAAGTTCAGCCTCAAGAGTGCAGGCCCTCTGCATTGATTCTAAAGAAAGCCCGCCATCCTGAAAAGGGATTAGGAGAAAGTACATACATATAAAGCTTAGTATAGATGCTTGGGAGCAAAGGTATAAATCCTGACTAGTTTAACTAGTTACATTCGTTTTTTCTTTTTTGCGAAGTTACAAATTACAGAAGTTAATAATTGGCTAATTATGTAAATAAAGAACAAAAGATTATATCTAACAAATTCTGAAAATTAGAGCATATTACATAAACTACTCACAAAAGACAACAGATTTTTAGACATTATTTCTTTCTCAACCAGCAATCAAACTGCTATTCTCTTTCTAAACTATATATCTAACTCTCGACTGTTACGTGCCAATTTGTGCCAGCCAGTAGGAAGACAAGTTCCTCTAATACTATGTATTTCATTTTTTATAAGATATGTTCTGTAGACTGCAGTGCATTACTAATTAGCTACAAGTGTATTGTTACTTATTATACAGTAATGTAAACAGCCAGGTAGTCAGTTAGTTAGAATATACAGCTGGCATGTAAATATCTAGAAGTAGTTACATGCACAAGTGCACATAGCTTGCAGAGAAAGATACTCAGTTGTATATCAACTGTCATCTATATAAAGAGGCAGTAATGTACTATTCTATTCATTCAATGAGAAAATATTTTACACTCTCTCTCTCTCTAAAATCTTTCATGGTATCCAGAGCTTGAAAGATCCTGCAGCTGCCATTGAAGCTTAATCAAAAGCTTCATTTTTTTTTGAAAACAAGCTTAAATCAAGCTGTTTTCTTCAATTCCTGTGGTACGACACCATTAGTGGAGTATTCTCAAGCTTTGGCAAGCTAGAAATTCCACTTCTCCTTCCTACAAAACCCTAATTCAAACCTAGGGTTTCTAATTCTTCAATTTCTACTTCTCTCTTCAATTTCGCACTATTTCTAAGCTTCTACTGCTTCATTAATGGCTTCCGCAAGCTCATCTTCTTCAGCTATGCCTTCTACTGCTCCCGTGGCTTCCACAGCTGCAGCTATGGAGAATCATACTACTGCTGCTACTGTTGATCTACCAAAAGGACTGAAGAATATGAAAAATAGCTTGAATATTCTCATTCAGCTAAAACTTGATAACACAATTATGTGTTATGGAAGACTCAAGTGCAAACAGCCCTTCAAGCACACTAAGTGTTTGAGTATGTGAATGGCACAATCACAGCTCCTAGCAAATTCATCAACAATGAAGCAGGCACACCTGAGCCTAATCCTGCCTACTCCACCTGGTATATCATATAGACCAGAACTTAAAATCTTGTCTTTATGCATCTATTTCCCCTGCTATTCTTCCTCACATTTTCCATCTTCCCACTGCCACACACATATGGACTGCTCTTTCAAATAGATTCAGTTCTTTGAGTAGATCTCACATTTATCAATTGAAAAATCAATTGTTCAACCTCGCTAAGGGCTAAAACACAATGCAGTCTTATCTAGATCACATAAAAAACATCACTGATAGCTTAGCAGCAACAACTGAGTTTATCAGTGAAGAGGATCTAGCTTTGTACACTCTTAGAGGTCTTCCACCTGAGTATGAAGTGTTTAGAGCCACAATTAGAACAAGATCTGCACCAATCACACTTCAAGAGTTGACTAGTCTACTCATTTCAGAAGAACAGCACCAGAAAATTCTTAAACCTGCAAATCCATTATCTTCTCTACCTCTTCTCTTGACCTCCACACTGCACTTTACACATACTATAGTCAAGCTAATAGAGGTGGCAAAGGAGGCAGAGGGGGCAGAGGTGGTAAAAATCAAGGAAAAGGGAAAAATCAGCGCAGAGGTGTTCTAGGACCTGTTCCACAACAGTTCCCACCCTTTCAGCCATCTCAGTACAGTCCTATGCAACCTTCCATGTCTACGCAACCTTCCATGTCTACGCAACCTTCCATGTCTACACAACCTGTTCAAGCTTTTGTTCCCACTCAGCCAGTGTCTACTAAGGTTTATTGTCAGATCTGTGGGAAGCCCAACCACACTGCAATTGAGTGTTGGTATAGGCTGGATGTTGTGAAGTATGCAACTCCAAATCCAAATCCACAGAAACAGGTCATGACAGCTCAAGTCACTCAAGCCACTCACACTCAGCCACCTAAAACCTACTGGTACTTGGATTCAAGGGCAAACACTCATGTTACACATGATCCTTCTCAACTGCAGTACAGTTATCCCTACACTAGCACAGAAGCTGTTTCAGTTGGGAATGGTCAAACCCTTCCTATTCAAAGCATAGGCACTGGTAACATTCACACTCCTTCCTCTACCTTTTCTTTGTCTAAAGTACTTTTTATTCCTCAAATCTCATCTAATTTTCTTTCTGTACACCAACTTGCAAAAGATAATGACTGTTCTATTGAGTTTAATGCCTAAGGAGGTGACTATATTGGACAATTCTACCCACCAAGTGAGGTTCCAGTCCCCCTGTAGCCAGGGACTCTACACCCTACCCTCCAACACTGCCCTTTCCAGTCAACAATCAACTCAGTTTTACACCTGCAACTCTATCTATTAATAAGGTGCCTTCTAAAGAACTTCTGTGGCATTACAAGCTAGGTCAGCCCTCTGCCTTAGCATCTAGAGTTCTCTCTAGTCAGATAAATGTAAAACTACTACAAAATACTCTAGATTGCTCTACTTGTGCAGTTTCTAAAGCACATAGATTGCCTTTTTCATTATCTCAAACTGTAACTAAACATGCTCTTGAGCTTATTCACTCTGATGCATGGGGTCCTGCCCCCTTTCCATCTTGTCAAGGCTACAAATACTATGTCCTATTCATTGATGACTATTCTAGATTTTGTTGGTTATATCCTTTAAAACTCAATTCTGATGTTTTCTATGCTTTTCACAGTTTTAATGCTATCGTTCAGACTCAGTTTAAAGCTAAAATTCAGATCCTAAGGACTGATAATGGCACTGAGTATATTAATCATAGATTTAAACTGTTCTTGCAAAACCTAGGTATTAACCATGAAACCAGTTGCCCATATACACCTAAACAAAATGGCAAGGTACCCTTGGCTCAAACCATACACCTCACATAAACTGGAAAACAGGTCGGCACCCTGTGTGTTTATAGGCTACTGTCAATCTACTAAGGGTTATAGATGCCTGGATCTTAAAACTAACAAGGTCTTTATTTCTAGGCATGTGAGGTTTGCAGAAAGTGTCTTTCCTTACTCTAATCCTAGCCTGCCACTACCACAACTAGGTGATTTGCTTACTGACACTTCACTTTCTACACGGTCTCCCTCTCCTGTGCCTATCCTCCTAATTTCCCAGACCCTCGTATCCCACCAAACTTTGCAACTGATCCATCCTCTCTAGTAGCAGACAATACCACTTCATCTTTGTCTGAAGCACCTCCTAGTCCCACTCCCACTCACTCACAGGCTTCTATCTCACAACCTGTTTTCCAGGGCACTCAGAATTCTGAATCTACCTCTTCTTCTAGTTCCTCTACACAGAACCACACTGCACACTCTAATTCTCCTTCATCTTCTGCCCAGCCCACTGATACCTCTCCCTCCTTCACTCAGTTAGCACCTACATCTAATCATCCTATGTTGACTAGGTCTAAAACAGGTTGTCTCCCACCTCCTCTATATCAACTTTCCACTCTAGTCACCACACTTGCTACCACTAAACCTACTACCTATAGAGAGGCTTCTAAGTACCAATGTTGGGTTCAGGCTATGACTGAGGAGTTTAGAGCACTTCAACAACAAAACACTTGGGATTTGGTACCTTTGCCATCCAACAGAGATCCTCTAGGGTGTAAATGGGTTTTTAAAATCAAAAGGAATGTTGATGGGATAGTTGCAAGGTATAAGGCCAAGCTAGTGGCCAAAGGGTATCTTCAGACTGAAGGTCTTGACTACACAGAGACCTTTAGTCCAGTTGTCAAGGCTCAAACAATAAGAGTGGTCCTTAGTATGGCCTTGCACAACCAATGGACACTGAAGCAGTTGGATGTGTCTAATGCCTTTCTTCATGGGCATCTTACTGAAACTATCTTTATGACACAACCACAGGGTTTTGTGGATTCTACCCAACCTAATCATGTCTGCAGGCTTAAAAAGTCACTCTATGGCCGAAAACAAGCCCCCAGGGCCTAGTTTCAGATGCTTACCACTTTTCTGCTATCCTAAGGCTTTTATGCAAGTTCTGCAGATTCTTCTCTGCTTATTCACAACAGCTCCACAGATTTTACCCTCCTGTTGATCTATGTGAATAATCTCATCCTAACAGGCAGTTCAGCCACTTATATAGCTACTCTAATCTCTAATATGAGCAAACAATTTGCAATGAAAGATTTGGGAAATCTTCATTATTTCTTGGGGATAGAAGTGCAACCTACATCACAAGGTTTGTTGCTTCGTCAGTCAAAATATGCTAATGATCTCCTGAAAAAGGATGGACTGGTGGATTGTAATCCTGTAGTCACTCCCAGTGTATAAAAAGGCGCAAGGCGCACTAAGGCGATAGGGGGTCCTAGGCACAAGGCGCAAGGCGCAAGGCGAAGGCGCGCGCCTGAGCGAAGTGAGGCGCATTTTTTATAGTTATGAAAAATAAACTACAAAATTAAAGAATTATGCAAGACACTAAGATAGAGGCTTTAATTAAATAATATTTGACTCAAAAACATCACATTATACATCATAGTATCTATATCATTCTCTTCCATCACGTCAAAATAAGTAGAGCTTTTGGAGTCTTCTATTCCTTTTCTTTTGTCTTCTAGGGTTTGCTCAAAATATCTAAAAGTTAAGGGCATTTTTGTATTTTGGACACATACTAACAAAATAAAAAATAAAAAAATTGACAAACTATACCTTTTTACAAAAGGCGCCTCAAGGCGCGCCTAGGCGCGCCTTGGTCGCCTTGTGCGCCTTGGTGCGCCTTGGGGCGCCTAGGTAAAATCGCCTTGCCTTAGACAAAAAAAGCGATGAAGGCTCGCCTTGCCTCTAAGGCGCGCCTAGGCGCGCCTTAGTCGCGCCTTTTTAAACACTGGTCACTCCTACTCAGGTCATCTACTGAATCAGAATACAAGGCAAGCTATCGTATCCAGGTCATCTACTGAATCAGAATACAGGGCACTAGCCTATGCAGCTGCAGAGTTAAAGTGGATCACTTACCTACTAAAAGACTTGCAAATTTCTATCAAACCACCTGTCCTACACTGTGATAGTGTTTCAGCCATTGCATTAGCTACTAATCCAATTTTTCATGCCAGCACAAAACATATAGAAATTGACTATCACTTTGTAAGGGAGCAGGTGGTGGCTAAAACACTGCAGTTGTCCTATGTTCCTACTACAGAACAGGTAGCAGACATTTTAACAAAGTCTCTCAAAAAGACTAAGTTCATCTACCTGAGATCCAAGCTGCCCCTAGTATGCCTACCAGGCTCTGCTTGAGGGGGGCTGATAAGATATGTCTGTAGACTGCTGTGCATTATGAATTAACTACAAGTGTATAGTTACTTATTATACAGTAATGTAAACAGCCAGGTAGTCAGTTAGTTAGAATATACAGCTGGCATGTATTAGCTAGAAGTAGTTACATGCACATGTGCACATAGCTTGCAGAGAAATATACTCAGTTGTATATCAATTGTCATCTATATAAAGAGGAAGTAATGTACTATTCTATTCATTCAATGAGAAAATGTTTCACTCACTCTCTCTCTCTCTGAAATCTTTCAATTTTTCCCTCACTTGAACCCCTCCATTGGTTATAATAAATTGTGAAGTGAGGTGATGCTATTCTTCCAAGTCCTTTTCTCATCCAGGGTAAAGGAACATGTCAACCTTGTCAAAGTTTATCAACTTAGCTTTACGACATCAACTTATTAGGTGCTCAATCTAACCCTTGTAACCATAATAATTAAGTAGAAACTGAAGCAAATGTTCTATGAAATTTCTGGGTTGAAAAGAATGATTAGTTGCTGTTTATGGAATATTCAAGTTTGCTGCACTGGACGTTTATGAGTGAACCTTACTTTATTAAAAGAACTAATATATAGCAAAAAATTGGAAATGTACACCCCCATGGTTTCAAGAGTTAAAAGGGTATAAACATGCTTGCGGATACTCTGGTCAAACCCCACAACAACTTAATGGAGTGGCCATAATGATGATATTTCATACCTATCAGGAAGCTAGTAGCCCAAACTGCATCAGATCAAGAAGAAATAGTAACTTTAAATTCAAAGCATGATAAAGTGGGAATCACACAAAAAGGAAAAGAAAAGTGCACTTGAAACCCCCCTTCCCTCCAAGTCAAGTTCCTCACTCGACAGAAAGCATCCCTTGCACTGGTTTGGTAGCTAAGAGAGTTAAATTGAATTCCCAGATGATACCATATTTATTGTATTATAGAAACACGTATCTTATTTAAATCATTATTATGTATTTTACATTAACAAATCTAAACTGATGGTATGATTTGGGCTGAAATTTTTCAAATCCTAAAAATTACAAAAATTGCGTGAGCTTAAAATATAAAACTGATGAACCATAGAAACAAGTTAACATGTCCCAGTTGAACAATCTTGGACACATCATACCACTCCTCTTTAACCATGTCAAAATTTCAGAATACAAATAGGAAATTCTAAGAGCTATTGGACACTGATGCAAAACTTGTCTGGAGGCCATTGCATACACAATATGTAACCAAATGAAAAATTTAAGAAAACTATTTTCTAATATAGTACAGAAAAGATTATATGATGTGTAAGAAATATAACATATGAATAAAATTAATATCTCAAGATGTTAACACTTCAGACAACATTGACATTATTTTCTCAGTGCTTTCAAAGTGTTGACTGTTAACCTGAAAGTACATAATTAAACGTAGGTATAAGATTAGACTGCAATAACATTCTACTCATTATGATATATATGAATGAGAAGAATGTTAAGACTTCCAGATATAATTTAAGATCATCTAGTAGTATCTGCTTTTCATGTGTCATATACCAAACATTTAACATTTGATTTTCCTTTAGAGTGTCAGTATCCTAAACTTTTGATATTAGAGGATCCACCTTATCTAGTATTCTGCATCCTTGTCAAAATTTGTGTCTATTGCCACTTTTCATTTTCTTTTTTTAATTATATTATTCAAAAAAAGGAGATGACTATATGCCATAGGATAATGTGAAGATATCAAGAAAATAGATCCCTGGAACAAGCATCTTCGAAATGGAGAAACTATTCGAGACTTCGCTGTTTAATGAGGAGTGCAATAAAGATATTCCAAGGGAAAAGGAGTTCTCTAATTGGCCTCTATGCATTTCACTGCTAGAGTAGGCATTAAAACAAGCTTTCCATATCGATACTTTGCCTTCGGTAAATAGGAACAGAAAAGACACATGCATATAGTAAGCAAATAAAGTTAGAGAGCCTTTTGAATTAGGTTTGTGACATCATTCGAATCTATCCACTCAGAAGTACTAGCTTTTCTAAATAAATTATATCATGTTTGAATAATATCGATATTGACTTTGGGGGAGGAAACACATACCTGATAAGAAAAATTGCTGATACCCATTAAGCAAGATCTCAAGAAGCCTCTACTCTGAAGCTGGTTCAAGAAATATTTTTCATGGTCAATACATATCAGGGCATCGAGAATGTAAATTGCCATAGTCTTTCCAGATTCACTGCCTTGTCTTGCATCTCTCGTGACCTACATGTAAAATATTAAAACGAAAAATAAAGGGTAATGCATAAGAAAGCAAAAGAAGCTGCAGAAAGGTTAGATGAGAAAAGAAATTGGCAAATGAAGACAAATAGCATGCCAAGTGAAAATTTAGCCAATTGTTCCAAATTCCAGAAGAAGCTATACAATATAACTAGAAGAGGGAAAAAAAATCCATTTTTGGGGGATTCATATTACTATACTATTATCAATTAGAATAATTTATGGTTGCTAGGTGGTCAACTTCCCAAAGACCAAAGAAAAGCCACTAAGCACACACCACATCTAGGATAGGTTGCGCCTCCCTTCTTAAAATAGAAAAGTTAGCAAGTCCCAGTTCAGCCTGGTCCTTGTCAATCTGCAATAACATTACATGGTAACTTCTCAGTAGAAGATAGCAATAACTAACCGAAAAAGAAAAAAATGCAGTAAGATTCTAAAATACCTTTTGGAGATCTGAATCTTCATTCTCTTCCCCATCACCTGACAGAAACTGTAGAACTGTTGTAGGAACATCAGGATCAACCACATGCTGACAGAACTGAAAAAAGCCAAGAAGTAACGCGTATTGCCTGAATCAAGAAAAAAAAATATGAGAAGAATTTTCGAAAACTTTGAGTGTACACATAAAGAATAAACAACTACTTATTAGATCCTGTTATTAATTATTACCGCCGCCTTAGTGCTTCTGAAGATTCTTGTCTAAGAATTGCCAAGACAAGCTTGAACAAAATAGTATGACATTCCCCATTAGATAGTTGTCTTGTCATGATAATGTCAAGACAAGTAAGTGTGTCAGAGTTCAAGCCACTAGGGTACAAGAATCGTTCATCACGCAGTTTAGACATGCATGTGAGTCCAACCTTCAAAAAATCACAAAAAAAAAATACATTAACCAAATAACATTCACTCAGAAAAATACAATGATGCCATTACTTTGAACTCCAGTACAAGAAGATGAATCCAACCTGTGTCAAAATTAGAGCCATCTTCAATGAACAATCAGGAGATCCAGAGGCATTAAGTGAAGCATCTAGCAACCTGCCACCAGAGAGATGTATACTCAAACCACAATTACAGTGGGAATTATGTATTAAAGATAAAAAGGTGACATACTGAAATAATATTTCTGAATGGTTCTGAAGAGATGAAATCCTTCTGGATGCAGAGACCTGCAGCAGCAATTGCAGGGATGAACAAAGCAAAAAAAAAATGATACATAAAGATATGGTCAAAGAAATTAGACTCAGAGCAGAAAATAAATCGTAAAACTTGTAAATTAAGTATAAAAAATTAAATTTATCAGGGAAAGAAAAGGAGACACTGAATGTTAACCTCTGCCACATGAGACCAGCCTGTCAACATGTGAAGTTGACCAGCTTGCTCCTCAAGGTTCTTGTTGTATTTCCATCCCCATCGTAGTAGTTGTTGAACTGTATCCTTTACTTCGTTCAATTCGACTTCACCACCAAAGGCACTTAGATGGGGATCATGTAAGTTGCATTTCTGAGAGACAGAGACAGAGAACACATAAATTGATACTTAGATTTTTGCAGAATTTTCAAAGAGAAATTGCAATATATAGATGAAAGGTGTTTTAGAAAAGGGAAAGCAATTAAGAACCAAATTAAGCTTGGAAAATTCATAGACAAAACAAGGCACCTGCCACAGTTTGTCCCGGAATGCAGCCAGATCAATCAAACGGTCACCACGCTCTGAGAAATAATAAACACCACCCTTTGCAGAAGAGGATGGATTACTAAGTATATCCTCGGCCTAAAAAAAGCACGGCATCAGGTAGAACTTAATCTCAAAAGGAATAGAACTGAGAACAAGTTAAATCCATTAAGCATGTAGGTCTTACCAAAAACCCATATTTCACACTAGAAACAACCTGAGAAGCCTTCAGCATGGTGTCAGGTGATTTAAACTGGACGACTTCAAGCAATTCTAGCACCTACAAAAGATCCATCATTGTTTCATATACAGAACAAGAATTGTGAGAATCCCACCCTCAAAAAAGAGATATCTGCAACTTCAAAGCTTTTCACAGCATATTAACAATGCACTGTTTTTACTAGTAATAGTACACTTAGTCGCATATCCGCTTTCAGCCTGTCCTAGTCAATCTCCTTGTGAGCTAGTTCTAATTGTAGTTGTTTTGCAGCATCATGAGTAAGTCTACTAACACATTGAGCAAGATTTTTGCACAAGTAACTGAGACTCGGGTCTAAGGAGAGCAGATGATCTATGAAGACAAAGCAGCACCAGCCAATCCCCAAAGTAATACCTAACTCATGCTTGAATTATCCCAGTAAAACCCCACCAGACAGAGTGGTTAGAGCTCACTTTCTAACGTACATCTTCTAACAGATGGCAAAGCATCCAGTTATATATGAGGGGAAAAGTCTCCTAATTAATACTGTAGTAACTAGTAAAATAAGCACCCCAGTCCAAGAGCTTTTGGGCATCCACACTTCCGAAGTGGCTAGACCCAACCAAAGAACCACCATCACCACAAAACTCTCCTAGTGCAATAGCTGTGGATGTCAGTCAGTGCTGACTAACACTGGATTCATAACCACATGTTCTGGACGCTAATGTCATATCATGGCTCAAGATTGAGCAGCACATGATATAGTATCATGCATCCAGGCCTACTATAGTCAGATAAATTATGCCAACTCCACGTCTCATTGAAATGAAATAGATAGAATTAGAGGGGACAAAAATGGTGTAGCATCGAGAAGGGACTATCAGCTAGAATGGAATCCGCATTTATTTTGTACTCTCTATTTCTACTTTCTAATATGTCAGTGAGGGCATCTTGTCCTCTTATTCTGTAGGGTGTCCCCTTCTACTAATGAAGTTTCTTTTCTTATCAAAAGGAAAAGAAACGGTACTAATTTTAAAGAGAAATAGACACAGTGGCAGGACATATCGCAAAATGTCCAACCTCTAATCACACTAATTTACACTGTATAACCACAAAATACAACATGGAGGTGTATAACATGTTCAACTCCTTGGGGCCAAATATACTGATTCTGTTAAATAGAATATCAAGCTGATACCCATGTAACAGCAACAACTTCTTCCCATCCGATTTTATTACTAATTTTGACCATTCTTGATAAGTTTAACGTATACTATATTCAAAAGGAGAGGTTAACAAGATATATGAAGTTGGACAAGACTAATGATATCTGCATGACTATATGCTTACATTGTAACATTTCAAAAAATATGTCAATCACTTTACAAGATTCAGTTAGGAAAAATTTATGTCAGAAATCATCTGTGAGACAATGCTAGACACCCAGAGTCAACAGAAGATACTATTACCTTACTCTTGCTAATAATTCTGTCTGCAGCAGTATCTGGGCTATAAGATATACCATGATCAGCGCCATACTCGACAACGTTCTGCCCAAATAGTTGAGAAAGAATACTTTTACATGTTTCTCGATGACTGGGACTAGTCATATCAGCAGCATGTAGTTCCACAGCTAAAAGCTTCAACAACCAAGCTCTCTAGAGAAGACAAGAAAAGGAGAAAATGCATTGGCATAGTGCTGAAGATTAAGAGTAATCTTTTAAATACCACTAAAAGCTACCTTGAACTGGCATTGAAACGATACACATACACACATAGTAAATTAAGATCTCTCAAATCCCTTTTCTTTGTTGACATGCAAAACTTTCTTCACCTTAAGTATTTGAATACAGTACGAAAGAGTCCCTTTCTCTATGACTAAACATAGCATATTAAAGCCTAAGGATTTCCTTTTTCTTTGTTGACAGCGAAATGTTTCTTCATTTACAATTTCTGAATACGTTATTAAAGAACCCTGATCTTATATGATGATAGACACGGCTCTTTCACCCTTCCCCACCTTTCATCTATTTTCCTGTAAAAAATTGGTCAATACACGGAAAATAGTCAAAAGGTATATCCTCTAGGTTTATTCACAAGTATGCCTCTTGTACATCCAAATTAAACCCAAAGACTGCATATGGTTTTCGAGAGATTCCCTACTTTCCTTTTTAATTCTTTTATCCTATTCTTTTGATCTTGGAGTAGCAAACGTCTAAGGTGACACATGCAGTATCTCACCATACATGAAACTGCTAGCCAGGGAGATAAACTCATTATAACTAGGAAATCACAGAACAACTTCCTAGATAGCATCTATTAAGATCAGTAAGTACAGAATGACCTTTTTAGGAGCTTGTTCAGTACATTAGTTCAGGTTCTTATTTGTCATTAGGATGTCAGAGCTGTAACTCAAACTTTCTGGACATATGTGATGATAAAACACATATTGTGATTCCCAGTACTCTTAAATTACAAAACACTTTTTTTGCTTAACAATGATTAGCTCAACAACAGAAAACACATTAGAAGTTGCTACAGTAGGTTAAAGTTGAAAAGTTTATCTGATAGGACGTAACTCTCTCTCTCTCTACGTAAACAGCAATCTTGCATACTTGTTTTACCTTGTTTTCCAGCAGAATGGAATTACATATATTTATAATACCGGAAGAATATCCAGGATGAACGCATAGAGTTAGATCTACCAAAACAATAAAACATGATTCTCCTTCCTCTAAACCATGCAGAAGTATGCCTTCCTATTTGATACTCCCTCTGCCCCAAATTGGATCTCTACGTTCTTTAAAATTAAAAGCTACATAAAATACTGATATTTTGGACCCCATTTTCTACTATCAATTGTTTGAAAACTTAAAAACGAAAACATATAACCTCACCATAAACCTCACTTCTTATAAACTAATAAATCACCAACTTAATAATCAACAAGTCGATCAAAACTAAACGTTCATTTTGGAACAGAGGGAATGTTTTTATTTCAAAGTAATTCAATTTTATATAGAGGTTGCACAAAACCAAGTGCATCCCATATTCGCCGTTCCACAAAACCAAGTGCATCCCATATTCAGCGCTAAATAAAACCTTACCCAAATGATCAAAAGAAAACTAACCTAATTCTGGAAACTGACAACATAAGACACATCAAAAAGCAAAAACAGATTAGAGTCAAAGAAGCTCATTGACAAGCAATAACTTCCTTTCCTTACCTCTGGCCTTCCCACAGTCCACGTCTACATTGGAGGAGCTTGAGAGATTAAGTAATTGGTACCACATCTATTATTTGCATATTACCAGAATACGTTGAAAAAATATTAATACTATCACATATACAGCTATTTTCTTTTGTATATCTCTGGACAGGGAAACAAACACTTGCAGCTATAGTAATTTTACATAGTATTCCATTGATGTATTTCCGTATTGAATGATGTAGTCAAATTCATATAGCCGACCCTTCATAATAGAATAAGGTTTACTTGGGTTTTGCCCGATAATAAGATTCGTTCACTTTCATAATTAACTGCCTAACAGAATTATAACATACTAGAAAACCAGAACAAAAGCTTACACAAACAGTATATAAATTATTATAAGAGAATAGTCATCTTCTCAAAAAAAGATTAAATGATCCCAAGTATAATTACAAGCAACAAAATTGGAGAACTCCCCAATTCAGAGTTCTAGGAAGCTACACTTATGTGACTGGATCTAAGGCATGGATCTGAAGCAATAAAATATCAAGCAGAAAAGCAAAGCAGATATAAGAATAACATTATATCAGCAGGCAATCACAGTATGAAACTATTTGTATACGAAGTCAACCATATGAACTGCAGCATAAAAAAATGCATAAGATGCTTTTTGATGCACCTAAAAATAGACAGATCTATGTATCAAACTAGAAAGAAATGACTGAATCATAACAGACCTGATGGAGGGAGCTAATACGTAGTCCTTGACTGCTATTTCTCTTAGGAAGTGGAGCAACACCGACTGTATCAAGATGCTGTCATGACGATATGTCAAAGAGAATATCACTGGGGTTGATCATATAACTGAGAAATGGTTGAACACAATTAATATATCATATCCAATTCATACCTTCACAAAGAACTGATACTTTTTTGTGCTCAGTAAATCCATGGTGGGACCACTTGTTAGAGGATCCACACACAACTCATACAGTAGCTGCATTAAGGAATAGACAATGAAATAAGTAAATGGCTTGGAAATCATCATGATAAGTGTGGTACTAGGTAAGGAGGATCTAACCTGAAAACCAAATTCATGAAGCAATGCATTAACATCGGGCTTTGAAAGCTTTTCCAGGATATCAAGAATCACCTTCAAGCAACTATTTTAGATGACAAAAGCACAAGTTATTGTCTACATTTTAAAAAAGATAATAAACCAGATGATTAGGAAATATAGATCAATATAACCTGAAATGAAATTTTGGTTGAAGGGCTGTCCTCTCGACAGGGCTATCAAGATCAAACTTGAGTAAAAGATGTGTGATATTTGGGGCTGGCCTACCGATATTGTCAATGAGTAGCTGCGAGTATAAAAAGATACAAATCTGAGCCCATCAATCATTAAGCTACAACATTCCGTCTGCAGAACAACTAACACTTCATAGAGGTCATCCCAAATTATTGTGATCTCCTGACATGTTGACATTTTCGAGAGAGAATTGAAGTAGAAAAAAAAAGTTACTTAAATCACATGCTTTTTGTGCCTCACTTTAACTGTCTGCTATTTCCATAGGCTACAAACCACGCCTAATTGTTTCCTCAAGTCTTCTCAGTGCACTCCGGTTTTTCTCTCTGTAGGCTGCATATTCTTGACTACTATATATACATACAAAAAGATATATGTTCGAGGCACATTGTATTAGTGATGTAGGATACATTTTTCCAACCTATGAGAGATTTGTTTAAGAGGAAATACAATTAATCCACTCACTGCTATAAGAATGCAAAGAACTTAGGTCATGTATTCCTACTTTTCACACAGCAGTTGACCGTTAACCACAAACATAGGCGAAATAAATTACAGCAGACCAGGATAGGAGCATCATATAAGTGGCAAGGCAGTTGCCTTGTTTTATAATAAACAACCTAGGTTCACCAAGTACTAGAAGGACATATTCAAACATGAAGCTGATAACGCTTTGGGAAAAGCCACATGAAGGTGAAAATTGAGAAAAGAAATGAAGCCTTAAAGAAAAGGTAAAAGAAACTCATAACAGAAATTAAGACTCCATTTCATCCCAAGATATAGCTGAAATAATAACTTGCATCCGGAGAACAAAGTAATAAGAGAATTTACCTCTTATCATAAAAAGGTATACGGAAAGTTACAACATAAACAAATTCCATTTCTTTTGTAACAGAGCTTAAATAGTAACTCACTTGCATTATAAGAACGCCTGAATCTTTACTACTGTCCTCAATAAGATGAGATTCCTCTGATCGGAGCTCTAAGCATGACGCATAATCCTCGATCAAAGTAGCTGCAGCATTGTATTTCAACATCAACTGAACGAGGCCAACCATGCGAGAACTGCCATGAAATTTAATATCATATCATTGTGTGGTTATAAAATAATCTTAACAAAAGGTTTTCAAATATTGGACATGAGCAACAGTGAGAGCAACTGAAGAAGATGCCTTAAAATACTCATAATTCTGATGGAGCACTGCTGAATTTGTGGTTCAAAGTCATATCTGACATACTCCAACAATGCCACGATTTGATTATGATCTTGAGAGAGTACAACATCCAAAGGCTGCATAATCAAATGAGCAACAGATTGGGAATAACATACAAAATTTTAGCCATAATTAAACCTTCGCATGAATTTCAGTATTGCAAAGAACTTCACTAATTTTTTAAGATAGTAATATTATACGACAGAAATTCCAAAGTTCTAACGAAAAGGAGTAACATATGAGCTTTAATAAGCATTAAGAGTGATTGATGTGCACTAAAAACAAGATTTTCTTTTCATCCCGCTAATAAAATGTGATGCAGTAACACCATTCCAACTTCAGCATTATAAAACATATGTTGATAAAATGAATTTATTCAAGTGGCATTTTATAAGCTGTGAAGCCTGTGATTTGACTTGTATATTTCATAGGTTACCATTAATTTCAAAAGGCTCAGGTTTAATGTTGGTTGTCACCAGAGAAGACCCAGTAAATATGACTATCCCAATCAACTTAATATAATTAGAAGCATCTGAAAGATCCTCATTTGAACAAGAATTTTGGTATTTGTAAGTTAAATATAAATACAAGTATTGGAAAGAAGGTTTGCTAGCCAGGGAAAGCCCTGAGCCATAAAGCAACTTAGAGCTTGTAGTAAATTTAAATGAAAAGTATCCATCAATTTAGTCTTACAATAGCATGGAACTCTTGCGAAAATAAGAGGACATGAGTAAGAAGGTCATAGTTATATCCAAGAGTTAGGCCCTAGTACCTGATATATAGGACGCCAGAAGTCAGATACAATTAGGTCTTTCTCGAAAACAAGAATTATAATCTCCAAGGAAAGGTGGACTGCCTTTTCAAGCAGTTTCCCATAAATTTGATTTGTTCTTTCCTCTATCGCAAAATTCACGCCAGGTAAAAGAATACTCATGATATTCCGGAACACAGTTTTACCACTCATGAAATCCTGCAAAACACGTACAAAACCATCACATAATCAAACTGAAAACCAGAAAGAATTTGACAGCAAAGTCCTTGTCTCGGATGAAAAATATTAACACATTATAGAGCGGCTGCTCTTTATATTATACACCCAATCATGAATACAAGCACATTAATAATATGAATCTGCATAAAAATACAAAAAGCTAAGACATGTAATTTATGTCTGATGAATCAGTAACATCTGATGATAATCAAAACTCTATCAAACATATCATAAGTAATATAACACTCTGATAAATCTAGCTCGGAATACAAACAGAAATGTCACATAGACAAGAGCATTCAGTAGGGGTCAACACAACATTGATATTGACATTTTAGTAGTAACTGAAAGCAAAGGTTTGGGAGCAAGGCGTGCTTGTTGGCTTGGGACCGTGCGAGAGACCAAGTTTGTGGTGCCTCACGGGTGATTTGGGCTCATGGGAGAGCTGCTGGTGCTTGGATGGTAGCTAACGTGTGTAAAATTGGAAGCTTGTGAGAGTGGTGGTAAAGATTATGGACTACAGAGGAGTTGAGGCCTAATATAGAGTCTCCACATGTAAAATCGATAGCTTTGTTAGTTTCTCCCATGTGACCTGAGGGCGGCAAAAAGGAGTCAACTTGTCCCGCATTAGAAGATTAAGAGAAGAATGAGCAACTAATATATATGGGTAGGCTCAAACCAGTGTATAAAAAGGCGTAAGGCGCATTGAGGCGCTAGGGGGTCCTAGTGCCTAGGCGCAAGGCGAAGGCGTGCACCTTAGCAAAGTGAGGCGCTTTTCTTATATTATGAAAAATAAGCTATGAAATCAAAGAAGATATATATATTCATCAAAAAGCATTACAGTATATATCATCAACATCATCTAAGCATCATGACTAGATGCTTTTGTCTTCTTTTTCTTCTTCTGTCTTCTTTTTCTTTTTTTTGGGTTTGTCTTAGAAATTTCTAGAAGTTAAGGAATAATCAAGTACTTTGCACACATACTAACGAATAAAAAAGAAAATTTATTGAAAAAATAAATAAATATACAAAGGCGCAACAAGGTGTGCCTTGGTCGCCTCGCGCTCCTTGCTGAAATTGCCTCGCCTTAACCTGTTAAGGCGCTAAGGGTGCACCTTGCCTCAAAGGCGCGCCTTTTAATACACTAGCTCAAACCAGTGAGAGGTAGTCAAGGTGAGTATATTTGTAACAAACTAAGCGTGTATGATATATGCACCAGCTATTGCCCAAAATCAGAGTAAGACATTCAGAATAAAAAAGGATGGAGCATAAACAATTCCCTAGAACATCAACATACTTGAAACAGAAGCATTCTTGGCACAAAATTAACTTTCTAAACAGAGATCCAAAGAAAGCTACAGATCAAGAACACTCCTCTAATGAATCCTAGTTCAAGTAGTATTACTGAATACTCCTACGAGAGCCAGAGGCTGATAATGGAAAGCATTATTTTTTAAGAAACAATGGCCAGCAAAAAGGTGTATGACTCGTCAATAGCAGCAGCAAGCAGTAAGAAAAGGAAGGAAAATACTTTCATCAACTCTATAATGGGCAGCTGCATCTGAAGTGGAGCAGATTGCTTCATCGATGAAAGAGGAGATTGATCAGCAACACTGTCAATGTCATCATCTTTAAGATCATACATGCTGAGTATCCTGCACATAGTCATTTTGAACACAAGTATTTGGTGAATATTATATCAATATGTGGAGAAACTCGCTACAAAAAAATATACAGAGATAGCCCTACAGAAAAGAACTGCAGAATCTAATATCCAAAAATAAATAAATAAATGAGAAAGATCAACAAGTTGGAATAAGTATTAAAGGATTTAGAGGAAAACCGAGATACGGAAACAACAATTACTGATTTATAATAGACATAGGATACTGACATTATGAAAGCACTTACATGTGAAAATGCTTAAGACAGGCAACAACTAACTGCCATTTTTGACAAGGATCTGCATAGGCTCTTTGTGGAAATGGTCCAAAGACATGATCATATATGAATCTGAATATGCCAATGAATCTGCAGAGATGTGGCTCAGCATTAGAGGACATGCACCACTAGGAATAGGATAATAACATTAAGCATTTAAAAGCCCAATACCTACGCCCTCTATCGCTTATATCCCTTTCCTCAGCAATGAGAGCATTCAACAGGTTAATGAATGATATAGTTGATGGGTATTGCTCTCTTCTTGCTTCTATTTCATTTAGCTCATACCGCATGTCATAGACCTGAAACATAAATCATGTATAACCACACAACAATGTCTGCCAAATCAGGTAAATAAAAACCAAACAGCTTTCAGCTTCTCAACGATTGAAGTGCATTTCCACTTACAGAAACACGAAAGGATTAGTTTTAAAAATGGGAAAGAGAGGAAGGGGAAGGGGAGTTTAACACAAGACAAGTCTCTTAGACAAAGCAATAGTTTCGGAGTATTAAAGCAAGCAACTATATTGAAATTTAGTTACTTGACCAAAACTGCACCTTCTCTGAAGTGAAAATTATAATTGAGCTGCTGTATCTTAGTTTAAATCAGTAGGGAAATATTTTTATCTAATCACAAAGTAAAGACCAAACTAGAAACAAACCTGTGTAGTCATTGGTTGTGCACTATTTCCAACATGAGATCCGACAACTACTGGTAAATCATACTGCTCTAAGTAACTCCAGATTGTATCTTTTAAGACTGGAGAAACTTTAACGAAAGCAGCTATAGCATTACGTAGAGCACCCTACAACAAAATGCATTGAACGATCAGAGCAGCTCAAGTAACACCATGTGCGAATGCTTTGCATAATTAGTACAGGGTTGTCATCTGGAGAACAGATTGCCCAACCTTGAGATAAGGAGGCACATTTTCATAGCTAAGGAGCTTGAACAATGGCTCTATATCAGGAATCCAGTCTTTCCTTTCAACAGGATTCCCATTTTCCATGACCTGTAACAAAAGAGAGAGAGAGAGATAGTAAACATTCTGTTTGCTTTGCTCAACAAAAAGAACAGCACTGGCAAAAAACTAAGGAAACTGTGAATTGTCTTATTCCAAGCGAGTTCTGCATGAAAGACCAACATGGATACAGGGCCTCATGAAAGAACAAAAAACAAATAAGCACTTCATTACTAATACTCGAGAGCAATAAATGTGATAAGTGATCCCATGAAATGAGCACCAAGAGGATCTAATATATACATGAATGGTATAGAGTTAGAAATGAAAAATGAAAATTTCCCAAACCAAGATGAAACGAACAGGAGGAAGCACCATCAAGCCAATTTTAATATATTCCCAAAAGTGAACAAAACCAAACCAAACCAAACCAGGCCTTCTAGGTGGAGTCGACTATATGGATTTGACGATGCCCCTCATTCTTGTCGAGAGACGTCTCCTCAATTAGCTCCATACAAGTAAGGTCTCACCTAAATGTCTCTATCCAACTCATCTTAGATCTCCTGTACCTTTCTTATGGGGGACTATCTCCACACATTCGCACCTTCTAACAAGTGCCCCTATAGGTCATCTTCTAACATGCCCATACCATCTCAGACGATTCTCCCTCCTCTTATTCTCAATTGCGGCAACCCCACTTTACCTGGTATCAGCTCATTCCTAATCTTGTCCTTTTTGGTTTTATCACAAATTGATCTCAACATTCCCATCCCTCCACTGACATCTTATGAACACGATGGTAATTCAATATTTAGCACTCCAAGCCATACAACAAAGTTGGCTTAATCGCAATCTTATAATACTTCAGTTTTAATTTAAGTGGAATTTTTTTATCACACAAGATTCTCAACACGCTTCTCCACTTCATCCATCTAGCCTACGTCCGTATTAACCTCTCAATCTTGTTGAACCATAGTTCCTTCTCATATATTCTTTCTGATGCCAATCTTACTTTTAGCTCACTTCTCGACTTGCTTTTGCTGAACTTATATTCCATATACTCCGTTTTTTATCTACTTAACCTAAAGCCCTTTGATTCCAAAGAATCCAACAAAATTCTAACTTAGCATTCACACTTTCTCTTCAATCACTTACCAAGACAATATCATCCGCAAATAGCATCAGCAAGGCACTTCGTCCTGAATGTGACTGGTGAATATTCACAAATGTGAACAAAAGAATAAAATATTTTACAGATAAATTTCAAAAGACGTGGTAAATCTTTGAAGAACCAAATGTAATTATGGGATGAAGCTAATAATTTCCTTTTCCAGCTCCATAAAAACTTGTGAACGAGAATTAAATTAAATGAAAATACCAAGTAGTTAAGTTGATTGACTAACATACTATAACAAGAAATTTTAGAGCTCATCTATTTGGACATTCAGAGAAGGTAAAAATACCAATATCCAATTAAGCTACATAACTCTAAACAATATGAATTAAATAAATAAAGGAGAATGCAGAAAAGAATGCTTTGAAACTTAAATAGTCAAATGCTATTATTAAGCATGAGTGAATGTTTGAAAGGGTACTAACTAAACCCTAATAGTTTCTAATATGCACATCCAAAGGCCACATGAATTCCCTGGATGTCAAATAATATGGATCAAAGTGAAGAAATAATAGGTTCTCCTGTCCCCACAATCAGTTCTTTCCTTTCTAGTTTGTCCCAAGAAAAGAGTCCCTTTCCCAAAATAGTTTTACTTTGTAGCACACATTCCAGTATACCTTATCCCAAGAAAAATATTTCCGGATATAAGGTGTAATATAGGGCAGATATCCTAAAGTAAATGAAAGTAATAACTACCAATGCAAAGAAGCACTAATCAATTTCTAATTTGAAGGATGCATGTGAAACAGATTGAGCTAATACTGCATGAGCTCAGCTAACTTGAAACATATATCAACTCAAGATTAACTCAGGCTTGGTCAATCTTAAGACAAACAAGAGAGTTTGCTATCTGATTCACCAATACAGAAAGATTTGAGTGTTGCATCTCTCCTTTTTACTCACCGTGATGCTACTAAGTTATCTCATCTTTATTTATATGAAGAGAATTGCTCTCCAGATCTTAATGGAAAAAATTTCAACCATTTGATACATATCATTGCTTGAGAAATGTTCCAAAGACAGCTTGACATCCTAAGATTCAAGAACTCCGGGAAGATTCAAAGCACTTCCTTTTCTTTTTGGTTTTTCATTTGTTTTTGGGGTTCACACTTCATCCCTACTTGGATAAAGCTTTTGGATAGCTTAACATTGTAAAGTATACAGTTTGTATACGTCTTGTGCGTTGGGTGACCCTGTTAATGTAATGAATTAAAATTATATTAAAAAATTAACATCCAAAAGATCTAGAATCTTATGAAACAGCAGAAAGACTTAGACATTGTAATGGAGGGGCATAAGTAATGAAACTGTGCATCTTTGCTCTTAAGCCCCTTTATCCTCATTCCAACCTTAACTTTTGGACCATATTTCTCACCTTTGTACCCTCACAGCATATGCCACAAGATAAAGTACTTTTGTATAAGCTGCAAACAAGGAGGGAAAGGATGCACTGCATATTAATATGACACGTATAAAAGGATTTATAGTAATGCATCACCTTTTGTAGGACATTCAAATATGCAACAAGTGCTTGTGCATCTCCTTCCTGAAAATCTGGTAATATAGCCCCAGGACTCTGAAGAGACTGTTTGAACTTCTCTTCGTAAATTGATAAACACTCGAATAAAGTACTCCACCCAACAGAGCGAAATGTTTTTCCTTGTAGTAACTCATAAACTTTTGAAGCACCATCGGGACTGCAAGCCTGGGTTGAATGTATGAACATCAAAGAATTTATTGCACAAAATGTGGAATTATCAAAATTAAACTTAAAAAAAATAAAAAAAATAAAAAAATAAAAACCCTCAGCAAATGTCACAAGTTTCACATACTAAAGTACTAAGGAACTTCAAGAATGCCACGAGCGTTTGAAAATTTGTATGGTCTTCACCCGCAAAGTTCACAAATGTCCACAAGACATCATTGCCAGGCAGCAGCTCCGGCTCCTTCTGATGAAACATAGAACAAAAAGTAATGAATACTTAAATTACATACAGAGAGAATGATAAAGGATAAAGAATATTCTACTGCAGTAATGTTTTCTGTGTGTATTTATGTGTAATCTAGAAGGTCTGGACAGCTGTACTTGTAACTGAATCAGTTCATATAACTATAAGAACTGATTCAGCAAGTTAAGAGGTAGTTAGATTGTCAGCATGTGCAAAAATGCTCAAATCACTGCTGAAACAATCTATAAATAGCAGTGTATGTAACTCAGATGAAATCAATCAATAAACACACAAATTTTACTCTCTCTCTATATTTCATTATGGTATCGAGAGCAGTGAAGATCCTCACTTCCGCCATTAAAGCAGCCATATTTTTCTTCGAAAACAACCTCTAACAAGTTGTTTTTGATCAATCTCAAGCTGCGACTCCATAATTGAAGCTCACAGAAGCGTCATGACAGAGAATTTTCCACTTCTCACCTTTGAAGTGACCTAGGTTACATCTCAAAAACCTAGGGTTTTCTCTGCAAGAACAGCTTTAATCTTCTTCCTTCATAGCTGTACTCTCCTCAACCTTTCTTCAGAACTCAATTCACCATGGCTTTGCCTTCAGATCAATCATTACATTTTGGTCTCAAGATGCTTCTTCAGAATATAAACTCTCTCATCAAGATTCAACTTGATAACACTAACTATCAAGTGTGGAGAGCTCAAATGGAAACAGTCTTCACAGCTTATGATCTTCTAGAGCACATCACAGGAGAAGAACCTTGTCCACCTAAGCAAGTCACTGATGAATCATGCAAAACTGTCCCAAATCCCGAGTATAAATCATGGTTCACCATTGACAAACATCTCAGACCATGTCTCATTGCAGCCATCTCTCCTACTGTGCTCCCTCAATTGTTTCACTTTACAACCTCTACTTCCATCTGGACAGAGGTCTATGCAGAGCTATCTTGATGAGGTAAAATCTATCTCAGACAGTCTAGCAACTGCAGCTTCTCCTGTACCTGAAGAAGACATTATTCTATATGTTCTAAGAGGCCTACCTGCAGAATATGAACATTTCAAAGCCAACATTAGACTGAGGGATAATCCTATTGGTATGCCTGCTTTAAGCAGTTTGCTCCTTTCAGAAGAATTGAACATTCAATTCCTCCAAGCTACTAAACTAACACCCTCACCTACTTCAGACCTTCCTACTGCCCTCTATACTAAAACATACAGTCCTAACAACACCTCAAACAGAGGGAAAGGCAGAAATGGCAGAGGAGGCATAGGAGGTAGAGGTGGCCACAAGAACAACAGTAACAATTCAAACAATCAGAATCCTCCACCTCCAACAATTCTGAATCCACAGTTTACTGTCAAATCTGTAGAAAACCAAATCATTTGGCAGTTGAATGCTGGCACAGGTTTGATGTCATAAACTACAGTAATCCCAAGGCAGAAAAACAAGTAATGGCAGCTCAAGTTCAGCCCTCTGCCCCTCCTGATGCACAGTGGTACCTTGACTCAGGAGCTAACACTCACGTCACTCATGATCTACCCTATCTAAGTCATCATCAACCATACTCTGGAACTGACACGGTCAGTGTTGGCAATGGGAACACTATGCCACAGCATAGGGAATGGTACCATTCTACTTCCTACTTCTTCTCTTCACTTAACTTCTGTTCTTTGTGTGCCTCAAGTTTCCTCAAATCTATTATCTGTCTCTCAAATTGCTAAAGATAATAACTGCACCTTACTCTTTAATGCCAAGGGGGTCACAATAATGGACAATGCTACCAGCAGGACCATCTACCAGGCCCCCTGTAGCAGAGGTCTCTATCCACTTCCCAACAGTTCACTATCAACTGCTTCCTCTTCTGCAGCTAAGGCTTTCACATGTACCTCTACTGCAGTCTCATCACTTGACACCACACATAACACACTGTCTGCTAGCGACAAGTGGCACCTAAGACTGGGACATCCATCAAGACCTTCTGCCCATCTTCTGTCTTCTACTTTGCATGTTAAACTGCCACAACACACAATAACTGTGAAGCTTGTTCTGTTGTGAAAGCTCACAAGTTACCTTTTACTTTGTCTATTACTAAGTCTGTATTTCCTTTTCAATTAGTGCACTCTGACATATGGGGACCAGCTCCCACACCATCTTGTATGCAATATAGGTACTATGTAGTGTTTCTAGATGATTTCACAAGGTTTTGTTAAGGAAGATAACAGTCAGTTAGATTATCTTAACTGTGCAGTTAACTTAGCACTTGCTCTCAGATATTTGTTAGTTGGCTAGACTTTGTAACTAACTCTAAAGTACAGCTAGATGACAGTTGTATAGATCACATGTGTAATAGCTACTGTTTGTAATAGATGACAGC
The DNA here is from genome assembly GCA_037974665.1 of Ehretia macrophylla. Taxonomy (NCBI): domain Eukaryota; kingdom Viridiplantae; phylum Streptophyta; class Magnoliopsida; order Boraginales; family Ehretiaceae; genus Ehretia; species Ehretia macrophylla. The sequence continues at coordinate 53,549,296 of CM075771.1, read as the reverse complement.
TGTATAGATCACATGTGTAATAGCTAAAAATAGATGGCTACTGTTTGTAATACATCATGAGATTAATAACAGAAATTACTTTTTCTCAAATCTCTCTCTAGAGTTTAACATGGTATCATAGAGCTCCATAGATCCTTTTTTCTTTTCGAGGTCAAAACTCCATTGGAGAACACCTCCAAAGCTTCATTAAAGCTTCAATTCGAGGTTGCGAACACAAATTGAAGCCCCATCGAAGCTTCAACATTGCAGAATTCACAATTTTCTGCACTTGAAACCCTAATTTCTACAACATATCGTAGCACATTCTAGAGAACACATCTCCACATCATTCCGGCAGCCATTAAAGCTTCAGCAAGCTTCCTTCATCAATTGCGAACAGTGCGATTCAATTTCTACATCATTTTGAGCTACTGAACACTATAATTTGTCATTTCTCACTTCTTCAAAACCCTAGGTTTGATCTCGATTTTCTTTGATCTTCTTTGTTTCATCTGATTCAATCTTCTTCTATTCTACTCCACTCTATTTCACATGGCTCTGCCTTCTGATCAAGCCCTACCTTTTGGCCTCAAACTACTTCTTCAAAACCCTAGGTTTGATCTCGATTTTCTTTGATCTTCTTTGTTTCATCTGATTCAATCTTCTTCTATTCTACTCCACTCTATTTCACATGGCTCTGCCTTCTGATCAAGCCCTACCTTTTGGCCTCAAACTACTTCTTCAAAACCTCAACTCTGTAGTCAAAATTCAACTGGAGAACACCAATTATCTGGTATGGAAAGCACAGCTTCAAACTGTTTTTCATGCCTATGATGTTCTAGATCATATCACTGGAGGTGAGCCATGTCCTCTGAAGCAAGTTCAAGATTCAGATGGAACACTCATTCTCAATTCTGAGTATTCTGCTTGGCAAATTGTAGATAAGCATCTCAAAACTTGTTTAATTGCTTCCATATCTTCTTATGTCCTACCACAAATTCTTCATCTTACCACTGCTCCTGCCATTTGGCAAGCACTAGAGAAAAGATTTAATTCTATCAGCAGAACACATGTTCATCAGCTGAAACATAGACTGCATCTTATCACCAAAGGATCAAGGTCTATGCATAGTTATCTGGATGAAATAAAGACCATCACTGATAGTCTTATTTCAGTCTCAGCTCCTGTGCCTGATGAAGATTTGATTCTCTACATTCTCAGAGGTCTTCCTTATGAATATGAGTCTGTCAAGGCTCACATAAGGTTCAAAACCAAGGCACTAAGTTTTTCTAAACTCAGTAGTATATTGTTGGCTGAGGAACTCAATCTCCAATTCCTTCAATCCACTTCTCTTCATTCTACATCCTCAATTGATATCTCCACTGCCTTATACACTAAAACCTACTCTACTCAAGAGTCACATCCAAAAGGCAGAGGAGGGAGAAACAACAGAGGGAGAGGTGGAAGAGGTCAGGGAGGCAGAAATTCTAACAGAGGCAATTCTTCTAACACACATGCTCCAAAATCTTCCAATGACAATCCAATCTATTGCCAAATCTGTTGAAAACCTAACCACATGGCGTTAGAGTGTTGGCATCGATTTGATGGAGTAAACTACACAAATCCAAAGGCTGGAAAACAGGTGATGGCTGCTCATGTTTCCACCCCTCAGAGTCAAGATTCTAACTGGTATCTTGACTCGGGTGCCAATACCCATGTCACAAATGACATTTCTTACCTGCACACACCCCAACCATACACAGGTAAAGACTCTATTGCAGTAGGCAGTGGCCAAACTATTCCCATCTCAGGTATAGGTTCTCATCTCCTCTCTACTCCTCAATCCTCATTCACTTTATCTAATGTTCTTTATGCTCCATCAATTTCTACAAATCTTCTTTCAGTCTATCATCTTACAAGAGATAATAACTGCTCCATTGTTTTTAATGCCAAGGGAGTGGTGATTATGGACAATGTTACACATATGATCATGTATCAAGGCCCATGTAGTAAAGGACTCTATCCTATTCCAACCAGTCTGAATTCATCTTCACAGTCTCCTAGCAAGGTCTTACATTGCACCTGCAAAAGATCTGCAAACATTCCTGAAAGACTGTGGCATACCTGACTAGGACATCCAGCTAAGCTACCTACTTCTGTCATTTCTTCCTTAATAAATGTAAAGCTAGGTCACACTACTATAAATTGTGATGACTGTGCAGTAGCTAAATCTCACAAATTTCCTTTTACTTCTTCATCTACTTGTACTACTGCACCATTTGACATTGTTCACTCAGATGTATGGGGCCCTGCCCCAATACTTTCCTGTTCTAACTACAGATATTATATCATTTTTTTAGATAATTTTACTAAGTATAGTTGGATTTATCCTTTAAAGCAAAAGTCAGATGCCTTCACTGCTTCTAAATCTTTTCAAACAAAGATACACACACAGTTTCACACTACAATAAAACTTTTCAGAACTGATAATGGAGGTGAATACCTCAATAATCAGTTCAGTCTTTATCTTCAAGGTCTAGGCACTCTCCACCAAACTACTTGCCCTCATACACCTGAACAAAATGGTAAGGTGGAGAGAAAGCACAGACATTTAATAGAAACAACATTAGCTCTTCTCCATCACAGTAATCTTCCACCAAGATATTGGCTTGAAGCTTTGGCTGCAGCCAATTATCTCATAAATAAACTTCCTACTGCTACACTGCATAACACATCACCACATGAACTTCTATTTTCTGCAGTTCCTGATTATCTACTTCTTAAAGCTTTTGGTTGCCTATGCTATCCTTGGCTTAGGCCATATGTCAAACACAAACTTCAATATAAATCAACCCCCTGCACCTTTTTAGGTTACTGTACTCATACAAAAGGCTATAAATGCCTAGATCCCACAACAAATAAAATCTATATTTCAAGGCATGTAAAGTTTATTGAGTGTGTTTTCCCTTTCCAAAATCAGGCAACTCCTCATACCTATCCTAATTTTCCTCCTTTGTTTCATTCTAGCACTGCATCTCTGAATCATCTATACTTCCTCAACCCCCCATTTCTTCCCCTATACCTCATCTAGTCTCATAGGACAAAGTTCAATCTGCTGCACCACCTTCCCCTTCTACCTCTGACCATCATCACTCTAGTATATCTCCTCCTAGTTCTTGTTCTTTACCTGCAGTCTCTGAGTCTTCTCCTCCTACAACACAGTCTTCCTCTTCCACTGCCTCACTGCCTCATAGTACTAGTCTTCAGAACAGTCATCCTATGCTCACTCGATAAAAGACAGGTTGTCTACCACCACCTCTCTACAATCTCCATCACTCCATTATACCATACACAAATTTTGAGCCTACTACATACAAACAAGCTGCTACATCATCCTGTTGGCTTAAAGCTATGAAGAAGAATATGATGCTTTACTTAAACAACAAACCTGGACCTTGGTTCCTTTACCCCCCTCACAGAAAAGCAATAGGCTACAAGTGGGTATATAGAATCAAGAAAAATGCTTATGGTAGTATAGCCAAGTACAAGGCTAGACTTGTAGCCAAAGGTTTTCATCAAACAGAAGGCTTAGATTATACAGAAACATTCAGTCCTGTGGTCCAACATCAAACAATAAGGGTAGTTCTTACTCTTGCAGTTCAACATAACTGGCTTTTAAAGCAATTGGATGTCTCCAATGCTTTTCTCCATGAACATGTCTATATGACTCAACCTCAAGGCTTTGTGGACACTCAACAACCTACTCATGTCTGCAAGCTAAATAAGTCCTTATATGGCCTTAAACAAGCTCCCAGGGCTTGGTATTCTATGCTACATTCCTTCTTACTAAACAGTGACTTCATATGTAGCTCAGCTGACACCTCTCTCTTTATTCAAACAACATCCACTCATATAATACTCCTTCTCGTTTATGTGGATGATATCATCATCACAGGCAACTTACCCACTGCTATTTCTGCCATTATAGCCAAAATGAGTTCAGTTTTTGCCATGAAAGATCTGGGAAAACTATCCTATTTCCTAGGCATTGAGGTCTCCCATACTGAACAAAATCTTTTATTACATCAAACAAAGTATGCTCAAGATTTACTCCAAAGGGCTGGTCTGTCTGAGTGTAAACCTTGCTCTACTCCTACAGTTTCTAAGTATACCACTGCAACACAATCAGATTTCTTGCCTTACTCTAATCCTACCAAATTCAGAAGTCTAGTGGGAGCTTTGCAGTATTTAACTATCACTAGACCTGATATTCAGTTTGCAATTAACTCCATTTGTCAACACATGCATCATCCAACCAACAGAGACTATAATGCACTGAAACGAACACTCAGATACATTAAAGGCACACTGCATCATGGGCTTCTGTTTACTCCTAGCACATTCGCACTAAAAGCCTATTCAGATAGTGATTGGGCTAGTGACACTTTGGACAGGAAAAGTACTACAGGCTACTGCATCTTTCTAGGCCAAAATCTCATCTCTTGGACATCCAGGAAACAATGCACAGTGGCTAGATCATCCACAGAAGCTGAGTATAAGGCTATGGCCCAAACTGCAGCTGAAGTTAAATGGCTCACTTATTTACTGAATGATCTAAAGGTTCCTTATTCCTGCCCTACTCTACTGTGTGACAATCTTTCAGCCCTAGCATTGGCCTCAAATCCTGTCTATCATGCAAGGACAAAACACATTGAAATTGACTACTATTTCATTAGAGAGCAAGTCACAGCCAAGCAACTACAGATTCAGCATCTTCCTACAGAAGAACAAACTGCTGATCTTCTTACTAAGTCACTCACAGTCTCCAAATATCAGTATCTCAGAGACAAGCTACCCCTGGCACATTTGAAGACCCGTTCAGCTTGAGGGGGGATGTTAAGGAAGATAACAGTCAGTTAGATTATCTTAGCTGTGCAATTAACTTAGCACTTGCTCTCAGATATTTGTTAGTTAGCTAGACTTTGTAACTAACTCTAAAGTACAGCTAGATGACAGCTGTATAGATCACATGTGTAATAGTTACTGTTTGTAATAGATAACAGCTGTATAGATCACATGTGTAATAGCTATAAATAGATGGCTACTGTTTGTAATTCATCATGAGATTAATAACAGAAATTACTTTTTCACAAATCTCTCTCTAGAGTTTAACAGGTTTTGTTGGGTGTACCCTTTAAAAACTAAATCAGACACCTTTCTTGCTTTCCTTAGCTTTACTGCTTTGATTAAAAATCAATATCAGTCCACCATTAAAGTCCTAAGGACTGACAATGGCACTGAATATATAAACAAGCAGTTTCAGCAATATCTCACTCAGTAAGGGGTAGTTCATCAAACATCTTGTCCACACGCTCCAGAACAAAATAGGAAGGCGGAAAGGAAACATATGCACCTCATAGAAACTGCCTTAGCACTCCTAAATCATTCTCATCTCCCTACAAAATACTGGCTAGAAGCTTATCTAATAAACAGGTTGCCAACACCTACTCTCCACAATAAATCACCCGATGAAGCACTCTATTCCACCCCACCTGATTACTCATTACTCAAAGTTTTTGGTTGCCTATGCTTCCCTTGGCTCAGACCTTATGCAACAAATAAATTGCAAAATAGGTCAAAGTCTTGTGTGTTCCTAGGCTACTGTCCTCACTCAAAAGGTTACAAATGTCTTGACATCACAACTGAAAGAGTTTGTGTCAAGACATGTACAATTTGTAGAGGACATTTTCCCCTTTGCTAAACTACCTGCTACACAACATAGCATCTCACATCAGCAATACCCTCTTACTCCAATTTTTCCAAGTTCCCAGTCCAACTCGGCCAATCCACAACAGCCTATGACATCTGTTTCTACTTCTGAATCTAACTCTGCTAGCTCACAACACAGGGAGACACATAGTGCAGGAATTGAATCACTGCACACTCCCAGGTCATCACAGAGTGTCTCTCCTACCCAACAAACACCTAAAACTTCATCTCCTGACCAAACTACTGCAATAACACCCTCTCAATCACAAATACATCACTCAGACTCACAACAAACATCTAACAATGAGACCAATACATCAAATTCCTCACAGCATCAGCCTGCCCCCTTCTCATTCCACACAATGCTTACAAGATCTAAGACTGGATGTCTGCCTCCACCTCTCTATAGACTACACAATCTTATCACCACCCCACCACGAACTGAACCAAACACTTACAAAGAAGCAGCTAAATATCTTTGCTGGACCAAGGCTATGCAAGAAGAGTTTCAGGCTCTTCAAAACCAACACACCTGGTCCCTAGTTCCTCTTCCTCCTAATAGACAACCTATAGGCCGCAAGTAGGTATACAAAATCAAGACCCATTCTGATGGCTCTATAGCTAGGTATAAGGCAAGATTAGTAGCCAAAGGCTACCATCAAGCACATGGCATTGACTACACTGAGACATTCAGTCCAGTGGTCAAACCACAAACTATTAGAGTAGAGCCCTCACTAGCCTTACACCACAACTGGACTCTTCAACAACTAGATGTATCTAATGCTTTTTTGCATGGTACACTAGATGAGGAAATTTATATGACACAGCCATAGGGTTTCCTTGATTCCTCCCACCCTTCCTATGTGTGTAAACTAAACAAGTCTCTCTATGGTCTTAAGCAAGCCCCAAAGGGCTTGGTACCACAGTCTATCCACTTATCTTCTCAGTCTAGACTTCTACTGTAGCAAGGCAGACACCTCCCTGTTTGTGCACAAAACACCATCTCATCTCTTAATACTCCTAGTTTATGTAGATGATATTATCATCACAGGTACATCTACTTCTGCTATAAAGCAACTCATCTCTACTCTTAATACAAATTCTCCGTGAAAGATCTAGGATCACTTTCCTACTTTCTAGGTATAGAAGTTACATCAAAAGCAAATACTCTAATACTCCACCAAACAAAATATGCTACTGAAATCTTACAAAAGGTTGGCATGACTGAATGCAAGCCAGCAGACACTCCTACCTATTCAAAACACACACAGCTCCCCACTTCTAACTCTACTCCCTATGGTAATCCAACCCATTTCAGAAGCATTGTAGGAGTTCTCCAGTATCTAATTGTCACTAGGCCAGACCTGCAGTTTGCTATATCAATTCCCTATGTTAACATATGCATAGTCCAACCATTGCTGACTACAATGCCCTGAAAAGAGCACTCGGATATGTGAAAGGTACTATTGGCATTGGACTTCAGTTCAAACAAGGCCCACTGCACTTACAAGCATTTTCAGACAGTGACTGGGCTAGTGATTTACAAGACAGAAAATCAACAACAGGGTTCACTATTTTTTTGGGACACAATGCTATCTCCTGGTGCTCCAAGAAACAAGCTACTATGGCCAAGTCATCTACAGAGGCTGAAGAAAGAGCCCTGGCCCACACAGCTGCAGAATTAAAATGGTTGACTTACTTATTGACTGACCTACATATTCCAATACACACCCCTGTTCTCCATTGTGATAATTGGTCTGCACTAGCTCTAGCAACTAATCCAGTATTCCATGGTAGAACCAAACATATAGAAATAGATTATCACTCCATAAGAGAACAAGTGGTGTCTAAACAAGTCCAAGTTTCCTATATTCCTTCTACTAAAAAGGTGGTTGATCTATTCACCAAGTCTCTACCTCTGCAGCAGTTTCAGTATCTACTACACAAGCTTCCACTGAACCAAGTGCAGCTCAGCTTGAGGGGGGGTGATAAAGGATACAGAATATTCTACTGCAGTAATGTTTTCTGTGTGTATTTATGTGTAATCTAGAAGGTCTGGACAGCTGTACTTGTAACTGAATCAGTTCATATAACTATAAGAACTGATTCAAGAAGTTAGAGGTAGTTAGACTTAGTGCATGACAGCTGTAGTACAGCTGTCATTTCAGCATGTGCAAAAATGCTCAAATCTCTGCTGAAACAATCTACAAATAGCAGTGTATGTAACTCAGATGAAATCAATCAATAAACACACAAATTTTACTTTCTCTCTCTATATTTCATCAGATAAGATAATAAGAAAACATAATGGAGAATATACAACAAGAAGAGATTATAGTATATCAAATCGGGATCTAAAGTATGATGGAGGCTTTACACAGTTTTTGGAATAGAATAGCATGCAACTCACATAACTATACTATACTTTCCTACAGGAGGAATATTATTGAGAAGTCTAATGTAGCATAGCCAGATAGATTAGTATTGTCCATTTATGTTTTTCAGTCTAATATGGGAAGAACATGACAGGATCATTGACCCTTTTGTCTCATTGTTGAGTTCTTCACATTCCTTAACCTCGTATTTGCAATTTGCCTATATGGTTTGCATTCCCTTAGTGCATTTGTACATTTATTTATTGAAAAAGACAAAAGTTCATGATCGCTCCTCAATGTCAGATACTTGGAGGCTAATTATAGGAACTTTATCCTGTTTGTTTTCCTGCTAAGTGGTTTTAATATCAAAAGCACCAAAAGGCGCAATTTAGAAGCTGGCCTCTGCTCAAAAGTAAGAAAATAATATATGCTACAAACTGATTGTGGCAAAAGATGGAAAAAAATGTTTAAAGCTAAGCAACAGATGGAGAAAAGTGCAGTAAAAAACCTTCTCTTTGACATAGCAATAAAAAGATACCTATTTGCTACTCATTCTGCTCTCTCCCCTCAAATCCTTATTGCCATTTTATTGATAGGTTTACCAGTTGTTATAAATGTTACGAAGCAATTGCATAGATTAGCCCTCATAACCCCCATATAATAAACCTAAGATGCACCAGAACATTATTTCACACTTGATCACGCATCGAAATGGCACATAAACATCTGTCCATCATGACTTAGATGCAAATACTTCGGAAGATTCTATCAGCCTAACAAGCCCTCCACATAATGTTCATTTTCCCAATTTTATGAACCACTCAAAGATTGACTTAGAAAGACCAAAGACGACTCAAGGTTCAAAGCAGAGAACTCGCTAAAACATTTTAATTTCCTTGAAGCTCATGCAATTTTTCACCTGGAAGTACCGTTGTGAATTTTAAAAACCGAAGTGATTCCACTAATGAAGCACAACCCTTGGAGGTTTATACATTAATAAGTATAAATCATTAAACTCGGGAAAAGAAAAGAGGGAAGATAGACTGACCTGATAAATTTCGCTCACAAACTCCAATAGAGAGACAAAAGGATGAGGCATTTCTAGAGATTGTTGAGAAGGAACATTATCATCCACCATATGATCATGTGAGGAAGCTGTTCGGTAGGGACTAAGCAATGTCATAGCCTTCCCTTTTATTTCTTTTACCTGTTGAGTGGTGCAACAGGAAGAATACACATAAGATGAACACATGAATGTCAATAATAAAATGAAGATAGGGAATATCACTTCTTTCGAAAAGAGCAAATGAAGCACATCAGTATGTCTGCCCCACAAGACACTCTCCCTTGACTTTTTTCTTCTTTTGTTTTTTGCTAAATAAGCAAGGGATTTCATTAGAGAAGAAACTTTGCAAAAATATTTACAAGAGGGAGATCCAACATCTCCTAATGGATCCTACGTTCATCTATGTTCCATGCAATACATAGAGCTCTATTAAGCCCAATATTTCTAATCTTTCTAATCTTATACAATTTAGATTTCACATCAGTTTGAATAATCTTCAGAATTTGTTCCCCTGTCAATGCACCATTATTGTGAGCTTTTCTGTTCCTTTTACTCCACAAATGGTAGATGAAAGCACCCAAGAAAAGTTTGATAATGGTCAAATGAAACGTAGACTAGGATGCATGATGAATCAACCATGTTGCAATGTCCCCCCACATTTGTTTCATCAGTAGGAGAAATCACAGAAGGCCCTTTCATTTATCCCTTACTCTGTTTTGATTGGGGAGAATGGAGGGAAGCGAATGGAGGGATTAAAGATTCCTTCCCTCCCCTTGTTTGACTTAGGGGGAATAATAAACTGAAGGTATAGGAGGGATTGGCCTTATCCCTCCTAGACCCAAAATTTCAGTCCCCCAATTTGGGGTCAAAAGAGGGGAAAATTATATTTCGTGTGATGATATTATACCCTTGTCTTTTATCTTACTTAAAACTAAGTCAACTATGTAAGCAAAACCCTATCATTAGAAAAGGGTATGTCAATTTTTTTTAAAAAATTTATCCCTCCCTTCATTTCATTTCAATCCAAACAAAGAAAACTGATAATCCTTTATGATCCTTTCCTTTATAATTTTTCCAATCCAAACAAGATTTAATGGTCCTCTTTCCTTTACGATTCTATCATTTCCCTTTCCTTAATTATACTTAACCTCCTGAATCCATAATTATTAAGTTGATAGAGAGCTTTGGTTAAGATTGCATAGCATAGTAGTTGGAGATTGTGTTCTCTAAGCATCTCGTGATTACTTCTCACAAAATTGACAGATCTTACGCTACTTCAGAGGAGAAGTAATCTTTCTCTTTTTTTCTTTTGTCAATCTGCAAAGAGTGATGTCAGAATTATTTAGGGCACTACATCTTAATTGTCTTTTGTGGCATAGGATGGCTTCCTATCATCCATGACCACAAGCTATTTAGAGAAATAATTGCGACAGATTTCCAATGGGGAAATGATTATATATGGGTCATTGTCATTTTCCTCCTTTCTTCTCTATGTAATTGAGTTGCATTTGTTGACGTTTACACCTTTTCCCTTCAACTCACAAATATCTAAATCGTTCACCATACGCATTTAACCAATTTAAGTCACAGAAAATTATGGGACATCAAACTTCTGATACTAATGTTTTATGTTCACCAGCATGTAATGTAGAAAACTTTAAAGCACTCTGTCCTGTCTTTGGAGCTCTCCTTTAGCCCCCACACTATAAACATCAAGACATGCAGAGAACTATCCCATTATCATTTAACATCCACTCATCCACCACAAATGACTTGAATGCTATTGAGAATCCATGATATGCTGGTAAAATTTATTGTTCTAAGTTATAGATTCAACTAGCAAACATCCTATTAATTTTCCTTTACCCATAATAAGACAAAGACATCCAGCATTTGCTCACAGAACTTCTTTATTGCTATTACAAGCACAATGATGACAGTTTCCAAGCATATAATGGGCCACTAAGATACCTCTCTTCCCTTTGTCCAAAAAAAAAAAAAAAAAAAACGATACCTCTCTTCCCCAATGCACTAATTTTTATATATCAGATCAAATGAAAACAAACTCCTTATGACTAATGCATTAATTTCACTAGTCAAAAAAATCAGGAAGTGTATAATAAAAATAAATAAACCAAAGACAAATAAAAGTAAGATACCAGGTTTCATAAAACAGAAATATGGATCAGAAGCTGGCCCATTATCATGAAGTTTTACATTTAAATGCTTCATCCGACAACCACATGAAGTGTGCAGTGACCCCAACAACAAAAAGATCTGGGATTCACAATAATATTGTTCTGAAGTTTCCATAATACTTAGCAGTTTACAACATGACGATGCAGATTGAACTTTACGGACTACTTAGCAAACTTGAATTTCGGATAATAAAAACAGAGCTCTTTTCACTAGAAAAAGTTTAACTGTTTTACACAAGATGCAAGTTGATCTCCCACATCCTAAGAGACAATTCACTTCAGATGCTAAACAAATTTCTAATATCAGAATTCCACTTTCTTAATGATGTTCATGTTCCATATCTAACTCTGAAGAATCAAAACAATTCAATGGAGCATGGGTTTTTTTCTAATGAATAGATCAGCTTTTCAACAGAGCACCATTTTTATGCATCCAGCTGAAGACTATTCCAGACCACTTATTGATCCATTAAATTCTTGTAAACAATTTTGGGCAGCTATACACAGTCAAGTCAGATGTCCCTCAGAACTAATTGGTTAGTTTCAGTTTGAAATGTTACACTAAATGTAATATTCTTTGCATTACGTAGAAAAATACGAGGAGAAAATTCATTGGGATCACTACGAGATGGTCCAACCTATATTTAAGGAGAAATTTCTCATTACTAGCACTTCAATCTATCACCCTGAAATATTATATGCTTGAAGTTGCAGACATAACCAGAGGATATGTAATAAAACTCAACTGACCTTGTCTCTAGCAAGTGGATGCGACAGAAAGCATGTCACCAACTTGTGTAGATAAGCATTGTACATATAAATCATATCCTCATCGTCATTCTGCAAAAGTAACAACAGCACCACTAAGTAAGGCAAGCCCAAAAAGCAACGAAGCATCACTAGCAATCACTACCACGAATCAAATTTCATAATCGTACATGTAAGTGGTGGTCAACCGCTACTTGATCTCAGAGAAAATAAGATAAACAGTAACCTATACAATGAAGCTACGACATATTAACTGAGATGCTGTAAACAACCAAAGTTAAGAAAGAAAAGAGTCAAAAGAAAAATATTTGTTATTCTTTAAAGAAATAAGATAGTTAATATGCCCGAAAGGGAAGCTTCACACATAGAAACCAAAAGGTTGACCAAATTATATAAAAAATGCAGTTCCAATGAGCACAGATAAACAGCTTAAAGCCTATTGTCTTACTCAAATGAAATGAAGTTCACCAATTCATAAAATTAGATTCTTGAAAAAGATGGAAGAAGTAATGAAAGAGGAACTATCAAGTAGACTTCAACATATAAAGACAAGGATATAATACTGACCTGATAAGCAGCGGTGCAAAGAACTTTATCCAGCCAAAACTGAAAGACATTGTTGGAGAAAATGACCTCCAAGCATGAATACGTATTTCGCATATCAGTAGGTGATCCGGTGGATACCGTCTCCTTTGGGTCTGTTACATCTTGTATTAACATTAAATGTACAACCCATGCAAGTCTTACACAATCTACAAAGCCCTCAACAATAGGATCATTTCCAGCAATCATCACCTAAAGGAAAATAAAACAGCAACTGTCACAAGTCACTAACATCATTATAATAACAGTACTTTAAAATAAGCTACATTTAACTTGCAGTTTCAAGAAATTTACTTTAAAATAAGCTACATTTAACTTACAGTTTCATGAAATTTACGCCTAAAGGAAGCATCACGAGACAACACAGAAGCCTTATCGGATACCACACTCAATGCGTCTGAGATTAAAGCAATCACTATGGAGAACAGAAGGCTATATACAATCTGCAGAGAGTGAAAAGAGAATCTATGCCAAATTACAACAGGAATATAAAAAGATAAGAATGTAAAGAGAAAGACTGACCTTTTCAGGAGTCATAACAAATGTAAAGAGAAAGACTGACCTTTGCAGGAGTCTAAGCTTCGCTATCTTAAGTTTTTTTCTTTTTTTTCACTTTTTACATTTCTACATGCTATCTAGAAAAGTCAACGTCTCACGTGCTAGCAATTCTGCTGAAGTACTAAGAATTCTGCATCTCCAACTATGTTTAAATGTGTACACTTGTTAAACCAATAGGTCATATGCAATGTCCGCATGAAATACAAGACAATCAATTGCACTAGTAGTACTTTCTTCTTTTCAATGTACATCAAGATGGTGTCTCAGGAAAGTATAAGCTCAAATCTTGTTTTGTTTCAACATATATGGTTAAAATATACCAAATATTTTAAGAAAGGACACAGAAAGGGACTTAAGAAGCAAATAAGATATTTAACTATTGACGTATGTATCTAATGTTTTTGTGAGGCACAGATACCATTACAACCTTTCATGTGAATAGGTTTTCCCCCTCATAAGTTCATATAAAAGGATATAATAATGAAGATAGAGACTTGTCAAGTTCTCTCGATGCAAAAAAGCACAATAATAGATAGGACATCCGAGCAATGAAGCAAGACCTGATGCTTTAAGGTGTCAATGCTACTACTAAACTCTGCTGCGCTATCTTTGAAAATGAGAAAAATGTCTTCTACATCTTTGGGACCTGCAAAGAAAAGTAATGGCACAGTTCAGAATGAGGTTTTTTCTTACTTTCGAACATAGTTGGTTTGCTGATCTCACAGTCTACGGCATTCCAACAATGAACATACTAGAGTACACGGAGAAGGCAAATGAACAGAGGCACTCACAAAAATAGCTACTGGGGAGGTGCACAAGAAAAGATTCTATAAGGTAAACACTAATTAGGAGAACGTGGGAGTTGAACTAATCAAGGATAACCTACAGGTCATCTATGTTCCTTTCTTCAGATTCTTCAACAGACTATGCAACTAACAAGGTAGAAATTCTTATCTTGAAGCTGAAAGCAATTTACAAATCTGAAGGAATAAAGAGCCAGATGAGAAGAACTAGGCATAAAATGCATGTGCAAAGAATCAACAGAGCATATGACTCTTGGTAGAGCAAATGGTGGAAATAATTAGTCTGCAATTTATTTTGCATACAACATATATAAAGGTTCAGACCAACTCAGAAATTTTTGTTATTAAACGTCATGTCCAAGCATTCAATAAAAAAAATGAAACATAACAAATATCATGAACCACTTTTTTGAACAACAAAACCTGCAAATCCAAGTAAGAATATGGAGGTTAAAACAGTTCAAGCCACCTGCTTAAGGAATTATATTATGCTCAAGGAATTAGAAAGATTAATGCTCTCTGAAGATATATAACCATCTACAACCTTTTTCTAATATGTAACGATCATCTACAACCATTATGCTCTATTAAGATAATCAGAAACTTATATAGACCACCCAAAAATACGAGAATGAAAAGATGCTAGCTAGCCTTCCATGCACATCTAGATGAGTGAAGCACTAATTCATGGTATCCAATGAACAAATTGTATTAAATCAAGTAATCCATGGAAAATACATATTAAAAATCAGGGAAAGTACCTAGCTCATGACAACATAACAAATCCATGATTCACTAATTATCCCAGATCATTTCCTTATAATGCATTAATTTCAAATGGAACATATCTCAAACTGAATTATTTTCAGCTTACCTGCTCGCACAACCAGAACAGTAAGTACAAGGCAATGACCAAGAATGAGCCTTTCCCTAGAGACTACAGCTCGTCGTTCAACTAAAGCACCCCTAGAATCAAGAACATATCGATCTGATGTAGGCCCCCCCAAACCTGCCGGTTCTTCTCGATTGAGCTCCTAAAAAGGATCAGGGAGAGAATCAAGGACAAACGAAGATCATCAAAATAGTAGATAAAAGTTTGTTAATGAACGTGATGACCAAAGTAACAATCGCGACAAAAACATTGGTTGCTAATTTCAAGACTAGGATCTATTCTTTTGATTCTTTTCTATCTGTAACATTGTAGACAAGTATTCAGGCCACGGGATGCTCAAGAAAGAACCAATTAGTGAGAGATTTAGGACAAGAAGCATGAACCAATTAGTGAGAGATTTAGGACAAGAAGCATGATTTTTTTTATGTAAACACCTTTATCAGTGAAATCAACCGTTGTCGAAGTCCAGCATTAATAAGATTTTCCAAAAATCTTTGCAACTCAGCCACAAGATCAGCCTCAAGCCCTTGGTCAAGAACAACAGCCTGCAAAGAACCAACTCAGGGTACTTTACAGAAAGATAAAGAAGTTCAGCTATTCTTCGTCATCAAAATATATTGAAACCTTACCCTCAATATCGTGTAAAGTGCAGTTATTAGGTCCCTGCGTTCTGTATACCAAAGTCCGGCTGTAAGGCGCAAGATTTCTAATGGATCTCGTCCCAATAAGCCCCACTGTGAGATTCAAAGGTTATCGTTACTAAGTGAACACCAGATAATTGATGCATTAAAATTTTTAATCAGAACAGAGATAAAGAAGTTTTGTCATTGAAATGTATTGTTCACTTTCTTGTGCCATCATCTTGCTATGTTCTCAAAGCGATAGCACGGTTAATTATAAAAAAAAAGTAATCATTGATAAGAGGGGAAAAAGAGAAATGCACCTACCTCTTGATTGGCGGAAACAAGCAATCGCACACAATCTATCTCATTAAGATGGAGATCATCGCTCAATTTTAGCGTCTGAAATTTTGAGGTTATGGAAGTCAATAATACATAAAAATAACACAATAATAGAGAAGAAAATTATCTCACAGCAGACTGTTATAGCTATAGCAGTGTACATAAGCATCCATGTCAGGAGCTACAAGGGAGAATACATTTTAAGCACCAAGAGTATAAAATATGGGATCATTTGAAAGCCAAATAATGGCAGCATTATGTCACTGCTGTTGCAAACAGAACCATGGAAATGCCTCCGGATTTAAAGAAAGTTTAGGCTACATTACAAGGCCTTTGTTCATCAAATTAAGAAAATAGTGGTAGTTTGACTTTCCACAACCCCGCCCCCCCCCCCCCCCCCAACAACCCAAAAAAACAACTCCAGCCCCCAAAATTATAGGCCCAATGACGCACGACCTCTTTCATCACCCTAAACAATATCTCCAATTCCTTTGTAATGTCTTGCAAACGCCAGAAGGATTTTCTAATACTAATGCACCTGAAATGCAACGTCACACCAAAGATTTTGTGGTGATCCTCTCTAAATTTTGTTCCCTTATGTCCACTAGGGCCATACCAACTCACCTCACAGTCTTTCACGACTTAGTTTCATCATAACTTTTGGTTTATATATTCTTGAGAAGCATTGACATTTTCATTCTAGGTTTCAACCGGGAAGGGGAGGATGTAATGTTCTCACAAAAAGTAAAACTTTCCGCATTAAGCTAACAACTCACAAGGAACATTTTCTTAATTTTGGGAAACTTGAACAAAATGCAAAACCGCCAACCATTTTTTAAGGCTTTCTAATTGGACAGACATCATCCACTGATTATTTGCTATGAAAAGAAAGTTGATCAAATGAACTAGAGATAAGAGGAATTACAGAACAGGAGAACAAGAAGTCCTCATTTACAAAGTAGATCGTAAAAGAAACCAACACAACAGCGAAGGCCAATCTTGTTGAAATCCTCCAGGACAATTCCAGGAAAAGCATGTGACCATTATGAAGACAAGACCACCAACTGCTTCCGCATCAAAATTAGAGAGATACCACACCAGCAACAGCCATCACAGAAACATTCCCACATAATCTTCCTTCCATTACTAATGAACCCTTAGAATTTAGAGTTCAATATATCTGTTTAATAGCAATCCCAAAGTACCCCAAACAATCTCCTCCAATGGTTTTTGGCAATAAAATCATGAAAGAGAGGATGACAACGGATCCACTATTTGCCAATGTTTGAAAATGTCAAAAGAAACTTCCCTGTTAGGCCTTTGCACTTGTAGATGGTCATTAATTATATTTTATTCAAAATCAAAGACCATATGAAAGCCTTGACCTTGGAGGGAACTTCAGCTTTCCAGGAAAGATTCCAAAGGAAAAGAAGGTATGCAGATAAACAAGGTAGAAGGGAAAAGATTTACACTGAAATGAACCAAATTATTATTTTTCCACTGCCCCAGCTTTTGACCTTGACCTAACCCTTTAACAACCTAGACCTAGCTATTAACCTGTGCCTGCCCTAGCCATCTTTGAGCTTGAGAAAATTGAGAAAAAAAATCCCAGACTACCTCAAAGCGGGACCACCCACAGGTTAGATAGTTTCTTGCTAATATGCACCAAGTGGGTGCAAATCCAAATATATTTACATCATCTACGCAAGCTATCTATACAATCTTGAATGCTAATCTACATTGTCTTTACATAAACCTCTAATCCAAAAACAAAGATCATGAATCCAATGATATTTCAAAAAAGAAACAGACAATTCCTTCTCTTTAAAGGCAATCCGATTCCGCCCTTTCCATGAGGTCCAAATGACAGCAAAAAGGACCATGAGAATTAACTTTTTTCTTGTGGTTAGCACTCCATGATTTAATCTCATCACAAAAGAACTTGGAAGCAACCCATTAAACACCCAATTAAAGACCATCTCTCAACTACATCGAGCCCATACACATTTAAATAATAGATGTTCCACTGTTTCCACATCATTCTTCAATAGAAAACATCTATTGACCACGCTTTTCCCCCTTTTTTAGTGATTGTCCAATATAAGAATGCTCCCTAAGCCCCCTCCCAAGCAGAAAAAGCAACTCTAGATAGGGCACATGACTCCAAATATCCTTCAATGGGAGAACCATCAACATTCTAAAAGAAATGGAAGTTCGATGAGACAGATTCATCCTATATTGCTCTTCAATGGGAGAAAAAGCAACTCTAGATAGCATTATCTGTCCCGTCATCAACATTCTAAAAGAAATGGAAGTTCGATGAGACAGATTCATTGTAAATAAAAATTTGAGACGGGAATTTGGCACATTATTTGAAGATAAAAGTCAACACAAACTAGCAACCTAGCATACAAGATAGAAAAGGAGAACCATCAACATAGAATCTTCCCAGAAGTATATGTGTAAAACATCACCAACCTTAAAGCATCAGAAATAAAATTCCAAGACTTGCAAAAGTGACATTTGAGGCAACCTTAGAATCCCACCATTTAGGATGGAGACCATTCTTTATTTCTAGTTACCTAATGCCTAAGATAACTAGGTTCAAATAGAAATGCCACAATTATTTACACATGAACTAATTGCTTTTACATGCCACATTGCCCAAACCTAAACCATTCTTAAACTTGCGCTTAAGAAGCACATTTCAATCAATTAAATGGTCCTACCAACTCTCATCCATACCTTTCCAAAAAAAAAAAGCATATTGATCCTCAAGTTGGAAGAGCAATGTAGGATAAATGGGATCCTCCCAACAAGAAGACCATTTCCACCCATTTAATCACTTTAGCAATTCTTTCTAACCATCTAATCTATTTACGAAGCTCTAGGATTACCCCCTAAAGGAACAACTAGATAAATCAAAGGCCAATTTGACTAACACACCCAACAATAGAATGCAATAGAAGTAAAACCATCTCAAATTGAAACACTTCTAATGCTCATCAATATCCAAATTGAAACACACCCAGCAATAGAATGCTCATCAATATCCACATTGCTACAAGTAACAAGCTAAAGCACTTTTAATGCATATTAATTTTTAGAATGAAACCATCTCAAAACTTGAAAATGACTAAAACATACTTGAAAGCAATCAAATCATTGAAAAATATATGAAACACCTTACTTCTAAAAAAAATATATGTGAAAACCTTGCTATCTAACCCTACAAAATTAACTTAATTGCAGTACACTGTAACCCTTTCTTAATTAACCTACTTAAAACATGAGTAACTACAGAAAACAAAAGTAGGAAAAAAGGTCTCCTCATTTCAATACCATAGAAGCTTCATACCAAGAGTTGGGCTCTCCATCAATCATAATTGTATAACATGCGAAAAACCAACTCCTCGTACCCTCCACAAATCACCAAATGGTTCCACTAATTTACTTAAAAACACCCAACATAAGCCTTCTCCAAATCTCTTCAACACCCTAGCCTTTATTCCCTAGTTTACGCACCGGATACCACCTCATTAGCAATATAGCTAAATCTGAAATATACAGCAAGAAAGCAGTTTGTCGAGTATAGTTGCCAAAACCTAATTCATATAATTGAGCAGCAATTCTTAAGATCCAAACTATAAAAGTGATATTAATACTTATCCTGTGATCCCATTAGCATGAAACTTGCGAAAGACATTCGTAAGACCTCCATGACAATACTCCAACAACATTGGAAAAAATGCCAGATAAAACCATCAAGAAATGAGCTTTTTAATTATCCAGTTATAAATGATAGCAACTTCTACTTCATCCTCCTAATAGGTGATTGATTCTAACGAAGACTTTCATATCCTGGGAGATCAGAGGTCCAATCTAGTCCATTAATTCAAGGGGGTTCATCATCTTTCTCAGAAAATAAAAGCTTATAGAAATCTGGAACCTTTCCCAATCCAGTCCACCATTCACCAAATTTGCAGAGAAAGAGTTTAGGCATTACAAAATTACAAGGAAACATGGAAAATAATGTTTTTACCCAAAATGATTGCCTACTAGAAATACTTTACCTTACTTTTTCCCTTATATTTTTCCAAAACAAATGAAGCCTTAAGTTGTATATTTCCATAGTTACATATATACACACACAGAGAGAGAGACACAAACATGTGATACATCAGAAAAGAAGAAGCAATCACGTCTAGAAAATGTAAACAAAGAGCTGAAAGAAGAAAACTTACAATTTGAACATCTTGATCATCAAGGGAGATTGGCCCAGAATCCGAAAGTCTCACTTCTTTTGATTGGACTTGAGCTCGATCCGAGGGTTTAGGAGGCTGCAAATAATAAAGTAACAGAGGAGTAAACACTTTACCGATATGAAAAGATTTAACAAATCTTTTCTTTATAGAAAATTGCCACATTAGAAGATCCAACCAAGTAGTAGAAATTTTGACATTTTAGGGGACGTCGGAAAGAGAACTAATATAAGATACCAAGTCATATACATCTTTCAAAGACGTGTATATGAAAAAGGAACTAGGAAAGGAAGGAAAAAAAAAAAAAAACACAAAGAGCATCATTTCTGGTAACCTAAGGAGTGCATCCTAGGCAAGGGCAAATCCAGGATTTTGTTCAATGGGGGCCAAAAACCACACAATTTGACACTCATATATGGATAATTTTTTTCAACAAAGTCTAAATTTATTTTTTAGCCCAAAAATACCTTAAAAGTAGACATATTTCCAAAAAACAATTGGGTTGAGTGAGCAGCCCCACTCAATCATAAATAGCTCCGCCCTTGATCTTAGGTCATGTATATGCCCCAAAATATTTTGGTTTATAAGTAGCCACACCCCATAATGAACACAAGATGGTATAAAATTGAAGGACATGACAACTTATTTCTTGGAAAGTGAACCTTAGTATCAGGGCAGATTAGTGATTGGGATAATCAAGAAAATTGGAACAAGGAGCAATGACTCCAAGTCTAGGAAAACATCGAATTGGTCTTTTCCTTGCTTTCGTAAACTCTTCTAGTGGATGCTCTCCAAACTTCCTATACTTTAAAGTTCACTTTGACATTCTAGTGAAATGGGTTTCGGACTCTTAGAAATACAGTTTGTTAATAGTGAACAGGCTGCCCTAAATGTTGCACGATATCAACAAAAATTTCCTCAAACGATTTTCAACCCGAGAAACTATTTAATTTACTCCTTTTCTTCAAATATTTTAAAATGATTCAACCCAAACTAATTCAATATCCAAATTTTAGAAAGCAAAAAGGTTATAAACAACAATTCCAAAATTTCAACTCACAGAAGCTTCATGGCTTAATGTGCAGAACAAAATGTGCTCCCAGGTGAAACGTGCACACGGATATACTTGTGTGCCCAGTGAAGTAAATAACAGCTAAAAAATCCTATGAAAAACTCAATTCCCATAATTACGCTCGCTTCTATATAAATCTTATTCAGCAAAAATACAGATTTTTGGATAAAATGCTAAATAATAAACGAAATTATGCTACATCTAGTGGAAATATATCATTCACCAGCTTCGAACATCGCATTTCTTTACACAACATCAGTATGCATCAAATCAATCATAAAGTTAAATTTCCTACATTGCAAACAACCAAATGCATTGTGTCTACACACACGTATAAATATTACATACATACATACATATATATATATATAGAGAGAGAGAGAGAGAGAGAAAGAAGAGGTATAGGTGGTACCGGATAGGAGAGGAGGTTTTGGAGAGCAGGGAGGGACTGTCGAACGGCGTGGAGGAGCTCAACCCGCTCGGACGGCGAGGGAGGAGTGGGGCCCAGCAGAGCTGATTCCACAATGGAAAGCAGCTGTTTAGGCGTCACCATTAATTCAGTTTTTCTTTCTTCTTCTTCTTCTTCTTCTCTTTTTGGTGAATGTAAAGGAAAGGAATAGGAGTACTTACTAAAACCCTAGGCGAAGGCGGGAAAAGCCCTAGTCGACTGAAGTAAAGCTTTGTTGTCTGTATAGCGCATAAATAAGGAGAAGTAGAGTTAATATTTTTAAATAAAATAAATTAGAGGAAATTGTTTTTTTTTTTTCCATTTTTTGGGTGGGATAGCACAAAGTGAGAAAGAAAATGAAAGAAAAGTGATTCTTATATTTTTTTTTTGAATTGGAACACATATTATTGAATTAATGAGGACAATCACTACCATGTTAAAAAGAAGAGGTTATTGTGTTTTTTCTTACATGCTACCCTCTTTTCTCTTTTTATTTTATTTTAATTTGATAAAAGTTAAAATAGGTTTTTAAAGGAAAATAAGGGTTGTTTCCCTCAAAAAACTTTCAAACTAAAGAGGCGATTTTTCGCACATTTTCTTTGATCCAAACTTGCTATAATAGAGCATATTGGGTTAGTCCCTCGAGGGCAAAATAGTTATATTTAATTATTTGTTTAAGAAAACTCAACATGTTTTAAAATTAAATAATTGATTTATGGGCCTTTTATGACCCATGTTTGGAGAGATCTAGAGTTCGTTATACATATATCTTTTAAGTTATCTTATAAAGACAAGAGTGCAAGAAAAATAGAGAGAATTACATAGAAAATAAAAGAGAGTTTGTCAATTCATCACTACATTGCGTGAGTCTGTTTTAAGAGAAATTGGATGGTGGTTTCTTCTCGGTTGAGATGAAATTTTGAGGGTCTGTTTCTGACATCTTCAAATCCAACGGTGGAATTGCATTTTTAAGGCCTAAAGACCAGTCTGACAAGCTCCTAAAATTTATGCTATGTTTTGGTGATATCTCTTTTGTCTCTTGTTTTATTCTATTTATTTGTGAGATTATTTATTGTGAGTAGTGTCAAGGCTTGTTGTTCTTGATTTTCAAACCTTTGTAATCCTTACTTTGAGTATAGTGGAAGTTTGGTGGTGGGTCTTTTGATCCCATAGTTTTCTCTTCGTATTGGAAGGGTTTTTCTCGTAAATCTTGGTGTCCATTTTTTGTGTGTGGTGTGTTACTTGAGATAACCTTGTTGCATTTTTACTTGGATTATTGCATGTGTTGAAAATTTACTAGTTTGTCTTCTCAATTACTCGTAAGCTAACACAAGTAGAAAGAGTTTTTATTTCATTGCGTTTGTACTCTTTTCCAATAGCACAAGCATCAACATATGAGAATGGATACGAGGAACACGCAAGATCATAGAAGAAAGTAGTTCATACGAGAAAATAAGCTTGAAATTGTGATCTGAGTTTGATATGTTTGGAAACTCTCTCGAGTTTTTCTCTAAATTTGGGGCCCATTAGCTAATTAGACCTCTTCAAGAATAATCTCCAAGTGTTTTTTCATTATGTTCATAAATATATTCATTCTAGGCTAACATGATGTAACTGAGATGCATATGAGTGAAGGCATGTGTTCTTTACTTTTTAATCCTGTAGGTATGAGTTATTAGATGCTTAAAAATATTTTTTTTTGTCAGTAAGAAATTAGCTTCATTAAAGAAAAAGAGCAAGTACAAGTTAGCCAATGCCAACAGGTGGCCAATCAACGTAAAGGAGCGCAAAAAGACTCTGAGGTACAACGACAGTCCAATTACAAGGCAAACAACTCTTAGCAACTGTTTTAGCTACCCACTTTGCACATTTTTTGCAATTCCTCTTGCACTAATGCTATATTACATAGTATTAGCACAATATACAACGATATCACATACCCATCTTCTCAAAATGAGGACTTAACTATGACTGATTCATAACTACGGTAAGAAGGTCAGCTACATCAAGTGATGTGGCCGTTTTCCGCAATAACATATCACAATATGATTATAAGCTACAGATACAATGCATGAAGATGAAAACACTTTTCAAAATGTTTGGACATACAGTGAGACCCGGGTTCCATAAGCTTGTGCAGTAGCTCCATTATAGTCGTAGCACAAAAAACATCACAACTTAACGGTAGGAACCACTACCAACTCGAATGATTTTCTTGATCCAAACATCTTCTTTTGCAACATCATAAATTACAAAAGACACGAGATATGTAATGAACTATACAGTTTGTTCAGAACCTTTCTAATTTACTGTGCTCCCACTACAAATAAACATGAACCCCGAAATAGACATTCTACTATCAATCTCAGATTCAAAATTTGAACTAGTAAATCCATCACTACGAAGTTTACCTCCTCTATGAACTAAAATATATCTTTAATGCTTCCCAAATACTTTATAATATATATTTTAATTCTATCCAGCATTCCCAAACCTGGATTGGACTGATATATACTCGTAACACTTTACAGTTTGCACAATATCAAGTATTGTACATAGTATAGCAAATGTGAAGTTACTATAACTTGAACACGAATTTGGTATACTACAAGAGTTTATTGAACACCTTCAGGATCACTTTATGTACAATCTAAGGAATATGTCAAGTAATCACCTCGCACTATCACCATAGTTACGAATTCACAAGATACGAACGACATATTCCATATGGAGAACATTTAATATAACTATACTTTAATTGAAAGCACAACTCACATATCATCTACCATGATATCCATGTCATCAACATACAGTTAGAGAAAAGTGGTTGCGCTCCCACTAATCCTTCTGTAAGCACAAGGTCCATCCACATTCTTAATGATATCAAACTTTAATCTCATTTAAATTGGACGTTGATACAACCCGGTGGGCGTGTAAAAATGTGTAAAATAAACCAAGTTAAAATACACGCAAGTGCACGGATCTTGTAGTATAGTGTGCTCTGAGTGCAGAATCATATCCACATGGAAGCTCGTTAGTTAAGTTAGTGAAGCAGTGTGAAATTGTTTAAAATGCTTAAGTGACAGGTTTACAATTGGAGTTTGAGTAACGTGCGAAAATGTAAATTAAACTACAACTAACTAAATTATCTAAGTTAAACTAGCTAAGTATGAATACGAGGGGAGGTGATCTAGGGGTTGAATATGTAAATGAGGCAATCAATATAAGCTTGGTATCCAGTTTATCTAATTCTACAAGGCCTTAAGCTACAAGCATACATCTGGTTAAGCTAAAAGCTATAGACCTAGTTAATCTACTTAGTTTATTTTAACCAAGTATAACAAGACAAACTAAACTAAGGAATTAACTTTTTAGGTAAAAACTATGGTACAACCTATAGTTTCATGAAATCTATGGTACAACCTATAAACTCAATATTAAAACAATTATATGGCACTAAAGTAACGCAATCATAATATCAACTACAAGTATAAAATTATGATACGAAAGTAAAGCATTCATAACATCTACTTTAAAAGCATTACGTATGAATACTGAATTAAAACAAGTCATATATTGCAATTTGAATTAAATAAACTGAATCCGATACCATATATTAAAATACTATCATTTACAATATTCACCCCTAGATATCAATCTACTCAAACATAAATGAATACGAGTTATATAAATAAAAGAGAGTCAATAAAGGCTTCTCCGTATTGATGAACGTGTATTTCTGATCTCCGAAATTTGAGTAGAGGTCCGACGTAAAATAGTTATTCGGGCAGAACTAATTTCCCCCGAATAAGAGCTACTAAAGATGAATTTTTCCCGAATAAGAGCTTTTCTATTAAAAGCTATTCGGGCAGAACTTCCCCCAAATAATAACTACTTTGGTCGAATTTTTCCCTAAAAGTAGCTATTCGGGCTAAATTTCTCCGAATAAGAACTACTTAGGTGGGGCTTCCCCCGTATCCTACTAGTTTAAACTAACTAAATTAAACTAAAATTAAAACTAACTAGAATTAACTCGTAAATTAATTAAAAATAATTAAAATCCAAAATTAATTACAAAATTCGGTTAGGGGAAGGGGGTATTTATAAGAAATATATCAGGGACGCGCTCGAGCGCGCTTTTACTGCGTCGAATCAGCGAGCGCCACGTGGCGGCTTCCGGAAGGTTCCTGAGGCGCGCTCGAGCGCTAGTGAAGCGTGCTCGAGCGCGCTTCTGCTCCACCGTTGATTTTTCGCCACGTGTTTTCTTCTAGAATGTTATGGAATATTTGTGCAGGGCGCTCAAGCGCCTAGGAGGGCACGCTTGAGCGCCATTTGTTTGACTTTTCTGCCTCTGAATTTTGACTTTGACCGAGCTTTGACCGAGGTGTTTTCGGGCTATTTTCAGTGTTCCGAGTCTGATTACACGCTAGTTTCGGCCAAATTCCAACTCTACGATCTCCATTATTCCACAAGTTCTTGTGTTTCCCCGTTCTTCACTTTTTGACTTGCATTTTGGATCGTTTTGGGTTTGAATTTTCACTTTCCTGTATTTTCCTACATTGCATCAAAAGTATCAAAGTGTTGCATTTATTCCTTAGTTAATATGCAAATGTAGTGAAAATATAATGGTTTGAGTGTTGCAAATACAGTCACATCAGATGTAACAATTCCAATAAATTTACTTAAAGTCCACAAATGGATCTTTTAAGTGTGCACATATTACTCATATCCATAGATCTGAATCATTAATACAGTAATACAATGTGCTATAATGCCTAGCATAATACGAAGAGACTTAAGTACAATAATTGGTAAAAAGACTTCATCATAGTCAACCCTTTGTCTTTAATGATATATTTCAAAAACCAATCTAGCTATAAAAGGTCACTACCCTTTTCCATTAATTTCAATCTTTCTCTCGGAGATCAGCATCCAGATTAGGCTAAAGTATATGGAGTCTAATCAATATGTTTTATATTATATAGTTTCTTAGAGTCGATATCCCATACCATTTCTTTATAAATCGTAGGATCAACTAAATAATCAATATCTCAAATACACAAACAACTTTTGTGCATCCCCAAAAAAAATATCACTATATTCTTTTAAAGGATGAGATACACTACTAGATTTGCAAAGATCTTGTATGATGACCCATCTTGGACTGAATTGAATAGATTCATTACTTAGGTCTAGGTGATTTTATAGCTTCGAGGACCCTTTCTCAATTTTTATTTTCTTAGATGAACATTATCTTCTTGAACAAAATAGTTTCTTCAAGAAAAATAACATTCTAATTGACCAATACACCTTGATCATTAAAATAAAAATTATATCGTACAAAACTGAGAATACTACAAAATTACCTATCTCAACCTAACTCTCACTTGTCCTTATAGAACTTTTCAATAAAAGTAGGACAACACATTTAATATTTGGTTGCTTTCTAACTCATATCCATATATAAAGTTCCAGCAATAGTAGAAATTTACTATTCAATATAAAATTAAATTAAGGAAAGTATAACCCACAAATAAATAGGATGACTAGTCAAACTAATCAACAAAAGTACTATATCCAACAAAGCACAGTTTCTTAACTAAGAAACCTCATTTAATTGTGGTATACCAGTCATTATTAATTGTGATATAAAACCAAAATTTGGAATGCTCAATAAATAGTACTTAAGTATTTTACCTTCACGATCTAATCATAAGGCACTAATACATTTTCTTATACGAGCCTATTCACAAATAGCTCTACATACATCAACATGTACTAATCCAAACAATCTAGTAATTCTAATCATTTATCAAACAAAGAGTGACTTAGTTACCTTTCTAATAAATAAGATGTATAAGTTGATCAAACAAACCTAATCATCATCTTATTATTAGAACAACCTAGTCATGTAGAAACTACAATTGATTTGGATTATTTGAGTCATCCAAAAAACTTCAGTATATGGTTGTAACAGTTAACAATATGTTTGGAATATATTCTTTTGTTCACATTAAGATAATAAAGACTACACCATAATGCCTCTTGCAAGCTTTGGGAATATACATTTTTTTCCTAACAACATTAGGTACAATCCTCAAAATACAAAATATGTCCAGAAGTCAATCAAACAAATTGTCCTTAGCTAATGCAACAACCTTTGTTTCATTTGCTAACACCGAAACCATTTCACTATTCCCAAAGCGCACTACTGTGATTAAGACTCCATCCATGAGCACATATAAAAATGTTTCACAAGAATCATAACCATAAAGTAGTACTAATCACTATGAAAGAAGATTTACAATTCATAGTAGTTTCAAAGCCTTGACATTCAAGCTATAAAGATATATTGAACAAATCCTCTTTCAATGTCTGGTTTCTCGGCTATGAAAACACTTTTATACATGCCATACAATCCCTAATTATTTTATTAGATATACTTCCACTGGCTAATAGAAAAATCTCTTTTTACCTTTCTTCTTTGCATTACCACTAATCAAAGATGAAATATAAAATATTAGAAAGATTTTCATTAATATCTAATATCATGCCATATAATATGTTTACCACACAACTCTTTGATAGTTTAGAATCATATTCTTCGCATCTTGCATACCTTTATGCAAAATATGAAAGAATACAACTCTTTAGAATATTAAACTTGTTTTAGGCTTTGTTTGGCCTAGCTGTGAAATTTAAGCTTTTGAGCTGTAGAGCTTTGATTGGAAGTGTTATTGAATAAAAGTCGTTGCTGTTTGGCCTATGTTGGGCAATGTTGAGGTTTTAGAAAATTTAAGGGTAATATTGGACTTTAAAAAATATGAAGGGGTATATTTGAGAAAGAAAAAGAAAACAGCTTCCCGCATTATGTAAAAACAACTTCGCAAAAATCTA
Source organism: Ehretia macrophylla (assembly GCA_037974665.1). Classification (NCBI taxonomy): domain Eukaryota; kingdom Viridiplantae; phylum Streptophyta; class Magnoliopsida; order Boraginales; family Ehretiaceae; genus Ehretia; species Ehretia macrophylla. Next base: position 53,520,644 of record CM075771.1, on the reverse strand, counting down.
GTTTGAAAGCCTCCAATTTGGGGCTTCTTATTTTTCAGCTTTTTTCAACTTCAGCTTTTACCTAAAAACACTTTCATAAATGGGCCAAACAGATTACCTTAAGTTTTTAAACTCACAGGAAGCACTTTTAAGTGCCAAAAGTTAGGCCAAACAGATCCTTACTTATCAACCATAAGTAATACAACTTTTTATTTTGATATATTACCAAGAAGAAAATGAAAAAGCATACAAATCTAAGACATGATTAAGTTTCTAAGAACTATTTTTAGACAACAACGTTAATCAATAAAGTTTGGTCCAGTTAAGTGATATAAAGTCTAGTTAAACAAAATATGATGGGTTCATTGTTGTAGCCATAAATTATATCCATAAAATAAGATTGCTAGTTGACATATACTTGTTAAAATATTTAATTTGGCCTTTAATTAAATGATATATCCCACTAATTTTGTCGAATCTCACACTTCTTGAATGAGAATATAAATCTAATAAAAGACTCATTAGTAGGTGATCATAGTTCTCTTTAATATGAATATCCCTCAGCTTTGGTGCATTATTGGAATACACATACAAAAAGTTAGCAATAATTACTATCTATATCTCCATATAGGATATGGCCATTTAGCCTCTAAATCCCCGTAATCTCAGCTTTGGTGCATTATTGGCCACGTGATCTAGTTAGATTACACCCACCATCACAGTGCAATGCCACAATTTGAATCCCAAACCTCAGATTTGGTGCATTATTGACCATGAGATATTATCAGCTACACAATATCACTATGCTTGCTAGGAAAACATAATGCTCAAAATAGAATATGCTTTCCTACCTTTGGGTTAGCTAAGAACATACCCAATCGAGCACATATAAACCTAGGATAGTGGAGGGCAACGATAAACACTTTTACTGCTTTAATATCTAATATTGTTTGCACATAGGAAGATTTTGATCTTATTACGTCTCATTTTGTACATTAGTTCATTTACAAGCATTTATCAACATATAAGCCAATAAATAAACACATATGCAAGAATCATACATCATGGTGAGTCATGGATTTAGTAGTTAACAAATCAAGCCTATAGAAATTAATCTATTACAACCAAGAAAATCACATCCAATGTCTTCAAAAATCTCAACTACTCGATCTTCTTCAACAATCCGAAGGCCATCAACTCCTTGAGAGTCTTCAACTTCTTTTACAAGCCTCTTTAAAGAAATACATCAAATGACTCACTAAAAAGTCCACTCACTTGCAAAAACTATAAATGAGACTTATGTCTCAATTACAAACAAATGAATAAATTATGATTACAAAGCCATCAAATGAATTTACAACCATTCAACCATTCATTTCTTAATCCATGATCCATCCAAACATCCATAATGCCAAGACATGATCAATACAATTATGAATCACATCCATAAAAGAAATTAATGACATATTTGCAATAAGTTTCATATCTTGAGCTTTAACATCTCATGTTAAATAACATAAAAGAACTCAACAAAACATACTTGTTGAACAAGGCCCAATCCAAATCCTTAGTCCATTTCGTGGCCCAAGTTGAGTTCCTAGGCCTAATTTAATTTTTTCCAAGAAAAACTCATATAATCCTATTAGACTTAAGGCCATGGATTTTTTTAGTCCCCTTGGGCTTTACCAAAATCCAATTAATTAGTCATGACTTTTAATTTGTGACCAATCATAGATTTATTACACATGTATTAACTTTATTGATTCCTTTTACCTATCCACAAATTTTCAAAAATTATGAAATTTTACACAAAGATATTTACTCAAGTATAGATAGTTTTAGAATCAAACATAACTCAATTTGGATTTTATTTGACCGAGTTATGTCCCTTTGAACAGATACTGTGCAGTTTGTCCAAATTGCAGGTACTCAAAAAAATGAACTGTAATAGCTTTAAACGAAATATTTAACCACAAAATAAGGAAGAAAATTTAGGGCTAATATGTTCTACTATCTCAGTAGCATAACATATCAGAAAATCAGCCACAAACAATAAGATTTGATATGGCAAATCAGTTATGCAATTTCAGTGCGCATAAATTATATTACATATAAAACTTCAAACTTGCATATTTCATCTAAGCATCAAACATGCATAGATTATGAAACTCTTTCCAAGTTCCTTTTTAGTGCTCAAGACACTAGAAACTAAATGCAAACAAATATGCAATTGCATGAATATCAAGTCCTAAGCTCTGATACCACTTGAAAGGGTCTATTAGGGCTATAAACATCATATAGCTAGTAATCAAAGCGGAATCAAGGATGAAATTCAAAAATTTCTTAAAGATCAAAGCATAATGTTCATTACAAACCCTAAACTTGATTTCATGTAATTAACATAATTAAGACATATATATAGAAAATATATGTTGACAAGAGATAGATAAGTAATATACCTCTTGAAGACAAGCCATGAAGCCTGAAAATTGAACACTTGAAGCTTGACTAGTTTTCCCACACATGCAAGAGATCTAGTAGGTCCACACAAGCAAAGAATGAGCTTCGTTCATCTCCAAAGTTGTATATCCTAGCTAACTTTGAAGTTGTTTGAGTTTCTAGCCATGAAAGCATTGAATAAATTTTTCTTCTTCTTTTTCTTCTCTATGTCGTGACCAAGAAAGAAAAACAAGAAGAAGTTATGTTGTTTTGTTTTTGTTGTGTTGTAATTTTCCACTAACTATTACTATGTATATATTCAAGACTATAGATATACTTCTATATCTATACATGTCTTCCATACAATATATGCAGAAGTGTTATCTAACATATACAACTGTCCACAGATCATGAAACTTGTCATACGTGTCTTACCAAGTATGTAAGAGAGAGAATTAGTAGAATTTTACTACATTCCCCTATCTCCTTTAATATATCTTTAATCAAAGATTAACTTCTTAATCTTGCATGCATGTATATGTATTGGTCAATTAACTTAAGTAAGTAACATTTAAGCTAATCATCATTAGATCAAATTATGGAAATTATATTTTCACTTTGCACTTAAGTCCCTATACATAATATATTATAACACATTGGCCTCTTTAACTTTTAATGGTATAATACACTATTGCCCCATTAACCATTAATGGTTAATTACAATACCGTTAACACTTTAACGTCTCAAAACAAAATGAAAGCTCAGGGGAAACCTATTCACAAGTGATTTATTGTGTGTGACTTTCTAGATTCACCGCCATATATCATTAAAGAAACATTGAACTCTTTCAATGTTAATTAAACCCTTTTCAATTTGTTTAGAGAATATCTACCGTCATTCTCAAAACATCATCAAGGTTTTTGAGTGATGTTCTAGCAAATTACGTATCAAGACGATTTATAAGGTAATGAAGTCTAATTCAAGTGAATCTATTTATAGTCGCTAATTATCGTGCAATCCAATCCTTCCATTAATTGTCCCGTCGAGCAAGAACCATGATGCGATTAAGTTCATAAACTCGGTACAATGCATAGATCTGAATGGTGTAATGAGAGATGACACATAGAAAACTCTTTTTCTATCATTCATATCTCGGCCAATGATTTCCTCATTAAACAACCAAACTTAGATCGTATAGGACATTGCCTCACAATGGAGATTAATGGATCATATCTTGACCACTACCTGTCAATCACTATACCGGATGATTGAAACTGCGAGAGAACGCATCTTGCCCGTTTGCCATCGAGACAAGTATTATCCAAACGCTAGAATCAAACCCCAATACAAATGACAGTCATAATATCTCAAGTCAAAGGATTACAGCTCAATCACAACGAATAAGAAATTATTAATTCGAAGTCATATAATTTGTTATTCATGTCACATTCAGTAATCTATTCAACTAATAATCACCCACATTTTTGTTAATTGCATCCCCATGTTGTTATGGCACGTGGCTCACAATCATTTATCATTAACATCCCTATGTTAATCAAATGTAACAACACATGTCATAGCTGTAATAGATTATTGAAGTTCCAATCAAATAATCTAAGGACTATAAATACTTTAAGTATTTATCATACTAAAGAAATATGTCAACATATTCTAAACCCTTTTAGAGTACATCTCTTTAATGAAAATACTAAGGACTCATTCATACACAGAAAGAAAAAGAATATGAATATCACTAACATGTCAATATGTAAACAAACATATAGACATAAATGCCAGAATGTACAAGTTAATGTCAAAATGCCCCCAAAATGCCATCCAAATATGTAGTATTATGGCATATCTCTAACATAGAAGACCTTTTTTTCCCCATACAAGTTTCCAAAAAGAGCTGGGGTAAGAGTGGGAAGTACTCCCCTTCAAGCTTGCAATTTTCCTATCTTCTTCTTTGGTAATCTTTCTTGCAAAGTGGTATCCACTCTTCATGGAGTAGTCCCCACTATTGGAGAAAGGCCATATGCATTTGTCTTCAGTTTATCTTAAGGGAGGGTGAAGTATTCTAATCTCTTATTAGATACTGACTGGGAAGGTATTTTACAAATTTTGTTCATCCCAGGTCCTCAGGTTATGGTTGAAGAGCTCGTTGACAGGATTGACTGTTGTGTTTAGGGACCTCCGGATTCTTTTGGTAGTGGGGAACCAACAATCTTCCCATATATTGATGTTTCTTTCATTGTTGATCTACCAGGCCATCATTTGTTTTAGAAAGTCTCACCCAGCAATAAGGCTTGACAAAACCACGATGGCCTGCTCATTTTGTTTGCCGTCCATATAGTGCCACTTTTGAAGTATTGGCCTTTTAAAACTCTAACAACAAGGGATTGAGGGTTTTTCATGATTTTTCAGGTTTGGTTAGCAACCATAGCCAGGTTCGTCTGTTAAAAGTCCCTAAACCCCATGAATGCATATCATTGAAGGAAAACATCCATAGAATCCTTGACTTCCACCTTAGTCCACTGGGGGAAGATGAGATTAGTTGTATGTTAAGAGGGAAAAATATTGTAATTCTGCAAAGTTGTCTGGTTGCATTAATTAATTTTCTTTTTGCTAAATAATGCATTAGCTGCTAAAACAAAAAATGGAATATTTATAAAATTTCATTTTTAGATGATGGTTTTTCACGTAGGCAACAATACTTCATGTTACTGTTAGTTAAGATTGGAAATACAAAATAATCACCAATAACTTATTTTGAATTAAAATAAAAACTAAAGAAGTGGGTAAAATATATTAAAGAATTTATTTAGTGGGTGATTTGAACCAACAAAAATTGTTAAGTGGGCATTTGAAACCTTTTGCAAGTTTAGTGACTTTTTGCGCAACTTATCCTATTTTATTTTAGGGTATAAAAATAGTGTGGCAAATGATAAATTTGCTCATCTAAAAATGAAATCCATTATAACTAACCTGAATAACAATTAAAGTGGGTAGAATGAAATCAAAAAATTGTTCAATGGACAACTTAAAATAGAAAAAACTTTAATGGGTGATTTGAAACTCTATAAAAGTTTAGTGCGTGTGGCACAATTTTGAAAGGGGATATGATATCTACAATACTAGGTCGAACAAAAGTATTAAAATATAGCAAAGACAATATAGTGTTATGCCTTTATGATTACATGCAAAACAATATCTTAAATTGCAAATAGACAACATATATACTTATATATTGCTACTATTTTAAGCGTATTTGAATTTTACCTTCTTGTTGGCTTCGAATTGAACAAGTCACGGGCTATATGGCTTTAATTTGACCATGTAGGGGCTGCAATACATGAGTGAATGGCGCAAAAATATGCAACTGTGATGGCCTTCCCTCATATGACCTACTTCCTAACAAATTAGTGTCTGATTTAATGGTGGGATTCAATCTATAATGCTAAAGGTATTTTCTTGCTTTGTGTCATGTGAGAGGTGAGAGGAGACGAGAGAGAAAGAGAGCTTCTTAGGCATGTATATTCGTTTGATCGAGTTAGGTAGATTTATGTGTAGTTTAAACTGTGCAGGATAAGACATAGAGTCCAACTCTCAACAGGAATATATGTAGACATTTCTTTTGAGCTTGGACTCTGTAGTGTACCTTACCCCAACTATTTAAGCCCTCCACATGCCTACCACACACCTGACACACTCTCCTATACACCCCACATGCCAATTTTTTTTTGTTGGTAAAACATATGCCAATTAAGTCACCAAGATTCTGTAATGAGCTCAACTATCCAATTAGGAAGTCCTACTATCAAAAATGAAAACTCTTTCCTAATTAAGACTTCAAGTTGTATTAGAGATCTTTAATTAGCAACTCCATGACACATTTAGAAACACTATAATATAGAAACCACACTAAATAGGAAAGTGGCTAGAAAGAGGACCAAAAGACTTAATCGCTTTAACTTCTAAAATGTCTTTGCTAACTCTGAACTGCATTTTGACCCTTCTAACCTTAACTTATTCCACCAAAGAGTTACGGTTGTACTCTAGGATGATTACGTATTCGCAAAAGCTTCTCATATCAATGTATGACCTTTGCCTCGAACCTACTAAGTAAAATGACCAAAATGCTCTTCCATGTAACACCTACAATCAAGATAGGTCTTTTACCCTTTACTACCACCTTCTTGATTGCATATTCTCCTTGAGATATATAATCTGTGATTTAACCATCAATTGGTTATGATCTACTCGATCTAGGGTTTCTCCGTAAGTCAAATAACTGATATACACTGAAGGGATATACCATTAAGCTTAAGTTTAGATGATCTATTGGATTATCATAAGTGAGCGATTAATCTATCTTACAATAGCATAGATTGTATATTGGATATGCATGTCCTATCTAATCAAATCCATAAACCCAAAATATGGAGCTATTGACCTATGATCTGAGGTCTCACCCATGGTGATCGAAGTATATAAACTTGACTTCGTTAGTTCATCCTCATATGCTCAAGATTAACAACATTGACCACTTAGTAGCATAAGATATATCGATCACTATCTTTGATAGTACGGTTCTAGAGATCATACCTTAATGGTCAAGTTTAATGCATGACACATGCATTAGTGAGACAAGTCTGGAAATACCTTCAATGACCAAAGTAGGTTACCTTATAGGTAGAAGAATTTCTTATTTTAACCTTGTCCTGATAAGTACCAACTCCACCATTCGGCTATGAACAAGATTATGAATCAAGTATCCATGACTTAGACCTTCTGTGTATGGCCACTGCGCACTTAAGTCACTTACTTGGTTCAGGAACCTTTATACATGCACATACACACATAAATGAATAAGAGAATGAATAGATTAATACTAATATTACAACATTTATCCAATTACAACAAATGTCTTGCGCGAGTAGTCTTTAGGGCATACAAGTCCCAACAAATTTACCCTATTTTCATTATTCTTTTAGCATATGATATATTGGTGCTTATAAAAACAATATTTTTAAAGCTAAACTAAATATCCTCTTGGTATGGCTAACGAAATCAACCAATAATAGTTTATATGCTCTCTTAGTAAAAATTGTTATAAGCTCTTCTAGTATAACAACTTATAAGCTCATAGACGCTATTTTACTAAAATAGCTTATAAACTCATTACGGGTTAGACTTGATTAGACTAGAAAGAGCTTATATAAGAATTTGTGATTCCATTCCAACTAATTTTCACTATTTATTTCATCAACTATAAGTTTACTTTAGACACATTAGAAATTTAATAGATCCAAAAAGTTCATGATTTTTTTGCAAGAATAACTTGTAAAAGAGAGAATAATTATTTTATTTTATTATCATTACAACAACAATCATTCTTATGTTTGAAGATAAAAATAAACTAACCAATTAGATCAATTATTTCAACAAGATCATGTAGCTGGGCAATCGTGTGGTAAACCTTGGTCTTAGTTGCATTTTTGTATGGCACGCTAGTAGCAAGTCTTTATCTTGTCTACCTTACAAATTCATGTAGTATCAAACATGAGCATATTGAGAATTAATTTGTATGTCTTGGTTCTAACTGTGATATGATTGGAATAGGGATTAAGCTTGGAACAATGAACTCTTCAGATCTTATTTGGGATTCAAGGTAAGTTGGTTCGTCTTTTTCTTTATTGTTCCATTCTCCATGCTTCTTATTCCTTTTCATATTATATATTACTCTTAATTACATTACAATCTTTCTTATGTTTGATTTTTTATGTTGATCATTAGTTCTTAGCATGTATTGTGGTAGAGCTATCATAAGTAGGTTTGTCATTTCTTCTCTTGTTGTTCCTTATTGTTAGGGTTTAGTGTGTTAGAACGAAGAATAAACGAAAAGTAAAATAGACATAATATTTAACGCAGTTTGACAAATCTTATATACATGGATAGACATGAGAAGATTTCACTAAGTTGACGAACAAATATACAAGATAGAGCTCTATAGCCCTTGTCTTTCCTTTATCCACTTTTTGTCTCATACAACTTAATATGATTAAGCTCATATTTATAAATACAAGGAGATCCAATTTCTATTAAGAATAGAATTCCTACACAAGCTATAACTAGGACAAAATAAGCTCATCAATAATACATGCCATAATCCGAACAATCTCCACCTTGGCATGTATTTGTTCTCCATCAATAATACATAACTCGTCTACACTCCTCTACACCAGGCTCATTGCTCTACATTGCACATACCACCCAAGTCCAAGCCATGTCGCTACTTGCTCACTAATATAACCTTGGTTATCCCAAAGATCAAATCAATAGTTGCAATACCCCACAAACCTTTGAGGAACTCATTCACAGTATTTCAATGTCCCTGTAGTGTCATCTCCCTACTACCAATACTCTTTGCATGCGAAACATGATCTTGAGCGTAGACCATAGCACCTCCAATGCTACCAACACTCGAATACGGTTTGTCCTCATATATCCCTTGTGAAGATAACTAATATTCACCTGCAGACTCAATGGTGGAGCCAGGCACCGGGGGTCAAGGTGGGCACTACAGTGGTAAAACTAATAACTAGGGGTTGGGGTACTAGTTTATGAATAATTTTTTTTTTATATAAATTATGAAAACGTTGTTGGTTTTATGTCTAAAATCAATTGGATTAAAAATTGTTGTTTGATCTTCTGTTTGATCAAGGTTGGCTAATTTTTCCTATCTTTTTCTCTCATTTTCTTACATATTTTCTCCACTCAATAGAAGTACATAACATATCATTCTCAATGTCATAAAATAAAAGAATATAATTGAAAAGAATTGTTAGTCAAAAAGTAAAAATAAGGCACCTACCATATTTTTTTCACCTCCCATCACTTTTACTTCCCTTCACTTATTATTATTTTAACACTAAAAAATAAAAGATAAAATAAAAATTATGTTTCCCCAAGTTAGGGTGTCCATATGCATCTCATGTTCAAAGGGTACCTCCTTCAATGCTCGCAGTACCAACCCATTGAGTTGCACCTAGACTGGAACCAATCTTACATAAGAACCCAGCTCATGCACATTCGTCTCTACAGTAGATCAATCATAAGCAACTAATTCACATCTTACATCCCCATACCCTGAGGTTCTTTAACCTATCTCTCTTGCTTCTCAATAATAACACCATACCATGCTCCCTGAGATACACCTGTCTCCTCTACCTCAGCCAACTGGACTGACCTACCTTTGTTAGAACTTGGAACCCTTGGAGCTTCAGCATGTATCTCCACCTGCTCCCTGGCACCTTATTTTGAACTAACTCCCAACCAAACACTTGTGACTGTATTCTTTTGAAGAACTTTCTCATCAAGATTCTTTTCAAGAGCACAATAGAACCCCTTGTCACGTTCAGAACTCTATTCTTACCACAAAATTTGTAGCTGTGAGAATTTAAATACCCAAGAGAAATAAAGTTCATTTTTAGCTTTGGGACATGCCAATGCTCAAGAGATCTGATAACTCCATCGAACATCTTCAGAATGCATGTTCCGACCACCTCTAGTATGAGATCATTACCTAGATAAACCTTTCTACTCTTCTCAGAATAAGTAAAAAAAACTAGTCCCTCCTATGACACATGTGGATGGTTGCACCTGTGTTAAGAATCTTGTGGTTTTCCTATTGTCTTTTACTGACAGACGAAACTTTTGCCATCACCAACTCTCATCCTCAGCATTATCCAAAATATTTGTTAAACTCTTTTTACCTCTATCTCACTTGGTCAATCCCTCTTAGGCTTTGCTTGGATTGACGAGGGAAAGAATAATAAATGAGATGATGTTAGAAATAGGTTTGATATAAGTGAATGAGTTAGTACTTTTGACTGAATTTTCAAGCGGATCCTACACATCTAAGTGGAAAGGTCCAGGTATATACCCGTTCCTTATTCGAAGTAGATAAACGTGGTATATTCACATGTCAAAAATGGATAAAGGATGAATGAGAAGTTTGGGATTAAAGTTGATGATATGTGATATCTCATCGGAAGTTGTAAAGAGTGAACAAAGTGAAATGTTCTTATCCCACATGGAAAGAATAAACTATTGTGATTACTTTATATAGAGTTTTCTTTGCACATGGTAGAAATAATGTACTAAGTGAAAAGTCTCACCAATGTGGGCATGGACAAAGTGTACCACACGCGAGCGCGAGCGCTCGTAAGCCCAAGTCAAGGCATGGGTGAGAACGTGGTACAGGTGTAAGCATGGTCGGGTCTTAACCAGCTGCAGGCTTTATTTTGACCATAGTCTTAATATTTTGAAAACTAAAGTTTAGAAAATAAATGTGGGAGTTACAACCTTTAATTCTCATCATTATGGAAAATACGTTTCAGTTGAAAACTTGAGTTAAGAAGATAAGAAAAATGTGGGAGTTACAACCTTCAATTCTCAGCATCATGGCAAATCCGTTTCAACTTTTGAATAGATTTCTTGCTGGCTAGTTCCATCAGAATTGATGGTAGGTCATTAAGCCTAGTTTAATTCCTTCAGCCTCTAACTCCTATAAATACCAATAGCTTCAGGCATTTCAATCACAACTTTTTTTTGGCCATTCTGCATATTGCATATAAAGAGTTGAAACACTATAAAGTTCACAAGTTTTTATGATTCGTAGTGCTGCCATTACGAGAAGACATGTAATTGTGTCCTAGGAGGTTGGCTTGTAAAGCCGTAAGCATCAAAGCAGAGCGCTAAAACCTTAAGGAAATTGTGTCAAACACAAGACTTGATCTTCAACTTCTGGTTTGCCTTTTAGTATTCTGTTTCTATTTTATTTGTAATTGTATAATGTTCTTAATATATTTTGTAATTAGATTTTTCCAATATCTCCAATTGTAATTTGCACAAATTATCACTTTGAGTGTATTATAAATGAAAGGATTAAATAATAAAAGAAATGGGAGGATTGGTAATATTCTTGTTTGGATTGAACAAATTCATAAAGGAAAGAATTATAAAGTATTTTATTTATTCTTTGTTTAGATTGGAAAACAATAGGAGAAAGGTGTAACTATGATAGGTAAATAGACACATACACCCTTCTTTAATTTAATAAATATATCTTATGTTGTGCCTTTCTCTCACACATACATAAACATTCACTGTATGCACACACAATTATGCACATATTCTATACACCCATAAATTGTACAACATATACATACATAATACACACAAAAAACTTTGGACACATATAATCACACACAATGACGACTCATGTCGCTACCCATACTGCAAATGAAAAAGTTAAGCTTTTTTACAGTTTAAAAAAATAAAGAAATGAAGAGGCCTTGTTTGTGATTATCTTTACATCATAGGGACAAAATGGGTATCAAATATTCAGGTAGAGGCAATCTGTCAGAGACTTGGATGCATATAGACCCGTTAGAGCCTTCCAAACCTCAATTGTTATAATCTTGTCAGCAATCTCCAACAATACATCATTTGTTATACTCATGTGTATTGTGCTTATGGCTCTTTCTTGTCACTTCTCTTTTACCAGAATCTTCCATTCAACAATATTGCATAGTACTTGCATTATCATGAAAGCCTTGAACTTGATTTTCTAGATATTAAAACTTTTCAGAAGCCACAACCGTTTTCGTTCTTCAAAAACACACACTTCGAGTTGAAATTTCGTAAAACGAACCACAAATTTCGACTTTGTAGCATATTAACACAATATTGCTCATGTATATTCCTTTTTCACCTTTTCATTAACATCGTTCTTAATTTCTAATGATATGTATCGTTTATCTTGTCCTTTGAAATCTTGTTTCTTGATAGTTGACACCACACTGTTAATTGTTCAAGCCTTCACTGAAAAAGATGTTTCGTACCCAACGTGTTTGAATAGCCCCACAAGTGTCTTGCGCTTTAAAGTTTTGGATCAATACTTCCAAAATAATGTTCTCCACAAATAATAATTTTTATAAGAGTAAACGACATATTACCCCCATGTGTTTTGTTAAATGTGCACATTACCCCCCTGTGTTTTTTAAGTGAGTTAATCACCCCCTGTGTTTTTATAAGTGAGCAGGATACCCCATGTGATTTTGAAAAAGAATCTGATACATAAGATAGTTGATCCAAGGCCATATGACCCAAGCGTCGATGCGAGATGACAACGTCTTCCTGCTTCTTTGCCATCAATGCTATCCCCCATCTCCATGATTCGAGATAATATAAGTTGTTTTTCACTCTACCCATTCCAATCGGCTTCCTCGAGACAAGGTCCTGTATGACACAAAATTTTGGATGAAAAATTAGTTCACAATTCCATTCTTTTGTCAATTTACTAACTGATAATAAATTGCAATTGAACTCGGGAACTCCCAACACTCGTTCCAATTTGAAATTAGCTCCCAACACCATGTTCCCTATACTATGCACAGGGACAGTACGACCATTGGGAATGCGCACAGGTGGCAAATTTGGTTTCGAAATACTGTCTTCAAGCAATTCTGGTGTACAAATAAAATGATCGGTGGCCCCGGAGTCGATAATCCAAGATATAGGCGTATCAATCATACCAGAGAAATTTGCCATATTTTCAACTGAGTTAGTGGTTGTGTTATTGCTTAGAAGCCCCAACAACTGTTGGTATTGTGTCTCGGTCAATTTAGGAATGAATGAGTTTTGATCAGTTTGTGCAAATTGATTTGTGCTTGCATCAAGTGCCTCCGAATGGGTCATGTTTGCAGCAGCAAAATTTCGCGCTCCACCCTCAAAATTTTCAGCCATTTGTGTAGATTTGGTGTTTGTCTTCCCCGTTTTCTTGCGCCAATTTGGTGGGTATCCCACCAGCTCATAGCAGCGATCCTTCGTGTGACCCGTTTTTTTGCAATGGTCGCACGAAGGCTTCTCCCAATTGGTGTCTCCCCTATTGTGTGTCGATGTCAACGAACGACTTGCCACGAAAGCTGCAGCTTCGGTGACTAGAATTTTTGATGCTGCCACGGCTTGTTGTTTTTCTTCTTGTGCAGTCATGGCATAGGCTTGTCCTAGGGTAGGTAATTGTTCCATGCTCAGAATGGTTGAATGCATAGTATTGAAACTACTATCCAAACCCATCAAGAAATCATAAACTTTTTCGCTTTCTCGAATGCTTTGTACTTTCTTTGTGGCACCACATCGACATCCGCAAGTGCATATCGGTACTGGATTAACCGCTTGCAACTCATCCCATAGTTCTCGCACCTTTCCATAGTAGTTAGAGACTGATGCTTTTTCTTGTTGGAGGAGTACAATTGTTCGTCTCAATTCATATATCCGTGCGGAGTTACCTTGTGAAAATCGTTCCTCTAAATCCTTCCAGATTTCTCGTGCAGTTTCCGCATACACAATGCTACTTTGGAGACCCTTGGCTACGAAGTTAACTGGCCAAGACCTCACCATAGCATTGCACTTGATCCATGCTAGCAGCTTTTGAGAATTAGCATTCAGCTTCCCAATTGAACCATCTACGAAACCCATCTTGACCTTTGAGTCAAGCACATTCATCATGCTCCTTTTCCAAGTGAAGTAATTTTCTCCACTTTCGTCTAGTGGAGTCACAACAAAAATTAGTCCCGGATGGTTCGAAGGTTGAAGATGATAGGGGGAATTGACATCCCCTATATTGATAATTTGGCCAACGTTATGAGTGGTCACGCCTCCGTCTTTCGACGTTTTGCTGCCCTCTATAGTTAGAGTTGATGGCGAAGTAGACATGACGATAGTATGATAGGTGGTATTTGTGAGTTTAGGCTATAGCAGATTATTGGTTTTGATAACCTGCTCTGTTACCATGTAAAATAATTTGAGGCAGTGAAACAATTCTCATTGATGTATGAAGATGATTACATAGTGTACATGCTAAGCCTAAACTTATTACAGCGAATCAATTAGGAGTACAATTAGGGATACAAGGAAATCATATTTACATAATGTATGGGATGTGATGAAGATGATTGACAGTAAACGTGATTTGAGATCCCACGAACCGAGCACGAAATTGACACGTGATATTATTTCCAATAAATTAGAGATGATCCCCTCACCAAGATTTAGTGGAATTGCTAGGAAAAGACTTAGGCAAGGCTTGAAATGCACCCACTCTTCTTCAAATATCTCCAGATTCCCATTATTGGACATAAGCAATCACATTTAAGTACAAAGCATTCTTTAGCAATTAGACTATCCATTTCCATTCAAGACTATTACTTAGCACAAAGCTCCTCTAAAGCTCAAGATTAATCAATCTAAACCATGTCATGCCAACTAGCAATCATTAGAACATAACTTAGTACATAATATAACAATCAAATCATTTATGTAACAAAACTAGTTTAGCATTATACTAATTCTATATAAAGCCCAAGAGTTCATACATTATACTCAATCATTATCAACTAACCATAAAATATCAATTCCACTTATTTAGATATCATTAGACAACAATAAACATTAGCAAGAACTCACAATCCCACCATTTGGCAATACCAATTAACCATTTAACTAAAACATTTTCCAATTTCTAGCAGAAGTTTAAATTTATCAAATCTGTTACCTATCCTAATGACTTCCAAGTTTTTTTTATCTTTATGTGTAAACGAATCTCTTCGAGTGTAGATAATTTTAGAATCAAACGATACTCAATTCTGGATTAAATTCCATAAGTTATGACCATTTTCGTGCAACTACTCTTAACTATCCAGAACCAGCAATTTTCATGCTACCTTTCGGAAATGGTTTTGTCAGAGGGTTAAAATGACTGAATTAGCTCTTGCTGCATAAATAAAGTTTGTTCTACACTAAGACATCTAGCAATTGTAAAATTTTTGTTCAATTCCAAGCATGTTTACTATGTCAAAAATGATCTAAAAGTCTGGTGTAGTGAACTGACCAAAACATGGTAACCACGCATACATGAATGTTTTTGCTTTACTTTGCATATTAAGCTAATTTCAGGCATATTCATAGCATCTATTTAACATATGTAGCTTCTATACTTCATTGAGGACTTAAATCAAACACTTCATCTTCATAAATGTTCATAGATGCTAGATTAAGATCACAACTATAATCACATAGTAGCAAAACACACACACACACGTTTCACACACACACAGAGACAAGAGAAGAAAAAGGAGCAAAATCAAGAAGGAAGGAAGTGTTCTCTAACTAAATTCTTGCATATCTAGCATTCTTGAGGTGAGGGAATCATGTTAGATGCATTTATTTTGATTATTTTGCTATATGTTTATATGTCATGGTTGTGTGTTTAATTTGTGTATATAAGATGATATATGTGATATAAAGATGACATATAATATAAATGGGCTTGGGTTGGCTTTAGGCTTGAGTCTTGGGCTCTTGGGCTTTGTTTGGGCTTGGTTGGGTTTAATTAAAATGGTAGGATGATATAAATTATGCCCAATCCAAGCTAGTTCATCTAATGGTCCAAATAAAGTCTAAACATGTTACTATTCATACGATACACTAATTATTTTATTACTCACATTCCCGATATGCTATGCACATAATTTCGATAAATGAATGCAAGATATAAGTCAAGTAATGAAAATAAAATGCAAATTTAGTAAAATAAAATAATTTAAAAGTCACTGCGGGCTCGGGGTTCATATTCGAATAGTTGAAAACTAAACAATTAAATGCAAGAAAATAATTTCAAATAATACAAATAAAAAAATAGTAAGATAATTATTTTATATAAATTAATTATATACAGGTTGCACATTTTTCAGAAAAATATGAAAATTAAGGCTAATAAATGAATGCAATTAATTAAAGTAAACACATAACTATACGCAAACACTTAAAATAACACATAAGCATAGGCAAATAGATATATTATTTATATGCTAGGTCCGGGGTGTTACAAGAGAAAGGGAGGGAATTATAAAGGAAAAAAGTAGAGGAGATTAAATTATGTTTGGATTAGATAATTTTATAAATGAGATTATTATAAAGGAGTATGAATGTCTTTTGTTTGAATTAGAAAAAAAATGGGAGGAGAGAGATAAATTTTATGTGTATAATAACTTTTATGCCCTTCTCTTATTTTATCTTAAATATTTATATAATTAGTATGATTGTAATTAACATAAAACAAAAAACAAAATTGTCCTCACAGAAAATAGTATTTTCCCCTCACTCCATTTTACTCCAAATTAAAGTGATAATATTTTAGAGGTATAAAGAGGTTAAACTCATCCCCTTTATACCCCAACCACTCAATCCCTTCCAAACTAAACATCCTACCCATCCCCTTCCCCCATTTCCCCCAATCCAAACACAGTGTTAGTGAAGTACACTTTCATCCACAAGTAGCTTTTCTGCTATCCCAATAAAACCTACCAGACCCGTTACTCTGTAAATGCATGGTTCGATTGCCTTTCTCTCTACATCTTGCTTGCAGCTGCCCAGCTCTATCAACAGGTAATAACACCATTAATGTTGGACTACACTACACTAGTTTTGAACCACCATTAAGTACTTCTTTAAATTATGTGCAGCATTTTCATTCACTACCAAGTTTTACCGAGTGCAAATATTATGTAGTGGTTAATTTGTGTACATTCACGACTCAAAATTAAAAAGATCTACTATTCATCTAGGTTACACATCAATAATTTTTTGTATGGGAAAAATCTTGTCCCTTACTCACATGGCTTTATACACAAAAAAACTATGACATTTTTTAACAAAAACACGAAAACATTTTACACATAAATTAATAGGTAAATATCACTCCGCCCTCATGTGATATACAAAATTATCACGCCACCCTCCTGTGTTTACAAAACTATTACAAACCCCGCTATATTTTTAGAAAAACCTCGCACTACCCCCCTCTATAACATTTTTACCCTTTATAATTTTTTTATATATATATATGTTTATTTTTTTTTCCTCTTTATTTTCATCTATTTTTTATTTATATTAAAAAAAGTAAAAAAACCCAAAAAAAAAAAAAAAATTAAAAAACTCAACCCCTACCCCCACCCCACCCCACTCCACCCCACACCCCCACGTACCACGCTACTGCTCCGAAGTGGTGGTGGGGAGGGGGGGGGGGGGTTGGTGGGGTTGGGTTTTTTTAAATTTTTAAATTTTTTTGGGTTTTTTAAATTTTAAATTTTTTTAGTATAAATAAAAAATAGGTGAAAATAAATAGAATATATATATATATATATATATATATAAATTATAAAGGGTAAAAATGTCATAGAGGGGGTAGTGTGAGTTTTTTCAAATAATACAGGGAGATTTGTGATAGTTTTGTAAATACAAAAATTAACGTGATAGTTACGTATATCGTAGGGAGCAGAGTGATATTTATCCTAAATTAATTACATATTTTTGGACAAAAAAACATGATAAAAAATACATTAGGGTCTGTTTGGATTCAGGGAGGAAAACATAATAAAGGAAAGGAGAGGATTTGATAATAAATGAAAAGAAAGGGGAGGATTAACTCTTGTTTGGATTGGGTAAAATTAGAGAAGAAATTTTTATAAAGAATTATTGTTTGGATTAGAAAGAAAATTGAAAGAAATGATAAATTCTATATATAAAATGACAAATTTGCCCCATGGTATGTATATGTATATATATATACATGTAAAAATGGCTCACACGGCTTTCCTCTCTTAGACGACATCCATAAATCATCTTATGGTGAAGTTCTAATGTTGCAGCTTGCTGCTTGCTGGGAAAATGATAAAAAAAAAGAGTAATACATGTATATACATATACATATACATATAAATATACATGGATTGGAGATTAGTTAATTGGACGATGTACCTAATGCAAGCATTTTGAGTTAGTTAATTGGATTCGATGAATTGAGCATTAGAATATACACTTGTCGTATATTAGAAAATTAACTCCAAAAACACCTTATGCGATTTTGGATTACTCGTTTTAATATCAATTGGGTTTAGGATGTAACCCATGATTCTTAACATGTATCACAACTGGGACCTTGATTTTGTCGTGCATCCACATGTGACCCATTTCGTTATCCATGTGTGACCCATCTTTCTCGTGTGACCTAATTTGGATCACACGTGAAGGAAATGTTAAAATATACACTTGTCCCACATCTTCCTACTCATGTGATTGCAATAACATTTTGAAGTTACCTTGCTAATTTTTAGTTTTTAAAGACTTCTGAGCTATTATAAGAATGCTGATTTTAAGTTGTTTTTCTTGAGTAGGCAATTGAAGCTTCTGGGGTAGGAAGAGTTGTGGCTTCTGGACACTCTGCTTTTCAGAAAGGCGATTTGGTTGTGGGGCTTCTCCACTGGGGAGAGTACAGTATTATCAAAGATGCACAACAGATAAACAAGTTGGACCTGATGGGCTTTCCTTTATCTTACTACATTAGTGTTTTCGGTAAGCTTATCAGATCATCGTGGGTTGACGATTATTTATGTTGAAGTATTTCTTCTCATTGGACTGTTTGCAGATTGTAAAACAACTCAAGTCAATGCTGAGCTTAACCACAGGGTTAAAAATTACTGCATTTTTGGATCCGATAAATCCAGTCTTTTTCTTTATAGATGTTTTTATTTTCTTTGTCCTTTGCATTGAAAGAAGAGTAGGTTACAATTTTGAAGATGCAGTAATTTTCTTTTCTTTTTCTGTATATGAAGATATTGATATTTCTTTTCACATACGGAAATATGAAATTCAGAGTCATGTGACAAGCCAAGGTCTTGAAAGGGTCACTAACGAAATACCACATTTAGAAGCTGGTTTAGATGAAGCCTATTTTGTGCAGACAGTCCCCATGTTATGTGATCCTTATACCATAGCTTCCGTACATTTATGTTTAGGCTTAAGTGATTAGCGAACTCAATCTTGAGCATTCATTCATTTGAAGCAAGAGTATAAGTTTTCTCAAAAGCTCAAGCAGAATGGAGATTCAATAGCACTAGCATCAATAGATATTTTGCCGATAGAGTTAACCTTAATGTAATTGATTCTTAGTTCTCATTGTTACCGTAGAATTAGCTCTTTGCGTTTGTTTAGGTTAGGCCCAAGGCATTTGTTGGCCGCAGGCTTCCCTTTGCCGTCTCACGTTCCATTGGTTTGATTGCTTTCGATTTGCTTTCTTTGGTTTTCATTTGGCTTCTTCCTTCTTTGATTGATTGTATGAATCTTTGTATTTTCTTCCATTTCTGAAATGCACAGTTTTGCTTACTTTCCCAAAAAAAAAAGTTGTCACACTTCTCTTGTACAATTAGGCCGTGCTCTGAGTTTTGCAAAGTTCTTCAAAGATTAGGTTTTTAACCTTATGGCTCTGTTTGCTTATTGCAGGAGGCAGTGGTCTTACAGCTTATTGTGGATTTTTTGATGTATGTAAGCCAAGAGAGGGGGAGAAAGTCTTTGTATCTGCTGCTTCAGGCTCAGTTGGACATTTGGTTGGACAATATGCAAAGTTGTTGGGATGCTATGTTGTTGGATGTGCAGGAAGCAAAGAAAAGGTGGATTTGTTCAATTTTTGATCTCTGAAATTTTCAGCTTATGGGCAATAAGTATTTGATTGAATTTGTTAAGCGGTTGCCATTGCATAAACTTATCGAGGTATCTAATCTTGCCATTGCATAAACTTATTGAGGTATCTAATCTAGAAGGCACCAGATTACAATGGCTGGGTTTTCAAGGAAGGTTCGCCTTGAAGCTGAAATCTTTTTGTGAATCTTCTTTATAGGTAGATTTGCTGAAGGAAAAGCTTGGTTTTGACGACGCTTTCAACTATAAAGAAGTAACTGATCTACCCTCAACTCTCAAGAGGTTAGAATTTCTGCGTATAATCTGAGAAATATGAGCTACATGCGGAAACACGGTACCTCGTAGGCTACTAATTACTCTAACATTAACTGTAGATAAATGCTTGAAACTTAACAACTTATATACTGCTGTATCAGAAATTGTACCTTGAATCACACAATAACCAATTCTATACACTTGATGCCTACACTAGAACTTCAGTATCTGATATTTTGGCTTGTTTAGATACTTCCCAGATGGGATTGACATATACTTTGACAATGTTGGAGGAGAGATGCTGGAAGCAGCAGTTGCTAACATGAACCCCTTTGGAAGAGTGGCTGTTTGTGGGGCAATCTCTGAATATACTGATCGGAGAAAGCGAGCTGCACCGGATATGCTGGCTGTTATCTACAAGAGAATCACCATCCAAGGATTTTTGGTAGTTGATTACTTGCATATGCGCGCTGATTTTATTTCGAAAACAGCTGATTATCTTCGTACTAACAGAATGAAGTCAGTAGAAGACATCTCACACGGCATAGACAACGTCCCTTCTGCTTTCATGGCGCTCTTCCGTGGTGACAATATTGGGAAAAAGATTGTCCAAATTGCAGAAGCTTAAAACAATCTCTTGAACATTTTGACCATTCAAAATTTGTAAGAGCTTTATGTAAGAATCACTGACTGCTGCATCATCGACATGTACTGGTAATTTCTTGCGCTGTAATTGAGGTAAACAATTTCGTTTTGTGTGGAAAAGAAGGATCTCAATAAAGTTAGCCTACATATTTGACGCTTTGCTGCTGATGTACTTTGCTCTTCATCACCTGATAAATTAGATGAAATCCATCCAACTCTGAAGGGTCACACTAAAAATTTTCTATTAAAGAAAG
This sequence comes from Ehretia macrophylla, assembly GCA_037974665.1. Taxonomy (NCBI): domain Eukaryota; kingdom Viridiplantae; phylum Streptophyta; class Magnoliopsida; order Boraginales; family Ehretiaceae; genus Ehretia; species Ehretia macrophylla. Next base: position 53,499,473 of record CM075771.1, on the reverse strand, counting down.
AGTTTAAACTTTTGTTATACGTAGATTCAAGAAAGTATCGGAACCACATTAACAATTTTGTCATCGTGCAAAGCTCTCTTTGCAATTATTATCGAGTGTTTACTTGTTAAATATTTAATTTTGTGTTTAATTATGAAGATAATCTCTTTAATAATAGGGGTAAGGAGGCATACATCTACCTTATCTAGACCATGCAATTCCGTACAATCATACAACCATAAGGGGGTTCAAAAAGTATGGCTCTTGGGATCCAATAAAATGAAAAAAATAAAAAAGATAGAAAAGAAAACAAATTGTACATTGATACGATGATGAAAGCTCCATGGCATTTTCGTTTGTTTTTGTTATCGTTAGATATCTTATTTTAGGTGATTAAAGTGTTTTACACGGTCAGGGATTTTATTCATGAAAAAGTATAAATTAGGTAAAATTTTTATAGTAACCCAAGCATTTACAGATAGTAATATCCATCTTTACCATGCACCAAATTCAAATTCTTTTATGTGGAAATTGAATATCCAAGCCCAGTCAAGAATTTTTAATGCTAATTATCACGATTAGTTTCTAGCATCACACTATTGTTCTTTGCGTTCAAATGTGGAAAGTCAAAATCCCCACATACAAAATATCATAAAGTTGATTTATTGTTTTGATAGTTTTTTTTTTTTGGATAAAATTTTGATAGTTGAAAGGCCAAACGTTTTACTCTTTACTATACAGTCGTTCTTCAAAACGATCACAAAATTGTGGCGGTTGGTCTCTATATTTTTTTTATTTCATATTTGGTCCCTATGTGTTATTGATATTATATTATTTAACCAAACGTTATTTTAAGTAAAATATTACATAGACCAAATTACCCCTTTGCAGGTTCCCTTGGCGTGCAAACATCCTCTCATCGCATTCTCTGCAGATTCTATTCACCTTACCTTCTGTCTTCTTTCTCTCTCACAGTGTTCTCTCTCTAGCCGTGCTCTCTCTTTGAATCACTTTCCTATCTGTTCTCTCTCACTGTGACGCAAGATTCATCTCATCTCACTCTATTGCTTATCGTTGGAGAAGAAAACATCAACGGTTCAAGTGTCAATCAGCCAATCGGAGTTTGTCTCTTCACCTTTCGTTGACCTAATCGTCTCATCGGACATGTGAGTTATATCTGTTGTATTTTTTCTATGTTTTTTTTAGTTTTTTACTGGTATTTTGAGTTTTTATCCGTTTAAAAAACTATTCTTTTATGTAATTTTTGGGTTCTTAGTCACGTATGTTGACCTAACTATCTCATCAGAGACATTTGAGTGTTTTTTTGTTTATCCTTTCTGTTTTGTTTCAAAATATTTTTTTGGTTTTACGATTTTTTTTTTGTTTTTTTGTTTTTTAATTCCTGTAATGTGTTATATTAGCTAAGCATGGTGTATTTGGAATGGAAGATAAAAATGTGGAAATGGGGTAGTGGTGGAATGCGTATACTTGCGTGTCTAGGTTGATGATGATGTTCTTGATGCACTAATGTAAACAACAAGAAGCCACAATTTGTTGTTTTATATCTTGTTGGTTTATGGTTGTTGTGCTTATTTATGTCTGTTAATATGGCGTTCAATTACTATACCATACAAAACAGGAACTAGGAAGAATGAAGTTTTCTTCACAAAATAATCAAGAATTGATAGTTACATACACAGTTTCTAATAAAGAAATACGAGATTCATCTTAAAATTAATATTTTTATTTTAGAGTTCATAATTTATCAACTAGCACAGTAGTATTGTCTCTTGTTAGACGCATGTACCCCTAGTTTTTAGATATTAGCTGTATTTTATTATTCTTGTTCAATTTTTATGATAAAAGGGAGTAATTAGTTTAGATCATTTTGTCAGAACAATTCGTGGGCTTCATATGCTATGAATGTCTAGAACCTGGAGATGTTTCTTGCGTTGGGTGACAAATATAAATTGGCTTATTTTGGCTCAAAGTGTGACATTGGTAATTAGGATGGTTAGTATGGCTTATTTCAGAATAAGATCAAGTCACAACTTGAACTGCTAGATTACAATGAAACTTATGTAAACAATTCGTCTTCTCCATGTAAATATTGACATGCTCTTTTGCTTTCTTAACAAGTTTTTTTTTTTTTTTTTCTTCCTTTTTGCTTTCAATTAATAGGAATCTCATCTCTAGTAGAGTATCAATTGTATTTTGAGTGCTGAGTCGATTGTAGCATTAGATTTGTTCAGTTCACTCCATACGTACTGTATACAATTTTTAATAATTATGTTTTTCCTATTTGATTATTTTTTTTCCAAATTACACTGCTACTCACATATTTTCTTTTATTGAAGGAGAGCATCCAAACACGTCTTTCACTTTCAAAGATTGTGCCTTTAAACAAAAAGTTACACTGCAGGAGATAGAGGCTGTTAACTCAATTGGGCTTGAAGGGCTGTTGCACCTTAACTTATAGGGTTTCGATTGGATTTTCTATAAGCCTATTAAGTAATGAGAAAGCGAATACAGGCGCCTTTTTTTTTTTTTTTTTTACAGCTAGAGGTGAACATATATAGCAAAATTGCCCTGCTTTCTTGTTTTCTTATCCTTCTTAAAAGAGAAGTTGTAAAACTGCGGACCGTTTTTACCGGTATTTTTGATCTAGACACCTTGAACTTTTGGAAACTTTGTTACAATTCTACTAAGTTTTCTGTTAAGTGAAGGATAAAGTTTGTTATTTTGAGATGATAATAAACAAATGGAGAAACACGCTTTGGAGGAGGCCCTTGCTTTAGGATGCTTAACCATTGCAGATTACCAGTAATGGCTAAGGCTTAAAATGAATAATCTTCAATATACAAATATATATCCATTTCCTCTTCAATATTCTTAATAACCAATACAATGTGCAGCGCCTCCAACTTTCTTCCTCGGAAATTCTGGAAAACCATTCGCCTCCAACTTTTGGTCCTAATTCACCACCGTGATTATTGCTCAAAGATGAACTCTATAAGACTATCTTTACCAGAGGTGGTAAAATAAAAAACATACTAAATTTAGAAATTTTTAAAGATCCAAATATTATTTTTGATTTAAATATACATGAGACCTATCATTTTTCACAACTTTTGAAACAAAATGGGTCTCTAAATTACATTTGGGACAAGATGAAATAATTAGATCAACTTGTTTAAAATCTTATGATCATCGTGAGTGTTTTATAGGAAGATTAAACGTGTGTAATGGAATGTTCAACAATAGCAAAAATTATTTCATCTTGTGTTATTAGATTTAAACGTGTATCTATATGGATGTAAACAAGTTGCAATTTTCTGAATAATTTTGCATAGGTCTACCTAACACCAGCATAAGATTTTATATATGTTAGGGTATCTCTAATGGTATACACTATTCACAAAAATTTATCATTTTTGGTAATTTTTAAAGACTCGAGTCACTAAAAATCATTATTAATAATTTAAATATACATGAGACCACCACTTTTATCAACTTTTATACCAAAATAAAGACTCAATCACTTTTTGAGTCTCTAAATTTAGAGTCAAAAAAGTAAATTCACTTTTTGAGTCTCTAAATTTAGAGTCAAAAAAGTAAATTGAGTCTCTATTTTAACTCAAATCTTTAAAAAGTGGTGAGTCTCATGTATATTTAAATCATTAATAATAATTTTTAGAGACATGTATCTCTAAAAATTATCAAAATTAATAAATTTTTATGAATAATATATACCATTAGAGATACCCTTAAACAAATACTATACAATGTCTAGTCTGGTCGAAAATTTGAGATATTATACATCAAGAGGTTGATATTAAATTGAGGTCTAAAGCAGCTAAAAAGAAGATAAAACTTTTCGAAATGTCATCAACATTGCAAATTTGTTGAACTTTTTAGAGCCCGGAATACTATTTTGATATCTTTTAACCCAAAAGTGATAGATCCCAAGTACTTTTTTCATAAATAGTATTACTTTTTATGGAGCTCTAAAAAAATATAAAAATATCCAAAAATAAAAAATTTTACATTTTAAGATGAGCAATATCAATCAACCATAAATTTTGTGTTTGTGGATAGAATCCCCCAACTACGCCTAACATGTGAAAGTCTCTTATTGGGACATTTTCTAAGGTCCAAAGTACAGGACGTGATTTTGTAGGGCCTCAACGTGTCCATGGTCGTCGTCTTTTCATCAAATATTACAACTTGGTAGCAAAGATAGCTGTCAATTGTCCCAATTTCGAGTTAACATTTCGTCCACAAGTTGCTTCTTCTATCCGGGTAGACATAAAACCCACCAGACTCCTTAGTGGCGTAGTCCTGTGACACTAAGCTCATTATATAGATCTCTTGAAAATATTATTTCTCTTGCTGCTAATCTCTTGGTGAATTTCTTGAAAAGCCTTCCTGCAATGGAAAAAGTGACAAACAGGTACATAACAATAAACAAACACATCGATGGAGCACCCCAAGAATCAGACTTCACTCTGAAAACTGAAACCCTTTCTCTAAAGCTTGAACAACACTGCACTGATATCATTGTGCAAGTTCTGTACGCGTCGGTTGATCCATATCAAATCAACCGTATGAAAACATCAAGCGTGACTCAAAAAGCTTTGGCTGTTTCAGCTGGTATTATCCCTGGCCAGGTACTTGAAAACTCATGCTACACATCTTTTTTCTCGTCTCGTTTTTGGCAATAACTGGCTGAGAAATAGTCCTATGTACATGTTCTCTTTGCATGTTTTAGCTTCAATAAATGTGATCTCACATAATTGTTTTTGCTTTATGTATAAGGATTGAGTTCTCTATTATTATAATGCGGATTAGAGATTAGTTAACTGGACAATATACATCATGTAAACATTTTGAGTTAGTTAATTGGTCATTAGTATCGAGTGGTATAAGATGCACTTGCCTTATATCAAAAAATTATAAATTTTAAGACTATTTTATGAAATCCTAGAGTACTCCTCTTACCCTACAATTAGTTTTAGGATTGAACCCATGATTCTTAGTATGATATTAAAGTTGGACACTTAGTTTAATCATGTTCATTTTTCACGTGTGTCGACCCATCGGTCTCAAATCAGGTCATACACGAAGGGAGTGTTAGAATATACATTTATCTCAAGGTACTGTTAGAATATACATTTGTCCTATATCCTTCTACTATGTCATTGCATTAACATTTTGAAGTTACCCTCCTTTAGTTTTGTTCCTGATTTAAATACCATTTCTTCGTAAAGAAAAAAAAATCCTGCACATGCCTTAAAATCTTAATAAGATTATTTCTATAAAAAAAATTGGATAAAAATCATTAGTAATACTAACGCCACAATAAAATTGAAATTCAGAGGATTAAACATGCAGAATGGAAATATCAGGAAGAAAAATGAAGGTTTTGGAAAACTAAGGGCTATTATTGGAATTAACCTTGCTATGTTTGGTTTTGGAAGTCTTCTTAGCTATTAGAAGAATGCTGATTTTAAGTTGTTTTACTTGAGCAGGCAATTGAATCTCATGGGGTAGGAAGAGTTGTGGCTTCTGGACACACTGCTTTCCAGAAGGGCGATTTAGTTATGGGGCTTCTCCACTGGGGAGAGTACAGTACTGTCAAAGATGCAAAACTGATAAACAAGTTAGATCCAATGGGCTTTCCTTTATCTTACTATGTTAGCATTCTAGGTAAGATTATCAGATGATCATCAGGTGTTGGAAGTTATTTATGAAGAAAGATTTCTTCTGCTTACAGATTGTAACACAACCAAAGTAAACAATGAACTTAAACACAGGTTTGAAAATTAACCATCTGAGCACTGTCCCAGAGAAAGGCTCGGTAAAATAAATCCAGTATTTTTCAATGTTGTCTGCAGTTTAAATGAAGCCTATTTTCAGAATGAAAAGTCCCATGTTATGATCTTGGGCATGCATTCACTTGAAGCAAGGGCCATGTCACACTCTGTTTGTTTATTGTAGGAACTAGTGGTCATACAGCTTACTGTGGATTTTTTGAGGTGTGTAAGCCAAGAGAGAGGGAAAAAGTCTTTGTATCTGCTGCTTCAGGCTCAGTTGGACATTTGGTTGGACAATATGCAAAGCTATTCGGATGCTATGTTGTAGGATGTGCAGGAAGCAAAGAAAAGGTGAATTTGTTCAGTTTTTTTCTCTCTAAAATTTCTGGTTTCAAAGAATCACTAAAATTTGGATGTATTTGTTAAGCAATTGCCATTACAGAAAACTATGAGGTCCTAATAATGTAGAAGGCACCAGATTGCATGGTTGCATTTCCGAGGAAAGTTCACCTTGATGCTGAAATTTTTCTGTCAATTTACATTATAGGTAGACTTGCTGAAGGAAAAGCTTCATTTTGACGAGGCATTCAATTATAAAGAAGTAACTGATCTAGACTCAACTCTCAAAAGGTTAGAATTTCTGCATATCATTTCAACATGTGAGTCACATGCCGAGGAAACATGGTACATTGTACACTACTAATTACTCAAACATCAATTGTAGATACATGCTCTTGAGACTTAACAGCTACTATGATGCTATATCAGAACTTTGATCTGTAATTTTACAACAACCAATGTTATACACTTGATGCCTACACTGAAAACTTAATTAAGTATTGTTAATTTGGCTTGTTTAGATACTTTCCTGATGGGATTGACATATACTTTGATAATGTCGGAGGAGAGATGCTGGAAGCAGCAGTTGCTAACATGAACCCCTTCGGAAGAGTGGCTGTTTGTGGGGCAATCTCTGAATATACTGACCGGAGAAAGCGAGCTGCACCGGATATACTGGCTGTTATCTACAAGAGAATCACCATCCAAGGATTCTTGCTAGTTGATTACCTTCATACGCATGCTGATTTCATGTCAAAAACAATTGATTATCTTCACAATAACAGAATGCAATCAATAGAAGACACCTCACACGGCATAGAAAACGTCCCTTCTGCTTTTATGGCGCTCTTCCGTGGTGAGAATATCGGGAAAAAGATTGTTCAGATTGCAGAAGCTTAAAACAATGTTTGTTGAATATTATGAGTAATTCGGAATTTTTATGTAAGAATCAACGAATGCTCCATCAGGATCGACAATATGTACTAGTAACTTCTTGAGATGTAATTAAGGTAAACAATTTCGTACTATGTGGAAAAGTAGGATTTCTATAAAGTAGCATCACTGTTCTATATATGCTACTGTAGCATTGTGAATATAGTGTGGCAAAAATTATTCTCACCCAACTACAGAAACACATATAAAACATACTTGTGTCAAATATATATGTGAGAATATTATTTTGTTACACAAATCATATCCCATATTGTTCATGACTGAAGTAGGCAAAGCAAATTCATCTATCTTCCCTCCACCATGCTATTTTTGATAACTTTATGCACCATACAGTCATACAAATAAATTGGGTAAACTGTTCAAGAAAGGAAGAGGTTGATAGTAATCCAAGCATTTACAGATAATAATATCCACCTTTACCAAGTCCAAAATTCAAACTTTTTAATGAGAAAACTAAATATCCAATCGAGTTAAAAATTTTGAGGCTAATTATCACGATTAGACTATGGCATCACACTTTTGTTCTTTGCTACTTGAAAGGCTACACGTTTTACTATTTATGTATGTTGAGTTATAAATGAATAAAAAAATTCTCTTTTAAGTTTTTCAGATAAGATGGAATTTAAATATATGATATTAGAGTTGAGTTTTTGGTCCAGTGTTATTCATCTCTGTGTGTGTCCCACATGTGTTTAGTCTTCCACGTGTTGGACTTTTCACTTGTGTTTAATCTTAAATTTCACATGTGGCACTTTCCACGTGTGTTCATTCACGTGTGAGCCATATTAAATCAAGTCTACATGTGTTTAATATTATCTTCCATCTATGTTCCATTCATAAATGGTACGATAATCAAAACTAGAAGTTTTACTAAAATTAGTAGTATCTTCCTCGTATAATATATCTTGAGGAGTAGGACGAGGGTAATAAAACCTATTATTTTTAGGCTTACTAGCAAATTTACTAAATTGTCCTTTTTCCATTTTATTTACTTCCTCTGAAATATTCATTATAGATTTAATAGTTTGAGGAATAGTTTCATCTTCTGACTTAGAACTATCAGAATTAACATTCGTAGTTCTATCAGATCCAAGATCAGATAATAATCCAATATGTAAATGAACTAAATTCTTATTAATCAAATTATCAATTTTTGACTCAGGATCTACTTTAAATCCTTCCACCTTAGGAGCAGGTTGAAAACCTGTCTTTTTTATTTGAGAAGAAGATGTTTCTCCTACCTTCAGTTTTCCTGTATCCTGAAGTTTTATTATTGAAGGTTTTTGCTTTAAACATTCTAAGATCTGATTAACCTTTTTATCTAACAGAATTAATTGTTCACCTACTATCTGTAAGTTACAATTAGCATAATTCCCCTGCTGAACAAGAGAGTTAATATGTTGTATCATAACAGCTGCATTGCCATCTTCAAATAATGTAAGAAAAGCTTTAGATTGAATTTGAAAATCATCTTTTCCAAAAATTAATGGTTTAGTAGGGGAGAAAATAGATTTTTCTTTTTTACCTTGGACATCACTCCATTCATTTTCTATTGTATTAATAGCAAAAGCAACATAATGGTCTATAAACCAAGGAACAAATTTATAAATTTTTTGCTCTTTTCTCATAAAATTGTAATATTGATCTTTAATATATTGCCATTCTTTAAGAGTACTAATTCCCCATTTATTTGGAGAGAGAATTTTCTTAATATAAATTTTACTATAAGTATAAATTAGAAGAGTATTATTATTCTTGAAATATTCAATATGACATGAATTTGTGACTTGCAAAATTGATTATCTTCTACTTATCTTATTGAAAAATTATAAATTCCTAAATCACCTTATCAAATCAGGTCCACATGTTTTTAATATTATCTTTCACGACCCCAAATTCACCGAGACAAATTTGGGGATGAGACTACCACGAACCTAAGAAGATCAACTTCCTAAGCTCGTAAAACTCTATACACTCAAAAGTGTCAATAATAAACTAAAATAATTTTGATGTAAATATCACAAAAACAAAGCATCTAAAGCCTCAAAAAAGTAAAAACTTCAAACTTCCAAAATACATATATTTATTAAAATCTTTAATACAGAAAAAGCTAAACTCATTTGTCAAACTTGCAGTCAAAATCAGGGAGTCTTTACCCTTCTATTTACTCGTTCTTATCTGCAATAGTAAAAAATAAGAGTAAGCGAAACAATACCCAGTAAGTAGAACTTACCCCAAAGAATGTTGAGGCTCAAATATCAATCAAATTTAGAGGTCAACAACTGATATGAAATCTAATAATTAATATAATAACATAATATCAAATACTAACAAAACTATAACAAGTTATGCCTGCTTAGCAACGCGATTCACAATACGAAGTTCACAATTCACACTAAAATAAATGGTGGCTAATTAACTCCCAACCGTCTAGGATTAGATATAGAGCTTGTATAGTTCATAGGCTCAAAATATACCACGCACTTAATCTTATTTAGATAATCAAGAAAGAGGATTCGAAAATAATCAATAACGAGTGCCAAAAAAGACGAAGAGTGAGACAAAATTTATTGATCAATAAAGGGGTACAAAAGAATGGTAAATCCTACTTACCTTAATAATCACAAAATCAAAGCCAATAATTAAAGCCTTTTAACTTTTAGACCATCGATAAAATTCTCTTCTAACTTTTTTTGCTTTTCTCCAAAAGTTATGAGATTCTAATGTCTTATGGCTTGTTTATATAAAGGTTTAATCATAATTTAATAGACACTCAGAATTCAAAGCTAATTAAAACTGTATCGTATTTTTCAGATCACTTGTCTTATCTTAAACCATAAAATTTATAAAATCAAAACTCATATTTATCTTATCAAATCATCAAAATCCTATTCAAACTAAAATTGTATTATGTTTTTTTTTTTTCAAACTCTTAAAAATCATGTTGTTACATTATCTCCCACGTGTGACTATCTCAAGTCTCACTGCTACCCATTAATTAATTTTGTTCACGTGCAAGGCTATATTCTCACCTTATGTATATGTTCACGTGCAAGGCCATAATCTCGCCTCATGTGAGGTTGCTTCGTGTATATGTCCATGTGCAAGGCCATAATCTCGCCTCACGTGAGGGGCATATTTAGTTAATAAATAAATAGAACTCGCCTCATGTAAGGTCGCCCTATGTAATATATATTCACGTGTAAGGCCATAATCTCACCTCACGTGAGGGGGTGTATTGAATTAATAAATGAATAATGTAAAACTTCTCACAACTTAAAATTTTAGATGAGATGTTATTTTAATAATGTATTTATTAATGATGGACCTATCAGGAAATGGGGTTCAAGTTAATGGTTTTACAAACAAAATCTCTCTAGCAAAGAGGTCAACTGAGTCAACACGAAATAACCCACAAAACATGAAGAAGGGCCAACAGTGCGACTTATGGCGACAAAATGCCTGCCTTGAGAGTTGTCTTACCATAACATCAATTCCACCCACAACTGTGTCTATCTCATAATATAGAAGGACATATTTAGAGATCCATGAAGGTTACAGACAGTGTGGCAACTAGCCGGCCATATTAGGCGGGAGTACAAAAAGAATATAAAATAAACAAGACTTAAAAATAAAAAAAAATACCTTTCTTCTGATTGATTGCAAAAATATACAAGTGTTTACAAATTTAGAAAACTGAAAGAAAAGTCCTAAGCTGCTCTCTAGAGCTCTCCCTAATGAAGTTCTAAATCCCCTAATTTATACAACTGGAAGGAACTCAAAAGAAATTAAAAACATCTCAATCCAGATTTGAAAACTTTGAAATCCGGGTTCTCTATACATTACGTGTCTATAAGACAAATTTTTTTATAAAAAGTAAATAGGAATAGTCCTAAAAAGAAGCAACAGTGACATTCCACTGACTGTCGGTAGACAGCTTTCTTTAAAAGCAAGTTTGTTTTTCCGCAAAGTTTGGCTTTTTTTGTATAATCATCCAAAGGTTTCATCAAACTCCTTCAGACAGCTTTTGCTTTTCCTTTATCTTTGGCTTTTCGAATTAACTCATTCTTTAAGCTGTCAAACAGATCTACTACCAGTAAATCTTGAGCGGATGGGATGTCATCATTAGGATCTTGGGATTCTCCTGCTAAACACCCATAGGCGTTGGTAGACCTCATAGAGGTATCTTCTGATGTAGAATCAGTATCGACTGCACTTTTAAAATGTCTGAGGAAATCTTCCTTGACTTCATCCAGATATGAAGCCATAACTTCTTCATGGAAACTGATCTATTTCTTCATTTGGATTTTTCGTAAGACATGAGAGAAATGAGATTCATTTTCTTGGGCCTTCTTTTTGTTTCTTCCAGTTGGTCCTGATAGAGAGCTATCGTATGAGATATCTCATTGATATTAGGTTGACATAAGGTTTCTTTGTCTCTGGATCAGTTTGCAAAAGTTTTGCCCAAAATTTTGAAAGAAATTTTCTTTTTAAACAAAATATTTTTTCTTTATTCATTTTCGCGATAGGGATCCATTTCCATATCCACGGAATACCAAATTTCATAAAGAAAAATAAAGAGCTTGATCCTTCAATATAAAGATCAGGATTATTTCCTATATGTGGGCATATTGCTAACCATTCAGTAAAAAGTCCTTTATAAAGATCTGGGAGAATTTTGACTGAAGGTCCAAAACTTTTCCACCATTGATGAAGCCAAGGAGGATACCTCTGGTTTTAAAAAATTTCAGGATTAAATTTGATAAACCAAGAATGTTTATGTTGGGGGTTTTCATATAAGAAAGCTTTGGAAAATGCTTCCACATAATCCCAATAATTGAAATGATAAGTATTCTTATCCAAAATAAATTGCCTCTCATTTAGAGTACTAATTCCCCATTCATTTAGAGAGATATTTTTTTTAATATAAATTTTACTATAAGTATAAATTGGAAGAGTGTTATTATTCCTGAAATGTTCAATACCACATGAATTTGTGACTTGCAAAATTGATTCAAAATAAACTATGGACTTGTAATAAAGTACACGAAACATATAATTAGTTAAATATCGTTCCATAAGGTACCAAGGATCATTAATCCATTGCTTATCAGCATTGTTCAGAAGTAATATAACTTCTTCATGATTAGTTATTTCAAAAGAGCCATCAGACTCTTCATGTTCAATCGCATGAGCATATGATGATGATGATGAGGGGGTAACAGTATTACCGCTACTTTCAATAACCTTTTTGATTTTATCAAAATCAGGATGTGATGGATCAATAGTGATCCCGCCTAGATTAACTAGTTTTTTCCATGCAATGACCTTATTAGGATCAAGGTTGCGTGCTCTTCCTCTTCCTTTTCCCCTATCAAGGTAAGAGTATCCTCCCCTAGAAGGGATCATCTTGCAAAAATTCAAGGATTGAGAAATCATGAAGAGAATTATTATTCCCTTTAATATAATCAATATTAAAATCAAAAGGTGCAAGATTAGCTTGTCATCGAGCAAACATTTGTTTAAAAACATCATGTTTAAAATCTTTAGCAAACATGTATTTAGCTGCTTGACAATCTGTCTTCATCAAAAATTTCTGACAATATAAATCATCTTGAAATTTTAAAACACATTTTACAATTGAAAGAATTTCTTTAGCAACAGTCGCATATTTCTGTTGACTAGAATTCAATTTCCCTGAATGAAATCTAACAAGATATTCTTGTTTTGTCTGTGGATTAATTTGTTTCAGAATTCCTCCAAATCCTGTCTCTGAAGCATCAGTTGCTACAATCTTTTCCCAAGTGGGATTAACAAGCATTAAACAAGGCAAATTCTTGACTTTAGATTTAATCAGCTTGATTGTTTCTGTATGAACATCTGTCCATGGTCCTGGCTTATGCTTTAGCCTATCATATAAGATAGCTGTATCTGTAACAAGATTTTTGTAATATGGCAAAATATAATTTAAACTGCCTAGAAATCTTTGTAACTGAGTCTTATCAGTTATTTGATCAGGAAATTTAGAAGCAAATTCAATACTTCTATTTATAGGAATTATTTTTTCATTTTCAATATTATGACCAAGAAATCTAATTTTAGTCTGAAAAGGAACCATTTTTGGTTTTGAAATTACAAGACCATTTTGTATAACAATTTTCTTCAATATTTCAAGATGTTTAAAATGTTGTTGGATATCTTTTGAAAAAACTAAGATATCATCAATATAAACAATTATAAAATCACTATAAGGGATAAAAATATCATTCATAATATTTTGAAATTCAGAAGGAGCATTTTTTAATCCAAATGGCATAACATTCCATTCATAATGTCCAATCGGGACAGCAAAAGCAGTCTTATATCTGTCTTTTTCATTTACCTGTATTTGCCCATATCCAGATTTAAGATCAAACTTGGAAAATATTAATGCATTATGCAAACGATCTAACAGATCCTTTTTATTAGGAATAGGATATATAATCCATTTTAGCACTTTATTAAGTGGTTTATAATTAATAACAAGTCTAGGATTACATCGTTTTTGTTCTGCATGTTTATTAACATAAAAAGCAGTACAACTCCATGGAGAGTATGATTTTTTAATTAAACGCTTGTCTATTAGACTAGCTATCTCTTTTTTATATAAATCAAGATATTCTTGATTCATCTGACAAGGTCTCGCCTTAGTAGGAATAATCTTTTCATCAAAATCATTTTCGTAAGGTAAAGAAACAATGTACTTCTTTCTATCCCAAAAAGCATTAGGGTGATCATTATAAATATGTAAAGAGAATTCATGATTAAGATGTTTAATCTTATCTTATAATTAAGGATTTTTTAGCATACTATCAATATTATTGATACTCATTTCTTGTTTTAAAAAATTCAGATGTGATTCTTTAGCTTTCATTAGATTAGCTAATTGACCTAAGATTTTCTCTCTAGGTTCAGTAATAAAACGAAATATCACAGGTTCTTTATTATATGTACCTGTTATACCATGATTATCTATACCTAATATAGGCATAATTTCATTTATAAAGGGAGTACCTAAAATTATAGGACAAGTCATGTTTTCAATTAAAAGAAAACTAGTAGATATACAAACTTTTTCATAACATATAAATGCTTGAGGTAACTTATATTTAACCCTTAACTTTTCTCATGAAGCAAAAGAAATGGAATGAACAGTTTTCTCAAAATACTGAGTATGAATCAATTCTTCCTGAATGCAATTAAGATCAGCACCAGAATCAATCAAGGCAATCATATTTTTAATCATATGATTTGGTTGAATAAGCAAATTGATTCTAACAAGCCATTTTTGCGTTGTAATTACCTTCAATATATTCAAAAGATCTACCATAACATCTGGTAAAGTATTAGAAGAACTAGGTTCTTGATGAACAAACATATCAACATATTCTTTAATCAATTGATTTTCTTGTTTAAGATCATTGATCTAACTTTGAAGTTTATTAACTTCCTGCTTTAATTCATGATGAGTGATAGGAGTATTTATCCCTTTTTTATCACTTAATTGACTAATAACATGCTTAATATTATAACCCTGTTTTGAACTTAAGATTTTTTCAATGGGTTTTCTACAGAATTTTCTTTGGAATAATGCTCCAAAATTTTTGATTTTAAAGAATCATCTTTGATATCTTCTAATAATTATAAGACATCTAACCACTTATCAGCAGTAATCATATTAACACGCAAATCATCAAATTGAGATAATATCTTATAATATTCTTTATCAATAGTATTGACGTTACATTCACATGGAGGAGAATCCTCCTTAGAAGAAACATTGTTTTCTTCATTATTAGAAGATTCTTCTATATCTGAACTATCTGAGCTAGAACTAGACAAATTATCAATATCAACAAATAATTTTGCCAATTGATTTTTAGTATGCTCATCTAAATCCAGAGCATTTATCTTTTTTTGGAATTGTCGACACTTATTAGCATAATGACCTTTTTTACCACATCGATAACACGTTGGTATAGGCTTAGGTTTAGGGGTATATCCCTTTCTCTTATTTCTTTCTCTCCTTTTCATGGCTTTATGATTATATCTAGGAGATGTATAATATTCTTTAGGCTTTTTAGACCCTTTAGACTTATTAAGTCTACTAGTAGATGGAAGTTCCATCCCAAATTGGTCACAAAATTGACCTAGTGTCTGTCTATCAGTTAGACCTTGTTTTTTTATTTGATAATTCAAATTTATTTGGTTGCAAAGATCTAATCCTTCTTTGACACATATGCCAAACAATTCACCATAAATGTACATATTATAAACAATATTATTGTTTGTATCTTTTATAAAAACTTTTCTAATTTTTTCTGCAAATAATGCAGGTAAGTCGTCAACAAATTGGGCTTTCCATTGATTATCATTAGCTTCGGGAAGTTCGAAGACTCTAGTGAGAAGACATCTTTATACCATCTAAAAGATGTGAGAGTAGGACAATGTAAATTACGTAATAAAGTCCTAGTTCTATCATAACTTGTAGAAAATTGACTACAAAAATGTTCAAGAATAGTAGCACACATTGTGTAAACAACATTTGATACTTCAACACCATTTTTCATTCTGGTGGCTTGAGCAATTTCTTGTCTCATTTTCATAGTAACACAATTATCAAACCAGCCTTTTAATTGACCAGAAAATCCAGATAAAATAATATCACAAATAACTGGTTCTTGATTACCAGCTTGTTTACAAATTTGGGCATACATAAGCATACGTTCAACAACACGTTTGATTTGCTTATCAGACATTCCATCTATGTTCCATTCATAAATGGTACGATGATCAAAACTAGAAGTTTTACTAAAATTAGTAGTATCTTCCTCGTATAATATATCTTGAGGAGTAAGACGAGGGTAATAAAACCTATTATTCTTAGGCTTACTAGCAAATTTACTAGACTGTCCTTTTTCTATTTTATTTACTTCCTCTGAAATATTCATTATATATTTAATAGTTTGAGGAATAGTTTCATCTTCTGACTTAGAACTATCAGAATTAACATTTGTAGATCTATCAGATCCAAGATCAGATAATAATCCAATATGTAAATGAACTAAATTCTTATTAATCAAATTATCAATTTTTGACTCAGGATCTACTTTAAATCCTTCCACCTTAGGGGCAGGTTGAAAACCTGTCTTTTTTATTTGAGAATAAGATGTTTCTCTTACCTTCAGTTTTCCTGTATCCTGAAGTTTTATTATTGAAGGTTTTTGCTTTAAACATTCTAAGATCTGATTAACCTTTTTATCTAATAGAATTAATTGTTCACCTACTATCTGTAAGTTACAACTAGCATAATTACCCTGCTAAACAAGAGAGTTAATATGTTGTATCATAACAGTTGCATTGTCATCTTCAAGTAATGTAAGAAAAGCTTTAGATTGAATTTGAAAATCATCTTTTCCAAAAATTAATGGTTTAGTAGGGGGGAAAATAAATTTTTCCTTTTTACCTTAGACATCAGTCCATTCCTTTTCTATTGTATTAATAGCAAAAGCAACATAATGGTCTATAAACTAAGGAACAAATTTATAATTTTTTTGCTCTTTTCTCATAAAATTGTAATATTGATCTTTAATATATTGCCATTCTTTAAGAGTACTAATTCCCCATTTATTTGGAGAGAGAATTTTCTTAATATAAATTTTACTATAAGTATAAATTGGAAGAGTATTATTCTTCCTGAAATGTTCAATATGACATGAATTTGTGACTTGCAAAATTGATTATCTTCCACTTATCTTATTGAAAAATTATAAATTCCTAAATCACCTTATCAAATCAGGTCCACATGTTTTTAATATTAGCTTTCACACCCCCAAATTCACCAAGGCAAATTTGGGGACGAGACTACCACGAACCTAAGAAGATCAACTTCCTAAGCTCGTAAAACTCTATACACTCAAAAGTGTCAATAATAAACTAAAATAATTTTGATGTAAATATCACAAAAACAGAGCATCTAAAGCCTCAAAAAAGTAAAAACTTCAAACATCCAAAATATATATACTTATTAAAATCTTTAATACATAAAAAGATAAACTCATTTGTCAAACTTGCAGTCAAAATCAGGAAGTCTTTACCCTTCTATTTACTCATTCTTATCTGCAATAGTAAAAAATAAGAGTAAGCGAAACAATGTTCAGTAAGTAGAACTTACCCCGAAGAATGTTGAGGCTCAAATATCAATCAAATTTAGAGGTCAACAACTGATATGAAATCTAATAATTAATATAATAACATACTGTCAAATACTAACAAAACTATAGCAAGTTATGCCTGCTTAGCAGCGCGATTCACAATACGAAGTTTACAATTCACACTAAAATAAATGGTGGCTAATTAACTCCCAACCGTCTAGGATTCGATATAGAGCTTGTATAGTCCATAGGCTCAAAATATGCCACGCACTTAATCTTATTTAGAGAATCAAGAAAGAGGATTCAAAAATAATCAATAACGAGTGCCAAAAAAGACGAAGAGTGAGACAAAATTTGTTGATCAATAAAGGGGTACAAAAGAACAGTAAATCCTACTTACCTTAATAATCACAAAATCAAAGCCAATAATTAAAGCCTTTTAACTTTTAGACCATCGATAAAATTCTCTTCTAACTTTTTTTGCTTTTCTCCAAAATTTATGAGATTCTAAGGTCTTATGGCTTGTTTATATAAATGTTTAATCATAATTTAATAGACACTCAGAATTCAAAGCTAATTAAAACTGTATTGTATTTTTCAGATCACTTGTCTTGTCTTAAACCATAAAATTTATAAAATCAAAACTCATATTTATCTTATCAAATCATCAAAATCCTATTCAAACTAAAATTGTATTATATTCTTTTTTCAAACTCTTAAAAATCATGTTGTTACATTATCTCCCACGTGTGACTATCTCAAGTCTCACTGCCACCCATTAATTAATTTTGTTCACGTGCAAAGTTATACTCTCGCCTCATGTACATGTTCACGTTCAAGGCCATAATCTCACCTCATATGAGGTTGCTTCATGTATATGTCCATGTGCAAGTCCATAATCTCGCCTCACGTGAGGGGCATATTTAGTTAATAAATGTATAGAACTCGCCTCACGTGAGGTCGCCTCATATAGTATATATTCACGTGTAAGGCCATAATCTCACCTCACGTGAGGAGGTATATTGAATTAATAAATGAATAATGTAAAACTTCTCACAACTTAAAATTTTAGATGAGACATTTTTTTAATAATGTATTTATTAATGACGGAACCTATCAGGTAGGATATTGGAAAATTAATTATAAGACTTTAATTTCAATTTTAAGTGAGGTGTTAATTTAATAATGTATTTATCAATGATGAAACCTATCAAGCAGGATATTGGAAAATAAATTATAATACTTTAATTCCAATTGTTGCAGCTTGTTCTGCAAAACCGTTGTCTTCTTTATGTTGTCTAACAACTAAAGAAAAACGAAAATGGAATATCATTTTTATGTCAACAAGATGGTATATCATTTGAAGGACCTCAATATCTCTATGTTCGTCATCTTTTTATCATTTTACATTGTAGCAAAGTGTTGGGAATTTGGAATAAATCCAAAACCCGGATCGTGCACATACACAAAAGACACACAATATTTTACATGGTTCACCTAACTTTGACTACGTTTGTGAGACCCGGGCATGATATAATGTGTATTTATCTATTTTAATTGCTATTTGAAATAATATGTGCACCTAATTACCTATTTAGTCAATGGAATCTAGTGCATTTGGATTTACATTTAACTTCAATTTGAATTACATTTCATCTATTTTTGCCTAGGTGGGTTAACTTATAATTTAAGCATGAATTGAGGGGGTAATGTGGTCTTTATACTTTTGAATATCTCCTAGCTTGGTATAAATGCAATTAAAATAAGATAGTAAGAGCAACTTAGTCATTTTAGCTTGTAGGGTATTTTAACTCATCTTTGACCTAGTATTTAAACTCATTTGACCATAAATTTGCAAAATTTAGCAATTCCAAGAGGGAGAGAAGAGAAAGGCGGCCAAATAGAGAGAGAAGAGAATATATTTTGCTATTTTGAGACCTTGGCTTTTTGAGGGCAAATCTAGCATTTTGGAGTACCTAGAGTTGGTTTTTGGCAAAGTTTCTTTCTAGCTTTATTGTTCCTTGCATCTTCTAGCTTCCATAAACATCTAAGGTGAGAGATTTCTTGTACTTTATGTGAAGATCATGTTGTATGTGCTTGTAAACTTGTAATATGCTTAAAAGTTACTTATGATGCAAGAATGCTATTCTAGTGCTTGTTTCATGGTTTATATGAAGTAACATGTGTTTGATGCAATATAAATGTTTAGAGAATGTTTTTATGGAGTTATATCTTGTGTTGCTAGCTAGATATGGTATTTTACGAGTGTTTGTATGTGTTAGCATGGAAAACAATAGCCTAAAAGCATATTTCTTGCTTGAGAATCAAAGTGCAAATGTGTTGTAGAAAAGTGTTACGGGCGGTAGTGTTACCGGTCTTGTTCAACAAGACCGGATACACGACCATTATTCTATAGTGCTCTTTGATGGTTGTGTTTATCACGACCGGTAGGGGTGGTAGTGTTACCGATCTTGTTCAACATGACCGGGTACAAGACCGCCATAAAGGATCTTTGATGCCCAGTTGTGTGGTCTCGATCGGGTGGTCGTGTGGGTTCTAATACGCATGTTATGAGTTGTTATATGTTCATTTCAATGCTAAATGTGTTCAAGTGTTAATATATATTGATGTGTTGCTTTAACTATTGTTAAAGTGTTTACTTAAGATTAGACAATCTACCTTGTTGATCTTTCTAAATGATGTGAATGCATGAATATGTTTTTGAGTAATGAATGTGTTTTGAGATGTGATGCGAAGTGTCAGGTTGCAACCTTAGTTCGTTATGGTAGTATCATGTTGTGCTGGACAGCATGGGGCTTGTTGGTAATTGCATGACTACCATGTACTAGTCCTTTCTCTCGTGTGGTTTGTGAAGGCCATGTTGAGATTGGTCGTAGGATCGTGTACATCATGAGTATACACGCGGGCAAGAGAAGTATTGAGTTCGTGGCAGAGTTATAAGGTGTCGGCTTCAATGAATGTCTAAAGCGGTAACTTCTTGATGTGTTGTTTAGCGTGAATGTTTCAAAGTTGTTAAGCGTATGTGAGTATGTGGTTGCTAATGTGATATGTTGTTTTGAATGTATTGCAGAAGGTTTTTGGGTTAAAGCTTTCAAACTTCCTTTTATCCCTCCCTCACTGAGCCTATTTAGCTCGCACCTCTTTAATGCATGTACAGGAGTTCATGATGTGGACTACGTGCGTGAGGGGGAAATTATGAGCTTGATCATGTGTATCATGAGTAGATGATGTACTTGACTACGAAACAATATTTTAATAGCTTTTAGTAGTTGTTGTAATGAAGTTATGTTTTTAAATTGATGTTAGGAATACTTGATAACTTATCTATTTTGAAGTCTAGCTTGTTTTGATTGTATATAGGGATAGTCATGGTTGGATTCATGATCATGTTGGGCTTTATGTATGTTAGTTGAGGATATATATGTTGAATATCTTGTCTACTTTGAAGTAGACTTTGTTTAAATGTAATTGGGGTTTTCAGTTTCTTATTGGATGTCCATGTTACAACCGTTATAATGTTCGTGTGTCGTCGCGTCTTGAGCTTAGTTTTCCTGGGACCGGGTTTGGGGCGAGACAACGTCCACGAAGTAATTTCACTATTACTCAATATTTCTGACTTTTTGTACGGATAAAATCTAAACCCTCCTTATATGGCTTTGTGTATGGGAAAGCCCCAAAACCCTCATTACATAAATATTCTCTTACTTTCTTCCTGGAGTACGTAGAATATTCCCTAACTCTCTTATATAGAGTGACCTCACAACTCTCCCCTAGCTATGATTGGACCGAACCTACCCGTTCGATCCTAGATAGATTAATTAGTTATATTGATTCACTGGTCTACCTATCACCATCTATGAATTATTACCCTAATTCATACACTGTATTTTGAATTTATCCCATTAATTCAAAATTCCCATGAGGTATGTCATACCTAATAATATTGGATTACTCTCACTAATACTACCTATCAGGCCTGCCACACCTAATTGATCTCTCTTCTCCTGAGATGATATTCTTCTTCCCCCAATTCCTCTATTTATAATGTTGAGGAGGGGTTGGAGTTGACTACACAAGCACCAAAAACAAAATGCTTTCGGTGCCCTTTTTTTTTCAATGTTTTATGCGGTAGGGGCTAGACCCATCAGCAAGCTCCCCATACAAACCCATTTGAGAAAGAACAATTGCTGCTTAAGCTTATTTCAGCTCGCTTTTTCAGCAATTCAATTTTCATACATGGTTCCTATGACACCCTGGACCTAGCATATAGTGAATAGTACCTATTTGTACATGTCTGCGTGTTTATTTTAAGTGATTGTGTGAATTTATATGTTTACTTTGACTTTTGCATTTATTTAATAACTTTAATTTTCTTATTTCTTCAAAGATATGCAAATAATATTTAAATAATTTATATGGAATGAATATTAACTATTTAATTATTTGTATTATTTAGATTCACTTTTTTGCATTTATTTACTTTATTTTCAATTTATTTGAATAAGTACCTCTAACCCTGGAGTGAAATTTTTACTATTTTATTTCTGTGGTTTGATATTTTTTCCATGTTACTTGACGTATCTTAAGTATTTTTATTTATTTATCAAAATTAAGTGCATTGTATCTCGGAAACGAGAGTTATAAAATAATTTGTGTCCCACATGAATAGTGAAAACTAGTTTGTAGTTTGGGCCAATAGAAGACTTAGCATTTATTTGGGCTTGTTTTGAATTATCTACCCAATGCTTTTGCTTTGGCCCAACCCAAAGCCTAGATTTATAATACACTTATATATGTCTATATAATACATATAATGCACATAAAACACAAAGCAAAGCAAGAAAAAAAAAGAAGCTAGACGACCATGGAGAAAAAAAATAAAGAAAGGGGAAAGTTGAACAAGCTAGGGTTGAGCAATTTTTGATCAAAAGTGAAGGTTTCAAGCTAGATCAAGGTGTTTGCAAGCAATTTCTTATTCTTCTTGGTGAGGGATTGCATCATATATGCATTTTATGTTATGTCTTGATTATGTAGTTTATTTATTATGTTATAAATGTTGATTATAAAGCTTCATCTTGCAAGAATAGTTGTTCTTATGGCTTGTAGAGTAAGCTTTTGTTGCTATTGCATGTGTTTAGCTAGAACTTGAACAAGGGTTAGGTGAGGAAGATGGTGAATATTTTTGCTAGTTTGTAGTTTAAGGCTTAAATGTTTGTTTTAAAGGCTTGAGTGTGTGCCATAAGTGTTCTAGTAACTTGAGTAGTACCTAAAATAACTTGAATGTGTTTAGAGCTTGTTGTGTGCTTGCGAACATGCAGGGGCCGAATGTGTGTATGTGAGTGTGTGTTTATCATGTGTGAGTGTTGCTGTGTGTGTAAGTGTGTGTTTGTCTTGTGTGTGAGTGTATATATAGCAAGCTAGGGATAAGCTAAGTTGTGTTATAGCAAAGGTATGCCAAATATGTTCAAAAATTATTAATTGGTGGCTCGAGTTGGTGGAACTTAATTGATGTCTTAAGTGTACTTAATTGGTTAAATAAGTAGTTTAGATAGAAATCGGAGTCTCTACTTGATAAGTAAGGTTGCCTAGTATGGTTATGTTACTTGGTCTTTTAGTGCAAGTTGGATATAAGTGTTTGTTGTTGTGTAAGTTGATTGCTTGAGTTTATGTGTTTATTGTTTGCTATCGTAAGTGCGAGAACAACCTACTTTGTTGTTCATCAATTTTGTGTATATAGAAATTATTACTTGTTAAATGTTGTGTTGTGTTCTCATATCGATGGTTGCGCAACCTTATCGTTTGGGCAGATGCGATGGGGCTCTCTGTGCGGCATCGGGCTTGCCAGGACTGGTTGCTCTAGCTCCGTACCCTAGTCTCTCACTTGCCTGGTCTGGAGATTGCCAGGGGTTGTTGGGTCGTAGGTTATGGGTACATCCGAAGTACCTATTGGTGATTGGGATACCGGTACATTGTTATCGAGATCGTGGCTCATGGTTTGTGGTTCGTAGTTCGTGGGTCGAGGTCATGAAATTGGAGTGATAAGGGCTATCGTATCGTATCCTTTTTAATGTGTGAGATAGTCGTAGTAATACCCTGACCCTGAGCATATAGTTATTTTATTTACTTGCGTATATTAATATGCTTATTTTAATCATTTGCGTACATTTACATGTTACCTTAATTGTTTGCATATAATTATTAGCATTACTTTTTATATTTCTTGAAAAATGCGCATTCGTTTCATTTAGTGTACATTCACGTGCATTTTTTTTATATTCTAAGTATCGTAGGCATATCATAGGCAATAAATTAATTACACTACACTAGTTAACTAGATTAGTCAAAATACTATAAGGTGGCAAACTAGAAATATACACTTAGGCCATCTCCAACAGCTTCTCTATTTTTTTCCTTACATGTAGAGAATTTTGGTCATTTTTCTACATGTAGGGATTCTCTATTTCAGTTTAACTCCAACAGTTTCCTTACATTCTGATTTTAGAGAATCCCTATTTCAGTATCACTCCAACAGCTTCTCTATTTTAGAGAATCTTTATTTTTGTTTCTCCAAAGTCTTTCCTACGTATTATTTTAGAGAATGATTTAGGGTATTTGTTCAGTATCTCCACATGTGGAGATGCTGAAAATTGAATGTAGGGATTCTCTATAAAGTAGAGAATCCCTAGGGAACCTGTTGGAGATGTTTATCTCCAACATATTCTCTACATGTAGGGTAAAGTAGTTTTTACATATGTTGTTGGAGATGGCCTTAGCTAAGGGGGAAATTTGGTCTTTGGAGCCACCTAGATATTTCTACCTAACATAAAACACACACAACACACCTCCCACACACAAAAATACTGAAACACACACACACACACATACATCAGATCACACACAACACACACCAATCGATCAAAAGAAGAAAAGAGGAGAAGAAGAAGAAATAAACAACCCCGAGCCGATTTTCTCGCATTTTCGTGCATTAGCTCGCGTTCCTAGCGTGTATAAGGAGAGGGGAATCTTTTAAAAACTGATTTCAGAACTCACATTACATTTATATGTGTTTTTGAGTAAGACATTGTTGTATTAGACAAGTTTATACATGTATATGTTTGCAGGATTTTGTTGTAGTTGTTGTAGTTTGTGAATTGTTTGAGCAATTAATTATTTTGAGAAAAATTTGGAAAAATCACATATTAATCTATACTTGGAGAGGTACAACTGTCATGTTGGAAAAATTGTGAATAAAATTGTTTGTTTGCTCGTAATTGCTGAAATCAGTGAAGTTTTGTAGTTGACTGGAACTGGACAGTTTTACTTACTTGAATTTCGTGGAGTTTTTGACCTAGTTAGATAACTTGGAAAATTATTAAAATTTTACAGGATCTAGATAAGCTAGTTTAGAACAAGTTCTGTTTAGGTCGAGTTGGCCAATTCCTCCATCTAGTACCTCTAAGAAAATAAAAACCGAAACCTGACAGAATTCATGACCAATCTGGACAGCTTTGCGCACTTGAGTTGTTTTAGTCATATTTTGATGAATTTAACTCAGAATCAAGTTCCGTTTGATTCTAGAGTTATCTACTTTCGAAGAGATTTCCATACACATAAAAATCAGTTTCATAGGTGGTCGTTTGCTTAGGTATGTTTACAGCCAAAATTGAGTTACTACTGAAATTTTAAAACTGTTGAACTTGTTCATTTGTGCAATAGTTGATTATTGTTGTTTAATTATGTGCTATATGACTAAGATTGAGTACGTAACATGTTATATGCTAGATTTTCCTTGTTTTAAATATTGTAGTATGTTGTTATTATGTTGTATATGAGTATATATGATGATTCATGTGTAGTAGAGCCTTAAAAATTTGTGTTTATAATAAAATAATTGCAAAAGCATGATTTATGTAAAATATGGAAAATTAGACAGATTTTCATGTCTGAGTTGTAGAACCAATTTACCGAGAAAACGTTGATGAAATGAGCTGAATTTTGGATATGTTGTAGTAGACTCCTAGTAGAACAAAAGTGTATTTCTAAGGCTTGACCGAATTATAACTCTAGGTACTCATTTTTGGGTGATTTTCGAGAGGCATATGAGTAGGTGGGAACTGGACAGATTTCTATAATTAAATTCTAGGTTGTTTCTGACCTAGTAACTGGACTTGCAACTGCCGTGGCTTTTCACCCATCCCTCTTGTCCTTAAATTCCATGTAAATGTAATATGAAATGTTAAGTCGTGTTGGTTTTCACTAGTTAGCTTTGAATGAACTATTGATTTGATACAAGCCTTGTATTCTAATTTAAAAGTAGATGTAGTGGATTGTTAGTTTGGCTAGTTGAGGTTAGAATTGGTTTATTGTTGCAAATGAATAATTTGACAGACAAGCTGTTAACTATTCAGTTTAAAGAGAGTTATCAAGATATCTTATAAAACAGTCTTTTAGCCATTGATAGGTGATGAAGCCTAAAGATTTAAGATAGTCCATAATTTATAAAGAGTTGGAAGTTGATGCTTGTTGGAGATGAATTTAGAAGCCTAGTTGCTAAGACATGACTTATTACTTTGTTATAATGTTTTATAATTCATTTCCTTGTTATGTCCTTGTTTGAATAGAGTAATTAGATGGAATGTTTAGTCCTTTGAATAAAAATGAGTGACTATAGCTAAAGTATAGTATGTGCCTATATGAGAAAATATGCTTAACTATAAAATGAATGAGAATATGCTCCCTCGTTAAACTTAAACTTACATATAAAGCTATTTCCAAGTTGATAGTTGGTTACTACATGTAAATATGATTAGTAAGTGGATCCTACTGGTGTTATGTTAGAATTTGAACTTGTAATATGGTCACTTAGTTAATGTTGCATATTAGTTATTAAATAGTTATAGATAACTTTTCTATTGGTTGAAAAAGCATTTCTTTTCTAAGTGCTAGTGGTGGACTATCAGTATTGGCTAATAAAATGTTTCTTTTAACTTAAAGTTCTATATGTAATTTTTATCTTGTATACTTGTTAGACAGTAAAAATGACTAGGTTGAAGGATGTTGGTTTGTTGATTGTTAACTGGATGTTTTGGCTAGTAAGTAATTATGAATAGAATTAATTAATTGCTAATTATACATTTCTAATCGGAGTGACTTTATGTTAAGTAAGATGCTTATTATGATTACGCTAGCTTACTTGCATAATATTATGTTAGTTTTAATGTCTAAATGTTGCACTTGTATGAATAAGCTAGGGATTGCACATTGAGCTAGGTTGATGAGGTTTGGTTTTTCAAAGGTGAGGGAGTCTTCATCTCTTCTGTGCATCTTAACTTGATTTATTGTTTCTAAATTGAATTATTTAGTAATTAATAAAGTTTATATGTATTATTTTACTTGCTATCTTGAGTCTTTTCATGTTATTTGTGATTAACTGCGAGGGCGGCCTACTTTGTCGTTCCTCTTACGTGATTTGATATTCTTGTTTCTCATGATCTTGTCTCGGGGTTGCGCAACCTTTTCGGACATGGTAGTGTCGAGAAACATGGGCGGCATCGGGCTTGCCGTGCTCCCTTGATTACCATGGTGCCTATTCTCTTTCTCTCACTAAGTATACTCTACTACCCCAGAGGCGTGGTTCACTTGCTGGGCATATGGACCTACCTCAGGAGAAAGGGTTGTAGGATCGGGGTACATCCGGAGTACCCCATTTTGGAGTAGTAAGGGTCTTGTCGGCACTTGCTTGAAGATCTTGGCTCGTGGCTCGTGATGGAAGACAAGTGGAATCGTATCCTTTATATACGTGATTAAATACATGTCTAATTACCTTGTTTATTTGTGTTATTAATGTTTTTATCTTGTTGCATCTCATGAAAACACACCCTGGTTTACTACGTTACCTCCCTCACTGAGTAACTTTGGTTACTCATTCCTTGTTTTAACATGTTTCATGAAAAGTTGTGGTTGGATGCTATGTACTAGTCTATGTGCAGGAAATGCAAGGTGCTGGCTGTATGTGTTTTGTTTTGAGATTATGAAACCTTGTGTATGTTTCTATTGTCTAAAAGGTTGTAATATAAAATAAAGCTTGCATTATTGTATAAGTTAATAACTGTAGATAGGTTGTAATAACTTCAATGATTTACTTAATTGTCTAGTTAGTTTGCATGCTTGTGTGAATGGGATTGTACCTTAGAGTTGGATTATAGTTTTAAGGTTAAGTTACCGCTTGCAAGTGAACTAATAACCCTATAAATAAGGGAGACTCTTCCGTTTTCCCTCATTTTTTCGTGACCTCGGGTATTGGAACGGGGCTCCAGTCTCGTGAGGGATCGGGGCGTTACAGTCGTTGTTTAATTGTTATCTTATATTGGTTTTATGCCTAGCTTGACTATTTGATTGCACGTAAATATTTTCGAAAACTCTCTGAGTAACTGTATCCCCTCCCTTACTGAACAACAATGTTTTGCTCACCCCTCTTTCTAACATTTTATAGGCATGGCGGAGATAGCCTCGAGAGGTAGAAGAAAAAGATCAAGTGTCCCCTTGATTGTTTATGGCATTGGTTGGATGTTTTATGTGAATTTATGTAAAGTGGAAGTATATCATGACTTGTATTTATTTGAGGTCTTAATGGCCGTGTGTTGTATTCGATGGGTATATGAGTATGTAATTAAAATGAAAGTTTAGTAAAATGACATGTAGTAAGTTATAACTATTTCAACTTAGTAGATGTTTGGTTAGGATGCTTGGAAGATTTATTTTTGCTTAAGGAAGGAAGCTAGAATCATCTTATGAACTTGAGAGGGTGCTATATATGTTGTGGAGTTTGTATGTTGTGTTAATTCTTCTGTGTGCAGGGTTATGGAATGGCCTAGAAACAGGGAAAATTCTGTCCGTTTTTTCTCAATTTTCGTGACTTGGGGTTTTGGTACGGGGTCCCAGTTCCGTGAGGGATTAGGGAGTTACAATTCCCCCACATCAGAACTTAAGTACATGGTCGATACCATTTTCGTCTTGAAGATATGCAGTCTGCCTCTTTTGATCCAAGTAGCTTGCTCTCCATGCTCAAAAAATCTTTTGAATTTTCAACAGCCTATCCAGCACGGCCAGTGCTGCTTGATGCATCATCAACTATCATTTGGATTTAACTCCCTCCAAGTTCAAGTTTTTCTTTCATGCGTCATACCTTTACCAAAATATGACAATTCACAGGAAATTTGGTAAAATAGACTACAAGTTTGGATTTAGGAGGTCAAAAAATCTTAAGGGACCCTTGGTGAACTCGGTCAACAGTGAATAGTACAGTGTATATGAATAGTATCGGATGTGTGAATATTATTTTTCTGGTGTTGAAGGTAATAAATAATATATTAAACCACTCTCTAAAAGCTTAAGTTGTTAGATGAAGTGATCACTTAATATTGTATCAGAGTCTAACTACAAAAAATGTATTGTGTTCAAAACTCAACGCCACCCATTTAAAACATTAAAACTGTTCAAGTGCAAGGCTCAAAAACTAACAACACCTGCACTTGCGGGGGCGTGTTGAAGATAATAAATAATACAATAAACCACTCTTTAAAAGCTTAAACTTTTAGATGAGGTGGTAACTTAACATCTGGTATTCAAGCAGATTGGAATATATAATATCATAATAATGGTAGGAAATGGAATTCGTTTTGATATTCTAGACAAAATCCTACCACTTAATAAGTCTAGTCTAAGTAGCAGAATTTTGTTTCTAGGAATATTAATACTTTGATGAATAGTACCGGATGTGTGAACAGTACTACTATTCAAATATACCGAACTCACGAAACTTATCCTAGGTGTATCACACTGGATCAAAGCTTTCACTTGATCAAATCAGGTTACAAGTGCACTATCTCTTCAATGCACCGTGAAGCACCTAATCACCACTTTAGATCTGGATTCAAAATCGATGACTCACATTCAACGGTTGATATCTCATAATCTAATTGTCCGATTTTTGCACTTTTAATTCCGTTGAACTCCTTGTCGAATGACAAACACATTGGTAGTCTCCAATCACTGATCCGGTGAATGATCAATGTTAACCGGAGCTGTAACAACTTCGACTTTCTTCTCCAATCCCGACCAATTCTGGTATCCTTTGGTGGTGAGACATGTATGGTTGGACTCCTCTCATGACAATAATTCTAATGATCTACTCCAATCTATATTTGGAGCACTGGAAGTACACGAATTAAGAAAACACCTCTCGATTTTCTTTCATTCTCTGATGATGATCTAGTCAATGATAATTGGCATGGTTGGCGCCAACTTCTTTCTCTCGTCGCTGCAAGTCCAATGGTACCTTTTGCATGTTGTGGTGTAGTCAAATGAAGAATATAAGGTGTCTTCTTTTTCCTTTGTTTTTGAGTTACTATTCCAGTTAATAGATTTTCTAGCATCTCTGTAACTGTTCCGGCTTCGCATGTTAGATACGACATTTATTTCTCCCCTGAAAAATTAATGGCATAATGCAACAGATTGTTCTTATTTTGTTGATTTACTTTTCATGATAATGGGATCATAATCTCTGCCACATATCCATTTCTTGTCAACATGCATATTATATGCAGTACTTGGTTCTGGTACCCCTTGTTGGAAATTTTGAAATAAATTTACAAACCCGAATCGTGAACATAAATAAGTGACACTCAATATTTTACGTGGTTCACCCAACTTTGGCTACGTCCACGAAATAATTTCATTATTACTCAATATTCCTGATTTTTTGTATAGATAAAGTCTAAACTCTCCTTACATGACTTTATGTACGGGGAAGTCCCAAAACGTTCATTACATGAATATTTTCTGACTCTTTCCCCAGAGTAAATAGAATATTTCCTCACCCTCTTATATAGAGTGACCTCACAACTCTTCCCTGACTGTGACTAGACTGAATTTACCCGTTCGATTTCAAATAGATTAATCAATTATACTGATTTCCCGGTCTACCTATTCTTGTTTATGAATTACTACTTAATTCATACAATGTATTTTGAATTTCTCTCGTTAATTCAAAATACCTATTGAGTCTACCACACCTAATAATTTTGGATTACTCTCACTAATCCTACCCATTAGGTCTGCGCCACTTGATTGATCTATCTTCTCTTGAGATGATATTCTTCTTTTCCCAACCCCTTTATTTATTATGTTGAGGAGGGGTTGGAGTTGGCTGCACAAACAACAAAAGCATTGCCCTTCTTTTTTTTCAATGTTTTCTACGGTACGACCCACCCCAAATGGGGCTGGACCCACCAACACGAAGATGGTTGTCAATTATTCCTGATATATCACTTGTATTGGATTAAGCACGTGTAATTTCTAATTCTACCCTCATTCTCGACCCTCTTCTCCAAGCGAAATATAACATGAAATTTCCTCATTTTGTATATTTTAAAAAATAAAGACTAAAATAAAATAAACCCTAAAAATAAAAGACCAAATTAAATATTTACCCTAGATTTCATCCACAAAAACTTTTACACCTTACAAATTTTTGGACGAAAAACATGATTAAAAAACCTTTTCTCTCTCTCTCTCTCTCACTCTCAGGTGGCACTAAGCTCATTATGTAGATCTCTTTGAAAGGGAAATTCTTCCCTGCGGCTGTGGCAATTCTGCCGCAGCCGACAAGGACAAGGCATGAGCCATGTGGTTGACACGTGGCTCATGCCTTGTTTTTTTTAATGCTATATAGTTTTTTTGTGTGATCAATATGCTATGTCGTTATATACTCTTTATAATAAATATAGAATCATTCAAATTTAGAAGATGTACAAAATGATTAAGATTTTATTTGGTTTAATTTTTAGACATTCAAAACACTTTTTATGAAGCCGAAGTTAACCTACCTTTGAGATTAGAAGCTAAAATTAACCTCATAAAAGATCTATAAACTGATTAAAGCTTTATTTTGTCTAACTGTTAAATACTTAAAAGCACTTTATGTGAATTTAAAAATTAAAACTAATCTATTTGATCTGTATTTAAAAGTATTTTTAATTAAAAATTGAAGTTAAAATTTTACAATTAGACTAATTTATTTTGTATTTATTTAAAAATAAATTTATAATTATACCTGAAATGACATGTATTAATTGAAAAAATAGGATCAAATCAATGCAGCTGTGAAGTTGGCAGCGGCATGGAAAAAGGGCCCTCTTGAAAATATTCTCTCTCTTGTACTTACTGCTAATTATCTCTTGGTGCGTTTCTTGAAAAGCCTGCAATGGAAAAAGTGACAAACTGGTACATAACAATAAACAAACACATCGATGGAGCACCACAAGAATCAGACTTCACTCTGAAAACTGAAACCCTCTCTTTAAAGCTTGACCCTCAATGCAGTGATATCATTGTGCAAGTTCTTTACGTATCCGTTGATCCATATCAAATCAACCGCATGAAAACATCAAGCGTGTCGCATAAAGCTTTCGCTGCTTCTGCTTCAGCTGGCATCATCCCTGGCCAGGTACTTGAGAACTTGTCCTACATGTTCTGTTTGCATGTTTTAGCTCTAATAGATGTGATCTCACGTAACTTATGAGATTTTGGACTACTCATTTTAATATAAATTAGTTTTAAGATGTAACCCATGATTCTTAACATATTGGGACCTTGATTCAGTCGTGTTATCATCCACATGTGACTCATTTTATTATCAACGTGTGATTCATCTTTCACGTGTGATCTAATTTGGATCACACGTGAAGAAAGTGTTAGAATATACATTTGTGCAACATCTTCCTACTCATGTGATTGCAATTACATTTTGAAGTTACCTTGCTAATTTTTAGTTTTTAAAGACTTCTGAGCTATTATAAGAATGCTGATTTTAAGTTGTTTTTCTTGAGTAGGCAATTGAAGCTTCTGGGGTAGGAAGAGTTGTGGCTTCTGGACACTTTGCTTTTCAGAAAGGTGATTTGGTTGTGGGGCTTCTCCACTGGGGAGAGTATAGTATTATCAAAGATGGACAACAGATAAACAAGTTTGACCCGATGGGCTTTCCTTTATCTTACTATGTTAGTGTTTTCGGTAAGCTTATCAGATCATCAGGGGTTGGAGATTATTTATGTAGAAGTATTTCTTCTTATTGGACTGTTTATAGATTGTAAAACAACTGAAGTCAATGCTGAGCTTAACCACAGGGTTAAAAATTACTGCATTTTTGGATCAAATAAATCCAGTCTTTTTCTGTATAGATGGTTTAGATGAAGCCTATTTTGTGCAGACAGTTCCCATGTTATGTGATCCTTATACCGTAGCTTCCGTACATTTATGTTTAGGCTCAAGTGATTAGCGAGCTCAATCTTCAGCATTCATTCATTTGAAGCAAGAGTACGAGTTGTCACACTTCTCTGATACCATTAGGCCATGGTCTAAAATAGTGCAAAGTTCCTCAAAGATTAGTTTTTAATCTTATGGCTCTGTTTTTGTATTGTAGGAAACAGTGGTCTTACTGCTTATTGTGGATTTTTTGAGATATGTAAGCCGAGAGAGGGGGAGAAAGTCTTTGTATCTGCTGCTTCAGGCTCAGTTGGACATTTGGTTGGACAATATGCAAAGTTGTTGGGATGCAATGTTGTTGGATGTGCAGGAAGCAAAGAAAAGGTGGATTTGTTCAATTTTTTATCTCTGAAATTTTCATCTTTCAAATGGTCGTTAAGTATTTGATTGAATTTGTTAAGCGGTTTCCATTTGCATAAACTTATCGAGGGATCGAATGTAGAAGGCACCGGATTACATGGTTTGGTTAAGGTTCACCTTGAAGCTGAAATTTTTCTGTGAATCTTCTTTATAGGTAGACTTGCTGAAGGAAAAGCTTGGTTTTGATGACGCATTCAACTATAAAGAAGTAACTGATCTACCCTCAACTCTCAAGAGGTTAGAATTTCTGCATATCATCTGAGAAATATGAGCTACATGCCGAGGAAACACGGTAACTCATAGGCTACTAATTACTCAAACATTGACTGTAGATAAATGCTTGAAACTTAACAACTTATATACTGCTGTATCAGAAATTGGATCTTGAATCTTACAATAACCAATTCTATACACTTGATGCCTACACTAAAACTTCAGTATCTGATATTTTGGCTTGTTTAGATACTTCCCTGACGGGATTGACATATACTTTGACAATGTTGGAGGAGAGATGCTGGAAGCAGCAGTAGCTAACATGAACCCCTTTGGAAGAGTGGCTGTTTGTGGGGCAATCTCTGAATATACTGATCGGAGAAAGCGAGCTGCACCGGATATGCTGGCTGTTATCTACAAGAGAATCACCATCCAAGGATTTGTGGTAGTTGATTACTGGCATATGCGCGCTGATTTCATCTCAAAAACTGTTGATTATCTTCGTACTAACAGAATGAAGTCAATAGAAGACGTCTCACACGGCATAGACAATGTCCCTTCTGCTTTCATGGCGCTCTTCCGTGGCGACAATATTGGGAAAAAGATTGTCCAAATTGCAGAAGCTTAAAACAATCTCTTGAACATTTGGACCATTCAAAATTTGTAAGAGCTTTATGTAAGAATCACTGACTATGCATCATTGACATGTACTGGTAACTTCTTGCGATGTAATTGAGGTAAGTAATTTCGTTTTGTATGGAAAAGAAGGATCTCAATAAAGTTAGCCTACATATTTGACGCTTTGTTGCTGATATACTTTGCTCTTCATCACCTGATAAATGAGATGAAATCCATCCAACTCTGAAGGGTCACACTAAAAATTTTCTAATAAATAATGAGTTTGCTCGATGCGCAAAACTTTTCTTATACGTTAGATTAAAAAAAGTATCGGAGCCACATTAATTATTTTGTTGTCGTGCAAAACTCTCTTTATAATTATTATCAAGTGTTCACTTGTTGAATATTTAGTTTCGTGTTTAATTATAAAGATAATCTCTTTAATAATAGGGGTAAAGAGGCATACATCTATCTTACCTGGTACATGCAATTCCGTACAATCTTACAACCATAAGGGGGTTCAAAAAGTATGGCTCTTGGGATCCAATAAAATTAAAAAAATAAAAAAGAGAGAAAAGAAAACGAATTGTACATTGATATGATGATGAAAGCTCCACGGCATTTTCGTTTGTTTTTGTTATCGTTAGATATTTTGTTTTAGGTGATTAAAGTGTTTTACATGGTCAGGAATTTTACTCATGAAAAAGTATAAATTAGGTAAATTTTTTATGGTAACCCAAGCATTTGCAGATAGTAATATCCATCTTTACCGTGTACCAAATTCAAATTCTTTTATGTGGAAATTGAATATCCAAGCCCAGTCAAGAATTTTTAATGCTAATTATCACGATTAGTTTCTAGCATCACACTTTTGTTCTTTGCGTTCAAATGTGGAAAGTCAATATCACTCACATACGAAATATCATAAAGTTCATTTATTGTTTTGATAGGTTTTTTTTTTTTTTGATAAAGTTTTGATAGTTGAAAGGCCAAACGTTTTACTATCTATATATGCATACATTAATGATGGAATCTATTAGGTAGGGTGTTGAAATATTAATTATAAGACTCAAAATTTCAATAGTTTGAAAGCCTATATAAACTCAGCTTGTTGATAGATGTTCCCACAGATCAGTAACTATAAAAAATTAGATTTCATCTGAGTACTCAAAAAGTTAATAAAAACTAATTACGGAGTAAAATTACTCTAGTAACTAGTTAAAAGAAAGATTGTTGATACTTCTCAATTGGTTATAAAGGGTGAATAGGAGAGAAACATGCTTTTTTATCTTTACTAATATCTGTGTCAAAAATCAAAGTAGTACATAATATAATCCTATTCGAAGGACAAGAGCCCACCTCGAATACTCAAGAAAGGAGTGGCCAGACAGGCAATCAAAGGATGATTATCCTTTTACAAATGCTTTCTAGCCCTGACTGTATTGGTCAAGTGAAAAAAGAATTGACAAAAGGCTTATCAAGAGTGTACGTGATTCGCTCTTTTTGTTGTCTAACAACTAATTAAAGAAAAGCAAAGATGGTGTATAATGATTTGAAGGACCTCAACATCTCCATGGTCGTCATCTTTTCATCATACAACTTGGTAGCAAAGATAGATGTACGGTACCACATTATCAGAGATATTATTGCTCATGGTGACATTGTTGTGAGCAAAATTAGCACACATTATAATTCTGCTGATATGATGACAAAGTCTCTTCCTATTGCCAGGTTCGAGCATTGCATGAACTTGGTTGGTATTCATTATTGATTGATGTTCTAAGCAACTTGTGAAAAAGGTGGAGTGTTTCGCTATTTTGCTATTTTTGGCTTTAATGAAATTCATGCCAAGGTGGAGATTTGTTATGTTATGTCTCGAATTATTTGCTTTTGCTTGGACAGCAAGTTTGTAATTAAGGCATATTTCTTAGATGGCAAGTCTTGAGAAGTTTCTTAGTCAAACAAGAAGTCTTGGAAACCAAGTAGTCTTGGAGACTAAGTTTTGTAAGCCTATAAATAGAGGTGAAGTCTTTGTTGAGAAAATTCCAAAATTTGTAAGAGGATAATTTTAGAATTAGAGTGCTTATTCTCCAAACTTTGTACTTCATCCATTATTAGTGAAACTCTCCTCTTTACCTGTAATTTTTTTCTATATTAAACTTTTCACGTAAATCTTAATATTCAATTTGTGTGATTATTCTTTTGTATTATCTACTTTACTCTTCTTATCTTATTTTTGTTCTAATAATTATATTCCCAACATCTTCAGTTTCCCATGTGCACACTTCTCTCCTTAGTCAGCAAAAGAGCTTTACACTAAAAAATGACTTCACAACTAACACACACGTGTAAAGGTACACCTCACAAATTTGGCAAGATGAAGTCTCACATTTTCACCTACCGAGCTACAAAAAAGTCTCATTTTCACCAAATAAGCATAGCAGTTTCAAAACAACGTACTATATTCACATGCTATTCTTTCAATTTTGGTGGGTACGTCCATCCATGATGAGGGAAACATTCACGCTCATGGAGAAAACATAAGGTCATTATGGTTGGCCTTTAACTAAGACAAGATTTGAAAAATCACAGGGGTAAAATGCATTTTTCTTTACGTTATAATGGATGTCAAAATAATTGTTCAAACTCACAATCGGCTCACTCTATCCGGCGCTTGGTGTGGTGGAATGCATTTTACTCATTATATATAAACATCCCATTCAGAACCAAGTTTTACTAAGCTTATTATAAACAACTCTTCAAAATCTCTTCTTTCTCTTGTCACTGCTAATATTTTGGTGCATTTCTTGAAAAGCCTGCAAATCTGCAATGGAAGTAACCAACAGGTACATAACAATAAACAAACACATCGATGGAGCACCACAAGAATCAGACTTCACTCTGAAAACTGAAACCCTTTCCTTAAAGCTTGAGCCTAAGTGCACTGATATCATAGTCCAAATTCTGTACGTGTCTGTTGATCCATATCAGATCAACCGCATGAAAACATCTAACGACTCGCAAAAAGCTTCTGATTTTTTAGCTGGAATCATCCCTGGTCAGGTACTTAAGAAGCCATGCTACGTATTCTTTTTTTTTTCTTTCTCCTCTCTCTTTTGGTATTAACCAAAGAAAAGTTTTTTAAAACGTTAGCCGGAGATGAGAGGTTGACTTTATGTATGTGATACCTACCCCATATTAAAACCGGATCACTTAGACTTGACATTTTGAAGAGCATCTCTTAACTAACTGAGAGAAGTCTACCAATAGTGTCTTTCCCTGAAGAGTTTGTCTTTTTCTGGGTGGATTAATTACTCTCTACCCGGGGTACAGAAGGATGAGCATAAGAGGGGAGAGGAGGAATCAATCGCTACTGTGGTTGCTCTTTCGTCTCTAACGAAATGATTCAATAATAAAGGAAAAAGAGGGGGAGGATTACATCTTATTTGAATTGAGTAAATTTAAAAATGAAAAGTTTATAAAAGATTAGGTGTATTTTTTGTTAGGATAAAATGCACCATACCCTCTTGTGTTTTCACAAAGTTGCATCATAAACCCTGTGTTTTAAAAAGTCGCGTTATAAACCCTGTGTTATAGAAAACGTTGCATATAACCCCCTGCCGTCTATTTTTCTGTCAATTTTAACATGAGTGTAATACACACGCTTAAAATGCAAGTATGACATTTATCAAGCTTTAAAACACATGCAGAAGGACGAAAATACCCTTTTTAACATCAGTTGCTAATTGCTCTTTGTGTTTTCGATAAGGTTGTAAATGGCCCCTTATGTTTTCGATAAGGTTGTAAATTGCCCCTTGTATTTTTTATAAGGTTTCTAATTGTCCCTATGTTTTTTTATAAAGATGTAAATTGCCCCTTCAAAGATAAAAAAATAAAAAAAATTGACAATCCTAGAGAGAAAAACTATTTCAAAGTGAATTTCCTTCGATTTGAAGTTGATTTTGCACTGATTTAAATATTTTAATCTACTTGTAGAAGAACGTGATTCCAAGTGAAGGTACGATTATTGCTAGTTGCAATATGACTTTGAACTTCAAGCATAAGATTTATATTTTTTATAGTGGACATCAATGTTCTGTTATATAAACTATATATATTTTTATTCTTTTAATTAAATGATATTTATTAGTTTAAGGTTGTACATCTCCTTAGAAGGTAGACTAAAATATGGTTCTGATATTACAAAATGAAAAATGTTGTAAATACCTCCCTCTAATATTAAAAAAGTGATAAATACCCCCTTCTGATATAAAAAAAGTTGCAAATACCCCATTTGACGGATTTATCTTTAAACGAGGACAATTTTGTCTTTTTACAAAGCTAACTAATAGAGTTAAACAGAATTTGAGTTTGGGGCGTGTATGCAATATTTTCTATAACACAGGGTTTATAATGCGACTTTTTAAAACACAGGGTTTATGATGCAACTTTGTGAAAACACAGGGGGGTATGGCGCATTTTACTCTTTTTGTTATGAGAAAAAAAAAAGAAGGAAACGATAAGTTTTATAACCAAAGTGATATTTTTATCATTTTTTAAGATATATGTGTAATAAATAAAAGTGATAATATAGACATTTTGTGATAATTTAAATGAAATCACCCCAAATTGGGGTGATTACAAAATGCCCTTATTAAGTGATTTTAGAAATCACTTCAAAACCATTCACCCCCAAAACCCTCCAATCCAAATAAGAGAAAAAAAAAAATCACTCCAAATCCAATCACTTCCCCCCAAATCACTCAATCCAAACAAACCCTAATTGTTGGTCGAAAATGAGCTTATCAGTCCATTCCGTATTCCCCTTCTCTTATACTATTAATATAGTTTCAGGAATAATTGAAAATGGAAAAAGGGTTTAATAGGTGATATAAAACTTTAACTTATTATCTATTATAAAAATAAGTTGGGAAATGACAATTTAGCCCAATTAGAAATAGATTTCTGTTAGAACTAACTGAAAAACTAATAGAATGGGTAAAACGAAACGAAAAATTATTTAGTGAATAATTTGAAACAAAATAAAGATCAATGGATGTTTAAAACTATGCGCTAGTTGAATAATTTGTGACGAAATTTACACTTATTATAATATCGACTAAATTTTTTTGACTTACTTGATAGGACTCCATATACTGAATTAAATATTTGGGTAATTAGACTAGTAATCAGATTTGGAGTTTATAATTAGGAATGTCATTCCATTTCTAATCTATTCTCATATAACAATCGCTACTAATTACCATTTTTGCCAGAATTTACCTATAACTAGGGTCAGAAACAAGCCTTCACGTGCTTTAAAATCTTAATATGATTGTTTCTATTCAAAATTGGACAAAAGTTAGTAATGCTAATGGAAGAATAAAATTCAAAATTGAAAGAATAAAGTCTTCAGGATGGAAATATGAGGAAGATAAATGAAGGTATTAAACATTTCAAGGACTATTAGCACGAGCAGATCTATATGGGAATGAGTAAGGGCTGTAATCTCTACTAACCCCAATTTGTATTTTGAAATATATGTATATAATATTTTAATTTTTTTAGTATGAAAAATAAAATTAGTCCCCAATAAAAAAAAATATAAGTGTTAAGGAATACATTGAAACAACTGTCTAGATCCGGCCTTGACTATTTGGGATATAACCTGGCTAACTTGTAAGCTATTGCACGTACTAATGCTGACTATTGAGTTGTTTTTACTTGAGCAGGCAATTGAATCTCATGGGGTAGGAAGAGTTGTGGCTTCTGGACACACTGCTTTCCAGAATGACGATTTGGTTTCGGGGATTTTCCACTGGGGAGAGTACAGTATTGTCAAAGATGCAAGACTGATATTACAGAAGTTGGATCCTATGGGCTTTCCTTTATCTTACTATGTTAGCATTCTTGGTAAGCTTATTAGATCATCTAGTGTTGGAAATTACAGTAAAACCCCTATAAAAATACTTTTGAAATTTAAGAAACATTTTTATTTTAGAGGATTGTTTATTTATTTATAAACCAAACTAAACTAAATCTTGTCCCACTAGGTGGGGTCGGCTATATGAATCATGCGACGCCATTCCTTCATGTCGAGAATCATCTCCTCTATGAGATCCATACACGTGAGGTCTCGTCTAATTGTCTCCGTCCCAGTAATCTTAGGTCTACCTCTACCCCTCTTCTGGTGTATTATTTCTAAATCTTCGCACCTTCTAACAGGCGCCTCAACAGGTCGTCTCTTTACGTGGCCAAACCATTTCAGACGATTTTCCCTCATCTTATCCTCAATCGGGGCCACTCCTACTCTTTCACGTATCATCTCGTTCCTAATCTTGTCCTTCCTAGTTTTGCCACACAGTCATCTCAACATTCTCATATCAGCCACCGATATTTTATGAATATGTTGATATTTTACCGCCCAACACTCTGAACCATATAACATAGCAGGTCTAATGGTTATCTTATAGAACTTCCCTTTTAGTTTAAGTGGTATTTTTCGATCACACAAGATTGCTGACGCATTTCTCCACTTCGTTCATTCTGCCTTGATTCTATGATCAACGTCCGCATTAATCTCCCCATCTTGTTGAACCATAGAGCCCAAGTATCTAAAACTCTCTTTTTCTTGATAAGTTTATAGATGCTATCAAAAATTAATATGTTCATCTATACAAGTTCAAAAGTTAGTATGCATGTACTTATATTTATTTATATACAGAACATGAAAAGCAAAATATATATTAAATGCGGTATTTACATTGCAAAAAATTATAGTTTTGGGTGAGTTTGGTTTAGTTACAAAGAAGACGTCAACAACTTTAGATGCATATTTTGAGAAAAAAAAAGTTGTGAAATAAAAAGTTTCTAAACGGTGGTTAATATTATGAATTTTATGTACTATTCTTCTTTGTTTCTGATGGAATTATTAATTTATTTATTCATTAGGTCCTAAAATATTTACAAAGAAGATATCATTTTATGTATTAAGCGAGATATAAATGTAGTACATTGGCCCGAGTTAGGATTGGAATAAGAGTTTACTATTAAAGCGAGGTTATTAATTTATCAAACATTCATTTATCGAGATCTTACTGTATTTATAAAGAAGCATTTCTTCTTATTCGATTGTTTACAGATTGTAAAACAACCGAAGTAAATAATAAGTTTCACCAACATGTTTCAATATGACTGATGAGTTAATTTCAGATTCAATAAATCCAGTATTTTTCCATTTAGTTGGTTTAGATGAAGCCTATTTTTTAAGCGAATTAAATGCCCCATGTTATATATGATCCTTAGAACATAGCTTTATTACATCAACGTTTAAACTATCGTGAATGGTAAGCTCAATCTTGAGCATTCATTCATTTATTTTTGTACGATCTTAAACCTCCGTTTAATATATATATATATATAAAATTAAAGGTGTAACCAATGAGAGGGGAAATGATAAGATAGTCTTTAGCTTAACTATTCTGTTAGTCTTAGATAAGTTAGTTAGGCTAGTATATATATATATTTATTCAACGGAGGTTTAAGACCGTACAACACAAATTAAAGGTGTAACCAACGAGAGAGGGAATGATAAGATAGTCTTTAGCTTAACTATTCTGTTAGTCTTAGATAAGTTAGTTAGGCTAGTATAAGTGCCTGCCAACTAAGCATCAGCTGGCAGAGATAGTTATATAGCACGTGTGCTTAACTGACATGTACAAGGTGATTTATAAATAGAGCACACATGTATGTAACTCATTCAATCAGATTCAGTTAATGAAAACTCATATATTTTTCTCTCAATTCTCTCTCTTCTTTAATGGTATCCAGAGCAAGCAAGGTTCAGCCACCATTAAAGCTTCATTGAAGCTCAATTTTTTTAGAAAACAAGCTTTCATGAAGCTATTTTCGTCCAATCAACCACTACGCCTCCATTATTGAAGCTCTTTGAAGCTTCGACAACAAGAACAATCATCTTCTTTCAACTACAAAACCCTAGGGTTTCAATTTCTTCTTTAGCCGCCATTAAAGTACCTTTAATTCTTGCAGTAATTCTTCTCAACTATGGCTTCCGCTTCCTTCTCTCCAGCAGAGGCCTCAACACCATCAAACTCCAACTCCTCATCACCAATGGCTTCAAATTCTTCTCCAGATCTGATTCTAGGTCTTCAGCAATTTAAACAAAGCATCAATAATTTGCTTCTGATCAAACTAGACAACACAAATTATGTGTTGTGGAAGGTTCAACTTTAAGTAGCCTTGCAAGGTCATCATCTTTATGACCATGTCTCTGGCACCAATCTACCTCCATAGCCTCAGATTACAACATCAGAAGGCATCTTCAAGGCTAATCCTACATACTCCACATGGCAGATCATAGATCAACAGTTGAAGTCTTGTCTGTTTGCCTTTATGATAGCACATGTTCTTTCTCAAGTGCTTTACTTCCCTACTGCAACTGCAATCTGGCAAGCCTTGGCTGCCAGGTTTAGCTCACTTAGAAGGTCTCACATACATCAACTGAAAGAAGAT
Organism: Ehretia macrophylla; assembly: GCA_037974665.1. NCBI lineage: Eukaryota > Viridiplantae > Streptophyta > Magnoliopsida > Boraginales > Ehretiaceae > Ehretia > Ehretia macrophylla. The sequence goes on along the minus strand of CM075771.1, from coordinate 53,457,127 downwards.
CTTCAACTATCACAAAGTGAAATCAATCTATGCAATCCTACTTAGATAAGATTAAGACTTTGTCAAATAGTTTGGCAGTAGTTGCAGAAGTTCTTTCAGATGAGGATTTGGTCTTGTATACACTTGGGGGTTTACCTTATGAGTATGAAACTTTTAGGACTACTATTAGGACTAGACCTATCCTATTACCATTAAGGAGCTTAGCAGTCTCCTAATTTCAGAGGAGTTGCATCAGAAGAGACTCAAACCTTCTACTCATCCTCAGTCTTTACCTACAAATCTCCCTACTGCTTTGTATAGCACAACCAATCCTTCACAGAACAGAGGCATAGGTAAAGGTAAAAGTTACAAAAGGGGCAAGGGGGGCAGATGACCAAACCATCAAGGCAGGGATCAAGGCAGATGTGTTCTAGGCCCAGCTCCACCACCTCAATACTCTCATATGACTTTCTCTTATCCCACCCAGCCTTCATCACCCTTTAACACCAAAATTTACTGTTCAATCTGTGGCAAACCTAACCACAGTGCTCTGGAGTGTTGGTATAGATTTGACAACACCAATTATGCTCATCCTAAGTCTGACAAATAGGATCTTACTACTCAGATAGCACACACATCTCCTTCCCCTTCCTACTGGTACTTGGACTCAGGAAGTAATACTCATGTCACAAATGACATGCACAACTCCACATTTCTCATCCTTACTATGGCACATACACTGTTTCTTTTGGCAATGGCCAAGCTTTACCAGTGCGCAACATGGGAAATGGTACTTTAACTACTCCATCTTCTTCTTTATTTCTTAGCAATATTCTCTATGTGCCTCAAATTTCTTCCAATCTTCTATCATCCACTGGTAATACATCTTATTTTTTGTCTTCTCTACATAGAATAAAATTGCCTACTCAAACTTTAGAATGTATTGCTTGTTCTGTCTCTAAGGCTCATAGGTTACCTTTTAGCCTATCTCAATCTGTAAGCACCTTACCTTTTCAGTTAGTACATTCAGACATTTAGGGTCTTGCCCCTTTTCCTTCTTGTAAAGGCTATAAATACTACATTTTGTTCCTGGATGATTGTTCTAGATTTTCATGGCTTTATCCTTTAAAATTCAAGTCTGATGCATACAATGCTTTCATCAGTTTTCAATCCATGATTAATACTCAGTTCAATGCAAAAATCAAGACTCTAAGAACTGATAATGGTACTGAGTATACTAGTCATAAATTTCAAGCCTTTCTACAACAGTTAGGTGTTATTCATCAAACTACATGCCCTTATACCCCTGAACAAAATGGCAGGGTGGAAAAAAATCATATGTATCTCATAGAAACCACCCTAGCCCTTCTTAATCAAGCTAATCTTCCATCTAACCTATGGCTGGAAGCTTTGACTGCAGCTAATTACCTTATTAATAGACTACCTACACCAGTCCTACACAACATATCACCCTATCAAACTCTATATTCTACTCTATCAGATTACAATTATCTAAAGGTTTTTGGGTGCCTTTACTACCCTTGGCTTAAACCATGTACACAACATAAATTAGAGAACAAATCAAAGCAGTGCATCTTCATAGGTTATTGCCTTAACACCAAAGGCTATAAGTGTTTAGATCCCACAACTAATAAAATCTATATCTCTAGAAATGTAAGGTTTGTTGAATATGTCTTTCCCTATCACAAATCTCCTCTTGTGTCTCACACTCAATCTCCTCTATCAACAGACTCTTCTGCACAATATTATCCTATTTTTCCGACCACATCCCCACTTAACATACCTCTACCTACTTCTCACAATTCAGTTCGTGTTTCCTCTTTAGTATCTTCACTTAATTCATCCTCTGAATCATTTCCTACCTCTTAGTCATCATCACAGACTCACTCTCCAGTCCCACCACCTACAAACTCAATTACTACAACTCATTCCCCTTCCCCAACTATTCCTTCTCCACAACCTCTTCATACTGACACATCATCCTCTTCATCTAATCCCCTTAAAAACTTAGCACCATAAACCCTACACCCTATGCTTACTAGGTCCAAGATTACAACCTCTTTTATATCAATTGCACTCCTTGGTCTACCCCTGCTAACATAGAACCATCTACCTATAAAGAGGCCTCAAAATATCAATGTTGGGTTCAACCTATGCAAGAGGAATATGCAGCCTTACAACATCAACGCACATAGGACTTAGTCCCACTCCCCTCTAATAGGCAACCAATCGGTTGCAAGTGGGTGTACAAAATCAAAAGGCATGCTAATGGGTCTGTTGCTAGGTATAAGGCTAGGCTAGTGGCTAAAGGATATTCATAGGAACAAGGCATTGATTATACTGAGGCTTTCAGTCCAGTAATCATGCCCTAAACTATCAGAGTAGTGCTCAGTTTATCTTTACATCATCACTTGTCTTTAAGATAGCTGGATGTGTCTAATGTTTTCCTACATGGATACCTAGAAGAAACAGTGTATATGCAACCGCCACCAGGTTTCACAGACTCTACACATTCAGATTATGTTTGCAAATTAAGGAAGTCTTTCTATGGTTTAAAGCAGATACCAAGGGCATGGTACCAGATGTTGACTGGTTTTCTTATAGCCACAGGGTTTGTTATGAGTAAAACAAATAGCTCTCTCTTCATTTAGAGGACTCCTACTGCCACTACATTGGTACTAATCTATGTAGATGATATTATAGTCAGAGGCAGTGACTCTATAACCATCAGTACCTTGATCACCACTATGGGTCAGAAATTTGCTATGAAAGATCTAGGGCCTTTGCACTATTTCTTGGGTCTAGAGGTTCACAATACTAGTCAGGGTCTTATATTTCATCAAGCTAAATATGCTGCAAATCTCCTAAAGAAAGCTGGTCTCACATATTGCAATGCAGCTGCAACCCTTACAATTTCTAAATCCACAACTGTAGATACCACCATTTACTCAAATCTCACCTTCTTCAGAAGTTTAACTGGTGCATTCCAATACTTAATAATGACCAGACCATATGTGCAATATGCTGTTAATACTTTGTGTCAGCATACGCACCAACCTACAGTGGCATACTATGCAACTTTGAAGAGGACACTTAGATATATCAATGGTACTTTGACTTAAGGCCTATATTTTCAGTCAGGACCTCTTCATCTCTATGGTTTCATTGACTCATATTGGGCATCAGATATCCTAAAAAAAGTCTACTTCAGGTTATGCAATTTATCTGGGCCACAACTTGGTTTCCTGGACCTCCAAGAAGCAGGCTACAGTCATCTACAGAAGCAAAGTATAGGGCAATGGCCCATACTACTGCTGAGCTTAGATGGTTAACTTACTTTCTCAAGGATCTAGTTATTCCCACTCCCACCCCAGTCCTTCATTGTGACAATATTTCTTCCATGGCCTTAGCTAGCAATCTTGTGTTCCATGCAAGGACTAAATACATTGAGATAGACTCTTACTACATCAGGGAACAAGTTGTTTCCAAAGTTTTGAAGTTGTCCTATGTGTCAACTACAGATCAGGTGGTAGACATCTTCATCAAAGCTCTTCCTAAAGCCAAGTTCCTTTGCAACAAGTCCAAACTTCCCCTAGTCTCCCACCAGCGTCAGTTTGAGGGGGGCTGATAAGATAGGCTTTAGCTTAACTATTCTGTTAGTCTTAGATAAGTTAGTTAGGCCAGTATAAGTGCCTGCCAGCTAAGCATCAGCTGGCAAATATGTTATATAGCACGTGTGCGTAACTGACATGTACAAGGTGATCTATAAATAGATCACACGTGTATGTAACTCATTCAATCAGATCTAGTTAATGAAAACTCAGATATTTTCTCTCAATTCTCTCTCTTCTTTCAGGGAAAAAAGTCTAATTAATGACTCTGTTTGTTTATCATAGGAGTCAGTGGTCTTACAGCTTACTGTGGGTTTTTTGAGGTGTGTAAGGCAAGAGAGGGGGAAAAAGTCTTTGTATCTGCTGCTTCGGGCTCAGTTGGACATTTGGTTGGACAATATGCAAAGTTGTTGGGGTGCTATGTTGTTGGATGCGCAGGAAGCAAAGAAAAGGTGAATTTGTTCAATTTTATATCTCTTAAATTTTCTCGTTTCAAAGAATGATTAATAATTTGATGAATTGGCTAAGCAGTCACCATCGCATAAACTTATCGAGGTATCCAACATAGAAGGCACTAAATTACATGGTTGGTTTTCCGAGGATGTTTAAACTTGGAGCTGAAAAATTTTCTATGGATTTTTTCATTATAGGTAGACTTGCTGAAGGAAAAGCTTGGTTTTGATGACGCATTCAATTATAAAGAAGAAACTGATCTACACTCAACTCTCAAAAGGTTAGAATTTCTGCATATCATCTGCTACATATAGCTAGCTAATCTCAAACACCAATTGTATAAAAAATTAGATTCGTAATCTTAGAATTTCTGCGTATCATTTTGGCTTGAATGTTTAGATACTTTCCTGACGGGATAGATATATACTTTGAAAATGTTGGAGGAGAGATGCTAGAAGCGGCAGTTGCTAACATGAAGGCCTTTGGAAGAGTGGCTGTTTGCGGGGCGATCTCTGAATATACTGACAAGAGAAAGCGAGCTGCACCGGATTTGCCGGCTATTATGTACAAGAGAATCACAATCCAAGGATTTTTGGTAGGTGATTACCTGCATATGCACGCGGATTTCGTGTAAAAAACAACTGATTATCTTCGTAACAACAGAATGAAGTCAGTAGAAGACATCTCACACGGCATAGAAAATGTCCCTTCTGCTTTTATGGCGCTCTTTCGCGGTGATAATATCGGTAAAAAGATTGTTCAAATTGCAGAAGCTTAAAGTAATGTCTGTTGAAGATTGTTACTATTCAAAATTTGGAAAAGCTTTAATTATGTAAGAATCTCTCGTTGTTCAATCAGTATTTGACGACTTTTCTATTCTAAGTCACACCGTAACAACTTTGTCCTCGTGCAAAGCTCTCCTTGCAATAAAAATTTTACTGGGAACAACATTTAATTTCCAATAAAAATTCAAATTAAATTTACTCCAAAATCACCAATCATGTGTGCCAACAGCAATAGAACAAAGGTAATCTCTCAAATATTTTGTTACACAGTGCTTATAGCATATTGTTCAAGACTGAACTAAGCAAAACTAATACAATTGATATAGCAATAGCAACTAGCATTCAATGGGGAAATATCAGCTTTGGATTATCTAGTGATAGTTTCTGAATTTGTTCTTAAGGCCTTGTACTTAGGAAATTTGCCAAAAACCTCCCATATTTTATCGAATGTTACACGCCCGACACATTCATGGTTTCTGTTTCATTAACAATAAGAGTAAAATGACCATATTATCTCACATTTTTCTTTCATTTCTCTTTTTCTTTTTCTTTTTTGCCTTTTCTTTCCTTATTTACAATTTTTCCTTTCTTTTTCTTTTTATTTCCTCATGTGTCTTCTTCCCCTCCAATGTGTGGCGACATGTGACACATAGCACGTGGCACATGTCGTTCTTTTTTTTCTTTTTCTTTTTTTTTTTACTTTAAGCGAGGCGAAAGCTGAGAATACTAAACCAAACGAGTAGATGTTTTACTCCTAATATCTTTCTCCATCAATGACACCACAGATCTTGGAGGGTAGTCAATTCGAGAAGCTTGAAATTGTTGTCGTGTTCTCAAATTTGCCAAAACGTCAACACATCTATTAGCTTCACAAAAAATGTGGGTCAGTTTATAACTACTATGGCGTGAGAATAAGCACTTACGTCAGCTTATAACTACTATGACGTGAGACTACTGTGGCACATGTCGTTCTTGCCTTCCAATTATGTGTGTGTCAAAAAAATATGAAGCATCACACCTCAAAAAGTTCGAACTCTCATACACCTTTTTATAAGCTAAAGACTAAAGCGCATGTCCTTCTTCCCTACTATGCATGCTAAAAAATTTAGTTGGTCTATTAGAAGCATCAACACCCGTTCACCATTACTGCCAATCACATCCACCAGCCATAATTTTCTTGGAAACCACCAGTACTACCAGTATCAACACATGCCTCACCTGCCTAGCAAGCAAAACAACTAACATTTTTGAACCATTTCTTTGACATATTAAGATTAATAATACTAAGAAGAAACACCATTTCATAACACCAATTCTTCTTCATTTTAAGATAAAAAATTAAGCTATGGTTTTAATTAACTCTGATTTTTACTGAATTCTATATATCTATCTCTGTTTTGTTTATAAAAAATGATAGGACCCCCTAATTTTTTATATTTGTTTATCGTCAATATTTTTAATTAAATTTTTATTCCCAAGATCAAATTTCTGATTCTGCCTTTGCTATAAATGCAATCCAAAAAAGGCTTACCATTAAGATGATGCCACCACATACACCCCCCTTTTCTTCATCCCCGACCGTCCTTCTTCCCCTCATTTTTCCAAACCTCACCACACACACTAACATACACACACATAGTGAACCATTTTCCCCACGACCATTACCCACTAGTACTACACAGTTAAGTTGGAAGGTCCGGTGTTCTTCTTTAGAAGTAAATGAATGTGTGTATTTACATGTCAAAAATAGATAACTAATTTATGAGAAATTTAAAGTTAAAATTAATGGTATGAGAGATATCATTGTGGGTGTGAACAACAAACTTGGCGAAATGCTCTTCTTCCAAATGAAAAAACTTTTTAAGTGATTGATTTAACACATGCATGGTGGCAACTATGAGCGTAAAGAGAAGACTCAATTATTTATGCTTGGTCTAAATTCACATGCGAGTGCCTCACACAGCATGGATCAGGTCGGGTGTGGATTTGGATTTACCCGACTAGCTTTATCTTTTGGACATTTTCGAGTTGAATTTGTTTCTTAAATTGTAATTGATCGGATTCAACAAAAATGTAGGTCTTCGATTCTCATTATCATGGCTTTTAACGTTCAGCAGCTTAACGGCCATAACTTTGCACATTTTTGCCCATAATGCGACATATTAACTTATTGCTCCTCCTATAAATATGTTGAAACAACGTCAGAACAGTATATGAAAATTCCAAAGTTTGACTTTACTAAACTGATAAAAATAAGGCTCGCGTAATTTCATTAGGAACTAAGCCCTGTAAAAAAAGTCTCGATTATAAAAACATGAAATCGTAAGCTCCAAAGCAGTGAAAATATACATAGCATAGGTCGAGAAAATTGCTTGCCGCCCCCTTGTGTTTTGCCCGAAATACTCATTCACCCCCTGTGTTTTTAAAATAGGCTCATTACTCCCTTGTGTTTTTTCGATTAAGTTGACGCACCCAAAATCGCTTATTCCGTTAGCAAACGTTACAAAATTAGTTAACTGATAGTTATACCCTTACATAACGTTAAAATCGAAAAAACACAGGGAGGTAATGTGGCTATTTTAAAAACACAGGGGATGAATGAGTATTTCAGGAAAAACACAGGGAGGCGGCAAGCGATTTACTAAAAGGGTATTTTTGTCCAACAAAGAATTTATTTTAATCAAAAGCATAAAAAAATCACATTTTAAGCGCGTGTGTTACAATTGCCGTTAAATTAGACGGTTTTTCTAACGGAGGGGGGGGGGGGGTCAGCTACATTCCAAAAATTACAGGGGGGTAATGAGCCTATTTTAAAAACACAGGGGGTGAATAAGTATTTCGAGCAAAACATAGGGGGCGGCAAGCAATTTACTCAGCATAGGTCAAGAAAGGTTCAGGTATTGTTAGTTTGAAAGCCTTGTAACTTGGAGCCCTACTATTACAAAAGGTCCATAACTTTTGTATCCTAAGAGGTTTACAGTATAAATTTAAGTATTTTTGTTAGTGGAGCCTTAAAACCTTAGAGACATTGTGTTAAACTCAAGCTTTGGCTTGTTTTTGTTTCTGTTTGTATTTAGTTAATTTTTCCTGTTTAATCGATTATAATATCATTTTGTCTTAGAATTTTGTTCACTGTAATTATTTATTTTCTTCCTTACTCGTTGCCATCCATTGGCATAAGTTCCATGCATTGCTTTTAACAGGTTTTGCCTGTGGTGAAGATGAAGAAGAAAGGAAAAATTCAGCAAAAAGAAGAAAGGAAAAGAGAAGAGGAAACGAAAGGAGAAAGGGCCACTGGCCATTTAGTCTAGTGGTATATATGATTCTCGCTTTAAGTGCAAGAAGTTATGAGATTGATTGTCAAAGTGTTCAATATCTTTAAAAGTGATGTAAAATTAGTTTAGACCATCCTTTGAACACGAAAAAAAAAAGAAAGGAAAAAGGAAAAATAAAGTAAAAGAAGCAAAAACAAATAAAGGTATTTTGCTCATATAATATGTGCTCGAAAGGTTTAATAGATGGCCTAACTGCATTATTCACTCAATGACAGATCTAAGCTTGGGCTAGTGGGGGTAGCAGCTCCCAATGATTTAAAAAACGTTCAAAAAATCCATGTATTTAAAAAAAAAAAAAATTAAATATTTATGTATTCTTAATTAAAAATATTTATTAGTCCCCATTGAAAAAACTATATATATTCATATAATTCAAAAATAATGTGTTTTAGCCTTTATTAAGAAGAATTCATGAATTTGTCCCTGTTCACTCGTGTGCCACATTCATGGTTATCTTTAGGCGAAATAGTGGAGATATGGTGCAACATTTGGTAAATACAGAGAGGTTATAGTGCTCCCAAGCAGAATCTTAGTTTGAGCCTACCTTCGCACACCTCCTGTCCTTGGTAAGGACTGATTGTTGTACGTAAGTTTTGTTTTGACCACAGGAAGGTAAACTTTGCAAAAGTGCTTATTTGGTTGGAAAAAATATGACTTTTGACTCCAAACCTACCCTATCGAAAAAACTTTCAGTTATTGATGTAGCCTCTTTTCACAATATAGGATTTTACGTGTAGTTTAGGCAAAGCTCAAGGGGTGTTAAGCATTTTCCTCAATATATATAAACACAAGTGTAAAGGTACAACTCACAAATCTGGGAAGATGCGGTCTCATTTTCACTAAATAAGCATAGCAGTTTGAAAACAAACGGACTATACTCATGCTCTTCTTTCCATTTTGATGGGTCCATCATGACGGAAACATCGACGAAACATGGAGAAAACATAAGGTCATTATGGTTGGCCTTTAAATAAGACAAGATTTAGTATATAAATTTGATCACAAGGGTAAAATGTATTTTTCTTTTTGTTATAATGGATGTCAAACTCTTTTGAAATCACAACTTTTAATTACAATAGCTCACTATTTGAGGTGTCCACCCAACTCTTGCGTGTACCGAAAGCATTTTACTCATTATATACTAACATCCCATTCAGTACCAAATTTTACTAAGCTTATTAAAACATATCTTCAAACTATTCTTTCACTGGTCACTGCTAATATTTTGGTGCATCTCTTGAAAAGCCTGCAATGGAGGTAACCAACAGGTACATAACAATAAACAATCACATCAATGGAGCACCACAAGAATCAAACTTCAGTCTGAAAACTGAAACCCTTTGCTCAAAGCTTGAACTTCAGTGCACTGATATCGTTTGCAAGTTCTGTACGTGTCTGTTGATCCATATCAAATCAACCGCATGAAAACATCTAACGAGACGCTAAAGGTTTCGATTTTTTTAGCTGGAATCATCCGCGGCCAGGTACTTAAGAAGTCATGCTACATATCTTTTTTTCTTTTTTTTTCTCCTCTCTTTTGGTATTATCTAACGAAAAACTTTTCAAAACGTCAGCCGGATAATCACAGAGATGAGGGGTGGGCCTCATGTATGTGCGTATTACTCTATATTAGAGCCGGATCATCTTGACATTTAAAAGAGCGTCTCTTAACTAATTGAGAGAAGTCTACCAAAGGCCAACATGTTCTTTTTGTAATCTCCGATCCACATAATTGTTTTTGGTTTATAAGGGTTGAGTTTCCTATTATTATAACATCGGTTAAAACTGTGAAGTGACTACCTCATTTAAAAGGTTTAATACGTCCCTGTATCTAAAGGCAAGCCTTGTACTTTGATAGTTTTAATGTTTTAAATGGGTGGTAGTTAGTTTTGAACCTAAAACCTTTTGGTATCTAGGCTCTGATACCATATGTTAACTTACCACCCTATCTAAAAACTTAAACTATTAGAGAAAGATTTATTATATTAATAAATAATACAATAAATCCCTTTCTAACAGTCACTTAACATAGTATCATAGTTTAGGTATATTCAAAAGGTCTTGACTTCAAAACTCACTGCCACCCATTTAAAAATATTAAAACTGTCAAAGTGTAAGGCTCGAAAACTAAACCGCCTGCAAGTGACTACCTTATCTAAAAGTTTAAATTGTTAGATAGAAGTTTATTGTATTATTTATTATATTTAACAAAAATATTTTGACTTAGTTATTGATAAGACTCCCTATACGGATTTAAAAAATTTGAGTCAGACTAGTAATTAGATTCATATCGTTATACTAACACTTAGAGCTTGTCTTTCTTTAGTCTTGCTCCTTACTTAAATACCATTTTCGACTGAATTTACCTACAATTTACAACCCTTCACCTGTTTTAAAATCTTAATATGATCATTTCTATTCAAAATTGGACAAAAGTTATTGATGCTAATGGAAAAATAATAAAACCTGCAGGATGGAAATATCAGGAAGATAAATGAAGGTTCTAAAAATTGGACTATTAGCATGGGTAGATCCATAAGGGAGCAAGTGGGGATGCACCAGTGACCCCATTTTGGTTTTCTTTTTAAAATATATTTGTATTTATCTTGAACTTTTCAAGAATTCGAGAAATTTTATCATAAAAAATAAAATTAGTCCCAACCGAGAAAAATAGTAGTCTTATAATCCCGTCAAAGCAACGCTCTAGATCCGTCCAGGGCTACTATTAGTGGATTAACCTGGCTAATTATTTCTAGTTTTAGAGACTTCTAAGGTATTTCAAGAATGCTGACTAGTAGTGAGTTGTTTTACTTGAGCAGGCAATTGGATCTCGTGGGGTAGGAAGAGTTGTGGCTTCTGGACACACTGCTTTCCAGAAGGACGATTTGTTTGTGTGAGTTCTCCAATGGGGAGAATACAGTATTGTGAAAGATGCAAAACTGATAAACAAGTTGGACCCAATGGGCTTTCCTTTATCTTACTACGTGAGCATTCTTGGTAAGCTTATCAGATCATCAGGTGATGGAAATTATTTATAAAGAAGCATCTCTTCTCATTGGACTGTTTAAAGATTGTAAAACAACCAAAGTAAATAATGAGTTTCACCATAGGTTTCAAAATTACTGCAGTTTTAGATTCATTAGTGTTTTTCCATGTAGTTAGTTTAGATCGTAGTTATCAGATTTGTCCCAACCCTTGAAACTATGTACTTGATTGCACGTTTCAATTTGCAGTATATTTACTGTTGGACAAAAATTAAAATGAGAGAAGTACTGTAAATAAAAATATAAGATGTACAATAAAGATTAAATAAACAGAATGTAAATTTAACAGTATTAAAATTTAAGGATATAGAAATAAACCAAATACAGATGATATCGAGGCTCGAGTTGGACTCGATGTCCTTAAGACTTTTAAACGCCCCGCTACGGTGCTTTCGGTTGACTAGCGTAAGTCTCCTAGGATACAACGATATTTCATTCGTAATAGGAGCACACCAAATTACGAAGCTTGCGAACTAAGTATGGCAAACTCTCTCTCTTGAACACAACGTTAAAATGATGATTTTGTTCTGCTCACTCGTTCTTCTCTCTTCAGTTTCCCGTTCATTCTATGCAAACACACACAACCATTTATAGCCAATTCTTAATGGGAGTCATTATTGCCAAAATATTCTGATAGAATAAAATATTAATATATTAATCAGAACTCAAACTTTGAGGCAAGCATGCTCCACGGAAATTGATAAAGATTGTTGCTCAATTTTTGATACATTGCAAGCATGCTGAACTTTCACATTATTCCAAGATTCTTTGCAATAAAATATTTCCATTCACCAACATTAAGATTCCAACAATCCCCAACATGAATGGAAATAGACAATGCACGTAGTAAATACACTATGCAGACACTAGAGAGAGTTTAAAAGAATGACACTGCTTCCGGATAGGTAGCTTTTGGCCTTGAACCTTCCGTAGTGAGAGCTATCGAATTTACTTGCTGACCAGTGAACGCGATGTCTTGAACTGTTCAGCGTTTGTGTAAACCAAGACAATAAAACTCACACAGTATTCTCTTAACCATACTTCAGTTCTCACGGTTGTGTTCGTTTTGGCCCTAAACAACTCTTAGTTTCATGAGTACTCTAGAGAATTCAGCCTTAGAGATTCTCGTAAGAGTGACCCACTCCCTACTCACATAGGTGATCACTTATTAAGAGTATCCCTGAAATACTCCACTTGGATTACCAAGATATAAGTATCATTAAAAGCATAGCTTAGCCTAAACCACATGCAGGCAACACTATCTGCTCGTCATAGGAATAGGTAGGAGTATTACCCCTACAGTGCTCACGGTGAATCATTCATAGCTCAGTTTTTCCTTTTGAACCTACATCCAGGGATCTCCTGTCACGTAGGTAAGGTTTTCCACTATGATGACTCTTTAGACATAGGTTTAAGACCCATTCCCCTCGACGACTTGCAAACTTGCTCTCTGTTCAAACCTTTAGTAAGCGGATTTGCAATGTTATCTTTTGACTTTACGTAGTCAATTGAGATAACCCCATTAGAGAGCAATTATTTGACGGTATTATGTCTACGACGTATATGTCTAGACTTACCATTGTACATGCTACTCTGTGCCCTTCTAATAGCAGATGACTATCGCAGTGTATGCAGATAGCTGGCACAGGTTTCGGCCAGTTTGGAATATCCTCTAAGAACTGTCGAAGTCATTCGGCTTCCTTTGCAGCTTTATCCAAAGCTATAAACTCAAATTCCATCATGGATCTGGCTATACATGTTTGCTTAGTGGATTTCCAAGAGACGACTGCCCCTCCCAAAGTAAAAATATATCCACTCGTGGATTTGGAGTCATTAGAATCCGATATCCAATTGGCATCACTGTATCCCTCTAGTACAACTGGATATCGGGTATAGTGCAGCCCAAAGTTCAATGTGTATCTCAAATACCTTAGAACTCTTATTATACCTACCCAGTGGTCTTTCCCTGGATTACTCGTATACCTGCTCAATTTGCTCACAGTTAATGCTATATCGGGCCTCGTGTAATTCATAATGTACATCAAACTACCAATAATTCTTGAATACTCTAATTGAGATATTCCTTCACTGGTATTTTTGGTTAGATGTACATTTGCATTTAGAGGTGTCTTCGCTAGACTCGCATCATTTTTATTAAACTTGTCCAGTATTTTCTCTATATAATGAGACTGAGACAAGACTAGTCCATCAGATGTTCTGGTAATTTTAATACCCAGAATCACATCTACCACACCCATATCTTTCATGTCGAAGCTACTGGATAAGATTCTTTTGGTAGCCTTAATGACACTCTCATTGCTTCCGATAATGAGACAAACAATGACACATTCTTGACCTGTGCCTTTCATATAGACACACTTGTCACATTCGTTAATCCTAAAGCCATTTGACAACATGACTTTATCAAATTTCTCATGTAATTGCTTAGGCGCTTGTTTTAATCCGTAAAGTGATTTTACAAGCTTACAAACCTTCTTTTCTTTCCCAGGAACTACAAACCCCTCAAGTTGTTCCATGTAGATCTCTTCATTTAGATCTCCATTTAAGAAGACTGTTTTTACATCCATTTGATGTATCTCAAGATTATTGATAGCTGCGATAGCTATCAACATCCAAATGGATGTTATTCTCGTGACTGGTGAATATGTATCGAAATAATCAAGACATTTTTTTTGTCTATATCCCTTAATGACAAGTCTGGCCTTGTATTTGTCGATTGATCCATCAGCTTTTAACTTCCTCTTAAAAATCCATTTACACCCTAAAGGTTTATTTCCAGGAGGAAGATCCACCAGTTTCCATGTATGATTTTGCATGATGGATTCAATTTCACTGTTTACTGCCTCTCTTCATAAAGGAGTTTCAGGAGTAGACATTGCCTTATTAAAAGTGCGAGGCTCATTCTCTAACAAATACGTTAGAAAATCTGAACCAAATACTTAGACGTTCTAGCCCTCTTGTTACGTCTTGGTTCATCTTCAATATCTTTAGATATAGCCTCATCATCTATATCTAATTCTTGACTTTCGTCATATGTTCTTTTCGTAGAACTTGATTCTTACGTAATTTTATAAGGAAATTTTTCTTCGAAAAATTCTACATTCCTTGATTCAATAAATGTATTCACATGTATATCAGTTATTTCTAACTTATACACAAGAAACCTGTATGCAACACTATTGTGTGCATATCCAATGAAGATACAATCCACAGTCTTTGGTCCTATTTTGACCATTTTAGGAGCTGGAACACCTACCTTAGCTAGACACCCCCCACACTCTTAAGTAATTGTAGGAAGGTAGTCGACCTTTCCACAACTCATAAGGTGTCTTGCTTAATTTCTTGTCGGGTACCTTATTAAGAATATGGTTCGCAGTTAATACTGTCTCCCCCCACAAGTTCTGAAGTAAACCCGAATTAATCAATAAGGCATTCATCATCTTTTTAAGAGTTCGATTCTTGCGTTCAACAATACCATTCTGTTGAGGAGAGTAAGGAGCCGTCTTTTGATGAACAATTCCATGCTCAGCGCAGTATTCCTCAAAGGGATGTACATATTCTCCTCATCTATCACTTCTCAACATCTTAATCCTTTTGCCGAGTTGATTTTCTACCTCATTTTTGTATAGTTTAAATACTTCCAAAGCCTCATCCTTTCCTCTGAGTAGATAAACATAACAATATCTTGTGCAATCATCAATAAAAGTAATAAAATACTTTTTGCCACCTCTAGTTTGCATATATTTTAAATCGCAAATATCACTGTGAATTAAATCCAGAGGTTCTAAACTCCTTTCTACTTATTTAAAGGAAGTTCTCGTTAATTTTGATTCTATACATATTCCACAATTTTCATTTGTGTTCACATCAACTTTAGGTATTAGACCTAAATTGATCAATTTATGCAAATAATCAAAATTCACATGTCCTAATCTATCATGCCATAAATTAAGAGAATCCAAGATATAAGCAACAGACTTATTCTTATTCATACCAAATTTGGTAGGCTCATCAGCCTTTACAACAGTTGGGGCAATGGTCATTACATTAAGCTTAAATAAGCCTTTATACTCATAGCCCTTATCTACAAACATTCCAAATTTGGTTAACACAAATTGGCCGGACTCAAACACCATTTTGCATCCGTTCTTACTCAAGAAGGATCCAGAAATCAAATTCTTCTGGATGTTTGGGACATGCAGCACATTGTTAAGTGTCAGCTCATTTCCTGAGGTAAACTTCAAGATTACCTTCCCAGTTCCTTCCACCTTCGAAGTGGTGGAGTTACCCATGTAAAGGGTTTCAGAAACATTTTGATAGGTTGTAAACATTTTCCTATCAGAGCAAACATGTTTAGTGGCCCCAGTGTCCACCTACCATTGCTTTGGATTTCCCACCAAGTTGACTTCTGACACAATAGCTGACATATTGATTTCAGAAAGATCATTTCACAGGTCTTCCACAGCATTTGCCTGAGCTTTCCTCTTCTTCGGATTGCCCTAGTTCTTGCGGTGCCTGCAGTCTCTTGCCTTATGTCCCGGCTTGTCACAGACAAAGCAGTTCCCATCGAACTGCTGCTTCCTCTGTTCGGCCCCTTTCTAACCTTGGTTTGAGAACATTATCTTTTTGTTGCTCGAACCATGCTCAACTACATTAACCTTTGATTCCAAAGGCAGAAGACCAACCCTTTTTTCAGATTTTCGGTTGTCTGCCTCAATCCTCAACCTCAAAACTAGGTCTTCAAGAATCATCTTCTTTCGCTTATGTCTTAAATAACTCTTGAAATCCTTCCAGATGGGAGGCAACTTCTCAATAAGTGCACCGAATTCAAAACGTTCTCCCATGTTTATACCTTCTGCATGACACTCATGAATGAGTACCTGATACTCATCTACCTGGGGCATCAGACACTTAGAATCTACCATTTTGAAGTCGAGGAATCTAGCCACAACAAATTTCTTTGTGCCCGCATCCTCCGTTTTATACTTTTTTTCTAAAGATTCCTACACAGCCTTTGCAGTTGGTATTGGATTGTAGACGTTATACAACGCATTATCTAACCCGTTGAGGATATAGTTTTTGCAAAGAAAGTTTGCATGCTTCCAAGCATCAATAGCAACAACAATCTGCATATCAGGATCGTCACCCAACTGTGGTGCATCCTCTTTCAAAAATCGAGCAAGATTCAAGGTGGTCAAGTAGAACAACATTTTCTGTTACCACCTCTTAAAATCCCTCCTGTTGAACTTCTCTGGTCTCTCGCCATGTCCAATAGGAGTTGACGCCACAAATGGCACAACCGAAACAACAGTCACCGATGGCCTAGCCAAAGGTACATTCTCATTTCCTGCAGATCCACCGGTTGATCCACTTCCAGTCAAGGGCACATTTGGATTGTTAGGTCCAAAAGATTGTCCATAATTCATATTTCCAGTTTTGGTATTCATGATTTATTTATATTAAGTCCAAATACCTGTTTATACACGCTGCACTACACAAAAACCAAGTTAGTTGCAAAATAACTTAACACCAAAATTAATTTTAAAGTAATGATTAAGGAAATAATACTTCTGAAAGAAATATTAAAAACACACAGTCTACTATATGTATATAAACTTATATTAGACACAGTCAAGTAAATAGTCCAAACAAAATAAGTAAAACAGTTACTCAAATTAATTTTTCTCAATCCAATTAGAGAACAGTGTACTAATAATTATCACTTAAGAACCAAAAAGTAACATTTGGTTCAGTGGTAGACACTTCTCATTAGTAGCCTTGAGGTCCTGGGATCAAACCTACGTAACAGCAAGAACAATTAGAATTTTTGCTTCTCGAATAAATAATATATTATAATGCAAAGCTACCGCAACTAATGCTACTACATTAAAATCTATAACTAATATACTATATTATAATGCAAAGCTTTGAGATTCTTAAAGAACAAAAGCTTCCGCTTACAGCAAACGTCAACTGTGCATGCAGTAATAACAAGAACGACTGTGCATGTGGTAATAACAAGAACGATAAAACAAAGAAACTGGCGTACATGCAGTATTATACAATTCACGATTAGGTCTTTAAAAAAATCATATCTTCCTCATTTTAAGTCCAAATTTGATAAAATTTTCACCATTAACTTCAGAAAATTAAGAAGCATATGGAAACGTAATTTATTTTCCAATTTGTTATACTTCACAAAATCACATCAAAGGAATTATAGTTTAAAAGTCTTAAGATTGTTGGACAAAAATTAAAATGAGAGAAGTGCTGTAAATAAAAATATAAGATGTACAATAAAGATTAAAATAACAGAATGTAAAATTAATAGTATTAAAATTTAAGGATGTAGAAATAAACCAAATACAGATGATATCGAGGCTCGAGTTGGACTCGATGTCCTTAAGACTTTTAAACGTCCCGCTACGGTGCTTTCGGTTAACTGGCGCAAGTCTCTCAGGATATAACGATATTTCCTTCATAATAGGAGCACACCAAATTACTAATCTTGCGAACTAAATATGGCAAACTCTTTCTCTTGAACACAACGTTAAAATGATGATTTTGTTCTGCTCACTTATTCTTCTCTCTTCTTTTTCCCGTTCATTCTATGCAAACACATATAACCATTTATAGTCAATTCTTAATGAGAGTCATCATTGCCAAAATATTCTGATAGAATAAAATATTAATATATTAATCAGAACTCAAACTTTGAGGCAAGCATGCTCCACGGAAATTGATAAAGACTGCTGCACAATTTTTGATACATTGCAAGCATGCTGAACTTTCACATTATTCCAAGATTCCTTGCAATAAAATATTTTTATTCACCAACATTAAGATTCCAACATTTGCATACCGAAACGCTGCGATTCATGTACCAGTTTATTGACGTTGACTATCCAAACAACATGCAATTTTTTTACTAGAGAAATAAAAAAAGAGAACAGAGAAGCTAAATTCCTACTAGATTTAGATGCGAGAAGTAGTAATTAGTAACCAGAGTAAACTTTATAGCAAATTGATATTAGTAATTAGTAAACATAAAATATCATCACTCTACATAATATTAGGTAAACGAACCTAATAATTCTTCACAGTGTACACTGAATCCAATTAGTGTACCAAAGAAATTTATCCCCATCATACCCTATAAGTTCCTAATTAAGTGTTATACCTTGTACCCAAACTCATACCACGACTCGAAAAGTATTGCGAATCTAATAACTATATATGGTTGAGACGGCTCATCCCACTTAACCGCTGACCACTCGAGAGCGGAAGACATCTCACACGGTGTAGAAAACATCCCTTCTGCTTTCATGGCACTCTTCCGCGGTGACAATGTTGGAAAAAAGATTGTTCAACTTGCAGAAGCTTAAAATAATTTCTGTTGAATACTTTGATTATTCTAAAATTTGGAAGAGCTTTATGTAAGAATCACTTATTGCTCTATCAGAATGGGCGACAAGTACTGGTAATTTCTTCAGACATATTGGTAAACAATTTCGTACTGTATGGAAAACAAGGATCTCAATAAAGTAAGACTACATATTTTTTGCTTCATTACAATATTTTGATCTTCATCACCAGAGAAAGTTAAAATGTATAACCACCCCAGTGTTATGTGTAACATGCTGAAAGTCCCCATATCACCATAATAGAAAAGTCCCACGGGATTCATGAAAAGGTCAGATTAATGTGCAGTGAGAGTTTTGTACACTTAAGTATTTATTTTATTAAAAATATTGACTGTGACCCTTTAGGGTTGGGTGCACTATAAGAAAAACAGACGCGGGTGACGGATTTTAGCGACAATTTTTTTTTTCCGTCATTGAATCACTATCTGTGACTAATTCGTAGATAATAAGTATAAATAACTTATTTTGAACATAATTACGGGACCAAACCACTAAATATAAAGGATTTGACGAAATAATATATCATTCTCTATCGTGTGAACTATTAATAGTTCAATATCATTTAATCCAATGTTGTCGATTTCCATTTCGAAGGTTGTTTGGGCCACAAATTATTTTCAAAAACTCTACATTATATTTTCAATGCATTTTAAAATCTAACAAGTAAAAGATTATAGTTTATAATACTTATTTTCTAAAATTAATTACTAAACTCCGTCTCTAATCTATCACTATGTAGTAATGGATTAGCCACGGAAGATGATTTAGTGATGGATTAGCAACGGTATTTCAAAATTCCGTCGCTAATCCGTCACTAAATTAGCGACAGGCCCAATGTTCTATCGCTAATTTAGAGACGAAACATATGGTTTGTCTCTAAAAATCTTGGTTCGTCTTTTATTATGTTTCATACGAAGGAAAAAAAAATCTTAATTAGCGACAAAACCATTGTGGTCGTCGCTAACTTAGCGACAGACCATTAGGTGCATCTCTAAACTAGAGACAAAGAATGGATGACTTTCTTATATGATGATGGAGCAAATACGATCGAAAGTGAAGATTTGTTAGGCTATGACCCATATTTGTAGATAGTGCACAATTAATTTGTAAGCCTAAAACCTAGAACCTAAGAGTTACCTAAATATAAGTCATATGGCTATTGTAATAGGTATAGTAAAAATAGTTAGGCGAGAGGCTTTGTAAGAGTGTGCTTGTAACAGGTTTCATCATATTGTCTTGTTGCCCGTGAATGTAGATTTTATAGGCCGAATCACGTAAATTCTTGTGTCTTATTTCTTGCTTCTATTTTTGTTCCAAATCACATTTTCACACACATGATATCACACGATCATAACAAATACCTTGGTGATCAAAATAGAATTAAGTTTAGCATGAATAATTGGTTCAACCTTATCAAGCACAGGCAAAAATTACCCATAAAGTATAAATAGATTGAAAGTGCTCCATAATAATGGAAGTAATAAAAAGAAGGTTTTCGATTCCAGTAACTTGAGGACCTTGCTCTTCGTTGAATCGTGGGAAGCAGCCATAAAACAATGATAATCTCCACACTGGACCTGATTCAACTAAAATCTCTGAGCGTATAAAACATCTATGATTTTGAATAACATGTAACTTCTGGCTCAAAAGTAACAAAAAACGATATCGCAGGCTTCTGATGATCCCTGCAATGTTTCAATATTTTATTTTCGTTTCGATGAGACAAAAAATTTGGGGCTTAAATTGGGATATTACATCCTGAAGATGACGAATTGTCAAGGCTGCCCTCGAGAGAACCCTCTGCAAGCTCACAGCTAAAGATCTGCTATTAGTTACCTATCACGCCAAAGATGTTTATTCTAGAAGAAACATCACATTCAGAAGAGAATAAAGCATTTGACTTATTTCTTTTCCTTTTGGATGCAAAAGATCACCTACAAGAAATTCCTCAACCACACCATTCACCTCTATGACACTGCAACCAGGCGTCTTCTTCATTCCTGTCTCCTCGATCATTCTTCTAACACTGTTTGCTTCGGCCTCCCAGCCAGATTCTTTATACATGTTATACGAAAGTACACGCGTCCCGTAATCAGTTACTCCCATTTCAGCTAGCTTCCTCCACAGACGATTCCCGACTTCAACATTGCCGTAGGTTCGACAGGCATTCAACAATGCTCCCCAAACATTAGCATCCCCTTTACTGAGTCCACCCATTTTATCTTCAATGAACTTCTCAGCTTCTTCTAACTTCCCAGCTCTGGCTAAAAGGTCAACCACACACGCATAATGCTCAAGCCTTGGTTCAATGCCATAGACGCTACTCATTTTCTCGAACAGCACAAGGCCCTTGTCAACCAATTTTGCATGAGTACAGGCCGTCAGCACAGCAACAAATGTGGGCTCAGTAGGTTTAATCCCACTTAATACCATATTATTGAACAATTCCAACGACCTCATCACATCCCCACTCAATGCAACACCGGATATGATCGTGTTCCACGCTCCACTATCCTTATCAGTAATCCCCTCAAAAACTGATAGCGCCAGTTCGACACAACCACATTTCGAGTACATATCAACCAATGAAGTAGATAATATTGGATTTCTTTCAAATCCACACCCCTTAGCATACCTATGTATCCATACCCCTTGCGCTAGCGTGCCAAGATGAGCACATGCTGTAAGAACACTAACAAGAACCGACTCATTAGGCTTCACCCCCTCTTCTCCCATTCTTGTATACAGTTGAAGCACTTCCTTAAATTGACTAGCACGCGAATATGCTGCTATAATCGCGCTCCAAGAAATCACATTCCTCTCCGGCATTTCCTCAAACAATACCCTCGCCTTCTCAAGCTCGCCCATCTTTCCATACCCATCAAGCATGACGGTCCACACCACCACATCCCTTTCAGTCATATCATCAAACAGCTTACGCGCTTTAGCCATTTCAAGATTTAAGCAATAAAACTCAATCAATGCACTAACGATAAATGGATCATGATAAAGGCCTAATTCTACTACATGGGCATGCACTAAAAAACCCATTTGCTTAAAATTGTTTAATATTATCGAACACGCCTTAATTAAAGGGGTAAAAGTATAGTTATTTGGCCTAATACCATGATTTAGCATGTTTTTATAGGATATAATCGCGGGTTTGGGTAAATTTTGTTGCACATATCCTCTAATCATAGTGTTGTACAAGAATGTCGTATGGTAGTTAAGGTGTTGGAATATGGCGCGCGCGTGGGAGAAGAAGGCGGGGTTGTTGGAAGTGGCAGCGAAGGATAGGAGGGGGACCACGGCGGACGGGTTATCGGGAAGCTGGAACTTGAGGAGGTGGGCATGGAGTTGTTTGAGTCGGTTGAGTGTCTTGCATCTTTGTGCAAGGAGTGATACTGTGGTGTTTGTTTGAGTTGTAACTGTTTTTTTTTGAATCATTTAGACTCTAGCAATTTTGTTGATTTCATTTAGACTCTAGATGGGTTATTGCATATTTATGGTTTAACTCCCGAATGGGTGTGAAATGACAATCACGGATGTTGATGCATTTTGTTATGCCACAAATTTCTTTACTTTTTTTTTCAGCAAAAAAAAAAAAAAATTCTTTGCTTTTGGATTTAGTGTTTAAGGTTTTTTTTTTTTTTTTTTAATTTAAAAAAAAAATAATCAACAGTGGTTCATCACCTACCCCTAGGTGACTTGAACTCGAGACCATTTCAGTTTTAAGTAAAAGTTGCTCCCACTAAACTTAACTCTCTTGTCGATTTAGATTATTTATTTAGATTTAGATTATTTAGATTTAGATTTAGATTTTATTTATTTATTTAGATTATTTTATTTAGATTTATTTAGATTTAGTAAGGTTTAAGATTCAAACAAATTATAATTAGGGTTACTTTTATAACTTTCAAAAAATGAAGGGATTGACAAGTCGTTTGTGTAGGAGGATCATGTTTATAAAGAGAGAATTCCGTACATGGTATTGTCCTCTATTTAGGTTCATTGTGATCAGCACACGGAACATTGTTGGTGTCACGTCTACTACCAGCCACGAGCACTAGCCCACACAGCCAGAGTCATTAGGACGTTCAGATAGCACTGTAAGTTGACGGGCGATGGGTTTCCAGTCACTAGATGATTACACGACATGGCTGAAAGATGGGCATACACATATTCGACTACATTACAAGGGGTAAAAATTAAATTAAATATAAATATAGACTAATCACTTTAATTCTTAATCATTCTACATGTTATAATAAGTTATTGTTATAATGGTTAACAGATTTGTACTTGCTGCGAGCATCCGAGAGTTCAGGACCATTTTTGTAGGTGGGTACACAGGCCCATGGATCACTTATAGAGAGGTTCCACCAGAGGTCCAAGAGTAATGGTTTTGTTCGTTTGAGGTATAAATAAAAATTAAAGGAATAAATATTTATTATATTTTATATACATTATTTATACATGCATGTTGTATTAATTCATGTACGTGTTTTTATTCTTTGTGGTTGCAATGAGATTACAAATGGTACCGTTGAGAAACCACGCCAATAAGGCAGCATTTTCATCAAAAGGCGGGTGAGAGGTTGAAAGACCAATTATCAAAGATACATAAATTTAACAAGCCTTCTTCTTGGCCTACAGTTGAAAACTGTAAGCAAATGCTAATTAAATGGCGTGATCCAAAGTGGATTGACAAATCTAAAACAAACAAGGAAAATAAGAGCAAGAATATTTCAAAACATTGCACAGGTGCCACCCCCTGTCATGAATACAAGAGAAGGATGGTATGTAAACCAATTAACTAATTAAATTCAATAAAGCAAATTAGTTTATTATATGTCTAATATATGCATTACTTATTATGAAGTTAATTGTCACGCCCAAACCCAATCCTTTCGAAAACCAACCTCGGTCGCGACAACAAACGGACATTATAACTCCTTAAATATGAACATCCACAGAATACACAACATATATCCTGAAAAGCCTGCGTCATATATTCAACATCTCAACATTCACGAGCGGATTACACTAAACATACATTCGTTCACTTAGCAAAAGTTGACAACATCCTTTACAAAGTTAAAACATACATGATCATAAACATTTGACAAGATATAAGCCTAGGTAGATGTGATCACGATCCAACGTGACCAACCATATATGTACAACAAAACAACTATACTTTAGGAAAGTTAAATTATCAAGTATACAACTCATAAACTTCAAAAACCTATTATACAACAAAACCAAACATCTAGCAACATTATTTCTCAACATCTAAAATACATCAAACATATGACACATTCTCAGGCTCAACAACCGCTTCCTCATGCACATAGTCAATACCGAGTACACCTGTAACATGCATAAAAGAGGGTGAGCTAAACATGCTTAGTGAGGGAGGGTAAAAGAAAGTTTTGTAAGCTTTAACCTGAAAACTATTCGAAATACATAAGGTACAACATATCATGTTAGTAACCAAGTAATCACACTCGCTTATCAACCTTGGAACAATCAAACTAAACAACACATTGAAAGGATACCGCTTTGGAACACTTGTTGATGCCGACACTTATAACTTCCTCACGAACTCAACACTTATCTCTCCCGCTAGTGTACTCTGGATGTACACGAATCTAAGACCCATCTCACCATGGCCATCACCAACTACACGAGAGAGGGACTAATACATGGTAGTCATGCAATTACCGACAAACCCTATGCCGCCCAACACGACACGACACTACCATGACTCACTATAAGTTGCAACCTATCGTTTCACATCACATCACATAACACATTCACGCATTCGCATCATATAGAGAGATCAACAAAGTAGGTTATATCTCAACCACATTAATCACTAACAACACAGTCATTAGATAACAAAGTATGTTATCCAACCATCAACAACACCTTCAAACATTTATTCATTTCCTTCAACTAAGCATCCATAGAACATATATTCAACACATTAATAACAACATTTAAGATTCAAAAGAACATGATCTCTACACATTAACACCAACCTTTAGTCATCAAATAAGCCATTTCCAATGGCATAACACAACACAACTCTTAACTCCACCAACATTTAGACATCATTTAACCACTTTTTAAATCTCTACAACACATAACCCTTACACAACCAATATAGTAACCAACTACAATGCAATATAAACTCATTACAATAGCATAACTAAGCATGAAACAAGCTAAACAAGGCAAACACTAAAATGTCACCTTTGCTGGAATTTTTGGAAAATAATCAAAATTAACCCCAAACTCCATCAAATTCACACCAAAGCTATGAAATCATACCATAAACACACACACACACACACACACACATATATATATATTCATAAACACCAAAGCTAGCTCAAATTCTCAACTTCCAAATATCAAAGTTAGGTTATAACACTTGTATTGCCACAAACAAGCTCTAATGCATATATATATAGTTCTCAAATCACTTCTTTAACATATATTCATGTCCAACTACCATTTATAACACATATATATGAATTTTCATAAATCAAAGTAAGCAACAAACATGGAAGACTTGAAATCCCTCACCTAAAATTGTAGAAAAATGCTAGAAATGACAAGAACAAGCTAGGTAGAACAAAGATTGAGCAACTTCTACTTTGAATTGGCCTAAAAATACAAGTTTTTTTCTTAAAAAAGATCAAAACCCTTGTTTTTCTATTTTCCCTCCTTTTTTTTTCTCTCTTGGCCGACTCTTCTAGGCTTTTCTAGTTTTCTTGGTTTTTTTGTTAAGTGTATAATATATATGTATAACGTATATAATGCAATATGGTCAATAATAGTCAAATAAGCTAAGTCAAAGATAGTAAAAAATGCTTGGCTTTGTTAAATTTGTCTATGTTTATATATGTATATATATATGTATATGTATATGTATATGTATATACATATACATATACATATATATATATATATATATATATATATATATATATATATATATATGTATGTATATATATATATATGTATGTATATCTATATGTATATATATATATATGTATGTATATATATGTATATATATATATATGTATGTATATATATGTATATATATATGTATATATATATATATGTATGTATAATATATTTAAGAGTCAAAATAAATCAAATATGGTCAAGCATGGTTGGCTAGCAAAATTAGTTCTATGTTAAGTCAAATAAATGCACATAATATTTCAAATGACAATTAAAATAGATAAATGCACATATTATTCTCAAATGATGTTTAAAGTAAATAAATGCACATAAAATGCATGCTCATGTCTCACATTAATAATGCAGGAGGGGAAAGAAAGCCGCAAGGTGTGTTACGCCAAAGTTTACAAGGTGACCCATAATAAAGGAAAGGGTGATGGTCTCCAACACTCTGATGTAAAGGTTGTTGAGACGATGGTAAGTATTTGTATAATGTATTAAATTACACATATATTTAATTTAATAGGAATATTAAATATTTCAAAATTTTGTCTTTATAGAAGCATTATGAGGAGATGCTCAAGCAATGTGAGGTTGTGAGCCAAGTAGATCCTATGATGTGGCCCGTTAACCCCAATGAGGTCTTCTATGAGGCAATTGGTGGGTCCAAGAAGGGGCGCGTCTATGAACTCGGCTAATAGGGGGTCCGCGCCTGCACACGATGTCCCCACCATTAATGCCCTCACACTTACGTAGCGGTATGTTGATACTGCAGTCAATTAGGTGATAGAGGCCATGAGGCAACAACTTGAAGAGTAGTGACATGCGCAAGAGCCAACGCAGCGTTGGTGCAACATGCAATGGCCCTCGTGATGCAGATGCAAGAGAAGATCTCCTGACTAAAAGAAAACCCCTACTATGTGAGCGAGATCAGCAAGATAATCGATAGATTTTAGTTTTTTTGTAAATTTTAAATATTAATTTTGTACAATATTTTAGATATTTTATAAATAATAATTTGAACATTTAATTTTTATTATAAATATAGATAATTAATTGGCGACGGAAAAAAGGGTAATAGAGTAGCTACGGAATGTGGGCGACAAATTAGCGACGAATATTAGACGTCGGAATAGCTACGGAAGGTGGGCGATGAATTAGCGACAAATATTGGACGATGGAATAACAATGGAAAATGGACGCCAAAATGGAGATGAAAGTTAATAAAATAATTTAAAATAAAAAATTTATAAGGCGACGAAATGGTGACAAAAATTAAAAGATCGTTTAAAAATAAAAAATTAATTTGACGACAGAAATAAATAAAATAAAATTTTAATTGGGCTACTGATTGGCGATGGACAATAATAAAATAATTAAAATTAATTTGGCGACGGATTTTAAAAAATATATATATTTATTAATCTTCAAAGTTGGCGATGGAAGGACAACGAAATTTGAGTTTTGCCACGAGCCTTGAGGCGACAGACGGTTTTCTATCGACCGTCCTTTTTGCCATCACTGTCTGTTACCCTCTACATTTTTTCTTGTAGTGCCAGTGGTGCGATTGTAAATCTTGGGACTTTGATGGCAAATTGCTTGCCTAACTGTATTTTGACATTATGTGCAGTTGTGCACCATGGAATGGTTCGTTTTGTACCATTTTAAAAAATAGTAGATAACTTGCTTACTTAGCCAAATATATATATATATAGTTGTTGACGAAACATATAGATCGACATTGTGGATTCTCGTTGAATGGTCTATCGCTGATTGAATCTAGTTGTCAACTGCTATATGCGAGCCGTCATATTAGCCTCCTACGGTGTCAACTCCCCAATTAAATCTTTGTTAAGAGTTTCACATGGTGAACTAAAGAGCAAATAGAATGATTTCTCTCACATGGAAAGATTACAAGAATAATGAGCAATTAATAAACATGTGTAGGCTCAAGATCCAATAGGTTAAGCTTTTGGGTCAATAGTTGAGTTCTACACATAGGTGTTAAGGCCCATTTATTTTTCGGGTAACTTTGGGCTCGCCATAACAAATTGGTATCAGAGCCGATAGTTTATAGGTCTTGGCTCAGACTCATTAAAAATTATGGTGGACTATCGTGATGGACTTGAAGGGAAACTTTATAACATATGAATCAAATTCTACGATTATAAGAATAACGTGGAAACATTCATGCATGGATCTTTAAAATGAATAAAGCATGAATAGCTACTTGAACATCTAAAAAGTTAATAGTTTAATCATAAAAGCATATAAAGTTTTCAGGAATACCTTTATCGCGAAGAACGAAAGAATAAAACTTTACCTTTGCTGAAGAACAAGCTTCCCATGCCCAGAAGAAGCTTTTTGCTCCTTAACTCTGATCTTCCCCTCTATACCAAAATCCTAGCTTAAGTGTTGATCAAGTTGTGGGACTTGATCTTGCTAAACTAAACTAAAAGAAAAACTATTTCAAGTTTTTTCAAAAGTTGAAGCTTACTCATGAGAGAAAGAAAGAGATCTCAAAGGAGATGGTGCAAATGTAGAGCTTCGGATAGAGGCCTTTATATAGGTGAAAATATGCAAGGTAACACTATCTGAAAACAGAATCCAAAAGAGTAAAGGATTAGGACTTTGAATTATCATTTAATTCCATAATACAATGGAAATCCTTTTCTACCTCAGTTTTCCTCCATGTGGCCGCCTTACCCATGGATTAAATGCCCCAGACCCATCACCCTATCTTGGGTCGCTTGCCATGGGCCCTGGCTCAGCCCATATGTTCTAATTAATTATTTAATTAATTCCAATTAATTTACAAAGTTCAAATCCAGTCTACTATTTAAGAATAAAGTCTTTCTCCAATTATGAAAAAACTATCTTGAATATTTAGTAGCTTTTAGACTTTAATTAATTAATTAATTAATTAATTATTATTTAATAATTATTTAATCTAAAATTCAGCCAATAATCAAAATAGAAAAATCTATTTATGATTTCTAATTGCCAAATGATTAAATCCTCTCTTCAATTTAATGATTTTTTATTTAGTAAATACACTTATAAGGTAAAAAGCTAGAAGGAGGACCAAAGACATAATTATCATTCCACTAAAAATGAAAAAATATTCTCGCTAGTCTCCTAGCAATATTTTGTTATTTTAACCTTAGTCTATTCCAGTAAAAGACTATGGCTGCACACCAAGATAATTATTGTATGAACATGAGTTAGTCAATAATATATGACGTTCAATCTTTAGACCAACTAAGTGATAATGACCACACTACCCTCTATACTCATTCGTAGCCATAATTATCCTCCGGATGCTATCCACTTGACCAAGGGAGCGACCCTCAAGTGTAATAACCAATACACCATGTATTACTGTGCGTACAGATTCAGGATGATCAACCTGGATCATTTTAAGGGAGTGATTATTGTATAGATTCCTTATTTCATATGCACGTCCCTTCTAACCAAGTCCAGACACCCAAATCATAGAGCTATTGACCCATATAGAAGATCTCACCCATAGTGACTAAAAGTGCAAGAACTCGACTTCGTCAATTCTTCCATATATGCTCAAGATTAAAAGCACTAACCTACTTAGAAGCTTATAGGTATAAGTGACCTGTTTCTTTAATAGTACGTATTTAGAGTATTACACCTACAGTGACCCGTCCAATACATATACATGCATAAGTGAAGTAAGTATAGAACCCTATCCATGATCAAGGTAGATCACCCTATTATAAAAGGAACTTATTCACAATAACTTCTACTATAGTAGAGTGTTCAACTTTACTACTTAGTTATGGACTAAATAGTTCTACTTGACAAGTACCCATGACTTAGACCTTCTATATGTAACCACCGTACCTAAGTCAACACTTGAAGCAAAGACCTTATAAACATATATATATAATAGTCAACTACATAAGAGAGAAACATGCTCATAAAAGTAAGATGACAGTAATTATGCATTGCAAACATTCAGATATATCAATGATAATGTGCTAATGGTCTTTTGGGTATACCTATTCCCAACAGACTCCCACTTGCACGAAAGAGCACTAGGTTACGCTACGTAACAACTTAACCCTCACTGACTCAATATCTACAAAAGAGACCTTCTTCGAAAGAGCCTTAACAAGAAGATCTGCTAAGTTACTTACAAAGGGAACTCTATTTATCACTACGTCTCCTTTATGGACGTATCCCCAGAGGAAGTGATACATTCTCTCAAAGTAAACCTTTCCTACGATTCTTTAACTCTTTATTCAAGTGCTAGTTTATTATGCTATATGCTCAGCCCAGTAGATTAACATATAGTCTTTCGTTCTTCGAAGATACTTGAATATATGCTTATACTACTACCTAGTGATCCTGTCCTATGTTTGATTGTAGTTTGGTTCAGTACACAACATGATGAATATGAGACTTCCAATTGCTGACGCATTTGGAATCCGTCTCATGCCTACTTTCTCATAAGATATTTTAAGGCTCTGATTTCTGGAAAGTGTAACTTCAAGCTTGGAGGGAAACAAACCCTTCTTGGAGCTTTACATGTTAAACTTAACCAAACATCTCCTCAATCAATAGGATGCAGTCCATATGAAGATAAGTAATACAACAACGTTACTATTCTCTATCTTGTACATGCATAGATCATCAATGTTCTGCTTAAAATCAAAGACTTTGACTACTACATTGAATGACATGTTCCATGTCCTAGATGCCAGCTTAAATCTTTAGATGGACCTTTAAAGCTTATTGACCAAATTCTTTTGGTCTTCCGCAATAGATTTTCCTGGTTTCTTTATATAGATGCCTGCGTTAGGATATCCATAAAGGAATTCAATCCTGACGTTCATCTGTTATATCTCGTAGTCACAATGACAAGCGATGGCTAAGAAAATCCTTGTGGACTTTAGCATGGCTTCTGGTGAGAAATTCTCCTCACAATTGATATCGTCTTCTTGAGTGTATCATTTCTGTCACCAGCCTAGCTGTCCTGTCCATTCAACTCTTACTCTTGTAGTCATTTTTTGCACACCAAGGGTTTTACCCTTTTCTAGTGCAACTGCAAGGTTCCAAACTTTGTTAGAATACATGGATCCCAACTTAGGTTCCATTATCTCGTGCCAATGGTTAGTATCTATGTCCGTTACTGCTTCATCGTTACTAGTGGATTTGTCAACCTGTTTGAAGACTGCCTCGAAACACTCTCCATAGTATTAATCTAGTTGTCTTAATATTCTCCCACTTCGACAAGGCTTCGGTGTACCTAAGGATTTTGCTGCTTCGTTTATAGGTGCAGGTGTAATGGAAGTCTCAGAAGTGATTTCCTTATGTGTAGTTTTTGGATTCAACTCTCGATGAATTACACCACCATCCTCTAAGTTTCTAGCATGGTACTTATTAGCACCCTTTGCTCCTTAAGATAGTTGAATATTCCACCACTTGTTCCTTTAAAATATTATGTGAAGTGACACATCTTAGACTTAGGTTCCTTACTTGGATGCGGAGCTTCTCGGTACATAAACTGGACACCCTTCTATGTGGATATGCCTTATACTGGGCTCGTGGCCCATCCACAACTCACAAGGTGTCTTAGGTACTAATTTAGAAGGCACTTAGTTTAAGATGTCTGTAGCCATTTCTAAAGCTTGTCCCAAAACCGAAATGGGTAGAGTTGTGTGACTCATCATGGATTTTACCATATCTAGTGGAGTTTGATCCATCTCTTATATACATCATTCTGCTGACGAGTGCTAGGTGTAGTCCACTAAGACAATTCCCTTTTGTATATGATTAGCTACAAACCCACCCGAGAGGCACTAAAAACCTCCTTGCTCTAGTGTGCTCATGGGTCCACCATACACATTAGTGTGCACCAATTCTAATATTATTCTTGTCCTATGTTACTTGGAAGAATATGACCTCTCGGCCACATTTTCTTCTAGACAAGATTCATACTGAGTCTATGGTTCGAGATTTAATGAGCCCAAAAGCCAATCCTCAATCAACCTCTGAATCTATTCAGGTTTGTACGATCCGAATCATAGGTTGCATAAGTACAACTCATTAATGGATGAAATCTTTCTTTTCTAAGAGGAACTTGAGTATTCAGAATCTACATAATTGTAAATTGGAAATAGTCGGATAGAGATAGAATAAATATATCATGTATACTTTCAGACTTATAAAAACCTTTTCTATTAATAGTAAAACGAAATGAAAGTTTAACAAAAATAACATTTTTAAAACAAATATCAAACAAAACTTTCTCATGTCTGGAATATGATAAATATTATCTTATTCTAAAAAGTATCACTAAATAATAAAACAATTATTCCAACTGCAGCTGTGATGACCGAGATCTTCATCGTGGCTCATTAACTGTTGCATACTCTATTTGTGTATTAAAATGTGCATTTATTCACTTTTTAGTAAAAGTCACTATTCACAGTGAAAATCGACTGCTCTATTTTTCTGAAATTGTATTTTTTCCCTGTTATATAGCTTGTAAGAGGAATGAAAAAAGTGTTGTTTTGTGTATTCGATGTTAGGAGTGTGCATTTAGAAAATAAGTTTGGGTATCGTATGAATAGTAGAATAGTGGAAATATTTAGTTACTAAACTAGTTAATTTTAATTGCATTTTTAAGCTAAAATTTGACTTGGACTTGCATTATTTTTTACCCCAAATCAGGCCACATATTAATATATACCATATATAAGCCAAAAACACCATAAAAATGCATAAAATTATGCCAAAAGTCCTAAAAAATCAGCCAAAATAAGACCTACGGGAATAGTAACTTTTTAAAAAAATTGCTCTAGTTCTTGCTATTGTATGATCCTCTAAGCAATCTACAAGTGGTTTAAGCTTCTCCAAGTCCTAATCTAGCATCTTAAAGCAATTGGTAAGAGATTTAGGCATTTATATACATTTTTCATATATATGTCTTAACTTTAATTTTAAGATTTAATGTTATATTGCCTATAAATACTTGTCTATACTTCAATTGCTCTTATTTATGATTAAAGAACACTCTTTTATAGTTAGTTGAAGTTGTTATGATTGAAAATGGAGAAATGCATGTTGAAGAAGATGATGAATAGTGAAATTATAGGGTTTTGCTATAAATTGCTAATTAGATTGATTTCATGCTTCCTTCAAGTGCTAGAGATGCTAAATAACGTAGAATTACCATTTTATGAACTTAGATTGCCCAAAATTTGAGTGAAAATGCATAATTGGCTTAGTTTACAAAGGGATTTCGGGTGTAATATAAATCCGGGTTGATTTGAGTGATATATTTAGTGTTCTTAGGGTGAGGAGGTGCTAAATATGCGGTTATGGCGCTTAATTAAGCATCAGTTAAGGTACTTGTAGTTATAACACATAAAGGGAAACGGGACTTTTGCGGTAAATGCAGATAAATGGATGGTTTTAAGAGTCCTAGGAGTGTCATAATGTGTAACTAGAAGAATATAATAGCTCGATTGAGAATCTTGAACCTTGCATTTCGGTTTAAAGCTAAATAGCATAGGTTAACAAAGGGAAAATGTGGGAATTAAAAGTTTTGACACTTGTGTTGACTTGTAATTGCTTATTGTGTGTTTAAATGCATTTCTAAAGTACACTTGAGCTATTTGTAAAGTTTCGTGGAAAATGTGTTGATGACCCCATTTGTGCACATATAGTTAATTTCATGTTTAATGCTTAATCTTGTTATAATGTTTATATTGCTTGTATTTTGTGTTGCATGAGTGAAGTTATGCTTAAGACTTGTACACTAGACTACTAAAATGGTTACTTAGAACATATGTTAAGTTAAAGCATATAAAGTGGCATCTTATTAAAGATAAAATTCTAATAGATATTGTATGCTAAATGAGTGAGACCATAAGTTAGCTAACCTAGTGGATAATTGATAAATGTTGTAATTAAAGAATAATTGAAGTAATGTTTGGTCTTAGGTACAAGGTGATTGAGAGTGATGTCAATACAATCTTGCATCTTGGAGCTCGATAGAGGTGAGAGAGTTTTCATTCTTTTGTGCATCTTAGTTTATTTTATTGTTCATAAACTGTGGAGTTTAATATAATTGCTTATACTTATGTGTACCTTGTTAAGAATTGAGTGAATATTCTTATCTCTTGCTTATATTGTTATAATGCTTATATTGTAACTACTTGTGAGGGCGGCCTACTTTGTCGTCCCTCACTTGTGATTACTTGGTTCTCGTAAATGTGATTCGGGTTGCGCAACCTTCTCGGATATGGTAGGGTCAAGAAACTCCGGGCAGTATCGGGCTATCGGTCTAGCTCGTCTACCATGGTGCCTATTCCCTTTTTCACTGAGGTATACTCCTTTACCTCAGAGACGTGGTTCACCTCATTGAAGCATACAGACCTACCTCGGGAGAAATGGGTCATAGGATTGGGGTACAACCTTTTTAAATGTTTTTAATGTTTTATTCAATAGTCTTTCTAACTTGTATTACTTGGGTTATTTGTTTAGTTGTTGCATTTCACGAAATGATTTTCAAAAATCCCCACCTACCTGTATCCCCTCCCTCACTGAGTAACTTTAGTTGCTTATTCCTTGTTTTTAACATGTTTCAAGTTAGACTACTTGCTGTGAGGCTTGTTTGCTAAATCGGTGTGCTGGTTGTGGAAGATTGTGTTCACGATCTATTTATGGTTTATTTGAGACTTTATGGTCTTGTGTATGTTTGTATAATTCCATAAGGAGTGTAATTCTGCACAAAGTCCTGTATAATTAATAGTTAGAAGACGACATGTAATAACTTAAAAATTGACTTTATTGTCTAAGTAGCCTGCATGCTTGTGTGAATTGAAATGAAAGATGATTGGAAGATTTAACCTTTAAGAAGATTGAGTAGAGAGTACTAGAGTGGTATGATAACAAATCTCATGATTTAGAAATTCTATGACTTAATACATGCTTGTTTGTGAACTTTTGTGGGTTCCAAGGCTTGGATGGCCTTGAGGAGTTTGTTGTATGTGATGATGGAGGAAGTTGGGAATTACGGAGGAGGTTGGACTTTGATTTTGAGGTTATAATTGTTTGTACAGATTTTGAATTGTCCTATAAACAGGGGAGACTCCGTCCGTTTCTCCTAAATTTGCGTGCCCAAGTTTGAAATTGGGTTGAGAATAGCATGATCAATAGATGTCCAAGTTCCTTAAGGGATCAGGGCGTCACAGTAGCAGCCTAGACCATCGCTCCAACACCAACCTTCAGAGCAAATCTACCTTTACTTAGGCTTTTCGTTTCCTGAAACCCTTACATGGTAATGCAGACGCAGTTAGTGGTTCTAGAATCTACTATCCATGATTATGTAGAATCAACCACCAAACTTGTTTCAATGACATAAGTAAAGTTCGTACCTTTGTTTTTCTTGGCTAGGTACTTTGGGCAGTCTTTTTTCCAATGACCTTTTTGGCCACACTCGAAGTACTTTCCCTTGGGCTTACCACCTGCAGCCTTTTTCTTCTTCTTCTTCTGCCCATTACTAGGTTGGCATTTGCTTTTACCATTTCTTTGCTTCTCTTTCTTTCAAAACTTCTTTCCTTTCAGGTTTTGTTCAAAAGAGAATGCATGGGCCATATGGCCTTGATCTTTAGGCCTCATGATTGCCTCAATTGCCTGAAACTCCTTCATTAGCTCAGTGAGCCCCATATCCATCTTGCTCATGTTGTAGTTGAGCTTAAATTGGGAGAAGGATTCAGGCAGTGTTTCGAGAATCATGTCTACCTTACTTTCATTGTCAATTTGGGCCCCCCAAAACTTATGCGAGGTTAAAGTTGTCCATTATCTTGAGAGCGTGTTCGCTTACAAATGAACCCTCTGCCATCTTGACTATCATGATCTCCCTCATTGCAGCTTGCCTTGCATGCAAATTTTTATTTGAGAACATCTCAGTTAATGAGGTCATGATTTCTGCAACAGTGGCTTTGCTCACATGTTGTATCAACAACACGTCAGACATTGAGGCTAACATGTAGCACTTAGCCATGCCATCTGTCCTTTGCCACTTGTCATGGGCCCCCTTTTCGGCATCAGTAGAATCATGTCTCAGTTGAGGGCAAGGCTGAGTCAAGACATACTTGTACCTATCTGTAGTGAGTACTATGTCTAGCTTCCTCTTTCAATCACTAAAGTTCGGTCTAGTCAGCTTATCATTCGAAAGAATAGCCGACAAATGATTGAAAGAGCATGTCATATTCTCTGGATATTTATGCAACAAAATTAAGTTTGAGCAAATTATGTAAGACATATATATATATATATATATATATATGAATGGCATGCATGAAAATAAAATTATAAGAATTCATGAATGCAAGTGCACAAACATAGATAACCCTTTTAACTATGACTAGTGCCCTAATGATTACTTTTATTACTACTAAGTTTGGCTACTAGAGATCTGATAGCACTTACTCCGTAGGGAGGTTACTACATATTTCGAGTCGAGTGTAAATAGCACTCCTTATGGGATTTCTTAGATAATTCAGACTTGAGCCTTCGTAGGGAGGTTATTCTTATTAATATCTATAAGGTGATCTATAGCCTAGAACCCTACCATAGGGTGGTCGCTCCACTAACATCTTTTATATGAATTCTCAATTTTAGATCAAGTTGCTAAGTCTAGGAATAATGTCACCTTTTGTAAGAAGCATATTGTCACGCCCTAACACTACCCCACTTATGATCAAGTCAGGACGCAGCGGAATTTCTTGGATTATAACTTCTGTAATATGGATAACAGAGCCCTAAACCGGTTCAACTCCAAGCAACCCACAACCAACAACAACTTCAACAAACCACAAGACAACCAAAACATTTCATATACTAACCAATCAACATTTAAAACAAAGTATAATGCCTCCGTCTCAACCATTCAAGACAAACTATAATAAACATATTCAAAATAGATTACTAAGCTAGCTTATCAATATATACATAACCAAAATAAACCAACTAAGCTAGCATTAGATACAAACCACTAACTTCAGTAAACTTCAACATTACAAACTCCAAGTTTGATACAATACAACATAAACATAAGCTTAAAGACAACATGTGAGACAATCCAAGTAAGCACTCAAGGGTGAGGCTTTGGCACATAAGACTCATCAATATAAGGCCCAGTCTCAACTTCCTGAGGTACATACCCTGGGTCCTGCTCAGGCTCACCTGAAAGGTTAGCAAAGATGGTGAGCTTATCCGTCACCAAAGCTCAGTGAGGGTTCAATAGGAGGTTTTGAAAATGTTTTCATGAAAACCCTTTCGAAAACACCCTTGGAAACAATGATGACAATTAGGCAACAACATATCAAATAAAGTAATATAAGTAACCAAACAATAAGGATACGATAACACTTGTTGATGTAGCACCTTATACTACCATCACGAACTCAACCGATTTCTTATCTCATCCACTGATACATTCCGGAAGTACCCAAACTAGACCCACACCCCATGAACATTCTCTGATCATGCAGGAAAGAGGATAGAACATGATAGTTGTGTCAATGCAACCCGGCAAGCCCAATACCACCTGAGGTGACATAACCCTATCATGCCTCACAACATTTATCACTTAACACTTAACATTCTAAGAGAACAACAAAATAGGCTGTCTCCCGACACTACAACATTTACAATCAACAACTCAACACTTAATAACACTTAAGACAACTTAGTTAGATAACAAAATAGGTCATCCAAACTCAACACACTCTTCAACATTAAAGCAACCTCGAGCCTACTTAACACCAACTCAAGTTCCAACTACACAAACAACGCAAGACAATTCAAAACAACACTCAACTAATTCAAAGAAACATAACCCCAACTTTCTAACAACATAACTCAAAATCTAACAACCAAACAACCCCCGAACCTTCTCCTGTCACTTAACCACTTAAGCAAGCACCTAAACCACCTCGAGAACCACCCAAAAGACATCCAAAATAAGCCCAACAAGCCCTTGCATAGGTGGCTGAAATTTTCAGCTTTTAAACCAACTATCAGTTTAACATTTTTG
This sequence comes from Ehretia macrophylla, assembly GCA_037974665.1. NCBI lineage: Eukaryota > Viridiplantae > Streptophyta > Magnoliopsida > Boraginales > Ehretiaceae > Ehretia > Ehretia macrophylla. Next base: position 53,419,385 of record CM075771.1, on the reverse strand, counting down.
CATTATAACATTGCTACTCTATGCTATACAAGCTCATACAAGCATATACAACTTATAAACAACTAATACAACAAGAATCAAAGTAAATATTAACTAAATAATCAAAATAAAACATATAAAATAAACTATAACAATCTACCATTTAAATTAGCTAAAATCACACTATGTTAGTCTACAACACTTAACTAACAACAATCATAAGTCAATTTAACTATACAACAACTATATATGCAATATCAAAATTTTGACATAAACTTTATGTTTGAGATTTAGTTTTTTCCTCACCTTTGATGCAAAGAAAGGTTGCAAATAGGTAGAACACAAGTTGAATAAGCAAAATCAAGCTTTGAATGGAAAGATTTGGCTTTGAATCAAGTAATTTCTCTTCAAAAATGGCTTGAAAACCTAGAACACTATTTCTTCTTCTTCTCCAAGGGTCACGGAAATGTGTGTGAGAAAATGAGGTGTTTTTGGCTGATTTTGTGTATATATTATGCTTAAATGAAAAGTCAAAACAAGATAACAAGTGAAAGTTGGTTTCTTTTTATTTTAAAAGGCAAATGACTAAGTTAACATTTGATTTTGATTCATTTTTCATGCATGTCATCCTAGGATTATTTAAGATAATAAAATATTTATTTTTAATATATACTAGGTCAACAAAAGTCAACGCAAGAGCCGATTTTAGCATAAATCACTATTTGACTTAAAAACGTTACTTTTCCTCCCGAAAGTCTACTTTAAATTCCTAGTTTGTTTTAGAATTAATTTTTATCAAATCACGGGTCAATTAATAATGGATGACTAGTTTTTAGAACGTTTAAAAGATCACTTTAAAAAATTTAGCGGAAGAGTCATCAAATGCTACTTAAAGGCACTTTAAATGAGTTTTGCATATGAAAGTTTTATGAATGCACATATATCATGTAATATGAGTAGTAATCACATACATTAATTCAAATAGCATATAAACAAGTCAAAACACATAATTACACATAAAGGAAAATTCGGGGTCTCACACATACCGCATGGTAAGGCGAGATGACATCACCCTTTAACATGATCTAGATATGGAAAGCCGTGGAATTTCCTAGTTTCCTCTCCCACTCGATTATTTGGACTAAGGGTTTCTCCTTATGTGATTTTCTTCAATACTTAATTCTGGTTTTTCCCAAAAAAACTAGATTAAAGCCTATAATCATTTTGTCTAAAACCTTCAAGTATAATATTTAAATCACATAAATCTAATTCGGGCTATAATCCTAACCCTAGGTAAGGATTTTTATAAGTCTCTAGTCAAGTTAAGGTTTCTAAGGTAAACTAGTCATCTTAATATTTTTCTTAACCAATTCCAATCTCTAATTTAATTAATCTATAGACTTTAATATTTCTAGTCTAATATTTTGATTAATTATTTGGCTTGACTATCAAGAACTTAATTTTTATACTTATAGAATTGCCTATAATTTAATCCTATAAGGTAATTTTAGGGCTAAATAATTTTGTATAATTAAATAAAAATAAACTAATTATGTAAAAACACATAATTGAACAAAATTGATTTTCTAGCATTTAAAAAATAATTAATCGTAAATAACTCTCATAAATAATATTTTACACTTTGCTAGAACAAAGTATCCGTAAAATTACTCTATATTACATTTATGCGAATAATCAACAAACAAATAAGTAAATAAATAAAGTAAAAAAAAAGTTTAACGGTGGGGTACCGGGTGGGTGACCCACGCATGACCGCACGTGGCCGCGCATATCCTCACTCATGCACCCCTACCCCTAACCTTTTTTATGTTCATTTTTTTGTTGTTGTTTGTCACAATCCTTGGTTAACATGGATTAACTTTTACAATTAAGTTGTCCAATCCAATTCCATAACCAATATTCGCATTAATATGAAATTCTAATTCCACAAGAATTTTTATCGCGAAAATTTAGGAAAACTAATTTCCATAAATTCCTTTAATTTTAGGGAGTTTAAAATGGTTTCAAAAAACTATTAGTTATAACCTTTTAAACTACTATTAAACAAGTAATTTAATCCAAGTTCAATTACTAATCCAAAATCACATGTAATTAATTCTAATAAACATAGAAACTAATAAGAACACATAATTTCATGCATCAAAAGCATTAAACAAATCTGAATTTTTCAGTGTTCTTAAATTATTTCTTAGTTTCTACTACTAAACAATTAAACTAATTTAACTATTTCATGATTTAATTCGCAGTGGCTCTGATACCACTGAAGGGAAACATTATAATGCATGAATCAAATTCTATAATTACAAGAATAAGGCGGAAACATTCATGCATAAATCTTTAAAATGAATAAAGAATGAAATAGCTATTTGAACATCTAAATAGTTTATAGTTTAATCATAAAAGAAATAAAGTCTTCAACAAATAACGTTTACTGAAGAATAAGCTTCACACGCTTGGAAGAAGCTTTTTGCTCCTTAACTCTGATCTTCCCCTTTATACCAAAATCCTAGCTTAAGTGTTGATCAGGTTGTGGGTCTTGATCTTGCTAAACTAAACTAAAAGAGAAACTATTTCGAGTTTCTTCAAAAGTTGAACCTTACTTGTGAGAGAAAGAGACAGATCTCAAAGGAGATTGTGCAAATGTAGAGCTTCGGATAAAGGCCTTTATATGGGTGAAAATATGTAAGGTAATCATGTCTGAAAACAGAATCCAAAAGAGTAAAGAATTAGAATTTTGAATTATCATTTAATTCTATAATACATTAATGGAAATCCTTTTCCACCTCAATTTTCCTCCATGTGGCCGCCCCACCCATGGCTTAAATGCCCCAAACCTATCGCCCCATCTTGGGTCGTGTGCCATGGGCCCTATATCAGCCCATATGTTCTAATTAATTATTTAATTAATTCCAATTAATTTTCAAAGTCAAATCTACTATATTATTTAAGAATACAATCTTTCTCCAATTATGGAAAAACTATCTTAAATATTTAGTAGCCTTTAGACTTTAATTAATTAATTAATTAATTAATTATTATTTAATCTAAAATCCAGCCAATAATCAAAATATAAACTTCTTTCAAAATAGAAAAGTCTATTTATGATTTCTAATTACCAATGGATTAAATACTCTATTCAATTTAGTAATTTTTTATTTAGTAAATACACTTATAAGGTAGAAGGCTAAAAGGGGGACCAAAGATAATAATTATCCTTCCACTGAAATTGAAAAAATATTCTCGTTAGTCTCCTACCAATATTTTGTCATTTTAATCTTAGTCTATTCCACTAAAAGACTATGGTTGTACACCAAGATAATTATTGTATGAACATGAGTTAGTTAATAATATATGACGCTCAGTCTTTAGACCTACAAAGTGATAATGACCACACTGCTCCTCTATTCTCACCCATAGCCAAGACAGGTTTACCAATTTGTACTATTACATCTTTAACTACATTTTTCTCCTTAGAACCTCTAACTCATAACTAACCATCCTCCGGATACTATCCACTTGACCAAGAGAGTGACCCACAAGTGTAACAACCAATACACCATGTATTACTATGCGCACAGATTCTGAATTATTAACATGGATCATTCTAAGGGAATGATTATTGTATAGATTCCTTATTAGGAATGACAACGGTTCGCATAACTGCGAAAAATGACAAAACAATAATTAAAACTGTTTAGCAAACCAATAACCATAACCGTAACTAAAACCTAACGGTTTTCAAAACCAATAACTATAACCCTAACTGTTAAGTATTCAAAAAATCGCGATTAACCATAACTGTAACCGTTTAACTAAAAATAATTAGTTTAAATAAATAAAAAAAAACTAAAAAATTGTAAGAAAAATTAGTTTAAATGTAAAGAAACAAAAAATAAAAGAATCCAAGTCAATGATAAAACTTTAAATAAATTAAATAATAATTTTATAAGCAAAAATCAAAATCAATAAGTTATGTAGAAAGAAATTCATTCTCAAGCGCCAAACGAGATATACCACTTTATTTTTATTATATATTTGTCACTTCTTGTTTTTTTTTTTTTAACATACCAATTAGGGCTCCATTTGTTTGGCGTAAAATAACTTGACAGCGAAAAATATTTTCAAAAAAAAAAAGATTTCTTGGAAAATAAAATGTTTTATGGTGTTTTATTGTTACACTGGAAAATATTTTATAGTGTTTGAATTAATAGTTAAAAATTGATTAAAATTATTATTCTATTAATGTTTTTTCTAAAAATTATTAATAATTAATCACTGTTAATAAATTAATTTATTAAAATCATTAATTTTTTAATAAAAATTAAAATAAGATAAGAATAATTAATTAATAAAGATTTTACTTAAAACATAATAAATAAATTACATTTTTTAATTAATAAATAAATAATTAATTATTAATTTCATAAATTAATATTAATTATTTAATTAATTGTTATTGATTTATGAAATTATTAATTTAAAACTAAGATAGTTGAAAAAATCATTATAAATAAATAAATACTTAATTAGATAATTAATTATTATTATGTTAATATCAATTCATTAGATTTTAATATAATCAATTATTAAAATTCATTCATTTTTATTATAAAATAATTAAAATTAATTAATTTTTATTTATAACAATTAATTTAAAATGTTTATGGGAGTGGGGTGGGGTAGAGTGAGTAAAAAATATTTTCTTTTTTCAAAAGATATGAAAACATTTTTCAGAGATCTTTTCAACTAAACAATTTTTTTTTATTAGAAAATATTTTTCAATTGACCAATTTTTCAATGTTACTAAATACCAAAAAATTAAAAAAATATTTTTAAAAAGAATATTTTACAGCAAACAAACGAAACTTAAGCATTCATATAAGCGTTAATAAATGAACGTTGAAAATATAGTGGTATCTACTATTTCTCGACTAATATTACTATGGTAAAAACCACGTACACAACAACAACATCAACAGAAAAAAAAAAAGGAACAAAAGAACAACAAAAAAAGAAGAAGAAGAAATCAACAACATTAACAGCGACTTTTGGTGCTGTTCTGAAATTCTGTTAATGACCTGCCTTTGTCCTTTACCCGCGGTTTTCAAACCGTCTTGTAGTGACACTGACACCGCTACTGCCTCTTACTCGATAGCTTTGGTGCTCCAACCGCTTACTCAAGAATTTTGGTGTTCCTATTGCTAATTGCGACCGGGACTGGAATGGAACCTCGTCTTGCCAACAAGGAAAAACCAATAGGAAAGAAGTATAACAAGTGGCAAAGCAACGCATGCCAAGGTGATAAGCTTTGGCCAGAGTGGGAAAGGCATGGCAATCGCTAAAAAGAACGCGACGATACCGCAGAGAAAACCGAACGGTTCCAGCATGTGTTGGAAATGAAAACCACTGGAAATATACGTAGATATAACAAGAGCAATCAACAAGAGGATCAACGCGAAACAGATCAAGTAATATGTTACCGGAAGACTTTGGTGGGTTCTTTGGACTGTTCGAAGGCACTGAGCTGCGGTGCCAAGCGCTGCAAAACAAGATACGAGGACTCGAAATAACCATTCTGTACTGCCTGAGGCAATGAGAGGCTTAACTGTCCTCTCAGCAGTCTGATCGGTTGCAGACTCGTGGTTTACGTCTGGTGCCAATGCTGATGCTGGTACAACCGGTAATTGTTCGTTCCGCCCTTGCAAGTAGTCTTGGATGGCTCTCGTCATTGAGAGAACTGAATTAGCAAAACGACTTGCTGCTGATCCCATTGCTTGCTGAAGTTTGATGGGAACTTATATGTCACCAAAACTTGGTAGACGGTAACTTAGAGGTTTAGAGGTGTATAGAAGAAGTTTAGAGGTGTTTGATACGAGAAATTTAGAGGTGTTAATTAATAGGAGTTTAGAGCTGTTTGGTAGGAGAAGTTTAAAGGGTATGAAACGAGAAATCTTGGCGGTGTTTAAAGGAGTTTAAAGGTGTTTCAAAGGAACGAACTTGCAAGTTTCTCACGTCATAACCAGCATATTTTTTCCAAGATGTTTGTAGGAATGGCAACTGTCAGTGGACTCGGTTTTAAATAGATATAATGATAAAACTAGACCTGCAAAGGGCGGTAAAATACTATTCATCCATAATTTTCAAATGATAGACATAGAAATTAGGTTCATTGGACCACTGGTGACTTACATCCACTTGGACGAGTTTTCCACTCATTCATAACGCTCAAACCTTAGAACTTGTAAATTCCAAAAATTTATATTTTCAATCTCACCACAGGTTTATTAATACTTAGTTTCTTTGGCGCTACTTCGCTCACCAGTTTGCTGTTCAGCTGGACGTTCTGGTTTGGAGTTTCTCTAATAGCGTGTGGGTTGAGCCTCTGTGAGAGATCTATTCTATTTGATGCTTCTTGGGGTTTTTTAAATTGTGGCTAGAGTGCTTCCTCTATGGCTCACAATGTTTGGATCTATCTATCTTCCTTGTCTTGCCACGCTCAGCTCCTTCGTCAAGCCACCTCTGTGGTAACTTGGATTGCTATCGCAATTCTGATAGGTTCCTTTCCTATTGTTACGTGTACTACCCTTCCCCATCTAGCATTAAAGCTGCTGATTTCGTGTGTATTTATGTGTGTTATCTTTTCTCAGGGTTCTTGTTAGGTTCAATGTTTGATTTGAGCTCAATTATCGTTGTATGCTTACCCTGTTGGTGGGGCTATTGTACGTTTATTGTTGTGGCAATATAGTAAGACCATTTCGACCAAAAACAAAAACAAAAAAAAAACCTTAGAACTTGTAATTTATTTAATATTTTTCCTCTTTCTATACAAAGGCAGAGGACTATTTTAGAACACTAAAAAGAGTTCCAAGATAATCAATTTCTTAATTTTCACACTCAATCTTATTTGGACTAAGAACACTTCCATTGTCTTGATATTTTTTTTCTTTTTTATTTGCTTACAATTCCTAAATTCTTTTCGAATTATTTGTTTTGAAAATATACTTCTTTGGCCTATTTTTACTGTTAAAAGATGAATCTACCCTTAGCAATGTTAACTTTAACGGAAGACATTTAATGGAAGGACTAAAATGAACATTTTCCATATGTGAGGGACCAATTTGGCTTTTCCCCTTTTTAAAAAAATTAATTAAGTTAGTCTTTATTATTTTTAAAAAAAAATTAAAATCATCTCTATTTTTTAAAATTATTCAATTTAGTTTTTCTTATTTTAAAAAAAAAAATTAATTTAGTCCTTATTGTTCCAAAAGAATTACAACTTATTAAATTTAGACTGAGACTAAATTGAATTTCTTTTAGAAATAACATGGATAAAATTGATTAATTTTTAATAATAAGGAAAAATTTAAATTTTTTAAGGATTAATAAAAATTAATTAATTAATTTTAAATAATATGAATGAATTTAAATATTAGAGAAATAATAGGGTATAATATATTTGTCTTACAGTGTTTGAATATTTGAGTCTCAACCAAATGTGACACCAAACGCGCCGCACACACATATACAGTACTACTCTGTCCCCCACAAAAGGAGATCCGTTTTTTCGACCTTTATAGTCCTTGCTTTACTAACAATTCGTCAATGTCGCTTAGGTTTTCTCTTTCCACAGTTCCACTCGCCTAACAAAACATTGATACGTAAAAGAATTGAATAATTCTTAGCCAAATTTATATGAGAAGTGCTCACATCTTTATATTAGCTACGAGCTTTTTGCAAGTTTTGAGTGGCAATTAGTTGATCTTGTTCAGAATCTAATTCTTTTGAGTTAAATTCTAGAATTTTAATGGCCATGGGGAAAGAAGAAGCAGAAAGTGAAAAAAGAAAAAAAAAAAAAAAAGAAAGAGAAAAAAATGCAAATGACAAGGAAAAAAAAAAACGAAGAACAGCTGACAAAGAGAAATAAGAAATAATAAGTGTGACCAATATCAAACATTAGAGATAAAAAGTGAAATGGGGGTAAAAGACGATACAAATGGGCCGATATGGAATGATAAATTATGAGATAGGGTAAATTTCATACTTATTCCCTATTGTTTACATACTTTTTTATTGTAATTCTTAAGGTTTTAAAAGATTCATAGTGATCCTTAATGTTTACAAAAGTTATTCAAAATGGTCCCTATTGTTTAAACTTAATTGATCCTTCTTATTTTAAAAAAAATTAATTTAGTCCCTATTGTTTAAAAAAAAAATTCAATTCAATCTCTGCACGAGACCTCTATTTGGGGACTAAATCAAATTTAATGAGGAACAATAGGGACTAAATTGGTTATTTTTTAACAGTAAAAACCAATTTGAATGATTTTGTAAACATTAGGGACTAATATGAATTTTTTAGAACATTAAGGACAAACTTAAAATAAATATATAAATAATAGGGACTAAGTGTGAAATTTACCCTTATGAGATATCTCCAAAACAGAAAACTTTTCACTGGATTAAGATCTTTTTTAATTAAAAGTCATTCTAACCTTCTAACACTGTATTATAATCATTTATTTGAATTTAAAATTACATATATTAGAGGAAAAATGCTTTTGTTAAGTGAATAAATAGCTAAGATGTAATATTAGAAAGTTAAAACAAATTTCTAGTTAGGAGATAATCCAAATCTCGTCTCACTAACATGTCTCGCACTAGTGCATGACTGATGTCTGTTTAGTTGTATTGGAAAGTTTTTTCTCCAAGACTGAGGTATGATATACAGAAATAAATACGTTAGAGGACACATTCAAGATATCTGTGAGGTTGATAAGATGGATATAGCACGCTGATACTTGAACTATAAATTACCTCATCTTTAAAAGGAAGATAATTAGGGAAAGAAAGGACCCATATCCAACAAAAATTAACAAACCAATCCAACTATGAGCATTGTCACTGACTTTATTTATGCAAATTTTGGCATAAAAATTTAGTTTCTCTTGTTAAACGAGAGAGAACTATCAGGCAGAGAACTATAAGACATCGATTGATATACTGGAATGAATTTGGATAGGAATAGAATGAGCTAAGGAATGTAATGACATTGAGAATAAAATAAACTTGGGAATGATAATGACATACTTAGTATGCTCTATCAATAAAGAGTAGTAATGAGAACATCTTGTATAATATGACAAAATTGACATTTTATTATCGTATTAAAAATAAAAATAAACATGTATATAATCGTAAACAACATAAACATAATAAATAGTATTGATAATGATAATAACAACAACAAAAATAAATAATATAACAATAATAATAATAATATAATATAATTAAATAATAATAATAATAAATAAATAAATACAAAGAAAATAATAATAACAATAAAAATAAAAAATAATAATATTGGTTAAAACAACAACAACAACAAACAACAACAATAATAATAACAATAATAAAGACAAAAATAAAATAATAATAATACCAATATAATACTGATAATAATAATAATAATAATAATAATAATAATAATAATAACAATAAATAATAATAATAATAAGAAGAACAAAATAAAAATAATAATAATTTTTGTTGTTATTGTTATTATTATTATTAATTTTATTTTATTATTATTATTATTATTATCATCATATTAATATTGGTATTATTATTATTTTATTTTTGCCTTTATTATTATTATTATTACTATTATTATTATTTTAATCGATATTATTAGTTTTATTTTTATTGTTATTATTATTTTATTGTTATTTTTATTATTATTATTATTATGTGTATAAATTTTATTATTTTTATTTTTATTGTTATTATTATTTTATTTTTATTTATTTATTATTATTATTTTTACTTTTATTTTTATATTATTTTTATAATAATAATAATTATTATTATTATTAATATTATTGTAAAACAAACTATATATAAAAGTTATGTTATATGGGGTATGGTAGTCAAGTTTATTTCTAAACGCATGAGAATGAGCTAATCACATATGTTTGCTCTAGAATGACTATTTCCATGTACACGGGAATAAGATTAACTTGGGAATGGGATTCTAAATTTATTCCTTCATACCAAGCATGAAAATCGAAAAGAGTTAAGATTGTCATTCTATTTCCAACCCCATTCTAGTGTAACAATCGCTACTTAAGAATTTTCTTGCCATCAAACTTCAAATTTTTTAATAACAACAATTTTTTGAGTAATTAAAACAAAAACCTTCCATCCACATTAAAATTTTTATTCTTGCCGTGTAAATAATTTTGTAGATAAAGTAGCTAAAACCGAAAATTGAGAAAGCGGAGAGGTTGTATCGAAAATAAAACCAATTAACATTTTTCTTATATTCTTGAGTGGCATCGACAGAGAGTGTTCTAAAATAGAAGGTAAAAAGTAAATTTCAACGTATAAAATGTTGGAATATGGAAGACGCTATTTTAACATAGAGAGAAAATAAGACAAGAATATAGAGTTTTTAAACTAAATATTTATTACTATTCTATTTGGGATATTAACAATTGAAAGAAATGACCCCTATTTATAAGATTCACGAAAATCCAATACCAACTAGGATATGATTATAGGAAGTCATTATCTACTAGAAAAAAAAAAACTATCTAGACAAAAACTAAATTAAAGTTAATTTAGTTGAGTGTTAATCAAGTTTAACTACTAATACCCTTAAACTTGATTTGACTCTTGTAACTCCAAGCAGAGCTCTAAACTTGATGAACACGTCACTGTTGAGTGATTTTGTGAGAATGTCTGCAACTTGATCTTGAGACTTCACATACTCTATCTTCACTTCCTTCCTTGTGATGCATTCTCTAATAAAATGATAATGTGTGTCAATGTACTTGCTTATTTCATGAAAGACTAGATTCTGATTTGTTGTCAACATAAATCTCTAATGGTTCTTCTTGAGGCATATTGAGTTCTTTCATCAATTTTCTTAACCATAAAGCATGACAGATACATGAAGTAGCAGCTACATATTCAGCTTCACATGTAGTAAGTTTGACAATAGGTTACTTTTTGGAACTCCAAGTTAATATTGTATCTACTATGAAGAAAAGATATCCACTGGCACTCTTTTGATCATCAAGATCATAGCTCTATCTTTATCATTATACCCCACAAATTTGAAATCCTCAGAGTGGGAGTATAGAAATCCACAGTCAAGAGTTTCTATGATGTAGCGAACTATTCTCTTGGCAGTTTTCAGATGTGTATTGGTAGGAGCGTCCATAAAGCGACTCACAAGTCCTACACTAAAGAGAATATATGTTCTTGTACAGATCAAGTATCTCAAGCTTTCAATCAGGCTCTTGAAAAGTGTTGGATTTACATGCTCTTCTTCATCATCCTTTGACAATTGTACTTCACTTTCAATATGAGTGTTAACAAACATGAAATGTTCTTGGAAGTTTTTGAAAATTTCCTTTGCATAGCCTTCTTGAGAAATAAATATTTCTTCATTTGTTTGCTTCACTTGAATTCTAAGATAATAAGACTTGAGTCCAATATCAGTCATCTTAAATTCTCTTGTCATTGTCCTCTTAAAGTCTTCAAATAAACTTGGGCTGTTGTTAGTGAAAATTAAATCATCCACATACAAGCAAACAATCAACACGTATCCATTCTCATATTTGGTGTAGAGAGCATCCTCATACAAACACTTGGAGAAATTATTATGATAGAAATACTTATCAATAAGAGCTTGTTTTAGGCCATAGAGAGTTTTTTTTAACTTCAATACCTTATTTTCACACCATTTCTCCGCATAGGCTAATGGTTGTTGAATATAAACATCTTCATCAAAAAAACTATTTAGGAACACAGATTTAACATCTAATTTGATAAATTTTCTATCTATGTTGGGCTACTAGAGATATGATATCATAATGGAAGGTAATTCAACACGTGCTCATAATGAACAAATATACAATCAAAGAACGAACAGTGAAATCAAGACAACAAAGAGAGAATTTCTTTTAAAAAAAGGAATTAAAAAGGAGAAATGAAAGGGTTTTGATTGTTTTTAGTACTTTTACATAATCCTAGATATATCCTTCATAATACAACGAATGTGAAATAAAAATTTAAGTGATTTTTTATTCATAATAATTAGATCTATTATTTCTGTGTAACTTCCCGGAGTCAAAATCCAAGCCTGCAATAAATAATTAACTATTTGAATCTTAAAACAATTCATTTAAAATAATTAACTTAAATTATTAATAAACTCACAATGCCCACCTTAAAACCAACCACTCACTAATAATATAACCTACTCATGTAGGATATTATACTTTTCCCTTTTTGGTTTCTTTTAATCTAAATGAGAAACTCTCTTCTTTACGATTTTTTTCTTTCCCTCGCAGATCGTCTGAGCTTGTTTTAGGCCAAGGTCTCATCCGTTGATGCATCTGAGGCCAAACTTTGATCCGCCATCATTCTATTTGCGCATTAAACACAAACCACCAAATAAGTTACCGGAATCCCAATATGCCAGCACCCCATGAATTCTTCTGCGTTTATAGGAAAAGTAGGCGGTGATCAAGAAATTCAACGAGAAGTGGTTGCAATTTGCTAAGTAAAGATGGGGAATGGAAATTTATCAGAAAACATGGGGAATGAGATTGTTAACTAGGGTGAAACAAATACTGGTCAATGCTGTGAAATCTTGAATTAGAGAAAGAAAATACAGATGATTTTTTATCTTTATCGTATTTGATAAATAGCTTTGTTATTTTTAAAAGTACTACATTTATACTTTTTAATTTTGTACTTATTACACAATAGTCTTTTTGGCATTTTCTATCAAAAAAGTATTGATAAAATTACATAAAAGAAAAGTAAGTGACTTTCCCTTAACTGTTTTGATATTAAAGGTAAAATGACTAACACTGTTATAATTAAATTACAAAGTTATAATATTTAAATGTATTTTTTCAAAGATTGGACATGTTTATCAAATATAATAAAAATTAGGGACTAACTTAAGATATAAACACTAATAAGTGATGAATGAAAAACACTCGTATTTGGTGAAATAGTCAAATAGTAATTTATTATAACAAAAAATTTTGTGTTCAAACTACTGATTGGATTACCATTACATATATACGTATATACTAGTTGAATCTACCCGTACAAATGTACGGGCCAAACCCAATGTACATTAAGAAAATATCGTAAATAACTTCATGAGATTGTGAAAAGTAGGATAAAAAAGTCAGATGACTTCGGATAAGGAATTCACCAATAAAAAAATTAAATAATGAGAAGATATCATCATTTGGCCAGTGCTCTTGGACAATGCTTTGAGTTTTAGCAGAATATTTCTTGTATTTGAATATGTACCAAATGGGAGTCTAAGGAGCTAGATATCAAGTAAATATTTAAAAACTTACCTAGACTTTTATCTGTAATCTCCTTATCTTCTCGTACAAAAGCCAAAACTCTTTACCTTATCCTCTTCATCCATTTTAGAAACAGCGTACGTCTCATATTGATTCATAAAGATCTTCTGAAATGATTCCCCTTCCAACAACCGTAATCATTGTTTAAGTATCTGTTACTCAGTAAGAGGCTTGGTTTGACGATACTCAGCCTATCAAAACATATCTAACAACAACAAGTACTTCCATCTACAAATAGTAAAGAAAGGTTGAAGTGTGATATTATCCCCTTGGCTGGAAGGAGAACAGATGTTTTTGCAGAGCAAGGTGCTAAATCAACGCATAATCAAATATTAAGTACCTCATTATTTCCTTAATCATTGTAAGGAATATCTCAAACAATGGGGCACCATCTGCCGCAGTAGCAACCTGATTGAGAACATATTGGCCATAGTTAACAAAGGCCATACTAATGCCAATTCTCTTACAAGTTTTTGTATTACATGATCCTTTAGTCTAAATCTGTATTTAAATGAACCTCAGAATGAGTAAAAGATTTTAAAAAAATACAGAATGAATAGTTCATAAGTATAGAATTGCAAAATTAGAAGTTGAGGTTCCAGAGTAAGCAACTATACCTTTTTTTTTTTTTTGGTTCAAAAGTAAGCAACTATACCGAGGAATATAAATTCTTGCCATGTATCGCCTATGCTCTGTACTTATTTAAATAATACAACCATAAGGATTATCAGTATTTTCAGATATTCCAACCTGCCCGGTTCAAATTGTTAGAAATCGCGCATTGTATTTTAAAATTTTTAATTAAATAAAACGCAGCGAAAATAAATAAATACTCATGCATACATTCATGGTTAATTACGTAGATTATAATCATGCATAAATAATCAACTATTAAATATGCATAGGAGGATTTTAGGATTACCTTTACGATGACGAATCTATTGTAGGATTTGATCGAATCAAAGCTCTCCAATTGTGAAGTCTCCGAAAGTATCCACACGAGATCCGAATCATCAAATTAGCAAAACCCCCCACTACAAGTTTTAGAGAAAAGTATTTGCTATGAAAGATAGGATTTGTGCTAACTTTTATGTCTGTCATAGTTTCCTATTTATAAGAAACACTGGACAAGTTAGGTCTAGCTTTTGGGTCAGTCCTAAACACTGGACTTGGATTGATTAAATGATTAGACTAATATTCGAATCTAATCAGTTTTAAGTCCAATTAAATATTACACTCTTCCAATATTTAATTTACTTTTCTTGTTGATTAATTTTCGATCTCTTTTGTGTATTGATCTCTCGGGTTCATAATTAATTAGCAGCAAAATAATATTAATCCAATTAATATTTAATTAGAACTTTTCTAATTTATTTCTCGCAAGTCATGAGTGATACCTAGCAGTATATCACGACTACCCAACTAATAATGAAGTGTAAATATATGAACCCTAAGTAATTATTATGCAATCAATTCATTCTGTCTGAATTATCCTGATCGAGTCAGAGTCAGGGATAAGGTTGTCAAACTCTATTATTCAATCATATGTCCAAATCTATTTAATTAGTAACTCATGAATAATACGTGGAATGACCTCTACTATTCTACCTCGGCCAAGGATTTCTAGTTACTCGATTAATAGATTGCATAGGATCACTAATTGACAGATTCCGTATCTACATACACCTATCTGGATCCATACCGGAATAAATCATAACCACTTAGTATATTATCCAATCTTTGATGAGGACTAGCTTTGTTGCACTAGCAAATTACGGTATCCCTAACACAAGATAACCGTAGTGTCTCAAGTCTAAGGACTAATTGCACTATTACACTGTACAACGAATTATTGACCATTCCATGTAATTTGTTGTACTAGCGATCATGTCCAGTTACTTGTTCTCAATAAGAACTTATACATCTACCCTTACGATATGAGACTAATCACCCAAATCAATATCTCATATTATTTGGATGGTAGACTTTAATACACTCTTTTCGGATAAACTAACGCCCAATTAATTTATCCTATGATCGGGGACTACTTTTAGAATACATTTATGAATATAAATTCTATCACTTATATCCTTACTCTTAAGGATAGAATCTATAAATATTATTCTAAGGACTTTTATTTAAATAATTAATAGCATTAAAGATATTTAAATGAACTGCTGATATTAAATAATATAATTATTATGTCCTAAAATTGAATTTTAGAGCATATAATCCAACAATCCCCCACTTGCACTAAAGCCAGTTACCCCGGTATCTCATACATATCTTCTCAAGATGGTAATCTAATGACTGTTGAATCATTACCTTAGTCAGTGGACTAGCACCGTCAACTGTTGACGTTATTTACTGCATAATATCATCCTTCCCATAATCTCTACTCAATGTGGTAATGCCTCTTTAACGCGCTTGGATCTCTAGTTAGACCTAGGTTCCTTAGCTTGCGCTACAGCTCCATTGTTGTCACAACACTACCCGTTGACTTAATGGAAAGAACCATCCTTAGTTCAGGTACGAACTACTAGATCCAAACCGCTTCCTTTTGTTACATCTGATCCAACAATACACTCAACCTCTGGAATTTGTAATTGTACCAATATTTGAAACCTTTCCAAATAATTGTTCTTCCATTACAGGTGAGTATGAACCCAAATATGGATTTCCAATAATCCACTTAAGTCTCTCAACCTGAAACTGTAAAACTTTAAGTTTTACCTTTCTCCATATACCAAGAACATTTCTCCACTGCTTCTTAAGTGCTTAAGAATGTTCTTGATTGCTTTCCAGCGTTCCTAACCTGGATCAGACAGACATCTGCTCATAACACTTACAGCATTCATGATATCATGTCTTTGTACACAACATGACATATATAAGATTCTCAATTGCTGCAGCATTTTGAATCTTATATGTCTAGTCTCTCTCTCTTTAACAGTCTTAGGACTCACAACTGTAGAGAGATAAATGTCATGTCCTACAAGTAACCCTCTTTTAGAGTCTATGTACATGTTAAACACCTTTAACATCTTTTTGGAAAAAATCCATTAATCCTTTTGATCTATCACTATAGATCGTTTTTCAAGGATTTAGGCGGATTATCCCAAAATTTACTTGGAGAGTTTATTTGAATAACTCGAACTACTTGTGTAATAAAGGTTCATCTTCATTCTCAATAAAGTCAAACGATCTAATCGAATGTTCTGGATTCTTTAGGCTTGATTAAGTCCATAAATGGATCCCTTTAGCCTGCACTCTTTGTGACTCATCACTGGACTCAAAATATATTGGTTATCCCATATAAATGTCTTCACTAATGAAGTCATTATGGAATGTCATTTTGACATCCATCTACCATATCTCATAACAGTAGTGTGCAACTATGACCAATAAATCATAATGAATTTCAATAATTGGTGAAAAGATTTTCTCATAGTCAACTCCTTGCCTATGACAATAATCTTTCACCATTTGTCTTAAAGGTCTCCACATTTATCCATTTAAGATTTTATGGCCTCAAGCCATTTAAGCTTATGTCAAACATATCTTCTCATAACTGACAAAAATCATCAACATGATTATTGTCATCTTACTAATCTGGAAAAATTGTGAAATAATCAGTTTCTCTTGGATTGGCTTTTCTAGAATCAAATCCTAGATTTGACTTAGGTTAACTGGTTGCTTAGTGACTCCTACTGAGTCATACATTTCTTCCCATACTTTCTTTTTAGATGAACTATTCTTTCAAGAAGAAGTTGTACTTGCTAACAGACTCTCTAATCAGCAAGGGAATAAAAGTTATATCCTAACAAATCCTTGGGATAACCTGCTGATCTTATCCAATCTTACTTCCAATTTTATCAAACTTAAACCTTTAATCAAAGGCAGGATAACCCTCATTCTTAACACTTTAAGACTAGGTATCCTGTTATCTCATATCCTATATGAGATACTTAAGACTAATTTTGCAGTAACCTTATCCAAGAGATGGACTGCTGTAAGAAGAATATAGCCTCACAGGCTAAGTTACAATTCAACATAGTTTGTCAATTATAGACCATGTCCAACAAGGTTCAACTCATTCTCTCAAACACTTCATCAAACATTGGAGTACCAGAAGGAGTTAATGAAATAACTATGTTATTTTCCTTTGAGATACTATTAGAATTGAGGCTAAGAACTCTCCATGATCTCATCATTGAGACTTACTTCTCATTTCTAGTTTGATTTACTACTTTAGCTCTGAATTCTTTGAACACTTCAAACGATTCAGATCCATACTTATAATAATCACAAGTATATGTAAGGTAGCAAAATCCTTATTAGGCTATTTCGCCAAATGGCCAATATACATCCCTATGTATGAACCCTAAATATTTGTGGTCCTTTGACTTTGTCCCATAAAGGCCGATTTGGTCATTTTTAAGAACACAAGATCTACGTGTTGGGAATGTCCCGGGGCCTCAAGGGCTTACCAATCATTCTTTCACCAATTGAGTGATTCTTGTTTCTCATCTATGACTTAATCGTAAGTCCCACGATAATCTAGAGTTATCAGTATCTCTAAATCTCTCATATTACTCGTTTATCTTGTCATTATCTATATAAAACTTAATTAATCAATTTACTAGTGTCAATTCATTTATTTCCCAAATAAATGAAACACATGAACAACAATTATTCTAAAATTAATGAACACCTAGATGGGTAAACGAGAAGACGATATGTATTTATAGAGGACATCCATTTTTCTTCAAACTCTTTTGAAGTCCTTTGGATTTTTCTCTCATATTAGTTCTCATTTTCTCACAGTGGAAATAATTTCCTTTTACCGATTAAGTTCCACCTTTCCAGATCTACGTTTGATACATGACTCTCATGTCCAAAAGTTGTGTCAAATATATTCACACGAAAAAATCCATTATGAATGAAAAGAGAGAAATAAGAATTAACTTTGAGGATTAGATTTGTCTGCATATGATGAACCACGAATAAACTCATGGACTCAAGATACTCATCCTGAGAACACATGCTCTCAAATCAATTTCTCTAGTTATTCTTTGGAACAATTTTCTAGATATTTCATATTTACCACTAGATATCTCATACCTAGTTGTCTTATCTTGCTTACTTCACAACTCTTGTAAGTAATTAATGATAGATACATTATCCATGTTCTCTTGCTTCTCTTTGACAACTTATTTCAGCATTTAGAACGTGTAGGAAAAACGAACGGAGTCTCCCTTATTTATAGGACAATCCAAAACCTATTCAAGCAATTATAACCTCAAAATCAAGTCCAACCTCCTCTGTAATTCCCAACTTCCTCTGTCATCACATACAACAAATTCTTTAAGACCATCCAAGCCTTGGAACTCAACAAAGTTCGTAACAGGCATGCAAACGACTAAGTGATAAAGTAAAACAATAGAAGTTATTACAAGCCCACTAGCATCTAACCATCAGACAAGACCAAAACTTTAATAATACATTTCTTAAGACAACACAAATACATACAAGATCATAAAGTCTCAAATAGAATACAAGCGTAACAAAATCACATTTTTCCATGTCCAACACACTGATAGAGCAAACAGACCACACGAAAGAAAATTCAATCTCCAACTCTTCCTGAAACATGTTGAAAAGAAGAATGAGCAACCAGAGTTACTCAGTAAGAGATGGGATACAGTAAAGTTTTCAAAAATC
Organism: Ehretia macrophylla; assembly: GCA_037974665.1. Lineage (NCBI taxonomy): Eukaryota > Viridiplantae > Streptophyta > Magnoliopsida > Boraginales > Ehretiaceae > Ehretia > Ehretia macrophylla. Next base: position 53,400,261 of record CM075771.1, on the reverse strand, counting down.
ATTTCGTGCAATGCAACAAGGATAATAACACAAGTTATACAATATAGCAAGTTAACTGAATAACATTAAACACGTTTAAAAAAAGGATACGGTTCAGCTTCTTTGTCTTCAATCTTGAACCACGAACCATGATCTTCGATAACAAGTGTCGGCAAACCCTTTATTCCTCTAATGGGGTACTTTGGATGTACCTCGATCCTATGACTCATTCTCCCAAGGTAGGTCTGTATACCCTAACGAGATGAACCACGCCTCTGGGGTAGAGGAGTATGCCTCAGCAAGAGAGGGAATAGGCACCATGGTAGCCGAGTTAGACTGACAGTCCGATGCTACCTGGAGTTTCTTGACACTACCATGTCTAAAAAGGTTGCGCAACCCGATACGAATTCGAGAATTCACGAGATATCATGAGGTAATCACAAATAAACACGAGAAATCACAAGATAGCAAGTAAATAGTACATATAAACTTATCAATTAAACTAAGTCATATAATCTAAAAGCAATAAAATAAGCTAAGATGCACAAAAAGAACGAAGTCTCTCTCACCTTTACCAAGCTCAACAATACAAAACTGCCTTCAATCCTCTCTTACACCTTGGACAATCAACCAAAATATTCTTGTGGCTATGATTATCCCATAACTTCCTAGATGACATTAATTATATTAATATCTAACAAAATGGCCTTCATAACAAGCTCAAGCAACCACCCCTCTATAACAACCATTAATAACCCAATATTCGCATAAAAACAACAACTTACATATATAAGCAATTAAACTCACAGTTTCAACCCATTCAATTCTAAATATTTGTACAAGAATGTAGCTTATCCAATACATTATGCTCATAGCTCCAATTCATCTACTCTCAATATGTAATAGCTAACTAGTCCAACAAGTTTAATTCACAAGAATATGCTTTAACATCTATTTTAAGTTAACCACTTAAAGACAAGAACATCACTTAAAGAAATTAAGCTAAAACACTTGACTATAACTAGAAGTACAAGTAACCATACAAGCTACTCTAAACCATTTCTTTAATCTTGCAAATGACACTAACTACACTCACATTTAACCAGTTAAACTTCATAACTAATTCAACTTCATTTATATCACAAAGGAATATCAAATTAGGTATTCAATCAAGACGACTATAATTAACACTTAAACATAATTCAACTATAAACATGACCTAAGAATCATTATCATGCTTATTCACCCAATTTGCCATTTATAACTCAATCAATAGACAAATATAGCAATTATAATAACTCAAATAACTAATTATGCAATAAGCTCAACTAATTTACATAAAGTCCAACAAAACCCCTTTAAGCTGAACAAGTCAAAACTAGTTTTCATCAAGGTTTAGTTAATCAAAGCATCTAGCTATTTCCTACTACATTTATAACACCTAAATCAAGCATTAAATTAGTTCTAAAGGCTCTATTTGCATCAATTCTAACGTGTGCATACAAAGAGCCATGAAAATTAACGTTCTTGGAATTCGATAAATTTTAACGTGGGGTCATTTTAGCAACCCAAAAACATACATCTAGCGTTAGGTTAAGGTTTGGAGCAATATTTCATGGGTCTGCGTGAATAGTGCCAACTCAAGACTTTACAAAAATGATTTCATACATACACTTCATAAACACATAAAATAACTATATAAGTGTCTTCTCCTAGTCCTAGAGGCATGATATAAAGCTTCAAAATGAATAATAGCAAGCATATATAACAATATCAATTTTGGACATAAATTACAATAGCAAATAAAATGTAATTTTTGTAAAATCCCTCACCAAACTAGAGATGTAGGAGCAAGGGAGAAACTTTTTGATAGCTTGGAATCCTTTGGAAGAACTTAGAAGATCAAATTGAGAAAAAATTGCAAGAAAAATACTATTCCTGTAATAGAATGTTTTGGCTGATTTTAGGCATTTTTGGCTTATTTTGAGCATTTTTGAGCATTTTGGGCTATTATATGTATATAATAGATGATATATGAGTAGATGAGTTTAGTTGTGGGTTTTGGGCTTGAGTTTAAATGGATTTTGGGCTTGGTTTAATTAGTAAAATGTAAGACAAGCTAATTCTAGCCCAAATAAATAACATAGTTTTTACTATTCATGTAGTATCAAAATATTTTTGTACATCGCTCAACAAATATGCAATGAACATACTTTTTGTGAACGTAAGCTAAATATAAGTTAAGTAATAATAGAAAAATATGCAATTCGAAAAATAAGATAATAAAAATTTTAGTCCGGGATCAATTTAATGTAAAACTCTTTGAATGCAAGTTTTATTAAAAGTCTTTACTGAAAATAGTTTAAATGCACATTGATCATTTTCTAAAATAGATTAATTCACCATTTTACTGTTAGCAGTCAATTAAACATGAAATTTCACATAAAATGTCAAATAAGTATTTAATAGCATGTTATGACAAGTAAGCAATTAAACAAGTAAATGCACAATTTATATGCACATGAATGATAAATGTATGCACTGGGAGTCGGACGTCACAGTAAATGTTAAATAATAGTTAAAATATTTTATTTAAATTATTAGTATTAATGTTCTTTTTAAAAATAAAAATAAAATAAAAGAAATAAAAGAAAATGAAACTACTAGTTAAATCTTAAACGCTAAAATAAACACATTCACACATATAAAATTTAAACTGGCATCAATTTATATGCAATTAAGTATACTATGATACATGTTGGGTTTGGACCGTGACAATGACTTTCTCAGATTTGAGAACAATTCTCAAAACATTGAGCTAGTCATAGAAGTTTGGTCTAGTCAAAATAGAAGGTTGGGTTCACATCCCATATTATATGTATGCATTAATTTCTAAGGATGTTAGATAATTATATTATTAACCATTTGATTTTGGTATTAAATCAAACAGTAACCCCTACTAAATTTTTTGAATCCCACACTTCTTTAGTAGAAAACAGAAAAATAATAATGTGTTTTTCTTAGTGGAATTGGGGGCCCATTTACTTTAATCCACCTCACACTTTAGATTTTTGTGAAGTTAAAATAAATAGGTGAATAATCTCTTATTCAATGTATCTCATACAAATTTCAATTATTCTTGCCTCTAATCCTTTCGACCTCACATTATAGATTTTTTGTCTCCAATATTGTTTAAGTTAAACCCATTATCTTAGAAAACTTAGATCAATGCAACACTGACACCTCACATTATAGATTTTTGGTGGTCAGCGAGAATCCAAATTTCCCACATCTTATACTTATATAGACTTAGTTCATATGTTGATACAAATAAATAACCCTTATGTGTCCATAACCAACTACTTACTTACCCAACACATAAACTAATCTATGATAATGGAAGACAATGATATAATCTTCTCAAGATTACACCATTATTAACTTAATATTTAATTTGGGAAGGTTTGCTGGTTTTTAGTTTAGGTCTCACTTCTCACATGCTTCTAATTTCAATTTATCGCATAAAAATATAGAAGCATACATGCATTCATCACATATTCATCGCATAAATAAATAAATAAATGCATAAAATAAAATGGGATGATCATGGACTAGGAGCACTATCAACCCGAGCCACTGAGTTGAATACCTAAATCAAATAAAGGGCCCACAAGATAGATTCATGGGTTGTTCCTCATCGCCTTCACAAAACTCCTTTCGCGAACTAGGCCCACTAACTCTTGATGTTTTCATCTTGATCTTCCATTACATTTATGTACATAGATTTCTAATCTAATGGGGATACATAAATGGGAATATGGATTTTACATCTTTAAAATGGGGATAAGAGGCATGTAATCCCCATTTTAAAATATTACATAAAATCCAAAATGGGTAAATAAATTAAATAATGACATTCAGTCATTCATTATTCATTCACACAAGACTAGTTCATGATCACTGTGACGCCCAAGACCTAGAGAATGCATACATCATTCATTTGCATATATTTTGTACATTTACTTGTTTAAATGTTTATTTGTGATAAATGTGCAATTAAGGGTTTAATTGTCTTTTATATGCAATTACATGTTTAAATTAAGTTTTAATATTAAAAATCCGAGTTTAATTATTTTAGTAAATAAATAAATGTGCATTTATATTATTTTCACAAAAGTTTTTAAAGAAAATTGTGCATTTTTCATTTAAAAGCCTCTTTTTTTTAAAAAAATATTCATAAGTGTTTTTGACCGTCAAATTTTTCCGATTTCTCATTTTTCCCATATTACATGACCTCTATGAGGAAGGAGAAAAATATAATTTTGTGCATAGCATCTCGAGAGTGTGAGTTACAAAATTATTTTTCTATCGTATGAATAGTAACCAACTAGTTAGTTTTTTTTTAACTAATTTAGCCTACTTGACCCATTTTTTTTAACCCAACCCAAACCCATTTATCTCTACCCAAGCCTAACCTACACTTATATACATCTACCTACACATATCATATACATATATACACTTATACATACATATCCCACAATTACCTGCACCACACAAAATAAAAACAATTAAAACCACTACATATATACACACACACACACGATTAAAACACTCCAACACACACACAAAAATTAGACACACACACACACACACTAAACACGTTTAAACACATACACAAGAAAGAAGAAGAAAAAAATCACCAAATCTTCAAGTGTGCTCTTCCAAGCTTGTAGGATTGTTTACAAACCATCAAAGAGCTTCCATCTACCTTCTTTAGCCTTGTGAGGTGAGGGATTTTTGAAAAAATTGTATTTTTGTTCAAAATTTAGTTTATGTCAAATTTTGATTTTGTTATATATTACTTTGTTTTGTGGTATTGTTGCTTCAAATACCCTTTATTGTGTATGTAGAGTAAACTTTTGACGTTAGTTAGCAATTTCAATGGTTAAAAATGGAGATTGGAGAGTTTGAGAAGATGATGAATAGTGTATGAATAGTGAAATCCGAATTTTGAAGTTTTTCGATCCGAATTGCATTCTAATGCTATAATTAGGTGCTATAAGTATTAATAAAGATAGGTTGATGATTGTGTGAAATTAGTTTGCTCGAATTTGGATTAAAATGCTAAAAATAGTTCGGTTTACAAAGGGGTTTCGGGTCAAACGTAAATCCAGGTGAATTTGGTTGTCATATTTGGTGTTATTAGGGTGAGGAAGTGCTAATAGTGCTTTTCTAACGCTTGGTTGGGCATCGGTTAAGGTACTTGTAGTTATAACGCATTAAGGGGAAATCGGGGCTTTTACGGTTAATGGGGTTAAACGGGTGAACTCAAGGATTCTAGGGGTGCCATAAAGTGTGGTTTGAAGGACATGATAACTCGTTTGGGAATCTTGAGCCTTGCCTTTCAGTTTGAAGCTAATTAGCATTGAAATGAAAATGGGTCGTTTGACCAAGTGTTGACCGTGCTAGTTTTGAGTTGGAGGTTTGTCTTGTGTGTGTGGGGAAGCACTTTTGGTGCCATTGTGGCGTTGATTGGGTGCCCGGTTATCATAGCTATAGTTAAAATGCACTAGGTGGACTTTCGAACTTTTGTTGGGAAAGTGAGGCTTTGTGCCTTAGAATCGTGTCTTAGCATGTCTAGGAATGTGTAGTGAAGTCGGTTTCCCAATTCCGTAACTCGTCTAGTTGTAGTGTCTTTTAGAAGTTAGAGATATAAATAGTATTTTGTGGTTATTCATGCTTTGAACTATTGTTGCTTACTTAACTAATATTCTTGTTGTTATTATTGATTATAATTGATTATTATATGAAATGTAATGGTATGACCATAGCTCTAGGTGTTTTCATTGAGTTTTATATTGAGTTAATTGTAATCAAAATAAGTATGAGTTAATAGCTTTATTGATTGATAGTACGATTATAATTGCTTGACCCTTGAGCATGTTACGTGAATAATAGGTTTAGATGACATGCTTTGTTAAAATGGTAAAAGTTATGTGTTAAGCATTCTAAGTGTTTCATTGGTGTTAACTTGGTAATTCTAGTTTATTAAATGTGTTTAAGGATTCTAGATGTTTAGAGCCGCGCATGCTAAATAATTAATGGAGAATGTATACATGTTAATGATCAATAATCAAGGAGACTTGTAAATCATAAAGTAAATAGATTGTCAAAGCATGTGGTAGGTAACTTATGTAAATGAAGTGTGGAATATGGAAATGATTCTTGGAGCATGCTTTATAGTGGGTATGTTTGGGGTTAAAATGTAGTATTCTAATTGTATGCTTAGCTTAATGAAACCTTGTGATCAAGTTGAAGTGAATTAATTGTGAAGTAACTTGTTTTATATGGTTGAGTTGTCTTTAAGCTACATGGAAAATGTTGAAATAAAATGATCTAAGCTTAGTTTTAGCTAGTTAACTTGTTTATTGTATGAATTGTGTGAATTTGAAGGGTTGTGGTTAGTTAACTTGGAATTGTGTGAATTTGAAGGGTTGTGGTTAGTTAACTTGGAATTGGTGGTGTGTTGGTTGTTGTATTGTCTTGAGGATGAAGATGATGGTGTGTGGTAGCTCTATTGTTTGTGAAATTTCTTGAAAGAAGTTTATCTAACACAAATTACCTAGTTATGAATTGTTACTTGATAATATAAACTAATGTTATGTTCGGATCAGCTTACTGCCCCTGTCTTTCGAAGCTCTTTTGACCTAGTAATCGTGCTCGAAAATTAACAAAATTTGTACAGCAACTAGATTAGGCAGTTTAAAGCAAATGTTGATTTCTAGGGCTAAGGCTAATTCTAACGTTTTAACCCTCTGATCACATTATTTCCGAAATATAGCTCAAAAATCGCTGGTTCTGCCCAACTATGTGTAGTTGCGCGGTAAGGGTTATAACTTTTGGAATTTAACTCAGAATTGATCACCGTTTGAAGCTAAAATTAACTACACTCGAAGAGCTACGATTATAAATAAAAAATCAGATAGTTTGGAGGTCAATAGCCTAGGTAACCGAATTGATTAAGTTAAGATTCTGTTAGAGGAATTGGAAAATGTCTTAGTTGAGCTTGCGGTATTAACTTTACACTTGGAAACTTGTATTGAATGTTTGAAGAATTAATTAGAATGTAAGTTAAATGTAAAGATGTTAACCAATGCATGTTAGTTGAGTCCACTTGTACAGTTGGCATTTATTTTATATGTTAAGTACAATTTTGGTTAGTTGTAGTTAGCTTAACTTTATATATATGTAAATGCTTCTATATTGTTACAAAGCTATGGTGATTAATTAAGTTACAATGAAATAAAGTATGTAATATAGATTCTTGGATGTGAAAGATAGTTGTTAAACCTTCTATAGTCAATTGCTAAAGTGTTATACTGATATGAAAACTAGAGTATTCATATTCAAGCTAATCCAAGGAAAGTTGGAGTAACTAAGCCATTTTTACATCTTGAGGCTTGGTAAAGGTGAGAGAGTTTTCATTCTTTTGTGCATCTTAGTTATTTTATTGTTCATAAATTATGGAGTTTAATATAATTGCTTATATTTATGTGTACCTTGTTAAGAATTGAGTGAATATGCTTATCTCTTGCTAATATTGTTATAATGTTTATATTGCAACATTTGCGAGGGCGGCCTACTTTGTCATCCCTCTTATATGATATTTGAAATTCTTGGCTCTCATGACTTGACTCGGGGCTGCGCAACCTTTTCGGACATGGTAGCGTCGAGAAACACGGGCGGCATCGGGCTTGCCGTGCTCCCTCGACTACCATGGTGCCTATTCCCTTTCTCTCACTGAGTATACTCCACTACCCCAGAGGCGTGGTTCACCTCATTGGGGCATATAGACTTACCTCAGGAGAAAGGGTCGTAGGATCGGGGTACATCCGGAGTACCCTATTTTGGAAGAATAAGGGTTTTGCCGGCACTTGGTTGAAGATCTTGACTCGTGGCTTGTGATTGAAGACAAGTGAACTGTATCCTTTTATAAAGAGTTTAATTACTTGTTTCAATAGCTTGCTTATTTGTGATATTTATGTGTTATCTTTGTGTATTTCATGAAAGCATTTCCCGGTACGCTGCATCACCTCCCTCACTGAGTATACATATTGTATACTCACCCTCGTTTCTAACACCTTTCAAGATCAGTGCTATTAGAGGTAGAAAAGAAGGCTCGTGAGTTTCGTGATTGATTATACTGGTTTACGTGGATTGTCATTGAATTTAGTTTTGTAATTGTAAAGTTAAGTTCATAATGTATTGATAGTTATGAATGGCTTGTAATATTGTAATAACTTGTAATCTTTACTTTATTGTCTAGTAGTTGCATGCTTGCAAGTTTGACTGGTTGACGGACTTAAATTATAAGAAAGAAAACTAGATAATATTAGAGTGGTATGATAAGTGAAATTATAATTATAGACTTTCAACAGTTAATGAATGCATGCTTGTGCCTTCAATGTTGGGACTTAAGGCTCGGATGACCTTCAGGAGTTTGTTGTATGAGATAGCTTTGGTGGAGGGGATGAATGAATGGAGTTAGATCATAGTTTTGTGAATACAAAAATTGTTTACAGGTTTTGGATTGTCCTATAAACAGGGGAGACTCCGTCCATTTTTTTCATTTTTTGTGATCTCGGGTATTGGATCGGGGCTCCGTTCTCGTGAGGGATCGAGGTGTTACAATCACCCACATATATAGCAAATGATAAAGAAAAGTAATCTACGAATATAGCACAATTAATCTCTCAATATAATCTCAGTATATTAGGTTCATCCGTTTAATAAATACCTTTATTAATTTGGATCCTTAAATATCTCATATTTAAATAAATATAATCACATTATATTTATAGTAATTAATTAATAAATAATTTATCAATTAACTACAAGTATAGCACAATTAATTTTTCTAATATAAATTCTTTACACTAGATTTTTCTATTTAATAAACTCTTTATTCAATTTATTCTATTTAATAAACTCTTTATTAAATTTACTCCATAAATATCTCATATTTACAAAATATAAATATAATCAAATTATATTTAACAATTAATAAACTATTTATTAATTTAAAGTGTCAAAATATATTTGGGCTTCTTCAATTAATTTGTCAAACAAAATTATTTAAAACTAAGTCCAAAATAATAAAATAAAAGTCCAACTCTTATTTTGTTGTAATTTGGACCTTTAAAGCCCAGACTCAAGAAAATAAACCTAGTCCAACTTATCCAATTCTAAGTCTAAAAATGGCCAATAGCCCACATTCAGACATTTTTAAAAATAGTCCATACTAATTTCCATTTTAGTCCGAATTTAACTTGACCCAATTTCAGACAATAACTTGAGTCTCACTTATTTTATTCTAATCTGAAATTAAATTGGCCCAAGTGAGCCCAAATAGATATATGCCCATTAGCCCAAAAACTAAAGAAATAAAATAGAACCCTTTTAAAAACAAATCAGCCCAAGAGCCTAACAACTTGGGTCTTTGGGTTTTGACTTGGACCCAGATCCGGATCTAGACCGAGCTCGGGTTTGGAAACCCTAACCCATCTCCCAAAATAATTTTTTTTTCTTTCTTTTCTTTTTCCCACTCCACCAGCATTGCCACCCCAACCTTTTCTTCCCTCACCTTCGTTTCCAGTCATGGTTGCTGCCACCTATGACAGGAGCCATTGCCAACCCTCAACGGAGCAGCAACGTTGCTACTCCTTGCACAGAGCTTCGGCAAGGAGCAGCACGCTCCTCACCTCCGCGAGCCGTGGAGGGGGTAGCCCAGCTGCTATGGCAAAAACCATGAAGGGTTGGGGTTTTACGCGATTGAAAAACTGATTTTCATTTTTTTTTATGATCACAAAAACAGAATTTAAAATCATTGTAAAATATTTTTACAAAAATTTGTTTTTCTGTTTTGAAACAAATTCAAAACAGATTTTAAAACCGTTTCAAAAACAAATCTAAATAGTTTAAGAACAACCTTTTGAAACAACAACATCATTCCATAAAACTATTTTATGAAATTGATCTTGTGGGAAAAACTTCTGGGCTACAATTAATCTAATTAATTTTATGGGCATAACAACTAATAGATTTAAAATCTAATAATTTAAAAGTTTCAAAAACTATTTAATTTGACACTATTAACTGTGCTATATTTATGTGCTAAAAATGAATAATCATGTAAAAGGCATGAACGGTGGCTCTGATATCACTGTTAGGAATCGCGCATGGTATTTAAAATTTTTAATTAAATAAAACACAATGAAAATAAATAAATACTTTGCATACGTTCATGACTAATTACATAGATTATAATCATGTATAAATAATTAGCTATTAAATACGCATAGGATGATTTTAGGATTACCTTTACAATGACGAATCTGTTCTAAGATTTGATCGAATCAGAGCTTCCCAATTGTGAAGCCTCTGAAAGTATCTACAGGAGATCCGAATCATCAAATCAGCAAAACCCCCACTACAAGTTTTAAAGAAAAGTATTTGCTATGAAAGACAGGATTAGTGCTAGCTTTTCTGTCTGTCATAGTTTCCTATTTATAGGAAACACTGGACAAATTAGGTCTAGCTTTTGGGTCAGTCCTAAACACTGGACTTGTACTGATTAAATGATTGGACTAATATTTCAATTTAATCAATCTTAAATCCAATTAAATATTAGACCCTTCTAATATTTAATTTACTTTTCTCGTTGATAAATTTTCGATATCTTTTGTGTGTGACATCTCGGGTTCATAATTAATTGGCAGTGAAATAATATTAATCCAATTAATATTTAATTAGAACTCTTCTAATTTATTTATCGCAAGTTTTGAATGATACTTAGTAGTAAATTACGACTACCCAACTAATAATGAAGTGTAAATATACGAACCCTAAGTAATTATTATGCAATCAATTCCTTCTGTTTGAATTATCCCGATTGAGACAGAGTCATGGATAGGTTCGTCAAACTCTATTACTCAATCATATGTCCAAATCTATTTAATAAGTAACTCATGAATAATACGTAGAACGACTTTCACTATTCTACCTCAGTCAAGGATTTCTAGTTACTCGATTAATAGATCGCATAGGATCCTTAGTTGACAGATTCTGTATCTACACACACCTATCTGGATCCATGCCGGAATAAATCGTAACCACTCAGTACATTACGGTATCCCTAACACAAGATTGTCGTAGTATCTCAGGTCTTAGGACTAATTGCACTATTACACTGTACAACGAATTATTGACCATTCCATGTAATTCGTTGTACTAGCGGTCATGTTCAGTCACTTGTTCTCAACAAGCACTTATACATCTACCCTTACGATATGAGACTAATTGCCCAAATCAATATCTCATATTATTTGGATGGTAGACTGTAATCCGCTCTTTCCGGATAAACTAACGCCTAATTAATTTATCCTATGATCGGTGACTACTTTTAAAATACATTTATGAATATAGATTCTGTCACTCATATCCTTACTCTTAAATATAGAATATATAAATATTATTCTAATGACTTTTATTTAAATAATGAATCGCATTAAAGATATTTAAATGAACTGTCCATATTAAATAATATAATTAGGATGTCCTAAAATTGACTTTTAGAGCATATAATCCAACCCAAGTAACAAACATGTAAAATCAGGTTCATATAAGTTTTATGGCTAATGACTAATGTATTTTACTTTCCACTTGGAGGTCTGATATAACAATATATAAGACGAAGAATTATATCCAGTATCGGATTAATTAGTATTATAGCTAACATCGATGTAAAAAATTATTGTGTTGTGCACATCACAACATCTCATTTACCCTATACCTGAAATGGTTTCAAATTCTTCACAAAGAAAGGCAGTTTAACATCGTCAGAAGTGAAGGAGATATGCGACAAAGCAGCTCGTAATTACGTAAATAGGGTCGTGAATGTGTCGACGCTATTGCAAATGCCACCAGCAAAAGATCGGAAGTTTCATAGTCAATACCCAGCAAAATTCAAGGACAACCCATATCTCAAAATGTAATCTTTAGCTCATTCACTAATCAATTATAGTCAATACCCAGCAAAAATCAAGAAGAATCCATATCTCAAAATGCAAGCTTTAGCTCATTAACTAATCAATTATAATGAATACCCAAGAAAATTCAAAAAGAATCCATATCTCAACATGCAATATTTAGCTTATTTCACGATTCAATCAACAAGAAAAAAAAAGGCAACAATTAACAGAAAAAAAACCAAAAAAAACAATTTTGCATAATTAAATAAAAATAAAATAATTATGTAAAAACACATAATTTAGCAAAATTAATTTTCTAGCATTTAAAAAATAATTAATCATAAATAACTCACATAAATAATATTTTACACTTTGTTAGAACAAAGTATCTGTAAAATTACTCTATATTACTTTATGACTGCACGTGATCGCGCGTATCCTCACGCACGCACCCCTAACCTTTTTTATTTTTGTTTTCTTTTGTTGTTTGTCACAATCCTTGGTTAACATGGATTAACTTTTACAAGTTGTCCAATCCAATTCCATAACTAATATTCGTATTAATATGAAATTCTAATTACACAGGAATTTCTATCGCGAAAATTTAGGAAAACTAATTTTCATAAATTCCTTTAATTCTAGGGAGTTTAAAATGGTTTCAAAAAACTATAAGTTATAAACTTTTAAACTACTATTAAACAAGTAATTTAATTCAAGTTCAATTACTAATCCAAAACCACATGTGAATTAATTACCAATAAAAAGCCTTCTTATACACTTCACAGTCGTATTCTACTAAAAAAATCAGTAAAAACATTGAATCCCACTCGGTACGAATAACTCGTACAATGGATTAGCAATCCATCGCTTTAGTCCACTCATCCATCTCTTTCCGTTGATGGCTTGATTTTTTTTTCTTCAAATTTTGCAAACTTTTTATTCTTACTGAAACGTGTGGAATAGATACAATCCCTGGATAAATGGTTCACTACTAGACCGAGGGATAAGTAATTCGACTCATTCACATTCAGATCATGAATGTTTGGAATCCATATTATGCAATGAGACGTTGCTTTTGCTAATTTGAATTGAAGGGTGATAAAATCGATCTATTTTCGGCATCATCCACAATGGAATCTGATAAGTGAGATTTTGAGTAAGTGTTTACATAATCTTCTTCTGTCCGAAGAAATGATTCATCAAAATAATTAGCCACCATTGATATTGACACATCTGAGATCGTCAAAGGTTCGGAAGTTCCTCTATTCAATCTTTTTCCTTCTTCTTTTTGCTAGATATCTTCTCTTTGTTTCCTAGGCCTCTAGTGAGTTACAGACATAGTTCGAAAATGTCAAATCTTTGATGATTCCATCATCTATGATTAAGTTGCGAAAACTTCTGGATAGGTATCCTACATCTGAACCGAATTCTTTATGGTTAAAGAATCTCTTTCTAGTTGCTCTGGAATAATTAGTTTCCATAATTAGTATTCGTCATTTTGTTTTGTTCCATAAGAACTCCCTTTTTTGTTGGGTTGTAATGTAAATAGTCCATGATGGAGCTCGAGTAGAAAAGAAAGTATTAATTCATTTCTCGGGGCGAGGATCTAGGGTTAATGCCAATCAAAAAATTAAACAACTTCGTAAATATATCTTCAATATAGAAATCGAAAGAATCAAATTCAAAAGGAAATTATGTTGGAATTGATCAAACGTTTTCGATCCAAAGTTCATGTATCACGCATAATCAACTGTCCGTAGGATTCTTTGATAGAAAGAAATCAAAAAAGGGTATGTTGCATTAATCGAGGATACACGACATAATGAATTGTTCTATTTCAAAACTTCACCTTCAACAAGCGTAGATTTATGCTTCTTTTTTTTTAATTCATTTCATATTTATTCGTTTATCTCAGTCTTACGAGAAAGACACCCGATTCAAGAAAATTTTAGAAATTGTTGTCGGCCATTCTCCAGATAAAAGTCAGAATATGTTTCTTATGAGAAGTTTAACAAAACATGTACCAATTATCAAAACTGCTTTTTTATTAGGTACACTTTCTTTTTGTGGTATTCTACCTCTTGCTTGTTTTTGGTCTAAAGATGAAATTCTTAATGATAGTTTCTAATAAACATAGAAACTAATAAAAATATATAATTTCATGCATCAAAAGCATTAAACAAATCTGAATTTTCAGTGTTCTTAAATTATTTCTTAGTTTCTACTACTAAACAATTAAACTAGTTTAACTATTTCATGATTTAATTCGCAATGGCTCTAATACCACTGAAGGGAAACGTTATAATGCATTAATCAAATTCTATAATTACAAGAATAAGGCGGAAACATTCATGCATGAATCTTTAAAATGAATAAAGCATGAAATAGCTACTTGAACATCTAAACAGTTCATAGTTTAATCATAAAAACAAATAAAGTTTTTAGAAATACCTTTATCGCAAAGAACGAAAGAAGAAAACTTCACCTTTACTGAAGAACAAACTTCACACACCTGGTAGAAGCTTTTTGCTCCTTAACTCTAATCTTTCCCTCTATACCAAAATCCTAACTTAAGTATTGATCAGGTTGTAGGACTTGATCTTGCAAACTAAACTAAAAGAAAAACTATTTCGAGTTTCTTCAAAAGTTGAAACTTACTCGTGAGAGAAAGACAGAGATCTCAAAGGAGATGGTGCAAATGTAGAGCTTCGGATAGAGGCGTTTATATAGGTAAAAATATGTAAGATAATCCTATCTGAAAACAGAATCCAAAGGAATAAAGGATTAGGATTTTGAATTATCATTTAATTCCACAATACAGTGGAAATCCTATTCCACCACAATTTTCCTCCATGTGGCCACCCCACCTATGGCTTAAATGCCCCAAACCCATCGCCCCATCTTGGGTCGCGTGCCATAGGCCCTGGCTCAGCCCATATGTTCTAATTAATTATTTAATTAATTCTAATTAATTTTTAAAGTCCAAATCTAGTCTACTATTTAAGAATAGAGCCTTTCTCCAATTATGAAAAAACTATATTAAATATTTAGTAGCCTTTAGGATTTAATTAATTAATTTATTTATTATTATTTAATAATTATTTAATCTAAAATTTAGCCAATAATCAAAATAGAAACTCCTTTCAAAATAGAAAACTCTATTTATAATTTCTAATTGCCAATGGATTAAAACATCTATTCAATTTAGTAATTGTTTATTTAGTAAATACACTTATAAGGTAGAAGGCTAGAAGGGGGACTAAAGACATAATTATTCTTCCACTAAAATTGAAAAAATATTATTGCTAGTCTCCTAGCAAAATTTTATCATTTTAACCTTAGTCTATTCCACTAAAAGACTATGGTTGCGCACCAAGATAATTACTTTATGAACAGGAGTTAGTCAATAATATATGACACTCAGTCTTTAGACCTAGTAAGTGATAATGACCACACTGCCCTTCTATACTCACTCATAGCTAAGAAAGGTTTACCAATTTGTACTATCACCTATTTGACTACATCTTTCTCCTTAGAACCTTTAACCCATAATCTAACCATCCTCTTGATTCTATCCACTTGACCAAGAGAGCGACCCACAAGTGTAACAACCAATACACCATGTATTACTATGCACACAAAGTCAGGATGATCAACCTGGATCATTTTAAGGGAGTGATTATTGTATAGATTCTTTATTAGGAATGACAACGGTTCGGATAATTACAAAAAATGACAAAACCGTAATTAAAACTGTTTAGCAAACCAATAACCAAAACCTAACGGTTTTCAAAACCAATAACTATAACCGTAACCGTTAACGATTCAAAAAACTGCAATTAACCATAACCGTAACTGTTTAACTAAAAATAATTAGTTTAAATAAAAAAACCTTAAAAAATGTAAGAAAAATTAGTTTAAATGTAAAGAAACCAAAAATTAAAGAATCCAAGCCCATTATAAAACTTGAAATAAATTAAATAATAATTTTATGAGTAAAAATCAAAATCAATAAGTTATGTAAAAGGAAAATCATTCCCAAACGTCAAACGAGAAACGTCTCTTCTTTCATTTCGGTAAGTAAAGCTGACAATTTTTAAGAGTATAAGTATTGGTCTAATAGGTTTAACCCATCTCTTTTAATTCAGCTTAGTTAAATTTTAATTCTTATCATTTTAATTACCGATTTTAGTTAGTCTTCTATTATTATAAGTACATATATATATGTTAGATTTTTTTATTAAATTAATAATCGGGCTTCGAGTTTTGGTTTTTTGTTAACGCCAAAAATCAAAATCTATCGGTTTATCCATTGGTTTCACTTTATAAAACCCAAACCCTAACGGATTCCCATTAGTTTTTGTTATCGAATTTTTATCGAGCGGTTAGCCGTCGATTTGGATAAAATGGGTACCCATTGCTATCCTTATTCGTTATTACATATGCATGTCCCTTCTAACCAAGTCCAGACACCCAAATCACAGAGTTGTTGACCCATATATAAGATCTCACCCATAGTGACTCAAAGTGCAAGAACTCGAATTCATCTGTTCATCCACATATGCTCAAGATTATGAACATTGGCCTACTTAGAAGCTTGTAGGTATAAGTGACCTATTTCTTTGATAGTATGTATTTATAGTATCACACCTACAGTGGCCTGTCCAATACATATACATGTATAAGAGAAATAAGTCTCAAACCCTATCCATGGTCAAGGCAAATCACCTTACTATAAAGGGAACTTATTCACAATAACTTCTACCAAAGTAGAGTGCCCAGCTCTACTACTTAATTATGGACTAAATAGTTCAACTTAATAAGTACCCATTGTAACGCCCCGAACCCAACCCTATGTATAGGTCAAGTCTGGACCTAGTACACGGACAGAGTCTCCTTTGTACCGTGGACTAACTGGTACCTACAAATAAGCACATTCAACCCCAATCTACAACCAACTACTCAATGACAACATATCCAACTAACTCCTTAAAGCCATTTGAGCCTTGGAACAACAAAATATCATACAAGCATACAAGACATATCTTTAAAACTCTAAGGTATAAGGCTAAGTTCAACATTCTAACTACTTGGCACATAAGCATTCAAAAAAAAAGCAGTAAAGTCTACTATCAGTTATTACACGCCAACTACTTTGCTATCAAGCCATACAAGATTACAACTTTGTTACAACTACCAAATCTAACTCCAAATAAATACAAGACCACAAGGGCCACAAAATGAACAACAAACAACATCTTTCACATAAGTTGCACATAACATCCAACCTCAACACACAAGTAATCACGAAAGCTGATCTACTTGTACTTCTTCCTCTTCATCTACGGCTACAAGTTGGGGATTCACCTTAGCTTCTCTTGAAACATGTTAAAAGATGAGTGAGCAACAAAGTTGCCCAACGAGGGAAGGGTTACAGTAAATCGGGGTGTTTTCGCAAATGGTTTTCATGCAATGCAACAAAGATAATAACATAAGCAACACAAGATAACAAGCTAACTGAACAAGGATTTAAACACGTATAAAAAGGATACGGTTCATCTTCATGTCTTCAATCACGAACCACGAGCCATGATCTTCAAGCAAGTGTCGGCAAACCTCTTATTCCTCCAAATGGGGTACTCCGGATGTATCGCGATCCTACGACCCATTTCTCCTGAGGTAGCCCCATATTCCCCAACGAGGTGAACCACGCCTCTTGGGTAGTGGAGTATACTCAACGAGAAAGGGAATAGGTACTATTGTAGTCGATGGAGTCCCACAGCCTGACACAGCCCGAAGTTTCTCGACACTACTATATCCGAGAAGGTTGCGCAACCCCAAGTCAAGACCATAAGAGCCAAGAATATCTATAATCACGTAAGAGGGACAACAAAATAGTCCGCCCTCACAATTAAGCACATTATAAACCATTAAACATAAAATAACCGAACAAATACAAAAGAGACAAATAACATACTTTTTCACAAACTCTTCAACTAGCTTGATTATGCCTTAGACATGTATTTAGACTCATATAAAACATCTACAAACTCATACAAGCACCACGGTATCCATTTCTCACATTTTCCCCTTTTATAACTATACAATTCTTATTCTAAGTAAAAGTCAAGCCCTAATTCTATAAACAATCATACTACATTCTTAAAGACACTAAAAGACACCTCCCTAAGCCCTGAAAACCCGCTTTGGAGACAAAAGCTCGAGAAGTCCTCGAGTAGGTTTGAACTACAACCACTCTATCCAGACCCCAATCTAACGCAACGAAAGCACCAAAAGTGCTTCCATGCCCCAAGGATACCTAATCTAAAGTCCAAATGTGCCCGGATTACATTTCATGAAAAAACCCCTTTTGAAATTTTAGCTAATTCGCATTTTAACGCATTTCTGGGCAAACTAACTACACGTGAGCATCTAACTAGTTTCAAATACATCTAGCACACCTAAAGGGAGCATCAATTCACTCTAAATAACAAGTTGTAGCAAAACCCTAAATTCAAGCACTATTCATTATCTCTTTTGTGATCTCAAGCTTTCAACCATGGAGTTAGCCATTTAACTACTCAAACATAGTCTATACAACATGTAAAGCATGTATAATATAACATTTAAGTATTTCTATAGCCATAACCAACAAATCACAAAATCATCAAAGTTGACACAAACTTTAGAAAGAATTAAATGCAAACTCACTCACTTGTACAAGGTTTAGGCTAGTTGTAGATGTCCTAGAATCTCCAAAAACACTTCAAGATCAAGCCAAGAGTCCAAATTTGTCAAGATTGGAGTTGAATTCTTCTTCTTCCTCTCCTAGAGGGCTATCGGGTTTGAGGGGTCTTTTGGGTATTAATTGTTTTGTTTTTTGAGCATTATGCAAGTATATGTGTTATTGTGTATATATATTTTATGTATGTTGCATAATATTAAGTCAAATGCTAGTATAACTTAGTCAATCTAAGTTAAAAACTCCTATTAAATGCTAACTAGTTAAACTAATGTTTTATAAATGCTACACTATTCAAACGAAGCATGAATCATTTTCCTAACGCATATTCCCGACCTTCAAAGCTCAAAACCACAAGCTCCCAATTCATTTTATAAGTCATATTATCTAGGAAAAATATTAAACCGAGCAATTTAGACAGTTGAATTTTTTTATGAATAGTGACCATAGAATAAAACATATAATCAAGAAAAATGAATGCACATTAAAATGCTCAAGGAAGTATGCAGCAGTTATGTATGACATGATGAAAAATCTTGGGTGTTACATCCTCTCTCCCTTATACTAATTGCGTCCACATAATTCTTATATGATTCAGGAAACAGCTCGGGATATCTCGCTCTCATCTACTCCTCCCGCTCCCAAGTGGCATCCTCAACTCCGTGATGATCCCAAAGAAGTTTTACCATCGGAATACTTTTTGTTTTGAGTTCTTGAACCTTTTTATCAACAATCCGAATAGGTTTCTCTACATAGGTCAAAGTCTCACTGATCTCCAACGGTTCCGGCTCTAGATGTGCGAAGGATCTGGCTGATACTTCCTCAACAACAACACATGGAACACATCATGCACTTTGCCCAAACTCAGAGGTAACGCTAATCTATAAGCCAAATCTCCAACTATCTCGATAATCCCATACGGTCCTACATATCTAGGACTGAGCTTACCTCTCTGTCCATGCCGAATCAGACCTTTACGCAGGGAGACTTTCAGGAACACACGATCACCTACTACAAACTTCAAGTCATGCCAGTGTTTATCAGCATAATTCTTCTGTCAGCTTTGAGCTGTAAGCATTCTTTTCTTTATAAGTTTCACATTATCAACCATTTTGATCATCTTAGGCAGAATAGCTGGGTCAACAGTACTCATCTCTCCTACCTCATCCCAATACAATGGGGATCTACATTTTCGCCTATAAAGTGCCTCGTAGGGTGTCATACCAATGGCGTCCTGATAACTGTTATTATACGCAAATTCTACTAGCGGCAAATACATTTCCCAACTTTTACCGAAATCTAGAATGTAAGCTCGCAACATGTCTTCCAATATCTTGATAGTCCTCTCAGACTGGCCATCTGTGTATGGGTGATATGCGGTGCTAAAGCTCAAATTAGTCCCTAAGGCCTTCTACAGTTTCTGCCAGAATTGTGATGTGAACCTGGGATCTTTGTCTGTACCTATACTAGTTGAAACCCCGTGCAGTCTCACAATGTTTTCAACATACAGCTCAGCTAATTTATCAAGAGTGTCTGTCTTCTTAGTAGTAATAAAATGTGAAGTTTTCGTCAATCTATCAATTACAACCCATACAGAATCATTAACTCGCAATGACCTCGACAAATCAGACACAAAATCCATTGTAACTTGATCCCATTTCCACACAAGAATCTCTAGTGGTTGCAATAATCCCGCAGGTCTCTGATGTTTAGCTTTAATTTTCTGACAAATTAGACATTTAGCCACATAATCTACTATTTCCCTCTTCATATTATTCCACCATAAGTTTTGTTTCAAGTCCATGTACTTCTTAGTGCTACCAGGGTGGATAGTATATTTAGTGTTGTGTGCCTCAGCAAGAATTTCATTTTTCACAACTGAATTACCAGGAATGCAAATTCTATTTTTATACTTGAGCAAACCATCATTATGTAGCTTGAAATCAGACTCTCCCCCTTTTGACTTCTCTAGAATCTTCAACAGCTGAGGATCGGATTGTTGTGCTTCCCTGATTCTAGACAACAGTAAAGACTGAATTTGTAGGCTTGCAAACTAAATACCTATTTTTGAAGCCTCCGGTCTCCACAAACACAACTCTTCCATAGTTTCCCAATTCTTTATAATCAGACTGGCCACAGTAGCCTTCCGACTTAATGCATTTACAACAGTGTTAGCTTTACCTGGCAAGTAGCTAATAGTACAGTTATAATCATTCAATAACTCTAGCCAACGCCTTTGCCTCATGTTCAAATCCTTTTGAGAAAATAGATATTTCAAACTTTTATGATCAGTAAATATTTCAAATTTATTACCGCACAAATAATGTCGCCATTTCTTTAAAGCAAAGACAACAACAGCAAGCTCAAGATCATGTGTAGGATAATTAAGCTCATTGGGCTTCAATTTTCTCGAGGCATAAGCTATCACCTTACCATTCTGCATAAAAACGCAGCCTAAACCTTCTTTCGAAGCATCACTATAAATCACCAGATTATCAGTCCCCTCAGGCAGTGCAAGAATAGGAGCAATGGTAAGTCTCTTCTTCAATTCCTGAAAACTCGCTTCACAATTATACACGGTTTTCTTTTGAGTTAAGGAAGTCAATGGTCCAACAATTTTAGAAAAGTCCTTAACAAACCTCCGGTAATAACCAGCCAACCCTAGGAAACTACGAATCTCCGTAATGGTTTCGGGTCTCTTCCAAGACATCACAACCTCAATTTTCGCAGGATTAACAAAAATCCCTTCCTGCGAAATTCTATGGCCTAAAAAGGTAACCTGTTTCAACCAGAATTCACACTTGCTGAATTTGGCAAATAGTTTATGCTCTTGCAAGGTTCGCAACACAATTCTCAAATGTTCTTCATGCTCTGCCTCAGACTTTGAATACACCAGTATATCATCAATGAAAATTACAACAAACTGGTCAAAATACGGTCTAAACACCCTCTGCATCAAGTCCATAAAAGCGGCTGGGGCATTCGTCAATCCAAATGGAAGCACAACAAATTCATAGTAGTCGTACTTGGTTTTGAAAGCAGTATTGGGCACATCTTCTCTCTGGATTCTCAACTGGTAATAGCCCTATCTCAAATCAAATTTAGAATACACGATAGTACCTTGCAACTGATCAAATAATTCATCAATCAATGGTAATAGATATTTATTTTTCACAGTTACTTGATTAAGACCCAGATAATCTATACACAAACGTAAAGTGTCATCTTTCTTCTTTACAACAACACAAGAGCACCCCACGGCGAAAAGCTAGGCTGTATAAAACCTTTTTCAACTAAAACCTGCAACTGAATTTTCAATTCCTGCAACTCAGGGAAAGCCATTTTGTATAGGGTTTTAGATATAGGATTAGTTCCTGGCAACAGATCAATTACAAATTCTATTTCTCGGTCAGGTGGAAACCCAGGTAATTCTTCAAGAAATACCCCCGAAAATTCCTTTACAATAGGCACCTCATTCAATTTTAGTTTATCCCCAGGCTGATTAATTAAATAAGCTAGATATGCTTCACAACCTTTACCCAGCATTTTTTTTAGCTTTAATAGAAGAAATTATGCGAGTCCTTGTAGATTTTCGACTTCCAACAATTTTAATGGCAGGTTGTTCAGGTATTTCTAAGGTCACAATTTTTCTTCTACAATCCAGGTAAGCATAATACTGACCCAACCAATCCATCCCCATAATAACTTCAAAGTCTCGGAATGGTAAGATAATCAAGTTAACAGGATACATACGCCCCTCAATGCAAATGTCACAATTTTTACACACAGACTCCGTAATAAATTTTGTACCCATAGGATTACCTACTTCAATTTTATACGACAGTTTATCAACTTTTAAAGCAGTAGATTGTGCACACATAGGAGTGATAAAAGAATGTGTAGCCCCGGTGTCAATTAAAACTACTATTGGCTTATTATTAATAAGAAAAATATCTTCTACCACCATTATCGTATTGAGGAGCTCATCCTGGTCTAAAGAAAATACTCGTGCCTAGCCTCGTGGAACTAGAGCTACACCTGAAGCTCTGGTCTAAGCACTCTGGCCAGATGTCTGACCTTGCCCCTATTTAAACCTGGAGAAATCTCTAGCTCTGTGCTGATCGCTACCACAACCAACACATCGGCTCAACTTATGCCAACACTCTGCCTTTGTATGGCCCTTGCGATTATAGTGACTGCACTGCTGGTTCTTCCTTGTAGCAGTGCCTCTTGTAGGGGCTCTATAAGTGGATATAGCAGTGCTACCTTGCTGAGATCTAGCGGCAACAGGCTTGGTCTGTATCTGGCTCTATGATTGGCTCTGAACTGGCCTTGCCTGAGATTGTATCTGAACCGGTCCCAGATAGCTCTGAGTCTGTCTCTACTACTGAACCTGAGCAAGCTGCTGATACTGCCTCTGATAACCCTAACTCTGAGACTGATACTGCCGTTTACTCGACTGACTGGACTCTGCCAACAAATCCGCCTTGCGTTTCTCAAATTTCCATGCGACTCTAACTGTTGCAGCATAATTAGAACAATCCTGCAAAGACAAATTAAGTTGAATATCACCTCTCAGACCCCTGATGAATCTCTGAATTTTCATATCCTGAGGTTGTACCAATGCTAGCACATAGCGGGAGAGTCTAGTAAATGTAGCTTTGTACTGATCAACAGTCATATTTCCTTGTCTCAGAGCTATAAACTCTTCCTGATGTCTCTCACGAGTTACCACTGACACATATTTATCCCTGAATTCCCGAACAAAGTCAGCCTAAGAATGTTGTACCCTCTCAGTATCCTATGTCTCTTTAACAGTACGTCACCACTCATCGGCATCACCCTCAAGCAAGAATGTAGCATAAGTGATCTTTCTCTCGTTATTGTACTCAAGTGCAACAGCTACTTTCTCAAACTTATTCAGCCACATCTCAACCTTCATGTCATCTGGTTCCCCATAAAAGTTGTATGCCCCGTGATGCAGAAATTTTTCAAGCAAACTACCCCCCGTAGTTCCGCTACCCTCAACTCTAGTAGCCGGATTGCCTCTACCAACTTCTGCCTAACCCTGCTGAGTCACAAACTGAGCGATAGTATCCATTGTCATGGCCATCGTGGCCATAACCTACGCATTTGTCGGTTCCTGCCCTGGTGGCACATTCGCATCTATACCAGCACCCTGTCCAAGTATATCCTGCCTTGGAGCTTTCTCCGGCTGCCTTCTCAGCCTTCCCCTCCTCATCTCAATACTAGAAGAGTCCAGTGTGATAATAGGAAAATAAGTAACACATATGGATAGCACATTCACATCTCAAACACCTTGTGCACATAAAACAACATATAAAACACTTAACATGCATCAAACACTAAACCTTTCATATTTACACCATATCATACACTATACACTTCTTTTACACGTTTCCATGTTAGCATGTTTCCACATAGTCAATCATTCACTTAGTTAATCAAATAGCCCCACAATAACACAATTCAACTTTCACGTAAGGACCTCTATCCCACATACCGAGGAACTTAACTCGGCTTCATGCATTCAAATAGCTCTGATACCACCTAAATGTAACGCCCCGAACCCAACCCCACGTATAGGTCAAGTCCGGACCCGGTACACGGACAGAGTCTCTTCTGTACCGTGGACTAACTGGTACTTGCAAATTAGCACATTCAACCCCAATCTACAACCAACTACTCAATGCCAACATATCCAACTAACTCCTCAAGGTCATCCGAGCCTTGGAACAACAAAATATCATACAAGCATACAAGACATATCTTTAAAACTCTAAGTTATAAGGCTAAGTTCAACATTCTAACTACTTGGCATACAGGCATACAAACAAAAGCAGTAAAGTCTACTATCAGTTATTACACGCCAACTACTTTGTTATCAAGCCATACAAGATTATAACTTTGTTACAACTACCAAATCTAACTCCAAATACATACAAGACCACAAGGGCCTCAAAATAAGCAACAAACAACATCTTTCACATAAGTTGCACATAACATCCAACCTCAGCACACAAGTAATCACGAAAGCTAATCTACTTGTACTTCTTCCTCTTCCTCTACAGCTACAAGCTGGGGATTCACATCAGCTTCTCCTGAAATATGTTAAAAGATGAGTGAGCAACAAAGTTGCCCAGCGAGGGAGGGGTTACAGTAAACTGGGGTGTTTTCGCAAATGGTTTTCAAGCAATGCAACAAAGATAATAACATAAGCAACACAAGATAACAAGCTAATTGAACAAGGATTTAAACAAGTATAAAAAGGATACGGTTCATCTTCACGTCTTCAATCACGAACCACGAGCCATGATCTTCAAGCAAGTGCCAACAAACCCCTTATTCCTCTAAATGAGGTACTCCGGATGTACCCCGATCCTACGACCTATTTCTCCTAAGGTAGGCCCATATACTCCCAACAAGGTGAACCACGCCTATGGGATAGTGGAGTATATTCAACGAGAAAGGGAATAGGCACCATGGTAGTCGAGGGAGTTCGACAGCCCGATGCTGCCCGGAGTTTCTCGACACTACCATGTCTGAGAAGGTTGCGCAACCCCAAGTCAAGACCACGAGAGCCAAGAATATCAATAATCACGTAAGAGGGACGACAAAGTAGGCCGACCTCGCAATTAAACACATTATAAGCCATTAAACAAGAAATCACGGAACAAAAACAAAATAGACAAATAACATACTTTTTCACAAATTCTTCAAGTAGCTTGATTATGCCTTAGACATGTATTTAAACTTATATAAAGCATCTACAAAATCATACAAGTACCACGGTATCCATTTCTCACATTTTTTCCTTTTATAACTATACAATTCTTATTCTAAATGAAAGTCAAGGCCCCAATTCTATAAACAATCATACTACATTCCTAAAGACACTAAAAGACACCTCCCTAAGCCCTGAAAACCTGCATTGGAGACAAAAGCTCGGGAAGGCCCCGAGTAGGTTTGAACTACAACCACCCTATCCGGACCCCAATCTAACGCAACGAAAGCACCAAAAGTGATTCCATGCCCCAAGGATACCTAATCTAAAGTCCAAATGTGCCCGGATTACATTTCATGAAAAACCCCATTTCGAAATTTTAGCTAATTCGTATTTTAATTCATTTTTGGGCAAACTAACTACACGTGAGCATCTAACTAGTTTCAAATACATCTAGCACACCTAAAGGGAACATCAATTCACTCTAAATAACAAGTTGTAGCAAAACCCTAAATTCAAGCATTATTCATCATCTATTTTGTGATTTCAAGCTTTCAACCATGGAGTTAGCCATTTAACTACTCAAACATAGTCTATACGATATGTAAAGCATGTATAATACAATATTTAAGCATTTCTATAGCCATAACCAACAAATCACAAAATCATCAAAGTTGACACAAACTTTAGAAAGAATTAAATGCAAACTCACTCACTTGTACAAGGTTTAGGCTAGTTGTAGATGTCCTAGAAGCTCCAAAAACACTTCAAGATCAAGCCAAGAGTCCAAATTTGTAAAGATTGGAGTTGAATTCTTTTTCTTCCTCTCCTAGAGGGCTATCGGGTTTGGGGGGTCTTTTGGGTATTAATTGTTTTGTTTTTTGAGCATTATGCAAGTATATGTGTTATTGTGTATATATATTTTATGTATGTTGCATTATATTAAGTCAAATGCTAGTATAACTTAGTCAATCTAAGTTAAAAACTCCTATTAAATGCTAACTAGTTAAACTAATGTTTTATAAATGCTACACTATTCAAACGAAGCATGAATCATTTTCCTAACGCATATTCCCGACCTTCAAAGCTCAAAACCACAAGCTCCCAATTCATTTTATAAGTCATATTATCTATGAAAAATATTAAACCGAGCAATTTAGACAGTTGAATTTTTTTATGAATAGTGACCATAAAATAAAACATATAATCAAGAAAAATAAATCCACATTAAAATGCTCAAGGAAGTATGCAACAGTTATGTATGACGTGATGAAAAATCTCAGGCGTCACCCCCATGACATAGACCTTCTGTACGTAACCACCATGTACTTAAGTCAACACTTGAAGCAAGGATCTTACATACATATATATATATATAATAGTCAACCACATAAAAGAGAAACATGCTCATAAAAGTAAGATGACAGTAATTATGCATTGTAAACATTTAGATTTATGAATGATAAAGTACTAGTGATCTTTTGAGTATACCTATTTCCTAAAGGACTCTCGGTGGAGCTTGGAAGTAGGGCTCAAAAGATGAAGTAGGGTCACAATAAGCATAATTTTTGGGCTATAATCTCCAAGTTGTATGAGGCTACGGTAACGCAATTGAGCAAGTCATAGTTGATCTAGGTGATCCCAAGTGGGCTCATACGACAGTAAGATCGCGGTGCCTCATGATTGATTTGGGTGCATGGGGAAGAGCTACTGGAGCCACTACGGTAGATAAGGTGCAAAGGAGATTTAAAAACTTGTGAGAGTGGTGAAGATGGATCCATCGACAATGAATATGGATCAAAGGGGTTAAGGCCCAACGTGGAATTCATATATGAAAAAGGAAAGATTCGTTAAGTGTTTCACATGGTGAACTAGAGAGCAAAGAGAAGGGTTTCTCGCACATGAAAAAGATTAGGAGAAAAATGAGCTATTAATAAACATGTGTAAACTCAAGACCCAATAGATTAAGTTTTTGGGTCAATAGTTGAGTTCTACACATGGGTGTTAAGGCCCATTTCTTCTCTAATTCTTGGGCTTGCCATAACAATCTTCAATATCCATTACAAAAACCATTTATATGTGTTATTGATAACCCATGATAATATGTTGATCTAATAACATTGTTTCTTGTTGCCTTACATGAATTGTTATCTTTTGAGAATCTATTCAAATTCCTTCTGGCTCTAAAAATTCATATTTGTTGATTCTCTATTTAGTTTCATGTTGTAGAATTTTGTTTGGCTTCAATTTCTATCATGTCTAGAGCTAACCAGTGTTGCATACTTTTACAATTATATGACCTATTTGTTTAACGAAAAAAGATTTTAGAATGATGATTTTATTAAACTTTATTCCTAACAAAAAACAAATCTTTTAGTGTATATCTTTATGAAAGCTTTCAGGATAAATTAATTTTGGGTAAACGGCACGGGACCCCCCTGTGCTTTTAATTATGTGTAAATTTTTCTCATGTACTTTATAAATTGAAAATTATCCCCTTATGGTTTTAAAACGTGTGTAGATGTCCTCATCCATCAGTCAAACATTAGTTTTTTTTAACAATTTTGGTCATTTGACAATTATGCCCCCCTTTAGATAACTGAACAAAATTAGAAAAATAAATCCGAAATCCTCAAATCAAACATAACCTATTAAAATAAAAAATTAGGGCTCACTCTCTCACTCACTCACGGCTGAACAAAAACCCAAACCCGAAAATCATTCATTCAAAATTAGGGCTCGCTCACTTTGCTGTTGATGAAAAATGAGGCCATGAGTTGCTGCTGTTGGTGAGAAAACGAGATCAAGGTTGCTGCTGTTGGAAGTTCTTCAACCAAGAGATCAAGGTTGCCAACAGTTGACCAAGTGCTGAAAAATATTAGAAGCCGTGAAAGAAGTTGGAAACCATGAACAAAAATTTAACCCTTGTTAATACTTTTTGTTATGCCAACATTAATTGGTAGTGTTTTGCACCATTCACAAAAACACAAGGAGGAATCATGCACCATTTACAAAACTCAAGGGTGTATTTTGCATCATTCACAAAAATACAATAGGGATTCATCCACCATTAACAACACACAGGGATGGTTCATGCACTATTAATAAAAACATAATAGAGAGTCGTTTACAACAACATGTGCACTAATAACAACATATGATAGACATACACCTAACACCATATCTAATCCTATTTCAAAGCCACCATAACAATAAGTACAAACAGCAAAATACAAAAAACAACACCCACACGAATGGCTTTCTTAACCAGCCCAACATCGTGAGTTTGCTCCATTTTAATCGTTGCAGGGCCTGTCACTTCTGCTTCACTATGCCCAAAAACAGCTACCACAAAAGCACAACACTGGCCCAAGAAAACAAAAAACAAAAAAAAAGACCAAATGAAGTCAGATCTGCCAACGAAAAAAAATTAAGCTAAAAACCAAAAAAAAAAATGGCTGTAGCACATAAATGAAAAAAGAAAAAATTAAGCTAAAAAGCAAAAAAAAAAAGCTCGCAACAAGGATGTAAGGGTGTTACAAATGAGAAAAAAACTACACTTGCAAAATAAGGTATGTCGCGCCTGTTTCTTCAATTCAAGAATGTATAAAAAGCTTTGTGGTGGTGATGCAAGTAAACATTGCATTATAAAGAGGATGGGAGGGATTTTTTGTCCAAAAAAATGTACCCTCAGTGGATCCCATCAAAATATGATCAAATCCTCGCAAGCACCGTGCGTGTCTTATACTTGCGGTTAAGTTTAACCATTTTTGTGATGGAGGGGGATTTGTGCATGTGTTTAAAAACCATAAGAGAATAATTTGTACTTTATAAAGTATAGGGGAGAAACTTGCACATGAGTAAAAGTACATAGGGGTCCCGTGTCGTTTACCCATTAATTTTTAATGAAAGTTTCATGCCAAAAACATATGATTCTTAGTTGAGACTTGCTAGTGTTAGATGGATAAGCACTAGTCCTTGATATGATCCTAGTTGACCAGGGATTGATAGTGGACGCCTATATCTCTATCTTTATGTATATTTGATTCTATTGAGGTACATTATGTGTTAACAATATCTATTACCTGGTAAGGCTGTATACTTAGCAGTAAGATTTAGATCTAAAACTAATGAGTATTTGATCCAAGTACAAATTCGATTCTAAATCTGTTAGGTATTTATCAGGGTTTGGTTTTATAAAAGGTTAACGACTGGTTTGATAATAGGGTTTAATAATGAAGTAAAGTACATGTTATTTGAAATTGCTTACGATAGGATAAGAGGGTTAGGCTTAGTGAGAGCAACCTTCACTTGAAACTTAAATGGTCTCAAGTTCGAGTCACTTAGGGAGTAGGTGGAAAATCACTGTTGATCCCCTTTAAAAAAAAAATTGCTTACAATAGCGCACTAAGATTGATTAATTCGATTACTGAAAATGTCCAACTCTTTGTTCTTTTTTAGGATAAGCCCTGCTTATTGTACAATTTTTTTCTCACTCTTCTTTTGTTAATTGTTTTGCATATTAAGAGCAACAAACATTGAGAATTGCTTGCTTGGGGATTTGAGGCAAAATTTTTGGTATTTTGTTGGGCTTATATTATTTTGGAGATGTTTTAATATTACATTATGAAAATTTGGTTATCGCGGGAGTGTTACCTTCCAAATTTTGCCTCGACAGATTTTTGAGGCATGACACTTTTTGACAATATTGTAGGACCTCAACTGTAATAATTATAATTAAAAAGTATGGCGGTCATAAGTACTTTTGGCATCTTAAAAATAAAATAACAAGAAGAGAAAAGAAAATGAATTATAAACCGATATGATGATGAAAGTTCAAAGCACAATATCAGTAAGTACAACACTTCAGTTGTAAATACTAAACATTACTGTCTTGAGAAATGTTTGTTAAACATCCACATAAGAAGTGACAAAATAGATAATGAAAATGGGGTGATATTTAACAATATTCATTATATTTTTCCGCTGTC
Organism: Ehretia macrophylla; assembly: GCA_037974665.1. Lineage (NCBI taxonomy): Eukaryota > Viridiplantae > Streptophyta > Magnoliopsida > Boraginales > Ehretiaceae > Ehretia > Ehretia macrophylla. The sequence goes on along the minus strand of CM075771.1, from coordinate 53,369,772 downwards.
ATTAGATATTTTATTTTCCGTAATTGAAGTGTTAGTACTTACTAATAAAAAGGATTAAATTCGGCAAATTGTTAAAAAGGGAGATATTGATGTTAATTCAACCATTTACTTATAATAATATTTTTTTTTCATTCAAGGGAGCCAGAACACCAACTATGTCACAATTATCCTTAAGCATGTCTCGCTCCTTTTATATTTCTTAAGGAAAACGAGAAAACCAATCATAGCTGTACTGTATGAGATTAGTTCTCCGTCTCCCCTGGCCTATTAGAACAGTCTGGTCTGTAACAACACAGCCTGAAAGGAAGACAATGGGAGGTGGCCCTTATTCATCTTTACCATGCACTAAATCCAAACTTTTTTATATGGAAACTGAATATCCAATCCCGTTAAAATTTTGGGTGGATGGCACCGTAGCCCCTTGTAGTTTGTTGAAAGTGCACAAAATTTCTTTGTACTTTTAAAAGTGTACAGAAATCCTCTGTGATTTTATAAACGTAACACTACAGTCCCTTCGGTAAAAAAAAAATAGTTACTTTTAACAGAGAGTGTTTTGCACGCTCGTTAAGTGCAATTATTCATATTTTTTGACCTAAATTATTAATTATTTAGATAAAAATACTATTATATTATACATATTTTTTTTCCCTTTTCTTTTCTTCTCTCTCCACCTCTCCACCCAGAATTTGAAATAATTTTTTTTTAAAAAAAGTTGTCATCTTCCTCATCCCTATATATATGTGCGCGCCCGCGCCTCCCACACCACACACACCCCCACCCACCCCCCCCCCCCCCCCCCCCCCCCCCCCCCCCCCCACAAAGAGAAGGCAAAAGGATGATTATCTTCCACGCCTGTTATTTTCTTTATGCTCAAGCATCAACAGACAATCTAATCCTCATATTGACTTGTGCTCATAAGTTACCTTATGAATTCTACTTCATGAAATGGTCAAACGATACCGGAGAAAAGTGATGATATATACATACATATATATCTATACATATATGTATACATAGATATATAGATATATATGTAAACAAAAAAGAAAAGGAGAAAAGAGAAAAAAAAAAATTGAGGGGTATTTAAGTTTTTTTATACAATTTTGTTAACTTTGTTGACAGAAAGATGAGGAGGGGTGCGTATGCTTGTTTTCAAAAATTACAAAAGGTTTTAGTATACTTTTGAAAACACAAGAGAATCATGTGCACTTTTGACAAATCATAAGAAGTTACAGTATCATTCACCCTAAAATTTTTAATGCCAATTACCACGCTGCATCACATTTTTTAATGCGGAAAAATATTTAAGCAAATAATATCACCATATAGAAATATCATTAAGTTGATTTAATGATCTTCCAGTTGAAAGGCCACACGTTTTATTACAATTCATGCATGTATTAATGATGGAATATATTATGTCGCATATTGGAAAATTAATAAGACTTTAATTCCAATAGATGTGAAAGCCTATATAAATCATCTTGTGCTTGAGCACCTCTATCTACTTTTTGTTGTCTAATTACTCGAGAAAAGCAAAAATGGTGTACAATCGTTTGAAGGATCTCAACATCTCCATGGTGGACTAACATGTGATCTCTAGTTCCACCCTCGTTCCCGACCCTCTTGTCCAAGCCATTTATAATTATGAAATTGTCTCCTTTACTACTTTCTTTTACATACTGTGCAAAAGCTACTTCTTTTTTTTTTATTGCGCGACATGTTATAATGAGAGATTTTAAATTTGAACTACGACAAACTTTACATATTACCAATGTGAGGAGTTTTGAAAGAAGGAATTGAAAATTGATATTCATGTTTCAGTCTTACATCTCTTGGTAACAGCATAAATTTCCTAAAATTTATGGCAATGGCAATTGGCATGGAGCAAGTTAAACCAGGTGTCCTTTATATACTTTGCTTCTGATCTCAACCTAAAGTAACCCTATAATCACCATGGATTACATGAACAATTGCGATATTCTATACTAGTGGAAGACATGATAAAAGTGTAATCAATAGGTTAGTGTCATGCGATTAAAGAATAATTCAAGTTAACTATTTTGAATTCACTTGATATTTGATTCACGACAATGATTCTCAAACCCGGTCACCTGCAGGTTCAGGGTTTTGTGCCTAAGTCAAACAAGTGCTAGGCAAGTCAACACCTAGACGGCATTGATATATTATCATCCCCAACAAGGCGTCGATGGTACCCAATGTCATTTGCTACTCTTACTACTTTTCTTGTTAGAAATGTCAAAGGTGATTGTAGCAAATAGGATAACACAGTATATTTCTTCAGATGAAGCATCACAACATGATAATGAATGTCTTGTGAAACCAACCAATATGTAGCACCATCCAGTCCTGCCATTTGACCTATGGTTTAATGAATGAAAGCAACATCTCAAGCAAGCAAAGCATCATCCAAACAGAGCACATACTTCATTCATTCCTCACTTTCTTTAGTGTTCTCAGCAATCTTAGCATTTCCTCTGTGATTCTTTCAACAAAGGAGCATAATTAGGTAATGAATTTGTTCATGTAGATGCAAGCCTAATTGTTTTGATGATTTTGTAGCCGTTTCAGGAGTCGGCTAGAGAAATTTGGCATGATTCGTTGGGCTTATTCTGGAAACGTTGTCCCAACCTCATAATCAAGGCCCTGAAAAAGGGGGCTCTACGAACCCCATAAACAGGGCCCGAATAAGGGGAGACAAGGGACTATCATCAAAGCAGAACCCCGTTAAAGAATGCATGTACACAGGTTAAATGGATGCATATATAGATGGATGTATTTGTTGGAAGATATTTCATATGAAGTTTTGCCGCATAAGTCTTTTCACAGCACTTTTACTCTGTTTGAGGTTCCTGACATGAGCTCGGTAACCACTTTGACAAGAAAAATGTCGGTTGGTATATAGTTTCTATGTGATTCTGCATCACCTCAGATTCTGTCATCATTTTCTTTGTCAAGGTAATACTGACAGCAGTGATATAAGCAGATATCGAACAACATGAATGCATGAGTTCTTTTTTTTTTTTTTGAACAAGAATGCATGAGTTCTTTAGCATGCAAAATGCTTAGTATATATTCTCTACAGAATAAGCAATGACTCCTGGATTATGCAAAAAGACGAGTACCCTTTTCGATGAGTAAATGTTAACACACTCCAAAGGTTAGTTCTGACCTTTATGCATCAACTTTTGGGACAGAAATTATTCGATTATCCTTATCTTGATCATGTCAGAGTAAGATAAAAATGAGGGATTCTGGGGTAGCCTAATTGGTGAGCTACCCCCAGTCTGTGGGTGGTCAAGGTCCAAATCCTAGGAGTGGGGGCAGGTGGGGGCGGGGGGCTAAAAAACGAAAAGAGAGTAAGATAAAAATGATGCAAGTGCCTTTCAATCGAACTCCCACGCAGTTAAGAGGAAGATAAACGTTTATACACATAAGCATACAATCACATGGAGAAAATATATTCCTTATCAAGTTCCATAACATTTTTGACAATCATTATTATTTCCATTATTTAAAGGGATTAGAACAGCACAAAAATACCTTTATCAGCTGGAAAACCTGGTATGAGGGCAACGCCAGATTTTGCTGAGATGTCAGTGATCTCTTCATGCTTGTCATGCAAAGACTTGCTTTTGGTATCAACCATTATTCTTCCTTATGAAGTATTGAAAGAAGCTTATAGAAGAAGATAATGATTTAAGTAAAAAGAGATAAGAGCAATTAATGCAAGTTAAGGCAGAAAAGATGTCAATGAGTAAAGGAAGGCAACAATACTAATGTTAGTATGAAGGACTTCACAGTCCAACAACTCAGTATTTTTGGCTTCTACCATTACATCTTTTCTTTCTGGATTCTACTCCATCTATTGATGAAATCTAAAACTCTTAATTTTCAGTTACCAGACGCAATGCCAGCAGAAACGAAGCTTATGATATCATAACACCAAAATTTGCAGCTTCAAGCAATAGAGTGCAATATCTTCTCCAGCTTATTTCCCAGTATCAAGGGCAGAAAAATTTCCTCATTGAGTGTAACAAGTAGAATTTGTAAAATATATTTTTTCTGTTGAGGCTGGACACTTGAGAATACTTTTGTATGTTGAATAAAAGCAGCGCCCACTTAGCCTCTGACCTACAAAATATCATGCTTAAAAAGAACGGATTACACAAGCAAGCATCCCACAAAGCATATACTCCTTTTCCTACCTAGCTTCCTATAGCGTCCCCAGTAATGTGATATAATTTGCCGTTATTTATACAATAGCAGAGAATGATTAGCCAGTGGATGACTCAGTTGAGATGCAAACCTTGCTGCAGTTTCTTCTGCTCACCTCAGCTGCTAGATGCAATGCTTCGAGTCGAAATCTTTTTCAGATAACAGACCACCAATGAGATTTTTGAGTCTTTCAGCACCACGCCCAGGTCTAAGAGAGGTTATATTTGCAAGAATATAATGGTTGATGGTTGCATTTGCATTCTTATCAGTAAACCAACTACCTGGCACGAACCCGTCAGCTGTGCGGCCTAAAAGCTCTGAATCAATCTTGTCAAGAACAGCTTCATCCCCAAATTTTCTTGCAAAGGGGGCATTGCTGTCTACCATCCTCGGGTAGTCATTGATACTGAGAAAATGAGGATGCTGCTTGGGAGGGTTGTCCCAGGATATAAAATGGAGGTCATGGTTCACAGTGGTATTTCGGAACTCTTTGGCATTGCATATGACCGTGTGGAAATATCCTTCTGGAGATGAAAGAAAGTTGGCATAATACATCAGAACTATCCTCGGGAGATTGTCCCAACCCCATACACAATACTCTACAAATGGACGAGAAAGCATCATCCAAGCAGAACCTGGTGAGAGAAGACGGAGTCCACAGTAGGACAATTAGAGATCACCATTTAAATTACTTGAAATGAACTAGTCAATTAACTAAAGTAGCAAGAACAGAAGTAAAAGATTCCATCAGCATGTTTCTTGTTATTATCCCAAAAATGGTCTTGCAACTCCTAACCACAGATTGTATAGCAAAGTGCATTGGAAGACTTTCTATCATGATACTTGCAATTTTTTTGAAAATTCCATAACCAATCTATTTAACATTTTTCAATTCTTAGAATCCTTAATCATTTAATATGTAAGATAACTTGAGAAGGAAAGTGAAAACCATGGAGAATGAATAAGTGAACAAAGAGGAGTAGTTAGCCCGCTTGCCCTGTCAGAAATCACTATGTAATATAAACAATATTCTAGGCTAAGTAATAGGGATATTTAGATAAGGTTTATGAGTTTCATCTAATCCAAGAAAAGTCCAGATAAAAGCTCTTTCTTTCTACAGAATAAGAATATCTCAGTTCTTCGGTGGTAAAGCATCTGTTGATTTACTGTCAGGTATTTAAACCAGAGTTCCCTATCTGTGCTGAAATCAATCATGAAACAAACATGCAAAGTAGTTCTTTAATTTTCCATGCACCGATAACACACGGGGTTGAGAGTTTAGGGAATTAATCACTTTCAAAGAAAGGCTCACTGATTTCATAAATGCACATTGGCATTTACTGCAATCTTCAGCATTCAAATACAAAAATTATAATTTTCATCCATCTGAAAAACGTCCTAATTCTCCACACCACGTTATACACTTCACATATCATCATTACTTGCTTGGCTGATAGCAACGCCATCAGTGACTTGGATGAAAACAAATGCTTTTATCAACAAACATGAGAACCAAAGTTTTGTGCGAGGCAGAATCCAAATAATTCTTAAAATAACCTCTCGTACTAACTTTATACACCTTACAAAATATCAAAGCAACATTATGGGATGGATTAATTTCTGATAAAGAAGCAAGTCAAAGGAAAAAACAATAAAGCTTGGGAAGTAGCTTCACAAAAGGTGTTAGAAAGTAGATTTCAAGCACGCTTAAGCAAGTGGTGAGGAAAAAGACAGGTGATAGCTTTTCTATATAGAGCATATCACATCCAGGCCAAATCTATCATAGACACAACCTTGCATTGTAACGACCCCAACCCAACCCGACCCTTCTCAAGATTAGGTCAGAATCTTTGTTCATTGTTGTTGCGGTTTCATGTATATAACTTTATAACATTAAAAGTCATAAAAATGTAAAGATCTTCAATAATAACCGGCTATTAAACAATAATCCTGGTACAAAGGATGTTACATCATCCGAGACATGAAAGCTACCCAACTATTCTACCAACTAGGGTTCCAATAGCAGCTACCCTTCTACCCAAGAGTAATACAAACAAACTTTAACTTTTACAAATTGGATCAAAACATGTCAAGCAAGAAGCTTCGAGCACGCAATCATTCCACTTTAGCATATAATGTCAATTTCCATTTCAAGCTAAGTTGCACCTGTAATGGGGGGAGAAAATAGGGTGAGCTCTTGGGAAGCTCAGTGAGGATGGAATAGAAGAGTTTTAAAAACATTTTTTGGTCAGGTCCCTTTTAAAAGTCATGCAATACATGTACGATAATATTAACAAACTATCCACATATGGTAAATAACATATAATAACCAATAGAGGTTACTATCACACAATAACGACATACAGAAAAACAATCAACTTTCCTCCCGGAGGGTGGAGATCGTCAAGCGGGAGTGCTTAATCACATATTCCTCCCCAAGGGTGGAGATCGCCAAGCGGGAGTACTTACTCATATTCCAATGTCACTTCCAGAGGTTGCCAACCCCGAATCAAGATCACAACTTTTTATCTCTCCCAAGAGAGTACTCCGGATTGTACCCGAAACTACGATCCAACTCCCCGAGGGTGGAGATTGCCAAGCAGGAGAGGGAATAGGACTACGATAGTCACAGGAGCACCGGCAAGCCCTATGCCGCTCGGCGTTCGTGACAGCCATCGTGCCTAAGGTTGTAACCCCCAAGTAGCACACAAGCATGCACAAGTAGTCATATAACACACAACTGATAGGAACGATCACGCAATTTGATAACACATAAGTGGGGTACAACGAAAGAGGCTGTCCCCGGTCAAGTACATTTAACAAATTAATAACTTCACTTAAAATATAATAATAATATATCCCAAGCTAAAACATGTAACAAGTCATATTATGATAATCATATACACATACTAGAGATGTTAGTTTATCAAAGTCTCCTTACATATATTATGTATAAGCTACATCTTCATGATATTATTCCCCGGGATCTCTTTTGATTAATGAAATTCTAATGATGGCATAATTAACTCTAATCCTAAATCCGTGTATACAAATTCTCGTTCAGGTCCTTACCTATTTTTCTAATGTATCCAAGGAAAGTTAATTATAACAATATAAGCTCGACTATTATGAAGGAAGATCTACGTTATACCAAGCTAATTTTACAAAGTAAAGTTCATAGTATGCAACGTTAGAAAATCTTCTCACATTCACAGTTAACATATAGAATTAGCTCACATAAATGAACATGAGTTTCTTAATAGTTTCCTCATATCTACAGTTGATTATACACATAAATTGATAATCGATATATTAGATAATTAAAGTTATAAGTTATTATATGCATAAGTAACTCATAGATAAACATGAACTTTTCTGCAAATCTCCTCACCTGATTATGTAGAATTTACCGGAAAAATAAGCTAAGTCCTAGTCTTGCATGCAAAAACGTGGTCACCATTTGCCACCTTCACGGATCAAACACCGAGTCAACACCTCACCAATTTCATTTCTTTTTTTCTTTTCTTTTTTTCCATCGGTTACTATTGTGCTCTCATGAAGCTATTAATAAATCTTAAACCCCACTATTGAATTCCTTGCTTGCACTGCTTCTGCTTCCTTTTATTTGATCAAAAACTAATCTAAAACTAGTAATAGACCACTTCTAATTTCCGCTCTTCTTTTTCTTCCTCCTATTTCGGTTATGTTCTAACAAAACCAACCCCTTTTTGTTTACTTGGTTGATCCAATGGTGAAGTGCTAAGTACCCAAGCTAAGTTCCCATCTGCTTATATATATATATATATAGGTATGTGAACTGTTTGTAAAAGATGGATAATGCTACCTTATGTGGTTTACTCGATCAGTGGTACTTGAATAAGCTCAAGAGAATCACAATTACAAAGGAATTATGTGCTGCTGAACCTATATGCAAGAACTACAAAATATACAACTACTAGCCTGTGTTTTAAAAACTGAAGCTTAACAGCCCTTTTACGATGGTGGTGTAGTATAAGTGGCTGTGAGATTTGGACGGCTAGCTAGCAAAGAATAATTTGGTGCCTTATAAATTATTTTATGTAGACTACTAGGACGTGGTAATAAACGAATTTAAACAAACTCAGATAAATGAGGATGCTAGTGAGAACAACTTTCAAAGTTTAATGAATTGTCTAAACCCAAACTTAATCTTCTAGATGGAGACTTGGTATTCTTATAGTAAATTAACATTTCAAAGTCTTCCACTAACAAACCTAGAAATCAAAGTAATTAATATAACTATCCTCCCTCATTCCATAATTTAATATCATTGTGCAACATTTCCATTTTACCTAGTCCTAATCTACGTATACCTTCAAAATTATTATAAGCTACATCAATCAAATGAAAGTTTATAAAGCATTATCCTATTAGCTTAACTACCCTACTTATACCTTAATACCTTATACCTCACAAATATTATTTCTTTGTCTAGTAAATCTTATTCCAACGAAAGTAGTTAATAGTAGATGAGCAAAACAACCTTAAATATTATAGGCTATCTAATGAGAAGATTATTTAATATTCCTACGGATTACCCAAATACATTTTAGGGCATTACAAACTATATCCCAGGTTACATCTTGCAACCATATGTTAACCAGGATAAATGATTACTGCTTACACCTAAACCATGTATGAATATTTAATCTATATAAAGATAACACACCAAATCTAACTATTATTTCTAGTCACTTCCTACGCAAATCGGGGTACGTACAACCTATTCTACTTGCTAGGTCAATCTTTTCCTTTTAATTGAAACGAATGCTTAGTTTGAAATGCTTGGCTTTATATATTTCCTATGTTCACACTAGTTCTTAATATGAAAATACGAGCACATAAGGTACTACTATCAACCGTAAGGTAATGCAATCATAGATAACATTTAATTAATATGCAAATGCTCAGAGATTAAATATGGGGCCTCACATGCATGATTCTACATCCATCTACTTACATGCTTTACCAGTGTATACCGTCTAAGACTGTCCATAAGTTTCGGTAAAACACGGATATTTCTTCACTCTGAATTATCTTATTAATGAGCTGTGAAAACCACAATAATGTCGAGCAATATGCTATGTGGTTGGTGATCTTTAAATCTGTATTTTCATTAAAACATGCTTCTTCTTTTTGATTTCCTGTAGTACCAAGGACCAAGGTAAGAATAGGAAAACATATTACAAGAAAAGCAAAGGAAACATACAGCCGTGAATTACTTGAGAGGCAGAAACAATGAGATCTATCCGAGCTTGGTGGGCCAGTTATTGAGGAAGTTGTAAGGCTTTGGTACCGAAAGATAATATAACACATGGAGAGAGAAACAGTTTATTTTCAGCATTCTTTTCCACAGACAATATGTGGAAATCATACCTTATCATCGGGAGATTTTTACATCGAGCAGCAAATTCTATATAGGCATCACACCATGTGTCTTCAGATTACAAATAGTTAAAAACAGAAGGAAGTAAATGAATCCCTAACTCTCCAGTTTTCTGCCTAATTAAAGTTTTCAATTAAGACAAATGGACATAACAAAATGATTACCAATGAGTTTCCAATACACTGGCTATCTTAGTTGCATTTCATCCAAATATTTACATGTGAATCCCAATGATTAAAGTATAGTTATGATTGAAAAGGTCATACATATAGAGTATCAGCAAGGACGGTCACCTAATTAATATTGCATTAGGCTACCTCTAAAGAAAGATTTAACATATATTTTAAAGCACCTGTACCCTACTGTACAGCACATGGATCTCGTACGTAAAAGATTAATAGGGTAGCAAAAAATTCTCACCAGTGAAAAGCTTATAAGCCGTGGGCACGCTCCTTTTCTCTGAAACCCAAAAGACATCTGATTTTTTCAGGCTGTATAGCCCTGGATCAATTATAAGAGGCTTGGCTCTATGAGACCTAAAAGATTATAAAATATAGTCAGAAAATCTGTACATTCTATCTTGAAAGAGATTGAAGCCATAAATTTAGAAGTTCTCCAAAACAAATGAAGAAATTGGAAGACATACTCCTTCCAACCAATGTCGCTAGTATGCTCAATGAAGTTTAGCTCTCTTGGAATAGTTGACAAAGTATGAAGCAAATCTGTGGAGCACAATTAGTAAAACACAAGAAGAAACCATCATAAGTTTCCATGACGCATTAACGTTACCTTATTTCTAACATAGTACAAGAAGTTCCAGTTCAACTCAATCAAGAGATTTATCATTTATCCTTCCACTACAGCCTCTCAATCCCACCCAAAACGACCAAAGGAAAGAAAGAAGATTCTCTAATGAACAATGAAAGCAACCTAAAACTGAAACATTAATATAAGGGCATCCCGGTACACACAGCTTCCGCTGTATGTGGTATCCAGAGAGTTAGTCAGTCCCATTCGGGTATGTTGTATACAGCCTTACATTGCATCTTTGCAAGAAGCTCCTTTCACAACTCGAACCCGACCTCCAATAAATAAGTTAATTTCAGATTAACCAGTAAATTCTATACCAGTGAGATGAAAATTGGAAGAACATAATGTGGACTAACTCGACAGTCATAAAAGGTAGATTTTGTTTGTACTTGAAGTTCAACTACTGAAGCAGAACAAGAAGATAAATATAACAAAGGGTAACCCAAAAAATTAAAATCCCATAAATTCTTAATCAAGAATCACATATGGGTTAACAGTATAGCACAAACCAAGGGGCATAATGCAATTAAAAAGACTAATTCCAAACAACGCATTAAACTTTATACCATCTTGGGTGACCAAAGGGTAATCAGAGGCACTCAAATTGATGAACCAATCCCATTCACCACCTTCCTTCAACAAAATAGCAGCAGCATGAAGTGTATTAGTAACCATAGTAGGCCCTCTATAAGTAACCAAGTTGGATCTCACCACCACCCTCACATTCCCAACTTGTGCAAACAATGGCTCACTTTTCACAAATTTCACCAACTCCAATCTCTCCTCAACTGGTGCCTCCAAGTCCAAGTGCACCACATATTGGTTCATAGGGTGGTACAATGCCTTCAATGCTCTCTTCAAGCTCACACCATCACCACTTGACCCTGAGATCAAGTAGGCCAATCTTGGTAGCCTTGTGCTAGGCAGTGTTGGTGTTACATGTAGCTTTGATTCAACAAAGATTGGAACTTTAGCTTTGATCGGCTTTTGGTGAAATGGGTATGCAGTAAAAATGGTGAAAACCACAAGAAATGATGATATTATGAGGGAAAACACTAGTGGGAGGAACCATTTCTTCTTCTTCAATGGATTGTTTATTTCCATCGCTTACTTCAAGAAACCTTGGTTCTTGATGAACTTCTTGCTTCACATAGGAAATTATTCTTAAGCACTACTAGCACTCTAGTATTGTGTGCCTATGTAGTCCTACTGTTGTGTTGCTATGCTATCTGAGATGTCCTTTTGTGTAGCTTTTAGTGTGTGTGTGTGTGTGTGTGTGAAAATGTGGAAATATGTTTCTGTATTGTGTTGGTTTTGTGAAGCTCATGTATAAATTTTGTTTATAAAGTTATAATATAATTATAATAAAATAAAATAAATAATTTATAATATTAAATTTTATTTATAACCTTATAATATTATAAAAATATATTTTACTCCTTCTATATTGATGCCTAACGTGTGTGTGATCTTATTATAATGTTTAACTAAAAAAATAGAGAATGAAATCTTTGGACTGTTTTTTTCTCTTTTCTTTGATTAGCTTAAAGAGATATTGTGAATTTTTTTAAGGGTTTGCCAAGAGGTTTGTTGACAGATGTTATAATGCCAAAAGAAAGTGATGTTATGAATTGAATTAATTAAGTAATTGTTGTTTGATGGTTGCTTACCAACATGATGTTGTTGAGTGGACGGTGACTCAAGTGAAAGAAATCAAGTGAAAATTCTATTGAGTTGTGATATTTTCTGTGCTTCCCCACGCGCAAAGGACTTGCCATCCTTGTCTTACTTTTTTTTTTTTGGTTCATCGAAAAAATAAATAAATATTATTAATATAAGATATCAACCGACGATATTTAAAAATTCAAAATCCTTCTCTTTATCTGCTTATTTAACTTGCAAATCATTTCTCTAATGTAATGAATTTTCTATCTTCCGAGCATTCTCTCTTGGTTCGTCGAGTTAGAAATAAAATTGTTGATTGACTAATAAAAACTTATTTAATTGACTGTTTCTCTTATAATTGGTTCTCTAATGTATCACCCCTTCTTCTTGTCGTTCTTTTCAAATTTCGAGCAATCTGAAATTGGATAAATTATATTATATAACTGTTTCTTTTATAAAATTCAAGTTTGACCCCAAAAAAAATGCGCTTCCCCATGCATGACGCCAAGGGTGGAGAAAAGTTTAGTCAAACGTGCTTGTAAGCTTATAAATGCTAGTAAATTTGACATAATTGGTAATTCATGAAAGAGTTAATTAAATGTTTCAGTTGGCTTAAAATGAGATTTCATTGTTATTTAACTGTAATTCCTAACATAAAGGGTCTAAGTCACACTTTTAAATAAATATGAAGTCTGAGTCACATTTTATAAAAGTTTAAGGGGTCTGAACCAAAAATACCCCTTAAAAATATTTATAGATGTTTATAAAAGTTTAAGGGGTCTGAACCAAAAATACCCCTTAAAAATATTTATAGATGTTTATAAATCAACTATAGTTTAAAAACTTTAATACGTAAGACTTATATGGCAAATATATTTGTGTTACTTATTTAAAAGAAAATGCTTGTAAGAACTTAAAATTCAAAATAGAGAAAAGGGTAGTATCAAAATAAACAAAATAAGTGTTTATAAGCATTTAAATGCTAGTAAATTCACAAGTTTGGTAATCAACAAAAAAGCTAGTTAAAGAATGCATTTTGCACTCGGTATTTATAAGTTAGTTCTAGTACGTTTAAATCAAAAATTGTTATTTATAAAACTTATATTATAAAGGCTCTTCTTATTTTCAGGTGATTACTCCAAATTAGTTCTTTTACATACAATATTCACAAATTATATTGTTGGGGTTCAAGTAACTCTATCACCAAGTGAGGCGCGTGGTGATATTAGATTCTCCAAGAATCGCTCACTCGAGGTAGGAGTGGTGATAAGTTGGTTCACAGTAAAACGATGAGGACCAGTGTGGTCCTACATTTATCAATGGGTATATCTTTTTTTTTTATGATAATGATGAGGAATTTTTTTAAATAGAATTACATTTGATTCACTTTAAAATGATAAATCTTCTAACTTTTTTAAATATAATTATATTTGATTCACATTGATATTATAAATTTTGTATACTTACATTAGGTTAATTAAGAATTAATTAATATTTATAATGAGAAGATATTCATTTGAATTTAAAACTTTAAACCATAACAAATTGTTACACCATCATAAATTTCCAAAATACAGTCTAGACAGGAGTTTTTCCTTTTTTGACTGGATTGAACCAGGGATGTTTGGATTTGACAATACCGTACCATTTTACCCAACCCTTAATGGCTTAGTATGGACACTTTTGTGAGTGACTTTTGCTTGATGGTTTTGGGCGGGTGTGGATGCCAAATAGCATGAGATGATGATGGTGCATCCTTAGGTTAAACGTCCAAAAGGTATGACTTTTGGCAGTCCCTTTTTCTTCTCCTTTAATGGCGGAACAATGTTAAGAGGCTGGACCCAAGAGAATGTGTTGCCTCCGCAAATTTAATGGCTGAAAAATGTTAAAAGGCTGGACACAAGAGAATGTGTTGCCCCCACAGATTTACTTTGGTCTGCAAAATGACAATTGGAAAGTGAAGTGAATTATTTGAGAATGACCTTCGTCTTGCAAGATTTTAATCCCTTTTGTAACGTAAACACATCGAAAGAAGTAGTAAACTGGTGAAATAATAAAATAGTCATTTAATTTTTATACTCACGAGTGTAAATCACTTTGTTATAATTATCTTATTATTTTATCACGATTGATATGAACTGATCTAAAATTTTGTTCAAGAGGAACTAGAAGCACAAAGTTCAGTACTTAATAACAAATAATTTTATTTAGTTGGGCTTAAATTAATTTTTCAAATTAAAAATATCTTCAAAATACACATCTTTTAAAAATATATTGGGTGAACGATGATTGTAACCCCCACTCACTTACATAACTGCTTTTGACATTGACCATTAATCTCCCAGGCGGGACTGAAGACACTTCCAGTACTTTTTTGTATTATTTAGCAGGGCCCTTGTGCATTCTTATCGTGCTTAGCCCTCTGATGGAGAGAGAGAGAGATAAAATGGCAAAAGCGGGATGGAAGGATTAAATAGGTTTATGCACGAGATCAATGTATAATGTTTGTACAACGTATATGTGTGCTAGAAGGACGATCAATGATGACCCTCCCTCAAGTTTATATGCTACTTGTGTTCTTCAGTAAGAGATCCTTGGCCCCTTATTGGTGGCCACCCTTCTAATGAAGTCACGTGTAATCAAGTGAATACATATGCAAATTTCTTGTTACCCATTGTGGATAATGAGGAGTTACAATTAGCAAGCGGGACTGCCCTTAATTTCTTACAAGGAGCTCCATTAGTTGATTTGTGATTGGAGTTGTCTTGTCCAAACTATGCTTCGTGCATTATCGTACTCAGTGTAATGCGTCATCTCATTTGTTTGCCAACGTTTGTTCGATGATGGTGTATTCGTGTTCTTTCGATCTGTCAAGTTCATTCGCCTTTGTTTGATCAAAGCTTTGATATTTGGAGACTCTGGCTCCTTCCTTGGATTAAAAGTAGTCATGCCCTGATGACTTGCTTTGAACGTTGAGCTCGAGGCAACTGCTCCACATGTTAACATCCATTTGCAGATAAATTAGCGTGAGGTTCCAAGATGCCTACATCAGCTGCTATTTCTATTTGTCTTGCTTAGCTTGATGAACCTTTACGTGGACCTCATTTGCTATGGCCAAAGGTTCTTTTGGGCCGCCCCTTTCATCCTGTTTTTTGTAGGCTAATTCCTTTTTTCTTGACCTTTTGGGTTAAGATTAGGCAACTACAACTTCCGACCTTAGCAACTTGTCAACCTTTCTTGCGGAATACAACTTATTTTATTTTATTTAAATAAAAAATACTTTTTTCTTCATTCAACATAACACGTGCATAAAATACTTTATAAAATTACAATCACAATTTTTTCAAATAAGTGAAAATGCCATCTTTTTTGTCATTTGAATTCAAAGAACCTATATTTCTTAAGCTTCACCCTCACTACTGCGATGACAATATCAAATGAGATGGAGAAAGTATGTATGTTACTTTAATTTGAGTCCATTATCTCTTGGAATCATCTTACTCGGCCCCATGAGGAAGGAGGTTTGGATATTAAAAAGCTGGAGAATATCAACACTGCCTCTAGTCTTAGAGACTATGGGAACATCTTTACTGGTAAGGACTCCGTCTGGCTTTGATGGATTAAAACCAACTTGCTTAAGGGTAGATCTATGTGGGATGTTGATTGCCCCACAAATGCAGCCTGGGGGTTGCGTAAGTTGCTGAAACTCAAAGACCTTCCTAGGAAATTCATTCTTAACAGATTGGGAAAGGGCAAAGAGCTTTCTTCTGGTCTGACTGTTGGCATCGACTTGGCATTCTCAAAGACCATTTTGCTAGTAGCATTTTTTCTTCCTTTGGCATTTCTTTACGATCCACTGTGGCTGAAGTCACTCATAACTCACATGTTGGTAGTCATACAAGACTGCAATCTATTATTAATAATGATATTCTCTTGATTGCGGATAACAACAAGGAAGATGAAACTATTTAGGTGCCTAGTCCCAACGGTAAATTTTCTTTACACCATACTTGGGAAGCAATCAAGGATAAACACCCTCTTGTTTCTTGGCATGAGTTAATTTGGTTCAAGGGTCATATTCCTCGGCATAGCTTTATTTTTTGGCTTTGCCATTCATGATCATCTCCCTACTAAGCATAGAATGACTAGTTGGGGAATCTAAACATATTACTTTTGTGTGCTTTATCTCGGAAACTAGAGATCATTTGATGTTTGAATGCAAATTCTTTAAAATGATTTGGAAAGCTGGTATCTCACTCTGCAGAATCAACTCAAGCATCTTTAATTGGGACCAAGTGTTTTAATGGATTAATACATTTTGCAAACGGAAAAGGCTTCAATCTATTGTTCTTTGCCTCCACTGGATAGGTTATATCTATTACTTATGGAATGAAAGGAACAATATAATTTTCAATCAAACAACAACTACTGAGGATCAACTGTTGGAGAAAATCCGCTTTGATATTCGATGTAATTTATCTACAGGATGGAGGTTCAAAAATACTGCTTTTAATAGAAACATTTGTAATAGTTGGCATATTGATTCTAGCATTCTAGACTAGCTGGTTTGTTGTTGTTTGTAATGGGTCTATGATATAACTTTTTCATTCGTTTTTATGAATACACACTTGCCTTTGAGCAAAAGTTGTTTACATTATGAACAAATAATTTGGGCAACATTAATGCATTCTCTGATCAACATTAAAATCATCGTTCATGTTGACAACTCTGCATTAAGATGTTTACGAATAAAAAAACAAATATTCAATATTAAAAGCAAATCATAATGAGAGTTAGAAGATGTGAAGATAGTGGCACCGACTACCAAAATGGTAGCTTTGATACTATGTCGAAATAGAATAGAGAATTCATGAATTTAGAGAAAAGATTGAAAGACAATATTATTAAGAAAAGAGATGTATATTACAACATTATACAACATGCTTTTATATAGACATAATGTTACTTGGTGCTCAAGACGTGATACATATAAAAATGCTAACTATGGTAACAATACAACTAAAATAGAAGTACAATTAAGACGTGAAATTTCAACTGCACATATAATGTATATACGTTAACAGTCTCCTAAGTCACTAAAACATTATGGTGCTTTTGAAAGAGAAAACAAAAACAAAGACTACATCAATGGAGAGTTGTAATGATACTCTTGATTGTTAGATATCTGTTTTTCTTTAATGAGATTATCTATAATCCACTATTGTAAGAAGTTATAAGAATAATCAAATAATTTACTATGATCAGTAAGAAGTAAAATTCAAGTTTCTTTTATTTTCTTTCTTTTTATGCAAATTTCTTTTTCCCCAGAGGTATTGGATTACGGATTTGGCAGATCAATAACATTTCCGGTCACTATTGAATGCTTGATAGGCTAGGCTAAAGAGATAGGGCATACAGTGTTAAGATATCGCACATCAGTTGTGGAATGAGCTGGTGGTTAGTTTATAGGAATGAGAAGAAGTCTCGTAAATGAGTTAACTATTGGAGTTAAGAAGGCCCAAGACTACCAATCACTAGTATAGAGTCAAAATTTCTTTGATTCAAAACAGATTAAGTTGATGGTAAGTCAACCCAAAACCTGATGTGGGAGAAAAATATTGTTGAATTATTCACAACTTGATATGGGAGGGGGAGATGTTGGGTTATCCCACATGGATTGTAGAAGAGATTGATGGTCAATATATAGGTGTAGAAAAAAATGTCACCTCATAAGTAACTTTAAAAGTTGAGAAAGCTCAAGACCGTATATCATATACAATGAGCTTAAGTAAGCTTGGGCTAGACAATACATGACTACATGAGATCACGTCGAATGCTTGTTAAGCCATAAGGCCTAGTAGATCATTGCAAATCTAATGACGTTGTTAGATCACTCTATTTATGGTTATACTTTTGGACTAGCCCAAGCATCATATGTATTCATTCATTGCTCATTATATGAATAGTCATTCATTCATTTTTCATAGCATGTTGAGAATTTAAAGGTAAGTACTTCACTCGAAGAACTCGAGTGGGTATCCATTAAAAAACGACCAAAAAAATGGTGTCCATTAAAGAGGTTATGGAGTGGATAATTAAAGGGTAATTTATTGAAATAGTGTTAGATCTTTATCTTTTTTGATATTTAAGTCCTTTATCTTTTATTTTAGATAAAATGGTATTTCATTTTTTATTTTAGTGACAGTTGTTAGTCCTTAGAGCAATATTTGTAAAAAAATAACATTAGTAAACACGTGGATAGCACGTTGAGAACTAGCGCGTGACAATTTTGAGAAATATTTTATGCTTATATTTTATTACGTGACAATTTTACCCCTAAAGATTTGTGCATTTCCAGCTACGTGTTATTCACGTGCTCACTAACGTTATTTTTTTATAGATGTTGTTTCAAGGACTAACGACTGTCACTAAAATGAAATATGAATGATCATTTTATCCAAAATGAAAGATATGAGATTTAAATGTCAAAAAAGTCAAATATCTAGAACCATTTCGATAAATTACCCGTAATTAAACTATGAGTAATTCTCCAGCCACTAGAAATGGGTTGATAAAGTGTGGGGTTAGTTTTTAATTTCTTAAAGTTAAAGGTATTTTTTATAATTATGATCTATTAGTGTTAATGATGTGTCAAAATATAATTGGCTAAGACCATAAGTGGGGACATGGACTTAGATCATGCAAGAATTTGCCTGAGTAAATGCCACTAGTGGTCCCATATGTTTGGAGATTTTGACACTTTGGTTCCGAATATTTCAAAATGATCATTTTAGTTCTTAATGTATTTTAAGTATGACGTTGTTGGTCCAGCTAGCTTAAACCGTCAATTTTTAACGCTTTTAACACGTGACCCGCACACGTGTTAAATGGTACTTAACTTTTAGGGGTATTTTTGACAATCTAAGTGTGTACTTATATGTGAGTCACATGTTAAAAGTGTTAAAAAGTTAACGGTTTAAACCTTTGGACCAGACGCGTCACACTTAAAATACATTAAGAATTAAAAGAATCATTTTGAAAGATTTAGTACCAAAGTATCAAAACTCTCAAACACATAGAACTACCAATGACATTTAGTCTTAAATTATTAAGGTAGTGGAGAATTAAATAATTAGATCTCATATCATTTTCAATTCAAATGGGCCTATAGTTGGCTGAAACCTTCAGCTACCCAGAAAAATAGTGTCTATATAATGTACATCTTTTCTTTGGAAAAGAATGTTATCATTTTTAGCTTCTCTCGTAATATTGTAACTTTAAAAGGT
The DNA here is from genome assembly GCA_037974665.1 of Ehretia macrophylla. Lineage (NCBI taxonomy): Eukaryota > Viridiplantae > Streptophyta > Magnoliopsida > Boraginales > Ehretiaceae > Ehretia > Ehretia macrophylla. The sequence continues at coordinate 53,350,347 of CM075771.1, read as the reverse complement.
AGATAAATAGTTGTAAAATAATGATATAATTATTTAATCTCTATAATTAATACAATAACTATATCATCATTTTACAACCATTAGTCTCTCTTATAATATCATACATTACGCGAAAATCCAGAATCCGCAATGCTAATTTTGTCCCCCATCTTTCCAGTTGTTCCCAAAGGGACTTCTCGGTTAAGATACATAATGAACTTTTAGGCTAATACCGAGGGCAAATTCTTCAGAGAAAAAAGAAAAAGAAAATGGACATATGATTGTCCCCAAAATAATCATGCGTGTAAATTCTTCAATTCAAATGGCCTATTAGTCTCTTCACACTATGTTTTAAGTCTACGGATGAGAAGGTGAGAATTTGTTCATTGGCTATATTGCACAATAACCTCTGTGATGTGGGGTCGAGATTCAAGAGTAGTCTAGTGGTAGGTCACTCTCTCTAATAGTTAAAAGATTAGGATTTGAATCTCGTAGGGGTGATGATAGGTAGGGATGGAGAGTAAAAATAAAAATAAAAACCTCTGTGATGTGGGGAGTTCTCGGGTTGAGGTTAGGGAAGTTAGGGAAGAAGAAAGATGATGAAGAGAAAAGGAAAAAAAGGAAAAGAAGAAAAATGAAAATTACGATAGTGGTGCTGATTTTTCTTGTAGTAGTGATGGTGGAAGTGGAAGGAGGAGGTGGAAATGGTGAGGAGGAGATGTAGATGGAATGATTAAGTATATTGCAATATGTCCCCCGATGTTGCAGATAAATTCCAACGACATTGCTGTAGATCGCCGTTGTGCAAGATATGTGGCTTAGAGGCAGAAATGGTTGAACACTTGCTTTTTCTATGCCCTTGGAATAAATCAGTCTGGTTTGGATCCATGTTTACATGTAGGCCTGAAGCCTGATGAGTATAACGTGCGAAGGTTTGATGTGTGGCTGCAGGTTTTGCTGAAGCCTTTATATTTCAAATCTGTTGGCATATATGGTTGGGGCGTAGTAACTTTCTATATGATAACCAACCCATTAACCCAGCCAGGACAATCTTGATAGCGACACACTGTACATCTGAATTTCTTCAAGTGAATTCCCCTACTCAGCCCATGTCGTCATCTTCATTCGAACCCCAACAACAACATGAGATGAATCACCGGGCATGAAATTGGATCGCTTCCCCAATTGCTTGCGGTTTTTAAAAAGGACACTGATGCTGCTGGTATCTCAGTCATCTATCGAGACCATCTTGGTCGTTTGGTGTATGATTTTACTCACAAGTGCTTTGCTGCTAATGTTTCTTAGGCAGAGGCGCTCGCAATGCCGGATGCTTGCTCGATTGCTCAGTTTTATGACTTGTCATCTATCACGTTTGAGACTAACAACAAAGACCTAATTCAAGCCTTACTTCACCCTGGGCATGTTACTAGTTGACATATCCAACCGATAGTTGTTGATATCCAAGTTCTCTCTCACTCCCATCCCACATATTACTTTCAACATATCCCTCGTAATGCAAATCTCCTAATAGACTGGTTAGCAAAGGAATGTTGTATAGGTCATTTGCTTGTAAATTAGCTAGCATGTTTACCACATCATTTGTTTCTGCTTCTTAGCTCTGATGTATCATATAATACTTTTTCCCCCATTCGTGGTTGGTTGAATATAATAAACCGTATATTTCCCGACAAAAAAAAATGGCAATTAAGAGACAATTTTGTTCATAAAAAAAAAAAAAAGAAAAAAAGAAAATTGTATTTCAAACGCGAACAGCTCAAAATTAACGAATATATTAACAAAGGGGGTAACGCACAACATTTCGATTAAAGACAGGAGTCATTTTAACAGTTAAACAGACGAAGAACATGGCATGACAGAAGGGTGTCGTGAAAGTAGTTATTAGTCTCTGATACCCAACACATTGTAGTATGACACCCTAGATTACAAGAAAGAATACCACTTTAAATAATAATAAAAAAAGACACATCTTTTAAATGATACTGTAAAAAAATTAATTACACGTAAAAATAATCATACAAAATGAAAAATCAATAATACGCGTTAACATCGCAAACTCACAATTGCCTGGTTTCAACTTTTCACGTAAACTAAATGCGGTGGTGCCGGTGGGTAAAGATTTGTACAAGAAATTAATGAACAAGGAGGGCACTTTACGCAACATTACCAATACACCTCCAAGAGGTAGGTGTACAAAGTCATCATTCAGGAGGAAATATCAAAGGATTTTGGCAACTTCATGTCAGGTTGTGAAATAAAAAAATGCATGGACCGCACACCCTTGTAAGAGAAGAGTTGTCTCATAGAAGACTTACTCAATATCAAAAGCCACAATAGATACGGTGGGCACCACCAAAATTTTGCTGCTGGAATGGATTCAAAAATGTAACAAATAAATCAAGCACTTTACAACCAGTTCATCATCATATCTGACCCTTTTTTGGTTTGACATCATACTTTGGTCAAACAAAAGCTAAGCAAAATCTAGAACAATTCTTCAGCCCATGTTAAAATTTTATAAGGAAGATATAATAATTGTGAACTGCCCATACAATTATGATGAATGATATAGACATTTCACAACTATGGACTCTTTCGCAACATTAATTGTTATGAGGGGGTCCAAAACCGCCTTCAGCATGATACACATCAGAAGGAATCCACACCAACAAACCAAATAGATATCAAGATCAACACTAATGCTGCCAAAGCCACGGATATAATACACGTCGTGGCACTTCAAAAGAAATATTTTGCTTCATTCAGTGATGATTCATTTGTTACCAAACAAAGAATACAAGAAATATTTCTTATCTTTCCCTGCAATGAGTGGTAAAGCACTGAGCCTGCATGATATGTACCTAAGCAAAAAGAACAGAAGGCAAAAAAGAGAAAAAAAAGTGCTTTCAAGGTGAATCAATGCATATGCTGGGAACGAAGCAGATAGTAACTAGCAGTGTGATTCTCCTTGACCGTCAATATTTCATTTTACCAGAGACAACAACTCAACAAGACAGTATGTACCCGTCAGCGCATACACAAATACATGAAACCTTAGTGAAGTGACTGTCTACGTATCTGTATAGAACTCGGTGGAGTGTCCATGTATAAATTTGAATATGCAAAGGGAAACACAAATTGACTGCTGAGATCACAAGAAGAAAATTTCATAAATTCTAACTGGTTACATCCACGATCCATATTTTGTAATGCATACATGCGTAATTTGGCATCCAAAACATTGCAATGCAGCCTGGTGCCTATAATGCTAGATGCTGAACACCAAGCAAGAGAATACATGAATAGATTATATCTCATACCAGTGATCTACATATGTCAACCAACTCAATGAACCAGATTTACAGTTGAGCATCAATCCTTTTCCATGATTTGGTAATAACTGATTTCAATAGAGTAAACTATCGTTTGTCGAAGCAACCTGATCCATAGATTTCAGAGAAATGCTGTGATAGTACATTACTCATGCTCAAACTTTGATGCAAGTCATAGACACACTGTCTCCAAGAGCACAAATCTATTTCCACACTCTTTCTACATTTCGATAATTTAGGAGGTTAAATCCAAAGTTATAACTTTGTCGAGAAAGAATCAGACAAAAATAGCGGCGATATATTTCAAGTCTCATAAATTAGAAAAATTATCTTTTTCAAAAGCAAAAGTAGAAGCAGTAAGAGGAAACAAGAGGAATCACTGTTGAAAGCAAAATTCGATCAAGATCTCTCACAGCACAGAGAAGCAGAGAAGGATAAGGAGGCAGAGGAAACAATTAGACTCATGTCTGTATGCAAAGCGAGTGTGGTTCACTACAGAAGTATAAGCAGAAGATTTCAGGAGATAACTCACTCAAAGAGTCGCCATAATAATCTGACAATCATTTCCATCCATTCCTCTTATGAATAGATGAATCAGACGACAAAGAATATAGCTTCAAAAGCCAGTGACTTGTAGGTGCATACACTTCCAACTAATGAGAAAAGCCCCAAAGAGGGGAAAAACTGAAACTATGGACATCAACAAACGCATAAACAAGGTACTGCATACCAGGCATCAACTAACATAGTTTGCAGCAGCCATAAATCAAGAGACAATATTGCATGTGAATGATGAACAATGAACAAAACACCAATGCAGCCTTCTCAATACACTCTAATTGCACAACCTGACTTTACATGCTTTAGAAACGATCAAATAAGTCATATTTGAAATAATACTTTTCTTTCTTGCCACATGCCTAATATCAAGAATAGACCTCAATTATAATTACAATTAACCATTGCCTATATGGACATCATTATATCAGATGCAACAAATAAGACATGGAAAGCAATTCAATTGACCGAACATAGATATCTACATTCCCCTACACTGGACACCTGAAAATAAAAAAATAAAAAAATATAGTAAAATAAAGTTATAATAAAGAGCCTCAAGTCATTCTCAAGTCACATATATGGTTCAGTAACATGAGCAATAAACATCGATCTCAGATAAGTAGAGAATATAAGAACATAAAAAAGGCAAAGTAATACGCGATTCCTAAGATCACATTCTCAAATTAAATTAAAAGCTAAGGCATGATCTATCATCTGATGTTCAATATCCCCTATCACTTCCCATCCGATTCCTATCAAAAATCCGATCCGAGACAGCGTCACAATGCAGATCAGATCTGAGCCAAATCAAATCAAGAATCAACCTTGCGAATCATTCTTCCTTTGACCATTCTCCCCACCTTCCCTATTCTCCAACAACCTGCCACTCTCCTCATCGGGTTGCGCCTTCTTCTGCGCTTCCTTAGCCTTAAGAGCCTGCAATTTGGAGTGATTGTAATACCCCACACCCAAGAATGCCAATCCATACCCAAACAAATTGATCGGCGTCACAGTATCCTTAATCACGGACCACGAGAACGCAATCAATAACCAATCTTTAACAACACCAGCCACATTCATAGTCAATGCAGATGTCTTCCCAACAAGCAGAAACACAGCCAGATTGAGAGCAAAAGCACAGAACGAATTCGTTCCAAAAACCAACAAATCGATTCGGTAACTGGACAGCTCCCTCAACACAGGGTACTCAACAAACACCCAAGGGAAAAACAAGAAAACCAAACAACACGGCGCGACATAGTAAAGCGAAGTAATGGGATTTAGCGTAATACCCTTTGAAGTAAGCAAGATTTGGATCATCACCAATCGAGTCGCCTCGAAAGCAACCGCACCCAGTTGCAAAATCACACCCCAGGAGTCGAATTTCGCCTCCCCATAAGCCGCAATCGCGACACCAATCGAAATCGACACCATGTTAGCCATGGTGTCCGATTTAAACGAGTCCTTCTTCAACAGCACACCGATGGTGTAAACAGCCACAGGCATCAAAGCTTTAAGCATCTGAATGAATGAAACCGAGAGGTATATATAAGCCGAATTCGACAGCCACAATGAGAGTGAGTACAGTAGTCCGATGGGTACAACGGATTTGAAGTAGAGATCTGACGACATGGTCACCGGTTCAACGACCTTGAAGACACGAACGAGAAGGTAAGCAATGGAAGAACAGAAGGCCATGTGGATCATGGTTAGAGAAATTGGGTAAGGCCAGTTGTAGAGCTTGCGATCCAAGATGTACTTGTTGTAGACGATGACGGTGAAGGAAAGGAAGATCCATATGGCTACGTAGGTGTAGGATAGCAAGATCTTCTTTATCACGCCTTCGCTTAGTGCTCCTCCTTTGCCCATTGTGTGTTGTGCGTGTGCGTGTGTTTTGGTGGGTGTACTAGGAAAAGGAAGCGTTTCAACTTAGAATACAGGGTGGGGCTGGGGGAGGGGCGGGTGAGATATGTGATGTGTGTTTTATAAGGTTGTAATGAGAATCTTATTGTGTTTAGGGGAAGGTTTTGACTTGGTAAAGAGATGAATATATGTGAATTGGTTTGGTTTAATTTGGGTTAAATACGATTTTTTTGTGAGTGAGGATTATTTTATTTATTTATTTATTTTTTGTTTGAAAGATTAATATGTATATTGACACTGAATGAAAAAGATTACATTAATCAACTCTTTAGCGAATTAGCGTCGTATTATACAAGAGTAGACAACTCTATATAGGGAAAAATTAGTACACCAAGGGTTACTTGATTTATTAGCAAGTGAAGAGTTCCTTGCTTGGATTTTTCCAATTAAAGGTTTACTTTATTTCCTTGTTTTTTCTAAAAGTATAGATTTCATTCTTTTTTACCCCACTCAAATTTTAATACACTTACTATATGTGATAACTCTCATAGAACTTGAAAACTTAACAAGTTTAAGCATAAATTGGCATACATAGAGTGATAAAATAGTTTGAACTTTGAAATGTATTGAAAGGATTTAGATGTTGATCATTTAGGGCATGTTTGGCTTAGCTTTTGCCTATTTTTTAGAGTATTTTTATGTAAAAGTTAAAGTTAAAAAAAAAGTTAAAAATTAAAAAGCTCTAAATTCAAGCTTTTCAGAAAAGGATTTTGTGAATCTGTTTTTACATAATGTATAAAACTATTTTTTTTTCCCTCAAATATACCCGTTTATATTTTTAAAATCCCAACAATATTTTTAAATTTTCTAAAAGTCTAACATTACTCATCATAGACCAAATAGTCAAAGGCAGGGGCGGCAGGAGGGGGCCAGGAAACAGATTTGGCATCCCCAAGTAAAAAGTATAAACATTACAAAAATATTTAACAACTTGGTGTTAGATTTAGTGATTAGTTGCAAATGTATTCATGTTGTTGGTGTGAGTTTGAATCCTTGTAGCATCATATTATTTTTTTGCTAGTCTTTAGCTATGGTGATGATTATTTGTCCATTGACATATATATAGTGTATGATTATTTGTCCATATCTAATTAAATTAGCAAACCTTTTATGTTTGAACTTTCTAAAGAAAAACCTAGTTCATAGATTATTAAATCGTGGGATAAATAATTTATGAATACCAATAAGCATCATTAGATTGAAAATATATATCTTGTTGTAACCAAATGAATCTCAAAGATATATAAATACTAGTTACGTACAAAATTTTCAGTAAGTTTGAAGCATTTCTCTCTATGAATTATTTATAAATCTTGAAGAACATTTTTTTTAGAAGCTCGATATTACACCGTAGGGTAATATATATTTTTTATTTTTTTAATACAATGAAAATTGAAGCTTTAATTTGAACTACTCTCAAATTGACACCTTAGGACATTATATAGGGAAGAATGTGCGCAAGGCCATATAATAGGAATTAGTAGTTGTAAAATTGGAGCATAAATTTCACTGCAAACTTTAACTAAAATAAATACAACAAATTTTTTTCTAATAATTTAAATTTTTAAACAAGTTGGTAATTCAATATGGTATCAGTACAAAAAATTTCTGGGTTCGAAACTATATTTCGATAAGGCTCAATCAAAAACTATATAGCCTACAAGTGAATTTCTTTTCTACTAACTTAAAAAATATTGTACAAAAAATACTACTCAAACCAAACCAAATTGAGACTTGTCTCATTAGGTGGGATTGGCATTGTACAGTAAACACTGTACAAAAAACAAATCTCGCCCTCCAACATTAGAAATCTGCCTCCGCCCCTGATCAAAGGCTTTTTTTTAATAGCAATTCTAACCAAAACTCAACTATTAAAAGTTCTATAACTCAAAAGTTAAAATTTCACAATTAGGCCAAACAGAGACTTAATCTTTTTCTTTGAGGTTGGGTTGTCTTTTTGTTCACTCATTAAAGGGGTAATCAAATTTAAATTGTGAACTCTTTTTGTCGTAGATTGATTTAAATATTGAAAACTTACTAATTGATTAGTATTTTTTATCTCCTCAAGACTCATTCTATTGAGGTGTTCTTTTTTCTCCCTCAAGTTGAAGGTGTTGGCAAAAATGGAAGATATATTATTCGTGTGTTGAAATAATTGCAATTGGAGTAAATATTATTATTAAGGTCGTTAGCTTGACAGTTCAAATTCAGACCTGCAAAACATAGAAAAAGAACCACGGGAGTTATGACCTAGGGACCTATGCCTTAGACATGTTTTGGTGGTTCCTACATGATTTGACTCTTTCACCTCAAGGTCATGCCGTGGGTTCCACTTATAAATCATGGATTTGTCCATTGGGTTATCAAATCAGTTCAGGTCAAATTAGAAGGTCGGGTCTACGTCGGGTCGAATCTCTACCTATATCAATTATATAGCCAATAAAACATAATACAATAGGTTTCAACAAAAAGTTATGCAAAATAAACATAAATAAAAATCCAAAAATATAAAAAAATTGAGGCTTGAATTCGATTCCATGTCCTTATGACTTTACATCCCCACTATAATGTTGGCAATTACTGGTACTAGTCTTCCAAAACAATTTTCTCTTACAATAGTAGCGCTTGCAAGAACGACAAACCAAAGTGTTGTATATACTTAAGGGATCGAGGGATGAATTAAGTCAATAACAACAATTACCACTTAAAACTTTATGTTATTCATAACAAAAGCAATGTTGATAATATATCAAACATCTAGAGTACATAATATACAAGTATAAGGAGAGTAGGATAGATAAATCAAACTCAAAATTTTTAGGTGGTTTGGCAAACCTAGTTTGTCACCTAATGACTTCTCTCCTTTAGATTTGGAAAGACCTCCACTAAAACAATGCTTCTTCAAAAATTGGTAAAATACAAACCAACTTATAACAATTCTGTAAGTCCACAAAAAATCAACAAGCCTTTTCAAATATATGTAAGAATATGGACCTACTACCTTTATCATTTGAATCCACAAAGAAATAATCAACACTCTTTTTTTAGTACGAGAAATATCATACTTTTGAGTTAGAGCTCAGAGTGTATAAAAGAATGATTTTTTTGTGTAATAACTAAGAGTACAAATATTTAGCTCCTCAATAAGATGAATAATACAATAAATGATCTTGATTGTTCAAAGATATGCAAATGTAAGCTTAAACTTGGTGTAATAAATGAAGGATGGCAAAAAACGCTGGATATTGAGGGGGAAAAAAAGATAATTAAGTGTAATTTGGTGATAAATTAGAAAAAAGGGTTCGAGTGCAATATTTTGTCCATGTCTTAGAGGGAAGAAGAAAAAAAAAAACAGAAGAAGAAGAAAAAAAAAAACAGAAGAAGAAAAAAAAAAAAAAAGAGATAAAGAAGAAAGAAAGAAAACAGTAAAGTGATAATTTTACTTTTCTTACTTCAAAAAGTTAGCAAGATAATTGAAATAATTGAAATAATATGAGCGTTGATTCGCCATTAGGAAAAATATGATTATTGGAAACATTGTGAATATTCAAGATCTTATGTTGAATGTAAAAATAATTTGATTCGGAACTCTTTTATGTCCAAGGTTCAACATTGAAAGTACAAGGCTCCCCTGTGCTTTTTCTCGGCCACACCAGTCCCCTCTATGCTTTTAAAATCACCAAATACCTCCACTATGCTTTTAAAAATGCATCACCACTTTCCCTTGCGTCAATAAAATTATTAGTTTTAACAGCATGTGACTTTCACACATGTATTTTGCAATTTTGGTTATTTTTAAACAATTTTGTCAATAAAAAAAGAGTGTTTATTGACGGAAATGCCCTTTCAACCAAAAAAAAAAATCGAACAGATCAGTCATCTTCCCCAACACTCCCGCAACCCCCTACCCTACCCCACCCTACCACTTAACCTCGTCGGAGCCCCCACCCCACCCCAAACCCTGTTGGACCCCCACCCATCCTATATATGTTTATAGATATTAAAAAAAAAAAAAGGACAAAAGAGAGAAAAAAAAGAAAGAATTGAGGGCATCTACATATTTTACTAATTTTCGTTAACAAAGTTGATAGAAAAGTAGAGAGGGGGCACGTGTAATGTGTTTCAAAAACAATAGGGGAGGTGTTTGGTTATTTTATAAGCATAGGGGTCCTGTGCAGTTTTTCAAAAGCAATAATAACAATAATAATAAGGGTAAAAGATTTTCATGGCCATTAAACTATTTTTCCAATTCTGTTGTGGTCATGTAACTGCTTTTTGTCCTATTTTTGCCATTGAAATAAAAATTGGGTCTCATTTTGACCATTATGTTAATTAATATGTTAAAATATACTAACAATTAAGGGTAAAATTGTAAAATGAGTTAAACTAATTATATTTTTACCACCAAATTAAACTTATTTATAAATTTGACCCAATAAATTAGAAACCATAAAAAAAACCTCCAACAACACTTGAACCCTGTTAGCCTAAAGGGCTTGTAAATTTTGGTTTTGATGATTACAAATCTTAACTATGTTTAATGAGTTTGTTTAAATGTGCATAAGTAAAGATGAATCAAGTTTGACTTCGATTTCAAGTCCAACAAGCTGAAGAAGGAAGAAAAACATACATCAACTCAAAGAAAAGATTCGAAGAAAGAAGATGAAGTTATAAGGATGGAGACGGAAGTCATAAGGGGTACCGGTTGGGACTTGACTGGGGTTTTGGGTTTTGCAAAAAGATATATGCTCAAATTTGATTCTCAAATATTGTGTTAAAACATTTGAAAAATGTCTTACAAAATATGTTTAAAAGAAACACCTTTTAAAACTCAACCCTGATAGTTTTGGTTCCATCGAACGACCCCATGGCGACCCGTCGACCGGTGGCCAAAGGGTTGTCCGCCCGCGACCCGTCCACCGGACGAGGGTCTCTCGACCGGTCGACCGGCGAACAGGGGTCTACCGGTCGGGCCAAAACGCTGATTCAAAATATAGCCGTTTTATGAACGTTAGGGAGCATTTATTACACCCATTTTGACTTCTATTAATGCTCTCATCTGAAAAATCTTAAGGCATTGATTCAAAGCAATTACTATTGAGTTCTTTCATCATCTTTATCTTTGAATCATCATTGAGCTATACTTGAGCAAGAAATTGTGAGCATTGTTGAGAGAGAAGCATTCATTGTATTAATCTACCCTAAAAAAGGGCTTTTATTGTGAATCTCAAACACTTATCAAAAGAGGGAGTTAAACACTTTGAAATGAAGGATTTCCTTGTCAAATGTGTTGGAGTTAAAGCTTTGTATTGAGAAGGGTTGTTTTCTATTGTAAAAGCTTGAACTACCATTGTAGTTGGTTTGTGGACTCACCAACATTTGAAAAGCCACCATAGTGAAGATTGTTGAAATCCTAAGTGGGGAGCTTGGGTCGTAGACTTAGGCGGGGGCCGAACCACGCTAAAATCGTGATTTGCAATCTCTTTCTCTCAACTGTCTCTTTGCATTATTTTCTGCTCACCAAGTGTTTGATAAATTGTCACACTCATATTTTATATTGATAAAATGCATATCTATTTAAGATTGTTTTTTGATTAATCATTGTTATCATATTGCCTAATCGAAAAAGTAGTATTATTGCCTTTATAACGTAATTCACCCCCCCTCTTAGGTTTAATTAAGGGACAACAAATGGTATCAAGAGCTAGGACTTTGCATATAGCTTAACATCTAGCAAAGAAAAGATAAATGACAAACAATACTACCTCTCCTTATTTTGAAGGTTACTCTACTAATAGGCCTCCATTGTTTATATGTACTAATTTTAATTATTGGAAAAACAAGATGGAGACATACATACAATCCGTTGACTATGCTCTATGGTCACTAGTAGAAGATGGTCCTTATGTTCCAATGAAGGAGGTAACGGTCAAAGATGCCCCAAGTGCAAGTGGGATTGAGAAAGTCAAAATCATTCAAATGCCCAAGGAAAGAAGAGAGTTCAACGATCAAGATATTAGTATGATGACCAATAACTCAAGAGCCAAGAACATCCTCTATTGTGCTTTAAACGAAACCGAGTATAGTCGTGTGAGTCAATGTGAAACCGCTCATGAGATTTGGAAGATGCTACACATGTCTTATCAAGGAACATCTCAAGTGAAGAATACCAAAATTGATCTTCACATTCATGAGTATGAATTATTTCGTATGAAGGCCGGAGAATCACTAAATGAAATGCATTAAAGATTCTCCAAAATCGTAAACAACTTAAGTGTTCTCGAGAAGAAATATCTAAATGAAGAACTCAACCGAAAGATTCTTATGGCTCTTCCAAAGGAATACAAACCAAAGGTGATGTCTATTAGAGAATCAACCGATATCTCCAAGATTATGGTGCATGAGCTCATTTGCAACCTTGAAACGGAGGAACTTGTATTAAATCAAGAAAAAATACGAGATGAAAAAGAAAAGAAGACAAGAAAATCATTTGCTCTCATTGCTCAATCTCAATCGAGTGATGAAGACAAAGATGATAGCGATCATGATGAGCTTGCACTTCTTGCAAAGAATTTTAAGAAGTTCTTGAAATACAAAAAGATGAAGAGAGAGGAGCCCATCAACAACAAAGTCAAGAGAAGATTCAAAGAAAAATTATAAAAGACCAAAGAAGAGATAAAATGCTTCAATTGTGACAAACCGGGACACATCAAAGAAAAATGTCCAAAATTGATCAAAGGAAAGAAAAATGCAATGAAGGCGTGTGTTGAGGATGATGTATCAACCGGTGATGAAAATGGAAGCGAAACCGAAGTGGCCAACTTTGTGTGCTTCATGGCTAGAGATGATGAGGTAACTTCTTCGTCTTGTGATGAATCTTCTTCTTCTTCTTCTAATGATGATGAATGTACATTTGAGGAACTAACAAATAAATTTTCAAAACTACATAATAGTTTTCTTCTTGCACATTCAAAAGTAAAGAATCTTCAAAAAGAAAATGATGAACTTCAAAAGGAAATTAAGGAACTTAGAGATGAAAATGATATTCTTACCAAAGAAATGTGTGAATACTATCATTTAAAGTCCAAAAATGAATTAGAAATCAAAGATTTTGAAAAACAAGTTATTGGCCTACAAAATGATCTTGCTAGATTTTCAAAAGGAACAAAGGCCTTGGACGAAATCTTTGGCTCTCAAAAATCACCACTTGACAAAGGTGGAATTGGCTATGAGCCATTTTCTAAACCAAAGTTCTCAAAAACTATCTTTGTGAAAGTTTCTCAATCCTCAATTGTCCATCCACCATTAAAAGAATCACAAAAAGTACAATTTGACAAAAAGGGGATTGTCTATAAGCCATATCAAAAAGGGTTTCAAAATCATTTTGTCAAAGCATCATCCTCTTGGCATGTAGCCTCAACATCAAGAGGATCATTTAAGAGATGCACTTATTGTGAGAAGATTGGTCACAATGTATCACGATGTAGATTTAGAAACATGGTGGGAAGAGATTCTCACATTCCTTTATGGGTTAGACCCAAATGGATTGTTAGATATGTTAGGACTTCGTACTAACACAAAAGGACCCAATAGAACCTTGGGGACCAAAACGAACTTGATTTGTTTCTATGAATGATAGGTTGCCCTAAAGGTAAAGTATGAAGATACTTGGGTTATTGATAGTGGGTGCTTAAGGCACATGATGGGAGATGTATCTTTCTTTTATGAGATTGACAAAGATTTCAAAGGTAAAGTTAGCTATGGTGGAAATGAAGGAGGCAAAGTCATTGGTAAGGGTAGCATAGGAGATATAAACTCTCTCTCTATTCATGATGTCTTGTATGTTAAAGGTCTTAGACATAATTTACTACGTGTAAGTCAATTTTGTGATAATGGATTTAGAGTTAAATTTTTATCTACTTGTTGCAAAGTATATGATAGAGATGATAAAGTGTTATTTGTTAGAAATAGATGTGATAATGTGTATGTGATCAATTTTCATTAATTGAAGTGCCAAAATGTGACCTGCTTAGTTACTATTAATGAAGATTCATGATTATGGCATATAAGACTTGGTCATGCTAACATGGATTTACTTGCTAAGCTTTCGAGAAAAGAATTTGTCATAGGTCTTCCTAAGACTAGATTTCAAAAAGATCATTTATGTGATGCATGCCAATTTGGAAAACAACACAGGACATCCTTCAAAACAATTAGCAAGGTAACCACATCAAGAGCTTTACAAAAATTAAATATGGATCTATTTGGTCTAATGGATTCGGCAAGCCTAGGTGGATCTAGATATGTCTATGTTATTATAGATGATTACACTAGATTCATATGAGTGAGACATCTTGCACATAAAAATGATGCCTTCAATGAATTTGCTAAACTTTGTAATAAGGTGCAAAATGAGAAAGGTTATTACATAAATTGCATACATAGTGACCAAGGCACCGGATTTATAAATGCATCTTTCATGGACTATTGTGAAGAACGTGGCATTGAACATAATTTTTCAACTCCTAGAACTCCTCAACAAAATTGGGTAGTAGAAAGGAAGAATCAAACACTACAAGAAATGGCAAGAACAATGTTGAAAGAAAACAACTTGCCAACATACTTTTGGGGTGAAGTCGTAAATATTGCATGTTATGTGTTAAATCGTGTGCTAATTAGACATTTTTTAAAGAAAACACCCTATGAATTATGGAAAGGTAGAACACCAAATGTGTCTCATTTTAAAGTATTTGGTTGTAAGTGTTTCATCCTAAATACAAAACAACATCTTGGAAAATTTGATTCTAAATCGGATGAAGGACTTTTTATGGGTTACTCTTCAAGAAGCAAAGCTTATAGAGCCTTTAACAAGATAAATATGCTTATCAAAGAGTCTATGCGTGTGGATTTTGATGAAACTAATCCTTTTGTCCCGAGAAAGAATGATGATAATGTAGGTGTTTCCGAAGTTGACACTCAAATCTTACCTACAACCATTGGAAATGAGGGAACCTCAAGTGATCCAAAAGAGACAAATGTTGAATAGGGTGAAACCTCAAAGGATGGTAAAACTCTAGCAAATCCACAAGGCAATGTACAACCAATGAAAAATGACCAAGAAGTTACAACAAATGATGATCTACCAAAATATTGGAAGTTTGTAAGAGATCACCCAAATGATCAAATTCTTGGTGATCCTTCAAAAGGAGTAAGAACTCGATCTAATCTAAATGCTTATTGTAAACATGTTGCTTTTCTTTCTCAAGTAGAGCTTAAAAATGTTAAAGAAGCTTTAGATCATGAAGATTGGATAGTTGCCATGCAAGAAGAATTAAATCAATTTGAAAGAAGTAAAGTGTGACATCTAGTTTAAAAACCTAAGGATTATCCTATAATTGGTACAAAATGGGTTTTTAAAAATAAGCTAGATGAATCCGAGGTTTTAACTAGAAACAAAGCTAAACTAGTAGCTCAAGGGTATAATCAAGAAGAAATTATAGGTTATGATGAGACTTTTGCTCCAGTAGCTAGACTTGAATCCATTCGTATGCTTCTTGCTTTTGCATATTTTATGAACTTTAAATTATATCAAATGGATGTAAAAAGTGCATTTCTAAATGACTATCTCAAGGAAGAAGTATATGTGAAACAACCACCCGGATTTGAAGATTCCAACTTGTCAAATCATGTATATAGACTAGATAAGACATTATATGAACTTAAACAAGCACCTAGAGCATGGTATGATAGGCTTAGCAATTATTTTCTTGAAAAAGAGTTCACTAGAGGAATTAGATTCAACCCTTTTTGTTCGTGCAAATTTATGTTGATGATATAATTTTTGGTGCTACTAATGAATCCCTTTGTGAGTATTTCTCTAAATGTATGCACAAGGAATTCGAGATGAGTATGATGGGAGAATTGAATTTCTTTCTCAGACTCCAAATCAAACAAACACAAGAGGGTACTTTCATAAATCAAGCCAAGTACACTAAGAACTTATCAAGAAGTTTGGACTTGAGTCAGCAAAAGAAATGAGTACACCAATGTCAACATTAATTAAGCTTGACAAAGATGAAGAAGGTGACAAAGTAGATGAAAAATAATATCGAGGTATAATCAGAAGCCTTTTTTATTTAACTACCTCTAGACCCGATATTGTATTTGATGTGTGCTTATGTGCTCATTTTCAATCTTGTCCTAAAGAGTCTCGCTTAAATGCTGTAAAAAGAATCATTAGATATCTTAAGGGGACTATAGATTTAGGATTATGGTATCCGAAAGGCACCTCATTTGAACTTGTAGGATATTCGAATGTGGACTATGCAGGAGATCGTGTAGACAGAAAAAGTACTAGTGGATGTTGTCAATTTCTAAGACATTCATTAATCTCTTGGTCTAGTAAAAAGCAAAATAGTGTAGCTCTCTCTACGGCCGAAACTGAATATGTATCTGCCAAAAATTGTGTGGCACAAATTCTTTAGATGAAACAAAATTTGCTTGATTATGGTCTTGTATATGATAGTGTACCTATTAAATGTGACAATACAAGTGTCATTAATCTCACTAAAAATCCTATCCAATATTCTAGAACAAAACATATTGAAATTGGGCATCATTTCATTCGCGATCATGTTCAAAACGGGGATGTTGTGCTCAACTTTGTTGATTTCGAAAATCAATTAGTTGATATTTTTACCAAACCATTGCATGAGAATCAATTTTGTGTGATAAGAAGAAAGTTGGGCATGCTTAAAATGTGTTGAAAAATGCAACTTGAAGTTTTCTTTTAGGTGTGCTGCACTTTCCAACAGAAAGTGCACCATCGGAAGAGGGGTCTTCCATCGGTCGACCGGTGAAGCACACCCTCGTTCAGTGTACGTGCCTCGGGCGGATGAGGGTATGGCACCAGACGACCGGCGCGTTCATCCTCTTCCGGACGCGACACTGATGGGCACCAAGCTTAAGAACCAAAATTTTTTAAACTTCTTCAATTATTCTATTTCTTTCAAACTATACCATCTTTTCATTAGAACTCTATCAACCCTTAGCAATTTTTGTTGTTCCAAACCTCATATCTTCAATACAAAAGGAAGATCAAAGCTTTTAAAATGTCATAACTCACTCAAGTATCTTTCTTCCTCTTCAAATTCTTATCAAAACTTCTTCAAAATTCTCTTGCACACAAGGTGTTCGACAAAATTCCCAAACCAAAATTTCTTGCTTTTTCTTGAACATACTATTGTCTACTCATGGCATCATCATCCAGACAAGCATCCAAGAAATGCAAGACTGGGTTTAGGCCTCATACCATTGATCCATGGGATCCTATGCACTTTATCGCACCGGGAGATTTCTCTAAAAAGAAAATAATATGGGGCAAGCGTATTGATCCTTCAAACTTTTTGGACAATATTCGTCCACATAAATTGATTAGATATCAAATATGGCTTCCTCTTTTTGGACTTGAGGATATAAATTGTGATATGTGGGTTCAGGAATTCTATGCATATTTGGTAAAAGGTGAAGATGGGGGTGTATGTGGGTTAAAGAGTAGGGCAAATGGAGTGAACATATTTTTGGGAGAATGGGATTTGGCTAATTTGCTTGGGATTTCAAATAGTGGCTTAAAACTTTATGTTGCGGCTAACTTACCCAGCGGACTACACGACAATGCTCCAACGGAAATGTTTAATACTTTGTGGGAAGGCTTGGGAAGATTGGAAGAGTTTATGCCCAAGAGATATCAACTATGTGCTGAGAAAAATGTTTGATCCTCTACATCCTAAATCAATCTATCGCATTGTAAAAGACGGGACAATCCCATCCTTCACGAGTTATGTGATGCACCTCATGTACAAGAAGGTAAAACTCAACCTCCCATACATCATGCTTAGTCACATGTTGGCTTTTAAAAAGAAATCCTTGCCTTATGGGATGTTCTTGTGTCACTTTTTCCGTCTTAAAGGTATCGATCATGTTGGTCAGTTTGCACCCTTGAATACCTCCTTGACCAATATTGCCTAGATAGACAATACATGGCTCGTGAAAATAATGACATTGTCTACATTAAGCAACATCAATTCCGTAAGGTTCAATTTGAGGTAGTTGATGATCTAGAGAACTATGACATTGGGGAAGAAGGTGATGAAAGTGACGCTACAAGCGAGAATGATGAAGGAGATCACGAAGGCAGAGATGCTGATGTTGGGCCTTCACGGGTTGATATGGAGAGGGATAGTTCGTCTACAAGGAGAAGACCTCGCCCAGCTACTCTTGAAGAAGTAGATGCCAAGGTTGATAATATGACTTTGAAAGTTGATCAGTTATCCTTGACTGTTGGAGAAGTCAACTCTGAGATAAAGCGAATGAAAACAATGCTCGAGAAGCTTTATGAGAAATTCATGAAGGATTAAGCCCGTTGCCTTGCGATGCATAGGATGATCCCTTTTCCCCTTTATCCTAAAACTTTGCAATTTTCCTTTTCAAACAATCATGCTTTACTATATGCATTTTCTTCCATAGTTTTTGATATTTTGACATTTTGATCTTTCAACTCCATTGTTTTGATTTTTTTTCTTTCTATGTCCTGCTTTACTTTGTGTTTTTTCTTTACTTGCTAACAAAACATAGGAGAAGAATGTCGATTGTTGTGTGGTTGATCTTACTGTGTTGCTAATGACAAAAAGGGGGATAAAATATACATAATAAAAGCATATCTAAAGGACTCACACATTGAAGGAGAGTTTTCATGTATGTTTTTTTTGTATGCACAAGTTGAGGGGGAGTCTTTTTGAACAAAGTTATATCCTAGGTTCAAACAAACTCACAATGCACTAAATGCTAAATACTCTCAAACTCATTTATGCTTATATTGTTATTATTTGAGATAAGTTTTGTCATCATCAAAAAGGAGGAGATTGTTAGCCTAAAAGGCTTGTAAATCTTGGTTTTGATGATTACAAATCTTAACTATGTTTAATGAGTTTGTTTAAATGTGCATAAGTAAAGATGAATCAAGTTTAACTCCGATTTCAAGTCCAACAAGCTGAAGAAGGAAGAAGAACATCCATCAACTCAAAGAAAATATTCGAAGAAAGAAGATGAAGTTATAAGGATGGAGACGGAAGTCATAAGGGGTATCAGTTGGGACTTGATTGGGGTTTTGGGTTTTGTAAAAAGATATATGCTCAATTTTGATTCTCAAATATTGTGTTAAAACATTTGAAAAATGTCTTACAAAATATGTTTAAAAGAAACACCTTTTAAAACCCAACCCTTGCAGTTTTGGTTCCACTGGACGACCCCATAGCGACCCGTCGACCGGTGGCCAAAGGGTCGTCCGCCCGAGACCCGTCCACAGGACGAGGGTCTCTCGACTGGTCGACCAGCGAACAGGGGTCGACCGGTCGGGCCAAAACGTTGATTCAAAATATAGCCGTTTTATGAACGTTGGGGAGCATTTATTACACCCATTTTGGCTTCTATTAATGCTTTCAACTGAAAAATCTTAAGGCATTGATTCAAAGCAATTACTCTTGAGTTCTTTCATCATCTTTATCTTTGAATCATCATTGAGCTATACTTGAGCAAGAAATTGTGAGCATTATTGAGAGAGAAACATTCATTGTATTCATCTACCCTAAAAGAGGGATTTTATTATGAATCTCAAGCACTTATCAAAAGAGGGAATTAAACACTTTGAAAGGAATGATTTCCTTATCAAAGGTGTTGGAGTTAAAGCTTTGTATTGAGAAGGGTTATTTTCTATTGTAAAAGCTTGAACTACTATTGTAGTTGGTTTGTGGACTCACTAACATTTGAAGAGCCACCATAGTGAAGATTGTTGAAATTCTAAGCGGGGAGCTTGGGTCGTGGACTTAGGCGGGGGTCGTGGACTTAGGCGGGGGCCAAACCATGCTAAAATCGCGATTTGCAATGTTTTTCTCTCAACTCTCTCTTTACATTATTTTCTGCTCATCAAGTGTTTGATAAATTGTCTCACTCATATTTTATATTGATAAAGTGCATATCTATTTAAAATTATTTTTTGATTAATCATTGCTATCATATTGCCTAATAGAAAAAGTAGTATTATTACCTATATAACCTAATTCACCCCTCCCCTCCCCCCTCTTAGGTTTAATTAAGGGACAACAAACCCAAAACCAACAACTTCAAAACTAACACTCAAACTATTAGCCTATAGCAAACTTGTCAGAAAAATTGTCATGCTTAAAATATATGATAAACAGTTACAAGAGTGAGAAGCTCAACGGTAGCCGGCCGCTGCTGTGAAGCCCCGCACAAAACCCATGTGCATTCATATCATTTACTGTTCATTAATACCATGTAACGTGCACTTATATCGTTTTACATGACTTTGCCTTGTATTACGTGCATTAGTATCATTTTACGTGCATTTAGAGATCTTAGACATTATAGGCATTAGTTAAAATCACATTAAAAACAATATCTAACTAGAACAATTAAATTACAACCAAATGGAAAACTAGTAGATTTCACTTAGTTAAAGGGGTAACTTGGTCCTTTGACCCTTTTAAAATATCTCTACCTACCCCAATTAAAACAAAAACACCTACACACCACACAAAACACACACACACACTTAGCACACATTACACACACATACACACCTCATGGTTGAAAGAAAAAGAGAGAGGGAGAAAGGGGGATAGAAGAAAGAAGAAGAAGAAGAGGGAAGAAGAAAGAAGTTCAAGCTATTTTTAGTCACTTTCAAGCTATTTTCCACCATCTACAAGCTTCATTTTGCATTTGTTGCTCCATTTGAGGTGAGGGTTGCTTTCTTAAAGCATTTTTCAAGCAATACAAAGCATGATTTTTGTGTATTAAGTTTGATTTGGTGGATATATATGCCTATGTTATGCATTTGAGCTTAATTGAAGCATCTTGAACTTGTAGTGCATGTTTGATGTTTTTAAGTCTTGTAACTTGTTCTCACTTGTCTACCTTTCATTATGTAGACTCTTATAAAGCTTGGAGATGGTTAGTATACTTCATTTAGAGGTAGGAAGATTGAAGTTGAAACCTTAGACCACAAATCTTGCATTAAGACTGATGCAACCCGGTGTGCATGTGAAAAGTGTACAAAATAGACCAAATTAAAATACCCACAAGTGCACGAATCTTCGTAGTGTAGTGTGCTTTGAGTGCGTAATCGTACCATAAAAAAACTCGTTAGTTAAGTTAGTGAAGTAGTATGAAAGTGTTTAAAATGCTTAAGTGACAGGTTCGCAATTGGAGTTTGAGTAACGTGCGGAAATGTATATTAAACTAACTAAATTATCTAAGTTAAACTAACTAAGTATGGATACAAGGGGTAGTGATCTAGGAGTTGGAATATGTAAATGAGGCAATTAATATAGGCTCAGTATCTAGGTTATCTAATTCTGTAAGGACTTAAGCTATAAGCATACACCCGGTTCAGTTAAAAGCTATAGACCTAGTTAATCTACTTAGCTTATTTTAACCAAGTACAACAAGACAAACTAAACTAAAGAATTAACCTTACAGATAGAAACTATGGTACAACCTATAGTTTCATGGAGTCTATGGTACAACCTATAGACTCATGATTAAAACAGTTATATGGCACTAAAGTAACGCAATCATAATATCAACTACAAGTATAATATTATAGTACGAAAGTAAAGCATTCATAACATCTACTTTAAAAGCATTACGTATGAATACTTAATTAAAACAAGCCATACATTGCAATATGAATTGAATAAGCTAAATCCGAGACCATATATTTAAATACTATCATTTACAATATTCACCCCTAGATATCAATCTACTTAGACATAAATGAATACGAGTTGTGTAAATAAAATAGAGTCAAGAAAGACTTCCCCATATTGACGAACGCGTATTTCTGATCCCCAAAATTTGAGCAGAGGTCCGACACAAAGTAGCTATTCGGGCGGAGCTAATTTTCCCCAAATAAGAACTACTAGGGATGAGTTTCCCCCGAATAAGAGTTTTTCTATTAAAAGCTATTCGGGCAGAACCTCCCCTGAATAATAACTACTAGGGTCGGACTTCGCCCCTAAAAGTAGCTATTCGGGCAAAATTTCCCGGAATAAGAACCACTTAGGTGGGATTTCCCCCGTATCCTACTAATAAACTACAACTAGAACTAAAAACTAACTAGAATTAACTCGAAATTATACAAAAAATATTGACACTATTCCAAAATTAATTACAATTTTCGGTGGGAGGGGGGGTCTATTTATAGACAAATTCTCAGAGGCGTGCTCAAGCGCCCCTTTGCTGCACTCAATTGCCGCGCGCCACGTGGCGCTTCCAGATTCTTCCGTGACGGGTGCTCGAGTGCCCAAAAGGCGCGCTCGAGCGCGCTTCTGCTCCATCGTTGAATTTTTATCACGTGTTTTCTTCTAGAAGTCGATGGATTTTTGCAGGGCGTTTGAGCGCCTAAGAGGGCGCGCTCGAGCGCCCTTTTGCTGACTTTCTGGGCTTTGAATTTTGACTTTGACTGAATTTTGACCGAGCATTGACTGAGGCATTTCCGGGATATTTTCAGCGTTCCGAGTCTGATTACGCGCTAGTTTTGGCCAAATTCCGTCTCTATTGGCTTTATTATTCCATCGGTTCTCGTGCTTTCCTCATTCTTCACTTCTTGACTTGTATTTTAGATCGTTTTGCGTCTGAACTTCCATTTTTTGGTATTCTCCTACATTGCATTGAAAGTATCAAAATGTTATAGTTATCCCTAAGTTAAGATGCAAATGTAGTAAAAATATACTGGTTTGAGTGCTGCAAATGCAGTCAAATCAACATCCCCAAACCTAAACCTTGCTTGCCCTCAAGCAAGACTGTCTTTAAAACAGATGTGAAAGTGAAATTTGCATAAATTTACAAGTAAAAAACAGATGAAATAATCTATCCTATCTTTTTGTCTAACATTTTCCAAATATGAATCATGAGAAATGCAATCTACTATCCTAAACCTATTCAGCAGTTAATGATAAGCATGATAAGAGAACCTTTACATAGTTTTCTCAAATAGGTACTCTTATTGGAAATGAACTATTGATAGCTTTGGAGTACATATTTATAAGTAAACTAAGCAGATTAAGTTCAACAATTCCCAACTTTCAAGACTTTGTAAACATATTGGACTTTGATATTTTTGCCTTATTTGTAATCAAACTCTTGATCATACCTAAACCCTTTAACATTTGCCAGAAATATAAAAGTACAACTTACAATATCTCTATATAGTGTTCAGTTTCCTTTGCTTTCTGGATATCCCATGTAGCGGGCTTTAAGGCCAACAATCCCCCGCCATTATGACTGAGGTTGCCAAGTTTTAAAGGGACCCCTATGTGCCTTAATCACTCGAGATATCCAGGCTTGAAACCTTACACTATGACACATATCCCAAATTACAATGTCTAGGATAGTGGTACTTATAAATTTACAACATATTTACATCAAAAATTTATTCAATAGTAAAGGTATGTACAACTTTTTTTTTTCAGAGTATACATACAGACAGAGTAACATAACATACTGTACAAACATGACATATGGGTTCATGTTTCAATCACAAGGAGTTCTCATAACAAACGGTAATCTTATCTCTGTCATTTCATAATTACATAGCTATCATTGACAAAAGGAAGAACATCTAGGTTTACTTATGAATACAGTACCCCAAAGTTTCTCTTACAGAGTTTCCTCAGAGTTTTTCACAATACATAGCTAACAACACAGGTTCTTAAATCATCTAAATTATCTCCTTTTAAACAAGTAAGGTAGCAAACTACTATTCTCATGAACAAAAATGATGTATTTTTTGCATATTTTGAAAAATATTATCTTGAAATATACGCACCCTCACACCGAAACTTTGCTTGTCCTCAAGCAAATAGCAATGTAAGACAGTGATAGTATAATTTGCAAGTAATAACATAATGACAAATGTTACATCCCCAAACCTATAGTTTGCTTACTTTACAACGCAGGTTGACCAGGTATAAAGGGAAATGTAATAAGGAAAGATATCACCTGATGTGAAGGATTTCTATGTTGATGTCAAAGCTTTTCTACTAACTTTTGCCAAAAGATGTATCGTTCTGCAATTAAAGATTAGTAGACAAAGCATTTTACAGATTATCATCAACACAGCAAAAAATAGTAAGTTAATCTATATAAAATAATATAAGGGAGGAAGACAAAAAGAATTATGGTCAAGGAAACAACCTAATACATAAAGCAATAAATAAACTACCCAGACCATTTAGACTATTTTCTAGGGTTCTAGAGTTGATACTCCAACAAAGACTAGCTCTTCCAGAGGTTTCTGTGCTCACGACATTTAGTGCTCTCTTTCAGCCACTTAAGGCCAAAGCTAGTTCCACAGGGTCAAGGATAGAACAGTAGGGTTTTACGTCACAGACGTTACGTCTGGTGTATGCTCATACTCTTAACTACTTTATCAAGTAATACCCAACATACCCAAACTATATTAAGCTGGTGGAGTAGCTCACACTATAAGACAGAGTTACACAATTAAGCTAACCGTACACAGAAACGTACAATGACTATTAGTATAACAACACTGGTACCTCTATGAATGTTCCTCAGGGTCAAAACCCAAACTACCTAAAGCTGGAGAAAGATTCACAGAGTACATGTAACGACATAATTTAAATAAATATTAACACAAAAGAATACTAGGTTGCCTCCTAGTAGCGCTAAGTTTAACATCTTCAGTCAGACGGTTGTACTCAGTTTAATGCCATCAGCTAGGCAGATTTCGTTTTATGGAAGGTATTCAGGGTCTAGAAGTTCAACGGATTCAACTTCATGGGGGACCACCTTAGGATTGAATGCATGCTTCAATCATTGCCCGTTGACTGTGAAGATGCGCCCATCTTCGGGGTGCTTAATCTTGACAGCTCTAGAAGGATATGCTTCAAGCACCTCAAATGGACCATCCCACCTTGTTCTCAATTTGCCTGGGAAGAACTTCAATTTAGAATTAAACAACCAAAATTGATCAGAAGGATATAAGGTTTTTCTCAAAATAGATCTATCATGAATCTTCTTCATTCTCTCTTTGTAGAGTTTGGCATTCTCATAAGCTTCAAAGTGAAGCTCTTCTAGTTCACTCAACGCCAACTTCCTACTTTCACCCGCTTGTTGCAAGTCAAAGTTCAGGGCCTTAATATCCCAATAGGCTTTATGCTCTAGTTCAACAGGGAGATGACAAGCTTTACCGTATACCAATCTATACGGGGACATGCCGATAGGAGTTTTGAAAGTAGTACAGTAGGCCCATAATGTGTCGTGCAGATGACTTGACCAATTTTTGCGATTGGGCCTAACCGTTTTCTAAAGAATTAACTTGATTTCCCTATTCGACACTTCCACTTGTCCACTTGTTTGTGGGTGGTAAGGCGTTGCAATCTTGTGGTGGACTAAGTATTTTTTTAATAAGGCTTCGAGTGTCCTGTGTCGGAAATGCTGTCCTCCATTACTTAGAAGTACACGTGGCACCCCGAATCGAGAAAAGATGTTCTCTTTAATAAACTTGACCATGACTTTGTGGGCATTGGTTCGGGTTGCCACTACCCCTACCCACTTGGACACATAGTCCACACCAACATGAATATAAGTATATCCTGAGGAAAGAGGAAAGGGACCCATGAAGTCTATACCCCAAACATCGAATATTTCACATATGAAGATGGGTGTAAGGGGCATCATGTCCTTTTTTGAGATATAGTCAGCTTGTTGACATTGTGGGCAATTTTTACACACTTGCTGGGCATCATTGAAAAGAGTGGGCCAAAAGAACCCACATTGAAGGACTTTGGTAGCTATCATTTTTCCTCCGAAATGTCCACCATATGCTTCAGAGGGGCAGAATTGGAGAATGCTGTCAGCTTCGTCCTCGGGTATACATCTCCTAATGACCTGATCGGCACAAATCTTGAAAAGATAGGGATCTTCCCAGATAAAGTACTTGACTTGTACCATGAATCGTTCCCTTTCTCGTTTACCCCAGTGAGTTGAAAACTCTTGGGTAGCCAGATAATTGACATAGTGGGCATACCACGGGGTCTTATGTGAGATGCAAAAAGTTGTTCATCAGGGAACGTGTCTTTGAAAGGTAAAGTATCAATAGGAGAATCACGTATCAAACATGATAAATGATCAGCAATAGAGTTTTCACTTCCTTTCTTGTCCTTGATCTCAAGGTCGAACTCTTGAAGGAGTAATAGCTAACAGATTAAACGGGGCTTTGTATCCTTTTTAGTCAATAAATACCGCAAAGCCGCGTGGTCCATATAGACTATTACTTTGGATCCTAGGATGTAAGATCTGAACTTATCTAGGGAGAAGACTACAGCTAGCAATTCCTTTTCAGTGGTAGTGTGGTTCTTTTGAGCTTCATCTAAAGTTTTGCTAGCATAATATATCATAGTAGGCAGCTTATCCTTACGCTGGCTTCATACAGCTCCCACTGCATAATCAAATGCATCGCACATTATTTCAAAGGGGAAACTGTAATCAGGAGGTTGGATGATAGGAGCAGAGGATAACAAGGATTTGAGCTTCTCAAAAGCTTCTGAGCATTTGTCATCAAATTTAAATGCAACATCGTGTGCTAAAAGACTTGAGAGAGATCGGGCTATATGGCTGAAGTCCTTGATAAAACGTTGATAAAAACTGGAGTGACCAAGGAATTATCGGATATCACGCACCGTCTTGGGTGCGGGCAACTTTTCTATTAGCTCGACTTTAGCTAGGTCCACATAGATTTCATCTTGTGTAACAACATGACCTAGAACTATACCTTGCTTAACCATAAAATGGCTCTTTTCCTAACTTAGAATTGGCTTCATTTCAACGCATCGGTCAAGCACTTGTGAAAGGTGTGTGAGGCACTCATCGAAGGTAGTTCCGAATACTGAGAAGTCATCCATGAAGACTTCCAGGAACTTTTCAATCATGTATGAAAAGAGAGCCATCACACATCTTTGAAACGTAGCAGGGGCGTTGCAAAGACATAAAGACATGCACCTAAATGCAAAGGTCCCATAGGGACATGTGAAAATAGTATTTTCCTGATCTTCAGAAAGGACTGTGATTTAGTTATATCCCGAATACCTGTCCAAAAAATAATAGTAGCCTTGTCCGGCTACTCTATCTAGAACTTGGTCAAGGAAGGGTAAAGGGAAGTGGTATTTTCTTGGCTTGGAGTTGAGCTTTCTGTAATCAATGCATACACGCCACCCCGTTGTGGTACATGTAAAAATGAATTCACCTTTGTCATTTGGGACCACAGTAATCCTAGATTTCTTTGGTACTACTTGTACCGGACTTACCCATGGACTGTCAGAAATCGGGTAGATAATACCCGCATCAAGTAACTTGATAATCTCTTTGTGGATGACATTACCAATCTTTAGGTTTAGTATTCTTTAAAATTCTCGAGAAGGAGTAACTCATTCCTCAAGATGAATTATGTGCATACACACAGAGAGATCAATTCATTTCAAGTCTGAAATTGTCCAATCTATCGCCTGTTTATGCATGCCTAGGACCTTTAATAATTTATCTTCATGTTCGGGAGTCAAGTCCGAGGCTATAATGACAGGCATGGTCTTATCAGGTCCTAAGTAGGCATACTTAAGATGTTGGGGCAAGGTTTTGAGTTCTAAAGTTGGTGGAGACTCAATTGTGGGACAATCAGGAACTTCAGGGAAATGATTTGTTACTTGATCGTCCTTATCTTGATCAGTAACAACGGAAGCAGAGACGACCATTTAAGGCGAAATGTCGCATTCAAACAATAGCCGTTCAAGTTCGGCTATCTCATCATCAAGAGTCAAGAGTGATTGGGCAAACTCATTTATGTATGAGTCAATGGTATCTAGATGGAAGCATTCTTCTTCCTCATCTTGGTTCAACTTATTGACTGCGTCAGCAACCCTATATTTTGTTCTCATGTTCCCAAATGTTAGTTCAATTATTCCTGTCCTACAGTAAATAACAACATCAACTGTTGCTAGGAAATGTCTGCCTAATAAAACGGGAGTGGTATTTTTATTATCAGGGCCTAAGTCCATATCTAACACAATGAAATCCACTGGGAACAGAAATTCTTCTACTCTAACGAGGACATCTTCTACAATACCTCGAGGTCTCTGCTCAGATCTATTTGCCAATTGGAGGGTAACATTTGTCGGTGTTAACACTCCCAGATCCAAATTTTTGTAAGCTGTGTGAGGGATTAGGTTAACACTAGATCCTAAGTCTAGCAAGGCACTTTCAATGCGTTGATCATTAATCAAACATGGAATGGTGAAAGTTCCTAGGTCACTGCACTTTTGAGGCAACCCTCTAGTGTAGATGTTATTAACCTTTTTAGTAAGACGAACCTCATCAGGAATGAAGTTGGTCCGTCTCTTCTTCACACACAAATCTTTTAGAAATTTGGCATAGGCTGGAATCTATTGGATTACCTCCACTAAAGGCATATTGATCTTAATGTCTTTCAAATGCTCTAATACCTTGAGTTGTTTTGGATCATCAATCGGCTTCAGACGGGTCAAAGCTGTTGGGAAATGTACTTTGGATGAAGGTTCAACTATAGGCTCTACCGTTGGGTTTTCATTCCTACGGGAGTCATCGACATTGTTGCTTAAAACCTCAATCTCAGGTTCCTCTATCTCCTCAGGAACTTCCCAATTCTTCTTTCTAACCTCCTTGTCTATCACATTCCCACTCTTAAGGGTAGTTACGGTCTTAGCTTGTTCTTGGGCAGTCTTAGATTGGACATTACTACATTGTCCTCGTGGATTTTTCACGGTCTGAGACGGGAGTTTACCTTCATCTCTCCTGCTTATATTTTGGGCCAGTTGCCTAATTTGTCCTTCAAGTTTAACAATAGACTGTTGCTGAACTTGGACCAATTGTAAGAGTTTATCAAACTTGTCATCAGTTGATGACTGTACAGGAGGAAGAGCGGGAAAATTGTTCCGCTGTGTTCGGAATGGTTCTTTCTGGGCTTGGTAAAAACTAAGAGGGTTAGAGTTTTGTGGCCTTTGATATGGCTGCTGAGGGAAACGAGGCTCAAAGTTTTCTTGTTGTTTTTGATATTGTTGTTGAAGAAACTGAGGCTGTTGATTCCTTTGCTGCCATGAAAATACGAGATTTTCTCGCCAACCAGGATTATACATATTGGAATAAGGATCATAATTCCTTGTATATCCTTGAGTGACATAGACTTGTTCTTGCATGAATTCAAAAAATTGTGAACCGATTGGACAGTCCAGAGTAGAGTGATCTACTGCATAACATAAGACACATACTTCCGTGATTTGAGGAGCTTGTGAAGAAGTAAACCCTAGAGAGATGAATTTTTCTACTTGCTGGGCTAGGGCATCTACTTTGTCAGTCAATTGGGTGTTGGAGTTAGAGTTAATTTTGAACAATGCCCTCTTTTGGGGGTTGTGGGTGCTTCTAGTTTCTCTATCTATAGTTGTGTTCTGAAGATAATCTTCAGCTATATTCTTAATTCTACTCCAAGCTTCGTCCGCTATGAGGTTATAGAAATCGCCATTACTCATCGCATTTACCATCATTTTCTGCTAAGGTGTAAGACCTTTAAAGAAATAATGCAAGAGTTCGTGACGATCAAACCCATGATGAAGACACTGATTTTTAAGATCAAGAAATCTTTCCCATGCTTCGTGAAATAGCTCTAAGTCCGATTGAACAAATGTCATGATGTCAATTCCAAGTGTGGTAGCTTTTGCCATTGGGAAGAACCTATGTAAGAATTTTCGAATAAGTTATTCCCAAGAAGTGATAACTCCTGTGTCTAAATGATTTAGCCACTGTTTGGCTTTATCTTTCAAGGAAAATGGAAATAGATGCAGTTGAATATTCTCACGGGTCACATTTGGAATATGAAGCGTTGAACATGCTTCCAGGAATTGTATGATGTGAGCGTGAGGGTTTTCGTTGCTCTTTCTGTAGAAGGAAGGAATCATTGAAATTGTCCCTATCTTGAGCTCAAAGTTGACATTGCCAAGAGCCGGTAGGGCTATGGTAAACTCGGGATTATAATCGCCCGAAGAAAAATGTTGATGTAAAGTCATTAGTTGGTTCACTGGTTGATTAACAGGTTGAGCTATTGGGAGTGGCGGAAGGTTTTGAACATTTGCTTCTTGATCCGCCATCGGGACTGGGACTCTCCTTCGCGGAGTTTTCTAGGGCTCGGGATTATCCAGGGCAAGTTCCGGATCCAAGGAACGACGCCCGTGCATACAAAAACTAATATAAATATAAGTGCAGTAAAAAACTATAAGAAAATATGCTAAGAATATTTATAAAAGCCTTAAACAGTTATAGAAATAAAGCTACAAAATTTAAAATACTAATATACTTTACAGACAATTATATAAATGAAATAGTGTAAAACAAGTATAAACAATATAAACAGTAATTACAACACTGAAAACAAATTCACAATTACTTTTATCAATAACCAACTATACCGTGCTTCCCCGGCAACGGCACCAAAAACTTGAAGCAACCCGGTGGGCATGTGAAAAGTGTACAAAATAGACCAAGTTAAAATACCCGCAAGTGCACGGATCTTCATAGTGTAGTGTACTCTGAGTGCGGAATTGTACCATAGGGAAGCTCGTTAGTTAAGTTAGTGAAATAGTGTGAAAGTATTTAAAATGCTTAAGTGACAGGTTCGCATTTGGAGTTTGATTAACGTGCGGAAGTGTAAATTAAACTAACTAAATTATCTAAGTTAAACTAAGTAAGTATGGATACGAGGGGTAGTGATCTAAGAGTTGGAATATATAAATAAGACAATTAATATAGGCTCGGTATCTAGGTTATCTAATTCTGCAAGAGCTTAAGCTACAAGCATACACCCGGTTAAGCTAAAAGCTATAGACCTAATTAATCTACTTAGCTTATTTTAACCAAGTACAACAAGACAACTAAACTAAGGAATTAACCTTACAGATAGAAACTATGGTACAACCTATAGTTTCATGGAGTCTATGGTACAACCTATAGACTCATGATTAAAACAGTTATTTGGCACTAAAGTAACGCAATCATAATATCAACTACAAGTATAATATTATGGTACGAAAGTAAAGCATTTATAACATCTACTTTAAAAGCATTACGTATGAATACTTAATTAAAACAAGTCATACATTGCAATATGAATTGAATAAGCTAAATTCGAGACCATATATTAAAATACTATCATTTACAATATTCACCCCTAGATATCAATCTACTTAGACATAAATGAATACGAGTTATGTAAATAAAAGAGAGTCAAGAAAGGCTCCCCCATATTGACGAACGCATATTTCTGATATCCAAAATTTGAGCAGAGGTTCGACGCAAAGTAGCTATTTGGGCGGAGCTAATTTCTTCTGAATAAGAACTACTGGGTATGAGTTTCCCCCGAATAAGATCTTTCCTATTAAAAGCTATTCGGTCAGAACCTCCCCTGGATAATAACTACTCGGGTCGGACTTTCTCCCTAAAAGTAGCTATTCGGGCAAAATTTTCCTGAATAAGAACTACTTAGGTAGGATTTCCCTCATATCCTACTAATAAACTACAACTAGAACTAAAAACTAAGTAGAATTAACTCAAAATTATATAAAAAATATTGGCACTATTCCAAAATTAATTACAATTTTCGGTGGGAGGGAGGTCTATTTAAAGACAAATTCTCAGAGGCGCGCTCGAGCACCTAGTAGGCGCGCTCGAGCACGCCTCTGTTACACCGAATTGCTACGCGCCACATGGCACTTCCAAATTCTTCAGTGACGGGCGCTCGAGCGTGCTTCTGGTCCATTGTTGAATTTTCACCACATGTTTTCTTCTAGAAGTCGGTGGATTTTTGCAGGGCGCTTGAGTGCCTAGGAGGGTACGCTCGAGCACCCTTTTGCTGACTTTCTGGGCTTTGAATTTTGACTTTGATTGAATTTTGATCGATTGACCGAGTCATTTTTGGGCTATTTTCAGCGCTCCGAGTCTGATTGACTTGCATTTTGGATTGTTTTGGGTCTAAAATTCCACTTTCCGGTATTCTCCTACATTGCATCAAAAGTATCAAAGTGTTGCAGTTATCTCTAAGTTAAAATACAAATATAATGAAAATATAATGGTTTGAGTGCTGCAAATATAGTCACATCAAAGACCTATCTAGCTATATAGTTGATTGTTGCTAGCCCTTGTTGAATCTTGTGGTAGTTGAGCTCAAATGTGTTGTAATGTAGCTATATGATGCTTTAGAGAATAAGTATTAAGTGGCTTGAGACTTGATAATGTTGAGCTTGAAGGTAAGAAGAAGATAGAAGCAAGAATTGGCAAAATTCAGACTTGTGAACCTCTTTCAGCTCCCAACCAGTTGAGGGAGTCAGTTGAGGGCCTTGACTGACTCCCCTTAACTGACTCAACTAGTGGGAGTCGATCAAGGGAGTAGGTCGAGGCCCCCGCCCGATTCCCTTGTCTTCCTTTGCGTACTTAGCCATTTTTGCCCCTTTCTTTCTACACTTTGTTTCATTGCTTCTAACTTGTTTCATGGACCTTTTTGAACTCTTGTTTGGTAAACATAGAACATATAAATTAGCCTTTATGTTACACATGTAAATACATTACACTAGAATCTAGCTATGAGCATCGAATCATCATGAACTTCTTGTTGCAATCATGATTATACTTGGCTATCGGAGGAATCCTACTTGGTTGATCTTCTCATGCATGTTTATATGTTATATGAACTATACTTGAAACATGATTATATTATTATGTGTTTGATTACTATCACTAACTGGTGGCAACCTATTTTGTTGCATCCGAGCTTGTTTACCTTGCTTGAAATCCACTTGCGCTTGGTGTGTCTCCTTGGAGAGACGACATACAAATAAATGATACAGTTAAGTAAATAGAACATCATGGTAGAAGTTCTGGGCCGCCTGGGCGGCGTTGGGCTTGCTAGGTTAGACTCGGCTACTGTGGTTGGGTTGCTTCCGGAGTGCCCTTATATGTTGGCATGTTTGGGTTATATTGGAAACTAATTCGAGACTGGCCATCTCCAACTGTTGTAACCATTCTCACTTGGTCCCTTGAGGTCCTTGGGGAAAAGTGTTGCCCGTATCTTTTTACTGTATGTTCAACTACTCTCGCTTAGGGAGAAGAGTTGATTACTTGTTTACATGCTTAATTTTGTTACTTACTACATGACAAAGCTTCCATGTTTCTTATTTGCAATTCATGTATCGTGATGCACAACATAGTTTCTTTATCATGTTTAATTTTGTTCTTATTACACTTGATTTCATTTTCATTAAATGTTCGTGATATACATTCTCTACTAGCATTACTTGTTTCATCATACTCAAACTAGTTTCTTTATCATGTTTTACATTGCTTCTTATTAACTGCCTATTTGTACATGGCACGACTTTTCCAAAACATTTTTTAATTGGTAAAAATACTTGCGAAAAGTTCCTGTTCCCCTGTATCCCTCACTGATCTAGGTGTAGCTCACTCCATCTTTATGACATTCACAGGTGAACTTGGATTCAAGCCAATTCCACAAGTTGATACAAGAGTTTCTCTATCTGTCCGAACGTGCTTATGTTTTTGTGATATACATGCTTGTTGTTGTAGCTATAACCTTTTGTAATATTAGATTATGTTGTAATTTAAACCTCTTGATGTAAGGTACTAAATTTTGGTTACTAAGACTTGTATTTAACTTAGTTTTTGTTCTCTTGAGACTTAAGGGTTTGATTGGGCTAGGTTTAGGTATGAGCTACTGAACTTATGTCTCGTAATTGTAACTTCGGTTGTTGTAATCTTATCTCATAGTAATGAAGTTTGTATAATGTGATTTATTAGAATTAACCTACTAATTGGTGATGTAATAGTAATATGAGCATCTTGGTTGTATGGACATTAGAGCTCGGGCTAGTATAATATGTTTTATTAGAATTAACCTACTAATTGGTGATGTAATGGTAACACGAGCATCTTGGTTGTATGGTTTTATGGACATTAGAGCTTAGGTTAGTAATTTGTGCCTTAGCGGACCTAAGAGAAGCGATCTTCTTAAACTCGTGGCATCAGGATCCCAGATGTTCGAGGTTTATATAAGTTTGTATATATCTCTTTTCTTGTCGTTAATGCGGTATCAGAGGCTATTATAGTAATTAAGAAAAATGGGTTGTGACAAAGTGGTATAAGAGCTTAAATAGCTTATAGGCCGGGATAGGGTCCTCGGACTATCGGGTAGAAGTCTTGATGTGAAGTTGTTTTGAAAGTTATGTGCGCATGAGTTATGTTATGTGTTAAGTAAATGCAATGTGAACAATGTGTTTTATATGACTAATGTGTCTACGTGAACCATGTGTACTGTGTGTTCTAAATGCTAATTATGCTACTATTGCCTTCTACATGCTAGGTTGCACATTAGTATAATAATTGAGTATTGAGTTATAGGTGTTTTTATATGGTATAATTATATAAGTACATACTTATTTCTCATGCATCATAATTACATATATGCATATCACATTATAGGGTGTCGTGTATCTCTTATGGTGAAGTAAGAATGGCCGGAAGAGCTTTTGTAATCGTGGGAAGACTCCGAAAGAATGAATTTATGACTTTCAAACAAGGGGATTTAACCGTTGCACAATATGAAGCCCGATTTACTCAATTGTCACGTTATGCTTTGGGAATGGTACAAACTACTGAATAAAGGATCCAGAGGTTTATTCAAGGGTTGTGGTCAGAGATTCGAGACAACTTGACTCTTCTAGAGTTCTCCACTTATGGTGAGGCTCTTTTTGCTACAACAATAACAAAGAAAGAAAAGAAAGAGGAAATGGCAGGGTCAAGTCAGCCGAGTCAAGTTCAGAATTCAGATGGGTTACTTGTTAAGAGGAATAGCCAGGGTGATTTAGTTATCTTTGTAACTCAGGGCCCCTTTGAAAGGAAGTAGAAGGGTAGTGGAAGTGATAAATATAAAGTCAAACAATGCCCAAAGCGGAGGAAGACACAAGGGTGGACTACCAGTAAGGGTATCAAGATTGGACCACGTGTTGTACAGCCACATTAGAAGATTCCAGCTGCCACTAGATTATAGCCTAGTACCACGGTCATCTCTCAACCTGCTACATGTACTCATTGCAAGAAAAAGGGGCACACTGAAGCTCAATGTTGGAAGAAGTCTGGAAGATGCTTGAGATGTGGGAATGATCAACACCTATACAAGGAATGTCCTAAATGGCAGGGGAAACATGCCCAGATTACGGGCAGTAGCCATAGTTAAAGGTAAAACCTAGCTATAAATTTGCAAGTCAAAATATTGGTTGACCTCAGTGTTATCTATTCTTGTATTGTATTTCCTGGGGTGCAATGTGCTGAAATGCTAACTATTAGAATTCTTATAAGGTGTCTAATTGAGATTAGTATATGGAATTCTCATTTAGTATCCGAGGTATAATGATTGGGGAGATTGGGTATTCTTAATTGGAATCTCTATTTGGGAGTTCTACTTGGCTTTCTAATTGGATAATCTTCTTCGGCAACCATATTCGGTATTTTATTGCGGAATTTTGCTTGGCTTTCTTATTGAATATTATCTTCGGTATTCTTGTTTGATGTTCTATCTCGGAATTCTTATTTGGGAGTCATATTTGGAATTACTGTTTAGTTGTCATATTTTTATACAACATGGTATTCTTACATGGACTTCTCACTCGGTATTTTTATTTGATATTCGGTATTCCTGCTCGGGAATTCTTATTTGGAATTGGGCCTTCAACGTTTGGTATTTTTATTCAGAATCCTCAATTGATATATTTATGTGGAGCTCTTATGTGGGGTACTACAATTCAACATTCGTATTATGGGTTCAGTATATGGAATCTGGCGTTGGTATTCTAGGAAATTGACACTTGGGCTCTAGTTTAGCATTGAGCATTCGGGTTCGGCTTGACATCTGATATCCATGGTTCAGTTCAAAGAGGAATGGACTTCAGATGAATGAATTACGATGGCACAATTATGTTAAGGAGAGGAGGATATGAAGCCCCGCATGAAACCCATGTGCATTCATATCATTTACTGTGCATTAATACCATGTAACGTGTACTTATATCATTTTACATGACTTTGCCTTGTATTACGTGCATTAGTATCATTTTACGTGCATTTAGAGATCTTAGACATTATAGGCATTAGTTAAAATCACATTAAAAATAATAGCTAACTAGGGCAATTAAATTACAACCAAATGGAAAACTAGTAGATTTCACTTATTTAAGGGGGCAACTTGGTCATTTGACCCTTTTAAAATATCTCTACCTATCCCAATTAAAACAAAATTCCTACACACCACACAAAATACACACACACATACTCAGCACACATTACACATACACACATCTCACGGTTGAGAGGAAAAGAAAGAGGAAGAGAGGGAGAAAGAAGAAAAAAGAAGAAGAAGAGGGAAGAAGAAAGAAGTTCAAGCTATTTTTAGGCACTTTCAAGCTATTTTCCACCATCTACAAGCTTCATTTTTCATTTGTTGCTCCATTTGAGGTAAGGGTTGTTTTCTTAAAGGGTTTTTTAAGAAATACAAAGCATGATTTGTGTGTATTAAGTTCGATTTGGTGGATATATATGCCTATGTTATGCATTTGAGCTTAATTGAAGCATCTTGAACTTGTAGTGCATGTTTGATGTTTTTAAGTCTTGTAACTTGCTCTCACTTGTCTACCTTTGCTTATGTATACTCTTATAAAGCTTGGAGATGGTTATTATACTTGATTTAGAGGTAGGAAGATTGAAGTTGAAACCTTAGACCACAAATCTTACATTAAGACCTAGTTAGCTATATAGTTGATTGTTGCTAGCCCTTGTTGAATCTTGTGGTGGTTGAGCTCAAATGTGTTGTAATGTAGCTAGATGATGCTTTAGAGAATGAGTATTAAGTGGCTTGAGACTTGATAATGTTGAGCTTGAAGCTAAGAAGAAGATAGAAACAAGAATTGGCAAAATTCGAACTTGGAACCTCTTTCAGCTCCCAACCGGTTGAGGGAGTCAGTTGAGCGCCTTGACCAACTCCCCTCAACCGACTCAACCAGTGGGAGTCGGTGAAGGGAGTAGGTCGAGGCCCTCGCCCAACTCCCCTGTCTCCTTTTGCGTACGTATCCATTTTTGCCCCTTTCTTTGCATACTTTGTTTCATTGCTTCTAACTTGTTTCATGGACCTTTTTGAACTCTTATTTGCTAAATATGGAACATATAAATGAGCCTTTACCTTACACATACAAATACATTACACTAGAATCTAGCTATGAGCATCGAATCATCGTGAACTTCTTGTTGCAATCATGATTATGCTTGGCTATCGAAGCAATTCTACTTGGTTTATCTTCTCATGCATGTTTATATATTATATGAACTCTACTTGGATCATGATTATATTATTATGTGTTTGATTACTATCACTAACCAATGGCAACCTACTTTGTTGCCTCTGAGCTTGTTTACCTTGCTTGAAATCCACTTGCACTTGGTGTGTCTCCTTGGAGAGACGACATGTAAATAAATGATACAGTTAAGTAAATAGAACACCATGGTAGAAGTTCTAGGCCGCCTGAGCAGCGTTGGGCTTGTCAAGACGGACTCAGCTACTGTGGTTGGGTTGCCATCAGAGTGCCTTTATCTGTTGGCGTGTTTGGGTTATATTAGATGCCGATTCGAGACTGGCCATCTCCAACTTTTGCAACCATTCTCACTTGGTCCCTTGAGGTCCTTGGGGAAAAATGTTGCTCGTATCCTTTTACTGTATGTTCAACCACTCTCGCTTAGGGAGAATAGTTGATTACTTGTTTACATGCTTAATTTTGTTACTTACTACATGACCAAGCTTCTATGTTTCTTATTTGCAATTCAAGTACCTTGGTACATGACCTAGTTTCTTTATCTTGTTTAATTTTGTTATTATTAAGCTTGATTTCATTTTCATTAAATGTTTAAGATATACGTTCTGTACTAGCATTACTTGTTTCATCATACTTAAACTAGTTTTTTTTTTTATCATGTTTTACCTTGTTTCTTATTAATTGTCTATCTGTACATGGCACGACTTTTCCAAAACATTTTCTAATTGGTAAAAATGCTTGCAAAAAGCTTTTGTTCCCCTTTATCCCTCACTGAGCTATGCGTAGCTCACTCCCTCTTTATGACATTCACAAGTAAACTTGGATTCAAGCCAATTCCACAAGTTGATGCAAGAGTTTCTCTATCTGTCCGGACGTGCTTATGTTTTTGTGATGTACATGCTTATTGTTGTAGCTATAACCTTTTGTAATAATAGATTATGTTGTAATTTAAACCTTTTGATGTAAGGTATTAACTTTTGGTTACTAAGACTTGTATTTAACTTAGTTTTTGTTCTCTTGAGACTTAGGGGTTTGATTGAGCTAGGTTTAGGTATGAGCAACTGAACTTATGTCTTGTAATTGTAACTTCGGGGGTTGTAATCTTAACTCATAGTGATGAAGTTTGTATAATGCTTTTATTAGAATTAACCTACTAATTGGTGATGTAATGGTAATACGAGCATCTTGGTTGTATGGTTTTATGGACATTAGAGCTCTGGCTAGTAATTTGTGCTTTAGCGGACCTATGAGGAGTGATCTTCTTAAACCCGTGGCATCACGACCCCAAATGTTCGAGGTTAGGGCAAATTTCACTGTTAGTCCCCATTGTTTGCATGAAATGTCACTTTAGTCCCTATTATTTTAAAAGTGGCAGCAATAGTCCTCAATGTTTGAAAAAAGTGACGCGATAGGTGCCCATTATTTCAAAAGTGGCAGTAGTAATCCCTAATGTTTGAAAAAAGTGATGCAGTGGGTCCCTAATATTGGCTTAGAGTGTCAATTTAGTCCCCATTGTTTTAAAAGTAATACTGTAACATCCCGATCCCTCTCGAGACCGGGAGTTCTATCAATCAATCTAATCACATTCCAATTCCAAACCCGGACAAAATTTTAGGGAAAGACGGTCGGAGTCCCCCCTGTTTCTAAGCAAAATGAAAGACCTGTAATAGCATATAAATGGACCAACACCGTGTCCAACCATACAAAACTTCCTCAAGGCCATCCGAGCCTCGGTTCTCAACAATTAAACTCAGCAAGTATATATACATTTCCAATTTAAAAGCTAACCTATATCTTTCCATTTTTGACAAGTACATTCAAACTAGACAATTAAACCATACTAAGCTACTGCATAAAATAAACTATCATGCCATTCTAATTCTTTTCCTTGGGACATTACAAACATGCATTGAAGTTAAGCTATGCTAACTGATTACATAACTAGCTTATCAATTTACCTCAACTATTTAGCTAATTTAGATTACATTTCTTTTAACAATAAATACATACAATACATAAAAGCATACATCTTGCATCTTTGACAACTCAAGCCACATAGCACGCAAGACAACTCTTCAAGCACGAACTTTCACGAAATCACGAACTTTCCAGCTAACATGGCATTTCCTGAAATGTGGTGGTGAGGAGTGAGTATACACAACACGTATACTCAGTGAGGGTGAGACAGATATCGAATTGGAGAGAAAGAAAGTCGTGCAATGCAAATAAGACAGTTAAGCAATATAACTGATAAACAAGAAATCAAGACCAGCAATTAATACAATAAGCAATTATTGAAAGCATTAACACAACCATTCAAAGCTATACCACACTCTGAAGGCTATGGTTCACTCATACGAGCAATGTACCATTTCACGAGCAATACATCAATCTCGAGCTTGATGTTGACAACGATGACAATAAGCGTGCAACCACCTTATAACTCCAGTTTGGAATACCCCGGGAGTAACCATCAATTCTACGACCCAAATCTCCCTGGGAGGCAACCCAAGCGAGAAGAGGGAATAGCCACGGAGCTAGAGCAACCAACATTGGCAACCCGAGGCTACCCAGAGAGGCCCATCACTCACGCGCTGGACACTATGCAATGCAAGACTCGATACAAGGCGATAAACGAGCAATAAACAATATATCAAGCATTATCAACAATTGATAAACATTTCAATCAACAATCAACTCTAACAAGCGTAACAAGCGTAATAAGCATTAACAATCAAATATGTAACAAGAACAACACCAACAACATTATCAAGCAATAATAAGTATCCTATAGACATTATAAGCATTCTATAGGCAATATAAACATTCTATAAACAATATAAACATTCTATAAGCATTATACTATGGAAACACACAAAATCCCAAAAAATGACCCCAACTTTCAAACGCTACTACCTTCAAACGAGCTACGAGCTTTGGAAACCGATTTCACCAATCCTCCTAGGTCACCATAAGGCACGTCTAAAGACCCCAAAACCCTACTTTACCCTAGAATTCACGCAAAGTCCCGATTTCCCCCTTTGCTCGTTTGAACTACAACTATACCAACCAAACACCCAACCAGCGCCATAATCGCACCAAAAGTGCTTCCATGGCCTCCCGAAACAATGCCAACACGCAAAACGAGAAAACGCCAAACTCGACCTAAACGACCCCGACTTTCACTAAGCCGTTTTTCTCCGTTTTTTCATTACACATTCCAATTAAACCACACATTTAGGCATTCTAGCATATCTAGCATCTTCCTACATCAACAGAACGCGTAACGGAGCAACTTCATCGAAACGGGAGTTTACTATTCATAATTTACTATTCATTACACAACTTATATTTCAAATTCGATATTCAACCGCATAAAATGTTAAAAAGCTATAAATACACGTTCTACAATTGCTAGGGAACATTCTTTAAGCAACGAAACAGACAAAATAACAACCTACGGTTAAATCACAAAAATTAAAGTTTATGTTCAACATTTTCAAATGCGCAAATAAACATGAAACCCTCACCTTAGACGCTACTAGACACTAGGAAAACCTTGTAGGATGCCTCAGAAACTACCCCGTGCAAGCTCACGCGAAGAATCGAAGATTTGATGTTGAATTTTCTTTTTTTTCTCTCCTTATTTTTTCGGCCCTTTCATGTTCTGTTCAGCTCTGATTTTTCTTTGTTTTGTGCTCATTTAAGCTATTAAAAAGGATGACAAAGGTCAAAGGTCAAGCCCCTTGGTCAAACCACTTAAAAATGGGTCAAACTAGCCTATTTCATGCATTTTAAAGCTAAAACAACTAATGAAATATTAATTCTAGCTAACAACAATTAAAATATAAAATTTAAGACACCAAACACTAGTTTTCACTATTTGTTGAGGACTAGGAACCGCTCTCTAACTATCGCTCTCGATATGCTATGCACTTTGCGTCAACAAAGAAGTGACAATTAAATCTCAAAGAATCTAAGAAATATATAATTTTTGGAAAGCATCATAGTTTAAAATTTACTCCGGCTCGGAGCTACTTTCCTCTTTTATTTGAAAACCGAGTGATTTTAATACAAGATAACCAAAACCGATTATTAAAATAATCACAACAATCGAGGTAATCAATATTCATTTAAATTAATTAATTTAACTATTTCTAGAATATTTTAAGAATTATAAAGTCAATATTAAGCTACAAATGAAAGTTAATATAAACACATAGTCAAATACAATTAAACCCTAACATTTAAGATAACACTTAATTAATCACAAGAGAAGAAATTCAATTACTATAATTATTAGAAATAGGTATTAATCTTTTAATTATTCAACATATAACTACTAAATGCTTCCAAGAGAAATATTAAAATAGTGCAAATTAGTTGATTTAACTAATTAAACATTTAATCAAATGCAGTCAAGTGCTATTAAATGCATGCCGGGTTCGGGTTATCACAAATACAACTAGTCCCTAATGTTTGTAAAAAGTGGCACAACTAGTCCCCATCTATTTTTGACGGGAAGGACCATTTTTGTCATTTTTTTCAAATATTGGGGACTATTGCTTTCACTTTTGAAAAAATGGGGACTAAATTGACACTCTAAACCAACATTAGGGACCTACTGCATCACTTTTTTAAATATTTGGGACTATTACGCCACTTTTAAAATAATAGGGACCTACCGTATCACTTTTTTCAAACATTAGGGACTATTGCTACAACTTTTGAAATAATAGGGACTAAAGTGACACTTTATGCAAACAATGAGGACTAACAGTGAAATTTACCCTTCGAGGTTAATATAAGTTTGTATATATCTCTTTTCTTGTCGTTAATACGGTATCAAAGGCTATTATAGTAATTAAGAAAAAAAGGGTCGTGACAGTTGCTATCGTACGATAGCAATGGTGTAAGGCCATCACCGTTGCCATGGTGGTAGCGACCATGGGAGAGGAAGGGAAGATTGGGGCAAGGGTTTGGAACCCAAACCTAGATCCAAATCCAGATCATTCATATTTGGATCCAAGTTCTAATTTTTTGAGTCAAAATTACTATATATAATATATTTCAAGAATAATGTTTCAACTAGTAAGAGTGTTATAGCCTAGTAGTTTAAGTGTTTGTTTATAATTGGTGGTTTGGGATTCAAGTGTTGTTAGAGGCTATTTTTCAGGACTTTTTAATCAATTGAGGTGGATTTATAAATTAATTTTATTTGGTGACAAAAACATAATTAGTTTAATAATTTTACGATTTTATTCCTAACAATTAGTCTACTTCAACAAAAAAAATAATGGAATCGCCAAATTAAGACCCAATTTTTAGTTGAATGACCAAAATAAGACAAACAACAATTAGATGTCCAAAACAGGACTGAAAAAATAGTTTAGCGGACATAAAAGCTTTTATCCTAATAATAATAATAACTATAACAAAATTATTATTATTATTATTAGTAATTAATAATAATAATAATAATAATAATAATAATAATAATAATAAACAATTTGCATACTAGAAAGTGGTCTTGGAATAAACTGAAATAAGGAACTTTTTAAAATAGAAAATACTAATTTCACATCTTTATAATATAAGAAATAAAGAGTGCTATTGAATTTGGCTTTATTTATTTATTTATTTATTGGTCAAAGAATTGGCTTTACTCGGAAGAGGGCAGATACACTGCTAGAGTAAGTCCCAAAGCTTATCTCAACCGTATGATATTAGGCAATTTAAGATGAAGGGGTTTCAATTTACAGACTTGCATGCTTACACTATACAAGTCTAGATAGAGAAAAAGAAGGATGCTAGGGACTTGAGGCATAAGAGCATCAGCTTATAGTATAATTAGGGGGTGTTTGGTTTGTGAATTAATTTTTTATTTTTGGGAATAACATTAATGGGAATGTCAATCTCAGGATTGTAATTCCCAAGAATATTGTAAAATCTGCTTGGTATACCAAAAATATTACTGGGAATAATTTCTCAAATTCTTGGAAATATTATAATATTGTGTTTGGTTTGCACTTGAAATT
The DNA here is from genome assembly GCA_037974665.1 of Ehretia macrophylla. Lineage (NCBI taxonomy): Eukaryota > Viridiplantae > Streptophyta > Magnoliopsida > Boraginales > Ehretiaceae > Ehretia > Ehretia macrophylla. The sequence continues at coordinate 53,306,955 of CM075771.1, read as the reverse complement.
CTCGAAAATCTTGATTAGTTTTTCAAAAATACCCATAACTAAAAAAACAACTTCAATATCATATTCAAGGCATTTTTTTTTTCTTATATCTGCACAATCAACTTATTAATGATGTCACAAATATTTGTCATTGAAAAAAAAATACCAACTAACAATAAATTAAACAAAAAGTAAGAATACACCATATTAACGTATCAATTCTACAACGATTGATGGATGCAAAAAAGTAGTAATTCAATTTATTAGCCCGCAATGCAGCCACATGTATCATTACGTGAGCTGTTCCTTTTGAGTGTCATATAATGTGACTTGTCTAAAGTACGCAAAAGATTTTTACATATTGCTTGTTGGTTTTTCTTAGAAAGAAAATCAGAAACTCAGCTATATATATGTATATATATTATAAAATCCTTGTGCATTTCTTTTGTTGTCTTCACTGAGTGGAACATATAATTTTTCTTGCAAATTTGTTTTAGTACTGTATCTCTCTTCCTAGTACACTGTCCATGGACTGACATGAGAGAGGGAGTCCACACCTACTACCACAGGACAACAAGAATTGTGTGTGTCTTGTGTGTGTATTTTGTGTTCCTTATATCATTATAGTACATAGTGTATATATGTAGAAATCAGGGCCGTCTTAAATAATTTAGGGACCTTAGACGATCATTTAAATAAAGGCATTAATAATTAGATTTTTTTTCAATAAAAAAATTCTAAATTTTCTACTAAAATAATCACTACAAATAAAAAGGACATTTCTCCAATGCTCTTTCTCTTTATTAAGTCTGTTTTCAGCATATTTCTTGGGCCTTAATAATTAAGTTTTATTAAGTCTATTGCATATAAGAAAAATTAATAAAAAAATGAATATAAGTAAAAAAATTAATTATTTCAAGTTAAGATATATATAAGTATGTAAACAATATCAAAATTTATCACATAAAAAAATAAAAAGAAGAGTTGAATGTATACCTCTATACTTTCTTTCTTGGGCCAACCCTACTTTCTTATATTATATGCAAAATTAATATCACAATAAACAAAAATCGTCTAAGTACTGGCTTTCAATAGTTCAAAAATTGATTAAGTGCTAATTATTTGACATTTTTTTACTAAGTTAGTATTTTTTTTTTTTTTTAACTTGGGGCCCCTAATCTAAGGGGGCCTTGGGCACCTGCCCAAGCTGCCCATAGCTTGGGCCGGGTCTGGTAGAAACAGAAAGGCAATGTTTTAGCTTTTCCTTAGATTGAAGGCACTGAGAGGGCTGCAATCTTTGGTGGGTATTGATGATCTGAGTCCCGCACAGCCTTTTCATGAGGATTTTGCATCTTGGTATTTGTAAAAATGGAATCTTTGAACAAATCCCATTATGTTGATTTAGAATCTGGTGGTGGTGGTGGTGGTTACCGCTGCTCCACCACCGTGAATGATGGTGGCAGTTCATCATTTGATGAGGGTGAGAAGATGATGATGTTTGATGGCTGTTTTAAATCAAGCAATGATTGTATCAGAAAAAATAGGAAAAAGTTATTTTTAGTTTAGGGTGTTTTCGTCTTTTTATATTTTTCAAATTATTCTCACAATTCAAGAATAACATATTCCCACCCCCCGATATTAGAATAATTTTTGGCAAAAATATGGGAATAAAAGATTCACAGGAATCTAATATTCTCAGGAATAGTTTTTTAATCCACGAATCAAACATGAGAATATTACATTCCTAATTCCTTATTATCAAGAATATATTTATAATTTGCAAACCAAACACCCCCTTACGTCTTTATTCTTTTCCCATTTTATCTTGGGTCTAGTTCTTACATGTCCTTTTCAATTTAGGCAAATTCCATTCGCCTTTTCAATTATGGAATACAACTTCGCAAGTTCAATGAATTACATTAAAATTCAGTGGCGTATATCTAGGAATAAAAATGCCATAAATTAGAATAAATAATAAGTAAAGTTTTTTATTTGGAATTTCTTATTAAATATAAGAATGATAGTATAATATTCGTAATCAAAAGAGCGGGTGATTGGACTTGAGAGCATTGTAATGTAACTGCATTTTAATTTTTTTTTATTTATTTTTATGATGAGAAACTCACTATAGATACAATTACATTGGATCCACTCTAATGTTATAAAACCTGTAGTGAAGCCTTGAATTAGCTGGTTACAACAAGAATGATGCTTTTAAAATTCTTGTTATTTGTTGTTGGCAGGTTTGGAAAGAAAGGAGCTCCGCAAGTATGGAAGGCAGAGATGTTGATATTGAAAGAGCTATTATCACTAGAACCCGCCTCAACATTGCTGAAATCAGTAACTCACAAGCTTCTATTCAAGGTCATTTTGATCCTCACACCCGCAGAGAAGATGTAATCCCAACAGCATGGTCCCCTCCTATCCCAAATAGTCTCAAGATCAATGTTGATGCAGCCTTTTGTTCATCCACAAAGAAAGCAGCTTGTGTTTTCATCTGTCGATCGAAAATGATGCAGAAGTAGTTTTTAAAGTAATCGATTCTCCTGAACTTGCAATCTGGAAGGCAAGACCCTTGTTGGAGGACATCAAGAAGATTGTTGCTGATAACCAGTCTTATAGGTTGTTATGCATTAGACGAGCTGCTAATGTGGCGGCCGATTGGGTCGCGAAATATAAATTTAGAGACAGTTTATCCCTAGATTGGGTGTCAAATGTACCAACACAGTTGTTTGATATTTTGTCATCTGACTTCTTACCCACTGAGGTAGGATGATGTACTTTTTCCATTTGCAATTAATATATTGTGTTTTGACAAAAAAAAAAAAAGCCTTGAATTGAATTTTTTTTTAAAGAAAATTAGAAAAAAGGGACTCCTTTATTCGATGTAGAATGCAAGTAGAAGAAAATAACATGATGGTTTTAAAGTCTTTTGTGCTAATGTGGTTCTAATTTACAATTTATGATTTCTTATCTTTTACTTGTTTAAGATAATTGAATTTCTATGTACATGTTACGTAAAATTGAGTACCCATCTGAATTCAAGTTGACTTCTTTTTCATTACAATATTGTTGTTGCAAATTTCACATCACAAATAAACATTGTTAACTCACTACAATAGTTTGGTCAAAGGTGTTGATCAAATGAATGGAAAGCAGCATTCTTCATGAAAAAAAATTTGCCACCCGCTGGAGAAGGTGCATGAAGATGACTAATGTGAAGGTAATGGGAATTAATTGGGACAGAATCATTGTTGGAAGTAGCATTCTGGGGAGTCGAAATACGCTCCAAGTAGTAATCTATAAGCTCACGTTCTGTGCTTGTATTTACTATATTTAAAGGGAACGTAATGGAAGGATTTACAAGAATAAATTCACATATGAAAAACATATTTTCAAGAATATTCAAGATGATGTGAGATACGAGTTCAGAAAAAATATAATGGTTATAGATTTAATAGAGAACTTTGTGATCTGTGCAATCTTTACAGTATTATTTTTTTACTTTCATGATTACTTTTTTTTTGTTTTTAGATTACACATATAAATGATAATTTTTGTCAATTTTTTATAATAAAATGAAACCCGAAAAAAGGAAAAAAAAATTGCCACCCGCTTGCTTAAGATGATCATTGAATTTCAATGCTGGCTTTTCATGAATTGTAATGATGGCCTGGTCAAAAAGCTCATACCCCATTTTGCTATAAAAAATGCTAAGCTTTGACTATTTTGATGAGAAGAAGCAACGGAATGCTTTGAAAACACATTTTTCAGAAAGGCAAAATCTCACTGCTCTCTATTATTTATATTTTGTTTTATTTTAATTTCTATTACTTTAAAAATCACGCGATTGATTCTTATTATTTATATTTTGTCTCATTTTAGTTCTTATTATTTAAAATGTCATCCGATTGGTTCCTGTTATTTACAAATATATTACTTACTATTAGTCTCAATTATTTATAAATGTATCACTATTAGTCCCTATTATTTACAAATGTAATTACTTTTAGTCCCTGAAACAATAGTGACTAAAATGACAAAATATAAAAAACAGGGACTACTAGTGATACATTTGTAAATAATAGGACCAATTGCGTGACTTTGAAATAATAGAGACTAAAATAGGATAAAAGGTAAACAATGAGGACTAATAGTGATACATTTATAAACAATGAGGACTAATCGCGGGACATTTAAAATAATAGAGATTAAAATAAGACTAAATATAAACAATGGGGACCATTTGTGAGATTTGCCCTTTCAGAAAGAATGCTTTACATTATATTTACAAGGTGCTTTAATTTTTATTTTTATTTTTGGCATTTGTATATGTTAGAAAGGGTTCTACAATTTCAGGTTTACTAATTCTTGTAATTTGGATTGTTCCTATTACAAGAAGTTAAAATTGTTATTGTTAAATAGTTTGAGATTTCATCCTAAAACTAATTGATACTAAGTGTAGTAGCTTAGAATCTTACTTACACTCCCTTTCACGTGTGACTCGGGATTAATTGATTAATGTGGTTGAAAAAGTAACTAATTTGGAAGAGCTGCCAACTATAGGATTAAGACTCAACTCTAATACCATGTTAAATAATTTGAGATTCTATTCTAAAATCAATTGGTGTTAGGTGGAGTACCCTAAAATCTTATATACTGCTTATAAAAGTCCTGATTTATCTATATTGGATAATTAGATTCTCAAATAGTTATATTGTGGAAGACTTGCGTTATCAATTATCAATACCGTAACATGAAATTAAAATCTTTAAAAAAAAAAAAATTGAGTTTATTCAAGCCTTGGTCCAGTTTCATCTCTAGTTTGCATTTTTAATTTATGCTTGTATGTACATTGGAATTGAGTTCAAAGTTGAGCTGAAATTCAAATGAAGGGATCTCTTTTTAATTTTTAGTCAAAATCAAATTGAACTAAACATGAGATCTACATAAATGCTTAATTTCTCATTTTAAATGTATAAAGTACTATGTTAAACAGTTAAATTGATCAAGCTCACATTTCAATTGACTGATATTTTGTGTAGATTTACGTATGCATTACTAATGATTCAAAGTACTTCTTCATACTCAACTTTCGAAGTTCGCCAAGTATCAAAATTAGGCTTCAGTGACACTCAAATTTAGCTCATATTTAATTGAATTAAGGTCCAATTGCCAGAAGAAATGAAGAAAGAAGTGGAGAAGAAAAAGGAAAAATTATATTTTTTGGATTTGGAATAGGGAAAAACATTGAGAGTTCAACCTTTGTTTGATTTATTAAAATTCAAGCTTTATTATATATAAAGATGACAATAGGTCGAGGACTTTTGACGGGCCAACCCTTTTTTATCCGCCGCTTTACCTTGAAAGGAAAATGAGCTTTCTATCCACATGCCCTACCCCTTCACCCAAAAGGTGCCCTCAATTCCTGCTCCGCTCCCTCATTACATATCCTTATCCCCCACCTCATCCCCCAATCCCCGTTAGGAATGTGAGAATTACCATCGAGTTTGTCATTGTCCTTTTAAATCATGCAATACTGAATTAAATTCGAACCACATAACCTCACAATATAATTATAACTGTAATAATGATGAATATAAATATAGGTATTAAACAAAAGGTCAAATGTTAATCATACATTGAGTTGTGTGCTTCCAGTTAAATAGTAAAAATAATATTATAGTAATTGAGTCTTAAGCATGCATTTAAAGAAAATTCTGACTAAAATCATTGTGTATAAGAATTATATATGAAAAAAGAATATTTATTTGATGTCATTGGAAGCGCATTAATTATTATAAATTTATTTTTTGTTATTGCATGTTCACAGACAATTAGTAATCACACATCTTTAAATTTAACTCTTAATTATATTTTTTTGAAACTATCTTGAAGTAAGATTAAAAATAACTAACAAATCTCTTCAATTCTTTATGATAAATAATGAAATGAAGGTATTTATGTAAAATAATTACAAAGGTGAAGTGATGACATGTAGTGTATCGATTAAACGGATGACTATAAAATCTTTTTGAGTATTCCATTTTTTCTTCTCCAGTTTAGCAATACTTTGTCTGATGTTATTTTTCTATACTTTTATATTTATAATTTTGAAATTTTAGACATATATAAACCTAAAAATATATATAAAAAATATACATGTATGTGAGGCAGATTAAGGAGCGGGTAATGCTTATCCTCATGTCCCACTATTGAAAATAATAAATAATACAATAAACCATTCTCTAACAATTTAAACTTTTAGATGAGATGGTCACTTAATATAGTGTCAGAACCTAAGTATTAAAAGGTCTTGGATTCAAAACTCACCACAGATGACCACCTATTTAAAACATTAAAATTATTCAAATGCAAGATTCAAATTCCGCCTTCACTTGTGGGGCGTGTTGAAGATAATAAATAATATAATAAATTTATTTCTAATAACTTAAACTTTTAGATGAGGTGACCATTTAATATCCATCCCATCTCTGCTCGAGATTAAAAGTTATTCCCCACACCCCACCCCATCCCTTGTTTCTCACCCTAATCCCCTCAGTATTTGGGGGGAAGGGGCTGGATGGGTATCCACAAAATCCGCCCCTATCATCATCCCTAATTATATATCACACTTTTATCTCTTCACTTTTTTCTATGTAATAAAATTATAACTATTGATATAAGAGATTTAATATTTAGTACATAAATTTCTCTTATACAAAAGAAAAATGAAAGAGTAGTTGTCTCGACTTCACCGAAGATAGCTACATTGGGCAACTTTTGGAGCAAAAGGGCCTTGATCATTTTTTTTTTTTGGTCGAAAATGAAATATATTAAAAGAACCAGATTACAAAGTTAACCAACCCCGATGGGGTGAATATCTTAGGAAATGAGATACAACAACGAGGATGGAAGACAAGAAAACTAGTTAATAGACAATACTTCTCTGCGTCGACACTTTGCTAATCAGTCGCATAGTTGGTTGGTCGTCCTTCTGATACACTGAAACCTCATATTTAGGTTTCTTGCTACAATCTTTTTAACATTCTCCACGATGGCGTATGCTCTCCAACAAAGGGTAGAATCTGAAAAAATAATTGTTTTAAGAATAGTCGTTGCATCACTTTTGATGATGATGTGTCTTGACCCTTATTGAAAGAGTGAAATTTATTTGGTTGTCATAGGTGAGAAACGGTCCTTCATAACGTTATTATATTTTGTAAAAAAAAAATTAATTATTATAAATTATTTTATTAAAATTCTTATAATATTATTAATATTGAATCTCATTTTTACCGTAATAACGCTTATAGGTAAATGCATTCCCGGTGGACACAAGGCTCAAGCTAAGAGCCCTCGGGGCACTCTTTATCTTCTTTGGTCAACGTAGCCTTCAGTGAACGAGGATGGTGATTACTATATGTTCACATGGGACACCTGTATTGTATCCGAGTCCAAATGTAGAATACATCCAAGCGTGGTTGACGGTAGTCTCACGTGCCAACCAGACCAGACCCATCCCGTCCCATTGCTTTTTTGGTCAAGTATAACGTTTAGATAACGTTAGGGACAAATTATAGGATTTTTTATAAATATTGGAAACTAATAATGATATATTTATAAATGTTGGAGATCAAATACGTAATTTTTGAAATAATACAAATTAAATGTCCAAAATGTATAAATAATAGGAATTAATAGTGAGACATTTACAAATATTAGAGACCAATTGCATAACTTTTAAAACAATGAAGATTAAATATCCAAAACATATAAACAATGAATACTAATTGTGAAATTTTCCTAAAATACTACTTCTTGAACACAGTCACATTCGATCTATCGTAAAGTTATAAATTTTATTATATAACAGTACGTCTTAATATATATTTTAAGTTAATCAAGAATGAAATAATATTTGTAATGAGAAATTTAAATATAACATCAAATTATAATAAATTATTATTCAATCACTCTATATAACTTTTGGGAACTTCAAACACGTGAGTTAATTCAAACTCCTTTGCTTGTACGTTGGGGCAGTTTCGCAGCTTGGTTACGTTTAGGAGTTTGAAATAACACACTTGCTTTTAGTAAACTTGTGAGAAGGTTAACTAACTTATCGAAAGAGGAAAAGAAATATAGGAAAACAAAGAAAAGCCGTGTTGAATAATTGACGTAGCATTGAGTCAAATGTACATGGCCTTTTTCCAGTCTAAGCCAATGGCAAATTGCTTTATTTAGAGTTGATCTTGTGTTGACTACAGACCCAAATGGATTCGAAAGAAAAATAATAATAAATGAAAGGAAATGATTCAATAATAAAAAAAAGGGAGGAAAGGATAAATTTTTTTTGTAGGAACGACAATGGGATGAATTAGGGGTAGGGAGAGCTATCCCTAATTATATTATTTGAAACTTTTTTAAAGTACAATTGAAATAATTACAAAATCTCTTAAATCTACTATGATCAATAGTGAAATTGAAGTATTTATGTCAAATGACATCAAATCTCAAGTTGCGTCATGCAATGGTCTTAAAAATGATTATAAAATCTTTTTAAATAATCTAATTTTTCTTCTCCATTTTTATAATAGTTTGTTTAATGTCATTTTTTATGCTTTTATATTTATAATTTTAAAATTTCAATAAATATATAAAACTAAAATAATAAAAAAAAACTACCTATGTAGGCGGGGCGGGGAATGCTTATCCCCGTGCCCCGTGTAACAACCCGAACCTAGTATCTAGCATCTCATACTTTATTACATATAAATTTGTGGCAGTTAGAGTGCAATATGTGTATCTGTGTTCATTCTAGTAATTAAACTTATGTAGTAGTTTTATTTTCTTATTTTTCTCTTATTTCTTTAAAAAGGGACACTAGCATTACTAATTCAAATAAAAATATTTTAACTACTATTTTGACATTTAAATTATACGGGATTATTTCTAATACTTAGTAGACTTATTATTATCATTTTAAAACGAGCCTTGAGCCCGGGGTAAAAATTTAAGTATTTTATTTTACAAAATTTATATTTTCCCTTAATATATAAGTGATTTTGGGCATACATTCATGATTTTTAATTGCATAGCACATCGAGAGAGTGCATTAGGAAAATGATTTTCGTACCGTAGGAATAGTGAAAACATTAAACATTGCTTTATTAGACTAGTTAGTTTGTAATTGATTTTTGGGCCTTAATATAACTTTGCCTTGCATTATTATAAAGCCCAATTATACTACACACCTAATATACACATTATATATTATACATACACTTATATCTAGCTAAAACAAAAGAAAAACACAATCAAATGGAGCCATAGGGCCGATGACCATCATAGGGAAAAGAAGAGAAAATTGTTCAAGGATTTTGTTAGATTGGTCTAATCCAAGTATTTTTGAGGTGATCTAAGGAAATATAGAGCTCGTTTATTGCATCTACAAACCTTTGGGTGAGGGAATTTTGCATAAATTTGTATAATTAATGTTTATGTCAAGTTTTCAAATTCCTATATTTGTTGTTCTATGATTATGAAATGCTTGAATCTTGTACAATATAGTGTCTACATGCTATGAAGACTTGATTTGTGTAGTTTATTGGTCTAGTTGTTGAATTATTGCAAAGGGCTATGTAAAGAAGATAATGAATAGTATTTTCTTAGGGTTTTGATTCAATTTGTGATATGAGCTTGATTTAATGTTATCTAAGGATACTATTGATGCTAGTGAGCCTAGATTAGTGATTGTATGTATTGAGATTGATCGGAACTTGAGTAAATTTGTATAATTGGCTAAAATTAAAAAGGGGTTTCACGTAAAATGTTAATCCGTGTGCAATTGAATGTTATAGATAGTCTTTATTAGGTGTGGTAGTACTTAATATGCTTTTATGGCACCAAATTGGGGGTTGGTTTAGGTACTTGTAGTTTAAACGTACCTCGGGACCTTCAGAGCTTTTGTGCTAAACATAATTAAAAACGAATTTTCTTTGCATTTAAGTGGATCATAAAGTGTCTAGGTTTGAGTGGTGAAACTGGATTTCAAGTATCGTAGCACGTTTGGATGTGGTAGCTTGGGAAAGTTAGATGAATGAATAGTATTTTATTGAATTAATGATTAATGCTTGTAGTGGGTGCCATAAATGTTAAAATGACTAGATTAATGCTTGGAATTGTTAGAATACGATTTGAGCTTGTGGAGAATTGATTGATCAAAGAAGGGTCTTTTGATGAATTTGGGTCGTGTGTGTGTTTGTGGGCTATGGAGAGTTTGGTTGTGGTTCCTAGGAGATTGTGAAGTGTTTAGAGTGCCTGTGTTGTGTCTTCATTGATAGATAGCTTGTATAATTGTTAAAAGTGTAAAAGGGCTAGTTGGAGGAAAGTTGAATTGATTGTTGATAATAGCATTGGACATGGCTAGTTGGGTGTCTAAATGAACTTGAGGAGTACGTTTATCTAATTGGAGGAGTATAAGTGATTGAATTGAGTGATCATATGACTTCGAATAGAGTTAGAGCACATTTTGTTTAGAGATAATTAAGTTTATGTTAAAGGCTATTAAGTTAACTTTTGAGTGATAATGGCCATGCTTGGTATGGATTGAACTAATAGGATCCTTGGAGTGTTTAATGAGTGGTTTGGTGATAGTTTAGGTTGGAGTTGTGAGTTTAATTGCCTAGGTGTAAGTATTACTTTAAGTGAATCATTGAGCTACTATTGATTGTTAGCAAAGAGTGATTACTGGAACTTGGTATTGATTGGAGATATGAGCTAAAGTAGTAGTGGCTAGGTAGGTTGCTATCTTGGAAGAATAAGAATAGTTAAGTGCCTTTGATTCGAAAATGTGATAAATGTTTATTGATTGCTAATGTGAATTAAATTGCAAGCTTAATTTCTTATGTAAATAGTTGATTGTTTTATATAGTGGTAAGTGGAAGGAAATGGTGCTCTAGAGGTGATTTGGAGATGTTCTTGGCTTTCTAGAGGTGAGGGATTCCTTTTTACTTGACATCTAATTGATTTATTGCTTAATATTATAATAGTTAATGTGTGGTTAATAAGTGTTTGAACTATTTTATTTGGTTAGAACATGTTTAAAGTTATATTGATTATAATTGCTTCTCTGCGAGAACAACCTCTTTTGTTGTACTCATTGTATGCTTATCGGTTTATGTACTTATCGAATTGTGTGTTTATAATTGTTATTGGTTTATTATGTTATCGTATCGTATCGTATCAATGGTTGCGCAACCTTATCGTCGCACATATGTGATGAGCCTCTCTGGGCGGCATCGGGCTTGCCAGAGTTGGTTGCTCTAACTCCGTAGCTATTCACTCATTCGCTTGGTCCGGAGATTGCTAAGGGGTGTTGGGTCGTAGGTATTGGGTACATCTGGAGTACCCATTGGTGTTAGGGATGCCAACATATCGAGATTGAGTTCGTGGTTCGTGGATCGTGGTTCGTGATTCGAGGATTAGAATGATAAGGGTTATCGATCGTATCCTTTTAAAAATGTGTTGTATTTTATTGTATAATTGTTCATTTATTTGTATAGTTGCTATACTTGCATTTAGTTGCTACATTGCACGAAATAGTATTTTCCAAACTCCCCGGTCATCTGCTTCCCTCCCTCACTGGGCAACAATGGTTGCTCATTCCTATTTTTCTTAATCATTTTAGGTTCAGTGCCTTCAGAGGTTGATAAGGAGAAAGCTCGAGAGTCACTTGATTGGACGTTCTTGCCTTAGTTGATTGTTCTATGTAAATTCATGATAATTATGTTTTCTTTTGGAGCCTACATGCCTTGTATATGCTGGTTATTATAAAGGTTGTAATATGAAGTGAAAACGTGTATAATTAGATAGATTGTAGATGGCGTGTAACAACCTTAATGTTTTACTTTATTGCCTAGTAATTTCCTTGCTTGTGTGGTTTGAATGGAAGTTGGTTGGTCAACTTAATATATAAGAAAGTTAAATAGATAAAATTAGAGTGGTAAGATAAGCGGACTTATGACAAAGATTTTCAATAGTTAATGAAATGCATGCTTGTATGTTATATTTTGCTATAATAGTAAGGCTCGGATGGTCTTATAGATTTGGAAAGTTGTGAGATGAATGTTGTGCATTCTCTTTATGGCTTATTCTTCTGTGCACAAGAATGAGATTAGTCCTAGAAATAGGAAAAATTCCGTCCGTTTTCTCTCATTTTTTGTAACTTCAGGCCTTGGATCAGGGCTCCGGTTTCGTGAGGGTTCGGGGTGTTACAGTGCCCCGCCCCTACGCGGGGATTAAAAGTTAATCCCCATTGTCCGTCCCATTTCCCATTTCCTACCTCAATCCCCACCCCATTTGGGGCTAGGGCTGGGGCTGGGACTGGGCTGGGCGGGGGTGGGGACGGGACAGGTAAACGCATTCTCTATCCCCATTGCCATCCCTACTTGTTTGGATTGAATAAATTTATAAATGAAAGATTCATTAAGGATTAAGTGTTTTTTATGTTTGGACTGAAAATGAAATGATAAATACTATATACCACCTTATTTTCATTACCTAAATACCACTTCCTATGTATATACTTAGTTGGCATACTAAAAGAAGAAAGAAAAATTAAAAAGTTTATTATTTTAGTATGCCAACTAAGCATCCATGTAGGGGTGATATTTTAGGTGACAAAAATAGAGTGATATATAACAATACTCTTTTTATAAATAAACTGACATTTTATCCTCTTATAAGGGTATAGCTATAATAAACAAAAAGGGTAATATAGACCTTTTGTAGTAATTTAAATAAAATCACCCCAATCCGAGGTGATTACAAAATCTTTTTATTAAGTGATTTTAAAAATCACTCCAAATCAACTCACCCCCAAAACTCTTCAATCCAAACAAGAGAAAAAAATAAAAATCATCCAAAATCCAATCATTTTCTCCCAAATCACTCAATCCAAACAAACCTAAAAAAGAAACAAAAGAAAGAAGTGATTTTGTGTTTAACATAATTACATATCGGAGTCGATTTTCCTCTTATGTACCACAATTTGTTTTCAATTCAAGGTATATTTAAATTGTATAATACATAATAAAAGATGTTACCCGCGAGAATTGATTTCGCAACTTCTCACATTTACAGTTACTGCTCACAATTTTACTCTTTATTTACCATAGTTCGGGTGTATATGTGGAACTAGGTTGTTGAAGCAGAACAACAAAACCTACACCTATATAAAAATAAATGACATGTTTAGATTCAAAATTTAAAGAAATGCAACCTGTAGGTTAACCCAATTTTCACTTTAATAAATAGCATATCTTTGACCCAAAAAAGAAAAAAAAAAGAAAAAAAAAAGAAAAGAAAGAAGAAGTAGCCGATCTTAGGTAGGCATCCATCGTGAACAATTTAGTCATTATGGGGGAATTCTTGATCACAACAGATATAGGTGATTGGTTGAAGTTTTTAAAAGATCTATGCCATTCATTATATCTTAAAATTAATTGATGTTAAGTGAAATAATTCAGAATTTTATAAAGTGGCCTAAAAATTTATTAATTTTTCGATATGAAACAAGTGTTATATTCTAACAATGATAAAAACCGGCTTATCTTTGATGTCCTAGACAAGTTAAAAGCAATCTCATCAAAATCATCACCCAACTAAAAAAAATAGTAACGATTGGAGTGACGAGTAAATTGCTTACCGCCTTCCTGTGTTTTGCTCGAAATACTTATTTACCTCCTGTCTTTTTAAAATAGGCTCATTACCCTCATGTGATTTTCAAAGTGTAGCTGAACGCCCCCTCTCCGTTAAAAAAGCTGTCTAATTTAACAGTAATTGCAACACGCGCGCTTAAAATGCGATTTTTTATGCTTTTGGCTTAAATAAATTTGTCACTGGACAAAAGTACCATTTTAGTAAATTGCTTGCCACCCCTCTGTATTTTGCCCTAAATACTCATTCACCCCTTGTAATTTTATTATAGGCTCATTACCCCCCTGTATTTTTTTGATTTTAACTTTATGTAAGGGTATAACGATTAATTAACTAATTTGGTAACGTTTGTTAACGGAATAAGAGATTTTGGGTGCGTCAACTTAATCGAAAAAACACAAAGAGGGTAATGAGCCTATTTTAAAATTACAGGAGATAAATTAATTTTTCGAACAAAATACTGGAAGGCGACAAACAATTTACTCTTAGAGTGACATTCCAGTGTTAAAGGGCAGCTTTATTGATGAGAAAATATTATTTTTCCCTTATGATATTATAGCATTAATTTAAACTTCTCCACAAATTTGACTTTTATCCAAATTACTCCATACACTGAGATTATTAAAAGCAATTTGAAATTAAACTACTTGACCTTTTATAATTGCTCTTTTGCCCTTCCTCAAATCTTCATTTCTGACTTTCCCAGAAGAATTTTAGCCTATAACCTTTTTTTTTTGGGTCTGATTTAGCCTAAAACTCAGATGCCCCCCCATGCATTAACTTTTATGCAACAATACTGATTCAGTTTATTTCTCCAAAAATTATCCAAAATAAAGGCTAGCTTTATTCACACCTTTATTCACATACACATTCCTCTTACATGTATACTATATCTTCATATATCATATATATATATATATGATACTATATGTATAGGAAAAATATCACAAATAGTCTCTATTGTTTCATTAAAATTTTAAATTCGTCCATATTATTCAAAATTAAATAATTTAATCTTTATTATTTTTAAAAAAAATTTAAATAGTCCCTATTGTTCAAAATTAGTCAATTTAGTCCTTATTATCTCTATAAAAAAAATTCAATTTAGTCCTATTATTTCTCAAAAAAATTCAATTGAGTCCCTATCTGAATTGGCTAAATTGAAACTTTTTGAGAAATAATAAAAACTAAATTATTTTTTTTAGAAATAGTAAGGACTAAATTGACTAATTTTAAATAGTAGGGACAATTTTAAAACTTTTGGAAAAACAATAGGTACTAAATTGACTAAATTTAAATAATAAAGATGAAATTAAAACTTTGGAGAAACAATAACGACTATATGTGCTATTTTTCCTATATATATGTGTACATATGTATTTATGTATATATACACACACAGATATGCTATGTTTTGTTTGTCTTTAAGAGTTAATCATCAATATTATTTGAATTCAGTTATATTTCTTGATCCATTTAAGCTAATTTTGATTTGAAAAAATAAATCTAATCTACTTTCTTTTGAAGTAATGGTCAAACCCATGTAGATTAAAATAAGGACAAAAAACCAATGACAAAGTAAGAAACAATGAGAGATTTCATCAAGAAGTTAGCCTATTAGTGAAACATTAAAATATTACTACATAAAATTTATCTTTTCAAGTAAAAAATAGCTTAAATGTATTTAAGAAATATAGTTAAATTCAAACTATATACTTTGTGTGTGTGTGTGTGTGTGTATTTGTTTTGGGTATTTTTTGAGAGAAAATTAAATAAGCATTGCTGCATAAAATTTAATGCATGAGGGAAGGGTAAATGGGTATAAATCAAAATTTATAAGTGGATAAGCGAGAAATGGAGATAAAAGTGAAGGACGAAAGAGTAGTTGCAAAAGGCCAATTAATTGATGGCTAATATTTTTAGAAATCAAAATTTATGAGTTCTTTTTTTTTTTTTTTATTCAAGGGAGACCTAAGATCATACAACATATAATCAGCGAGTCTCGAACTTATAACCTTTCACACACATAGCAAGTTACATACCATTAGACCAAAGCCCTAGTGGCGGAGCCTAAAGTTCTTTGATGATCTTATAGTAGACATGGAGAATCTTAGGTAAAAGTTAAAATTCAGGGAGAGTTAGGATAATGCTATTATCTCATGGAGAAATGACTCTTCCCTGTATTAATGTAAGTTCTATTTTTGGGGAAGAGCAATTTAAGATCCATAAGAGTAAATTAGAGAGAGAAAAAAAGGAGATAAATCTAGAAAAATGGTAACTAAAATAAAGTGGATCACGAATCTGGCAAGTCTTAAGAAGCTGATAGAGTTCGAATACAATGAGACATGAAAATTTATGTAGACAACGAAATTATAAGATTGAAAAGCTTGAAATGTTACATATGGTAATTGATCATAAGAGCATAGTTTTTTTTTTTTTTTTAACATTTTCCTATAGTGTTCAAGAAGATATGAAACCTTAATCAACATTGTTAGGTATGAAAAACTAATTAAGCTAAGATTGCTAGTAAGTTGAACATCTTGCAAAGTAAAGTAAAATTTGACAACATAGTTCATTTAGAAAATAGAACATCGTTTAGATGATTCTTAATAACATTAAAGTGTATCTTCATATGTAATTTTTCAGTTGTACCTTTTCAACCTAAAATTTTGAGTTTTGCTAATATTATTTAATTGAAAATAGCCTAGAAAACATATATGATAGCAACTACTCTGTCAAAAGCGACTCCTACTATGGCTCCAAGCTCTTCTCACCAATGCCCAGAGGGTCTCTTAAAAAACATGTGGAAAACAAGGCTCTCACTTCATCTGGAGGGCATGAAAGAATGCCTTCCTAACTAGAATCACCAAGTTTCACAAGAAATGCCCTGTTGCCCCCACTTCTTGAAATCTGTTGTGAATAAGAAAAATCTGCAGAGTATCTTTTAGTAACTTGTTCATGGGCTACTAGATGCTGGATGGCGACCATACAAAGGCGGATTAAGGATTTTTATTTATTGAGACTAAATTAAATTTTTAGCCTAAATATACCTTCAAAATACACAGATTTTCAAAAGAAAATTGAGACAAAATTCCACATAAACCAAGCATCAAACTCTATCACCAAGTTTGTTTTATGGGTCATCAACCTTAACTAAGATTGTCTTCAGGCAGGATACAACAAAGTAGAGTCAGAAGCTATTACATGTAATTTATGCTGACACATCTGGAAATCCAGGAATACGTTCCAAGGTACTCAACCATGCCCATTAAAAGTGGTTATGGAAGCCAGTGAATATCTGCTTAAGTATAAAACTGCTCAACATCATGACTCTAGTCAACAACAAACTAGTAACAACCACCCTTTTAGCTCCCCCAATCTTTGTCTACATCAAGCTCCTTTAGTCCAGCTCATGACCACACAAAAACTTGGGCCCCCCTGATACCGAATTGATGAAAAGGAAACAAATAAATGGCACTAAGGAATAATTATAAGAAGAAGATTCAAATTAGTTGGATTAAGCAAAATTCACCACTCTAAAGATATACAATATAATTCATCACCTTAGAGATAGAGGCTCCGTTTGTTTTCCTTAAAAACATTTTTCATTCTAGTTTTCCGGTGTTTGATAATGCTGAAAAATTAGTCAATTAGAAAATATTTAGTTCAAAAGAGTGGAAATTTTTTTTATGTCGTTTGAGAGAAGAAAATATTTTTCACTCACTCTATCCCACCCCGACCCCATTCCCACCCCACTCCCGTCACATTTTTAATTAATTATTATTAAATAAAAAATAACTAATTTAATAATAAAAATTAATTAATTTAATAATAAATAAAAAATTGGATCCTATGACCATTCTAGTCAAAAATAGAAAGACATAAATAGTAGTATGTCGAAAATTGAAGACAAGAATAGTAGAATCCCATGGAAGAAAAGATGCCTTTTACTAGGAATATCCAATGAAACTTGGGTTGGATTACTGTAATATCGGGTCTACTGTATCAGTATGACATGTTGGATCAAGTACTAAACTTGGACTCCTAATTTGGGTTTTGCTCCTTCATGGGTTTGGGTTGGATTTGTTAGGTTGCTCCAATATGCTCCTACATCAGCCCTCCCTCCAAACTACTGTCACCAAGATCAATTGTAATGCCTCATTTTAGTCAGATTGGAAACCAACAACCACAACTGCCTTTCTCACATGCAACGCATGGTTTACACCATGTCTCTACTTTGTGCAACTTGCGGCATTAGCACTCAAGAATGCTAGCATTCTTGCTGACCAGGCGAGGTATAAAAGAGTAATCTTGGAGTCTATCCAAAGTGGTGATATTTATGCCAAGCCATATAATAGCGGGTGGGCCACATTTATGCGCCCTCACATTCACGGCCTAAAGTCAGGCCGTATTGAACACTTTTCCGAAGGCTAATCATGCTGACTCGATCTATAAGCAGCTAAGAGTTAGATCTTTATTTCAACGAAAGTTCTTGTCCTGCCCTGAAACCAAATTTTCATGTTAATGTATATATATCGTTGTATAGTTGTACTATTGTACTGCACATTCGATTGTAATGCTACTTACCATATGTATAATATTTATGGTGTATTAGGCACCAAATAGTCCTAGGTCTATATAAAGGCATGTTGTATATCCTTGTAAGATATACATTTTTCCTGATAAATTATATTCGAGTTTCGCTCTTTCTCTCATGTTTGGTTTTTATTTCGACATGGTATCAGAGCTATTATCCTGGTAGCCTGTGACCGTGTCCTCACCCCTTCAGAATCATCGCAAAAATCATCAAAATTCCTCTGCCAATTAGATCTGTTCGAGCTCATTTTTACCTTGATTCTCGTATTACCTTGATACATGCGCCCACTACCAGAAAGCTCTCGTCACGAGCTTTCGAACCCCACCAGTATCGCCACCTTCTGACCACTCACGTGCCGCCTAAAGTCCCGCCACCGTTGTTGTCTTATTTTCTTTATTTTTTTATTGCAAAATCCTACTGTTGACATCATCACTGAATCAGCCCTAGTCCAGTCATCTCCCCATCAGCGCTGACTCAACATCCAGTCAGCCGCTGACTCAGTGCTACGCCAGCCAACTCAGTTTTAAAAAAAAATGGGTAAAAAAAAAAATTGACCTAACCCTTCTTAAGGTTTTTCAGCATTTTGAGTTCATTCTTGCAGTCTGTTTTATGAAATTCTTACTCTAAAATTCAATTTTGGATATATAATGGAGCATGGGGACGTTTCATAACCAATCTCTTTTCTATTGGATGGACCAAACTATGTGTCATGGGCTCAAGCAATGACCAGCTTCCTCAAGGGTTGAAAATTGTGGAGAATTGTCACTGGTGACCTCAAGGAACCGAAAAATATATATATATGAGACGGATGAAAAGTTTGCTGAGCAACTTGAGGATTGGGACAACAAGAATCATCAGATTATCACTTGGTTTCATAACACCTCAATTACCACTATCAGCCTTTAGTTTGGACGCCTCAACACAGCCAAACTTGAGCCTCGATCTTGCCTTTGTTGTTTCTTGGGTTATAGTATTGAACATAAAGGTTATCGGTATTGGGACTCGATCTCAAAATGCCTTCATATCTCTCTTCATGTGATCTTCTAGGAAAATAAGATGTTTGCCTCAACGTCTTCATTTTCTCTCCCTCATGCTCATTCTACCCAATATTTCACAAATTCTTCTATTTCTTTATTTCATGATGATGAAAGTGACACAGGTCCAGACAGAGGTACAGACCCAGGTGCAAGCACTCAGTCCATACCCGATCCAACCCTTCCTGAAGTGACTATCTCGTTTGATGAGTCCATGTCCGACGTCGAGCCTTGTCCTGTCGCTTCACCCCCTACTGACTCTTCTCTATGTTGCTCTACCAGAGTAAGATCTGTTCCTCCCATCTCCTTGATTATCATTGTTTCTCTTCTATTATTTCACTTCATGTCCCTCAAACCTATCGTGATGCGAGTTCTTGCCCTTTATGGTAGCAAGCTATGGCTGATGAATTGCAGGCCTTGGAAGATAAGAACACCTGGGATTTGGTAGATCTTTCTCCGGGAAAAAATGTTATGGGTTACAAATGGGTGTACAAAATTAAGATTCGATCCGATGGTTCCGTGGAACGGTATGAGGCTCATTTGGTAGCCAATGGTTTTACTCAAGAGTATGGTATTGATTATGAGGAAACATTTGCCCCTGTTGCTTGGATCACTTCTGTTCGGACAATCATTGTTGTTGCTACCATTAGACAGTGGAAGTTATTTTAGATAAATGTTAAAAATGCATTTCTTAATGGGGATCTTACAGAGAAAGTTTTCATGAAACCTCATCCAGGGTATCATCATCCGCCCCATAAGGTGTGTCGGCTCCGTCATGCTCTCTACGGTCTCAAACAAGCTCCGCGTGCCTGGTTCTCAAAGTTTAGCTCAATTATCACATATTTTAGTTTTACATCTAGTAATCATGACTCTGCACTTTTCATTTGTCATTCTAGTTTTGGTGTGATTTGGTTACTCTTGTATGTAGATGATATGATTATTACTAGCAATGACTTGATTGACATTTCAGATCTCAAGCAGTTTCTTAGTCAGCATTTTGAGATGAAGGATCTTGGCTGTAACACCCTGATCCCTCACGAGACTGGAGTCCCGATCCAAAACCCGTAGTCACGAAAGAAAAATGAGGAAAAACAAACATATTTTGTCACGACCCCATTTTCGTTGACTAATATAATCTCTGACACCATAATAAAACCTCAAGCATTCTAGGGATCGTGATGCCACAGACTTAATAAGATCACCTTTTTTAAGTCCGTTAAGGCCTAATTACAAAAGTCCGAGAACTATTACCCACAAACTAATTCCACAAGTTATATCTCCAAATTATCCATCCAAGCCTAAAAATATTATTTAAATAAATACATATTGTAATTTAAGTTCATGAATACTAAGGTAACAGTTTACATTAGTACATATTATACAAACTTCATCGCTAGTGACTAATATTACAAACATATTCCTAGAATGCAACCAATAAATGTGCAATCTACGAGCAAATGACAGCTTTTAAACTTCTATCTCGAGCAACCTGCAAGGATAGAAAAACGGGGTGAGCTTATAACAACTTAAGCTTAGCGAGGGGGGAATATAGGAAGGGTCTTTGAAATCATTTTATTTTTTAAAAATCCATTTGAAAACATGTGAATGTCATGCACATATTAGCAACATTTATTAAACACATCGCATCGGCATATAGGAATCACGTCGCAACTTTATATAGTAAACACATCGCATTTTTATGGAATAAACATTTAGCACATATTAGGGTAAGAATATGCTTACGTTGATATAACGCATCGCATCGCATATGGTGGCCGGCCAAATAATTTTCAAATCCCTTATGTCTCCCAACAGGGAGTATTCTGGATATACCCAAGCGTACGACCCACTCTCCCAGGTAGTAAAGTTCCCTAGCGAGAGGGGAATTGGTAACTATGGTAGCCGAGCTAGACCGGCAAGCTAGACGTTACCCGGAGTTTCTCAACACTACCACGACAGAAGTAGGTTGCAACCTCTCTAATAACACATTAATTTATGCAATGCATGTTTTTCACGTATATATCATGTATCACATTGATATTCACATCACATTATGCATCACATATCACTTTTAGTCTCAACACTTAGGTATATATATAATTCTTGTCATGTATTACACGTAATCAAGAACTCATAGTACACTCTTTGCACGTATTACATACCAAATATTAAACCACATGTCATGGTAAGAAACGTATCAACATATGCTTACATCACATATCAACATAAGCTCCAACACATAGGTACACATTTCGGGGCCTGTATTACATATAAATAAGAACACATAGTTTATATTTTGACAATAAAAAAAAAAATCAACAATAGCACTAGCAAATTAGTTTAACACTTTTAAAATTTTCAGCAGAAGTTAAACTTGGAAGCTCGGTTACCTAGGTAATCACATCGCATAGCGCATAACATAATATTTAGTCTTATCACATAGCTTCACATAGTTCATGTCATATGTTACTCTTCAATCATGTCTAATAAGGCATACTGTCACCACAAGAATTAATAAGAGCACAAAAATAATCAATTACAATAATTTCAAATTCTCAACAGTAGCTCAACTTTGGCAGCCTATTTACCTAAGTAAATGATACCTAAATAAACTTATTTTTATACGTATGGAAAGATCTTCGAAAGTAGATAACTCTAGAATCAAACAGCACTCAATTCCGAGTTAAATTCATCAAAATATGACCAAAACAACACAAGTGTGCAAAGCTGTCCAGATCGATCGCGATTTCTGTTACCTTACGATTTTTAATATTTTTGAAGCTCTAAACGATTTTTATTAATTTTCCAGCCTAAACAAAAGTTGTTCCTAACTGATCAAAATACTTACCCTGATGTTTCTAAATTTTTATAGATAGAATTTATAGGCCAAAAACACCACGAAATTCAAGCAAGCAAAGTTGTTCTGCATCAGCACAACTACAAACTTAACTGATTTCAGAAATTTCGAGCAAGCAAATGATTTTTATTCACAATTCATCCAACATGAAAGTTGTTCCTCTACGAGTCTAGAGTGCTATGTGATTTTTCCAAATTTTTTCCAAAATATTTACTTACTCAAACCGTTTACAAAATAAAACTGCTGTAATAAAATTTCTGCGTGCATATAACGTGTAATCTTGTATAATACATCAATTTCTTACTTTATAACACATATATATGCAATTTTAGAAAAAGTCCCCTCACCTCAAATCCTTAGCAATTTGATAATAACTCTTGTAAATATAGCCAAAAGATTGAATTTCCTAGCCATTGCTTGCTATTCTTTCCTTCTATCTTCTTCTTCTTCCTCCTCTTGTTAATTTTCCAGAATTTTCCTCTTCTTGGATGGTCTGAATCAGACGTGGGGTAGGTGGGTGGTTGGCATAATATTTATTTTATTTTATGTATTAATCTTGAACAAAAAGTTAACACTTTTGGTTAATATTAGTTTCACCCCTAAATTTCTATCTTGTTTGCAATTGAGTCTAGTTGTTTTTCTTCCTAACTCGTGGGGTCTAATTAAGATTAGGCAAACTGCAATTCCAATTCCAAACTTAGCCTAATGTCTAACGCAATGTTTTATGTAATTATGCTTTAGCCCCTCAAGTCTATGATAACTACTAAGTTATCCAAAAGTTAATCTTTTTAAGTTTTTGAATTATATCTTATTCTAATCTTAGTTTCCAACATATTTCTAAGGCATATAATGTATAATTAAGACATATATTACACTAGAATATATAGTTACACATAATTTAATATTAATGCACGTGAGTTCGGATCCGGGTCTCACAGATTTTCCCTGTTTCTAGGCCTATCCACAACCTTCACGCAGAAGAAATAGCCCACAACAACATATAGAAACATTCATACACATCTCAAGCTTCATTATCATGACTTTCCAAACTCCCAAGGCCATCCAAGCCTTTCTACTATAACAATATAAAACATACAAGCATGCAATTTCTATTAGTTGTTGAAATACCATGATTATAATTTCACTTATCATACCACTCTAATCTTTTCTATTTATCTTTCTTATATTTTAAATTAATCAACCATTATTCACTAAACTCCATACAAATATGCAAGCTGGTTAGCCAACAAAGTAAGCATTGAAGTTATTACAAACCACTACCACTAGGTAAGCCTTTCTTAGTTACATTTATTATAACCAACTAATATAAACAAGGCACGCATACCTCAAAATAATACATATCATACACAAAATTTTATATAGAGGCAAACAACTGAAGCTAAGTCATGCACTCAAAGAGACTCTTGAACTTTCTTCTCCTTAGCCTCTGAAGGCTCCGAACCTGACATGGTTAGAACCTGAAATGGTTAGAAAGGAGGGGTGAGCATACAATACATGTATACTCAGTGAGGGAGGGATACGGTTAACAGAGGAGTTTTCAAAACTATTTTTTGCAGTACAAATAAGTCAGCGAATCTAATAACATAACAGCTTTCACTTAAGATAAACAAGTTAATCAATACATTAAAAGAACTAACTTAACTTATTACATCAAATAGACAATTAAAGACTTGTAATGAACTATAGCTAAGTAACAGGTTACATATAATCAATAGAGCTAAATCAATTTCGGTAGTTAATAATCTCAGTCCTCGTGGAAATAATCTTTACTCATCACTTTATTACTTGTTGCGATACGTGTACTTGCCTTAAAAATCACACAACACGCAGTTGAAGTTGTAGAAGCCATGAGAAGAGAGGATTGGTGAGTTAAATATTTCCCAAGAAAAAAACCTTCAACTATCTGATACCATGTAAGAGAGTTATGGAAGAATTGCCCACACTCTTGAGGGCTCGTCTATTAAGTTTTAATACATACAAAGTACAATAATTTTACACAATCTAGACTTTACAAGATATATCTAATTTAGCAAAATACAAGCATTTTCAAAACTATTGTAGGTATCTAATCTCACTTATTGTACATTTGTGATATAGTTGGTTGAGAGGATCTTGGGAAATACTATACCAAATCCTTCGTCTCATAATGCTTCTTTTGACTCTGCCAACTTTTGCTTTTTCAAGTTTTATGTTTTACCCATGATGTGGTGTAAAGAATAGTAATGATGATGGTAGAATTGGATTTGCATCATGTTAAGCTTAATAGTAATGATGATGCAAATTTTGATTCCATCGATGTGATTGAATTTTATCTCGGTTGGTCAAAAATTTCAATGTATCAAAAAAATTTACTGAGGTGTTTGCTTGTAATGATTGAAAAGCAAGGAGAATTGACCCGTATATAGTTGCCTTATAAGGCTTGTCCGGACAAATAGTTTCTTTTTATTAGGTGCATAATGATCATTATTGAGTGAGGTCATCCAAAAAACAATCGATACGGGGCAGCATGGTAAAGTCATCTAAAGTATGCATGCTCTGCAATTGCCTTCTTTGATTCACCTGTTGTAGTTCTTTGAATTTTGAAATTTGTCATCTGCTTCAAACGGTAATGGTATTTCTTTCTCGTAACAGATCATCTTTTTGTCTAAGGAACATATTTCTTCTTCTGATCATTGGTCAAGGTTAGTTTTGCCATTAAGTAATTAAAACAATTAAAGTGACTAGCTTCAGGTAGTCTAAGTTCTTCAAGGAAGTAGTCACTTGCATATAATATACTCAGCGTAATATATAAAAAGCGCTAACCTTCGAGTCTCGCCAAATATATTTAAAAGGAATAAATGACAATTTTGCCTGTGCGTGATGAGCCTTTGGATCGGTTATATGGTAATGATCTTAGACCTTAGATCAGCTTATCCAAAGCTCATAAATAAGGGATTATTATATTATCTGAAAGTCTGGTACTATATATAAGGAATTTAGTGCCTTTCCATTGTTTAAAAATTCTTACTAATGTAAGATGATTAATGATTTTCTCCTTAAAGAAAGTTCTCCAGAGAATATTAGTATATCTTTCTATGCCTTTCCATTGGTGTCATGACCAGTGGCGGACCCAAGCTACGAGAATCAGTGCATACACCACAATAATATAGTGAATAATCAAAGGTTCAAGTAAACTTAAATATACATAAATAAATACATATTAAGCACATTTTAAATACAAAATAGAGGAAAAAAAGTAACTTTAAAGTATAGCAAAACAAAAAGTACATTTTATAATTGTCCCCGGTGTGAATATATTTTTTGAAAGTATTGAATAATCAACTCATTGTACATCCCATTTGATTCCGCAATTCAATCTCCACAGTAAGATATATATTGTCAATTGTGTCTAAATTAACAGATCAAGAAGCAGACAAGCATTGTATATCAATTTCATGGACTCTATTTAACCCACAAGAAGCATAATTAGTTAGCCAGCATAAGAAATTAATGTTCTTTACTTTCAATTGCTAATTGCTATCAAAACAATATTGTTTTTTTTTTTGGTAATTAAAACAACATTGTAATATTGAACGAGAAATATGACAGAAGCAATCTACGTACTACCATTAAGAGCAGAAATTTACTAATTAATACAACATTAGAACACCATCTAATGGACCAAACTCCACTAGCTCCAAAAAAGAATAAACATCATGGCATGAAAATAACGTTCTACTCACAAAAATGTGGGTACCATGAGCATTATTCTATGGAATAGTGTTAAGCTGACTTCATATTGCTCAAAATCAGGCATTATAGATATCAAATACATAGAGCAAAAACCAAATGTCAAATTTAATTTTCTCACAATTTAGCAAATGGAAGCTAAAAAGATTGTTTTACCTTATGGATATATCAGGCATAATGGAAGACCACAACCAAAATCCATTGAAGTAACTCACTTTCAGCTGATAGAGTTGGTGAAAGAAAGGAAGCAGATTTGATGTTGTGCGTGTAGAGAGAGAAAGACAGTGAGGGTTTGGGTTGAGAGGATTAAAAGATGGTTTGGGATTTGGGAAAGTGAGGATGAGAAAGCTTAAGTGTAAGCATTTTTGCAAGATTATAGTCACAAAAAAAAATTTAGTGTAAGCACTTGGCCAAAAAACAAAAATCAGTGTAAGCACTTGGCGAGTTTCGAACTTAGGAAGTAAGCCTCCCTTGATTTTGAAAGTGTTACTTTAACCACTGATCTATATAAATTTTTGTTTAGTGTAAGCCTTTGCATTCACTATTTATAGTGTAGGTCCGCCTCTGGTCATGACTCATGATACAACAACAGAGATAGGGTCTCATATTCATGGTGCCTGAAGAAAAATGTTTAAGAAGACAGATTAAGCTATGAATATAGAAGTTTTGAAAAGTAAATAAGCTTGCATGGCTAGTTCGAGGCTGCAAAGTTTTCATGTCATGAGCCCATAGTACTCGTTCACATAGCTTGGATGGGTTTGTAGTCAATCTCTTCTGCAGCGCAAATGATTCAGGAAATAAGCCTAAAGGCTTTTGAATCCAAAAGTCCGGGTCATTTTTGTATTCGGGAAGAGATGTTGTGATTTATCCTTTTTTTTTTGTTTTAAATCCGGCACAAAGTTTAGAAATAAGTAGAGCATAAATATTCCGACAAAAAACAAAAAAAAGTAGAGCATAATATTATCAAATTTTAGTAAGCATAAAAATGGGGAGTTATAGTTTTTAGTCTTTTCAATGGGCCAAATTAGATGCCACAGCCCAATCTCTGTGTATAGTGTATTTCCATCAATTCTTCAAAGGGACCATTAGTAGAACGTTGAACTCATCTAACGAGGCAACAATGGAGTGAGTCTTCAGTTCGGTTGTCGGATTTGTGTGGCACTAACATGGAGTGTGACGCTTACTCTCCTCCTCACAACTACATAGTCCGGCTGCCGTACTAGAGAAATTTCTAGTAGCAATGGTCATCACTTTTGTACATTGTTGGTGCAATTCCTTTTATTTTCTTCTAATATTTCTTTCCATTTCATTCTCATTGTCACGAGAACAAATCTACTCATACTGCAAAGATCACGTCTATCTGAATATCTAGGGTATGGAACTGATTGAATTAATCATCAGTTATGCCACTAGTCATTTGGTCTAATTGTATGATTCTCGTTTTAGGCGTTACTGTTCTTGTGTATAATATCTTAAATAATGTAAATTGACTTATATTTCCCTTGAATAAAAAACAGTATAACAACATATATAAATCCCCTAAAGTTTTAAAAATAATTCATTCGGAATCTACAACTATTTGTTTAATATATTATTTGCCCCAACTACATGTTTTTGAATAATTATTTTTAATTTATTCTTCATTTTGCATATGTAGCAATTTAATGTGGGTTGTTATACAATGCAATTTAGTCATGTCTATTATCTTGAGTCTCTTGTTGCTTTTAATCTAAAATCATGTGGATATAACTTTATAAACATATTTAATAACATGTGTGGGGCATTTAAATGAGAATGGTGGGTGCTACTCGTAGGACTGTATTTTATAGCTTTTGAATTTAAAACTACTTGTAGTTATATTTAGAGCTATGTAAATAGTTATTATTAATGTGATATCTCTTATATTATGTATAAAAATATAATGGTTTATCATGTTTCTCTTAGGGCAAATTATGCAATTAGTCACCATTATTTTCCTCAAATTTTAATTTCATTCCTATTGTTTAGAGTTATACAATTTAGTCCCTATTGTATCCAAAATATTTTTAATTTAGTCCTTACCGTAAAAACCTCAATCAATTCTAATGGAAAATTTGTTGCCTAAATTGCCCTTACATAATTAACAAAATTACCAACATATCCTTTGAATTTAAATCATATTCATTCTTATTGTTTCACAAAAATATTCAAATTAGTTCCTTTTTGTTTCACAAAATATTCAAATTAATCATACACACAACCACACACTATACGTACACAGCTACACACATACACACATACACACATGCACAAGCAAAAGCAATTAAACGAAAAGTCCAAGTTAATAAAACATAAAAAATACAGTGACAAATGGAAAATTTATGAAAAGTTACAATCCCTAGCACAGATTAGTGCACTCACGTCTTCATCGATGTTGTTCTTCAATATATGTTTATCATGATGACTTTTTTTATATTTATATGCATTTTAATGACTTTGATATATTTGTTTTATATTATCGTTATGCATAGGGGACTAAACTGAAAATATCATCAAATAATAGGGACAAAATTGATATATATGCAAAACTTTGGGGACTATTTTGAACTTTTTGTTAAACATTGAGAATAACTTTGAACTTTATATGAAAATAATAGGGATTACATTGAACATTTTAATAATCTTTTTAAATTTGACCTCAAATAGTGGTCAGTGACCAATTTTTCGTTAGATTTGACTATGATTTTGATGGCGGGAACTAAATTGAAATTTTTGAGAAACAATAGAGACTAAATTAGATAACTTTGAACAATAGGGTTGAATTTTAAAATTTTGGGTAAACAATAGGATTATTTAGCCAATTTTTCCTTTCTTTAATATTAATATTTAAGAGTAAAATTAATAAATACATGTTTGGATCATGGACATAATATTCATTATTTAAAATATCATGTTACCCCCTATGATAAGTGAAAGTATTACTCTATCCCCCTATATTTGTAAAACTCTAAAAAAGTCCCATGTATTATTAAAAAGATGTCACACTGCTCCTTCTATGTCTCTTCTAAGTTATTAAATTACGTTTCTACCTTTTCATAATGATATATATATATATATATATATATATATTCTCCACCCATTTATCACTAAATAAAAAAATTAAATTAAGAAAATTAAAAAAAGAAATCATCCCCCTCTCCACTCGTCAGCCCCCACCCTCCCTTCCCCACCCGTCAGCCCTTCCCTCTTCCCTTTCCCTCCCCACTCGTCAGCCCCTACCCCCACCTAAACCCATCAGCCACCCTTCCCTACCCCCACCCCCACCCCCATCCCCATATAATATGTATGTATGTATGGATATATATATTCTCTTTTTTTTTAGTACGATTTGTGTGTATATATAAATATATATTTCTTTATATATATATATATATATATACACACACACACACATACATACACATATATATATATATATATATATATATATATATATATATATATATATATATATATATATATATATATATACGGGGATGGGGGTGGGGGTGGGGGTGGGGGTGGGGATGGCTGACAGGTGAAGGGTGGAGGGTGAAAAGTGGGGAGGGGGAGGGTGGGGAGAGGGTGGGGCCTGACAGACCTGGGGGGTAATGGTTTTTTTCTAAATTTTCTTTATTTTATTTTTTATTTAGTGATAAATGGGTGGAGATGAAAAAAAAAAGAAAAAAATATATGCATTATAAAAGGGCATAAACGTTATTTAATGGCTTAAAAGAGACATGAAAGAGCAGTGTGGCACGTTTTTGATAATACATGAGACATTTTTAGAGTTTTACGAACACAAGGGGTAGAGTGATACTTTTGTTTATCACAAGAGGGTAATGTGATATTTACCCTTATCTAAAAGAAATTGTCAATATAATAATTTAACATATGATAACTTGGTTAATTTTCAAAGTTGATTGAGGCGTTTGGGATTTACTATAAACTCATGGGACATTTTATCTTTAATCCAATTCGTATATTATGATCTTCACAGAAGCAGTGTTTATCTAAGGTGCCGATTGGTATCCTAGAATAATTTTGGACGTGAATGAAATGAGTTAAGTAATTGAATGACCCTAAGAATGCACTGAACTGGGAAAAATGATATATCATGCTTAGTATGTTTTAGGAATAAATATATTAATTCCAATGTCATGTTTGGTAGTCAGTATAACAGAGCAGTAATGAGAATAACTTATATAAAATGACAAAAATGGCCTTTTGTTGCTATAGATATGTTATTATTATTACATATATTTATTTATTTATTTATTATTTTATATTATTATGATATTATATTTTCTATTAATTTACATTACTTATTGTTATTATTTTTAATAATTTTATTATTATATTATATTTTGTATTATATATATATATATATATTGTTTATCGTTATTAATATTACTCATATTCATTATTTTTATTTATTATGTTATTAATATTATTATATTCTTAATTTTTATCAAATTATATATTATTATTATAATATTGTTCTTATTATCATTATCATATTTTTATATTTTGTATTATTTATCTTATTTTATTATTATTATTATGTTTTACTATAAATATGTATTTTATATTTTTATTAGCATTATATATTCATTATTATATATTATATTATTGTTACATTATTTTTTTATTATTATTACTATTTTTTATTATATTATCTATATATTATTATTATTATTATAATTTTTATTTTAATAATAAATTTATAATAAGAAAAAAATAATAATAATGTTAGTTGTACAGTGTATAATATGTTTCTTTTAAGGGTATTTTGACCACTTGAATAATTAATTCATTTCAAAGCACATGGGATTGAGCTATTCTCATGTGTTTTGTCAGGATTGGATATGTATTCTCATGTTCGTGGGAATATGATTACCGAAGGAATAGGAAACCAAGTTCATTCATTTATACTAAATGTAAAAATTGAAATAGAATGGAAAAATATCATTTTATTCACAATTCATTCTCATATACCAATTGCCAAGTAAAAGAAGTTTCTATATAATATTTCGTATCCTTCATTATTTTTGTAATCTTATAATAAATGGTTGTTTCATTAAGTATTTCAGTATAGCAGGAGAGACAATTACCCCCGAATATTTTATTTTG
This sequence comes from Ehretia macrophylla, assembly GCA_037974665.1. Taxonomy (NCBI): domain Eukaryota; kingdom Viridiplantae; phylum Streptophyta; class Magnoliopsida; order Boraginales; family Ehretiaceae; genus Ehretia; species Ehretia macrophylla. Next base: position 53,275,865 of record CM075771.1, on the reverse strand, counting down.
AGTAGTTTATTCCCTTAACCCAAAATCAAATCATGCATCGAGGAGACATATTGTATATTTGCATTCTATCAAAATGACGTGTGAAAGCTACATCAATGGGCCGTATACATCAATCAAGCAGATTAACAGAAACAATTCCACTTCGCAAGTAGGCGTCGCAAAACAAAAAGAACTAAAGGCTGATTAGTTCAGGAAGAGGAAACAAAATAAGCGTCTCTGTCTAATTTTAGAACTTGAAGATCAATACTGCCAAACATCCTTCACAATTGTAAACTTGCTCAATAGGAAAATGTGTCGTTCCTGAAGGATCATTGAAATATTTGGTGCTTGATTCTCTTTCAACCAAGATGATGTGAATTATTAGTCATTAGATTTTGTCTTTTCAAATTTCAGCCATCAGATCTAGACAAATAAAATAATAAATCTCAATTCGTTTACGAAAAAGTATTTAACAGGATCAAATGTCAAGGTCATAATTCACCTCATCTTAAAAATGTGAAAAACGAGAGTTTTTTTTTTTTTCTTTCTAGCTAATTTTTTGGGTAAAAAAAAAGTGGATCCAAATCCCTTGAATGTTTCTTTAATAACCCCCTCATCTACGTTGAAGCAAACTGTCTTTTCGTTATGGAGTTGAATTTGCCTAAAGCCTTCCATATTAATTTGTCTAAACACTATTAACATAAATCTTCTATCAGAAGAAGAGTTGATAGAGCCGCTGACCTAGGCAACACTCTCAGCAATTATAAACCAACCTTTTTTTCTCCTATAATTGTGCTGTCACATAACATTAAAAGAGTTGGAGGGGACGTAAGTCTTCGACCCGATGGAAACATCTTTCTAAGCTACATTGATAGAAGCAACGAAAAACTTTGCATGTATTTCATGGAAAGATGCTTTGGGGTCGTGAGTGGTCGATAATTACGTAAATTCTAAGAGACAAAAAGATTCCAAATAACTGGTGCACAATTGATAGACTGAGTGTTAATAAACATACTTTTGATACCATGAAAATTGTAGATTTCGCAACTGTCTGCATCATTACTTTTTTAATGTTTCCGAATCTTTGATTAACAATTGTCAACTTGATGTTGGAAACAAAAGAAGGAAACTTGATGTTGAAAACAAACAAAAGAAGGAGCTATAGGAATTTTGAATGGTCATTTGAAGAACTAGTCACGTTTGCTTACTACTAGCTCCAATATTGGCATGTTAGGGCGATGAAAGAAATAATTGATTAGTTTTTTGGAAAATTCTTTCATGAGGTATGTGGCAGATATGTCAAGTTATTATTCTATATCACTACAAAAAATAGTTGTTTTCTGACGGCAACAAAACGTCACATTTTCGTCACAAATAAGCATTTGTGACGAAAATACGATGTAATCTGATTAGTCACCTATCAGGGCGTGGCAAAATCATAATTCGTCGCATTTTTGTCACAATGTGACAAATTTGCGACGATATGTAAAGCTGGAATATTTCGTTACAAATTCGTCACATTGCGATGAATCTGCTACGATTGGAAAACGTCAAAAAATCATCCCAAAATTGTGGCTACGTAGTTAACACAATTTCGTGGCAAACTCGTCACAAAAGTTTCGTCACAAATGTGTGGCTACATGTTTCATCACAAATTCATCACAACGTGTTTTCATTGCAAAATCGTGGCAATACTTTGTCACAAATTCGTGGTAATTTTCAAATCCACTCTCTAATATTGTTTGTACAATCATCTTGTTTGTCCTGCTAAATTACGAAAGAACCTCCATAATTGAATCTCAAGTAATTTCTAAAAACAACACCATAATTGAATCTCAATTAATTTCTACACCAAATTAGCTAAATATACATAATAGTCACCATTCAACAAAGTTACTGTCTTCAAACATACATTTAAAAAGAAATACCAAATGTACATCTACCATAACATAATCTAGTTTGTTTGTCCTGCTATAATAAGCTCTAAAAGAGAATTGTAGGCAAAAAATTTACAACATCCTCTATTGTAGAGGCAAACAAAGAGTGTGAGAACAGTAGCATTTCCTTCCTCCATCCATCCCAAGAATGTAGAGAATACTTCTAAATCCCACTTCACCCTACATAAGGAAAAAATCAAAATTAATATCGTTATATAACAGTAATTTTGTTTGAGATAGTGAAAGACGAGGTTCATTGAAAAGTAAATTGAATACTACCTATGTGGTGAAATGAGAGTAAGCAAGTGGATCCAAGAACTTATTGAAAGTCTTCTTGTAGAATTCGTTATATTGTTCTTTCTCAACTTCCTTTGGATTTCTCTCTTTCTCTGTTTTGAGCCTTATGAATCTCTACATTTTGCTTCGTTTTCTCATAAAAAGATCGCTTATACTCCTCAGCTTCATTTAGTATCTGATTCTGCATCTCTTTCTCCTTTTTCTCCTCCTCCTCAAGATAATAGCATTTTGCCTGCAGTCACAAATGAAAAGAATGAGTTTACACATCGTATACATATTTAACTGTGACTAATAAGAGGTTGACTTTATTGAGAAGGGTCAAAATCCATACCCCAAGACCTGCCATTGTGGTACCATAATTCTTGTATAATAAATTACACAACTCAGGGATTTTGCTCTTGTCTATCCCAAACTTTTCATTCATATAATCTGGAAATGCATATTTGCAGCATAATCAACAATCTGATGAAAGATGTAACAGTAAGGGGGTATAATAGATACCTCAAAAACAAATATTAAACAAGCATAACTTTAATGTTCTTGGATATATACACAAGTAAACTTGTAGATAATTCTCACCAAGCTGCAAAACATGTATACGATTATATTAGTTTGCAATTATCCAATCATAACATGAATGATACTTCGGAAATTCGCAACAGAATACATCTCAGCAGTACATCATAAGAATTTTGGAGTTGATGTATGCAAATAGGAAGAGTCCTTAAGAGTGAGTGTCTGCTGGTATAAGTTCTATAGTGCGCTTTGATCCATGTGATCAATGTCGCATGCTTTGAACAAGGTATGACTTGAAATTTTAGCTGTAATATCTAGTTTCCATTCAGGAAATTATAATCATTTAACAATAAAAAGATACATTTTTTTTTTGTTTGTGAAAATACAACATAATAGATAAATCAGATCATAGCTAGTACCTAGACTGAATTTACTTGGCTTTCTGAGTCAATGCCCCGAAGTGCTTTTAGTTAAAGGGTTCAACAATACATTAGATGATATCCTCTAACTGTGAATTGCAATAGATTTCATTTCAGCTCTTTCTTTCCATTGTATCAGGCTACATATAGTGCTACATCAACTCTCTTGTCTCGACTTTTTCTATCCAGTTATTTTATCCATCAAAATTTCTACTTTTCTTTCAGAATCAAACCCAACAATCTTCTTTTATTAGTCTTCTGTATACACATATACTATACTCTCATATCTCCATATGTGTGTGCATTTGACATTAGCTTTCTTTATGCTGCACTTATTACATTTTTTTGCCAAGTTAGACACTGGAAATGATACACTACAAGAAAACAGCCTTGAGGCTACAAAAAATGGCGATGAAAAAAGTTTGGTAGCCATTTGCAATGAATGGCGACGAAAGGGCGACGAAATAAAATATTTCGTCACCGTTTGGTGGCTAAAATGTGCGAAAAAAAAATGTTAATGGAAAAATTACAAAAGGTCGCCATTTGGTAGCCAAATGGCGACGAAATAGCGACAAACAAAGATAATTTTTGATTAATTAGTTTTTGGTCGCCATTAGGTCGCCAAATGGCGACCACATGGCCACCGTTATCATTAATTTTTGTTCGCATCTTAATTACCAAAAATAAATTATAAAAAATAATTATAAAATAGAAAAAATATAAATATGGTATCCATTTGGCCGCTATTTAGCGACCAAATGGCGACCAAAAAACATAAAAATTTATAGAAGTAAAAATTATAAAAAAATAAATTGAGAAAAAAAAGTTAAATAAATAAACTGAATAAGGGTCGCCCTTAGGTCGCAAAAGGGCGACCCATACGCGACAAATATCATTTAATTTTTCAAAAAGAAATTACAAAAAAGTAAAAAAGTTATAAAACAAAAGAAGTGATTATATGAAATAAGTTCCATCTTTTGCATAATAGTTCGTAGCCCCGTGGTGGCCATTGGCCACCAAATGGCGACGAAAAGTAAAAGTTTGGTCGCCCTTTGGTCGCCATTAGCTACGATGGGGCTACGAAATATTAATGTTCATGAAAATTTAAGTTGATTTAGAACATAAGAATTAATAATAACAAATACATTACAAGTTTGTGTATGATCTCTTTTGTTTTGATTGAAAATATATTATAAGATTTACTAGTTCGTAGACTCGTGGTGGCCATTGGCTACCAAATAGAAGAAGTGATTATATGAAATAAATTCAATCTTTAGCATAATACTTCGTAGCCTCGTGGTGGCCATTGGCTACCAAATGGCGACGAAAAGTAAAATTTTGGTCGCCCTTTGGTCGCCAATGGCTACGAAGGGGCGACGAAATGTCCATGTTCATAGAAGTTAGATTAATTTAAAACATAAGAATTAATAATAACAAGTACATTACAAGTTTGTGCTAGATCTATTTTCTTTTGATTGAAAATTTATTTTATGGTTTATTTAATAGTATGAGATGCACATATTTAAGATATAAGGGTACAAAAATAAATTGATGATTAATACTTCTATATTCTAATTAACAAAAAGTAGTATTGCTGAAATACAAAGTGAAAAACAATGAAGATTTTATGCATTATCATTAGTTTTTCATATACTAATCAAATTCTAACTTCGCACTAGTATCAATGAATTAGCGTAAATTGAAGATTGACTATAATAAAAGATGATATTTAGCTTAGAAGAGCCATTTAAAACAAAAGAAGTGATTATATGAAATAAGTTCCATCTTTTGCATAATAGTTCGTAGCCCCGTGGTAGCCATTGGCCACCAAATGGCGACGAAAAGTAAAAGTTTGGTCACCCTTTGGTCGCCATTAGCTACGAAGGGGCTACGAAATATTAATGTTCATGAAAATTTAAGTTGATTTAGAACATAAAAATTAATAATAACAAATACATTACAAGTTTATGTAAGATCTCTTTTGTTTTGATTGAAAATATATTATAAGATTTACTAGTTCGTAGACTCGTGGTGGCCATTGGCTACCAAATAGAAGAAGTGATTATATGAAGTAAATTCAATCTTTAGCATAATACTTCGTAGCCTCGTGGTGGCCATTGGCTACCAAATGGCGACGAAAAGTAAAATTTTGGTCGCCCTTTGGTCGCCAATGGCTACGAAAGGGCGACGAAATATCCATGTTCATAGAAGTTAGATTGATTTAAAACATAAGAATTAATAATAACAAGTACATTACAAGTATGTGCTAGAATTATTTTCTTTTGATTGAAAATATATTTTATGGTTTATTTAATGGTATGAGGTTGCACAGATTTAAGATATAAGGGTACGGAAATAAATTGATGATTAATACTTCTATATTCTAATTAACAAAAAGTAGTTTTGCTGAAATACAAAGTGAAAAATAATGAAGATTTTATGCATTGTCATTAGTTTTTCGTATACCAATCAAATTCTAACTTCACACTAGTATCAATGAATTAGTGTAAATTGAAGATTGACTATAATAAAAGATGATATTTAGTTTAGAAGAGCCATTTAAAACAAAAGAAGTGATTATATGAAATAAATTCCATCTTTTGCATAATAGTTCGTAGCCCCGTGGTGGCCATTGGCCACCAAATGGCGACGAAAAGTAAAAGTTTGGTCGCCCTTTGGTCGCCATTAGCTACGAAGGGGCTACGAAATATTAATGTTCATGAAAATTTAAGTTGATTTAGAACATAAGAATTAATAATAACAAATACATTACAAGTTTGTGTATGATCTCTTTTGTTTTGATTGAAAATATATTATAAAATTTACTAGTTCGTAGACTCATGGTGGCCATTGGCTACCAAATAGAAGAAGTGATTATATGAAATAAATTCAATCTTTAGCATAATACTTCGTAGCCTCGTGGTGGCCATTGGCTACCAAATGGCGACGAAAAGTAAAATTTTGGTCGCCCTTTGGTCGCCATTAGCTACGAAGGGGCTACGAAATATTAATGTTCATGAAAATTTAAGTTGATTTAGAACATAAGAATTAATAATAACAAATACATTACAAGTTTGTGTAAGATCTCTTTTATTTTGATTGAAAATATATTATAAGATTTACTAGTTCGTAGACTCGTGGTGGCCATTAGCTACCAAATAGAAGAAGTGATTATATGAAATAAATTCAATCTTTAGCATAATACTTCGTAGCCTCGTGGTGGCCATTGGCTACCAAATGGCGACGAAAAGTAAAATTTTGGTCGCCCTTTGGTCGCCAATGGCTACGAAAGGGCGATGAAATATCCATGTTCATAAAAGTTAAATTGATTTAAAACATAAGAATTAATAATAACAAGTACATTACAAGTATGTGCTAGATCTATTTTCTTTTGATTGAAAATATATTTTATGGTTTATTTAATGGTATGACGTTGCACATATTTAATATATAAGGGCACGGAAATAAATTGATGATTAATACTTCTATATTCTAATTAACAAAAAGTAGTTTTGCTGAAATACAAAGTGAAAAATAATGAAGATTTTATGCATTGTCATTGGTTTTTCGTATACCAATCAAATTCTAACTTCACACTAGTATCAATGAATTAGTGTAAATTGAAGATTGACTATAATAAAAGATGATATTTAGTATAGAAGAGCCATTTAAAACAAAAGAAGTGATTATATGAAATAAATTCCATCTTTTGCATAATAGTTCGTAGCCCCGTGGTGGCCATTGGCCACCAAATGGCGACGAAAAGTAAAAGTTTGGTCGCTATTTGGTCGCCATTTGGTCGCCATTAGCTACGAAGGGGCTACGAAATATTAATGTTCATGAAAATTTAAGTTGATTTAGAACATAAGAATTAATAATAACAAATACATTACAAGTTTGTGTAAGATCTCTTTTGTTTTGATTGAAAATATATTATAAGATTTACTAGTTCGTAGACTCGTGGTGGCCATTGGCTACCAAATAGAAGAAGTGATTATATGAAATAAATTCAATCTTTAGCATAATACTTCGTAGCCTCGTGGTGGCCATTGGCTACCAAATGGCGACGAAAAGTAAAATTTTGGTCGCCCTTTGATCGCCAATGGCTACGAAAGGGCGACGAAATATCCATGTTCATAGAAGTTAGATTGATTTAAAACATAAGAATTAATAATAACAAGTACATTACAAGTATGTGCTATATCTATTTTCTTTTGATTGAAAATATATTTTATGGTTTATTTAATGGTATGAGGTTGCACAGATTTAATATATAAGGGCACGAAAATAAATTGATGATTAATACTTCTATATTCTAATTAACAAAAAGTAGTTTTGCTGAAATACAAAGTGAAAAATAATGAAGATTTTATGCATTGTCATTAGTTTTTCGTATACCAATCAAATTCTAACTTCACACTAGTATCAATGAATTAGTGTAAATTGAAGATTGACTATAATAAAAGATGATATTTAGTTTAGAAGAGCCATTTAAAACAAAAGAAGTGGTTATATGAAATAAATTCCATCTTTTGCATAATAGTTCGTAGCCCCGTGGTGGCCATTGGCCACCAAATGGCGACGAAAAGTAAAAGTTTGGTCGCCCTTTGGTCGCCATTAGCTACAAAGGGGCTACGAAATATTAATGTTCATGAAAATTTAAGTTGATTTAGAACATAAGAATTAAAATAACAAATACATTATAAGTTTGTGTAAGATCTCTTTTGTTTTGATTGAAAATATATTATAAGATTTACTAGTTCGTAGACTCGTGGTGGCCATTGGCTACCAAATAGAAGAAGTGATTATATGAAATAAATTCAATCTTTAGCATAATACTTCGTAGCCTCGTGGTGGCCATTGGCTACCAAATGGCGACGAAAAGTAAAATTTTGGTCGCCCTTTGGTCGCCAATTGCTATGAAGGGGCAACGAAATTAGAAACATATAAATTAAATTTTTTTTTTTTAAAATTAGGGTTTTTGAGCGACCAAAGTGCTCGTCGCCCTTTGGTCGCGAGAACCACTTAAATTAAAGGGCAACGCCGCTGCCCTCTAATTTAAGAGGGCGACCAAAGGGCTTGGTGGCCCTTTGGTCGCCCTTTTTTACTAAAAACAGGGGGCAGAACGTTGCCCCCTAGTTTTAGTATGACTTAGATTTTTTTTTTCTTTCAAAAACCCCACCCCATCCTACCCTATCCCACCTTTCACCCCACCCCACCCCACCCTACCCCATCCCACCACCCTACCCGACCCCTCAAAGGTATGTATTATTTTTTACTTTGTTTATTACATTATGAATATAGTATGTATGTATATGTATATTTATATATATATATATATATGTGTGTGTGTGTGTGTGTGTGTGTAACTATTTGCACACATATATATATATATATATATATGTATATATATAGCTTAAAATAGATATATGTATAGCTTAAACTTTATACATATAGGTATATGCATTCTTTTTTCTGTTTTTTTTTTTTTTCGTTTTTGCCTTTTAATTTTATTTTATAAGTAGATCATACTTTTTATATAGATCCTATATAAATATGTATAATATATATATGCATTTTGTTTTTTTCTGTTTTTTTTATTTTCGTTTTTCCCTTTTTTCTATTTTTTTTATTTTCGCTTTTCCCTTTATATATATATATATATATATATATATATATATATATATATATATATATATATATATATATATATATGCATTTAGCTTTTATTTTAATGTTATTTTTTTATTTTCATTTTTTTCAGATTTTTATTTTCAGTTTTTTTTTTTCGTTTTTCCCTTTTTCTATTTTTTTTATTTTCGCTTTTCCCTTTTTTTATATATATAGATCCTATATATATATGTGTGTGTGTGTGTGCATTTAGCTTTTATTTTACTGTTATTTTTTTATTTTCATTTTTTTCAGATTTTTTTTTATATACGTTTTTCCTTTTTCTTTTTTATTTTATTTTATTGTAGATTTTTTTTTCTGTTTTTATTAATGTTGGATCTTTGAAATATTTTTTTGTAGGATTGGAGTTTGTTTTGTGTGATAGACCAGACTATTACGGCTCAAGTTAGTCTTCTAATTCACTATCTTTTATATTCGTGTTGAGATATTATATTTGAAATAATGTTGTAGGTGAGATATTGTTATGATGTTTGTTGAGATAATAATTGCGTATATAATTGATTATTTATGATGTTTGTTGAGATATTTAGCTAAAATTTAAGTTGATTCTTGAGTTATTTCTTGTATATGAAGTGTATATGCGTACTTGTATCAATATTACATAGCATAATGACCTTACAACGCAAAATCGTGGAAATGTTTGTGGTGTTTGTGGGCTGAATTTTCCAGCGCCGACAGTGGGTTTGCCAACGCTGGTTGGGCTGATTTTGGGGGCTATTTGGGCTACCCTCGGGGTGGTTTAGGTGCATTCTTCGTTGGTTAATTGATATGTGGTTTTTTGGGTGTTGTTTGATTGAGTAATTGCGGAATGTGTTGCTAAAAAGTTGAAGTATTGTTAAAGAAAGTTAGTTTAAGTGTTGTTTTACATTCTTTTGTGTTGTGTTGTTAGATCTTGAGTTGGAATCAAGTAGGGTCGGAATTGGTTAATATATGGACATATATGCTTGAGGTTAGGTAACTTACTTCGTTACCTAATCAATGTGTTTTAAGTGATTTTTACATGTGGAATTACTAAGTATTGCGTTATTTAAAGTGTTGAAGTGTTATTGTTGAAGTGCCTAGGGGCATCCTCTTTGAGTCGTGGAAACTCACCCTCATTTACTAACATTAATTTCAGGTGAGCCAGAGTTGGGATTCATGGCTCAAGAGGCTGAGGTCGAGCCATTTGATGTCGTGCATTATGTGAATGAGTCTTATGCTCAAGAGCCCCATCCTTGTTAGTGCTTGCTTGGATATTTCCTATGTTATCTTTGTGTTTATGGTTATAATGTATGAAAGACTTGCACTTATGTAATATGTAATGTTGTAGCTTTACTTTAAGTTAGTAGTTTATAGTCTTTTTGTTGAATGATCAAAGTAAGCATGACTTGAGGAGCAGCAACTGGCGCACTCGAAATTGCTAAGCATCGTGACGCAATTGCAGGATAACATGACCCGGATGCGAGACAAGCGCCCATCCTCTGATCCAGACGAACACGATAATTAGTAGGTTTTAATTTGTTTTAAAAAAAAATTCTAAACCTAATATTATGTACTTTATTTTAAAGATCTTTTAAATATTTAAATATGCATATATTAAATTAATTTTGGTTTTGTAAATATTAAATTAAATTTTTATTTTTTTTAAAATTATTGTGTGGCGACGAAATGGCGACAAAAACTTAGCTACCACATGGCGACTATTATTGGCTACCACATGGAGATGAAAATTAATGAATAAAAAAAAAATAATTAAAAAATTTGGCTACCTAGTGGCGACGATAAAATAGCCACCATTTGGCCACCAAAATCGACTAAAAATTTTGGCTACCAAATGGCGACCAACGTAAATAATTAATAAAAAAAAATTAAATTTTTTGGCTACCTAGTGGCGACGATAAAATAGCCACCATATGGCCACCAAAATCGGCTAAAAATTTTGGCTACCAAATGGCGACCAACGTAAATAATTAATAAAAAAAAATTAAAATTTTTGGCTACCTAGTGGCGACGATAAAATAGACACCATATGGCCACCAAAATCGGCTAAAAATTTTGGCTACCAAATGGCGACCAACGTAAATAATTAATAAAAAAAAATTAAAATTTTTGGCTACCTAATGGTGACGAAAGTATGGCTACCACATGGCCACCAAATTGTTGCTACAAAAATTGGCTACCACATGGCCACCAAATTAAATAATTAACAAAAAAATATTAAAAATAATTTGCGACCTAATGGTGACAAAAAATGGCCACCATGGGGCGACCATGCATAATTAATTGATACAAAAATTAACGAATTAATTAATAAAATTACTAATTATAAAAATTAACTAATAATTTATTTTTCTAAATATTGCAACCAAGGGGCTACGAAATGTAAAAAAATTATATATATATATATATATATTTCCGATTTGGCCACCAAAATGCGACCAAATGATAAAATGGCGACAAGGGTTTTCTCGACGCTCGATTTTTGGTCGCCCAATGGGTGTAGGCGACGAAAGGGCGACGAGAAACCTTCGTCGCCCCAGACCAATTTTCTTGTAGTGATAAGGAGGTATGGAAGAAGATTAAAACTATTAGCACTGACAAGTTGTGATCTCAAGTAAGTATGCCAAGGATGAGGTTTGAAAGGCTGACCATCAGTTTAATCTTGAGCAACATTAGAAAGTGGCAATCTGCAACATTTCAACTAACCACAAGGGCCACTTTAACACTGAAAGAATTACAGTTTGGAACAAAATCCCCTACCTTAATAACTGATAGTGGCTACACCTTAAACACAAATATTTCAAGATTTCTCAGGTTAATTGATCAAATTTCTACATCAACAAATCCTATTAACTCTTTTAAGTAGCTTATTTTACAAATCCAAGTCAGAAGCTTGAATTCTATAGGCATAAAAGGAATGGTGATGTTGAATCAATTGGCTCAATGATAAAAATTATGTATCTAGTTGCTACACTAGTGAATCAAAGATAGAGAAGATGAACATGTCATTTCCAGCAACTAAGATCAAGCTCAGGAAAAACTGCTATAACTGAAATAATCAAAAGTTTTACAAAATATCTTCTCAATCTGAACCAAGTTAACTAAACTATGTTAATACATATTAGAAGCATTAGAGCCAAATGCATGCTCAACCAATTTACCAAGGAAATTTTAGTGAAACTATAAATATAACACTGGATCTGAACATTGACATATAACTTTTCTCCTTTCTACAGATTTTCTGTAGAGTGAGGTAAAATGAATTAAGGCATGTTTGACCAGCTTGTTGTTAGTAGTTCCGCACATGTTGAGACTCATAGGTTGTTTCGAGGAAATAACACGGACAATCCAGAAGCTTTGATGACTATGTGTACATTCAATTTGCAGCTTAATGAAACAAATTTGTCAACGTAAAATATAATAGGGAAGTAATTCAGGGCTTATGATGGTATAAAAATAACAAAAGCAGCTTTGTAAATGATAACACACTTAAAATAAGTTGCTAATGTACAAGGTTGAGAGGAAGAGGTTACCTCGTGGTCATGTACTTCCCTCCATCTCTTTTCTTTCTTGATGCAAATTAATCAAAACCCTGAAAAAATGGAAAGAAATACATCTACCTCGTACCCGGTAGGTACAAGACCTACAAACTCCTTGCCCTTATTTTCATGAACAAAACTACTTTCAAAACTACTTTGAAATTGAAGTAAAAATATGATGCAAAGAAAATAGTTGTCGGCAATGGCTTAGCACATAGCCAAATCATATCACAAAAAACCAACACTTTTCACTAACCACAACACAAGAAAAAAACAGAAAAAATAAAATTTGACACAAGAAAGAAGTATCTGACCTGTTCTTTGTTGGCTAAGCGGCACGGGATGGTGGAGGTACGAGGTGGTGGTGGTGGTGTTAGGTGGCACGCTATGGTAGTGGTGCTAGGTGGCGCACGATGGTGGTTGTGCTAGGTAGAGGTGGTGGTAATGTAAGGAGCAAACAAGCTTCTAGAATGGTCGTGGTGTGAGGCGTCGATGGTAGGGTGTGGCGTGGTGGTGCGGGGTGGGAGGTGGTTTGAGGGCGTGGTGGTGCGGCGTGGCGGCGGTTCAAGGTCGTGGTAGTGTGAGGCACAAATGATGGGGTGTGTTTGTGTTTAAGATAAAAATGAGTTTGGGTAAAAAAGGGGCTAGGTTAATTTGCCCCATTTTCACCAACATAATTTTTTTTTTTAATTCATAAAAAAAGTGTTGGAAATACGTGACTAAGCCACGAAAATGTGACAAAATTAAGAACAAATTATTTGATTTTTTTAATATCGTCACATATTTGTCATATATGTTGCGTCTATTTTGCGACAAAACTGAAGTCGTCACAAAAACGTAGTAGATTGCCACAAAAATGTGACAAAATTAGAAATAGATAATTTAATTTTTAGTATGGTCACATATTCGTCGCAATTTGTGACGAATTTGTGACGTGTTGTTGTACCTGTCACTGATTCATCATAAATTTCACACAATTTGAGCCACGAAATTTTTTGTAGCAAATTCGTCCCATTTTTGCGACGATTTTTTTTGTCACAAAATTTCGTCGCAAATCAGCAGTTTTTTTGTAGTGTATGAGGTTAATTTACATTAGTCTATATCGTGCAGATATGCTATGTTAGAATGTTAGAAGTTTCTCTTTTTACTAATTTGGTCTTATAGAGTTTTAAATAAATTATTATGATGCCCTGACTTATGACAATTGGTTGACATTTATCAACTAATTGAAGCACTTTTTATCCATGTAGTTGTGGCAGATTTGCCACATGCCTCATGGAAGAAGAACCCTAATTTTTTTAGGGTTAATACTATTTTTGGTCCCTTATCTTTGACCTAATTGACACTTTGATCCCTTATTTTCAAAAGTGAGACATTTCAGTCCCTTATCTTTTAAAGTTGGGATACCGTTAGTCCTTATCGCTGATTCCGTTAAAAAAAGATGGAAAAATATGTTATTGACCAAAATACCCCTATCATCAGCACCGCTACTACCACCAAACTGCAGGAGTATTTTGGTCAACCACAAGTTTTTTTTTTAGTTTTTTTAATTTTTTTAATTTTTAACGGAATCATTGACAAGGACTAATGGTGTCCCAACTTTAAAAGATAAGAGACTAAAATGTCTCACTTTTGAAGATAAGAGACTAAAGTATCAATGAGGTCAAAGATAAGGGACCAAAAGTGGTATTAACCCTTTTTTTATTATAAAGATTACTTTTTTCTAAACAAAGAATTAAAAAATAGTCATGGTAACCATTCGTACCGACGAAACTAGTAATCTTATTTCTGAATCCAACAAATACTTTTAACAGCTTTCCTAATTTTTCTTATGTTTAAGAAATCAAATTTTGGTTCTCTATTATTAGGGTTCTCGTATTTTAGTTTCACTTCAACCGCACTATCTATTTTTGATCAATTCCTATTTTAGAGATTTTCTATTTTAGTTTCATTACAACATCACCTCCTATTTCTTTTTTTGGTCACATCCATCGAGGTAAGAAAATTGTTGGAGTGATTTGGGATCAACAACAGCTTCTCCACATTTAGTGAAATTGGGGATTTGGGGTTGCTGTTGGAGAAGACTTTATTAGAGGATTTGGATTATTCATAACGTATGTTATATCTTTATGAGCAAGATCAATAATTGTCAAATAATGATACAATTATTTAATTTTTATATTCAATGATTCACGTTATTTCATAATTATAATTGTATTATGAAGCTTGAGCAAATTGAGATATAAGCCATTAAAGTCTCTTTCTCGAGAATATGATAATGGAATAACATCATAGCAGTGAAGACTACCGATCGTCTAAGCCATTAAAGTCTCTTTTCCTATAAGTGGAAGATTCGATCCGTATGAGGAAAAGAGAAGTGAAATATAACTTTCCACTTACAGGAATTAAGGATCACATGAATGTATATGCATACTTGATATATGACTTTTTAAGACAACCCTAGTTAATGCTTCCACCCTTAAAAGCTCCATTAGGTATATTCTTGATCACTACCGTTTCAACGCTTTGGTCTTAATCATATCTCCCTAATGACATCCTCAGCCTCAATTATATTTGTGGTGAAACGACATGCAAACACTCTTTTAACACTTTCACAATGCCATAAACGCTTATCTTGAGTTAACATATATATGTCAAACTTTTTAATGCATAAAATAGGAAATAAAAGAGAAAAGTTAGTAAATTTTAGGAGTTTAAGAGGGAAACTGCCGAGCGTAGAATATAATTATTTTTTAATTTTTATCACTGCACATTATGTGTATGTCTAGTTGGGATAATAAAATAAGAGAAACAAATATAAAAAATTCCCCAAGTTGGCATGCCAATTAGGCATACCCAATGAGATAAATAGGTGATTGAAAAAGGATGATATCTAGCATTTTTTTTGAAAACTCATATAAAAAACCAACTCGGTTCAATATAGAATGATGAGCTACTTTACTCAAATTTTAAAAATTTAAAATTTAGGAATAATTAACTCTAACATATTTCCTTATTAAAATTTAATGAGACATCATATTTGATAACTTAGTTATATTTGTAGATAAAATCATGGAAGCCATTATTAGGCCATTATTTTCTGTCTTCTTATTTTCTAAGTACCAATGTGTGATTCTTCTACTATTTTGAGAAGCAATTATTCTATTTTGATGTGTCTAGTTTCCACATATATCTGTCACAAAAAATTATACTCTTTTTTTTTTTTTGGGGGGAAGAATTCTTTTGCCTTTAACTTAGATGATAGAGATAACTAATAGCCTTACTCCATCTTTTACATTTAACACTCCATCTTTACTTAGAGGAAATAAAGCCCTTAAATTTTGTATACATATCATCTTAATTATTAAAACTAAGATAGACACATCCATTAGTAAAATGCACTCATCAATTTCCTCACTCTTTTCCTCCCATTCATGTCTTTCAAGTACAAAACAAGAGAGAAGAAATAAGATATGATTGTTTGAACAAATTGGAATTGACCATCCGGATGTGAATCCTTCAAAATTATATTTTTAGTATGATATTGGAATTGTATAAAAGAACAAAATTTAGAGAAAAATAAAGTATAATAGAACAAATAATGAACCAGAATATAATTTGGCCTAAAAACATAGCAGTTTACATAGTAAATAGATTGACAAGAATAGAGAATAATTCTATTTTAATGAAAATATTATATATAGGGCTATGAATTCTCGAACAGTTTTATTTTCACGAAGCATGATGAGAATGACAATATGCATTATTAAAATAGAGAGATCGAGTAGGGCATGAGAATTTATCTTTTTTGTGCTTATAAAGAAAATGTCCAATGCAAGAAGTGAAATACTTCGTAATGAAATCAACAGCCATATTATATCGTAATATTGAATCGATCTCTCTTGGTACTCCCTTTTCTCCCACTATATATCTCACTTATTATTGTTCAAAAGATTAAAAATTTTAAATCCTTTTTTTTTTTTTTTAACTTAACTTTCTTTTTCCTTCTTTTCTTTCTTTCTTTACTTTTTTTTTTTTTGGTTCTTTACTTTACTTTCTTTCTTTACTTTTTTCTTAACTTTAATTTCTACTTAAAAAGGTACTTATTGCTACATACATTATATTTTTCAACTGTTTCCTAAATAAGCATGTTACTTCAACGACATTCAATTTTGAAGTAATATTTATTTCTCTTCACATTAGCATATCATTTGGAATATGGCAAAGAAATTCAATGATTTTTTTTTCTTCATAAATGTGAAATGGAATATGGGGAAACGAAGTTGAAGTCACTCATAAACCCAAAGAAATTCAACTAATAAAATATTCGTATGAATGTTAAGTATTTGTTCGCTGTTTTTGTATCATAGAAATGAAATTAATGAGAAATCGTTCGGGACGTGCTTTCAGTTATATGATGGTCAAGTTTCACATAATGCTTTGACTCATCATAAATTTGAATTCTCTAGAAAGAAATAGATAAAACCCTTCCTAACTTGACTCTTTTCTATAATTAAATACAATTTCTATTTCACCACTAGTGTCTTTTTTGTTCTTCTTTGGTTAGGTTATTATTCAACATATATATGAGGTGTTTTTTTTTGGAATTTTATTTTTTATAGAGTACAAGTTGATCACTTTTTATACATACACAATTCAAATAATTTCTAGTTATAATTTTTTTTTTTTTTGCTCAATCAGCAAAGAGAAATTTCATTCCAACTATCTCAAATACAAAGGAGTATATATACTCCCTGGTCAAAAGTATTTACAAAGGAAGAAACTTACAGAAGAATATACTCATCTATATTTCAAGCTTTACAAATACGAATGTTTGTACCCATACGTCTAAACTTTGTTTTGCTGTAAAAAATAGCGCAAATGTCGGCTCTAATTCTGTTAAGAATTTGGTCTTCTATCCTGGCGTTGTTGTTGTGAATCCTCTGTAAACTTTGCATTTTACAAATGCAAAGTTAATTAGTTTAGACTTTTAGACAAGAATATAAAAATTATTTTACAAGATATTCCTCATAAAAAGGGAGAAATACTATAATATATAAGTTCACCATCATTTAATACAAATGGTTTACATTTTTATATTTAGCCTATAATTTTTACCAAATACATGTGAATTGTCGGGTTAGGTCAACTGATTAAAAGAATTTTTCGTCATGCCGATGCAAATGATGTAGATAAACACAACTATATATGCTCAACTACTTTGCAATTATTCCTTTTGGTCTTTGTGTTCCTTTAGTTTTGTTTCAGGAAACATTTTCTATATATTATCTACATCGCTTAAATATTTCCTACCATTTATAATTCTCGATGTGAAAAAACGGAGCATTACTTTGTGCTTTCGCCCATTGCATATAAGGGTGATAGACAAAAAAAGAAGTAGCACCTATAACATAAATTGAAAAAAAAAAAAAAAGAGTCGTGTGTAGAGAT
Source organism: Ehretia macrophylla (assembly GCA_037974665.1). NCBI lineage: Eukaryota > Viridiplantae > Streptophyta > Magnoliopsida > Boraginales > Ehretiaceae > Ehretia > Ehretia macrophylla. The sequence goes on along the minus strand of CM075771.1, from coordinate 53,258,057 downwards.
TAGTAGTTTCTTCTTTGATGAGCACTCATTTTCTAACGAAAGCTACATGGATTGTAAAGTACATGGTGCAAAATGCCCTTAACGTCACACTCTTATCCAATGAAAACACACGTTTCTTGAAGGAATTTATCAAGATTCTACAAACCCAAAATGCACTCTTTATCTAGAAAGATGACAATAAAACCCAGACACTACTGTACATTCTACAAAGTAACGAGAAACTCTTCAATCAATCCGCACTGACATCAGGTTCTTATGTATTGGTGGAACCTACATGTGTAGGTCTTACCCAACATGTGAGAGACTGATAGAAGAATTTTCCAATACTTAATTAGTACATAAAGCTCTAGCACTTCTCATCACATCCATTAATCTTCTCCATCTGCACTGAACCTTTAGTCTTCTGAGGCTTGTACCACACTGCACAAATGAGATATATCACGAAGTTGATGAGCCCCAACACAGCTAGCAGCCAATAGAAGCGATCAAGCCTTCCATAGTTTATATTATCTGCAAGCCATCCTTGGTCACCATTGCTTCCTGTAACCTTCTTGACAACTGAAACCAAGAAGCTACTAACGAAGAAACCAAGGGATAGTGTTGTCAAGAACAGCCCTGTGCTCATAGTTTTCATGCTTTTAGGTGCTTGTGTGATGAAGAAATCTAGCTGGCCTGTGTATATGAAGGCTTCACCAGCACCCACTAAGAAGAATTGTGGGATGAGGATGAACACGGTTAAGGGCAAAGTTGTGGTGTTGCGGCCCGCGGCTTTGGCAACTGATAGTCTTTTCATCTCGGCTAGTGCTGCAACTGCCATTCCTATTGTTGAGAGTACAAGCCCTATTGCAATCTTTTGTAGATTGGAGAAACCTGTATCCATGACCAATCAATCATGTTTAGGACCCTATTTAGATGAGTGTACTAACTGTGACACGATTGTGATGGACAAGTTGACAATAGAAGTCATATTAATATATAATTGTTTTGTTAACCAAAATTATCGTGGAGTATTTGGGGAGTTGAAAATAAGCATAATTTTTGAGATTCTTGAATAGGGTAAGTTTTTCAACTGTTGCTAAATTCATAGGCAAGTAATACAAAACTTGGCGAACTGAAATATTTCAGTAGCTAGAGGGGAAAAAAAAAAAAAGCAAAAGCAATACCTGTAGTAATTACGACAACCGACATGTGAGCAACCTAAACCGTGAAAAGGGGTCATGGGAAAGTAATCAAGCATCGTGGTGCTAGGCAAAACAGCCCATATGCTCTACCCAGATGACCAAAATCCAATAACCAAAAGCATCACTATCACTAGCTTACGCTTTATCATGCAGTCGTCCTATGAATAATTTTCTCTAGTACAAGAATATGCCTAAAGATATTCTGTTAAAGAGAACTTTTTTAGTCAACTTAAGTTGACCATCAATCCATTTACATGCCTATTATTTCTAAAAATAATAATCAACATGAGTTAATAAAAAAAATTTCATCCATTAAATGATATTACGTGACATCTAATAAAACCTAGCTAGCCACTTAAGTAATTTCTGTTGAGTTTGAACCTGCTGTCATCTATCATGCATAGTGGATAATCCTATGGGACCAAGTGCATGTGCATTGACATTTGATTGGTACGTGCCCCTGCACATGTTTCTTGATTATTTCCATGTGTACCTGGTTTTCCTTTCCATTTCTTCCAAAGTGGCATAATGAGACGATCATAAACTGCACAGGTGATTAAAATGGCTGCCACAAAGAAGACTGTGAGTGAGCCAGCTGGAATTTGAAACTTCCCAATTGATCTTTCCATGGTGGTTGCTTGTTCAACTGAAAAGGTGATCATTTGAGCATATGTGGTCCAGAATATGATAGTTGTGGCCCATATTGGTAGTAGTCTAGCCATCATTTTCACCTCTTCCACCCTTGTCACTGAGCATAGCTTCCAAGGATTTGGAGAAGGACAGCCCATCTCAAAATCCCCTTCTGCTACAATGGCAGCCTTGTCCAGGAATCTTAGTGAAAAGGAACAAAAAAGAAAAGGGGTAAAGTTAATTAAAAGAAAAAGAAATAATCAATTTCTTTTATATATATATGACTTTTGGTAATTTCTACTCCGATCAGGATAAAAGATCCCATCGAAGCGGCTAATCTCATGTATATTGTATGGACATCTGATCGCATAAATTGCATAATATCATAAATAGCTACTTTAGGTATTACCCATCTCCCGGGAGAGTTTATAAACAAATACAAATCTTTGGTATCATCCTCAATATTAAGATATACCATAAGACCAATAAATTGATTTGAGATCTTGCTATCAACCTCTTGACCTAAAAATAATAATTTCACGTTTTTTATAAACCTTTCTTGTAAAAGTATTTTAACAATACTTTCGGTGATATTAGTAAATTCTATTCGAACCACTATTTTTTTTCTTTCTTTACAGGGTGTTCGGTGCTACTAGCTAAAAGTCAGAGCACGGGCAAGGAGAAATGCTAATACTAGTTAAAGACGAGCATTCAAAGACAATTATATCTTAGTTAGAACTTGAATATCTTTATTAGTTACAAGCTTTAAGAAATTAAAGAGAAGATCATAAAAGAAAGTACTACTTAACAATCTTAATATAAGTTAATTGTTCGCAAAGATTACTAACCGGAACTGATCAGTATGATGGATTCTTGAAGCCTCCGGATAATTCTCATGGAGAAAACCAACATCATAAGGAAGATCCATGTTTCTTTTCCTTATAGCAGCCACAATAACTTGAAAAATGTGGACTATAGGGCTTCCAGAGCTTTTCTTGTATCTGTATATTTTAGTCCCCGAGAAGAAAATCAAGATGGCTATGAACATTGACACAGAACAAATCCCATAAGCCCAGCTTCGACCTACTTCATCTTGTATGTAAACAAGCACAGTAACTGCTGTCAATGTTCCAATACTGATGAAGAAAAAGAATCTGTTGAAGAAGTAAGCCATCTGTGCCTTCTCTTTTTCATCTTTCTCATCGAATTGATCGGTTCCGAAGCCGGAAACACTAGATTTTAGGCCACCAGTTCCAAGTGATATTAGATATAGAGCCAGGTATAGTATCCCCATTTGAAATCCATTGGCTTGTTTGCAGTTGAGATGAGAATCACAAGGTGGTGGTCTCAGCTGTGGCAGCTTGGTGGTAATGGCTAATATGCATGTGCCCTGGATCACCAATCAAAGTTAAAAAAATTGATTATCATTTGGCCAGGTCGGTAACTTGTGATGTTAAACACAAAATTTCGCATAACACATCATAGCTGGATGTATTCACGGGTAAGCGGAGATGTAACCTCCACTAAGCTTAAAAGTGAAACCAAAAAAAAAGAATTGGATTTTTTGAAAATGTTTATATATATATTTAAAATATTTTAAAGTTGAAAAATCAGTTTAGCCCCCCACTGAAAAAAGTCACATGTATATGAGTACTATACTGCGTATTTTTAATCTTACTGAATAAAAATTTTAGATCCGTACCTTTATCCCTCATGCTATTTTGGTGAAATCCAGTTCCTATAGAAACATATGGAGAACATGTGAACATGAACATGAAATGAAAGGGTGTAGTGTTAAGATTCTAACCAGTATCTGTATGAAGGTAAAGATTGCGATTGTCTTGTATCTGCCCAAGAAAGAATCTGCCAAGAAACCTCCAAGCAAACACAGGAGAAATGATGTGCCCATAAAGTCTGTTACAATATTAGCTGAAGTTGCACTAGGCAGGTGCATAGTTCCACCCAAGTAAGTGACAAGGTTTACTGCTATTCCCATTGTTGAAAGCCTCTCACAAATTTCAATCCCTATGAGATAATGTTCAACAAAATTAATTTCCAGCATAGTTAGTAGGTTTAATTTCATCGTAGTCAATTCAATTTTCTCGTGGCCCTATGAAATTGCAGGGAGAGAGTAAGAGAAAAAAAAAAAGAGTAAAACTCAATCTGATATTTCAAATTTGATATGGAGCATAGTTCTGAAATGTTCATTGTATGTTCCATTTTAGAACGACTGTAATAACTTAACAGTTTAAGAGGTAACGAGATCGATTTTCGGAATAAAAAAATAATAATTGTAAATAAAAAATTGGCTTAGGCCTCTCTTTTAATAAAAAAAAATAATAGTATTGAACAGTTTGCTGATAATACGTAATTAACTGCATGTAAGGGTAATAGATGGAAAAAGTATGTTGTCTGAAAAGGATAAGCAATGGGAATGATTTTATGCTTCATGTCAATCACATAAAAGAAAAAATTCTATTATCTTGAAAAGGTAGCTTGGTGAATGAAATTGCGCTATGCACAAGATTCGGAAAAAAAATCAAACTAGCTTTGGAGTCTATTGTACGCAAACTTACTTCACATTTTGTAAGAGGCTATAATAGAAAATAAAATGATGTTTATCATGGTAAATTGGTAATAAGACTTTGTATAACAATGGTCTAAAAAAATATCCCTCCCCACTTCCTCCACTCCTAAAAGGAAGGAAAAGAGAAATTTAAACTAATAGACAGTAGAATACACGGTTAATACTGCCGATAGTTGCATAGAATGATCACTTGTGACCTAAACTACAGTTTCAACCTTTATTTTATCAAAAATAATAATAATAAAATTAAAAAATACATGATTAACAGTTTGGTTAACCTCTCTTAGTTTTAATGTTTTAATCAAACACTACATCCTATAATGCACATTGAATGCAAAATTTTACAGAAAAACAGGTTTCTAATGCTTCATCAGTTCAGCTTGATTTACCTAACTCTCGCAAGAAAAATGTGAAGAAATTGTATTGAAGTAGTTTCTTATACATAAATATCACAAATTATTTACTGAGAAACAATACTTTAGAGCATTTATCTTCATTTCAAGGAAATTATATTAAAATAATCATGCCATCATGTGATGGATGAGTAAAATAATTAAATCTATGGCAGACCAGACTCATCAACAAGACCATATACTATGTGGTCACACAGAATACTTTGGACGTAGTATTGTCGTGCTTAGTGTATGATAACCAATTCAAATTTGAACCGTTGATACCCAAGAGTTGAACGAATTGATATTACAATATCGTCATTGTAATAGAGTTTAGCTACTAAGTTTGGTATGGTTCATCTTTTTAAACGTTTTGAGTTGTAACCATGACTTTTACTTTCATCGTATCAAGAAAATAAAAAAAAATAAAAACTTAAATGGCTTGGTTTCCATCTAGAGTCCATATATGGTAAATCTCAATCCTCGTGAACTAGCCTATATATGTTACTTACAGCTTGTTCCTTCGTTGGGCTGCAAATCTAATAAAGCTAAGATGTAACATGAAAACTGCAGCAAAAAGGAGTGACAGATGAGAGTTTAGCACACACCTAGAATAAGTGCCGCAGGCACCCAACCACCAGTTTTGGACTTGTCAGCTGGAAAACCTTTGTAGTCCACAGCATCAGCAACTGTCGAACTCATCTTCCCCTCCTGTAACATCAAAGAGACATTTGCATGTTACTGCCATAGTAGAAAAACAAGCTTCAAATTTAACCATAACTCGGAATTTGAAGATTCTTGTGACCTTGACTTTCTCATACATAGTGATGATATATCCACCATCATTTTATCTTAAGGACATGAATATATTATTATCACTGAATCTCTACACATTATTAAATATCTCGTAACGTTATTTAGGCTAAATGTACTGTAAAGAGACTTGGAAAAATACCAACCATTTTTCCAATCCTTAAACAGGGAAAACCACTGAAAAGCTAGGAAGCTAATGAGGGTTCTCTTTTCTACTATCTTTCAATGTACACTTCGATGTCTAAGGAGTTATCCTTTTATAGGCAAAGAGTATTAGCAAAAAGTAACCCTCCACTACAAATTTGAGACAGATCACTACTTGGTGGGGATTAAGCCTATCGCTTTTTGGGGATAGAAGATTCTAGGATTGATTTAGGCTTTGTTTTTCTTAGCAGCACTAGATATTTGTAAGAAAATATGAGGAAAAATTTGAAGTTGATGTTGATTTGTTGAGGTGGAAGGTAACGTAGAAAAAAAAAATGGAAATCTGAACATGCATGTAATAACAGCAAGATTAACACTCACCTCTACTTTGTTTGGAAATGGATATGTGTTGGTTATGGAGGTTGCATGTGAGCCACAGTACAGTGAGGCTTTTTTTCCTCAGTTCATTCTAAGTGCTTTTTATACCCCACATTGGACAAGGCAAAAGCTTCCGCCTTTCGTTTTTCCTTCATTGGTTTTGTATGGATTGAAAGTCAGGCAGTCACGAATTCAGAATTATTGTTTTGTTGGGATGAAATCACATAATTTATATTTACATATAATTTTTTTTTAGTGGAAGTAAAATTAATTTTTTAGCTCGAGTATATCAAAAATTTATGCATGTTTTTCATTTTCATCAATATTTTTTTAGTGGAGGGGTGTTGGAGAAGATGAATTTTTTATTTTTTATTTTTTAGTAAATACAAAAATTGATGAAAATGAAAAGAAAAAAGAAAAAAAAAATTTAATAATTAATATTATTTTACTATTAAATACGTTAAAAAATATTAAAAATTGCATTACTCGTGCGTGGTTAGCACTTTCCGCTAATTTGGACGGAAAAATTGACGGAAAGGGGGTGGTGGCCATCAACGGGTAGATCACAGGGGGGTCCGGCTATATTTTTTGGACCACAGGGGGGTTATAGCTAGTTTCGCTTGACCACAGGAGGGTCCGGGGCTATTCACCTTTTTCAATAATATAGTAGGAAGTTGCTCGTCTCCAAGGGTTGGGTGGAGTAGTTAGGTAATGACTTATTGTATTAATTTATTTTTTAAAATTATATCTAAAATCATGTTTTTTATGATGACATAATACAATATGCTGTAAGTAAACTAATACTTAATTTAAGCAAATTATAGAATAAATGAAGTATTCAAGGCATGACTACCCTGATTTAAGAAAGGAATATAAATCCAATATGTATTGCATACAAAAATAACAAACAGCTGCATATTTATATATCAAAATCAATTATAGTACTAAACGAAGAATCTTTGAATATCAAAGGAAAATATACTAATTATGAAATAAATAAAAATAATTTATTAAAAACTAACCTAAATAAACTTGTTCAAATAATGAAGGAAATTACCAAAAAAAAGGACTACAGACCTTAGAAAGCTCCAAAATTGATATCTATCGTTCAAATTATAAAAATTTAAGTTGCAAACCTAGTAACCAAATTTCATCTCGATTGGATAAAAAATAATCATCCAATCATCCGTCTAATGAAGACTCTACAATTTTTTTTTTAAAATTTTAACACAAAAAGAAAAGAATTTCCATCTTAGGGTATGCATAGGCACACCCTGAGTTGTATATAGCTCCAGCAATGATTATGTCTGCTCATTACAATATTATTTGGTCATTAATTAACTCACTTGAAATATACATTGAGACGTACTGCTATATCACCGAGTTTATAACCTTACATTAAATAAATAGTGATCCTAGTTAAAAAGTTACTCATCATAGAAAAAAGAAGAGAAGAAGGAAGTTGCCTTCCTCGAGTATAAATAGAATTGATTAAAGAAGTGTCAAACTTGCTAACCTATAAAGCAAAAAGGTTAAGTCGAGGCATTGTCACGGCTGGTCTAGTTGTTGTGCGGTTGTTCATTTGACGTGTACGCCTGAACATCTTGCTCTATATAGCTAATTAAAGTGGTTCAAGTGTCTAAACTAAATGTCTAATTATAGTAAATGGTGGTCACCATCTAAGCAAGGCGATAAGACTTGTGTGGGACCTTAGCAATCACCAAGATAGATAGGGAAAATTCTTTTATGAGGTATGTGACAAATCTGTCACAATCACATGTCAAGTTGTTATTCTATGAACTTAATCCACGTTAGTTTGTATCGTACAGACATGTCATGTTAGAATGTCAGAAATTTCTCTTTTTACTAATTTGGCCTTACAGAGTTTTAAATAAATTATTATGATGTCCCTACTTATGACAATTGGTTGTCATTTGTTAACTAAATGAAACACTTTTTATCCATGTGACTATGATAGATTTGTCACATGTCTCATAAAAGAAGAACCCCCAAGATAGTTATCACTTATGATGTTTTCTAGAGCCAGCAACTGGTGTTCACATTATCTTGGTTCCAAATTCGATAACTTTAAACTTTGTAATAGATAGAAATTGGATGATTCTTGTCTTGCTAGTTAAAATTTTTGGGTAGAAGCTTTTGTACTTTGTTTTGAGTTTTGAGTTTCAATGATATACTTTTACTTTTCTAACCAATAAAAAAAAAAAAAAAATCGATAACTTGATGGGGAATGTAGATGGAGGAATGAAATAGGTCAATTTCTTAAGACGATATTTGCGATTACCATTGATTAGATGTGTAGGAGGGTTTAGTCATGTTAACTCAGCAAAATATATAATTAAGCCTGATAATAATACCATTTGCCCAGGTGACGGACTTAAGATTCCAAGGCCACTGTGCGGATTCATATACGGAGATAATTCAATATACTTTTTCTTTTTAGTTGAGAGTGTGCATGTACATACCATTATTGATATGTGTGTTTGCCTACTTGCGACAAACATTGACAAAAGTAGGTCAAAATTTAACTCATAATTTCATCTAAAAGTTTAAATTGTTAAATAACATGTATTAAATTAATTTGACATCTCCAACATGTTTTCTTACGTAAAAGTGAGATTTGAGCAATGTACATAATAAATAGGTAATAGTGACGAGATTTAAATAATTTTTTTTCCATGATTGGACTTGATATTATGATCGTGAAGGGTTCCATCCGGCACAAAATACACAGTTAGAAAATTGATAAGTTTGGCAAAAGTATTAGAATGCCCCTTCAATAGTTAAATGGAAAACCAAAATTAGACAACACACATTGATTGTCTACTTAATATCTCATTATTGGAGAGGTCTACTTCTTAATATCTAGCAAATGGTGAGAAAACTACCCACTATAATTAAGCAGATTTCTCGTAGTGTTGGAAGCACCCATGCAAGTTACAGCACTTCAAAGGAAATTTCTTTTTATAAGCCTATGAAAAGCATATTTCTCGCTCAAAATATCTCTTAGCATGCAAGTATCAAGCACTTTTTATGCATGAGATTACTAGCACCATAAACATAACATACACTATCACTATGACATGCGTGAGCATATGTTATACATATATATATATATATATATATTTTAAAGACAATAAATAAATACAATAAATCTCTCACTAATAGCTTAAATTTTTAAATGAATTCAGTCAAGCTTAGGTTATCAAACGGTTTTGAGTTTAAGTCACGCAGTCACTTATTTAAAAATAAAAAAATATCACATGTAAGGTTCAAAACGTTTTGCATAAGACATATATTGAAAATAATAAATAAATAAAACAAATTTATTTCTTACAATTTAAACTTTTAAAAGAGGTAATCACTCAATACTTCACAAACTTTTGAGTCAGAGTTTCGATCATTGGAAGTATAGTCAATTGGCCATACACGATTCACAACAATTTATGACTATACAAATTATATCGATCCCAATATGAATAAGTTTATTTACATACTCGCACCTCTTATCTGATAGTCACTTTATACTCCAGTCTATTACTTTCAGACTTACCTTTTCAAAATTATCTACGCATATTGATATGTAATCATATATTCATCAACAAATATAACTTTTCATAATAAACTCAACCATTTCTTGTAACTATGAAATCAACTTTTTATTTGTGACTATAATTACCTCACACATTTTTAATATGGTGGCTACCAAGTGACTATTGTTTTAACCAAAGATACCATCTATGCAAAATTTTACGTTACTTATGTATAAAAATACCATTTTTATAACACTAACATGACTTATTTTGAATATATGTTGGAATTATATATCTCCCTTTCTTATTTTCTTTTTTCTGTATGTGTTATTCATTATCACTCCATTAATTAGCTGTATAAGGATAAACATGAAGTAGGACCTTTTAAGGCCCATTATATTAGTTAGAATTGACAAGATGGATTTGATATATGTAATCTGTCATTTATAACTAGTGTGAAGTGAGAACTTCTTTAGTCAGTTTAGACTGATTATCAGTCCACTCACATATAAATAGATCTCAAAAATTTATTTGTTGTCTTTAGGGCTGATGGTCAGTCCGGATTAAACAAAAAAAATTAAGTGTGAAGCCCCCATTTGCAGCCACAATAACCAGATGTATATGCTAGGCAACTCTACATGTTGAAAAATTTCTCATGATGCCTGTGTATACCACGAGATAATTAAGCGATCGATGCGAACAGTAAGAATGTGAAAATTTACGTGAAGAAAGCCATTAACATGTGACCTACGACCACTTCGAGGAAGGACCATTTCAACTGTCATGTTGCTAATTTTATAAAACTTAAACTTGGATAACTAAGTCAAATCAAGCCTTGTCCCATCAAGTATACTTGGTTATATAGATGTGGCAATAGTACTTGATATGGGTGTAAATCAGCCTAATTTGCATATGGGCACGAACTGACCCGACCCAAATAAAGTGACTCGAACTAGTCTGATGATGTGATGTGTACTTCGGACATTACCCATTGGACAAAGATAATGTCACTTGAATAAAATGAGAGGTCTGACATGTGTAAGAGGAGCACCATTACTCATTTAATATTTGTCTGTCATTAGTGTTAGTATAAATAGCTTATTAAATGCACCAACTCAGGTAATTGATAACTCATTTATTGTTATCTTTCTATTAATAATTATTTGAGTTCGGACAACCTAACTCTCTCTCACACCGGATGGGGTTCTCGGGTCATAACACTCGCAGTCCCTTACTCTGTTTTGCAGGTTTAAGCTAAGCTTAGATTGAAAAAATATTCAATTAGTACTCATTTCTATTGAGAGTCATTTCCCCTCTAAGTTCCATCAAAGGTATATCCAGGATAGTAATTCAATAGGGACTAAAGCACATAATTTAATATTTATACACTAATAAGTTTTCAATGGCGTCTAAATTGACTTCTCCAACTAAAAACCTTAAAAGTACACACATTTTTCATAAAAAATTTGGGATGGTGCAGCCCCTACTCATCTCTTAATAGAGCCCCCCGTGAGCTCCATGTATGCGAGATCTTGTCTGAGTTTCTCTATCCAAGTCTATTTAATTTTTTCTCTACTCCTTTAACGTTGTATAACCACCTTCACACCTAATTTTAAGAAATACATCTATGGTCACCTTCAAATATATTCAAACCATCTCAAATAGTTTTTTCTTCTTTTAGAACCATATCATTTTTAATTTTATCTTTCCTAATATTGATGTACATCTACCTCAACATTATTATTTCAACTCGAATCCGGTAATTTTTTTCTTTTGGTGTACAACGTAAGGTTTGAACTATATATGCATTTTCACTTTCCTAGATGAGTAAAACCTTTCCATGGAGCAAATTAAATTCAGATGCCAATAATTGTACAACCAACACTGGCCGCTCCAGCAAAAAGTCAACCAGGCATGGTGGGATCCTAAATAGGACATGCGATTTCTAAGAATCTGTAAATGGAATTTGATTGGCGACTATACTTAATCATTCAATTGGAAAGTTGACAAAATAATTCATACAATTAATGCTTCCGAATTTGATTTCAACTTGGCTAATTGATATTATTCTTGAAGGACCCAAATATCCTAAATAAGTAAATTTCGACTTTTAAAATCAATATATAAGATTTTGAATTACTCTTTGTAACACTAATTAGTTTAAGATGAAATCTAAAAATAATTTTTTATAATATCAAAATTGAACCTTGGTCTAATATTATTCATTCACATTCAACCTATTTATGTTTCAAAATTTGGTATAAATACACTCTCTTCTAAATTTGTTACTTCTTCTACCACATCATTAGATCACTCCTGACTTCGTGTTTTTTATATGCAGCTCTTCCAAATTTGTTATTACTTGTATCACGTAGTTGCGCTTTCAATAATTGATCATGGATCACACGTAAATAAAAATACCTATTCGAGAATCAATCTTTCTTATTAATTATTGTTAAAGATATCAAACTAATTAAATACATATATACCATCAAATAGTTTCAACTTTTAGAACAAGTGCTCACTTAATGAACATTGTCTCACGTGATTTGTGCAGATAAGATTAGCACCCTGCAGAAACATGTGTAGCAGGTATGCAAATGCATTGGCACACCATCAATTATAATGCTGACCGACCAGCCACCATAGCAACATAGAACATAAGACCCTGCTCCAGGGATGGAGAAGATGGCAAGAGCCCATCTCTTATTATCCCTTTGTCCACTTCTTTCCCTCACCTTTCCATATTCCACTAAATTAGAAAGTAATACTTCTTTTTACTCTCCCTTTTGACTCTTAACGACAAGAGTTAGTAGACACATGATAAGAACATATGGATTTACTTATTTATTTTTGAGTAAATTATCGAAATGGTCTCTTATCTTTGGGTTTTGTGATATTTTTATTTCTTATTTATCAAACGTAACAAAATAGTCCATTATCTTTAATTTGGGACGTCTTAGTCATTTTAACAAATTTTTTCAATTTTTTAACGTAGATTTCATGCGTCCGACACGTGACCAATTAGTCCCTTACCCCTCCAAAATCTAACTTAAGTTGTTCACGTATCGGGTGCATACAATCCACGTTAAAAAAATTGACGAAATTTTGTTAAAAAGACTAACGAAATCACATATTTAAAGATAAGTGACTAATTTGTCACGTTTAGTAGATAAGGGATGAAAATATTACAAAGCCTAAAGATAAGGACCATTTCGATAATTTACCATTTATTTATTTATTTATTTATCCATTTACATTTCATATATGACAGCTCCAAGTGTAAGGGAATATAATTTTTCAAATTTGAACAAAGTGCTCCAATAATTCATGAACTATACAACTTAGCTCTTGCTTTTAAGCACTATATTTTGTCTTATCCCGTACAAACCTTATCACGTCCCACAACCATTTTGCATTGCTTTCTCATGCTATACATCTGGTGACAATATTCTTTTGTTTGCCAATTCAAAGAAAGGCCAAGCAACTAAAGTTGTTATAATTATAAAAAGGATGTCCCATTTGTCCATATTAGTTATTCATCTATTCTAATCATAAAGTGCTATGATAAAGTCGGGGGAAAAAAAAAAAAGAAACTGCTTAAAATATTGAATGTGCATGGTTGGATTTCAATGTGTTCCTAATGCCATTAATCGTAGTAAACCCTTCAATAATCATATGTTTAATTGTATAGAAAATGACTTATTAGTCTAATGGTGAAGGGTGAAGCCAAGAGAGTATAATGTTAAGATTCAAATCTACCCATTAACATTGTCTCTGTCCAATTATATATTGGTGTTTGCTCCTATGATATGTAAATTTTTTTTTTTCTGTAATTAGTAACATGATACTTTACAATATATATGTATAGATCCTTTCTCACTATTTGTGGATTATTGTGATCATATGTTCTCTTGAGAAAAAAAAAAGATAAAGAACAAAAAAAAGAGGAGCAACCCTTCAAGGTCCTATATTTAATTTCTATCTCGGGCTTTTAAAATTCGTTGCTTTCATGATCTATTTTTACCCACAAATCATACTAAAATATTAATATATCTAAGGCAGATCTAGTCCATGGGAATATAAGTAAACAACTAACTCCAATTGAGCCATTAATGCGTACATAAAATGGATGTGAATTTGAAGGAAAAGTATCATTATCCTTTTGCACTCCATAGAGAATTTATGGGAGATATTTTCTCTTCTCCCTTAGACAATAATTTTTATCCTATCCTTTAGAAATGCTATAAGATAACCTAATCCTAGGTTATCATTCAATAATTTTTTTTTTTTAAATCTGGGTTTCGTTTTGCTTATAATTAGATTATTATAATTGGAATTGAGTAATTTTGTCGACGAGTTAGGCTAGGGTAAGCTCTCAAGGCTGAGGCCTTCAAATCCCAAAAGTGGTCACTTCTTTGTATCTTAAGCCTTCTTTACTTTGTATTAGTGGTTTATTTGAATAGTAAGTTCTCTCCTTTATATGTGATATATGTAACTGTGATTGTTGAATAGAATAAATTATATAATAAACTCTATCTAATAACTTAAACTTTTAAATGAGATAGTAACTTAACATGGTATCAAAGCTTAATATCAAAAGGTCCTAGGTTCAAAATTCACCGCCACCCATTTAAAAACATTAAAACTGTACTTAAATACAAGGCTCAAAAACTAATTATGTTTGCACTTGTAGGGGCGTGTTGAATATAATAAGTAATATAATAAACCCAATTTACTCTTATTAGTGACTAAAAGAATAATTTGAAAGTTTTGGCATTCAATTTTGAATTGGATCTCTTTTATATCCAATTTCACACACCCAATTTTAACAAAAAAAACTAATCAAGTGTCTTTGTGGAAAAAATAGAGAAATATATATTGTAGATAGGTGGTTAATCCCGGATAGAGAATCAAGTGAAACCCTATATATCTATTAAGTATGCAACTTACATTGGATATTGACACGGCAAATTTCCCGACATTGACTAAGGGAGAACCTTCTCTTTTTTGCTTGTGATCTTCGGTAAAATGCGGGGGAAATGCTTAAGAGGGTATTGCAATAGTTGGGGGATTTGTCTGTGAATATTTCCCTTTCTACTGAACAACCAGGACCATGGAAGAACGTCCCGCCACCCGAAAAAAATGGGAAATTATTTTTTAAAATAGTATAAATACCTCACTCATTAACAGTAATAGATAATATGCAATTTCTTATTCACACTCTCAAATTAATATTATTTTAACTCGAGTCAAGTAATTATTAACTTAGGTAACGAAGCGGTCTCCCGAGATCAAGCCCATACTGTTCTTTTTGTAGGTTTACGGCTCGAGAATTATCGAAGAAGAAATTGTCAAGTTTTTACCTTAGGGTTTAGGGATACCAATAGCATTCATTTGATGAGTTTGAAAATGTTTCAGAAAACATTGATCTTTGTTTTCTTAAAGTAGAAGTTGTAAACTATAATCTACATATGTGGGAAAGGACCCATATATAATTAGCAGAGTTTCAAATACAATCAATGAATAGTTTGATAGCAATTAAAGTAACCAAGAGAAATAGCTTGGACAATAAATCACATTTGCATGTGAGAGGAATTGAACACAAGAAATATATGGTTTTAGAAAAATAATTTTAACAACTAAACTAGAATCTCAATGACTAAAAACCCTTGATTCTGATCAACATCATAGAAATAAAAGGAAAAATAGATGCAGATTTGCTCCAAATGAACCTGTGCCATATGCTAAGAATATGCCATTGACTTCTTAATCAAATGTATTGCTTTATGTTTATGATGAGACATTTAACTATTCATTATCTTTTACAAGCATAAGCTTATCTGGTAATTTTGTTGTTAGCGTATGATTTTTGGATATCCACAACTGATGAAAAGGTGATCGTTTTCATCCACCAAGCGACGTATGATGAGTTCATTAACCGATAATAACTACTAAATTCTTATGTGTAATTCAAGACAAAAATTCGCTTAAATATAGGAAGACTTTTGATCCATAATTTAGTATGATCTTATCTAATAAAGAGAAAACTCGGGCTGAGTCAAAAAGACCAAAATACCCTTGATACCCGACCACATCTAATAGAGCCAACTCGAGACAAGCGATATCTGGCAAGACCCGACCATAAGTGTTCTAGACCCGATAACATTCCAAGAGGTCGTACAACCAAACTTGACCCGAGGACTCCCCATGAAATTGAGATCAATAACACAATACTGACATAATCCCAACAAATCTGGAAACAGAATATTCTAAACATGTATAAATAACTATCATACTTGTCTAAGAAGGTAACGGATTCCATTAAGTGAATTAAACATTCAATCATATTTTCTTCAAGATAATCCTCACTGACTTAAGTATCGAAGTGCTTATACAGAGGAGAACATCTGCTATTTTTTGCTTGTGTGTGCAGGTTTAGGATACTCTATCAGTTTACTAAATCAAGAATTCTACCTTAACAGTGTCCAGTCGAAAAATTAAATTGAAATATTCTCATTAAGATATATAATTTTGATCCCAGATGCGTTCTCTAGGGTGGAATGGCATCTACTAATTAAGGTGTAAAATGACAAAATAGTTGAAGAAGACTTGTTTTACGGCTAATTATAAACGGCAAAAATAATCATCATACAAATTTTTTTTTTTAAATCATATTACATTTTTTTTTTTTTTTGGGGCTAAGTAAGCAAATTTCTTTGAACAAAAGATATATACATCACAGAGTTAGCATCCAAATGGTAGGCATGACCATTAGACAAGGATGCTAAGCTCAACATGTAATATGCATATACTACATGTTGTATGACAGCAATAATTAGAAAATCAATGTGCTTCGGCCTGAGCAAATCATGTCTAGTTCAACCTTCTTGCTAACTTAATCTCCGTAATATAATAATTCAGAATATTATTGATGTTGCTCTCCTTCTCTAGTCAATTCTTTGACGATGAGTATCAATTTTTATTATAAATTTTGTTCTATGATGCTATGATGCTATGTTCTATAATAATAAAAGTTTATGGGAAAGTTTGGGATATTAGCCATACCTCATAGGGGAAAATGACATTAACCCTTTTAGATTTTGTTCTTCGTGATAAAGTGATTATGACAACAATCATGCGATAGTCGTGGTCTTTTCTCCACTTCTCAATCTTTTTGCATGATTAGTTGGTGGAGAAAAAAGTGGTTCCAGATTATATTAATCTAAACGTAAAGATACATAAAATCTTTGTGATAACATTCTTTTATATAATATATATTGTATTTTTTGTTCAAGGAGCATTTATATTCCTAAATTTGTATTTGAGTCATTGCAATGAAAATTTATTTTATTGATTGAGAAAAAAAACATATCAATTATCGAATATGCTTTACCATGTACGCTTGATTCAGGCTCCAATGTTGTGAAAAACCTACATGTGTTATAAGGTTATCCCTATAGACTAGATCATCCAAATTTAGTTTCTTGTTTATCAAAATTGAAGCACTCGTGGTTAAATAATAATTATTTTGTTATAACGAGAAACTTACCTTAAATAGGATTAAATTGAGTTCGTTCCAAAGCTATAAACATGGGTAGATCCAAAATAATTTTTTAGTGGGGGTTATAATATAATATAATATAATATATATATATATATATATATATATATATATATAATTAATATTTCAAACTAAAAATACTTTTAAAATATCATTAATTTTTTAAAAAAAAATTGGGGTCAGTGGGTGTTGCACCCTCACTATCCCAA
This sequence comes from Ehretia macrophylla, assembly GCA_037974665.1. NCBI lineage: Eukaryota > Viridiplantae > Streptophyta > Magnoliopsida > Boraginales > Ehretiaceae > Ehretia > Ehretia macrophylla. Next base: position 53,240,608 of record CM075771.1, on the reverse strand, counting down.
TGTGCATTCCCCCATGGCTATAAACTTTATGATATACCAATTTGTCATGACTCATGTTTTAGGTCAATTAAAAATCAAATAATATTTGTGATAAGAGGGTATCAATGACCAATTTGATCCTCTTCTCAGGAATCTCAGTTGAAAGAACCTTTGGGTACAAAAGCGAAGGCATTGGGATAAAAGTTATGGACCACTTCTTGATTTGTACGTGTCATCCTTGCACAGGGACCATCCTAATCTTCTGTAATTGTCACTAATATTACACCTCAAGGAGAGTCCAAAAATCGTGGAAACCCCACGAAGCAGTACTAATATCTTTGTTAATTGCATATCCAAGATTTGGTTAGTGGCATGGAAACAAACAACTTTTTTATTTTCTGGACTGCAACATTCTTTATAACATCATATCAATAAAAGCTTAATGATCAATAATCTCAGTGGATATAGAGGCCATCGCAGAACAAACAACGAACAGGTGCCCAAAATAATTAATTATACAATATTTTAAAAGTCTTTTCGAAACTAATCTTTTCTCCCAAGCATTACTTGCGCGGTAGATACGCATGCACTTGTATTTGGACCATGCTCGTAAAGGAAGGCGAGGGCCTAAATAATATTTGGATTGAATCAAGAAAATAATAATATTTGGGTTGCAATTTAGGAGTGGCACGTCTACTCCAATTAATTAATTAACCTTGAGTTATGGGGATGTCTTTTAAGAAAGAAAGTTAATACAATTCTTGTGTAATCATGTAATCATGATTACATGATGATTAGATGAGAGTTGTCTAATTCACATGTAATCAAGTTCTTTTTATTTTTATTTTTTTCAAATGAGGCTTAAGTCGTACAACACATATTGACTGTCACCCACGAAAATTGATGTTGCAATTTTTTGCACTAATAGCAGGAGCATACCACTAGAAAAAAGACCACATGGTATGTAACCAAATTTTTAGTAATACAAAACTCAAGTTATTCTGACATTAAACAAACAGATAGAGAGTTAGAACTACGGTTATACTACCAAAAATAGTTGTCGTAAACCATTTCGATTAGGGTCAGAATTTATTCAAATATGTTCTTGAATTCATTCAAGATGTGAATAAAACTCAAATTGGAGAAGAATATGGTCCTTGGATTCCTTTTATTGAAACTATGTTTCTATCTATTTTTCTTTCTAATTGGTCAGGAAACTTTTACCTTGAAAAATCATACAATTACCTTACGAAAAGTTAGTCATACCCACGAATGATATAAACACTACGGTTGATTTGGCTTTACTCACGTTAGTGGCATATTTCTATGTGCGTCTTAGTAAAAAGGAATTATGTTGTATAGGTTTAGGATCAGAAGATCTTCTTATAAATAGAACTTTCTAACGTATAGGTTATTTGTCACAGCTCTACACCCCGTAGGGGGTTGAGGGAGTGAGTCTGAGAGATAAAAGGGTTTTTATAGTGTTTTGTCTGTTCAAAAATCTATAACCATATGTAAGAGTTTTTTGTACCTTTGTTTGAAAAAGTTGAGTATGTGAGGATTTAGATTTTTTCGTACATAAAGTAATTTGAATATGAGTTTAGATTTTCTTCCGTGCAAATAATCATTGTGTAGTACGTAACCATTATTACTAATAATGAATTTTTCTGATTTTGGGTCATAGATGTTGACAAAGAGATGAATCAAGTTAAAATTATTATGTGTTATTGTCACTATCTTATGTGTGAATATCTCCTCTCATCCCAACAGTTATGATCCTATGTTGAGCTCAAAGCCTAAAACTCCTTACCAACGGCCATGTTTGACGAGCTCAAGCTCAAATCACTGGGCTAAATGATAGCATCACATTGGCATTCAGCCTTTTTCTTAATCTCATAGACGACATGCCCTTGTTTTGAGTCTCCAAAGAGAAGAAACAACTTAGCCCTGCCATAGAGGGTGCCTCATTTATGAATTCGAATCCTCTTGTAATATCATATAATAGATATTCACTAATAGTAAACTGTAATTTCATTTTTTTTAACATGGATCTAAAGACAATACCATTTGGTGGATTTGTAAGTCAAATGTTTGAAATCAGTGGCTACCAAAAATAGTAGGAATAACTTTTAGTAGTATCATCTTACTTCCATCCATTTAAAGGAACCTAAAGAGTAGTAATCAGATCATATCTGGCCAACCAAGCTACCCCCTAGTCCTAACTCCTAACCGTTTAAATTGGTGGTGGCTCAGCTATGTTGCTGCCTTTTCGTGAAGCAACTCAGCCATTTTAGCATCATATGAAAAAGTAATACAAAGCCAGTTCCCAAAGAAATCACTTTTTTCGCTTTTACTGTCAATAGGCGGTCAAGATTAATTGTGGAAGACATTTTAAATTTTGTGGCTGAAACCTCGAATGAGAGTTTTTCATGCATAACCAGAAATCTCAATCAATCTTGTGATTGGTCGCTAAAAACAGGATTAGAAATTCTGTCTTTCGACTTAACATCTAATCTTCCTTAATTCTCATTTATACTACCTTTTATATCTGTGGACTTTCATCATACTGGCATAAGATAATCCTTTCGTATTTGCACTGTTTCGTTAATATATGCTTTATCTTGATCATAAGAAGAAAATATTGGCGGTGGATATGTCCTAATTCATAATGCATATTAGATAGTCCCCAGAAATTGCTCAAAAGAATGAATGGCTGCTAATCATCTAATCATTTCAAACCCAGCATTCCAAAAATAGATCTTATATATGGTCCCAAAAGAAACATTTCTCCTGTTATGTTATGTCTCAAATTTAATTGCTCTTACTTGAACAACAAGTAGTCTTGGAAGACAAGTTTTTTAATGGATGGAAAGTCTTGAGAAGTTTCCTAGTCAAGAAAGAACTCTTGGGAACCAAGTCATCTTGGGGACCAAATTTTGTAAACCTATAAATAGAGCTGAAGTCTTTTATTGAGAGTATCCAAAAATTTGTAAGAGGAGAATTTTAGAATTAGAGTGCTTATTTTCCAAATTTTGTACTTCATCCATTATTCGTGAAACTCTTTCATTTGCCCGTGATTTTTTCATGTCTTGGGTTTTCCACGTAAATCCTGGTGTTAAGTTTGTGTAATCATTCTATTATATTGTCTACTTTATTCTTCTTATCTTGCGTTTGTTCTAACAAACTGGTATCCAGAGCTTAGAAATCGATATTCGCGCTATGACTTTAGTAAAGTATGACATTATGTTGTTGGATCACAACACCAATTTCTCGTTGTGAAAAGTTAATATGCGGGCAGTTCTAACCCAGATGGATCTAGAGGAGACTTTGTTGGGAATTGAGAAGATGTCGTCAAAATCGGATTAAAGTACAAAGGCAAGTACAGATCATAAAACTCTATCTTAAATTCATTTGCATTTATCTAATGAAATTTTAAGAGATGTCATGAAAGAAAAATATGGTTCTGCTTTATGGACGGAATTGGAGACGTTATGTATATCTAAAAGTTTGACTAAAAAACTCCATATGAAGCAGCGTCTATATTCTCATTGTATGGTTGAAGGTACACATATTCTCATTCATTTGAATGAATTTAAAGAAATTATTTCTGATTTAGTGAATATGGATATTAAGTATAATGATGAGGATCTAGCCTTGATACTGTTATGTTATTTGCCTTCTTCCTATAAGAGCCTTAGAGATACAATATTATATTCTCATTATCACACACTTACGTTAGATAAAGTCCAAGAAGCTTTAAAGTCAAGGGATAAAATCGACAAGCAGATTACTAATGCTTTGGAAACTCATGCAAAGGGTCTGGTTGTTAGAGGACGATCTATAGAAAAAGAGTTTGGAAAAATTGATAGAAGTAGATCAAAATCCAAGTATATGAGCATGACCTATAATTATTGTAAGAAAAAAGGGTACATAAAAAGGAATAGTTTTAAATTGCAGAATAAAAATAAAAAAGAAGGAAATAATGATCAAGCAAAGAAAACATGCCAAGCTAATGTTGTTATCGATACAGATAGTGACGGGGATCTCTTAGTAGTGTTTGATGACGGTTCCACTACATGTACGTTTCATATGTGTCCTAATCGGGATTGGTTTTCAACTTATGAAACTATCCCTAAGGGTGCAGTAATTGTTGGTAACAATGTCTCGTGCAAAGTTGTTGGCATAGGAACTGTGAAAATTCGAATGTATGATGATGTTATTAGAACATTAACGGATGTGAGACATGTCCCTAATTTAAAGAGAAACATGATATCCTTAAGTACCCCTGATTCTTGCGGGTTTGTATACACTGGTCAAGGTAAAGTTTTAAAGGTCAGTAAATATGCCCTTATTGTAATAAAAGGTCTAAAGGTAGCAGGAAACTTATATGTTTTGCAAGGTTCTACTATTACAAGTTCTGCTGTTGTTTCTACTTCTTCTTTGTTAGATGCAGATATTACCAGACTATGGCATATGAGGCTTGGACACTAAGTGAAAAAGGGATGATTGAACTCAGCAAAAAATGGCGTCTTTGTGGACAGAGTACTGGTATGCTTGAATTTTGTAAGCATTGTACATTTGGAAAACAAAAAAGGGTAAGTTTTAGTAAAGGCATCCACAACACCAAAGGTACATTGGATTACATTCATTAAAATCTTTGGGGACCAGCTAAGGTTCCATCTAAAAATGGTGCTAGGTACATGTTTACTTTTATTGATGATTATTTGAGAAAAGTTTGGGTGTTCCTTTTGAAACAGAAAAGAGACGCGTTTGTCACATTTAAAGAGTGGAAAAATCTAATCGAAAGACAAACAAGAAAGCAGATTAAACGTCTTCACACTGATAATGGCTTAGAATTATGTTTTAATGAGTTTACTGAGTTCTGTAAAAGGGAAAGAATTATGAAATATTTGACAGTTCGTCATACACCACAACAGAATGGAGTAGCTGAGCAAATGAATAGAATTTTGATTGAAAAAGTGCAATGTATGCTCTCCAACTCTGGTTTACCCAAATCTTTTTGGGCAGAGGTTGCACCTACAGCAAATTATTTGGTAAACCGTTCACCTTCTAAGGCTATCAATTGTAAGATTCCAGAAGAAATATGGTCAGGTAACTCTCCTAATTATTCTGATTTGAAAATATTTGGATGTCCAGCATATACTCATGTAAATGATGGAAAATTAGAACCTAGATCTATGAAATGTATTTTTTTTGGCCATGCATCTGGTGTAAAATGATTTAGGTTATGGTGTCCTAAAACATCCAAAGTCATAATTAATAGAGATGTTGTGTTCAATGAGACTGACATGTTTCCAAAGAGGGAAGATTTTTCTTCACCTATATCTGCAATTGATTCAGATGAACAATCAAAAGGTGTACAAACGGAGTTAGAGATTGAGACTATGAGTTCAACAGTGCCAGATTCAAATTAGCTTCAGTACATGATGTTCCACCATTGCAACAGATAGAATAGTATTCTACTGCCAAGGATAGACCAAAGAAGAATATCAAACCACCCCAAAGATATGGTGAGGCCAATTTGGTTTCTTATGCATTGAATGTGGCAGAAGACATAGACTACACAAAGAAACCTTCTACTTACTCTGAAGCAATCACTTGTGAAAATTCTGAAAAATGGTTGAATCTCTTCGTAAGAATGAGACATGGCAGCTAGTAAAGTTACCTAAGAGTAAAAAGGCTATTCGTTACAAATGGGTATTCAAGAAGAAATAAGGTACACCTGGTGTTGAAGATGTGAGATACAAGGCAAAACTAGTTGCAAAAGGTTACAGGCAAGTTCCACGTATTATTTTACAGATGTGTTCTCACCAGTGGTAAAACACACTTTTATTCGAGCTCTTCTTGGTATTGTTGTTATGTTTGATTGAGAACTTGAGCAACTTGATGTAAAGACAACTTTTTTACATGGAGAACTTCAAGAAAGTATTTACATGGAATAGCCTGAAGGTTTTGAAATTGTTGGCAAAGAGGACCATGTATGTTTGTTAAAGAAATCTCTTTATTGGTTAAAACAGTTTCCTAGACAGTGGTACAAGAGATTTGACTCCTTTATAATCAATCATGGATTCTCTAGAAGCAGGTATGATAATTATGTTTATTTGAAGAAATTGATTGATAATTCTTTGTTATATGCTTCTATATGTTGATTATATGTTAATTGTAACACCCCGATCAATCACGAGACCAGAGCCCCAATCCCAAACCCCAAACGCATGAAAAACGAGAGAAAACAGACTGAATTTTTCCTGTACTTAGGACAAATCAATAACCTGCAAGCAGAAGAATACACTTAAACACATCCCAAAACATATATATAGAGAGTTCCAAATCCAAATCCTAAGACTTTTCCAACTTTCTTTTCTTAGATAGATACATACATGCTAGATTCAGAATTAAATAATACTAATCTATTACGTTTACTACGTTATCATACCACTCTAACTAACTTTAATTTAAACTATAATTACATTTCTTAATAATCATTACATCTGAGGCTACAAGATAGAATACAAGCCAGGCTACCCAATTACTTTGCACATATTAGCACAACTATCCAGCCAAGATACGAGCAACCAAGGGACCTTGAACTTTCTCTTCTACTTCTCAAGACTAGCTTTGTTATACCTATAAAATGTTAGAAAGTGGGGTGAGCATACTAAACACGTATGCCCAGTGAGGGAGAGAACATATAAACGGGAAGTTTTCGAAAACATTTTCGCGCCATGCATATAAGTCACATAGTCAATTAACAAGGAAATACTAGTTCAAAACAATAAAGTTAAATAAGACAATTAGAAAGGCTATATAATCACACATTAACTACATTTAACTATCTAAAGATAATAAGGTAAACACAATAAACTAAATTAACTTTACTAAACTAATACCCAACAAGCAACTAGCTCATATTCATTAAGTGAGGTAAACAAACACGATAAGACAAGTACCACAAAGACCCCGAGAATACATTATCAGTACAATGTATTGTTCAAGTATATGAGCTAAATAACACACAAAAGAATGAGAGTTATGTCAATACACCGACGACATCGGCCGTCCGAAGTGCCACGACGCTACCATCCACTTCCGATAACAAGATAGTCATGTCAATACACCGACGACATCGGCCGCCCGGAGTGTCATGACGCTACCTGGCCATGGTAGTCATGCCAATACACTGATGACATCGGTTATCCAGAGTGTCATAACGCTACCATGACCCACTTCAATAGTTTTAAGCAATAACACCATTTATCAAATAATTTGCAATCCAAGCAATAACATTTATTCCACTTTGTAAAACTATTGCCAACTTTATAAAGATTAACTAAAGTATCGATGCAAGGAATAGGCTAGATAACAAACTTTGACACACATAGGGTTCACTTACATAATCAATACATTAACTAAGAATACACATAACTAGATCCAAAGCTATACCATTTATTAAACAGTCTATTTAGAACACAGTTTACTAGAGTATCATTAGCTTAACTACTTTATACACTTAAACACTAGAATACCTTAAACCCATTAAACATGCTCTGGACTCATGATCATACCTTACAAACAGCCCATTAATGAAATCCAATCCATTCTAGTCATATCTATCTTGACTTGTAACAACTAGTTCATCCAAGAAAGGTTCAACAATCACTATTCATTTGGCCAACTTTCTTAAGCTACCCACTCCATTCAAATTACAAGACTTGCAATCCAATTGCACCACTCACACCTAGTCACTTTATGATGCGTCTCAATGGCAACAAATCTCACTTTAACCCACGTCTACCTCAAAACCCCAAAATGCCCCTTTGTTCGTTTGAACTACAACTACTCAAACCGATCCTCAATTCAACGCCATAAGTGCACCATAATCATTCTCTAGCCTATCCAAGACCATACAACACACCCAAACGCGTCCGGTCAACACTTCGTTCAATTGGCCCCTTTAGCTTCCAATCATTTAAATCCAATTCTAGTCATGTTTAATTCATTTCAATGATACATTTAGCCTTCTAAGTGTTTATGCCACCTAACTAAAGCGATAAAACACACAAAGAAGAAAAAACCCCAAATTATGAAAAAAGTTACTATTTATCATCTTTCTCAATGTATCATTCACCATTTTCAACCATAAGAATTGTCATCTAACTTCAAAAGAGTGTTCTACATACACATTAGGGAGTAATTTAAGCATTTATAGGCATAAACAAAGCAATATACAATAAATCCAAAACTTAAAGAAAACCCTAGGTAGATTAATGCATAGAATATGAAGACTCTCTCACCTAAGCAAGATGTTGAAGGCTTGAAGAAGCTCTAGGATGATTAGGGGCACTCCAATTCAAAGCTCAAAGATCATTCTTGCAATTTTTCCATTTTGTTTCTCTCTTTTTTGCCTTAGCCGAAATGACCTTTTCTTTCTTTTTTCTTTTTTTTGTTTTGTTTGGTAATTAGGTTGTTTTATGGGTTATAAGAGAAGACAAAAAAGGTTTGGGTCATGGGTTGGGTATTTGGGTGAAGCCAAAACAAGCTAGGTGGGTCAAAAGATGATTAAGATAAAAGCTAGTTTATTAAAGGCTAAAAACTAAAATGCTCAAAAATACTATTCATGTGATATACTTCTATTTTTATAACTCGCGTTCCCGATATGCTACGCACGAAATTTCAATTTTCTCATGCCTCCTAAATGTCAAGTAACATGAAAAAAATGAAAAATAAAAAAATAAAGTAGTCAAAAATTTTAATGAATAGTAACTATTCTTAATTAAGCATTTTAATAAATAAATGTACATAAATATAAGTAAATGAATGACACTAAACAGTAAATACATATGTATGCAGGTCTGGAGTTTCATATCCTCCCATCCTTACAAAAATTGCGTCCTCGCAATTTCTTATTTCCAAGAACTCCACATAAGCACTTTGAACTCCATGAACAAGAACCTTGAATGCGAATACCACGGAAGATACCAAGAAGAAGTACCGAGAGAATACACCAACTAAAGCCTTCAGATGGAAATCCCAGCAAGTAGCCAAAGAGAATCCCAAGTGATAAATCCCGAACAAGAACGCCAAATAAAGGCTCTGAGTAAGAATTCAACTCCAAAAATCCGAATAAGAATCCTTTCGAATATGAACACCAGAGAAAATACCGGATATCACTGAATAAGAACTCCAAGCTAGAATTCCGAAAGAGATTGCCAAGAAAATACCCAATGAGAATCCTAAACTTGTTTCTCGAAGTACTTCTTGTTGATCATTGATATAAACTACGGTCGGCTCCGCTAGTCTACATTTCAGGAGATTTGCTGCTAGCTACCTCTTTTTAGGGGAAGAGTTCACTTACCATTTTTAAGGGTAATGCATGCATGTGGTGGGTTTCGCATAAGATAAACACTTAGTAAATATTATTACATGTAACTAAGGTAAGTGAACACTTAAGAAACCACTTAGATGCATAATTATTCACATAAATAAATATATCATATAGGTTTCACTTATTGCACAAAGAGGTCACAAAGGTGCATACGAAATCACACATTTGCACATATTACACATTCGTCATGTTAACACAGTAAGGCACATAAGTACACATTTTCATACCAAGACACACACAAGAGTCACATGCAAGCACATTGCTACTCAAAACACACTTCGCATGCACGCACTCGAGGGTTGCTACCTGCCAGACCGAGGACCCTGTCCCGACTGACAGCTGGCTAAGCTATGATACCATCTGTAATACATCGATCCCTCACGAGACTAGAGCCCTGATCTTAAACCCTAAAGGCACGAAAAATGAGAGAAAACGGACTGAGTCTCCCTTGTACTTAGGATAAATCCATAACCTGCAAGCAAAAGAATACACTCAACTACATCCCAAAAGAGAGATATATATATAGAGTTCCAATTCCAAATCCAAAGACTTTTCTAGCTTTCTTTTCTTAGATAGATACATACATGCTAGATTCAGAATTAAATAATACTAATCTATTACATTTACTACGTTATCATACCACTCTAACTAACTTTAATTTAAACTATAATTATATTTCTTAATAATCATTACATCTAAGGCTACAAGATAGAATACAAGCCAGGCTACCCAATTACTTTGCACATATTAGCACAAGATACGAGCAATCAAGGGACCTTGAACTTTCTCTTCTACTTCTTGGGACTAGCCTTGCTATACTTGTAAAATGTTAGAAAGAAGAGTGAGCATACTAAACACATATGCCCAGTGAGGGAGAAAACATATAAATGGGAAGTTTTCGAAAACATTTTCATGTCATGCATATAAGTGACATAATCAATTAACAAGGAAATACAAGTTTAGAACAATAAAGTTAAATACCACAATTAGAAAGGTTATATAATCACACATTAACTACATTTAACTATCTAAAGATAATAAGGTAAACACAATAAACTAAATTAACTTTACTAAACTAATACCCAACAAGCAACTAGCTCATATTCATTAAGTAAGGTAAACAGACACGATAAGACAAGTACTACAAGAACCCCGAGAATACATTATCAATACAATGTATTGTTCAAGTATATGAGCTAAATAACACACAAAAGAATACAAGCAATGGTAACTCTCTAAGGACTTAGGGCACAAGCGAGAGTTACTCGATAACCACGTAGCACTATTGGATATGAAGACAATTAACTCAGGTAAAACAAGGTCAAGCTTGATACCGCTTACAAGTTCATGCACGAGCTCGTGGTAGTCATGTCAATACACCAATGACATCTGCCATCCGAAGTGCCACGACGCTACCATCTACTTCCGATAACAAGGTAGTCATGCCAATACACCGACGATATCGGCCGCCTGAAGTGCCATGACGCTACCTGGCCATAGCAGTCATGCTAATACACCTATGACATCGGTCATCCGGAATGTCATGACGCTACCATGACCCACTTCAATGACGACATCGGCCGCCCAGAGTGTCATGACGCTACCTGACCATGGTAGTCATGCCAATATGCTAATGACATCAGTCATCCGGAGTATCATAGCGCTACCATGACTCACTTCAATAGTTTTAAGCAATAACACCATTTATCAAATAATTTGCAATCCAAGCAATAATATATATTCCACTTTGTAAAACTATTGCTAACTTTATAAAGATTAACTAAAGTATCGATATAAGGAATAGGCTAGATAACAAACTTTGACACTATGACGTCATGGACCTAGCATGTAGTACATCATATATATTTTCATATAATTAAGTATTTAGACATGTATATGCGTTTATTGTAGCTTTGAATTTACTTAGTAGCCTTATTTTATTTCTAATTCTTTCAAATGTGCATTAGCATTTAATTAATTCAAATAAATAATTTAGCGTATTATTTTGTCATTTATACTATACGGGATTGTCATCTATACCTAAAATATTAAATTTCATCTTTCTAAAATGAGCCCTAAGCCCATGGTAAAAAAACTAAAGTATTTTATTTTGTAAATTTCATATTTTTCCCTTATTATACATATATTTTTGGGTATACGTTCAAAATTTTTAATTGCATAGCACTTTGGGAAGGCGGGTAGAAAAATTATTTAATGTAAAAAATTAATAGTGCCATAGGAATTTTATTGGGCCTTTAGAGTTTTTAGCTAACCTTAGACCTTTGGTTACCATTTTAATTAATCCAACTAAGCCCATTTAGCAAGCCCAAGCCATTATAAGTTATTAATTAGCTTACATTAGTTATTTGAAGACCAAAAATCAAAAAAAAAAAAAAGAAGAAAACCTCAAAGGTAGAAAGAAAACGGGAAAACAAAAAGTTCACCTAGGGCTTGATCTTTGATTCTATCCAAGTGTTTTCCAAGCAAATTCAAGCTACGATCTTGCTCAACTAAGGACCTAGGTGAGGGCTAACATCTCTTTATCTATTATTTTTGCTTGTTCTTGTTTTTTGTAAGTTGCTTCAAAGTAGACAAAAGTGGTAATGTGTTCTTTTACATATCTAGCTTGTGTATTAGAGTTCATAATGTTGTAGGAGTGTTCTTTTGCTAGCATTTGAAGTTTTTATGGTAGTTTATTGATAGAATAAAGTTTAGTTAGTTAAATGTAAAATGGTAGACAAAGTGTTTGTTTAAATGCATGAATGAAGTGTACTATGTTAGAAATATGTTTAATATGACTTATGAGCAAGGAATCAACAAAGAATTTCAAGTAGTTTTGCTTAAATGAATTCAGCCCCTTTGTGTTTCTTTTGAATTCTTGAGGCTTTGATGATTAGTTAGGCTTAGAAGTTGTTGATTAATATCTCTTAGGAGTTTAGAGTCCAAAACATGTTAGTCAAGCAAAAAAGTAGCAAAAGAACTCAAGTGTGCTTGTATGTATGAGTTCAGTTCGAATCAGTGCACTGTACCCGACTTTTGGAGCCTTTTGGACATAGTAAACAAGCTCGGAAATTAACGAAAATTGTACAAAAGCTAAATTAGGCAGGTTTGAGAAAATGTTGATTTCTAGGGCTTTGGCTAATTTTAACGTTTTGACCCTCCGATTTAGCCATTTTATAAATGTGTCCTGAAAATCGCTGGTGCAGGACAGTCATGCGCAATCGTACAGAAATTGTTGTATCTTGAGGAATTTAGATCGGAATTGAGTACCGTTTGGTTCTAAAGTCATCTACACTTGAAGGGCTACGTTTATATGTAAAATAAAAGAGTTTTGAGGTCAATAGAATAGATAAATAATTTGATAAAGTTAGGATTTTGTTAGAAGATTTGGAAAAGGGCATGCTTTCATGGAGCTCTAACTTAACTTGTTTTGAGTTTTGAGGTAGTGTGATCGAAGCTTGATTGTGTGTTATCTAAGGGTGCTATAGGTGATATTGAACCTAGATTAGTGTTTAAAGTGGTTAGAACTTGATTAATTGAATTGCACACAAAAAGGGGCTATGCGTATATTTGTTGTTCGTTTGGGTTTGAATGCCTTGAATGGTGTTAAATTTGTTAGATAATGTCTATAATGCATTTATGGCATTGATTAAAGGTGTGGTTAGGGGATTTGTAGTGTAAAGTGACCAAAGGGGATTGGGAGTTATGAAGTTGTTGTAATTTAAAATGAGTTTTTGTAGTATATAAAGGTGTCATAAAGTGTCCTTATAGGTATTGAATAGTTAGATTGTGGATTACATGGCTTCCGAATAGTAAGTGCTTGTAATTGGACCAAAAGGCTAGTTAATAGAAAACAGAATTAGTTGTTGGTAATTGTCTTGCAATCGGTTAGCTAAGAGCCTAATTGTAATTGTGTGGAATGTTTATGTATTTGGTGAAGATGACTTAAGTACTAGCTTGTGAGTTGTCACTTGGTGACTATCTTTTGAGCATGAATAGACTTGGTCAAATACTACTCAATATGTGTCTAATTGAGGGAGTTTCATCTTATATACATTTGAAATTCTAGGTTTTGGTTGAAATTTTGCAATTGTTAATTATTTCCTTGTTTATGCTTATTGTTGCTTGAAATACATCTTATGGAACTTGTAGAACATTCGTTTGAGATTTGTTAGCATTTTGAATGGTTAGAATTGAAGATTTGATGTTGTAAGAAGAAGATAAATAGTAACCAAACAGTAACTTTTGCATATTTTGTGATTTTTCCTTTTCTATGTGTTCTATTGATTCTATTAGTTGGCATAACTCATTAGAATGCTAGTTGTGCCATAAAATTAGTTATAACTTGGTTATAATTGGAATTTAGCTTGAAAATCAAAAGGGGACTTTGGAACGAAGGTTTTAATTTGACTTGTTTGATTATGTAGTTAGTCTTAGATGTGTTAGGAAGCCTCTAAAATGTAATTATGACGCTTAATTGCTAATCGGATTAGGTAGGTGTAGTTCAAATCACCTAAGAGGTTTTCCGGAGTTTTTGAGTTAACATGCTTAAAAATGGGATTTCATGGCATTTATGTGGGTCATAAGGTGACTATAATTGATTAGTAAAGTTAGATTTGAAATTCGTTATCTTGTGTGAAGTTTAGAACCTATGTTGTAAACATTGGAATAATGATTTGTTGGATTTCTTGAAATTTGGTTGAGCTTATTGCATAATTAGTTATTTGAATTGCTATAACTTGCTATAATTACTATATTTGTCTATTGAGTAAGTTATAAATTGTAAATTGGGAAAAAAAATGAGCATGATAACTTGAATTATCTTATGATTAGCTAGAGTTGAGCTTAGACTAAGTGGTTAACTTGTTGAACATGTAAGTTGAAATATGAATTAAGGGTGATTGATTGCCATTTAGCTAATTAAATGAAAGGGCATGTGCATGCTAATGATAATAAGCAAAGAATGCTTCTAGTCGTGTCCTCTAAGTTTAGTTAAGGTAATGCATGTTTAGCAATTTTAGAGTTTGATATTGTGATATGAACTTGAAGAACTAGTTATGTAATTGCATGATTAGCATTCTTAACTCATGTTACTTATGTATGGTTAATCGGATAAATGGAGAATGATTTTATTGCATAACCGCCTAACTAGGAATTGAAGAGAATTGAGGTCATGAGAGAACATTCAAAATGGTGTTTGGCTAGGTTTTGTATGTTTGGCTTCCTAAAGGTGAGGGAGTCTTCATCCTTTTTGTGCATCTTAGCTGATAAATTCATATTTTTAGTAACTTTAACCCATTGAATCATGTATATTGCATTATTATTTCAAGCTTAATTGTATATTTTACACAATTTTAGTGCAATATAGGTTTTAAAGAAGAAAGAGCAAAAACGGCCACAGAAAATCAACATTTGAACAAGAAATTCAGTACGGCATTAGTGAAGAATAGTAAATCAAAACTTCAAAACGAGCAATTCGAGATTGAATTTGGCTAAACCGAGTGCGGAAACGGATTCAGGACGCTGAAAAATCTTGGAATAGACTTGGTCAACTTTTTGGTCAACGGTCAATAGTCAAAGTCAACTGAGCCGGTCAAAGTCAAAGTTTAGAGTCAAAGTTCACCTACCATAGTCAAAGTAGCGCTCGAGTGCCCCTTTTTCGAGCTTGAGCGCTACTTTTTAGAAAGGCCGACAATTGAGCGACAGAATGCAGACCGAAAACGACAGGAAAAATATAAAAATCAAAAGTGCAGAAGGGCGCTCGAGCGCGCCTGACTGGCGCTTGAGTGCCCTCCTGAATTTTTGCCTATAAAAGTCACGATTTTCAGCAACAAAATCATACCATTTTCTCTCCTAGCATAATTTCTACTATTCTTGTGTTTGTAAAGTGAGTTGTGAGTGTTTTAATTATTATATTTAGTTGTGTGCAAAGTTATAATCTCGAGGGAAGGGTCTAGTGAGCTATCAGCATATCAAAGTCATACCGGTTTACCGAAATCCGTTCAAACACGATAAGTATTCTTTGATTTGATTTTCGTTATGAATTTGTGTACTTTAAAGTTCATCATGGCACACTAGACCCAAGATTTGGGGTGGTATGTGTGAGATTATTCTTGTACATATGTTTTGATTCAGATTTATTAAAGTCTCATATTTTTTATTTTCAAGTATTCTTTGATTAATTATACGTATACTTGTAGTTATGTTATTTTTAATTGAAAGTACATATACGCCCGATTTTGTAAACTAGTGGCAATACAAGACTACCTCAGATGGATTCTTGTCTGGTTATACCGACACCTCCAGGTTACATAAGTGAAAGATTAATTGAGAGATTGGATATCATTAAGTTGTACCAACACATCTAGTCTTGTTAATTAATTAATCTTATTACTTACGTAACTAAAGGCTCATTTCAGTAGTGGGAGCTTGTAGCCCTATTTCTGAAGGACTTAACTTTTAATCTGAATCAATAACTTTGTACTTGCACATACCGAGCTATAACCACCCTGAATCATTAACCCTTTGGATTTTCATTGTTGAGTGTTATGATTCTTCAGTTTAATACATTTGTTTAATTCACTTTTGGATCTTGTTATTACCGTATCTTTGGACATTTTGTGGATATTTCTTGGACTTAATTTTTCTCACTTCCATACTTTTGGAGTTAATCAAACTTATCTGTGACGGGAAATAATCAAACAATTCTAAATTAAGGACTTAAATTAATTTGATAACCTAATCTCTGTGGATCGACCCTCTACTTGCCACAGCTAGAGGTAATTCAAGGTAAACAATATTTCTAATCATTTAACCTTACTATTTTTTAGCGTAAAATGACGCAATCATTAACTTATTTTATTGCATTTAGATTATATGGTTTAGTTTAATTGATAAAGTCATATGTACTATTTACTTGTTGTCCCGTGGTTTCTCGTGCTATCTCATGTTTTCTCGTGCTTATTTGATATTACCTCGTGAAATCTCGTTAACTCCTGAATTCGTATCGGGTTGCGCAACCTTTTCGGACATGGTAGTGTCGAGAAACACGGGCGGTATCGGGTTTGCCGTGCTCCCTCGGCCACCATGGTGCCTATTCTCTTTCTCGCTGAGGCATACTCCTCTACCCCAGAAGCGTGATTTACCTCGTTGGGGCATTTCACCTCAGGAGAAATAAGTCGTAGGATCAGGGTACATCCGAAGTACCCCATTGGAGGAATAAGGGGTTTGTCGGCATTTGCTTGAAAATCATGGTTTATGATTCGAGATCGAAGACAAAGAAGATGAACAGTATCTTTTTAAATGTATTTAAATATTTGTTCAATTAACTTTCTATATTGTGTTACGTGTGTTATTATCTTTGTTGCATTGCACGAAATCATTTGCACAAACATCCCCCGGTTTACTGCATCCCCTCCCTCACTGAGTAACTTTGGTTACTCATTCCTCATTTTAACACGTTACATGTGCAGTTAGAACAACTACCTTGAGTGCTGTGTTGCTGGCTGCTTATCTTGCTGAGGTTGGATGCCCTTTAAAGATGTGTGTTATTGTAATATGTCTTATTTTGAGACCTTTGAGGTCTTGTGTGTATTAATGCTAAATTTGGTGGGTTGTAATTGAAGTTGTAATCTTGAATAATTAGTGGCGTAGTTGGTATGTAATAGTTAATGATAGACTTTATTACCTTTCGACTGCATGTTTGTGTGCTAAAGGAAGTTGAGTGGTGGACTTAATATGTAAGTAAGTACGGTAATTAGAATTAAAGTGCTATGATAAGTAGATTTAAGAGATAAGATTTCAAAGTATTTTTAACCTTGCATGCTTATGTGTTATAATATTGGGTTCCAAGGCTTGGATGGCCTTGAGGAGTTTGTTGGTTGGGATGATGGTGGAAGTTGGGAAGTATGGGGAAGGTTGGACTTTGATTTTGAGGTTATACCTGCTTGTACAGGTTTTGGAATGTCCTATAAACAGGAGAGACTCCGTTCATTTTTTTCTAAATTTTCGTGCCTTGGGTTTTGGGATCGAGACCCCAGTCTCTTGAGGGATCAGGGTATTACAGACACACATAGGGTTCACTTACATAATCAATACATTGACTAAGAATACACATAACTAGATCCAAAGCTATGCCATTCATTAACCAGTTAACCACACAACTAGACATACAGTCTCTTTAGAACACAGTTTACTAAAGTATCATTAGCTTAACTACTTTATACACTTAAACACTAGAATACCTTAAACCCATTAAACATGCTCTGGACTCATGATCATACCCTACAGATAGCCCACTAATGAAATCCAATCAATTTTAGCCATATCTATCTTAACTTGTAACAACTAGTTCATCCAAGAAAGGTTTAACAATCACTATTCATTTGGCCAACTTTCTTAATCTACCCACTCCATTCAAACTACAAGACTTGCAATCCAATTGCACCACTCACACCTAGTCACTTTATGATGCGTCTCAATGGCAACAAATCTCACTTTAACCGACGTCTACCTCAAAACCCCAAAATGCCCCTTTGTTCGTTTGAACTACAACTACTCAAACCGATCCTCAATTCAACGCCATAAGTGCACCATAATCATTCTCTAGCCTATCCAAGATCATACAACACACTCAAACGTGCCCGGTCAACACTTCGTTTAATTGGCCCCTTTAGCTTCCAATCATTTAAATCCAATTCTAGCCATGTTTAATTCATTTAAATGATACATTCAGCATTCTAAGCATTTATGGCACCTAACTAAAGTGATAAAACACACAAAGAAGAAAAATTATGAAAAGGTTACTATTCATCATCTTTCTCAATGTATCATTCACCATTTTCAACCATAAGAATTGCCATCTAACTTCAAAAGAATGCTTTACATACACATTAAGGAGTAATTTAAGCATTTATAAGCTCACAAAGCAATATACAATAAATCCAAAACTTAAAGAAAACCCTAGGTAGATTAATGAAGACTCCTTCACCTAAGCAAGATGTTGAAGGCTTGAAGAGGCTCTAGGATGCTTAGGGACACTTCAACTCCAAGCTCAAAGATCATTCTTGCGATTTTTCCATTTTTTTCTCTCTTTTTTGCCTTGGCCGAAATGGCCTCTTCATTTTCTTTTGTTGTTGTTGTTGTTTTGTTTGGTAATTGGGTTGTTTTATGGGTCATAAGAGAAGGAAAAAAAGGTTTGGGTCAAGCCAAAATAAGCTAGGTGGGTCAAAAGATGATTAAGATAAAAGCTAGTTTATTAAAGGCTAAAAACTAAAATGCTGAAAAATACTATTCATGTGATACATTTATATTTTTATAACTCACGTTCCCGATATGCTATGCACGAAATTTCAATTTTTTGATGCCTCCTAAGTGTCAAATAACATGGAAAAAATGCAAAAGCAGAAGAATAAAGTAGTCAAAAATCTAAATGAATAGTAACTATTCTTAATTAAGCATTTTAAGAAATAAATGCACATAAATATATGCAAATGAATGGCACTAAACAGTAAATGCACATGTATGCGGGTCTGGGGTCTTACATTAATAGCTGCTAAGAATGAAAGTAAAGTTAGAGATCTCAAAGCTCAATTAAGTGAAGAGTTTGAAATGAAGGATTTAGGAACTGCAAAGAAGATTCTTGGCATGGAAATTCAGAGTGGCAGGCAAGTTGTATTTGAGTCATAAATGTTATATTCAGAAAGTACTACAAAGATTTAATATGAAAAATGTCAAACATGTGAGTACACCACTTGTTGCACACTTCAGACTTTCATCTACCTTGTTTCCACAATCAAAAGATAAAATTGAGTATATGTCATGAGTACCATATGCTAGTGATGTTGGTTCCCTTATGTATACAATGATTTGTACTCGTCCAGATTTGTCTTATATAGCTAGTGTGGTAAGAAGGTTTATGGCTAATCCTGGCAAAGAACATTGGAAAGTTGTCTAATGGATTTTGAGGTACTTGTGTGGTACTACTGATATTTGTTTACAAATTGGAAAAACTAAAGATTGTGTTGTTGGTTTTGTCGATTCTGACTTTGCGGGGGACCTTGATAAAAGAAGATCTTTTACATGTTATGTATTTTCTCTTGGTAGTTGTGCAATTAGTTGGAAAGCTACTTTTGGAGTCTATAGTTGTTTTATCCACTACTGAAACAGAGTACATGGCTATCACTTAGGCTATAAAGGAGGGTATTTGGTTGAGGGGATTGTTTAGTGAACTCAATAAGGATTTGAAAGTCACTACAGTCTATTGTAACAGTCAAAGTGTTATCTTCCCTACGAAAGATCAGATGTATCATGAGAAGACAAAGCACATAGATGTACGGTACTACTTTATCAAAGATATTATTGCTCATGGTGACATTATTGTGAGAAAAATTAGTACACATGATAATCATGTTGATATAATGACAAAATCTCATCCGATTGCCAAGTTCAAGCATTGCATGAACTTGGCTGTTATTCATTATTGATTGACGTCCTAAGAGACTAGTGGAAAAGGTGGAGTTTTCACTATTTTGTTATTTTTGACTTTAAAGAATTCGAGCCAAGGTGAAGATTTGTTATGTTATGTCTCAAATTTAATTGTTCTTGCTCAGACAACAAGTAGTCTTGGAAGACAAGTTTTGTAATGGATGAAAAGTCTTGAGAAATTTCCTAGTCAAGCAAGAAGTCTTGGGGACCAAGCTTTGTAAGCCTATAAATAGAGGTGAAATCTTTTGTTGAGAGTATTCCAAAATTAGTAAGAGGGAATTTTAGAATTAGAGTATTTATTCTCCAAACTTTGTATTTCATCCATTATTAGTAAAACTCTCCTTTGCTTGTGGTTTTTTCGCGCCTTGGATTTTCCACGTAAATCCTAGTGTTAAGTTTGTGTGATCATTCTATTATATTGTCTACTTTATTCTTCTTATCTTGCGTTTGTTCTAACACCTCCATACCTGAATTTATGTAGCGAAAGGGTCACAAATATACCATACCCCCTTGTGTTTTTGCGAAACTTGCATAATAAACTTTGTGTTTTCAAAAGTGGCGTAAAACTCTCTGTGTTATCTATAATGTTGCACCATAGCCCTTTCATCCAATTTTTTGTTAAACATAACGAAGAGTGACATACACCACAAGAAAAACAAGCTTGGGCTATAGACCAATTCCGTAGCTTGGCCGTCGCCAAATTTTCAGTACTGAACTATATTATTTCAATTCTAAATTAGCTTATTACTTCATTATTTCAATTCTAAATTACCTCATGACTCTATCGTTTCATATATTTAACACTAAAAAGAAATGAAACTATGGATTGAAAAACTACAAAACAACATATTCAATCTCGCAATATGGATATTCAATTCTCATAATATAACAAAAGAATAGCACTACCAACCAAATAACATTTCATATTCAATACATCAGCATTAACATATACATATTATCGACATTAACATATACATATTGAAAAGCATGATACATACTAAACATAAACTATCACATAACTACATTATTTCAATTCTAAATTAGCATAGTACTCCATTATTTCAATTCTAAATTAGCACATGACTCCATTATTTCACATATTCAATTCTAAAAAGAAATGAAACTATGGATTGGGAACTACAACAAAAACATATTTAATGTCTCCATATGTATATTCAATCCTCACAATATAACAAAAGAATAGTACTACCAAGCAAATAACATTTCATGTTGAATACATCGACATCAACGTATACATATTGAACTACAAGCCTTGTATATACTTAAAAAACATAAACTAGCACATGATTCCATTATTTTGATTCTAAATTAGCACATGGCTTTTTTATTTTTATTCTAAATTAACACATTACTCTATTATTTTAATTTTAAATTAGCAAATGACTCCATTATTTTATTTATTCAAATGCTAAAAAGAAATAAAACTATGGATTAGAAAGCCACAAAACAACATATTCAATTCTAAATTAGCACATGACTCAATTAATTCACCAAATAAAATTATAAAAAGATAAAATTAAATAATCATAAAACATAAACTCAAATATAAAAATTAAAAATTGAAAAATAAAAAATCTAATTTATATATAGATAGATAGGTATACAAACACATAGATATATATATATATACACACACACACACATCCACACATACACACATATATATATACATATATGTATATACTGTAGAAAGAAAAAATAACAAATATATATACACACACACACACACACATATATATATATATATAAATTAAAATATACTAGACAAAAAAAGAGGGGAAATGTAAACCCTAAAATATTTACCTGCCAAAAAGATAGAGGAAGATGGTAGTTGTGTCCTTGGTGGTGGTCGTGGTAGTACCCTTGGTGGTGTTAGTGGTATTCATGGTGGTGTTCGTGGTGCCCTTGTTGTTTTTACAAAGAGAAAGAGAAAGAGTAAAAAGAGTGGGAAGGAAAGTTAAAATTTTTCGTCTGTTTTTTTTTAATGTCAGAACAAACACGAGCTATGGACTGTGTGATAGCTGTTCGTAGCCCGTGTCTTTGTCGAATAGTGGCATTTGCCGGCAAAGGCAATGGCAGGGGTTGAGGCCCTTGCCTTGGCCAGATAGACCGGTGCCCCTATTCAACGCCCTGTAAGCCTTAGGCAGCGCTGCGCCCACCCGAGGCTAACAGGTGAAGGCAGAGGTCAGCATTGGCTTAGATAGGACGGGCTACCCATCCCCCAACTGGCGAGGGCAGTGCTGTCACTACCCCCGCCAGACGAGCCTGTTAGTCGGCAGACCGCCCTCCCTCCCCACTCCCTTTTCCTTTTAAAACTCTATTAAATTAGAAAAAAATATACCAAAAGAATCTAAAATGTTGTCTTCTTCAACCCAAACCCCTTTTTCTTCAACATCTAACTCAAATTCTCTAGAAAAATCTCAAAATCTAGCCATTATTATTTAAAATTTCTTCCATAATCACTTTACCTACTACCCAAAACCTCAAAATCTCCAAATATTTTTCCCAAACTCCAATTATTTTCCCCAAATCTTCATTATATAAACCCTAACCCAAATTCTCTCCAAAAATCTCAAAATCTAGCCAATTATTTTCAAATTTTCTTTCATAATCACATTACCCACTTTTCAAAATCTCAAAATTTTTCATCTAAACCCCAATTTCTTCAAGCCCTAAGCCAAAAATAGGTAATTTTCTTTCAAAAATTCTCAAAATATCCAATTTTTTCTCAAATTTTCTTACATAATTATAATACCCACTTCTCAAATGTGAGAATATCTTCATATTTTGCTTATTTATGAAGTTCAAACCAAATGTGAGAGTTTTTAAACTACTAGATTCAACGTTAATTAATAATAATACAATTTTTAATGAAAACATTTAAGTGTGATTTAATTGGTTATTGAATTCCTATGACATTTTTCAATAAAAATACGTATCGTAACGAAATACAGACAAAGTTTGTTTTTATTTAGAAACACTGTAAGTCACGTGATATTTTTCTTTGTTATATGTCGAATCACATTTCCATAATTAACATTACAAGCGATCGTTTGTTTAAAGGTCTGATTCCAATCTGTGGCCAATAACTACAGATTGGCTACGGACACGTAGAAGTCCGTAGCCAATTTGTGGCCATTGGCTACAAATTAGCTACGGACACATAGAAGTCCGTAGCCCATTCGTAGCCCATGGCCACGGATTGGCTACGGAAACAATCCATGGCCATTGACTATGGATACACAAGTTCATGGTCATTTTGCGGCCAGTGGTTACGGATTGACTACGAAAATTTAATACAATCTATGTCTAACTTGTTAAATAGAAAAAAACGTATAAAAACGTGTTAATATCTTCATATTTTGTTTGTTTATAAAGTTCAAACCAAATGTAAGATTTTTTAAACTACTAGATTAAACGTCAATTAACATTAACGCAATGTTTAACGAAAATATGTTAAGTTTGATTTAAATAGTTATTCAATTCCTATGAGATTTTTCTATAAAAATACGCATGGTAGCAGAATACGGACCAAGTTTATTTTTATTTAGAAACCTTACAAGTCACGTGATATTTTCCTCCTTTGTAGGTTGAATCTACGGATACGCAAAAGTTCGTGGCCATTTCATGGCCAGTGGCTAATACAAATTGGCTACAAAAATTTAGTACTATCTATGTGTCTAACTTGTTAATATATAGAAAAATGTGTAAAAATATGTTAATATCTTCATATTTTGTTTGTTTATAAAGTTCAAACCAAATGTAAGAGTTTTTAAACTACTAGATTCAACATTAATTAACATTAACAGAATGTTTAACAAAAACATGTTAAGCTTGATTTAAACGGTTATCAATTCCTATGAGATTTTTCTATAAAAATACGAATTGTAATGAAATACGGACCAAGTTTATTTTTTACAAGTCACGTGACATTTCCCCCCGTTGTAGGTCGAATCGCACTTCCATAATTAATATTAAAAGCGATCTACTTTGTTTTTGTTTAAAAGTCCGTAGCCAATCTATGGCCAATGGCTATGGGCACGTAGAAGTCTATAGCCAATCTGTCTCTGTTGACTATGGATTGGCTACGAACACTTAGAAGTCTATGGTCATTCTATGGCTAGTGGTCACGGATTGGCTATAGAAATTTACTACTATCTATGTCTAACTTGTTAATAAATAGAAAAAACTTATAACAATATGTTAATATCTTCATGTTTTGCTTGTTTATGAAATTCAAACCAAATGTAAAAGTTTTTTAAACTATTAGATTCAACGTTAATTAACAATAATACAATATTTTATGAAAAATTTAAGTTTGATTTAATCGTTTATTAAATTTCTATTACATTTTTCAATAAAAATACACATGGTAACAAAATACGGGCCAAATTTATTTTTATTTAGAAACAATATAAGTCACATGACATTTTTCTTCATTGTAGGTCAAATCGCACTTCCACAATTAATATCAAAAACAATCTACTTTGTTTTTGTTTAATGGTCCGTAGCCAATCCGTGGTCATTGGCTACGGACACATAGAAGTCCGTTGCGAAGTCGTAGCCATTTGCTACGGATTGGCTACAAACACATAGAAGTCCTGCGGAAATTTCATATTTATTAATTTTCTAATATTAACACTTTATTGCCTATTTAATTAAAGCGCTGTTGTCATTCAATAGCAAATTAGCCACAGTTTGGCAATGGATTTTTATATTTTAATTTTTCTTTTAACAACATATATAGTTTGTTGCTAATCCGTAGTCATTTGGCCACCGAATGGCTATAGAATATTATTTTTTATTTAATTTTTTAATTAAAATTATTAACTGTCACCAAGTTTTGTCGCCACTTCACCACTTCTAATTTGGCCACAGAAAAGCTACAGACTTCATTTTTCTGTTGTCTTGCCATTTCCAATTGGATACATAAAACAGTCTGTCGTCCGAGTGCTATTTTCTTGTAGTAATACACACACTTTTAATGCAACTAAGAATTGCACAATGCATTAAAACACATATTGATAGACCAAAATACGCTTATATTCTTTCTAAAAAAAATTATTTTTTTTTCATTTTTACCCTTCTTCTTCCTCACTTCTAGCAACCCCACCATTACATATCTCCACCACAAATAATTTTAGATACTCAACATTAATAATATTTATAAAATCTCATAGCCTATAAATAATTTTAACCTTGAGATTGGCTTTTAAATTAAATCTTATTTTTTTCAAAGCTTCATAACTTTAAATGGTTATTGTTGTGTATTAGTTTGATGGATTTTTGTACTAATAAATTCGTTGCTGGCTAGTAGAGGTGGTTGTAGTGGTGGAGGTAGTTGATGAAGATGGTAAGAGAAATAGCGGAGATAGAGTGAATTAAGTGGTGGTTATTGTAATGTTCAAGACAATATATAAAGTTTTGTGCTCCACTAACACTAAGGAATACATGTAGCTTAGTGGTTAAGTAACTTGTGAGCAAGGTGAAGTGTTTGGGTTGAAACCTCTATAATGGCAAAATTGTTCTAAACTTTAACCACTGTTATGTTTATTGGCGTAGCTTGCCACGTGGTATTATTTTTTTGGTAGAATTTTAAAATCAAACGATTTCATTTTGAGTCATCTTCAACATTAAATCTGTAGAATTTTAAGCCATGACAAAGAAAATTCAAAAATTCATATATTTTTCAATTTTTGTTCACATCGCATGAAACTTGAAGCATTAGATTCGTAATTTCAAGTAGAATGAAAAGAAATAAAATTTATTATGAAATTATTTTGATCAAAATATTGTTAATGTGATTCATAATAGTGAAGGAAATTTGAAAAGCTAAATAAAAATACAAAATATTTTTATTTAATAGGGGTAATTTCATCTTTTATAGCTTTTAACCAACAAAGTTTAACGGATGTTTAGATTAGAGAGAGTGTGTAGCATTATGTATAACACAGGGGGTTCTATGCGACTTTTAAAAACACATGGTTTATTATACAATTTTTGCAAAACACAAAGGGGTATAGTGCATTTTACTCTAAATTTTAATTTGTAATCGATATTCTTGCAATATATGCTCCTAAATAGCAATTTCTCGTAATGGAATTTTCATTTTCTACATGTACAAGGGTGTGTGGTTACCCTAATTATTCAAGAATGGAATTATGATTTTTTCTTCAATGAGACTATAACTTAATAATTGACAATTACACAAATAATATTTGTTTCAATAAGGGTTAATTTAGTTTTATACTAAAAATATGCACAAATTCTAAATATTTAGTAGGATCAGCAAATTGAATCACCTGTTAGCCTCCTATTGAATCTATCACTACCCTAATTCATTTCATGCCTAATCATTTATCCAAAAAATTTAACTATGTGCACTAAAGAAAGACCTTCCATCGCCTATGTTTATGCATCTATGGAAATGTAACATTTGGGGCAAACTTTTATGTAGTCAAAGAACAAGGGCATAACAATTTGATCATAATTCTTATTGGATATGGCTCGAACCCCAAGCAGAGTCAGATACTGAAAACGACTAAATATTTAATAAGAGTTGAAATACTATGAAAAATAGGAATCTCAGACATAATAGGACTAGCACTAGTCTATTATAAATAGGACTATCTGGGTTGAGTTTAGTTATCTCATACCTCAAGGTTGGTGTACTATTATATTAGATTGGAGTTAGAGCATCTACACCTCTAGGTAGATGTATATGAGTCATTGTTATAGCTAATCTTATTAGTAATAAATAATAATGTTGTGTAGACGTAAGCTATGTCGAACCATGTTAAAATAGTGTTGTATTCTCCAATGTATTTATGTGCACGATCCTTCTAACAAAGTGGTATCAGAGCCTGGGACTGCATATAGATATGTTGGTCATTATCGTCGCCAAGAGAATGTGCATTCCTCTATTAGAGTAGAAGACTACAAAGAAGAGGACATGGAAGCAATCAAGAAACTTGCATCAAGATGTGGTGTATTGCTCACTTGAAAGTTAATAAAGTAGAGCGACAATCTGGACGTTAGAGCTGAGTTACTTGCATCCTTATTGTTGAATCCTCTATTGCCGTGAAGGAATGAGGAGAAAAACTCGTTGTTGAAGATTGTTACCGTGACGCGTTTAGCAAATTGATGTCGTGCTAGGGCAATGGAGTTCTTATAGCAACTCCTAGTATAGAAAATAAGAACATGGCCAGCAAAGAATGGATAATTATGTGTCATTGTCGTTGCGCCATAAAGGAGATGGCGCCCACAAGAGTGTCGAAGAAGACAGACAGTTGTGGTTGTCTAGAAGAAAACCAATGAGCACCACTATTGAGGAGTCACAAGAAATGTTTGGCAAAGAAAGAACTTGTTGTTGCAAGTTGGGGGAGAGAACACAACCATAAAATGTGTTTTAAAAAAAAGAAAAAACAAAAAAATTAAAAAAGAAGAGAAGAGAAAATTGAAAAGCAACACCCGGATCTGCTATTGTAGGTGAAATCAGTGCTTTAAGCTTACGGGAGGATAGTGCAACCTAGTGAACCAAAAGTTTGACTGAGTTGCTTGGGTTTTGACCAAGTATTGATCTAATTGACCAAAGGTGTTCTCAAAGTTTTTGGATGTCCATAATTCGAATTTGAAATTGGATTTTCCGAATTCCACATGTGCATTGTTGAGTTCATGAATTTAAAAGAAGTTGATCAAGGGTTCGAAGCTTGATATTTTTCGTCAATGGAAGAATTTGTTAGATATGGTTTGAATCTCAAACAAAGTCAGATACTGAAAACAACTAGAGGTTTGATAAATGTTGAAATACTATAGAAGATAGGAATCCTAATCATAATAGGACTAATATTAGTCTATTATAAATAGGACTAGATAGGTTGAGTTTAGTTATCGCACACCTCAAGGTGGGTGTACCATATTATATTATATTAGAGTTATAGTATCTACACCTCTAGGTAGGTGTATAGGAATCATTGTTATAACTATTCTTATTAGTAATAAATAATAATGTTGTGTGGATGTAGGTTATGTCAAACTACGTTAAAGTAGTATTGTGTTCTCCAAAGTATCTATGTGCATGATCCTTTCAACAATTCTTAATAGATAATTGTAAGTTATACGATTATGGATTAGTATTTAACATTTAATAAGATACTCATCAAAACACCAAAAGGATACTACAATAGTCAAGATACTATCTTGACGTCGTATTATCTCTCAGAAGAAAGAGGTTTTGTGAGAGAGCTGACAGAAGCCAAGTTCTCCAAAATTTTGTGGAGAACAATAAGGACTAAATTAAATATTTTTTGAAAAATATTAGGGACGAATTTGAATTTTTTTGAAAAAATAAGAACAAAATTGACTAACTTTGAACAATATAGGGACGAATTTAAAATTTTAGAAAAATAATATGGATTTTTTGTGCAATTTTTCTTTACCATATTTAAAGGGGTGAAGTGCACAAGACTCCCCTGTACTTTTATAAAGTTGCACAATACCCCCATATGATTTTAAAAGTGCACGGTATCCCTCTATGATTTCTGGAACTAAGCACAATAGCCCCATGTGATTTTAAAAGTACACTATACCCCCCTGTGATTTCTGAAACTAAGTACAACAACCCCCTCCGTCAAAAAATCTATCTATTTTAACAGAAAGTATAATGCACGCGCGTCAATGCGCTTTTTTTGCTTAAATTATTAATTGTTTGGACAAAAATATCTATTTTTTTCAACCTTAAAGAAAAAAAAAATATGTGTCATATAAAGGTATTTTTGTCCAAATAATTAATAATTTAAGCAAAAAAAACTTTAAATAATCGCATTTGACGTCGTGCATCACATTTTTTGTTAAAATAAATGGATTTTTTTACAGAAGGGGCAATTGTGCTTAGTTTTAGAAACTACAAGGGGTACCATGCACTTTTAAAATCACAGGGGGTTATTATGCTTAGTTTCAAAAGCCACAAAGGGATACTATGCACTTTTAAAACCACATAGGGGTATTGTGCAACTTTATAAAAGTACAGGGGATCCTATGCACTTCACCCTATTTAAGAAGATGGTTAAGAAAGATTTCAAGCAATTTTTTTTTTTTTTTTGGACTAACAAGCAAGATTCAATCACTATATTAATAGCATGTAGTCGAAAACCGATGGTTGAAGGAGTGCCTTGGACATACCCAGTAAAGAAAACCATGGTAAAATTTGACTTGTTTGATAATAGGAATGGCAGTGGATAGGGTTTAAACTTGAAGTCAATGGGTATTCGATCCGATTATAACCTGTTTACGAGACCGATGGGGTATCTATTAGGGTTTAGTTCTGTAAATGGTTACCGACTGATAGTCAATAGGGTTTCGTAATAGTATTTAAAAAATTCAAAACCCAACTATTAATCTAGTAAATAAATTAATTAAAATATTTGTATATTAATATACCTACACATATATAATATTTAAGAAAAAAATAATTTGATGGAAGTATGATAACTTCTCAGTGGAAATATTTTGTTAAATGCTTCTATTATGTTTAGAGTAGTTTAAGCTTGTTTATGAATAAAAAAAATTAATTTATTATTTTTAGTTTGTGAGGCTGATTATTTATTTATAGACAAATATTGGTCTATATTGTTTATTTGGATTTTATCATCTTTTTTATTAATTTTTTTATTTTGTAGATCTTTTTTTAAATTTTTTGTTAATTTAAAATAAATACACAAATTATTCTAATATTTTTTAAAACCTTTTTAGGCCTTTTAATAAGAAAAAATATATATTTTCCTATTCATTTACAGGTCAGGTCGAGTACCCGCGGAATTTTAAATGTTTACTAGCTTTGGGTTTTGTAAGAAAAACTTATACCCATCAGGTTTTCACTACGAATTTGAAAAAAATAATTTAAACGAGATGAATTTATAAATTTTAATCAGCAATTTCATTTAGATAAAGGAAGGGATCAAAAGAGCCAACAATAGAAAGAAAAAAAAAAAAAAAAAACCCTCGTTGCGTTGACTTTGTTCAAAGGGTCCTTATTCCCACAGCCTGGCATGGTCAGTACCTAGTCATACCTTTTTTTTTAACAAATTGAATTATAAATAATTAATAATTTATCTGATTTGAAATCAAAATGCTTGTTATTATATTAAATTGAATATTCAATATTCAAGCAACAAAAAATATATATAAAATAAAAATATATATAAAATAAAAGTGTTATTTCTCTTTCTTCTTTATTTTTATTTTAAAAAAAAGAGTGAAACCATATACTCATTGCAATTCTTACTTGATAATTCCAATCAGGTGAGAGAGACACTCGTCTGGTCTCCGATGGAGCGAAGCTACAAATGTAGAGAAAATAATTGAAGGGCAAAGTTAAAACGGACGTGAGCGGCAGGATTCGAACCTGCGCGGGCAGAGCCCACATGATTTCTAGTCATGCCCGATAACCACTCCGGCACACCCACTTCATTGACATATGATTCTGTTTTCTTTTACTAGTTCACAAATTCATAAGCGTGTATGGTGAAAAGTGTGCCTTAGTCTAAAAATTCTTGAAACTGATTTCTTTCTCTTTCCTTCTTGTATTTGCATTTAGAATTATTCATGAGTTGTAAAAATAAAACAATATTTTTTTTGTTGCATCATTTCTATAAGAAATATTTCCAATAGCCTTTTATTTGTTTAGTAATACACATAACATAAACTAAAGTGGAAAATTACCTTTGAGCCGAAGTAAAGACTCGTTTACTATATGTTCTAGAGACATCTTATTCTAATGTGGATTGCATTCATCCATCAATAATAGAGTGGTTACTGACTCACTCCAGAATATTGTCACGCAACATCAATCAAGAACAATTCAGTCTCGTCACTCTCTTAATTTATGGGTGTATATAGGCTAAATTGAATGAATCTCTTGAAAGTCTCTAGAAGGATATATATATATATATATATATTTATATTTATATTAATAACTTCTATTAATTTTCTTAACAGAAATGGACACACTTTTCTGGGACTCGTTAGAGTAGTTTCAGAAATCACAATTAGGGATGTGTTAGGTGGTTTTTTTATCACATGAGGGTGTTATACAGCTATGACAAATTATAGGGGATCTGGTGCAATTCATCCTATTAGAAAAATGTCATGTTTGATCTATCTATAATTGGAATAGATTTCTCTTCTTGTTAGTTTCACCAATTGTTTCATTCGTTAATTAGTTTTGCTTTTATTTCTCAATTATCTATTTTCTCTCATATGTATGAACTTTAAATTGCATATATACACATCAGAGCAATAGAAGAAAACATCTTCTGCCAATACAATTTTCTTCTCTTATATGCTATCAAAGTGCTTTTGTTTTGAGAATTCAAGCACTTCTATTGCTTTCCTTTCTTCTCTATATCTATTTTCTATTTTCTATTAATTTAACCTTGATTGTCAGCAATTATGGATCAAAATAATCAAAAATTAAAGCAGGGCTATTCTAATGACCTTAAGTGTGGAAAACAAAATTGGGCCCATTGATGGTCCAATCAAAAAATCAATCTCATCGGACTCAAATTATAATCTTTTGGATCGCTCCAATATCATGAATGTAAAATCTTAAATTCATAATTCCATATCCTAAGATTTAGCCAACACTAGTGTTATTTATGCAAATTCAGCCTTTGGAATTTGGTCTAATCAAAAAGAGTGTTTTTCGCAACTTAATGCTCCTTGGAAACTCGTGATCAAGTTGTTCCTTCATGCCTCAATCTACCACATTTGGGAAGAGAGAAATCGAAGGATTCGTGATGATTTGGTGCTTAATGAAGACCAGTTGTTCTTTAGAATAACTTTTGATGTGAAACACAAAATGTATAGTTTTAGGAGGCTTAGATATAGTAGTGTTTATAGTAACTTAGAGAGGATTAACATATGAATCTTGCTTGTTAGAGCACTTAAATTTTGTCACTTGGGCTTTGACCCACACTTTCTGTAATTATTTTTAATTAATACAAGTCCTTGCTTACTTAGAAAAAAAAAAATGCTACTTGTCTATTCAAAATTGAGAGATATCATATCCCTCAGACAAGATAAATTATTTGTGGTCATTTAATTCTCAACCAAAGATCAAATGAAGATTACAAGCACCCCCTCTATCTTCCCTTTGTAAACTAGACCAAAATTCTCAAAAGAAAAAAAAAATTATGTGAAAAGTTTCCTAGCATTCATAGATAATGATAATGAAAACTAAATCCATTCTGATAATAATACATCAAAATTAAAATCGAAGGCAAACTTAAGGGTTAATATCACAAAAATTCATCATTAACTTCTTACAAAAATAACATTTGGGTCCGCGATGTTTCATTTTGCACATTTTGATAGTTTGCATTCAATATTGTATGGAAAACAATATCCGATCCTTCACATTCTAAATTAATGTGAAGCTCTGTTGATCCAATCAGCATATTTCATCTAAAAATAATGATAATATACAGTGTAAAATACACATTTTTTACTGTCACGTGTATCTTAAAATTATTTTTTCATAAAGTTTTATTTAGAGGAACAAAAATCGCTTTTTAAAATGTAAGGGATTAAAGGATATGAAAGAAGTATCAACAACGACCAAGATGCTAATTTGTAAAAAGTATTATTATCCCCAAATTTAGACGCTTTTGAATCAATGGTTACACTTATCTCATCGCAGTATAAATCAAATGTGTTCGAATTAATAGGTTCTGCATTCTAATTATATAAGTAAACTCTATTCTTAAGAGACATTCAAAGCCCTATTAATCATTATTAATCTTGTAAGTTAGTTTCACTTTTGCTGCATTGCAAGCAAGAACCAACACTATATAAAAAGACAATTCAGCTCAAGGTCCATGAATATATAACCACTGGTGGAGCTACATTGGCTGAGGCACACCCTCAAGTAAACAAAAAAAAAAAAAAAAACCTTTTTTTGGTTCAAAAATTATATTAAATTCTCTCACTATATCATGAATCTGCCCCCTAACCTCTCTCGAAGTAGTTGACTCTGACCTATCCATAGATTCAACAGCAATTCAAAGGTTTCCCTAATCGGGGTTTCAGAGCTGATAGAATTTTCCTTTCTTAGGTCATCGAAAAAGAAGTAAACACTTTATTGAGGCTTGGGTTTCCACTAGTGAGGGGTCTTTGATTTTGACATACGTACTCTGTAGGAATCAATGTTGTTAGTCTAAACTAAAATTAGAGAATGAGATCAGTCGAGTGGTCTCAATCTAATTGATCGTGTCATGTGCAACGTCCATCAATAATGGTTTATTAATGTCCATTGCCTTAGATCCAGTTGATTCAATGAAAGTAGATCTAAAACCAACTTCTCCCCCACTGTCTCCACCCCCTTCCTCCTCCTGACTTTGGAGTCCTAACTCCACCCTAATAATAACTATTAATGTTTCTCTCTAGACCATGTGAATCAAGACAATATTCACATAGGAAAATAGCATCTAGAAAAACATTCCTAGTAGAACAACAACTCCATAAGTCAAAACCTCGGCGGAACAATATAATGTTTCAAAATTTTAAGACCTTTTCGATCTGCTGTTTTGTTCATCATAGATCAACCACCTAATTTTTTTTTTTTTTTGTGGTTGGGGGGAGGGCGGGCTAAGTGAGCAAAGGAGCATATTACTTTTCAAAATACGTACAGAAGTTGGCCAAGGCCAAATTTACAAAAATATGAGGTGATCGCTTAATACTAGATAAGCAATTATTTCAATTAACATCAAAAAGTAATTCCAATAGTGTTGAACACATTAAAAAGTTCAGGTACTGTTAAGTGACCAACTATTGTTGGAGAGGGTTTTCTCGTAGTTATTTATTGTGTTCAATATACTCTCTCATGTGTAGATTAAATAGTTTTTTTTTATATTAAACTTTACATGTGAACATAATTTTACAAATGGATATCGGTGAGTGTTGAACTTAGTACCTCTTCATACTTGGACTTAGGGGGCCGGGCCAAAGCATGTTTTGTGCAGTCCTCATCCGAGAAGGAAAAGAATAAAGTTGAAGGGAAACAGACCAGCAATTGTAGCAATAATTATTTATTTATCAACTCATAAAGAATTGTTTCCTTCAGTTGGCAATCACATTTTTTTAGCAAAGAGGGGAAAAAGATATAAAGCTTCAATCTTTGTGGAGAAAAGACTCGCGATTACATCTGATTTTAGACCCAAGAAGAATAAAGTTGAACAAGGGAGACAGATCAAAAATTGTAGCAATAACTATTAAT
Source organism: Ehretia macrophylla (assembly GCA_037974665.1). Classification (NCBI taxonomy): domain Eukaryota; kingdom Viridiplantae; phylum Streptophyta; class Magnoliopsida; order Boraginales; family Ehretiaceae; genus Ehretia; species Ehretia macrophylla. The sequence goes on along the minus strand of CM075771.1, from coordinate 53,206,445 downwards.
TTATCAACTCATAAAGTTGGCAATCAAAGTGTTTTCAGCAAAAAGGGGAAAAAGATATAAAAGCTTCAATCTTTATGGAGAAAAGAGTGTTGATTACCTCTGATTTTAGACGACCCAACAAGCGTTGTAAGAGATATCTCTCTCTAGAGGAAGAGGATAGAATTAGTGGGTTGCCCGACGACATTCTTGTTCATATACTATCATAGTTGACTCTTAAACTAGATGGAAAGATCTCTGGATGCATACGTCAAGGCTCAATTTTGATGCTGCCGAAGCTTTAGACAAATTAAGAAACAATTATAGCGTACAGCTGAGGGAGATGGAAAGCTGCAAATACGTGGAATGGGTAAACCAAGTTTTGAATGAACTGCATAAAACCACCAAATTAACTGACTTCAAGGTCAGTTTTGATATAAGGAAATGCCATCAGGGATCAATTGTGGTTTTCCTAATCCACTCACTCTAACTTCTTCTTCGCCTTCGCCTTCGCCTTCTTCTGATTATTGTGGTTTGAAGAATGGTTTTAAGTCCCTTAGAGAATTGTGTTTGAAATGTGTCAATGTTAGTGGTGAGGTGCTTGGCTACTTTTTGCATAATTGTCCATTACTTGAACGGCTGATAGTTCATGGTTCAGGTGATCTAGTAACTCTTGAAGTTTCTGGTCCTGCTCTCAAGTTGAAACACTTAGAAATAGTCTAATTGGCATTACATCTTTGACAAGGGTGTGTCCTGTCTTGCTAAAATTTGTGGTTTGATCCTAATCGGAGAAGAAGGGCGTTTAAGGGAGCTATGAGAAGTCCTCTCCAACAACTTAAAGAGTTTGAGCTGTTTGGATATTATGGTCGTATTAGGGAAGTTGAACTTGTAACGTACGTTTTACGGAATGCTAATGCATTGGAGAAAATTACCATTGATCCTCACCAGCATTTTGAGCCTCGTCAACGTCCAACAAGCCAAAAAATTGGAAGGGTGCAAGCTGCAAGACACTGTGCTAAGGAACAGCTTAGAGTAGTACCTCAACATATTGAACTAGTAATCCTTTAAAGATAAGTGGCATTGAGATGTCTTACACATCTGGATCGAGAGGAATGGACGCATTTTCGGAGATGAAGTTAGCATTGAGGAGCAAATCGTGGGGCAGATTCGAGCAGACATCTTTGCAAAGGCACAAGTTGAGAAACGGTTCTGCAACACTAGCATCAATAGATACTTTGCCAATAGAGTTCAATTGACTTGATTGAATTCTCTTTGTTGTCGCACCCTTGAGTTGTTGTCTTTGTTTCATGACGATTGTTCAATCACTTTGGTCGATCAACCAGGCATGGCTTTTGTTTTATTTTTTTCTTTTCAGTTGCATTTGGTCTTGTGAGCCCCCATTTGCAATCGTTCATTTCGTTTAATGAAATTCATTTTTTGGCTTAACCAAAAAAAAAAAAAAAAACTTGGACTTAAGGGCAAATCTGGGAATTCTTCTTTATTGTTTTCTAGAACAGTATTCAAAAATAATTTTTATTTATTGAAAAAAAAAACAAAAAACTTGTTTGCATAAAATTGTTCTCTAAATAAGTTTTAACGTTCTTTTAGGCCACCGGGGGCTTCTAATGTACATATGACCCTGTTTGGACTCTTATACTATGTTAAGTAATCACCTCATCTAAAAGTTCATATTATTATAAAAGAATTTGACGTATTTATTTATTATATTCAACAAGTACCGTCTAGACTAAAATACTTACATCCATGTCCCATGCCCTCAGTTTCAATTGAACCTGTTAAATGTGTTCTTTTTAAACCTTTTAGTTAAACACAATTTGTACAAATAATATGATTGAAAAGTTGTTCCTCGTTTTGCATACTTGTTCCTTTCGCAAGTTTAGTACCCCATTCTATCTTGCGTGTGAAGCAACATTGACAATGTAAGTGGTCCCTATTCTCCATATGTACATTGGTGACAAAAAATAACATGAGATTATATATTATTTGTCTAATCAAAATTTTAATTCTGTGATTTTTGCATGCTCTGCCCGCAAAGATAATCATTATTTTACTATTATTCGAAGTTAAATTGATTGCAAGTGGTTGCCTTGGTTCAAGATACTATGGAAGAGGGGGTTCCTTGATATTAAGATGTCAAGCGGCAGTCGAAGAAGGCCACAAGTGGAAGCAACTGAGACTTTGATCATTCAGTTGAGATCGCTTCACACCTCGCGGTGCTTACTTAGGGAAAATTGCGGTGCTTATTGAACATAAAGAGTTTGTTTATAAAGTTGAATATTTTGAAGGTCACTAAACTATGTTTTCGCTCTTTTTTTGACCATTTTATCATTTTTGTCTTAAAAAGACCATTAGATTATCCTTGAGTTTTGTTTTGACCATTCTGTCCATTTTTCTATTAAAATAAACTGACTAGAGGCAAAATCGTAAAAACAGTTACAAAAATTATATTTTTATCACCGAATAAATTAAACTTATTTATAATTTTCTACTACCCCAATTTCTTAAAGGCTCACAAAATATAACATTGCTGAGACATGAACTTAGTCAATAACGAAAAATGAGAGTTCATCACCACCACTCCAATAGCCTACAATGAAAATTTTGGATCTAAGTTCATGTTAAAGACATATATCAATCACGCTACTTATCCAAAGAAAAAAAAAATTATTTGCAGCCTGGACCATGACCATTTCTTTACTGTAGTTTGAAAGCAATCATGCATATTAGTAAATACAAGTTAAAAACACGAGAACCGGTTTATACGAGCATTTCAGTGACTAAAATTCAACCACAATTCCACTGGCCATTTGGTCTAGTGGTATTGTTCTCACTTTAAAAGTGAGACATTTCGAGATTTATTCTCATATATAATATCCGATGTGTTTTTTTCTGGAGAACTTAGTGAAAGATGTGAAGTATAGATTAGGCCCATCAATTGTGTGGTTAGCAAGCCAAGGTTGAAGAAGGATGTGGTTATATCTGAATTGACCAAGATCATAAATCCCACGCATTCCTCTCGTTTGCTATGTTGTTGAATATGGACAGATGCATTAAGAGATGACTGGGGTTGCAGCCCCACTCACCCAAAATAGGGACGTGATTGGATTTTTGATCGGTGTCTTCTTCTTGACTTCGCGGTGTATTTTTGAGATATTTTTAATTTAAAAAATAAATTTAATATTCACTAAAATAATTATTGGTATATTTGTAGTGTGTTACATAAGGTGCTTTTAACCTTCTTTGAACAAAAAATGTGAACCCCCTATTGAAGGTGATCATGAAGGTGTTAATTCTAAAGTGTGACTTTGTGCAGCTCTTCCAAATTCATTGCTTCTTCAATTACATTAATAAAAGTTAAACATGGGTTATACGTGAAGAGGTGTTGAAAAATTTAACTGTCCCACATGAAAAAATCAGGACATTCATCAAAACCAGTATATAAGATCTTGAGCAACTCCACCTACATTATGCACCATTAGAATAGAGCTTCATCAGACGGTTCACTACATTCTCCGATGATGTTTATCCTTTCAGATATGATCTTCCCTTGCCTTGTTGATCTTTGGTTCTAACGCGACCCTCTAACTATGTCATTTGGCTCGCTAGTTGCGCACCATTTGCCATCTCCTCGGCCTCTGCAAAGGTGATTTTAAGATGGGAAAATTCTTGAGTCTCATATTGTTATTGAACCTGCACGTGTATATCCCACTATGAAATATTAATATCAACTCAAACTAACCAAATTATTTCCCTTTAAGATGGACCATTGTTTGGGGTTTGACACTCTGTTGGGCGCTTGCTGGTTGTCAGTTCTGATGACCTTCTCAAGACTGACAAGATTACATTTGCCGTTTGGGCGACGGTGTTTTCCGGTCTATCGTTGGTGGACGGTGGTTTACCATTCTGGTTTTGAATTTGGGCCTTGTTATGCTCCTGGCATAGTGATCCAACTTTGATCCATGTTTACTGGGCCTAGTGATGGACTGGGCCTCAGAATGTGTTTTTCTTCCTTTGTGCCCATGTTCTGGGCTCATAAGATGTAACTGTCCTTATGTTAATATAATCTTTCTTTGAGCCGAAAAGGGAAGGGAGAGATAATAGAGCTTCACTTAGAGAAGCATTGCAAGCTTTCACCAAAACAAATATAAAAGACAATTCAACTCCATTTTTCATAGATACATAACCATGATAACCAATATTCATAAAGGAAAACAGCATTTTAATAGCACAACAACTCCATCAGTCGAAGCCTCTACGGAGACGAAATTCAAGAGGCTCGTCACCCCGAAAGACGCTCCAAGGTTATCAGATCAGGAGCTTCTCAATGGCATCCTGCAAAAGATGTAAAAACATCGGCATGAAAAGAAAATCCAATGATGAGGAGTTTCAAAGTATGTAATGCTCTAAAAGAGACTTTGTCAACAGCAAGTTTACCTTGAGTTGTTGAATTTGAGGTTTTAATTGGCTTCCTTCATTTGTTGTCACAGAACAAGCAATGACAGGTCTTGTGACACCGCATGCTCGGCCAAGTGCTTGCTTTGATGGGACAAACACATAAGGCACGTTCTGCATATAAAATATAAAATCAGTTATCACGTAACCATAATGATTTTGTGTGAAGAAATTCAGCATCTCCTTTCATGGAAGTCAAATAAAACGTGAGAACCCTATTATTGCTATTTCAGTTTTGATAGATAAATTATCTCCTTTTCTCTTCCTTCTCATAAAATTGAGATATCATCCCTCAATGAAATACATTTTGTACAGAGCAATAAGATCAGATTCTAGCTTTTCAAAATGAAAAGCATGCGAAACCAATCAAAGATTTCGTATAAGTAGAGCAAACAGTTGGGTAGCACAGCAGCACTTCTCAAAGAAAGTATGTGAAATAAATGAACACACCATCTATAATTTCATAAGAGCAATGAAATATGGTAAAGATTTTGGACAAGAAAAACAAAACATTTTTTCCTTGATAAAAATTGAAGGAAAGGCTCGGGACAACGAAAAATGAAAAACAAAGATAGAACCAATAATTAGTGGACAATTAATTGGGTTCAAGTCTGGGATATAAACTAAACTTAATACCTGAATTCAACCTGATGAAGATAAGGAAGAAAAATGGGGGATTCCTATTTAATTTAACTATTTATTTTATCTTCTTTTTAGGTTGATAGGAGAGAAGGAGGCCACAGAGGTAAAATGTGTCATCAATTAAAATGAGGGGACTGAGAAAGGGAACAGTTTTACATGATGTCGGTCCTAATTATGTTGGTAACACACAATGGCAAGGAATAACATGAAATCACTTTAGTCTGGTACAGGTATTCCTAAGGCCAACAGAACAATCAAATAACATATGATGCTATCTAAGAACCAGAGCTTGCATGCACAATAGGTTAAAATCTCAGGTGAGAGACTTTAAAGAGACGAGTGACCAGTATGCAGAGTAAGAGCCATTCACATTCTTCTGAAATCCAAACTAGCACATTAGATTATCAGTTGAACTTCGTTAAATTATCTAAAGACCGTGATGCTTTCCAATATCGAGATCCAAAATCTAAATCTCATGAAATTAAAGAGATCCAACTAAGACAACGCCCTGCAGACAAATGAATAGCACTGCACGTAGAATCGCATTTGTAAAGCCAACTTTACACTCCATATCATTGAAAGCTAGAAAGACATAATCAGAGAAATGGAAGTCAAAACAAAATGCACAGAACTTGTCTCACAACTTACACGCAGCAATCCAATTCAAACTATTCAAATAAAAATCCTGACACGGCATGAATATCGAGAATAACAATCACATATGTATTTCAACGCAGTAATATCTGATAGAAATTCAGCACTTCAATTACTATTAATCACATTGTATGCAAAAATAAATCTTTCTACATGGCAAACACGCACATATATATATATATATATATATATATAAATCAATAAATCACCTTATCTTCAGCCAGAAGGGGAAGATGAAGAAGGATCTCAAGCGGCTCAGTGTCAGCAGCCATCACCACAAACTCTGATATACCCCTATTAAGCGTCTTCGTTGCTGAATAAAAAATAAATAAATCCAAAAGCCCAAAAACAAATTAAACCAAAGTATACGGACCAAATAGCAAAATAAAATGAAAACAAAAAAATAAGAATTAAAAATTAAACAAACAAACAAACAAAAAAAAAAACCTTCATTAGCGCCCTTTTTGAGTTGCTTGTAATTGGCGGCTTGTTGAACAAGGTCAAGTATGGTGATGGTCAACTGAGCATCGGCCAATGGGTATGCTTTTGGGTTCACTGCTTCGCCTGTCTGCAAAAAATGTCAAAAACGACGTCGTTAGATGAACATACTACTCTCTATGTTACTATTATTATTAAATGAATATCATTATTATTAAGAGGAAAAAAAAAAAAAAAGAGTACCATTTTTTTGTGGGAGGTGGTGAAGGAAGGGAGAGGAGAGGCTAGGGTTTTTGCTTTCAGAAGAGGAGTTGAGGGTTTAAGACCGAAGTGTCCCGAAGGGTTCTTAATAGAGGAAACATTTGCATTATACGACGTCGTAATAAAGTCATCTTATTTTTGTTTTTGTTTTTGTTTTTGGCATATCCAATTGTTTATACCTTTTGCGATAGTAAAACACTAAATAGGGATTATATTTTGTTTTAGTCTGAAAATTGATTTATTCTCAATTTTGAAATTAAATAAAACTCACATAATTAGCACGACAAAATCATCGGAAAAGATTTGCCAAAATTACTTATTTATGTTAGATATGAGTAATTTACAGCTTTCTTTATCTGATAGAAATATACGTGAAGCTGTTACTTTATATGTAAAAATGAAATGGTATAATTATATGCCTTATTCAGAAATTATGAGTCTATGTTATAGAATTTATTACAAGGTTCTTCATACTTTGAACTCTAACTACAAATTGCAAGATGAAACTAGTAGTACAGTTTTAATTGAAACTAATTTGTCTAGATCCCAGATTACTACTCGTAAAATGATAAAATGGAAAGAAATAGACTTTCCTGAAAATTGAAAACTTGAAAAGGTGACTCCTAGTCAACCTAAAACTCAATCTGATTTATCTGAAGTTGTTCAGACTTCTGAAGGTGATATCATCTTAAGATTTAAACAAGAACCTACAATTACTAGGTCTTTTTAATCGAATCATTCTTATATTTCCCATATTGTTGAGTTTCCTCAATCTTTAAGGGCGACTACAAAAATGTTCAAGAATAGTAGCACACATTGTGTAAACAGCATTAGATACTACAACACCATTTTTCATTTTGGTGGCTTGAGCAATTTCTTGTCTTTGTTTTTCTCCGCGATAGGGATCAATTTCCATATCCATGGAAGACCAAATTCCATAAAGAAAAATAAAGAGTTTGATCCTTCAATATAAAGATCAGGATCATTTCCACTATGGGGACAAATTGCCAACCATTCAGTAAAAAGGCCTTTATAAGGATCAGGGAGAATTTTGACCGGGGGTCCAAAACTTTTCCACCATTGGTGAATCCATGCAAAAACCTGCGGTTTTGAAATATTTTGGGATTGAATTTAATAAACTAATAGTGTTTATGCTGAGGGTTTTCATATAAGAAAACTTTGGAAAATGCTTCCACATAATCCTAATAATTGAAATGATAAGTACTTTTATCAAGAATAAATTGTCTTTCATTTAAGGTACTGATTCCCCATTCATTTGGAGAAATGTTTTTCTTAATATAGATTTTACTATAAGTATAAATCGGAAGAGTATTATTCTTCTTGAAATGTTCAATATCACATGAATTTGTGACTTGCAAAATTGATTCAAAATATACCATGGATTTGTAATAAAGTACATGAAACATATAATTAGTCAAATATCGTTTCATAAGGTACCAAGGATCATTGATCCACTGCTTATCAGCATTTTCAAAAGATAAAATTATTTCATCATGATGGGACATTTCAAAGGAGTCATCAGACTCTTCATGTTCAACTGCATGGGCATAAGATGATGATTGAGCAGTATTACTTCTTTCTTCAATAACCTTTTTGATTTTTTTTCAAAATCAAGGTGTGATGGATCAATAGTGATCCCACCAAGATTGACCAATTTTTTCCCAGCAATGACCTTATTAGGATCAAAGCTACGTCCTCTGTCTCTTCCCCTGTTAGGGTTAGAGGATCCTCCCCTAGCAGGGATCATCCTGCAAAAATTCACGAGTTAAAAAATCAGGAAGAGAATTTTTATTTCCTTTGATATAATCAATTTTGAAATCGAAAGGGGCAAGATTAGCTTGCCATCTAGCAAACATTTGCTTAGAAACATCATGTTTAAAATCTTTATCAAACATATATTTTGATACTTGACAATCCGTTCTAATCAAAAATTTATGACAATATAAATCATCTTGAAATTTTAAAACACATTTAATAATCGAAAGAATCTCTTTCGCAATAGTTGCATATTTTTGTTGACTATTATTCCATTTTCCTGAATGAAAGCGAACAAGATATTCTTGTTTTGTCTGAGGACGGATCCGTTTTAAAATTCCTCCAAATCCTATATCTGAAGCATAAGTTTCTACAATTTTTTTCCAAGTGAGATTTGCAAGCATTAAACAAGGCAAATTTTTTACCCTGGTTTTAATTAATTTAACCTTTTCAGTATGGACATCTAACCATGGTCCTGGTTTCTTTTTAAGTCTATCATAGAAGATAAAAACAGAATACTAAATTGTCTGCTTCCAACCATGTTTACTCTAAGTAACCTCAAAGAGGCTCCATGGCTCTGATACCACAAGGAGGCCCAGGCATGGGGATACAGTGTTAATGGATTTTCAGACTGAGTACTCTCGCCAATCGGTCAACCTTTTAGAAAGTGGATTTCTTCAAATTTTGATACTAGCCACTGGCAAAATATTAAAAATTAGTATTATGATTTTATGAGAGAAAAACAACAAATTTATAAATTTGTTCCTTGGTTTATAGACCATTATGTTTCTTTAGCTATAAATACAATTGAAAGGGAATGGACTGATGTCCAAGGTCAAAAGGAAAAATTTGTTTTCCCTCCTACTAAACCATTAATTATTAGAAAAGACGATTTGCAGATAGAATCGAAAGGTTTTCTTAAGTTATTTGAAGATGGTAATGCCACAGTTATGATAAAGCAAATTAATGCTTTAGCCGTGCAAGGAAATTATACTAACTGTACTTTACAAATTGTAGGAGAACAGTTATTAATTTTAAATAAAAAAATTGATCAAATTCTTGATAAAGTTAAGGCACAGTATGAATTGCAGACTCCTCATCCACAGATTTCTCATTTAAAGGGAAAAACTATTGAAGGAGAATCTTCTCGCGCTCAAATTGTAAAAATAGGTTTTCAACCTACTCCTAAAATGGAAGGATTTAAGCTAGCTCCTGAGTCAAAAATTGACAACTTGATTAATAAAAATTTAGTTCATTTACATATTGGATTATTGTCCAATCTAGGATCTGATAGATCTACACAGATTAATTCTGATAGTTCTCAGTCAGAAGATGAACTAATTTATCAAGATATTGAATCAATAATGAATATTTCAGAGGAAGTAAATAAAATTGAAAAAGGATATTCTAGTAAATTTGCTACTAACCTAAGAATAATAGGTATTATTATCCACGCCCTACTCCTCAAGATATCTTATATGAGGAAGATACTACTAATTTTAGTAAAAATGCTAGTTTTGATCATCGTACCATCTATGAATGGAATATTGATGGAATGACTGACAAACAAATTAAAAGAGTTGTTGAACGCATGCTCATGTATGCTCAAATTTGTAAACAAGTTGGTAATCAAGAACCAGTAATATGTGATGCTATATTATCTGGATTTTCTGGTCAATTAAAAGGCTGGTTTGATAATTGTGTTACAATAGAAATGAGACAAGAAATTGCTCAAGCCACCAGAATGGAAAATGGTGTTGTAGTATCTAATGCTGTCTACACAATGTGTGCTATTCTTGAACATTTTTATAGTCAATTTACTACTAGTTACAATAGAACTAGGACATTATTACGTAATTTACGTTTTCCTAGTCTTATATCTTTTAGATAGTATAAAGATGTCTTTCTCACTAGAGTCTTCGAACTACCCGAAGCCAATGATAATCAATGGAAAACACAATTTGTTGATGGCTTACCTGCATCATTTGCAGAAAAAATAAGGAAAGTATTAATTAAAGATACAAACAATAATATTGTTTACAATATGTACACTTATGGTGAGTTAATAGGTGTATGTGTCAAAGAAGGATTAGATCTTTGCAATCAGATAAAATTAAATTATCAAATCAAGAAACAATGTCTAACTGATAGACAGACTTTAGATCAATTCTGTGAACAATTTGCTATGGAAATTCCATCTACTAGTAGACTTAATAAGTCTAGAAGGCCTAAAAAGCCTAAGGAATATTATACTTCTCCTAAATATAAGCATAAAGCTAAAAGGAGGAGATAGAGAAAACAGAAAAAGGGTTATACTCCTAAAGCTAAGCCTATCCCCACATGTTATAGATGTGGTAAGAAAGGTCATTATGCTAATAGGTGTCGGCAATTCCGAAAAAAGATCAACGCTTTGAATCTTGATGATCGCCTTAAAGAACAATTGGCAAAATTATTTGTTGATATAGATAATTTGTCTAGTTCTAGTTCAGATAGCTCGGAAATAGAAGAATCTTCTTTTGATGAAGTTAATAATGCTTCTTCTAAGGAGGAATCTCCTCTATGTGCTTGCAAAGTCAATAATCTTGATGATCATTATTATAAGATATTATCTCAATTTGATGATTTAAGAGTCAATATGATTACTGCTGATAAGTGGTTAGATGTTTTGAAATTAATAGAAGATATCAAAGATGATTCTTTAAAATCAAAGATTTTGGAACATTATTCCAAAGAAAATTCTATTGAAAAACCTATTGATAAGGTTTTCAGTTCAAAACAGGGTTATAATATTAAAGATGTTATTAGTCAATTAAGTGATAAAAAGGGAAAAAATACTCCTATCACTCATCATGAATTAAAACAGGAAGTTAATAAACTTCAAAGTCAGATTAATGATCTTAGACAAGAAAATCAATTAATTAAAAAACAAATTGATATGTTTGTACATCAGGAACCTAGTTCTTCTAATACTTTACCAGATGCTATAGTAGATTTAAATATTCTTAATATATTGAAGGTTATTACTGCACAAAAATGGTTGGTTAGAATTAATTTACTTATTCAACCAAATCACATGATTAAAAATATGATTGCCTTAATTGATTCTGGTGCTGATCTTAATTGTATCCAAGAAGGATTAATTCCGACTCAATACTTTGAGAAAACTGCTCATTCAATTTCTTCTGCATCAGGAGAAAAATTAAGAGTTAAATATAAATTACCTTAAGCATTCATAGGTTATGAAAAAGTTTGCATATCTACTAGTTTTATTTTAATTGAAAACATGACGTGTCCTATAATTCTAGGAACTCCTTTTATAAATGAGATTATGCCAATATTAGGTATAGATAATTATGGAATAACAGGAACTTATAATAAAGAACCTGTGATATTTCGTTTTATTACTGAACCTAGAGAAAAAAATTTAGGTCAGATAGCTAATCTAATGAAAGCTAAGGAATCACATTTGAATTTCTTAAAATACGAGATGAATATCAATAATATTGATAATCTGTTGAAAAATCCTAAATTGCAGGATAAAATTAAACACCTTAATCATGAGTTCTCTTTACATATTTGTAATGATCACCCTAATGCTTTTTGGGATAGAAAGAAGCATATTGTTTCGTTACCTTATGAAAATAATTTTAAGGAAAAGATGATTCCTACTAAGGCTAGGCCTTGTCAAATGAATTAGGAATATCTTGATTTATGCAAAAAAGAAATAGCTAGTCTTATAGATAAGCGTCTTATCAGAAAGTCATACTCCCCGTGGAGTTGTACCGCTTTTTATGTCAATAAACATGCAGAACAAGAAAGAGGTAATCCTAGACTTGTTATCAATTATAAACCGCTTAATCAAGTGTTAAAATGGATTAGGTATCCTATTCCTAATAAAAAAGATCTTTTGGATCGATTGCATAATGCATTAATATTTTCAAAATTTGATCTTAAATATGGATAATGGCAGATACAAATTAATGAAAAAGACAGATATAAAACTATTTTTGCTATCCTGATTGGACATTATGAATGGAATGTTATGCCATTTGGATTAAAAAATGCTCCTTCTGAATTTAAAAATATCATGAATGATATTTTTATCCCTTATAGTGATTTTATAATTGTTTATATTGATGATATCTTAGTTTCAACAACATTTCAAGCATCTTGAAATATTTAAGAAAATTGGTATACAAAATGGTCTTGTAATTTCAAAACCAAAAATGATATTATTCCAAACTAAAGTTAGATTTCTTGGTCATAATATTGAAAAAGGAAAGATTATTCCTATTAATAGAAGTATTGAATTTGCGTCTAAATTTCCTGATCAAATAACTGATCAAACTCAGTTACAAAGATTCCTTGGCAGTTTAAATTATATTTTGCCATATTATAAAAATCTTGTTACAGATACAGCTATCTTATATGATAGACTTAAAAAGAAACCAGGACCATGGACAGATGTCCATACTGAAAAGGTTAAATTAATTAAAACCAAGGTACAAAATTTGCCTTGTTTAATACTTGCAAATCCCACTTGGGTAAAAAATTGTGGAAACTGATGCTTCAGATATAGGATTTGGAGGAATTTTAAAACAGATCCATCATCAGACAAAACAAGAATATCTTGTTCGTTTTCATTCAGGAAAATGGAATAATAGTCAACAAAAATATGCGACTATTGCGAAAGAGATTCCTTCGATTGTTAAATGTGTTTTAAAATTTCAAGATGATTTATATTGTCAGAAATTTTTGATCAGAACAGATTGTCAAGCAGCAAAATATATGTTTGATAAAGATTTTAAACATGATGTTTTTAAGCAAATGTTTGATAGATGGCAAGCTAATCTTTCCCCTTTCGATTTCAAAATTGATTATATCAAAAGAAATAAAAATTTCTTCCTGATTTCTTAACTCGTGAATTTTTGCAGGATGATCCCCGCTAAAGGAGGATCCTCTAACCCTAATAGGGGAAGAGGCAGAGGACGTAGCTTTGATCCTAATACGGTAATTGCAGGGAAAAAATTGGTCAATCTTGGTGGGATCACTATTGATCCATCATACCCTGATTTTGTAAAAATCAAAAAGGTTATTGAAGAAAACAGTAATACTGCTCAATCGTCATCTTATGCTCATGCAGTTGAACATGAAGAGTCTGATGACTCCTTTGAAATGTCCCATCATGATGATATAATTTTACCTCTTGAAAATGCTGATAAGCAGTGGATCAATGATCCTTGGTACCTTATGCAACGATATTTGACTAATTATATGTTTCCTGTACTTTATTACAAGCCCAAGGTATATTTTGAATCAATTTTGCAAGTCACAAATTCATGTGATATTGAATATTTCAAGAAGAATAATACTCTTCTGATTTATACTTATAGTAAAATCTATATTAAGAAAATTATTTCTCCAAATGAATGGGGGAATCAGTACCTTAAATGAAAGGCAATTTATTCTTGATAAAAATACTTATTATTTCAATTATTGGGATTATGTAGAAGCATTTTCCAAAGTTTTCTTATATGAAAACCCTCAGCATAAACACTCTTGGTTTATTAAATTCAATCCCAAAATATTTCAAAACCGCAAGTTTCCTGCATGAATTCACCAATGGTGGAAAAGTTTTGGACCCCCGTTCAAAATTCTCCCCGATCCTTATAAAGGATTTTTTACTGAATGGTTGGCAATTTGTCCCCATATTGGAAATGATCCTGATCTTTATATTGAAGGATCAAGCTCTTTATTTTTCTTTATGGAATTTGGTCTCCCATGGATATGGAAATGGATCCCTATCACGAAGAAAAACAAAGAAAAAATATTTTGTTTAAAAAGAAAATTTCTTTGAATATTTTGCCAAAAACTCTTGAAAATTGATCCAAAGACGAAGAAGCCTTTTGGTCAATCAACAATTAATGAAATCTCTCAGACGATAGCAATCTATCAAGAACAAGTGGAAGTAAATAAAAAGAAGAGTCAAGAAAAGGAATCTCCTTTTTGCCATATCTTGCGTAAAATCCAATTGAGAAAACAAATTAGCAGTCATGAAGATGTGATGGCCTCATATCTTGATGAAGTCAAGGAAGATTTCCTTAGACATTTTAAAAGTGCAGTTGATACTGACTCGACATCAGAAGACACCTCGATGAGGTCCTCCAATGCCTATTGAGTTTTAGCAGGTGAATCACAAGATCCCAATGATGATATCCCATCCTCTCAAGATGTGCTGGCAGAAGATTTGTTTGACAGCTTGAAGGATGAATTAATCAAAAAAGCAAAAGAAAAAGGAAAAGCAAAAGTTGTCTGAAGACATCAATTATGCCTTTGGACAATTATGCAAAAAGAAAAGCCGAACTTTGCGAAAAAGCAAATTTTGCTTTATTAAAGCTGTCTGCTACCGACAGTCGGTGGAATGCCACTGCTGTTGCTTTTAGGATAATTCCTATTTACTTTTTATAAAGTTTTTGTCTTATAGACACATTTTGTATAGGGACCCCGAATTTCAAAGTTTTCAAATCCGGTCTGAGTTGTTTTTAATCTTGCTTTGAGTTCAACCCAGTTGTATAAATTCAGGGCTTTAGGACTTTTTTAGGCAGAGCTCTAGAGAGAGCAACTTAAGACTTCCCTTTCATATTTTGTAAACATTTGTATATTTTTACTCAATCAAAGAAAACTTATTTCTTCAAGTATACTCTCTTTAATTTTACATTATTGTTTACTTTATTTCTTTCTTCATTGCCACCTAATATGGCAGGCTAATTGCTAAACTGTCTGTAACCACCATGGATCTCTAGACATGTCATTCTATATTATGAGGTAGACACAGTTGTGGGTAGAACATTGATGTTGTGGTAAGATGATGCCTAAGGCTATCACTTTGTCGCCATAGTCGCACCTTGGCCCTTTGTCATGTTTTGTGTGGGTTGTTTTGTGTTGACTCGGTTGACCGATTAGCCAGAGTACTTAGTCTGGAAATCTATTAACACTGTATCCCCATGCCTGGGCCTCCTTGTGGTATCAGAGCCATGGAGCCTCTTTGAGGTTACTTAGAGTAAACATGGTTGGAAGCAGACAATTTAGTATTCTGTTTTTATGCTTTTTACATTTAGAAAGAAAAATAATATAAAAAATGCAAAGAAGGAAGAATATGATCTTCCCAAACAACTTGATTTGTTAAATAAATGGACTATTCCTCATGTTCAACCTAATACTATTTATCAATATGGTGTATTTGAGAATTTGGGTCGTAAGCATGTCGTTAAGACTGTTGAACAATCAATCCCTATGGAAGATGATGAGTTAACAATTAAATTATTATCTAATGATGATATATTGCGTCATGATTCTACGCATAATTATTTGCATATAGGACTTATTCAAATTGATTTTAAGCCTCTTACATTAGGAGGATTAAATGAAAGTTTTATTGCAGTTCTTAGAGATGCTAGGAACTTAGATTGAAGACAATCTTTGATGGGAATAACCCAGTCCAATCTAGCTTATGGACCAGTTTATTTTAATGTTCGTCCCAGCTTTTTTTATCTGATAGAAATATACGTGAAGTTGTTACTTTATATGTAAAAACCAAAGGGTATAATTATATGCCTCATTCAGAAACTATGAGTATATGTTATAGAATTTATTACAAGGTTCTTCAGACTTTGAACCCTAACTGCAGATTGCAAGATGAAACTGGTAGTACAGTTTTGATTGAGACTAATTTGTCTAGATCCTAGATTACTACTTGTAGAATGATTAAATGGGAAACAATAGACTTTCCTAAAAATTGGAAACTTGAAAAGGTGACTCCTAGTCAACCTAAAACTCAATCTAATTTATCTGAAGTTGTTCAGACTTCTGAAGGTGATGTCTTCTTAAGATTTAAAAAAGAACCTACAATTACTAGGTCTTTTTTTTCTTTTTCATCAAATCATTCTTATATTTCCCATATTGTTGAGTTTCCTCAATCTTTAAGGGCTTCTACTTCTTATATTCGAGAAGATCTTAATAAAGATATAGACAACTATAAACCTCCGTCAGAAGAAGGTGAAATTATACAACCTAAAAAAATTGATAGAATAACGATTTCTAAAAATCAAATTCCTCATGGAATTGTTAGGGAGGAAATTACCCAATCTGAAATGAGTTTTCATATATGACAACGACCAGACTCACTTTCAGCTCAGGCAGTTGGGAAAGAACTTATGTTAATAATGAATTTTTAAATGCTCACTCGCAACCTTTTAGAAAGTGGATTTCTTCAAATTTTGATACTAGCCACTGGCAAAGTATTACAAATCAGTATTAAGATTTTATGAGAGAAAAACAACAAATTTATAAATTTGTTCATTGGTTTATAGACCATTATGTTTCTTTAGCTATAAATACAATTGAAAGGGAATGGACTGATGTCCAAGGTCAAAAGGAAAAATCCATTTTCCCTCCTACTAAACCATTAATTATTGGAAAAGACGATTTGCAGATAGAATCGAAAGCTTTTCTTAAGTTATTTGAAGATGGTAATGCCACAGTTATGATAAAGCAGATTAATGTTTTAGCCAAGCAAGGAAATTATACTAACTGTACTTTACAAATTGTAGGAGAACAACTATTAATTTTAAATAAAAAAATTGATCAAATTCTTGATAAAGTTAAGGCACAGTCTGAATTGCAGACTCCTCATCCACAGATTTCTCATTTAAAGGGAAAAACTATTGAAGGAGAATATTCTCCATTCTATCTGCAAATCGTCTTTTCCAATAATTAATGGTTTAGTATGAGGGAAAATTTATTTTTCCTTTTGACCTTGGACATTAGTCCATTCCCTTTCAATTGTATTTATAGCTAAAGAAACATAGTGGTCTATAAACCAAGGAACAAATTTATAAATTTGTTGTTTTTCTCTCATAAAATCATAATACTAATTTTTAATACTTTGCCAATGGCTAGTATCAAAATTTGAAGAAATCCACTTTCTAAAAGGTATCATGAATGATATTTTTATCCCTTATAGTGATTTTATAATTGTTTATATTGATGATATCTTAGTTTTTTCTAAAGATATTCAACAACATTTCAAGCATCTTGAAATATTTAAGAAAATTGTTATGCAAAATGGTGTTGTTATTTCAAAACCAAAAATGATGTTATTCCAAACTAAAGTTAGATTTTTTTGGTCATAATATTGAAAAAGGAAAGATTATTCCTATTAATAGAAATATTGAATTTGCGTCTAAATTTCCTGATCAAATAACTGATAAAACTCAGTTACAAGGAGGCCCAGGCATGGGGATACAGTGTTAATGGATTTCCAGACTGAGTACTCTGGCTAATCGGTCAACCGAGTCAACACAAAACAGCCCACACAAAACATGACAAAGGGCTAAGGTGCGACTATGGCGACAAAGTGACAGCTTTGAGCATCGTCTTACCACAACATCAATGTTCTACCTACAACTGTGTCTACCTCGTAATATAGAATGACATGTCTAGAGATCCATAGTGGTTACAAACAGTTTAGCAATTAGCCTGCCATATTAGGCGGCAATGAAGAAAGAAATAAAGTAAACAAGAATGTAAAATTAAAGAGAATATATCTGAAGAAATAAGTTTTCTTTGATTGAGTAAAAATATACAAATGTTTACAAAATATGAAAGGGAAGTCGTAAGCTGCTCTCTCTAGAGCTCTGCCTAAAAAAGTCCTAAAGCCCTGAATTTATACAACTGGGCGGAACTCAAAGCAAGATTAAAAACAACTCAGACCGGATTTGAAAACTTTGAAATCCGGGGTTCCTATACGAAACGTGTCTATAAGACAAAAACTTTATAAAAAGTAAATAGGAATTATCCTAAAAGCAACAATAGTGGCATTCCACCGACTGTCGGTAGCAGACAGCTTTAATAAAGCAAAATTTGTTTTTCCGCAAAGTTCGGCTTTTCTTTTTGCATAATTGTCCAAAGGCATAATTGATGTCTTCAGACAGCTTTTGTTTTTCCTTTTTCTTTTGCTTTTTTGATTAATTCATCTTTCAAGCTGTCGAACAAATCTTTTGCCAGCACATCTTGAAAGGATGGGATATCTTCATTGGGATCTTGTGATTCACCTGCTAAAACTCCATAGGCATTGGAGGACCTCATCGAGGTGTCTTCTGATGTAAAGTCAGTATCAACTGCACTTTTAAAATGTCTAAGAAAATCTTCCTTGACTTCATCAAGATATGAGGCCATTACCTCTTCATGACTGCTAATTTGTTTTCTCATTTGGATTTTACGCAAGATATAGGAAAAAGGAGATTCATTTTCTTGAGTCTTCTTTTTATTTTCTTCCATCTGTTCTTGATAGATTGCTATCGTCTGAGAGATTTCATTAATTGTTAATTGACCATAAGGTTTCTTTGTCTCTGGATCAATTTTCAAGAGTTTTTGCCAAAATTTTGAAATAAATTTTCTTTTTAAACAAAACATTTTTTCTTTGTTTTTCTCCGCGATAGGGATCCATTTCCATATCCATGGGAGACCAAATTCCATAAAGAAAAATAAAGAGCTTGATCCTTCAATATAAAGACCAGGATCACTTCCAATATGGGGACAAATTGTCAACCATTCAGTAAAAAGTCCTTTATAAGGATCAGGGAGAATTTTGACTGGGGGTCCAAAACTTTTCCACCTTTGGTGAATCCATGCAGGAAACCTGCGGTTTTGAAATATTTCGGGATTGAATTTAATAAACCCAGAGTGTTTATGCTGAGGGTTTTCATATAAGAAAGCTTTGGAAAATGCTTCCACATAATCCCAATAATTGAAATGATAAGTATTTTTATCAAGAATAAATTGCATTTCATTTAAGGTACTGATTCCCCATTCATTTGGAGAAATAATTTTCTTAATATAAATTTTACTATAAGTATAAATCGGAAGAGTATTATTCTTCTTGAAATGTTCAATATCACATGAATTTGTGACTTGCAAAATTGATTCAAAATATACCCTGGACTTGTAATAAAGTACAGGAAATATATAATTAGTCAAATATCGTTCCATAAGGTACCAAGGATCATTGATCCACTGTTTATTAGTATTTTCAAGAGGTAAAATTATTTCATCATGATGGGACATTTCAAAGGAGTGATCAGAACTCTCCATGTTCAACTACATGAGCATAAGATGATGATTGAGCAGTATTACTGCTTTCTTCAATAACCTTTTTGATTTTTTCAAAATCAGGGTGTGATGGATCAATAGTGATCCCACCAAGATTGACCAATTTTTTCCCTGCAATGACCCTATTAGGATCAAAGCTACATCCTCTGTCTCTTCCCCTATTAGGGTTAGAGGATCCTCTCCTAGCGGGGATCATCCTGCAAAAATTCACGAGTTAAGAAATCAGGAAGAGAATTTTTATTTCCTTTGATATAATCAATTTTGAAATCGAAAGGGGCAAGATTAGCTTGCCATCTAGCAAACATTTGCTTAGAAACATCATGTTTAAAATCTTTATCAAACATATATTTTGCTATTTGACAATCCGTTCTGATCAAAAATTTCTTACAATATAAATCATCTTGAAATTTTAAAACACATTTAACAATCGAAAGAATCTCTTTCGCAAAAGTCGCATATTTTTGTTGACTATTATTCCATTTTTCTAAATGAAAACGAACAAGATATTCTTGTTTTGTCTGAGGATGGATCTGTTTTAAAATTCGTCCAAATCCTATATCTGAAGCATCAGTTTCCACAATTTTTTCCCAAGTGGGATTTGCAAGCATTAAACAAGGCAAATTTTTTACCTTGGTTTTAATTAATTTAACCTTTTCAGTATGGACATCTGTTCATGGTCCTGGTTTCTTTTTAAGTCTATCATATAAGATAGTTGTATTTGTAGCAAGATTTTTATAATATGGCAAAATATAATTTAAACTGCCAAGGAATCTTTGTAACTGAGTTTTATCAGTTATTTGATCAGGAAATTTAGACGCAAATTCAATACTTCTATTAATAGGAATAATCTTTCATTTTTCAATATTATGACCAAGAAGTCTAACTTTATTTTGGAATAACATCATTTTTGGTTTTGAAATAACAAGACCATTTTGTGTAACAATTTTCTTAAATATTTCTAGATGCTTGAAATGTTGTTGAAACTAAGATATCATCAATATAAACAATTATAAAATCACTACAAGGGATAAAAATATCATTCATGATATTTTGAAATTCAGAAGGAGCATTTTTTAATCCAAATGGCATAGCATTCTATTCATAATGTCCAATCAGAACAGTAAAAGTAGTTTTATATCTGTCTTTTTCATTAATTTGTATCTGCCAATATCCAGATTTAAGATCAAATTTTGAAAATATTAATGCATTATGCAATCGATCCAATAGATCTTTCTTATTAGGAATAGGATACCTAATCCATTTTAACACTTTATTAAGCGGTTTATAATTGATAACAAGTCTAGGATTACCTCTTTCTTGTTCTACATGTTTATTGACATAAAAAGCGGTACAACTCCACGGGGAGTATGACTTTCTGATAAGACGCTTATCTATAAGACTAGCTATTTCTTTTTTGCATAAATCAAGATATTCTTGATTCATCTGACAAGGCCTAGCCTTAGTAGGAATCATCTTTTCCTTAAAATCATTTTCATAAGGTAACGAAACAATATGCTTCTTTCTATCCCAAAAAGCATTAGGGTGATCATTACAAATATGTAAAGAGAACTCATGATTAAGGTGTTTAATTTTATCCTGTAATTTAGGATTTTTCAACATATTATCAATATTATTGATATTCATCTCGTATTTTAAGAAATTCAAATGTGATTCCTTAGCTTTCATTAGATTAGCTATCTGACCTAAATTTTTTTCTCTAGGTTCAGTAATAAAACGAAATATCACAGGTTCTTTATTATAAGTTCTTATTATTCCATAATTATCTATACCTAATATTGGCATAATCTCATTTATAAAAGGAGTTCCTAGAATTATAGGACACGTCATGTTTTCAATTAAAATAAAACTAGTAGATATGCAAACTTTTTCATAACATATGAATGCTTGAGGTAATTTATATTTAACTCTTAATTTTTCTCCTGATGCAGAAGAAATGGAATGAGCAGTTTTTTCAACGTATTGAGTTGGAATTAATCCTTCTTGGATACAATTAAGATCAGCACCAGAATCAATTAAGGCAATCATATTTTTAATCACGTGATTTGGTTGAATAAGTAAATTAATTCTAACCAACCATTTTTGCGTAGTAATAACCTTCAATATATTAAGAAGATTTAAATCTACCATAGCATCTGGTAAAGTATTAGAAGAACTAGGTTCCTGATGTACAAACATATCAATTTGTTCTTTAATTAATTGATTTTCTTGTCTAAGATCATTAATCTGACTTTGAAGTTTATTAACTTCCTGTTTTAATTCATAATGAGTGATAGGAGTATTTTTTCCCTTTTTATCACTTAATTGACTAATAACATCTTTAATATTATAACCCTGTTTTGAACTGAAAACCTTATCAATGGGTTTTTCAATAGAATTTTCTTTGGAATAATGTTCCAAAATCTTTGATTTTAAATAATCATCTTTGATATCTTCTAATAATTTCAAAACATCTAACCACTTATCAGCAGTAATCATATTGACTCTTAAATCATCAAATTGAGATAATATCTTATAATAATGATCATCAAAATTATTGACTTTGCAAGCACATGGAGGAGATTCCTCCTTAGAAGAAGCATTATTAACTTCATCAAAAGAAGATTCTTCTATTTCCGAGCTATCTGAACTAGAACTAGACAAATTATCTATATCAACAAATAATTTTGCCAATTGTTCTTTAAGGTGATCATCAAGATTCAAAGCATTGATCTCTTTTCGGAATTGCCGACACCTATTAGCATAATGACCTTTCTTACCACATCTATCACATGTGGGGATAGGCTTAGCTTTAGGAGTATAACATTTTTTCTGTTTTCTCTCTCTCCTCTTTTTACCTTTATGCTTATTTTTAGGAGAAGTATAATATTCCTTAGGTTTTTTAGGCCTTCTAGACTTATTAAGTCTACTAGTAGATGAAATTTTCATAACAAATTGTTCACAGAATTGACCTAAAGTCTGTCTATCAGTCAGACCTTGTTTCTTGATTTGATAATTTAATTTTATCTGATTGCAAAAATCTAATCATTCTTTGACACATACACCTATTAACTCACCATAAGTGTACATATTGTAAACAATATTATTGTTTGTATTTTTAATTAATACTTTCCTTATTTTTTCTGCGAATGATGCCGGTAAGCCATCAACAAATTGTGCTTTCCATTGATTATCATTGGTTTCGGGTAGTTCGAAGACTCTAGTGAGAAAGACATCTTTATACCATCTAAAAGATGCAAGAGTAGGACAACGTAAATTACGTAAATAATGTCCTAGTTCTATCGTAACTAGTAGTAAATTGACTACAAAAATGTTCAAGAATAGTAGCACACATTGTGTAGACAGCATTAGATACTACAACACCATTTTCCATTCTGGTGGCTTGAGCAATTTCTTGTCTCATTTCTATTGTAACACAATTATCAAACCAGACTTTTAATTGACCAGAAAATCTAGATAATATAGCATCATATATTACTGGTTCTTGATTACCAACTTGTTTACAAATTTGAGCATACATGAGCATGTGTTCAACAACTCTTCTAATTTGTTTGTCAGTCATTCCATCAATATTCCATTCATAGATGGTACGATGATCAAAACTAGCATTTTTACTAAAATTAGTAGTATCTTCCTCATATAAGATATCTTGAGGAGGAGGGCGTGGATAATAATACCTATTATTCTTAGGTTTACTAGCAAATTTACTAGAATATCCTTTTTTAATTTTATTTACTTCCTCTGAAATATTCATTATTGATTCAATATCTTGAGAAATTAGTTCATCTTCTGACTGAGAACTATCAGAATTAATCTGTGTAGATCTATCAGATCCTAGATCAGACAATAATTCAATATGTAAATGAACTAAATTTTTATTAATCAAGTTGTCAATTTTTGACTCAGGATCTAGCTTAAATCCTTCCATTTTAAGAGCAGGCTGAGAACCTGTTTTTACAATTTGAGCGCGAGAAGATTCTCCTTCAATAGTTTTTCCCTTTAAATGAGAAATCTGCGGATGAGGAATCTGCAATTCAGACTGTGCCTTAACTTTATCAAGAATTTGATCAATATTTTTATTTAAAATTAATAAATGTTCTCCTACAATTTGTAAAGTACAGTTAGTATAATTTCCTTGCTTGGCTAAAACATTAATATGCTTTATCATAACTGTGGTATTACCATCTTCAAATAACTTAAGAAAAGCTTTCGATTCTATCTGCAAATTGTCTTTTCCAATAATTAATGGTTTAGTAGGAGGGAAAATGGATTTTTCCTTTTGACCTTGGACATCAGTCCATTCCCTTTCAATTGTATTTATAGCTAAAGAAACATAATGGTCTATAAACCAAGGAACAAATTTATAAATTTGTTGTTTTTCTCTCATAAAATCATAATACTGATTTTTAATACTTTGTCAGTGGCTAGTATCAAAATTTGAAGAAATCCACTTTCTAAAAGGTTGCCAGTGAGCATTTAACCTAATGCTTTTTGGGATAGAAAGAAGCATATTGTTTTGTTACCTTATGAAAATGATTTTAATGAAAAGATGATTCCTACTAAGGCTAGGCCTTGTCAGATGAATCAGGAATATCTTGATTTATGCAAAAAATAAATAGCTAGTCTTATAGATAAGAGTAATTTTTTTTTCTCCAAATAATCAACATAACCAATTAACATAATCTAAACTAAGTAATAATTCTATGATTGATAGATGTACTAAACCTCGACTGGTAAATAAATCTACCTAGAAAATATAACAAGGCCAGAAAGAGTGAAATTGCTTTATTCTCAAGTTTGAAATTAAATAAAACTCACATAATGAGAATGACGAGATTATCAAAAAAGATTTGTCAAAATTGCTTATTTATGTTCGTTAAGCGTAGTTTTTTAAAAATAATCAACATAACTAATTAATATAATCTAATCCTAGTACTAATTCAACTATATATATAAATATATAGGTATTGTTATGCTGGCATTTGAATTTTCTACTATTATTAGGCTTCTAAATTTGATCAAAATTGAGTCTTGATCCTTTTTAAAAAAAAAATTGGTCTTATTGAGAAAAAAATAAAATGTTAGAGAAAAGAAAGAACAATTGTTGTAAAACATAGTCTCTATGGAAAAAAAAGAGTTGCCATTCCTTCCACCCATAGTGGATGGCCAGTGCCAAGTGGAAAAAGAAATAAAGTCATTATTTTAAATAAGTTATACTCTAAAAAGAAAATTACTTGTATTACCATCATTCATTTTTTTTGTCACCCTAAGCTTACGACATATGTTGGTTCATTGATATGATTTTCCTTTTTTATATATGCTTCTACTTATGATAGTGTACCAATTCAAAATAATTCAAGTACTTGTAGATTCTATTTCTACTTCTTGGTTCAAATTGAACCATCAATTGGGTGAGAATACTAGTATACAAACCATAAAGGATGGGTGGAGGAAAGGAGTAGGTTTGATATGGAATTTCATGAAATGTAAATCTGTAATAGATGTTTGATATTCCTACTTTAAAGTTCTAAGTAATAAATGATATTTTAGGATCTTTTTCAAATCTTTTTGTGTTACATTCACTATATATGCCTTCTTGTGAAGTTCCAAAATACTTTTCTTTCATTTTCTATTTCAAACAATTTCTTTTTGATATACATGTTTTATGTATGTATGGACAAACAAATGCATTGAAACAATCTTTTCTCTTCCTTAGTTTTTCACTTTAGTAAAGCAACACTTTGAAACTCACTAACTTCAATTGTGTCCGTAATTGATAAAGGATTCTCTTAATATATGATCACGAAGGAAACAAAAATTGTTCATTCAAATATTAAAATCCAATTAGTGTACTTTTTATAAGAAACAATTATCTATCTATTCAACATTTATGAAATTAGAGAAAAAAGAAACAAACAAAAGGCTAATAGCTATGACAAATGTTTTTACCTATGTGGTGTAGGATATCAAACAACGTTCATAGTAATTAGAAATTCAAACTTTTAGAACTATGTAAATCACATTTTTTTTAGATATTGGACTTTGTGGAGGCTAACTTTGGAAGCCCTTGGACAATAACTATTAACCAAGTAGAGCTTCCTTAAACTAAGAAGACAATTAGCAGTAAGCAAAATCAGAGAATTGGCAATGTCAAGCAACCAATTGAGTTTTGTTTTTCTTTTTTCATTAAAAAGAGAGTAACATTATAAGGAAAAAGCCCAAACACAAAGCTTTAAGCAAATAACACTTACAAAGAAGTGGACCACACCAGCATAGAAGTAGCTTAATAAGGCTTCTAGAACCCAGGAGCAAAAGTCAGGCCCAAAGGCCCAAAAATTGAGGTTAGTCAATTCGAAAATCAGATTAGCTAAATGGTGAGCCAAAACATAGTCAACCAACTTGAGACCCTATTGATCCAATAAAAAAAAAACTTGAAACCCTGTTCAGTCCCCTTTTCTCTCTCTTTAGAAATTCCCTTTCGTGAAGGAACCCTTTTTGGGTCTTCTTCACCCTTTTTTTTCTCCTGGAAATGAGATGGTTTCTAACCCTTTTGGTGTAGCTAAAACAGCTACACCTTCATCTCTTTCCTTACAAGACTCTCTACACCCTTCTCCTTGATTTGGCCATGACCTCTCCCACCACCTTGTTTCTCTTTATTCCAGATTCAAGTGATGATGATGATTTATCCCTAGTGACAGATCTATTTCTTTCTTTCACAAAGGATGTGTGGTTTCTTGTTTTTGAGAAGAGATATCTTGCTTTCGCGATTAGATCTGCAATGAATAGTTATTCCCTCCTTTGTTGCAGACCAACATCTTTGTCGGCCCGTCTATCTGCTTCTTTGACCACCTTTTGTGGTGGTGTTTTCTTATGAAGGTTTCCCAGTGGCTTTGATTATCAGTCTCATTGGCTTGGGGCCCTGCTCATCATTCGCGGGATTTGTGGGTGTAGAACGTCTCTAGCTTGGGTTATCTCAAGGGCTGGTGCATCCCTTAGTTCGCACTTTTTGACTTGTTGTATGCCAGATTCTTGCCAGATCTTTGGTACTTGTGGGCTTAGATGGTGTCGTCGTTATTGTGGTAGTTCAGACAACATTAAAGGTGGCTCTTCGTTGGCAGATCCGTGCGAAGCTGATCTTTCTCCTCTATTTTATCTATTGAGTTGTCGTGACAACTTGCATACAACAATCGGTCCTCCAATCTGCTACTGACGCAATTGTCCGAGAAGGGACATATTTGTTTTTTCCTTTTCAAATTGGGTTTTAGCCCACTTTTTTTTTTCAATTTGTATTTTCTTGTTGGCCTATGCTATGTTGTTCCTCGGGCTGGGTTAGTTCCCCTATTTGTTTGTAACCTTTTGATTTCAATGAAATTTGTTTCAGACCAAAAAAAAAAAAAACCAACTTGAAACTAAAAAACTACCACATGAAAACAAGATACCGAATTGGTAAAACAGGGTCTAAAATCGCCAATAGATTTCCAAATGAGAAAGCAAAATGGTGGCTTCAAGCGTAAGCCCACCAGAGGTCGACCATTACATAGGGCAATAGTTACCAATAACAACCTTCCTTTTTGGCTACCGGGGAGATGACCAACTTGAAAACCCTAATTGTGTCAAACCACAAACCCCTGCTACAACAATCCCAAAACCTTGGCATAACGCTCACAAATAGTAATCCACTAACCTAAAGGAGAAAAAAAGTGAGGGAAACCAAACTTTATTAGGTCCTACCTCTAATAGAGATGGAATAACCAATGCACCCTAATACCAAAGAAGGTGGATATGACATCTACCTAAGAACCTCTAACAATATCACCAGAAAAGGCATAAAGGGAAGAGGGTGGGAGGAAACAAAGCTTGGCAAAAGCCAACGGCCAAATGAGGAGAACCCTCATAGCTAAGCAATATCATCTGAGAATAGAAATGATGGCAGTGATTGGGAGATGAGGGCAAAAAACTAGTAAAGGGCTAAATCTAATAAAGAAACTATAGAAGCATGTACTGAACTAATAGATGGAGGGGAAAAAGATGTAGATCTAGGTCTAAAAACAAAAAATAAGAAGAAAAAAAAACAATCATGATTAAACTTGAAAACCGACTTGAAAAAGGGTAGCTACCAACAAAAAGGCTGGGGCACAAGGATTAAGTGAAGTTAATAGGAATGTTTACTTTTCTCCAAAAAGCAAGGAAAGAGAAATAAGCCTCTTGATTGAAAGTATTCCATAGGACTTTATTATACTTCAGTTACTTATTCTTCTCGAGGGTTTAAGGAATTATGGAAGAGAAAAAATTGTAGTCTATATTGCTTTGTCTAATAAATATATATGAAGCATATGATTTTCCAACATTCAATTAGGTCTAAAGGATCATTTTGGATGCTAACTACCCAAATTTTTAGAATAGGATTTTGTCTTAATTCATGGTTTATTTCACATTCTAATAGTACATCATAACCATTCATTTAATTTTTAAACTACAAAAAACGAGAGGAAAAATATTTTCTTTAGATGAAATTAGATATTTAATGTAATGATTGTATTATTGTACCCATAAGATAAAATGTTAGTTATTTTCGATGATACGAAAGATGAAATTCATGTGATGTAATACCAAATGTTAGAATAAATCATCACTGAGGAAATGATCCTAATGCCAAATTCCAACACCCATTTGTCTATAACAAAAAAAAAACACTATTAGAAATTAACGGCTAGATAAACTGCAATAAGAGAACATATGATATAAAGAGAAAACTAAAACTTTTATTGATTTCTGAATGATTTACAAAATAATGAAATGCTTCTATTCATAGAGTTTCATAAGCTCCTGATTGCACAAGCGCTGATGCAGTATCAAGTTGAAGCAGGTTGCTAATACAAGCTAGTTGCAAGCTGCTGCAAATCAGAAGCAGGCTACTACAAATCAAAAGCAAACTGCTAATACAAGCTGGTGAATATCCGCATATCAATATTTCATAACACTCTCACTTGGATATGCACTACAAGAATATGCCTTATTAAAACCTTACTAGGAAAATACCTTGTGGGATAAAAATCCTAGTGAAAAAAAAAGAGTACAACATTCTTTGTATATACTTTTGTACCGCCTCTTTAAAAACCTTGTCAGGAAAACCTAGTGGGACAAAACCTATGTGAAGGAAAAAAAAGTGCAGTGTGTATGTCTCCTCTTTTTATGAGCACATCACGAATGATCACGGAGTTGCCATATACCAATCTTCCATACTAGTTTTTCTAATGTAGTAGGAGGTAATGGTTTTGTAAACAAATCAGCAAGGTTTTCATTTGAACGAATCTGACGAACCTCAATTTCACCTTTCTTTTGAAGTTCATGAGTAAAAAAGAATTTTGGTGAAATATGCTTAGTTCTATCACCCTTAATATAACCTCCCTGTATTTGGGCGATGGATGCAGCGTTATCTTCATATAATACAATGGGGTTGCTTTTGCTTGTTGAAAGATTGCATTCTCCTTCTATGTGTTAAATTAGAGACCTCAACCAAACACATTCTCGACTTGCCTCATGAAGTGCAAGTATTTCAACATGATTTGATGAAATGGCAGCAATAGTTTGTTTTATAGATCGCCAAGATATAGCAGTGCCACCATATGTGAAGAGATATCCAATTTGAGATCGTCCTTTATGCGGATCAGACAAATATCTAGCATCTGCATATCCAACCAATTTTGGCTGTGGGTGTCTCAAATATAATAATTTCATATCAACAGTTCCACGAAGATAGCAAAAAATATGTTTAATGCCATTCCAATGTCTTCGTCTTGGTGTTGAACTGTATCTAGCTAACAAATTAACAGAGAATGCAATATCTGGTCGTGTATTATTAGCCAACTACATTAATGTACCAATTGCACTAAGATATGGCACTTCAGAACCAAGAAGTTCTTCATTGTCCTCTCGAGGGCGAAATGGGTCATTTTCAATATCCAGAGTTCGAGTCACCATTGGACTACTTAATGGCTGAGCTTTGTCCATATTGAACCTCTTCAACACCTTTGTTATATAAGTTGATTGATGTAACAAAATTTCACTTGTCAAATGTTCAATTTGTAGATCAAGACAAAATTTTGTTTTACCAAGATCTTTCATCTCAACTTCTTTACTCAAATAAGCGGTTGTTGTTGTGAGCTCCTCATGGGTCCCTAAAATATTCAAATCATCAACATAAACAACAATAATAATAAAACCACAGTTGGATTTTCTGATAAAGACACATGGGCTTATTGGATTATTAATATATCCTTCCTTTAGAAGATATGTACTCAAACGATTGTACCACATTTGCCCAGATTGTTTCAGCCCATACAAAGATCTTTGTAATTTGATTGAGTACATTTCCCAGAATTTTGAGCTATATGCTTCAGATATTTTTAGTCCTTAGGGACTTTCATATATATATATATATATATATATATATATATATATATATATATATATATATATTACTATCAAGTAATCCATATAAATAGACTGTTATGACATCTATTAGACGCATATGAAGTCCTTTAGAAATTGTCAGACTAATTAAATATCTGAATGTAATTGCATCCACCACAGGATAATATTTCTCCTCATAATCATTCCAGGTCTTTGTGAAAAACCTTGTGCTACAAGTTGGGCTTTATACCTCACAATTTCATTATTTTCATTGCGCTTTGGCACAAATACCCATTTATAGCCCACAGGTTTCACATTTTCAGGTCTTCGGACTACTAGTCCAAACACTTCATGTTTTGCAAGTGAATTTAATTAAGCCTTGATCGCGTCTTTCCATTTTGGCCAACGATTTCTATGTCGACTTTCTTGAATGGACTTTGGTTTAAGGTCCTCGCTTTCTTCCATTAAATCAGTAGCTCCTGCATATGCAAATTTTTCATTAATAATGATTTCATTTCGGTTCCATCTTTGTCCTGTAGATACATAATTAATTGAGATCTCATCATTATTAATATTGTCGCTATCATTTTCAGGTACCTAATTTTCTACTAAATTTTTGTTTTCAGCATTTTTTTTCATTGCTACATCTACAAGATTTTCAATAATCTCAATATTGCCAACTTGCTCATTTTGTCATTTTCTCTTTCGAGGATTTTTATCTTTAGAATCGATTGGTCTACCACGTTTTTGACGTGTCATAGACTCATTTGCTACTGTATTAACAAATTAGTTTTTTGGAATATCAATCCTACCTGGGGCATTTAAAGCTGGTATGTGTGACTTAGTCATTTTTTTACATCAATAAAGGCATCTGACAATTGATTTGTAACTCTTTGCAAATGAATAATTTTCTAAACTTCTAGTTCAGATTGATTTATGCGAGGATCAATGTAAGATACTGATGATGCATTCCATAACAATTCTCTGTTTTCCAGTTTTTGTCTATCTCTCCCTAAAACTGGGAATGTTGCCTCATCAAATTGGCAATCAGCATAACGTGTTGTAAAAAGATCTTTAGTTAAAGGTTCAAGATATTTAATAATTGATGGAGATTCAAAACCAACATAAATTCCCAATCTTCTTTGTGGTCCCATATATGTGCGCTGTGGTGGAACAATTAGTACATAGACTACGCAACCAAAAATTCTTAAATGAGATATATTTGGTTCTTGATCAGAGACCAATTGTAATGGGGAGTATGTATGATAAGCAGTTGGTCTTATTCTAATCAATGTTGCAACATGTAATATATCATGTCCCCAACCAGAACTAAACAACTTAGTTCTCATCAATAATGGTCTAGCAATTAGCTGTAAGCGTTTAATAAATGATTCTGCAAAACCATTTTGTGTATGTGTATGAGCTACAGGATGCTCAACAATAATCCCAGTTGACATGAAATAATCATTAAATGATTGGGATGTAAATTCTCCTGTATTATCAAGACGAATTCTCTTGATTGTATAATCTGGAAATTGTGCCCGTAGTCGGATTATTTATGCAAGAAGTCTTGCAAATGCCATATTTCAAGTGGACATTAAGCATACATGTGACCATCGTATTGATGCATCTATTAATACCATAAAATATCGAAATGGTCCACATGGTGGAACAATAGGCCCACATATATCCCCTTGTATTCTTTCCAAAAATGCAGGAGTTTCAACATTAATCTTGATAGGGGATGGTCGTTTAATTAATTTTCCTTGGGCACAAGCAGTACATGAAAATTCATTTGGCAATAGAATCATTTGATTCTTTAATGAGTGCCCATGTGAATTTTCAATAATTCTTTTCATCATCACTGTGCCTGAATGTCCAAGGCGATCATGCCAAAGAATAAAACTCTTTAGATCAAGTATCTTCTCATTACCATATTGGATTTCACAGGATTTATCTGAGTATAGTATATTCTAGAAGATAATGCTGGCAATTTTCCACCGTATACTTTCTGCCAGATTTAAGTGATGTAATATAGAGATATTCTTTGTTGTTCTCATTCATGATTTCAACATGATAACCATTTTTACGTATATCTCTAAAACTTAGTAGATTTTTTTGTGATCTACTAGAATATAAAGCATTGCTTATAACAAGTTTTGTTCCACCAGGAAGCATAACGCAAGCTCCTCTAGAGCCATCAATAAAATTTGTAGTACCAGAAATTGTACTAACATTTGCTTCCTCTAATTTCAGTTGGAAGAAATATATTCTATTTTTAAGAATCGTATGTGTTGTTGCACTGTCTGCCAAACATATTTATCCACCATTTGTATTATGTAGATCCATATTTCTTCAAAATAAGATAAAGAAAATATGTGAGAAAAACAAGATTAATACTTAATTTAAATACAAGGAACATTAACAAGGTAAGATAATATACAAGCTTTTCACCTATTATACGAGTACTAACTTTTCTTCTACTAGATAATATACAAGCACAAGCCTACTAGATAATTATACAAGTACAAGCCTAGTAGATGATTTACAAGTACAAGTTTTTTCTCCTTTTTTTTTTTATTTAGTCTAAAAGAGAATCATCAACCATATGCTCACTTCCTTCATTATTATCTTCAAAGAAACTGGAATAATCAAAGTGTGTATTAGGTTGTTGAGTATCATGTTCAGCCAAATTTGTCTCCACACTTTTTCCTTTACCTTTCAAGGTGGCCTGGTAAAGGTCTGCAAGATGTTTTGTCGTATGACAAGTTCGTTCCCAATTGCATGTCATGCCACATCTATAACATTTACTTTCTTGGGATGGTTTCTTTTGTGAACTAGTTCCCTTGCTATAGTTTTATTGCCTTTTATCATTGAAATCCCTTGGACCATCATGATTCCAATTGTTATTATAATTGCAACCACCTCCACGTCCCCGTCCATGACCATGACCACGACCGCGACCGCAACCTCGGTCACGGCCACGACCATGGCTTCTACCACGACCATGACTATTATAGTTTGTAACATTCATCTCAGGCAATGGTTCTGAGCTTGGTGGTCGTGATTGGTGGTTTTTCATTAATAATTCATTATTTTGCTTTGCTATTAGGAGACATGCTATCAACTCAGAATGTTTCTTGAAACCACGATCTCTATATTACTGTTGCAATATTATATTTGATCGTGAAATGTAGAATATGTTTTTTCTAACATATCCGTCTCTGTAATCTTTTCTCCGCACATTTGTAATTGTGAAGTAATATTGTGCACTACGGAATATTCATGCAGAGTAGAGAAATCTTGCAATCTCTTGTGTATCCATCGGTGGCGGAGCAATGGAAGGAGAATTGTTTTTTGATGGTCGTATCTTTCTTTTAGATTGATCCACAATTCATATGGATATTTTACAGTAAGATACTCGACCTTTAATGCCTCATGTAAATGATGGTGAATGAATATCATCGCCTTAGCGCGATCTTGTGGAGATTCATTATTTCATTCATTTATGGTCTTTCGGCAATAAACTCGAGCTTGGTAAGATTTGACATTATGGCGCTAAAAGATACCAAATAAAATTTAGTTATTAGAAATCCATAATAAAATTAGAATTTAAATTCAGGTATTATCATTGTTATGTCACGTGTGCAAGATGTATGAATACCTTAATAAAATGTCAATATTATGCCAAATAAGATATAAATAGTTGATGATCTATACAAGTATATAATGTATGACACGATCCACAAAATATAATAGGACTACAATTGAATAAGAGAGATAATTATCCGTACCTTCGATAATTTATGAGAACTGAAGTAAAAAGATTTGACTACTTGTGCTTTGTTGCTGTGGTAGAATTTCGTGCTGATAACGTATTAGAAATTAACGACTACATAAACTGCAATAAGAGAACATATGATATACAGAGGAAACTGAAACTTTTATTGATTTATGAATGATTTACAAAACAATGAAATGCTTTTATTTATAGAGTTTCAGAAGCTCCTGATTGCACAAACGTTGATGCAGTATCAAGTTGAAGCAGGCTACTGATACAGGCTGGTTGCAAGTTGCTGCAAATCAGAAGCAAGCTGCTGCAAATCAAAAGCAAGTTGCTGATACAAGGTGGTTGCAAGTTGCTGCAAATCAGAAGCAGATTGCTGATACAGGCTGGTGAATATCCACATATGAATATTTCATAACAAACGCCCATTTGTTCGACATGTCATGGCATTGCTTGTTATGCACAGTGGGAGACCCACTTTAAGCTTATATGGGTTATTTTTTTTATTTTTATGCACATTTTATATAATGATAAGTGATGGAAGGTGCCTTATTTTTATTTTTTTGGCTAATTATTCTTTTCGATTATTTTCTTTTATTTTCTTTTTTGGCTAATTATTCTTTTCAATTATTTTATTTTATTTTCTTACGTTAAAAATGATATATTTTGTACTTCTGTTGAGTAAAAAAAGAGGAAGAGTGAGAAAAAGAGAGAAAATAGAGAGAGAAATGAGAGAAACATATAAGAAAAAATTGGGCAAGTTTTTATCAAACACAAAATCGGGCAGTGATTTTTTATTCGATGGAGTTAAAATTGGTGAGCACGTTCCTGACTCAAGCTTCTACAATCAAAACTGTGCATATCGATTTTGGAGCTTTCCAAGGCCATTTTCTACTGTATGTACAATAGTCCATTTTCTTGTTATTTTTCTAATTTATGCTTGAAACTTTTTTTAATCTCAATTTGAATTGAATTCCTAATTTTCTATTTATTAAATAGGGCACAAATAATTTTTTTAAAAAGAAAAATAAATTTTAAGTACCAATTTTCCTACATCTAAATGTAAGGGTTTTTTTTTTTACAATGACAATAGTTATTTATTTTTCTCTCTTTTGTATATTATATCATTACTATACTAGGGGAGTTATGCCTTAAAAATTTTATTTGTGCTATAATGTGCTTAATATTGGTTTACTTATAGCATATTGGTTTTACTTATATCATATTGTGGTCTGTCAATCATTTTTTTTTTGTTTTTGTCAAAGTGATGTGTCAGTCATCAAAAACATAATTTTAGGCATAAAACTAATAACTTTTTATAATTTATATAAAAAATTTATGCATAAATGAACACCGCATCGGTTTATTACTAGCTTCTTTGTTGTAATTTTCATGAGTCTGGGTGTCTGGCTCCGCTATTAGTTATGCGGCCACTGAGACTTGCCACGTAGTCAAACATACCCTATTTCTATGTTCGCAATTACTTGCAATATTCATCACCACAATATAAAACAACGCTCCCATTTTGCTTTTGTAAGAACAGTGTAAGCGTTTCAGTTTAAGCACCTTTTGACCCCAAAGCAAAGCAAAGAGAAGAGAAGAGCAAAAATGGGGTGGATCGGAGAGCAGATCGATTCAATCAAATCTATTCAGTTCAGACAACTCCTCACTCAAGCCATTAGCCTCGGTTCGCTTCCTCTCTCTCTCTCTCTCTATATATATATATAATATACACACGCGCATTGATTGTGTTATGTTTTGTTGTCGATTTGTAGATTGCTATGTATAAATGTACACATATGTGTGCCCGTGTGTATGTGTGTATGAATGTATGTGTGGAATATATCTATGCAAATCCATTCAGTCACTGGCTGGAAATGTTGATTTTTCAGAAATTAATTAGAAAATTTCGGTTTCGTGAGCTTGATTTTGTCTCTTCTTTTTGTTTTTGATTTTATATTTAATGGCGATTCAGATGGGTCTTAAAAATTTAGTAAATTAGCGTTTGTTATGTGCTCTTTGGATTTTATCGTAATTTTTTTTGTTGTAAGAATTGCATACAAATATCCTCTCTGTTTATAGTATTTAATTGAGGCACCCTTGATGTGAAAGACATTGATGCTTCCGAATGCTTGTTGAGAGTACATTTATTGTGGAGGCGAAAGTCAGCAAAAACAGAAAAAATGAAGTAAAAAAGGGTTTATTGTGAAGCAATGTAGATTGTAGAAGAAATGGAAACTCTGAGAGGTAAATGAATGAGTTAGAGGAAGGGAAAACTCATGGGTTTTATGGGAATTCATGAGGCTAATATGGGGATTTTAGTGAATTTGCTAAATCTCCGAGAGGGAATGTTAGAGTGAACAAAAAAGTCATTTTTCTATTGCCAACTTATACTTATTTTTAGAGTGGATTATTGAATATAATTTTGAATGTGATTTTTTCTATTTCATCTGCGAACCTAAATCCAAGTTATGTAACGTAGCTCAGGCATCTTTTATATCATGTAAGTGGAGAAAAATTATATTTCTTAGTTTCTTGTTCTCAATCATTTTCAGGTATGATTGTTACATCAGCATTGATTATATGGAAAGGATTGATGTGCATAACGGGCAGTGAATCACCTGTGGTGGTTGTGCTTTCTGGCAGCATGGAGCCTGGCTTTAAAAGAGTGAGTACTATAACTGAATAATTTTTTATTTCCTTCTTTTACTACTTGATAGAATTCCAATGATGCAAAATGTGTCTGGAACTTTAAGAACTTGAATGACC
This sequence comes from Ehretia macrophylla, assembly GCA_037974665.1. Classification (NCBI taxonomy): domain Eukaryota; kingdom Viridiplantae; phylum Streptophyta; class Magnoliopsida; order Boraginales; family Ehretiaceae; genus Ehretia; species Ehretia macrophylla. The sequence continues at coordinate 53,170,069 of CM075771.1, read as the reverse complement.
AATGTTATTTATTGTTTGCGGCGTGGATATATATATATTAGACTGTATGTAATCATCAATGTTTCATGGCCATCTTCTTTTAAATTTTATGTTATAGATTAGATGAACTATGAACGTATTGGTTGCCATCTTTTCCCTGCTAAGTAACTATCGGTGCTTGAATTATCCATTTCGTTCTTATAACTATCTCCTATTTCATACCTGTTGGCATATCCCAAGAGTTGACTTTTGACAACTCTTGTGTTTTTTGAGAAACTAAAAGGACAGCTGAAGACCGAGCATCAAAAAAAAAAAAAAAAAACAAAAAGAAAATTTTGGAGTTGCATATTCTCTATTGTATATTATCAGTATCTAACAGATTTTCATGCCTAAGTACAAAAATTGTGTTGTTCCAAGGGTTATGAGAATTTATCTATGGGTTGATGAGAATGCAATGGTAGTTATTCCTGATTTTAGTTCCAACTACATGTGTTTTGCCTAGATATATGCCTCTGTTCAGTAGAAAGTGCTTCTCCACTAGATTATTCTTATTGTCAAATATGGTTGGTTGATTGTTATTGTCCACCTCTCTTACTCACTTTTGTTAATGTCTGTGTATGTACTGTATCTTTCTGTTTATGTATAATAGATATAATATCTTTCTGTCATTCTCTTTCCCACCCCCGTTATACTTTACCTGGAGCTTTTTCTTATTAAACTGTTATTCTCTATTGTATATTATCAGTATCTAACAGATTTTCATGCCTAAGTACAAAAATTGTGTTGTTCCAAGGGTTATGAGAATTTATCTATGGGTTGATGAGAATGCAATGGTAGTTTTTCCTGATTTTAGTTCCAACTATATGTGTTTTGCCTAGATATATGCCTCTGTTCAGTAGAAAGTGCTTCTCCACTAGATTATTCTTATTGTCAAATATGGTTGGTTGATTGTTATTGTCCACCTCTCTTACTCACTTTTGTTAATGTCTGTGTATGTACTGTATCTTTCTGTTTATGTATAATAGATATAATGTCTTTCTGTCATTCTCTTTCTCACCCCCGTTATACTTTACCTGGAGCTTTTTCTTATTAAACTGTTATTAATTGCAGGGTGACATTTTGTTCTTGCATATGAGTAAGGATCCTATTCGCGCTGGAGAAATTGTTGTGTTTAATGTTGATGTACGTGCAACTAAGTATCACTTTCTTCTCGCTGGGTTATTTGGTAACCTGCTTAATTGTTTTGATGTTTGCCTGGATGTTATACCTGATTCTGTATATTCATTACATTCTGACTCTTTGTTCTTTTTGTTCCTTTTTTCTTTCTCTTTCTGAGATTAAAGAAACCCATTTGCAATTCTTCCATAAGTTTGTGAGCTGAATCGTCACAGCTATGATGTTTTTGCATGAGATTTCTTTGTAACACAAAATATTTGGAGTTGGAATATGTAATCTGCTCATATGTAAAATTCTTGTTTATATATGGTGCACATGTTAGATTCTGGAAAAGATCAGATTCATAAGACAAGTGCAGTTGAATTCACATGTTTCAATAAATTTGGAAACAAGACAAAGAACATATTAAAAACAGGATGATAAACCATGAAATCGGAAGTATAAAGAAAAGAACATGAGATCGCCTTTTCTCGTGCACAGAGTGATTGTGCAATAGGTATTGCGAAGTAGTTAAAAGTTAACTGATTATGATTATTAATACTTGCTTCTCTTTTGCCCTCAATTAAGTATCATAAAGTCAAGTACCTTTCTAAAATGTATGTGAACTGTTGTCTTTAAATTTGTAATGTCTTCTGCTAACTATCTTTTTCTTTGTTGCATAGGGACGTGAAATTCCTATTGTCCATCGAGTCATCAAGGTAAGCATGCAGAGATGTACTTCTTCGTCTTTATAGTGCCTGCTATTTATTTACTCACAGTTTTGGGGCTATACATCAGTTTTGTTTTTGTTTTTTTTTTTTCTGCACCAAAATATAAACAAAAATAAGAGTGAAAAGATTCTTGGTTTCTTCTTTGGGAGATCAGAGTTGGAATTTCTTTTAATTGGAACTCTTTGGGGTGAATTATGAGAATACATCTTTTTCATCCAAATGTTTCTACAAAGATATTAATATTGGTAGGCTGTAGCAATCCTTTATTTGTTGCTAAAAGTTTAGGGTCCGGAAGTTTTTTGTTTTTCAATCAGCATTTAATAATTTTTCTTCTCATTCATACTGTATAATTTTGGCTGTGCTGGAGTGAAGTTGTTTAACAGGAATAGGCAGCCTGTTAATCAATCTCCCTTCTATATCTAGCGAGTGATGGAATAAATTTGGAATATTTGTTGTTATTCATAAAGTGAGGTGTTTGGATGAAGATATAGTTTCTTGCTTAATTTTTCGATATTTATATCTGGTAAAAGATTGGTGATCTTATATGGTGTAAAGTCATAAGAAATTTTGAGAATAAACAAAGAATTAGCTTTCATTTATGACTTCTAGATCCTGCTATTAATTTGTCTTGTGAGTGAAAATAACTTTGGATCTTCTAGTCAACTGGTTGGTGATATGTTGTACTGATATCAATATGTGGATAATTCTGGAAAAAACTTGACATAAATAATTATTCAGGAATTAGGAAGGTAGTGATATTCTTCTGCGTTTTTCTTAGAAATTTAACATAATATAAGGCATATTCCAGTATATTAATGGAAAATTGAGAGGAGGAATCCTTAGTATACCTGTCGAGAATCCTGGGGAGTCATGAACTTCAAGAAAAGAGAGGCTTAGTACACCTGTAGGAAATCTTTAGAGTATGGATAATTCACCTCAGGGATAAAAAATTAAAACTTTTTGCCGTCTCATTTCCAGGGATCAAAATGTATTCGAAGTTAATATACTGGGAATTTAAGTTATCCTTTATAATCTAGGAATCAAACCCTCCCTTTATCTTGAATCAAGAGCAAACTTGGGAATACATATCTGCTGAAAGAAGTAGTTACAAATCCAATGGAATGATTCTTAATTTCTCCTCTGATGGTAATAATTTTCTTTCTTTTAGGTTCATGAACGCCAAGATACTGGAGAAGTCGATGTTCTGACAAAAGGTACAAATTTTTCATGTATATGCGTGAATGACACTTGTGAAAGCTGAAAACATACTGATGGTTTAGATGATAAAATGTAATTCTTCGGATAGGTTAAAATTTTCAAATGATTGAAGATGATTTCTTAGTTCCTTGTAGAAAGGAAAGGAATCTGTGTTTTAATTGGATAAGTGAAAAAATAAATGTATATGTTCCAACCATGCATATATATTAATGTCTTCTATGCATTATGAACTCATTTTATAACAAGATTGTAGATTTCATATTCAAACAAGAAAGATCATGTTTCCTCTACTGATTATAATTTCTATGGTTGATACCGCAGGGGATAATAATTTTGGTGATGACAGACTTTTGTATGCTCATGGTCAACTTTGGTTGCAAAGGCATCATATCATGGGAAGAGCTGTTGGGTAAGTTAATGCAGGCTATTCTACAGACGTTTCCGCATAAGTTTTGCTGTTTATGTGTAACTTGTTGTCTTGTTGCCTTATTTCCTTGTTGCCTTGTTGCTTATGAGTTCAGCATTATACACTTACATTTTCTAAATTTTTAATTAGTTTACCATGTCAAGCTTGTAATATTAGTCCAATTACTTCCTATAAAGTTTGTGAGATAGGTTCAAAAAATCTAAAATTCTGGATGCAACTCGAGCATTGCAGAAATAATATGTACTAGTCACAAGGCAAAGCTTACTCTGATATTCAAAAGATGAGTATTCGAAAGATCACAGATATAATATTATATTTCTCTGGAGTAGAAATATTTCGTCGTTCAATAATTGCTTGTTTCTAAAATCCTTTGGTACTAGACTATTAAATTGTTGAAGTGGCACATGAAAGGGGCTACTTTTGGTACACTTACAGCTATAACGCCAAAGTGCACATCGTTAGTTATGGTTATCTCGTTGAGGTTACATGCATGTATCAGTGAAGTCAATGGTGCATGAGGTGCAAAAGTGTGACGAAGTGCACCTTTACTGCTTCAACGCGTGATTGATCCAGCACATATAAAATAGTGTGCATTATTTGGAGAAAGCGCTTAGCACAAAATAGCTCCTTGAGTTGCTATAGGGTGTTTTTTTATCTTTTAATTCTTGGCCATTGCTATGCATTTCTTTTTGTTGACCTATATTTTAATTGTTGATCTATTGATGACTGATTGTACTTAATGCACTGATTAAACTTCCTTTGCCCCAAATAAGCCAATTCCACATCTTCTTCTTGCTTGTGTTTCTTTTTGTTTCTTCTTCATTAATCTGTTGCTCTCTGTCCTGGCAGGATTCTTTTTCTTCTTTTTCTCCTTCTCTTCTCGACTGTGCTGTGCACATCTGTGCGCTCTTCTTTTCATTCTTTCATTTCTTTTACATTTTTTCAGCTTTCTTTTTGTTTCGCTGCCGTGTTCTGATTATTCTGTTTTCCTTTGTGCATTATGTTGTGCATGTTTAAATGCTCTCCTTTTCATTCTTTCTTTTGCTGGTCACTGATATACATGACAGTGATGCTATCATGCCAATTTCATAAGGGTCAAACTTTGAAATTGCATATTGTTGTAGTATGTCAGTTGGAGTTTATTTGGTGAAGATTTACCTTTTTCCAATTTTTAAGGTTATTTGATGCTATTTCTTACATTATTTATTGATTTTGAATTATAACTATATATTAAACTATATGTGCACCTAACTTCAAAATGCGTGTGCTGCACTGTGTGCCTTGTGCCACGGCTCCAGCCAACCATTGTGCATTGTGCCATTGTTAACTCTGGCATGTATGCAATTATTAATAGATCATATGGTGAAGTTGAACGTTTTTTACTTTGATACTGAGGTGGTGGGCTGTGTTTTAGAAGATAGATGGTAAAGCATAGCAGAAGCTAACATCAGTTAGCTACTTGTTTCTCTTTTATACTCGTCAATATTTTATATCTTACGCATTTTACAAATGGATTGACTGGTGGCTGACATGAATAACTCGTCATCAAAGACTTATTTTTAACACTCGTGTTTTGTTAATCTTTTCCCTCCAAGATACCCGAATTTATCAATGTTCTCTGCAGGTTCTTGCCTTATGTAGGTTGGGTGACAATAATCATGACTGAAAAGCCTATCATCAAGGTTCTATTTGCGAAATTAAAGCATTTTCATTAAAATTATTTTCTTTCCCTTGCTATGAAGCAATGTGAGCTAAATGTTGGATTGGTTTTTCCCCTCTTGCAGTATATACTGATAGGTGCACTGGGATTGCTGGTCCTGACTTCAAAGGAGTGAGTTGGAAATCAAGCTTTCTCAACACACTTTGATAGAAGAGAGAGAATTTTTAGCACACCTGTCTGTATCTCATTTTGTAGACTGGCTATGGTTGAGAATAGAAAATATTTATCAATTAATCAAGCTCTCTCTCTCTCTCTCTCTCTCTCTCCATGTGTGCACGCGCGAGCACGTGCCATATATGGGTAGTGCCCTTTCCTCCTTTTCATCTTAAGTCGGTGTCTATGACTGATTGGTAGATGTAATGAACCGTTGGATCTTGCCAATACAATCCCCTATAGTTTTTGTTATCGAAATTAATCACTTTCTTGTGATTTTCTAAGACGTTTAGACGATGGTAAACATCTCTTTAGCTCACAAGTTTTCCTTTGGCTTGTTTGGATTCATTTGCAAGGCGTGGTTATATGTACTTCCTTCTTCCAAGTGGTGTTGGCTGAGATTGAGCCAACATATTAGGAAGGATTACACCATTGATTTGTAACCACAGTATTAGACATGAAAATTTCAAGTTCCCTCAATTAGGTCAACTCTAAGGTCAAAAGTGCCAAACAGCTCTACAATTTCTTTATCTGATCTCTTATTTTTTTAAGGGATCCTCGTACTGATTTTTAGCTCATCCAAATTTAAGTGAATTGATCTTATCCCCTATTTATCTCAATGTTCACGCGGCTAAAATATCTAAAATAAGGAAATTGAAGTAAAATTGAAATAAGAATTTTCTATAATAAGAAATTAGAAGTACAAATTGATGGGGGTGAAATTGAAATATCAAATTCCTTAAGATAGAGAAATGAGTCAAAATTCTTAAATGTCGAGAGTGATACTGAGGGGTTATTATTCAAAACAGTCGAGTCACCCCACCTCTCTCTCACCTTTTTCTCTCAAGTTGACGTGTCTAAAAATGGTTGGGACATTTAAAGAGTCCCAACTGTTTTCAAGAATTTTTCAATGCTAAGATCTTTATTGTGTTTTGCATTTATCATATTGCCCCAAATTTAGCAATTCAGAAAAAAGAACATTTTCCAAAACGAATATTTACTTAGACCCTTAAAAAATAAGAAAATGACTCCAAATCTTTAAATGTAGGAAAAAAAAAATAGAGGAACTATGAAAATTTGCCTAGTATTCTCCTAGGCAGCGCCTATAATAAGAGCCAAATAGTTACCCTTATTTTTCAAAACTTGTTATTCTAATTTCACTCTAATAGTACTTTTTATCTTTAGTTTCTATTAAAGAATTTTTTATTTCAATTTCATTCGAGCAACACCAAAAATAATTACTTCGTTGGAATTATTACGAACATTTAACTCTTTAAAATAGCCGAGGAGTCATTTTAGGATGTCAATAGTAAATGTGGTGCACCAAATTTGATATACAAACAATCACAAGGATGAAACATAATATTAATCAACTCGAAATGAAATTCATAGTATAACAATCAATTCCATGTAGAAAATTGCAAGAGGTAAAAGGGTTACACTTCACTGACTCCACAAAAAGAGTGGTGAAAACTACAGAATCGTATACAAGAAATGAATCTACTATCTTAAGCAAGTTTGCAAAAATGTGTATTTGAAAGCATTATTGCTTAGATCAAATTTGAAGAAACTGGAGGTGATTTCACTTGGAATATAATACAAAAACGTAGTATTTTCCCTCACATATATGTATGCATCTGTGGACACTAAAGCTGGAGAAGAACGATTCTTTGCCAAGCAAAACGCGCCAATATGCCCATACAACTTCAATATTCAACAAATGATCAGTTGCTGGTTGAGTTGTTTAGATCAGAAATCAACTAGGCAACCTGCAAAAAGGACAACATAGACACTCAAACATTCTTGTACACTTGTTCAACATCAACATAGAATATATAGGCATACAATAAAGTTAAAAAAAAAAAAATTCATTATTTCTGTCGGGCTGATTCAGGAGATCAGGCAGCAGATAAGTGATAACAATACATATAGAACTACTTTTATGACCAATGATCATTTAAATTAAGCCTCGACACGCAGCCACACTGCTGGTTTTTAGAATAAAACTGTACTTAGAAAGGTTTCCGATCAGTTCCAAGCAGTATAAACAGTTGAAGAGGATGATATCCAAGCAAATGCACCGACAAAACACAGAAGATTTATATGCAATAAAAAAATAAAACCATTAAAAACCAAAATCTCTGCAACTAGGTATTGACTGCTACATGACAGTACACACGTACAGAATTGTACAAGAAATTTTAAGTATGCAAACATATCAGAGAACATCCAGGTGCTAGCCTATACAACCGACATGACACTGAGATAACTATTTATAAAGTAAGAGAGAGGATGGAAGCAACAACTACATATGCCATCTGCACTTTTAGACTCATGCAACTATATACATATATGTGGTATATCTGTGTACAGAGAATGGAGGAAAGGGAAGGGGAAGAGAGAGGCGTAAGTTGAAGGTAGAAATATTATAAGAGGGTGTTTAGCGTAGCTTCAAAGAAAAGAGCTTATAAGCTCCAAGGACCTAAAAGATATCTTATTGCTTGTAAGCTCTAAAACTTGAAACTCAAAAAATAATGGAAATACATAAGGGTAGTAAGTTACTTGGTCAAACTAGTTTAAGCTCCAAGAGCTTATAAGCTCAAAAATAAGTGGGCAATGAGGTACTTCTACAATAAGATCTAACCGATAAGCTGTCTTACTAGACACCATTAGTAAGTTGATAAAAGCTCAAAAACTACTAGGAAGCTGTTTGACCAAAAATTAAGCTCTACCAAACACGACATCACATTTGGGCACTTCAACCCAAAACCTTACTGCACAGCAAAACAGGTGGTTAAGTGCTCATCTCCATCAGGGTTGGAGCACGTCATGGGTTCAAAACACATCTTTGGTCACAAGATCTCTAGCTTTGGCATCTTCTGACATTGCACATATAACATTACTAAAAAACAATTGTTTCACAAGAGCATATACCAAAGTGATGCCTACAATTGGAAAGATACTATGTCAATTGTATCAACAACTGTAATTTAAAATTTGGTCATAGATACCAATGAATACCTCCAGTTGTCTTGTCGATTTATAGAACCAAAAAAGAAATACTCGCAAACTTTTAGATCATGATATTGGACATGTTCATAGTGAGCCATCACCAATTTCTCTATAAATATCACAGATTCAACTTTTCAATTTTCTTGTGCAACAGAAGTCAAACAGATTCAACTCACGGATCGAAGGGATCAAAACAGAGATAGAATGGTACAAAGAAATTAAGACAAAACAGGGATCAATTCACCCAAAGTCTCTCTTCCAGATCCAAAAATGAACATATCACCACAAAATCTCAAGATGAATATGGAAGCATATGATCAGAATACTCAAAATCTTACAATTAGAACAAAGCATGACAAAGAACAGTACCTCCAGCAGAGCCATTAACCCACAGATTCAAACCGCTTTAACGCATCACAATTTGGTGTTTCTCGCCTATAACCCCAGTGAAGCTGCTGCACCTCAACCCTGCAATTATGTGCAAGGATTGAATAATAGTCATTCTCAACCTGCTCTTCAAGTGCCACACGTTCCGGACTATTAGAGGGATACTTCTGCTCAAAGTCTCCTGATTTCACGAAATAATTCACACCCTTTTGCGTAGTAAATTGATGCTGATATGGGTAAGACCTTGAAAGAGAGTAAATTGGCTGCGATGATGGCAAGAAATTTAACAGCAATAACAACAGCACTGGCAACAACTGGATCAAAACCATCTTATTAAGCCCATGAGACCCACGATCACCACCCATTCTTGCCCCCATACCAGGGCCAAAACCGAACCCATGAAACTGAGTCGTAGCCACAGGATGCATTCCTCCAAAGAAGAAATTCCTAAAGATCTCCTCAGCATCTACGTCCTCACCATAAAACCCATTAAACCCTTGCATTCCACCAGCACCACGCCTACTACGCCTCTCAGCCACAGGCTCATCTGAGCCAACAAGATCATACCTTTTCCTACTCTCCTCATCGCTCAAACACTGAAACGCTTTCGATACCATCTTAAACGCCTCCTCAGCCCCCGGTGCCTTATTCTTATCGGGATGCACCTTCAATGACAACTTCCTATACGCCTTCCTCACATCCTCAACGGTACAATTCTTCTCCAACCGTAAGATCTCATAATAATCCTTCTTTCTCTTAATCTCCCTCACAATCGTCACTTGCTCCTCACTATATGCCACAGAAGCAGTAGATGACGACGATGACCCAGAAGCCGAAACCCTCCGGCGGGGACCATTTTCGGTAGGTTTCCCCGAATTTACCGGAATTTCATTAGTGGGTTCATTACAAGACTCATTATCTGAATCTAAACCATCAATCTTTGCTAACAAATCATCAAATTGAATCGATGGGTCTAAACGACGAGCCTTATTAAGGAATTTCATGGCACGATTCTTATCGCCTGATCGCATCGCAGCTTCGGCGATTTTCAAGCATTTTAAAGCTTCATCTTTGTTCCCATCCATTGAATTATACGCAATTAAAACAATTAACACCCTAAAAAAATATACAACTGTATATGAAGATGAATCTTGAAAATGTAAAAGAATAACAATAATGAGATGTATGTATATGTAAACGAATATAATATTGATAAGTTGAGGGAAATTGAACTTACAAGTGGAATTGAAAACCCTTTTGACGGATCGAAGAATTGGGGTTTTCTTTGTACCATGAACCGACTTGAGAGGAGATTGTACACTACTATATCATGTGGGTTGGCCCAAATGAAGAAAGGAAGGAAAGTAAGAAAAGGAATTTTATGAGTTATTTTTTGGATTGGAGAAGAAAAGGAAGGAAAAGAAATTTATTAAAAATTAATTTAAGGATCTCTCACTTAATAAGTGAGAATCATACCATTAGCGGAAATGCTTTTTGTTATAATTAAGGTATTTTTATATTTTCACAAATTATCACTTTATATTTTTTGCATATTTTTTTAATTGTGGGAAAAAAATTTGACCTCGTTTATTGAATTATGTTAGGATTGGATAAAATAAGTGGTTAAATTAAAATGAATAGGAGGGACAAGGGAATACTTAAACTAGATTGCTTTTTGGCCGGGGGAAAAATAAATTGATGGATTGAAAAAATGTTTTTATGAAGCAAAATCTCCCCTTAAATTCGGAGAAAATAGAAGGAAAGGAAGTGACATCTAGGCTCCATTTGTTTGTTGTAATTTTTTTTTCCTTAAAATATATTTTATAATTTTTTAGTGTGTGATAATCGTAAAATGAGTCAATTGAAAAATATTTTTAGTTGATTCATAAAAAATTAATTATGAAGAGTGTAAAATATTTAATTTTATATGTTTTAGGTAATGGAAATATTTTTTACTCCACACTCCATCATACCCCCCACCCAGTCACCCCCACCCTCCAGACCCACCTTCTCTACCCATTGTACCAATAAATACATGTGTGTCTATGCAAATCTCATATTGAAAAATATATTTTATTATGGCCACCAAATACTAGAAAATATTTTTTAATATAACAATCTAACACTAAAAAATATTATGTTTTTCAGATAAATATTTTCCTATCAAGTTAAACAAACAGACTCTTCATGAAAAGATAAATATACTATTATTATAACGAAAAATACTACACCATTTCTTATTACTGCTCTCGTATAATTTTACCAAATTTATATCTAAAATTATCGTTTTTTTCCATTTACTTCTCCAAACCAAACAATACACATAAAGAGAACGAAAATAGGACAGGATCTTCCCTAAAGAAAATTAATCCCTTCATTTTCTTTCCATCCTTCAGTTTTTTCCTATTCAATTAGGAAACCTTTTTTTGCTTTCCTTTCCTTTGTGTTTCTTTCGATTAATTTTCCCCCCTTTCCTTCACTCGAGAATAAAAAGTAGAGCTAGTGATTTTCAATCCCTTCATTTTTTTTTTCCGTTCATCAAAAAAATAATCAAAACCAGAGGAGAGATGCCCTCATCCTTCCTCTTCATTTCCTTTTCATCCATTTTACCCAATCCAAATATAGTGTTGGATTTTCGTAATATGTTATGATTATAGAATTTTAAGAATGGTACAAGAATGGCTTTGGAAGTAAGACATATTCTTTCACTCTATGACTCATGATATCATCATAGTTCTCACTTTTCTCCTAATTCATCGCCGTACCTTGCCTCTAATTAATCGTCCATGTAACATTGTGTAATGACTGGCCCATTAGGCGTGATAAGGAGAAATGTTGTCCGCCTCGCTCCGGATAAGCTCCCAAGTATTTGCAAAAAAGACTTTGCGGGTTTCGTTCCTTGGCGCCCTCTGATACTTAAGTTAGAACTGATCGGGATAGAAAATTGTAAGTAAGAAAAAATAATGAGCGAGTTTGTGTGTCTTGTCTCCTTTATGGGTATGTCCACCTATTTATGTTTAAGGGAATTAAAATTGCTGACGTGTACCTTAAGATCAGGATGCCTGCAAGGTCGGAGTGTACATGAGGTTAGGGTATCACGGGGCTCCTTTGCCAGACTGAAGTTGTGTTGTGAGTCCCGTTACTTATTCTCATTTTTTGGGCCCATATCAAGGCGAATTATTATATATATTTTATTAATAAAAAAATAAGGGTAAAGCAGGAATATAAAATATATATTCTAAAAGATAAAAGAGTAAAACAAAAAAAAAAAAACAGATAAAGAAAAATGAGATGTACGTTCAGTTTTCTATCTCATCTCTTGACTGGGAAATATTATCTAAAAACCACAACTTTGTCAAGAACCAAGGGAAGGGAGAGATTTGTTTATCTATGTGAACGATTGTACCACAAAGAGTTCTTGAAGTTTGGAGGCAAGTATAATCAAATTGAAATCTCGTGAGATAATGTGATATTTCCTTAAGAAATTATGATTTTTGAGTAATTACCAGGGGCGAACCTGCATTCCCCTCAATTTCTTAATTGCATTTATATTATAAAAAAAAGAAGCAAAACATGATAGTTGCACCTTTTTTTTTTTTGAGTCAAGGGATAGGTGCACCTCAACACTTTCCCAAATCCCATTGTCCCCATTCTCAGTCTCACACTCTCTTCTTTCTTTTTTTTTTTTTTTTTGTCTTAAATCTTAGGCTCTGTTTGTTTGCCGTAAATTTTTTTTCCAATTTTCTAGTATTTGGTAATATCAAAAAATTGGTCAATTGAAAAATATTTTCTAGTAAAAAATGGTGGCTACTTTTTTGTAATTTTCCGGTGTTTGGTAACATCGAAATATTGGTCAACTGAAAAATATTTTTCAATTAAATATTACGGCTAATACAAAGTTTGGAAAAATATTTTCATGTCCTTTGAGAAAAGAAAATATTTTCTGAAACTCAAACATCATAAAATATTTTTCAGTATTCTATTTTTCAGAAAAATATTTTTTCTCAACAAGTTATTTTACGACAAACAAACGGAGCCCAAAAAATATTTTATTTTCTAATAAAATATTTTTTTCTGAAAATATTTTCCACAAGTTAGTTATTTTATGACAAACAAATGGAGCCCAAAAAAATATTTTTCTCTAAAAATATTTTTCACAAGCAAGTTATTTTACGACAAACAAATAGAGCCTTACTCAACCAAAAACAACTGAACAAGTCTCACTTTTGTCTTGATTCACTCTTATTCTCTTAAGATTCAAAACATACACGATTTTTTCTCTCAACATAATCAAGATCAATCTCAATGTGAGAAATTATATATTTACTTATTAATTTTTATTTTTAATTTCACATATTTATTTTTTAATTTTAATTTACTTGTTTATTACTCTTACTTTTAGTTATAGTTGCTATGATTTATAATTTTAGTTAAGTTATTTTTATCTTTATTTATAGTTTTATATAAGTTGTTACAAATTTTAGTTTGTGACACAATTCATCCTAACAAGCAATTTGGAATTGCGTCGTTATCCCATACGATCACTTGAAGCTCATTGTGTGTGTGTGTGTGTGTGGGTGTAGGAAAAATGTTTGTTATCCTCTTTTAGTGGTCCTTTGAAACTGAGGAAAAAACAAAATTTATCCAAATTTTGTGGCAATGAAAGTAGAGAAATATTCAGTTGAATAAACACAAATCTTTTCAGGAATTCAATACGCGTCCTTTATTTTACGTTAAAGAGTATTTGTAAGTCAAGAAAAAGACATGGTCTAAAAGTTTTTGGGTTTCTTTAAAGAAATCTAGTAAGATGATCTATTTTTTAAAAATTAGAAGTAAACTGAACCATATTGAATTAAGTTTTTATTCTACTAAGTAAAAACTGAGGATAAAAAACGCATAGGCATAGTTAAAATTTATGTGCATTTATACTTGATTAAGTTATTTACTAAAAGAATGTTGTAGCTCTAATTTTTTTATTTTTTTTAAAAGAAGAGGTAAAGTCGATTATATGACAATCATATCAGAATGTTTTAAATGCTTCTATCTTTCTTTAAGAACATGAGTAAGGATTAGGTAATTGGTAGACGGTGTGGTTACTAATTGGAAGTTAAAGTTCAAAATTAACAAACTAATTCACAAAATAATTTACCTCACGAAAGACATGAATTAATTGAAATCTGGCATGTTAACAAAGGATCTATTTGCTATCATTAACTAGCAATTTGAGTGGGGTTATTTTTAGACTTGACACTACTTCAATAGTATTTTAATGTTGGAGGTCTTGTAAATATATATATATATATATATTTTTAGTGATTCAAGTGATATTCAAGTTATTTTATATTATTTAATATGTTACACACAAAAATTAATATTTTTTTACACTTAAAATTATTTTAAATTTAAAATAAAAATCATACTATTACACCAATTACCCTTGACTCCGCTTGCATGTATTTGATTTTGCTTTGATTGCTACCCACCAACCTCAGGAAGAACCGTGGGTAGGTGAAACAAGTCCAAGTTGGTCATAAGCGGTAAACAATTAATCAAAAAAAAAAAAAAAAAAGGGTAAACACAATTACAGCACACGATTGTTTGGACTATATACATTTAACCACGTGTATACAAACTCCTATTAGCTCTAGCAATACTACTAAATTGCAATTCTCACCTACCAAGGGACAACGCAAACACTCTTCAAATCAAAACAAAAAAAGAAAAAAGCATCAGCAACAAACATTATATATTGTAAAGAAGTTAAATCAAGAAAAGCAAAATCACCTTGCTTTTCTGCAGAGCACAAAGGACTTTTTTTGGTATATTTTCCATTGAAAGTTCTATCTGGTAATCTCCACCTACTTTGTTAGTTTCACCATACATGAGAATATCCATACACCCTTTAATTAGTTCACTGTATTGTTAGCTTTATTTGTTGTTATTCAGCCAAAAAGATTTGATTTTTAGTCCAATTCTGTAACACCCTTTTGTTTATAACATCATTCTTGATATACCCTTTTGTTGTATCTCATTTGTTTCATCAAAAATCAAATCTTTTTGGCTTTTGATATATAAAGGCTGGTGCTTTATTGGTTTGTGATAAAATTGAGACAAGGTTGATTTGTAAGGAATAGTATTTATGGGTACAAGAAGATTAGAGGGTGTTGCATCTAACAGAGATGAGTTGTTTTCAAATTCTGGGATTGGATTTTTATGGTGTCCTCAAGATGAAAGCTATTATCACCCTGGAGGATTATTTGCTAGTGTAGGACTGATGGGAATGGGATTTGGGATATCACCAAATTCTCCAAATTCTACTGATAAAGGATTAAAGCTTCCCCATTCGAATTTATTCGCGAAATATATGTTGCCAGAACCCGGTTTTCAGGTTGTTGGGGTGCCAGAGGTCGTTGGAGATAAGGCATGGGAAATAGGAGAGGAGGGAGGGTTGAAGAAGAAGAAGGAAAAGGGTGGCCGTAAATTGAAAATTAAGGTTCGTAATCCGTCACTGAGAAGATTAATTAGTGGGGCAATCGCAGGTGCAGTGTCGCGGACATCAGTTGCTCCTCTAGAGACAATAAGGACACATTTGATGGTGGGGAGTTGTGGACACTCAACAGTTGAAGTTTTTCAGAATATCATGAAGAATGAAGGATGGCAGGGGTTGTTTAGGGGTAATCTGGTGAATGTCATCCGGGTCGCGCCGAGCAAGGCAATAGAGGTATGTTGTTTTCCAACATGGTCATTTGGTATCTTCAATGTGCAAGCTAATTTCTTTTTTCATGGTTTTTTGGTTTGACTGATTGTAGTGCATCTACGGCTAGTTGTTATTAGTTACTGGTGCTTATCTCGTCGCCTATGTAATGTTTCACTGAATTTGATGATTACAGCATATTTGGTAACAAGAGAATCATATTGATTGCATATTGGGATTCTCTGTCTCTCTGATGCTTCTCTGTGTATGTGCATCTGTTTACGCGTGTGTCGCAGATTTGTTCTCTGTATAAAATGCTGAACACTTTCTCCTACTCGTGGTTATTGTTTCCCAGTGTTTTTGGCACCTTCCTTCTTGTGACTTTGTTTGAAGAACCAACATATGTTATAGTTTCCAAGGAAGCAGAGAAGTTTCATACTGAATCGAACTTAAGATGAATGGAGCCGGTGAAACAAACTACCTGATTTAGTTTGAGATTCAAGAGTGCTGCAGAACTGATATACATTCTTTTTGGATTCAACCAAACAACAATAAGGCATTACTATAATACAATGGAAATTATGTTGATCCTTTACCTTTGAGACGAAAGGTCTCAGAACAATGATCTTGGCATTAATAAGATTCTTACCAACAAAGGGAATCGATCTTAAAGCAGGGTTTTGTGTAAATTTCAACTCATTGGCTATTACAGTAAAAAGAAGAAGAAAAACCAAATTTAAACTGATTTGAGGTCACCTATATTCATATTCATTATGGCTTATTCATTTGCCAAAATTGTCAGCGACCTGGTGCTTTCTTTACAATCTTCGAAAATAAAACTTTTCAGTCTATTTGTGTAACTCAAGGACTATGACATATCTTTCTGTTTTGTGGTTTAAATAAAATTCTGTTTTGCAGTCTTTTAATAGCCTTACTAATCTCTGTAACTGGAAATTCTGCAGTTGTTTGCTTATGACACAGTTAAGAAGCAGCTGACTCCTAAACCTGGAGAAGAGCCTAAATTGCGTATTCCTGCCTCTCTAATTGCCGGTGCCTTTGCTGGAATTAGCTCTACACTATGCACTTACCCACTTGAGCTGCTCAAAACTCGACTTACTGTGCAGGTATACAGTTTGCTCGAATAAACTCGTATGTTTTTTATGCTTCAGTGTTGATTAATCGGTTTCATCTTTGAAAAATATTATTTGCAGAGAGGTGTTTACAACAACCTTGTGGATGCTTTTATGAGAATCGTCAGGGAAGAGGGACCTGCAGAGCTATATAGAGGCCTTACGCCGAGTCTAATAGGCGTAGTTCCATACGCAGCCACAAATTATTTTGCGTATGATACATTAAGGAAAACGTACAAGAGAGTTCTTAAAAGGGAGGACATTGGAAATATCGCGACCCTCTTGATAGGAGCAGCAGCTGGTGCAATTTCAAGCAGTGCAACTTTCCCACTTGAGGTGGCTAGGAAGCATATGCAAGCTGGAGCTCTTAATGGCAGGCAGTATAAACATATGCTTCATGCTCTGATTAGTATACTTGAAAATGAAGGCGTCTCAGGTTTATATAGGGGCTTGGGACCAAGCTGCTTGAAGTTGGTGCCTGCAGCTGGGATTTCTTTCATGTGCTATGAGGCGTGCAAGAGAATATTGGTTGAAAATGAAGATGAAGCATAAGCCAAGAGGTCACAAATTATTTTCCTTTTTTTTTTTTTCTCGAGAGCTGAATGTCATTTTTTTTTTTTTTTAAATTTACCCGATGCGCGACATGCTTCTCTTTTATTTTTCCTCGAGTTTTTGTGTTAGGTCCCTACTGGGCAATAAATTCTAAACTCAGTTCTAAAGTTGCTCAGGTTGTTCTGGGGAATATCAGTTCATTGTTGGCTGGAGGCTCTGTTTTGTCAATAGTGTCCAGTATGGAGAAAATGTTGTAATGCCATGTGGTGCTCTAGCCAAATTCATCACTGAGCATATGAGAACTCCCCTATAACACAATATATTTCCCAGTTTTTAGCTCTGAACTTATTAAGTCGATCTGTAAGGACTTCCGGGAACACGAAAGGCAAATAACATCGCCAATCGTTTTTATCTTAACCAAATCAAACCAAATTAAGTCTTTTTCCATTAGATAGGGTGAGTTCTCTCATGAAACCATAGTCATTCTTATCCTACATCTTCTAAAACTCTATCAGACATCCCCCCCCCCCCCCCCCCCCCCCCCCCCCCCCTCCCCTCCCCTCTCCTCTCCTCTCCATTCTCAAGCATCTATGCTAAACATGACATCGAATAGGAGAAACTTGTGTATAACTTGGATGCAACTTCTATTTCAAAGGGAATTATAAAATTTCACTGCAAAAACACCCAGCAAAACTTCAGCTCTGGATTCACCTTTTGAAAAATATGAGCGCGAAAAGTTCCACAAACAAGACCAACAAAGATTGAACAAAATTGAATTTGGAATAACAGATAATTTTTTTTTTTTTTTTTCCTTTCCCCCGAACAATAACAGCCACTTGCCCACAGAAGATCAGCAAACCGAGGAACTTAGCGATTGTAGATCTCTCCAACTAAACACGTCCTCAACAGCGCATTCTCTATTTGTGAGTCATGAAAAAAAAACAGTATAGATGACTAAATAGCCTGGCTCAACTCTGCTGTGCACCATCTCCGGCTTCTTTCTCCTCAGCAGCGGCCGCCATCAATTCATCAAACTTCTCAGTCTTCCCCAGCACTATCTCAATCTAAGAGTTATATCACCCATTAGAACCAGTACAAGTGAAAATTTTGTAATAGCTTCTTAGATATTCCACATCGAGGTGAAAATGAAAAAAGAAAAGAATAAGAAGTAAAGAATAAGTGAAAAGCAACAAGAAATGCCCAGAAAAAAAAAAAAACTGCCACTAGCAACACCCACACAAATCAAACGGAGCGGAGGGGGGGGGTTATATTTATGCCCAAAACAATGAATTGAAGTCCTCAGATCCATATGGCACATATGCATGAATCTTACATCTAAAATGGCATATATCTGGCATACGGAGAGAAATCACCAACAAAGGAACTCACTTTTGCTTTTGAGATGGGTCGCCATCTTGCGTCATCTTTAATCTCAACCGTTGATGTCATGATCTCTGCAAAGTATGCATTAAATTTGCTATAAAAAAAAATAATAATGACTATCCAAACTACAAAGTAAAATGAGAACAGAAAAATACTTGTAGATTTCTTGAAAATATAAGGAACCACCAGCAATTTGCTATAAAAAATAAAACGAAGAGTCTCTTCATGATAGTGTAGAACAGAGAGCCTTACTCTTCTCAACAGCCAGTCCATTGTTCTTTAGAATTTCAGCAACAGTGACAACAGTGGCGATTGCTGAAATCCAATGGAAACTGATCAACAATGAGCACAAGATAGAGAACACCTAGGATGAAATAAAGAATATCCTGCTAAATAAAATAAAGGTCTGGACTAGGGGTGTAAACAAGCCGAGCTAATTGAATACTAGTATGTCTGGGGTCGGAAAATTTTTTGAGACCTCAAGCTTGAGCTTGACTTGGACATTTTCACGAGACCTCGAGCTCAACTCAAATCTCAGCTTTGAGCTCAAGCCCTCAAGAGAGAACTATCAGATTCGAGCTCAATCCAAAATCGATCTCAAGCTCAGACCAGGAAGAGGAAAAAGAAGAAAGCTGCCATTACACTTTTCTTTTCATTTAACAAATCATTCAGGAAATAGGCTCAGCTTAAGGCATCTTAATGCACATTAAATACAAATTCTTCCTAAGGTGTAATATTGCATTTTTAGAATGTCAACTGCTGTTTATATAAGACAACAATTACAGGTCCAAGTATCCCTTCATCAGGAAATGGTTTTGTACACGAGCAATTCATATCATTACCATACAAGGGTGGTTACTGGTTAAGCTATCCCCGAATTTCTCAAAGTCATCCGATGATGAATTTCCTCAAAATTCTCTAAATAAGTCATTGTTTGAATCTTTAACCACACAATTAAATAAAGACTATTAACTATGGTGATCGTTCTTTATGTTGATGACCCTCGTGCCCACTGAGTCTAGCCTCTGCTCTGCTCTGCTCGGCTCGGCTCGGCTCGGCTCGATATCCAATCAAACTCAAGAACAGAACACGCCAATTTGTCCGAGATTCGAAACAAAATGCATTTGTATCAAATGGAATCAACAACATTAAAATGACAAAACACATTACACATTATATTATAAAGCGAATACGCTAAAATAAAAGTAACAATTAACAGAAGCTTTGAATGTTTAATACCCATTCCTAGAGCAGAAAGCTCCACCTCATTGTACTGCTGCATATACCTCTGCCATAAAAAATTAGAAAACACACAAATTATTTAATTTTTTAACTTCAGATCCACATAATTGAACTTTTAAACTTCACACACACACACACACACACACATGATCTGTGATGATGTGCGTGTATATATATGTATATATAATACCTTGGCGAGATTAACATAGAAAAAGAGGGGTTTTTTGGTATTGGAGACTTGAATTCGATTCTTCTTCTGAGGATCGCCTCCACCCCTGCTAATGTTCATGTTGTTTACTCCTGTTATCTCCTCCATTTTTAACTGTTGATGATCCAAAACTTCCAAACCCTAACCCTAATTTTTGCCCTCTCTTGTATATAAATGTGTGTTTTAATTGAACTGGAATGATTAATTTGCTTTGAAGGAAGGAATATACACTAAACTGAAGCTTTCAACAACTTTCAATCTGAGGTTTTGCTTGTTTGCATGAGCATGAACCTTACAAAACAGTTAATTTTGACTTAAACCCCTGAAGATTTCTGAAAACTAAGTATGGACCTCTATATTTGTTTAAAGTAAGTGTTAGGCCATTTTCAGTAGCACCTCGTATTCAAATAGGAAGTGAAATTAATTTTTTCTAGGTTAACGAAATTTTTATTTCATTTTCACTCAAAAAAAATTTATTTTAGTTAGCACATTAATTTTTATTATTTTATACTTTAACGTCAAGGTTTAGAAAATTCATATGTAGTTACCATATTCTTTATGATGGTTATAAACCCAGAAGTCATGTTGTTTCTACTGTTTTGTTGATCCATCTTTATCCATAAAAAAAAACTATGAGTACACTAAAATAGTATTTTAGTATTAATCTTTGTGTTATTAATTTTCAGATAAAAATTACTTATTATTGAAAATCTAATGCATAAATTAAATACGAAAATAAATATAAATGAAACCAAAACTATGACTTTGGGACTTTGTTATAATTAATAAACTAGAAAATAAAAACAATAACATAAAAGAAGACAAAATAATATAAATTATAAAAGAAAGTGGAATTGGAAATTATTCTTTAACCATAATTAGGGAGGAAAATAAGGAATTTTTGAAGAAGGAAAAATGTATAAATATAAATATAAAAGAAAGTGGAATTGGAAATTATTCTCCTTTTCCTATAGAGAGAATAATAGGGAGTCAACCATAATTAGGGCATAGAATAAGGAATTTTTTGAGAAGGAAAAATGTATTTTGGCTCGTGAGCTTATTGTAAATAGTTCAGTCTGTTAGTAATTAATGTACAGTTGGTTGATCCAACTCAAGAAAAGGAAAAAAAAAAAAGACAAAATTTAAAAAAATGAATTTATGACACAACGTAAAGACATGGTGAACATTAAATGCATATTTGTAATTTTTTAAAATTTTATAATATTTTCTATATAAATTTATTTAGAAAATAAATGACTATCAAATAGATTGAGTACTAGTCTTTTACCAATACATTTTTCTTTAAACTTTTCAATACAAAAATTATATTAACAATGGTCAAATCGTGATGGATTTATGATAGAAATGTGATGTAAGAAAAATTTCATCGCCAAGTCTGTGCTAGAAATTGGTGCCAAAGGGTGGCGACAGACATGTAATGATACAATATATATATATATATATATATATATATATATACATACACACACACATACATGGAAGCCTCCATCGCTATCCTTGCCAATTGGTGACGGAGTGACGATGGATAATTCATAACAGGTTTGGATTTCACTCGTTAGATTCATATATGGTATGGCTAGCAAATAGACATACACATGTTTGACTCTACAACAATGGGCAAATAACTTCATTAGCAATAGAGCAAGTAGTCGTAAAAATGCCTTATATTCAATCTAAAAAAAATACTTACAAGTTTAATTCATTATTATGTATTTGATCCAAAAAAATCATTATTCTGTAAGTTAATTATTTTGCAAATAATACTAACTTAGATATATATGTTTTATTGTTAACAAATTTGTACCAACTGTGATCATTCAAGAGTTTAACAATATTCTCGTTGGCAGATCCATAGACATATGGATTACATATTTAGAGACTTTCCCAGATATTAAGGATTGATGGTTTCACTCGTTTGAGGTATACATATATAATTTAATGCAATAAATATTAATCATATTATATACATGCATGTTAATTCGTTTAATTATATGGTATGTGTTTTTCTTCTTTGTGGTTGCAAAGAATACAAGTGATGCCCCTGTGAGAGCTAGCGTGTAAAGAGGCATTTTTATATGAAATTTGGAGAGAGGATCAAAGACTAGTTGTACAAGGCACGTCGAGATAAAATAGGTCAGACTAGATCTCCGAGGAGACCCGAGAGCAAATGAAGGTAAAATAACAAGACACGAAGTGGTAAAACAATACTCGCCAGAACAAGGACAATAGGTTGAAATCCCTGTGATTCATGTGGACTCCACCCCTTTCATGAGATTAATAGGCGGATGGTATGTAACAAAAATAGTTAATTAAATTCTACATGTCAAATTATATATTGTTGGCCTTATGCATAAACATATGATTTTGATGATAACAAATCAAAAGAAATTAGATTTATCAAGCATAATTGTATTTATATGTTTATATAATTAAACTCACACTTACGACTCATGAGATTAAAATGTGCATATTAAGTTGAGCCAAATATTGGAATTGGGTGAATAACTTGCATAGGGAAGATAATGGTATTGATCATATGAAATGCAAGTATGAATAATTGAATTTATCAAGTGTGCAAAATCAAATATGTCTAAATCTTTAAACACACACTTGTTGGCTTCTGTGTATTAAATATATATATATATATATCATCTCGAGTCATTTTTGCACTTATATGTTTTGGTTTGTGTAGATTATATTGTACTAATGATATTGTAAGCCAAAATATGGTATGAATGCTTCTTGTTAAAAGAGGAAGAAAATCTTGCAAGATGAGGAAAATGTGGTTGATTAAAGAAGAAATGCAAGATTAAGAAGATGCAAAATTATGTATGCCAATTAAAGATTTGAAGTATACATAATCAAGATCACCATAAGCATGAAGAAATGAAATCTTGAACAGTTGAAGAAATAAAGATCATATTTCAAGAATCAAGACTTGAAGACAAAAAGACAAAGTAGTATCATAAACATGGAGACATGGCGACATAAGGGGTAATAACTTAAAAATGTCATTTGCCTTAGTTTGTACCTGTATGGTTCAAACTCAATTGGTAATCTCTCAAAATACTTTTAAATCTTTTCTCAAGAGTTTTGAAAAGATTTTAAAAGCTTAAATGGGTTGGTACATCTTTTGAAGAAATGCTCTTAAAAAGCTTAAATGATTTATCATCAAAAGATTGAATTTTCGGTTGAAAATTATTTTAAACTCTTGATGTAAAAATCGGTTTTAATCTTTCTCGAAAAGTTTAGAAAATATTTTGAAATGTTAAAAATGTTAAAAATGTTAAAAACTCTTTAGAAGAAGTGTTCTTAAGGTGTCTAAATTTTTTTACCTTCAAAATATTGACTTTTGGGTAAAATTTTTGCAAATAAGCATATCCTGGAAATGCCGGATGAGTAACTCACCCAACTTACTCAACTGACATGATCTGGAAAAGCCGGGCAAGTAATGTTGGGCGAGTAGCATACCCGACTTACTCAACCTACTTTGTCAAAAAGTTGAAAAATAACTGTTAAAGAGCCGTTTTTACATGCTCTATAAATTTTAAACCAACTCATTTCATCAAAATAACTCTTCTAAACTTTGCCAACATATTTCTAACATCTTTAAACTTCAAATTTCATATCCTTATCAAATCAAACCAAGCTATAGCTTAAATTTGCAAATCCATTGAACATTCAAAAGATTTGAATTGTATTATCTACTTATAGAGGAGTCTTGTTTGTTCTTCATTGTATTATCATTCAAACACTCAAATTGTTATATTGTAAAAACTCTTGGAGCTCTAGAATAGGATTGAGTGAATCTTTGTAAAAGAGAAGATTGTGGGAAAATCCTTAGTGGATTCGAAATGAAGATTGAATAGGTTTGAAGTCTTATCTATTTATATCTTGTGGACTCAAGAGATTGTTGTAGTAGGTTCTTAGCTTCACCTATATTAGAAGAAGTTTGTGTTTCTCTTGTGGACTCAGGAGAGAATTGTAAAGTTGATTTGAGCTTCACAAATATTTGAATAAGTATCATAGTGAAGTTTGTAGAAATCCTAAGAGGAAAATACTTTAGGTGGTGGATGTAGATTAGTGAACTACCTACAAATCCTTATTTTTGATCTCTCTAACTCTTCTCTATTTGTTTTCATATATATTGCATATCTTGGATTTGATATATTGCCCAATTCATACTATTATATGTGTTGTACACAAAGTGTTTGATAAATTGCCTAAGAGAATTTCATTGAAGCATTTGTTATATATAGCCAAGATTTTAATTGGTAGATATTTGATATTATATTTAATTCACTCCCCTGTAACGTCCCGATCCCTTACGAGACCGGAGGCTCTAAGAACCATGCTATTTTCAACCCAATCCCAAACCCGGTCTCAGAATTTTAGAAAAAATGGACAGAGTCTCCCCTGTACCGTGGACATTCTAGAAACCTGTAAACATTTAATATAGCTGCAAAATAACTTAGAACACCAATTCTAATCAAAACCTAGCTTCAAGGCCATCCGAGCCTTAAGCGATACAAACAAACATTTGATACACATACAAGGATGCATTCACAACTTAATTCCTTTACAAAACCGCTTATCATGCCACTCCATGATAGCATTGAAACATTCCTAGAAATTGAGACCAATCAAACATCAGAACGTTCACTCCCAAGCATGCAAAGTAGTTAGAAATAGAAACATAAGTTATTACATGCCATGGTTCTAAAGCTACTACTACAACATCTATCCTTCAATTTGCAAACTATATAACATACACATATCACTTAGGCTACAAAATAGAACATAAAGGAAAGCAAACAAGTTATACTCTCATCAACAAGAACATAGTCCACCTCAAGCAACTAGACACAGCAACTAAGGCAACTCCTCCAACTGCGCCACCTGAAACATATTAACGAGGTATGAGCAACCACTGTTGCCCAGTGAGGGATAAAGACTACTCGGGACGTGCAATGCAGCAATTATAGCAGTTAAGCAAGAAGGCAAGTAAAATACATTTGAAACCGTAAATAACCACACATATCAAAGGATACGATATACTTAACCCCAACACTCCAGAATTCTCTTATCTTTGATCACGAACCACGATCCACGAACCATGATCAATATGCCAGCAAATCTCCAATCACTCCAGTGGGTGTACTCCGAATATACCCCGATAATCCTACGACCCAACATCCCCTGACAATCTTTGGACCAGGCGAATGAGGGACTAGGGCACGAAGTTTGAATATCTACTGGCAAGCCCTCTACCGCCCAGCCAATATTCAACACATCCGCCCCTGACACTATGGTTACGCAACTACTATGCAATGCACGTTAACACTTGACAATAAGATAATCAAATAAGAACAGCAACACTTAGGAGGGTCAATAAAAGAGGTTGCCCCCGAGGCAGTTCACAATATAAGTAATAATACAAACTAATTAAATGAGCATAAAGGGAGATATTGCACATTTACCAATAAACCAATACCAAAAGCTCATAAACATCTTATAATTGCAATTAAACACTTAACAAACACTTACAAGGTTGTAGAAGTGAAAAATCATCCATTTCTCCATTAACTCCCTTTTTAACTTAAGCCATTTTCCTTCCAAATCAAAGTTAATGATTCAAATTCAAGGGAAAGCTATACCAATCTTCTACTTAACCCTTAAGGCACCCTTACAACCCTCAAACACGTTCAATTACCCGCAATTACCCCAAAAGCCCTAATTTTTATTTTATAGCTTTGAACTACACATACCTTATTCGGGCTTCAAACAAGGGTTAGTAAAGTTTCTATAGCACCTAAGTAGCCTAAGAATACCAAATGTGAAGCTCAAATCCACCCGGATTAACATTAACCCCGAAACCCCTTTTAAAAAGTCGGCTATTTCACGTTTTATACAAGTTTAGAGCGATTCGACGGTACGGGGCTATTGGACTACCATCATTAGCACCTAAGGCATCTATTAGAAGCAATGAATCAATCCAATACGCACAATTACACAAAACCCTAAAAATTCGTCATTATTCACCTCATAAAATTAAAATAGCGATTCCAACCATTTAAAATGCGAACTAATGACTTAAATGTGTTCTCTAGCACCTATATACAATGCATAATAGCATAGATAAGTTTTGCATTAACATTTGATAGCATTTCTAACAAATCAAGAAAACTGTAACATTTTAAATATGTAAAAAGAGTCATGAAATCCCTCACCTAAAGCGCGTATGAATACTTAGAAGGCTTGCACACACCCTAAACTGCTTGCTCTAGGCTTGGAGAGGCTTGGATTGATGAATTGGTGAGCAAAATCTCATCCTTTGGCTGCTATAGAACTGTTCGGATTTTGAACAGTAATTCCTGCATCTTTTTGTTTTTTGTTTTTGCTAAGTTATGAGCTTATGTGGTGCTTATGAGAATATATATTAAATTGGGTTTAAATTGGGGCATATATGGTCTTCTAAAATGAGTCTAATAAGCTTTAAAATGAATCTAAGGTGCAAAATGAGTGCTAGCTAATTAAAAGACTACGCTAAGTTATGTAATACTATTCATTAGTTCACTAAACCATTTTCTAAACGAAGGCTCCAATCGCTTTAAGCTCAAATGCACATTTTTCTCATTCCTATAACAATTAATATGATTTAAGAAAAATACTAATTCATGGTAATTATGTAGTTGAAAAACGGAATGAATAGTAACTAAAGAAGATAACAAGCAAAGCACAGAAGAAATGCGCAATTAGTGGATGCAACAGTGAATGAATGTATGGCAAAAATCTCGGGCGCCACATCATCTCTCCCTAAAACAAATTGCGTCCACGCAATTCTCTTTCAAAGAACTCCTGCTGCGCACTCTAAAAACCCTTGAATAAAACCAACGTATCAGTTGAAAGAATGCCATTGAAACCCCTAGTAGGCCAACAAGGGAACCTTCAGCTAAGAAGTCTCACAATAAGGATGCCAAATAAAGGCTTCGATTAAGAATACTAATCCAGAAATCTGAGAAAATACCAATCAAGAAATCCGTAGCAGAAATCCCCAAGGAGATTGCCAAATAAAGGCTCGTTCAAGAATGCCAAATAAGATTCCAATTAAGATTGTATATAAGAAGTCCCAATAGAAGTGTCAAGTAGAAATACCCAAGAGAATACCATAGAAGCTTGACAAGAAGACTCCCGGTACGATAACCAAATAAAGGCTCCGATAAGAGATCCGAATGAGAAGAGCACAGGCTGAACATCTCTGGAAGATCTGTTACAGACCATCTTTTTATAGGGGAGAGTTTATTAATGAATTCAAGGGACAATACATTTATGCAATGGTTAAACATATGATAGACACTTAACATACATTACCACATGAATCTAAGCTAATAAGTCCTTAGGAAATCACTTAGATGCAAAATTAATCATATAAACATATTTGCCACACAACTTTTACATATTGCATAGTTAAGACACATAGGTACAAATAATTCTAATCAAAGCCACACAAGTATACAGTCACATAATGACGTATTTAACACATTCTTCATATTTTACTTAAGCAATTCACGCAGAAATACATTTCCACTTAAGTCACCCATAATCACACAACTACACTTATCACAAAGCCTTCCTAATTTACGCAAATATAACACATAAGAACGTATTTTCATGCAAACAAGCTCGAACCCACATGCAGGCACATACTTATTCAAAACACACTTCGCATGCATGCACTCAGGTTTTCACTACCCAGCAAACCGAGGACCTTATCCCGGCTGTGAGCTACTAAGCTCTGATACCACCTGTAACGCCCCGATCCCTTACGAGACCGGAGGCTCTAATAACCATGCTATTCTCAACCCAATCCCAAACCCGGTCTCAGAATTTTAGGAAAAACGGCCAGAGTCTCCCCTGTACCGTGGACATTCTACAAACCTGTAAACATTCAATATAGCTATAAAATAACCTAGAACACCAATTCTAATCAAAACCTAGCTTCAAGGCCATCCGAGCCTTAAGCGATACAAACAAACAGTTGATATACATACAAGCATGCACTCACAACTTAATTCCTTTACAAAACCGCTTATCATGCCATTCCATGATAGCATTGAAATATTCCTAGAAATTGAGACCAATCAAACATCAGAACGTTCACTCCCAAGCATGCAAGGTAGTTAGAAATAGAAACATAAGTTATTACATGTCATGGTTCTAAAGCTACTACTACAACATCTATCCTTCAATTTGCAAACTATATAACATACACATATCACTTAGGCTACAAAATAGAACATAAACTAAAGCAAACAAGTTCTACTCTCATCAACAAGAACATAGTCTACCTCAGGCAACTAGACACAGCAACTAAGGCAACTCCTCCAACTGCGCCACCTGAAACATGTTAGCGAGGTATGAGCAACCACTGTTGCCCAGTGAGGGATAAAGACTACTCGGGACGTGCAATGCAGCAATTATAGCAGTTAAGCAAGAAGGCAAGTAAAGTACATTCGAAACCGTAAATAACCACACATATCAAAGGATACGATACACTTAACCCCAACACTCCATAATTCTCTTATCTTTGATCACGAACCACGATCCACGAACCACGATCAATATGCCAGCAAATCTCCAATCACTCCATTGGATGTACTCTGGATGTACCCCGATAATCCTATGACCCAACATCCCCTGGCAATCTCCGGACCAGGGGAATGAGGGAGTAGGGCACGGAGTTTGAATATCCACTGGCAAGCCTTCTGCCGCCCAGCCAATATTCAACACATCCGCCCCTAACACTATGGTTGCGCAACTACTATGCAATACACATTAACACTTGACAATAAGATAATCAAATAAGAACAGCAACACTTAGGAGGGTCAACAAAAAAGGTTGCTCCCGAGACAGTTCACAATATAAGTAATAATACAAACTAATTAAATGAGCATAAAGGGAGACATTGCACATTTACCAATAAACCAATACCAAAAGCTCATAAACATCTTATAATTGCAATTAAACACTTAACAAACACTTACAAGGTTGTAGAAGTGAAAAATCATCCAAATCTCCATTAACCCCTTTTTTTAACTTAAGTCATTTTCCTTTCAAATCAAAGTTAATGTTTCAAATTCAAGGGGAAGCTATACCAATCTTCTACTTAACCCTTAAGGCACCCTTACAACCCTCAAACACATTCAATTACCCGCAATTACCTCAAAAGTCCTAATTTTCCTCTTATAGCTTTGAACTACACATACCTTATTCGGGCTTCAAACAAGGGTTAGTAAAGCTTCTATAGCACCTAAGTAGCCTAAGAATATCAAATGTGTAGCTCAAATCCACCCGGATTAACATTAACCCCGAAACCCCTTTTAAAAAGTCGGCTATTTCACGTTTTATGCAAGTTTAGAGCGATTCTAGGGCACGGGGCTATTGGACTACCATCGTTAGCACCTAAGGCATCTATTAGAAGCAATGAATTAATCCAATACGCACAATTACACAAAACCCTAAAAATTCATCACTATTCACCTCATAAAATTAAAATAGCGATTCCAACCGTTTAAAATGCAAACTAATGGCTTCAATGTGTTCTCTAGCACCTATATACAATGTATAATAGTATAGATAAGCTTTGCATTAACATTTGATAACATTTCTAACAAATCAAGAAAACTGTAACATTTTAAATATGTAAAAAGAGTCATGAAATCACTCACCTAAAGCGCGTAAGAGCACCTAGAAGGCTTGCACATACCCTAAACTGCTTGCTCTAGGCTTGGAGAGGCTTGGATTGATGAATTGGTGAGCAAAATCTCCTCCCTTGGCTGCTATAGGGCTGTTCGGATTTTGAACAGTAATTCCTGCATTTTTTTTGGCCAAGTTATGAGCTTATGTGGTGCTTATGAGAATATATATTAAATTAGGTTTAAATTAGGGCATATATGGTCTTCTAAAATGAGTCCAATAAGCTTTAAAATGAGTCTAAGGTGCAAAATGAGTGCTGGCTAATTAAAACACTAAGTTAAGTTACGTAACACTATTCATTAGTTCACTAAACCATTTTCTAAACGAAGGCTCCTATCGCTTTAAGCTCAAATGCACATTTTTCTCATTCCTATAACAATTAATATGATTTAAGAAAAATGCTAATTCATGGTAATTATGTAGTTGAAAAATGGGATGAATAGTGACTAAAGAAGACAACAAGCAAAGCACAGAAGAACTGCGCAATTAGTGGATACAACAGTGAATGAATGTACGGCAAAAATCTCGGGCGTCATACCCTCTTAAGTATATTTCCCCTAACAAGTAGTATCAGAGCTAGGACTCTATATATAGTTTAGCAACTAGTAGAGAAAAGATCATAGTAAATACTACTATGTCTCCTCATATAGAAGGATACTCAATTGATAGATCTCCATTTTTCATAGATACAAATTTTATGTGTTGGAGGAAGAAGATGCAAACATATATCAAATCCATTGATTTCATATGATGGACAATTGTGGAAAATAAGCCATATAAAGTTGTCTTGAAAAGGGATGATGAGCTTGTAACCAAGAAAGATATTGACAAACTCTCAAAAAATGCTCAAGCTATGAATCTTCTCTATTGTGCATTAAATGACAAGGAGTTTATCTGAATTTGCAAATGCACATCTGCTCATGAGATATGAAAACTTCTTGAGGAATCATACAAAGAAGAAGAAGAAGAAGAAGATAAGGAAGAAAAAGAACTAGAAGAAAATGTTGTACGCTTCATTGCAAATGATGAAAAGTTATGTTCAACTTCTATATTTAATTGTTCTAGTGAAGCTGATTTCACATTTGATGAATTGCAAGAAGCCTTCTCCGATATTCATGATGATTTAAAGCTTACACTTTCTAAAAATAAAAATCTTCATGAACAATTGAAATGTGGCATATATGAGAAGGATGAGTTAAAAAAGAACAATTTACTACTTGTTGAAACAAACCATGAACTTTAAAGGAAAATTATTTTTTTGATTGAAAGAAATAAAATGTTGGAAAATAAAATTTCTTGTTTGAAAAATAAAATTGATGAATTAAATGTGAGTTTAGCCAAATCTAGCAAAGGGATGGAAAAATTTGATGATATGCATGATTCACAAAACATGGCATTTAAATGAGAAGATTATTCTTTCAAAACTTCTAGTTCAAGCATAACATCTACATCTAAAACACATCAATATGCATGTATATACTGTGCTAGAAAATGACATAATTTATCACATTGTCATTATAGAAAATTGCTAGATAGAGGATCAAAAGTTCTATGATGGCTAAAATATAAAAGGATTGTTAAAGCCACGAAAAATAAGACTAACCTCCAAGGACCCAATTAAAGAAAATAAAGAAAAGATAAAGAATGAGAATGACATGGTATTGAAGGCACTGGGTCAAGGAGCTCTCCCCCTGGCAAACCTGCCCTTCCTCTTTCTAGTGGCTTTCCCTTTTGTTGAGGAGTCCTCGATTGCAAAAAGACCCTGTGAGATATGTTTGATGGAGAGGGCTAAGGACCATATAGCTCCAAGGTCCATATCTTATCCCACTTGATAAAATCCTACCCGTTCACTATAGGGCTCCTCTAAAGCCCTATAAAAGCCGACCTTTTTGCATCGATTAGGTAAGGAATGTTGTTCTTCTGTTTGTCGAATAATTTTCAAACTCTAGGAACATGTCACTCGTTAGGCCCTATAATGAAGTGGTATTTATTATGCCATCCCTTGTAAGAATTCTTCCATTCGTAAAAAATGGTGTAATGGCTCCGAGCTGAGAAGTAATACTATCCCTTCCCATGAGAAGTCGGCTTCAATGTGAAAAGGCGTCAGAATAAACTATTGGTCGGATCAAAGCCTTTATCATTCACCAGCATATAGAAGGCTACCATCATGGCCTAACCATTAGAGGCTATCTGACCCAAACTTATATCGAAGTGATTCACAATGTCCGCCACATAAGGTGGGACTGGGAATCGAAAACAGTTGAAGGTATCATCGTAGATGGTCAGCTCACCCTCTTTCGAGCAACAGATGACTTCGTCTCGATTCGACAGCCTAACTCTATAATCATGGCGTATGGACCTGTCATTCGTTCTTCCTTTAGCGAGTTCAGGAGTGGAATAACATGGCCTTTAGTAATACGTAAAAATATTTTTCCAACTCCCAAGGTGGGAGTTTGTATAGTAACTTCTCAACTACTTCCAATAGATGCGCTAAGGGTAGTCTGAATAAGCCGAGGTTTGTTGGGCCTGATAAAAGAGCTAGACCTAGGAAGAGGAAAATGATTTGCTATGGGCTCAGTGTGTAATTCTAAGCCTTCTAGGTTAGCCAATGGGGAACTGTCAGTCCTCTAGTATTCTTCAACATTGATGAACCCCCCAACATCCTCAAGATCCTTATGTTTTTCCCTATGTCTAAGGACGAACATGGCCTCTGAATCAAATCTAGATTCATTTTCCTTAACCCTCTAACCATATGACTAAACTGACATATTCTGGGAATGAGACTCGCTACCCGACCTTGCCATTGCTATAATAAAATGGATAGGGAAGAGGGATGTTGTAACGCCCCGATCCCTCACGAGACCGGAGGCTCTAATAACCATGCTATTCTCAACCCATTACCACCCTAGTCACAAAATTTTAGGAAAAACGGACAGAGTCTCCCCTATACCATGGACATTTTGGAAACCTATAAACATAATATAAGCCACAATACAACTAAACTCTAACTCCAACAACTCCAGCTCTAACTATATCCCAGCTTCAAGGTCGGTCGAGCCTTAAGTAAGACATAGAAAACACACCCAAGTATGCATTTAACAATCCTTGAAACCTTATCTCTTTTAATCCGCTTATCATATCACTCTATATTTGAAGGATCGATATCCGGAATTGCACATATAGAATAATTTTTTTTTTTTTTTGTAGCGGAAGATAGCATGAAATACAATTTTTCATAGCATATATGACATTCATATGTGTAATCAATCCCAATACTTGATATTTATGAAATATACATTTCAAACCAAAGGTAATACAAGAAGAGAACAATACCTCTTGAAGACCAAAGGTTAGAATCACGTGGTGAAGCTTTGAAAACTCCTTGAACCTTCCACAAGTGTAGAAGTCCTAGATTGTCCACCTAGCAATTTGAAGAAGCCTTTCCTCCTCCTTGAGTTGTAGTGCTAGCAAAATCCTTGGAAGATTCATGGACAATAACACTTCTCTCTTTTGAAAGATTACTTAAAACTACTCTTAGTTTAGTTGTCTTTCAAGTCTCAATTTAATCCAAGATGACAAAACAAAATGAAGAACAAACACTTGTGTTCTTGCAACTCACTTTGTGTATGTATGTGTTGCTGAATTTTCAGAATCAAGAAAAAGACCAAAAGCCTTATTTTTCTTCATACACTTAGCTGTGTATATCTCAAGGATTGAAGAAGTCTTTGTCTTTTTTTTTTTTTTTTTGCTTTGATCAAGAAAAGCACAAGACACAAGGTCCATGCTTTGTCTTGTTATGTTTTCTTTTCCTTGATTCATGCAAAACACAAGACATAATATATTAATAACTTTTGTCTTCTTTTGTTTTGGTTTTCCTGTGAAGAAAATGCACATACAAACATATTTGTCTTTCATTTGCCTTCTCAAGACAAGTTGGCATTATTTAACATTTAAATGAAGCATACAATTGTTGACCAATTTCAACCCTTGGATTAATAGATGGATGGCTAGGATTTTGATCTTGGTGCTTTGTGTTTATTGACTAATACATTGCCACATCAACATGTTGGCAACCAATATGATGAAATCATATTTTACCTATTTGCACTAAGCACCCAAAACTTTGCCAATCTTACAAATTTATCCCATTAACTTTTAATGGTTGAGACTACAATTATTAACTCTTAATAATTTATTAGAGAAGATGATTCAAGTCCAAGTAAGACTTAATCTCCTTGCTAATATGGTGTGACTTTCTAGGTTCATAGCCAAATAGCACTAAGGAAACATTAAACATCTTTAATGTCAATCAGGTTCTTGATTTGTTTCGAGAATTTCTCTTTCAATTCTTGAAACACCCTTAAGGTCTTGAGTGACGTCTAGGAACATATCAAGACAATTTATAAGGAAATGAAGTAATCACGTAATGAATCTATTTATAGTCGCCGATTACCGTACAATTCAATCCATCCATTAATTGTCCCGTCGAGCAAGAACCATGATTCGATTAAGTTCATAAACTCGATATTATGCATAGATCTAATTGGTGTAATGAGAGATGACACATGAAAAATTCTTTCTCTATCATTCATACCTTGGCCAAGGATTTTCTCATTAAACAACCAATCTTAGATCGCATAGGACATCGCCTCACGCCAGAGGTTAATGGATCATATCTTGACCACTACCTGTCAATCACTATACCAGACAAATGAAACTGCAAAAGGACGTATCTCATCTCATTTATCGAGACAAACATTATCTAAACGCTTGAATCAAACCCCAATACATATGACAACCGTAATGTCTCAAGTCTAAGGATTACATGCACAATCGCAACGGATAACAAATTATTAATCCAAAGTCATGTAGTTTGTTATTCACGTCACATTCAGTGAACTATTCAACTAATAGTCACCCACATGTTTGTTAGTCGCATCCTTATGCTGTTATGGCACGTGGCTCACCATCTTTTAATATTAACATCTCTATGTTAATCAAAATGTAACAACACATGTGATAGGCCGTAATAGATTATTGAAGTCCCAATCAAATAATCTAAGGACTATGAACACTTTAAGTATTTATCATATTAAAGAAATATGCCAACATATTTTAAATGCTTTTAGAATATATTTCTCTAATGAAAATACTAGGGACTCATTCATACACGTAAAGAATAAGAATATGAATGTGCTAATTATGTCAATATGAAAACACACATATAGACATAGATACCATAATGTACAAGTTAATGTCAAAATGCCCCAATATATGTCATCCAAATGTGTAGCATTAGGGCATATCTCTAACAATATTAACCATTAGACTTTCTTATAAACTAAAGCCAAACAATTATTAATTTCCATTGACACACAAGCAAGCAACATAAAGGAAAGAAAGATAAACTATTACAATCTACTACCATTCAAACTATACATTAACTTAGGTATTACAATTCTTTAACAACTCCAAATATATACAAACCCATAGGCACAAAATAGAACAAAACATAATATAAACAAAGTCTTCCATAGTTTAGCAGGCAAACACTCTAATCTCAAGTAATAGTACACAACAACTAAGGCAATTCCTCCAACTGCGCCACCTGAAACATGTTTAGCGAGGTATGAGCAATCACAATTGCTTAGTGAGGGATAAAGTCTATCGAGGACGTGCAATGCAGCAGATAACTCAATAGACATTTAAAACAACTAATGGACAATTAAAGTAACAAGTTACCACACATTAAAAAGGATACGATTCACTTGCTCTTCAATCACGAACCACGAGCCACGAACTGAAATCCCGATGTAATAATGACACTGATATTGATAAGTTGGCATCCCCTTATAACTCCAAAATGAGTGTAATCCAGATGTACCCCGAAATCCTACGACTCAACTCTCCTTGGGCGGCATCCCAAGCGAGAGAGAGACTGGGAAACCATGGTAGCCGAGGTAGACCGACAAGCCCGATGCCGCCCGGTTTCCACGACACTACCATGCCCAAATGGTTGCGCAGCCATGATGCATTGCACTCAAAATGATAACAATAGAATAAATCAAAAAACACGTGATGAAGGGACAACAAAGTAGGTTGCCCTCACACATAATATATAGCCAATAAGTGCACATAATCTATGTACAAGTAAATAAACTATTATGCACATAAGGATGAAGTCTCCCTCACCTCTATCGAGCTCCAAGATGTAAGTTTGGATCACATCATTTCCAGACCTTGAACCTATGAGCAAGCATTACTTTAATTACTCTTTAACTACAACATTCATTAATTGTTCAGCTAGGTTAGCTAACTTATAACTTCACTTATTTGGTATATAATATCTATTAGAATTCTATCTTTAGCAGAAGTCACCTTAATATACTTAGGCTAAACATATCATCCAACTAATCATTCTAGCAGCCCAGTTACAAGTCTTAAGTATATCTTCACCCATACAACACAATATACAAATAATATAAATATTATACAAGAAATAAACATATTTACTCAATCCTTAACAAGTAATACATAAACAATATAAGCAATATATAAGCATATCACGAAATTAGCCAAATGAACACAAAGGGATAAATTACATATTTTCCACAAAACATTACCAAAAGCTTACAATTAACTTAAAAGTGCATTTAAACACTTAAGAAACAATTACAAGGTCATAGTAGTGCAAAACAACCGATTTCCTACTTTAACTGCTTTGTAAAACAACTCATTTCCCTTCCAAACTCAAGCTATTGTTCTATATTAGTGAGTGGCCTATTCCACACTTCTAATTAACCCATTAGGCACCCTTAGGACCCTCGAAGTTACCCAATTACCTGCGTTTAGCACAAAAGCCCCAATTTTTCCCTTGTCAGTTTGTACTATAAGTACCCTAACCGGGACTCAACCGAGGATTAGCAAAGTACATCTAGCACCTATATAGCCTAAGAATACTAAATATGATGGCTGAATTAACCCGGATTTGCGTTAACCCTGAAACCCCTTTTAAAAAGTCGCCTATTTCATGTGTTAGCCAATTTTTGAGAAATTCAACATCACGGGGCTATTAAACTATCTTTATTAACATCTAAGGCACCTACTAAAAGCAACGAATCAAGTCCTATCACACAATTTCGCAAAACCCTAAAATTTCATCACTATTCATACCCTACAAATCAACGAACGAATTTAACAGATTGAAAAGTGAAACAATTGCATAAACATGGTCTCTAGCACTTATATATAACATATATCATCACTTTTGAGCATTCAATAATCATTTGATAGCAAATCTAAAAATTCAAGGAAAGTGTAACATTTTAAAAATGCAAAAACAACCATGAAATCCCTCACCAATGCGCGTAGAAGCTCTTAAGAGGCTAGCAAATACTCTAAACCACTTGCACCTAGCTTGGCTTGGCTTGAAATGAAGATTTGAGGAGCCAAAAATCTTTCTTTCTCTCCTATGCTGCTGTCGGGTTTGGCACTGTTCACACCTTTTTTTTTCTCTTGTTATGTTATGAGCATAAGTGTGTGTGTGTGTTGAGTATAAGTATAAGTTGTATTATTTTAGTGTGAGTATAGGCCATAAAAAGTGTGTCAAGCTAGCTTAATACAGGTCCAAAGGTGCAACTACGTGTTAGCTAGCTAAAGTATAAAGTTAGCCTACGTAACACTATTCACTAGTTTTCATAAACATTTCTAAACGGGTGCTCTCAACCCTAATTGCTCAAATGCACATTTTTCTCATTCCTAAAACAATTAATATGATTTAAGAAAAATACTAATTCAAAGAAAATAAGTGGTTAAAAAATATAATAAATAGTAACCACATAAAGCAACAAGTAATCCACAGTAAAAATGCGCAAATAGTATATGCAGCAGTTAATAGGTGTACGGTGAAGTTCTCGGGCGTCACAGACGTACCTAGAAAGTGAATTCGACTTGAGCACTGGAAAGTTGTGGTACAAAGTTACTCGACCCGAGCACTAGAGAGTGTTTTGCAGTTAGGAAGTAGAGAGACTTAAGAGTTGTGAAATGCGATAAAAAAATGTATGTGGAAATGAAAAAAGATGACCCATATATATAGAGGGTGACCACGGGAATCCCAGTGCATGAATCATCATTATATGGAAACCCAAAACATCACGTCTCATTAATTGAATCTAACACTGCACAGAACTCGAAGCGATTGACGGTTAAGCAATCATTACGAACGGATAGCATCATCTTTTGGGTCGAGCTGTGATTCCATGAGCCTCTGATCAAGCCTCAAAGAGTTGGGGATGCAACTGATATGGGTAATTTCTTGACCCCTTGTTATTAATGTCCGATCACTTTGAAGGTATAAAAGAATGAAGGGGAAATGCCAAAGGTTGTATTAAGGGTCTGATTGTTCCAATAAATTCCGAGGACACCATACCAACCGACCTATCGAAAGTACTCTTCCTTATGACGTGTCCTCTAAGAGATCTTCCTAAATCTCTAGGACCCACCATATATCCTAAAAAGATTTTTTATCAAATAGTATAAATAGCACACTAACAGTCACAAAAATGTAACTTATTCTTTGCCTAAAATAACTACTTTTAAGTTCTTGTTGTATATTGTTCGTGTTCGGACTCATTAATTGACTTGCTCATCGTCGGAGGTCCCCGGAAACAACCACTGGTAGTCCCTTTGTTTTGTAGGTCTCATGTTCAGTTCAAACAACGAATTACTACCTTAGCAGTTATTATTGACATTTACATACTTTAGGTATAGGCCATCAAGAAAAGATAATATAATAACGTATAAATAAGTATTTCTAGTTCGTGACAGCAAGATGTAACAACTCAAGCCTATGGAGAGAGCCCAATCCAAAAGACTATTCTGTTAGGAGGAAGAACCCTTTGCACTTAAGAACCACTCCTTGTGAGGGTGAGATCCCCACTAATGTAATAACTTAAGCCCAAGGGGAGAACTCAACCTAAAAGACTAGTCTATTAGGAGGAAA
Source organism: Ehretia macrophylla (assembly GCA_037974665.1). Classification (NCBI taxonomy): domain Eukaryota; kingdom Viridiplantae; phylum Streptophyta; class Magnoliopsida; order Boraginales; family Ehretiaceae; genus Ehretia; species Ehretia macrophylla. Next base: position 53,131,299 of record CM075771.1, on the reverse strand, counting down.
AATCCCTTGCACTTAAGAACCACCTCTTGTGAGGGTGAGATCCCGAAGTGGGATTACTACATTCCACCCCCTTTAAGAGTTGACGCCCATGTCGAGCTAGCCTATCAATAGTGACCAGACGATAGCTCTTTCCTCTTAGCGGTTGCACTCGTCCACATTACATTCTACCCCCCTTAAGAGCTGATGCCCACATCGGGTTAGCCTATAGATATTGACTCCGCGGTAGCCCTTTTCTCATAGCAGTTGTACTCGTCTACCAATATTCAGTGTGACACTTACCGCATCTTAATCCAGCTTATAGTCTTCCCTCTATGGAGTCTACTCTCAACGAAAATACTAATGTAGCAACTCAAGCCCAAGGGGATCGTCCAACCCAAAAGATTAGTCTGTTAGGAGGGAGAACCCATTGCACTTAAAAATCACCTCTTATAAGAGTGAGATCTCGATGTAGGATCATTACAGAAGCGTATACCACCTGAGAAATTCTTTTGGCCTCTGACACGCACTCCAGTAATACATATTGGAACTTCATAGAAGAAAAGAAACATAAATCCAAAGAGGAAGACACTCCTATTAGGTCACCAAGGAAAACAATTAGTACGTAAAAGAAACTTGAGCAAATTAAAAAGAACTCTTGAATCCTATACATTGCGTTCTAAGGCAAAAAAGGTAGGGACTCAAGTATCGTTTTCCCAGCTTATTTGACCTCCTAGTTTTTTTTTTCTTTTTCTTTTTCCTTTCTTGATGAGGAAGAATTTTTTTAAGTAGAATTACATTGGATTCACTTTAAGGCACGTCCTAATGTATGTTCTAGGTTAATGAAGGGTTAGATAATATTTGTGATGTAAGAATATAAGTTTGAACTTAAAACATTTAAACACAATAAGTCACTACTCGATCACTTCATACAATACTTTATTTTCTTCAAACACTATTTGAGTCTCACATTGTACCGTTATCTAACTGTATAACCTTACGTTTACTTATTAATGTACGACTCTTTGACACCAATTGGGGTCTCGTGAAACGTTATTCTAGCCGTGGTGATTTATTAGTGCTAAGTGCATTTTGACCTCAGAAATTTACTAGTGTGTGTGAGCTAGTGTATTTTGAAATTGTTGCTAAAGAACAAAACAGGACAACAACAAAGCATGGAAAGTTGAAACTTAACGATAGATGTTACAGCTTCAATTCCTATGCAAGGAATTTCCATTACTAATAATCTAAATATCTTATGTAAAACAATCTCCATATAAGACCATTCGAATTTAAGAGTGTCTCTAAATTGGATTCTCCTGGCCAACTAAACTTTTCCAAGCTTTTGTCGCGTTCTCATTGATTTTGAACGTTACTTGACACTAAACACGACAAATAAAGGTCAAATAAGAATAGAAAATTAATATGGGAATTTGGAAATTTTTGTCTTTAGCGATACTTTTTTTTTTTGGGTAAAATTTAGCGATACTCTAACCACTTCTTTTTGTGACAATGTCTTTTCCCTAAGAGGCCGACAGAAGTGATTCTAATTCCATTCACCACTTTCTCATGCTTCGGATGCTATATGCTATTTATGCTCCAAGGAAGTCAAAGCTAGCTACTATCCTTATTCTGAATGCTACATAGTATATTGATTTTGTGACAGCAGTGCATCACCAAGATAGTGGCGGTCCTTGGTGCACAATTCAAGTTTTTTTTTTCTTTTTTTTGGATTAAATATAACAAATAATATTATAAATATGTCTCTAATAATTTAAATTTTGAGATGAGTTGGTTACTTAATATAGTATCAGAGCATAGATATCAAAAAATCTTTGGTATAAAACTCACTGCAAGGCTAAAAAAAACTAATTATATCTGCACTTGTTGCAGCGTGTTGAATATAACAAATAATATAATAAATCTTTATCTAATAATTTAAACTTTTAAATAAGGTAATAATTTAATACTTTTTGGTTGGGAGTTGATGGGATGGGATTTGGGAGGGCGGGGTGGTTGGTTTGGTTGTTGAAGAGGATGGGGTAGGAGGAAGGGTGAGGTACAAGGTGTCATTTGCTAATTCGATTATTGATTACTGTAATTGAAGTCGAAGAAGAATTCTACATGTCAATAAAATAGTCACTTCAGCGTTCTTTTAAAGATTAGAACAAGACAATCACGAAACTCTCGTCACATGCGATGTTTCAGCTGTTGTTATAAGGTTAAAGTTTGATAGACTTTACATGCAAAATGTAACAATAGGTACAAGTCTACCAAATCCTTTCCATACAGAAATGGATGAATGGAGTGATGAAATCACACTAGATGACAAAAAAGACATAGTGAGAAATAACGACCCACAGGACCACATAGTATATATGGGGTGCACAATACACTATGATATTAATTTTAAATTTTAAGGGTCTATAAAAATCAACACGGAGATAAATGAACTTTTGACAATAAACTAGATATAAGTACATAGATACGAATGACAAACAACTTCTTAGCTCTTCATTTTGGGAAAAATAACTATTTATAGTTATCTTTCGAAGATAAAAATACATCAACAATCCTCAACGCAACAAAAATCTTTCAAGAGGATGAGTATCTTGAAAATAGAAACCCAAAAGCTATCAATCATTGACGTGTAATCAAGCTTTTACGTCCAATTGACGAATCTATACATTGAATTATGGAATTTAATAGAACATTAATAATTTGATACGGCCAGTAAATGATTCTTCTAGAATACCTTTCAACCCGTAAGTGTTAATTTTTTATTCCACAAATCCTATAGAATATTTCATACAAGCACGATAAAGATTTGCAATCCTTTTGTACTTTCGTTGAATGGAATATTGAACTTTGCATTTTTCAACCAATTTTATAAATCGAACGAGAAACTTTTAGTAGTTGGATTAGATAATTAAGAGGAATAGAATCTTATATTTTGTGTTATTTATTTGGGACTTTTTCTGGATTATTCTAGGTACCCATGGGCGGATCGATGTGAGGCTAGTGGGGACTTTAGCTTCCATTGGACCAGAGGCAGAGAGATACCTCCAAAAAGAAAAATAAATTAATGAATTTTTTTTTTAAAAAAAACAAAAATAGATTTGGCCCTTCCAAGTAAAAAGTATAAATGTTATAAAAATATAGTTAGCTCTGATAGTTAATTATAAATGTATTCATGTTATTGGTGTGAGATTGAATCCTTGCAGTATCTTATTATTTTTTTACTAGTCTTTTGCTATGGTGTATGATTATTTGTCCATATCTAATTAATTTAGCATACTTTTTATCCTTGGACTATCCAAAGAAAAGACCCAGTTTCATAGATCATTAACTCGTGGGATAAAGAATTTACGAATACTGATAAGCATCATTAGATGAAAAATATATATCTTGTTATAACCAAATGAATTGCAAATATATATAAAAATACTAGTTACGGCCACAGTTTTTATTAAGTTTGAAGCATTTCTCTATATGAATTATTTATAAATCTTGAAGAAAGAAATTTCTTAGAAGCTGGATATTACACCGTAGGGTAATTTATTTATTTTATTTAATTTAAAACAGTAGAAATTGAAGCTCTAATTTGAATCACTCTCAAATTGACACCTTAGGATACTATATAGGGAAGAATGTGCGCAAGGCAATATAATAGGAAATTAGTAGTTGTAAAATTGGACCATGAATTTCACTGCAAACTTCAACTAAAATAAATACAACGAATCTTTTTCTAACAATTTAAAATTTTAATCGAGTTGGTAATTCAATATGGTATTGGAACAAAAAAATTTATTAGTGCAAAACTATATTTCAATAAGGCTCAATCAAAAACTATATAGCCTATACGTGAGTCTCTTTTCTACTAATCCAAAAAATACTGTATAAAAAATACTAAACCAAACCAAACCAAATTGAGCCTTGTCCTACTTGGTGGGGTCGACACTGTATAAGAAAAAAATGTCGGCCCCACAACATTAGATTTCTGGCTCCGCCCCTGCATTGGACCCTACCAATTTGTTTTTTAAATAGTTGTATAATTTTTTCATTGACCTCAAATATTTGTTTCAATATCTATGAATTTTTAGTTTAAAAATTAATTAATTCTCACTAAAAATATATATATTAATATAATAATATTGTATTCATTATAACTCTCACTGAAAAATAATCCTAAATTCATCTTTGTAACCTAAAGCTTTCTGAAGACATCATTATGCTTGCTTCCATTTTATGGTATTATTTTTATGTACTATTTTTCTATGCAAAGGCAACTGGAATATTTTACATAACAGTGTGGTTTATACCTATTAATTACCTACATGTCAACTTGCTTGGAAATCATGCATAGTGGCTATGATGTTTTGCAAATTAATATAAGATATATTTAACATGATGCTAATGAACTAGCTCATACTCTCCTAAAGCCTCTACCTTGTTTATGCTGGAAGATACGTGATTTGAATCTCTCATGCTTGGGATTTTTGGATAAAAAATAAAATAAAATAATTTTATGCTAATATTTCATTTTTGAATGATGACGGGGAGTTATCTTGGAAAACCCTTCAAACTCACACTAAGATGCCAAACTCCATAATTCATATCCTGTTCAGAAGAGACATGGTCCGATTTAATTAGACTAATATTTCTACTTTTCAACTCAAAATTATGCATATCCTTTAAAAAACAAAATCAAAAGCATGCATCAATACCACTCATCCAAAGTGAAGTTCTCTGATCTATCATCTATCATGTATCTAGCCATAATTGATCATCTTTTCATCGAATCTCTGAGTTTGTCTTGTCATTTATTCTCATCAACAACCACAGAGTTTCCACTGGAACGAAACAACTAATTGACTTCCATGATGATGAAGTCCCTTTATAATAAGGTTATGACCACCCATTGGTTGTGCTCACTGCTCAGCCCTTTTTAAGGAGACAGCTACTATAATTTATTAATAATTTATGCATCTAATGACCAAAACAATGTGAAATTGGAATGACCATCAATTTTATATAGACAAAAAATTGGCTAATTGGCTGTTGAAATTGATAATGGAGATTATAATTAGTAACCATCAAGTATATAGACAATATATTTTAACACAGCTTTAAACATACAAGGCAATTAATAATTACTAAATACGTTCTTTACTTTTTCTTTCTAAATATAATATGTTCTTTGCTTGCCTACAATCATAAATTCGTAACCTTTTATTTTTTCTTCTTGCGGGTGCTACTGGCTAGAAGTTGGAGCATGGGGAAGAGGAATGACACTGCCGAAGACTAGTATGGAGAAAGTAGACAAGTTGATTAGTCGTGATGCTAATAGGAAAGAGAGAGAAACTCTCGGATGTCCTCAGAAGGACAAGTTCATAACTTTTCATAATTGCATGAAATGCCACAAAAATGAATAGAAATTTTTTTGGAAATGTTACAGCCGGAGTCGAATGACTAGCTGATTGAAGAGTGGCCCCACGTGCTTATAAGACTCGCTCCCACACTCAACTAAATAGACCTAATTGTAATATTTCAAAGAGTTTTCCAAAAGAATATTTGAGAGGATTTGTAGTCTTTACATGGTATCTTTGCAACAAAACACTCGTGATGGGCTTGGAAATAGGTTTGGAAAACCAGGCTTCTCATCTGTAGCACTTTTGGCCCATCATTTTTTCTGAAATAAAAATCATTTACTAATAGGCGCATGTTAGCATAAAAAGGATGGATTTACATATCCATTTAGGGAAGCTATATATGATGTGCATGAAGTTCACTATCTTTGGTCATTGTGAAAAACAACCATCTAAAATATTTGTTTGTTACATAGGATGCCACCAATTCTTAGTAATATCGACATTTCACCGGCTAGTATTATTTATGTTCGATTTTGATAGTCTGCTCACAAATTGTTTAAAAAAGTGCTCAGAAGAAAAGATTAATGAATAGTATACGAAAGGGAAACAAAGGAAAAGAAATAGATAGGAGACCACCTAATTCGTTATTTCACTTTTGTATTTTCAATATTTAAATTTATGAATATAATAGTAATTTATGGAAAATTCCTTATTGTATGAGATAAATTTATTCTCATCAAAGAAACAAGTTATCTTGTTGAGTTTTATTGTGGAAAAAAACTTAGAGATTCCTTAGGTATCCTCAACGGAGGTTCTATAATGTAAAATTTTTTATTTTTGGATATTTTTAGAGCCCCATGACCCAAAAAATAATACTATTCATGAAAAAAGTACGTGAGGTCCACAACTTTTAGCTTAAAAGATGTCAAAATAGAGCCCCAAACTCCATTTTGTTCAACAAATTGGTGGACCCCAATTTGTTGTGGTGGACCTCACATACTTTTTCCATGAATAGTATTACTTTTTAGGTTATGAAACTCTAAAAATACTCAAAAATAAAAAGATTTACATTTTAAATCCCCATTGAGGATGCCCTTAGTACTTCAATTAAAACATGCAACTAGAGACCCTGGAAGAAAGGAAGATAGTACAAAAGATCAAAAGAAAACATTTGTATTATTTACAAAGTTCACTAATGCATTTTATCATTTTTTTTTGTTTACAATTGTAAGTTGATCTCTTTCTGTTTTCATGCCAAAGATTAGGAGTTGAAAATTCCCATGCCATGATAGGAAGAAGAAAGATAAAAGTTATGTTGTACTATATCCTTTTCTTGTTAGTTGCAATCTCTTGGAATCAACTAAAGGATAATTTAGGGACCCCAACAAAACATTTCTATATATCCTAAATATTTTATTAATTAATTGAAGTTGTATATCAATTTTTTTTTTTTAAAAAGCCAATTTCTTCTTCAAAAGTAGCTATATTTATATTGCCAATCATAGATTTTTCGGTTCATCCTAACGCAATTATATATATAACATATATCGTTGCTATGATCAAGTGTGGTTTCATTTATGCATGAAAAATGTTGAAAGAAAAAGAGAAGAGAAAACATGAAAAGAAAATATATGTAAATTGAAGACAATAGGAGTGATCACCAACCGTGGTTCTAAAGAAAGGGTTGCTTATTTATAGGTATCATAACCAGAGCCGTCTCAAATAATTTGGGGACCTTGGGTGATCATCTAAATGAGGGCCTTAATAATTAAGTTTTTTCTCAATAAAAAAACTCTAAATTTTCTACTAAAATAGTCACTACAAATAAAAAAAAAACACCAAAATTAGAATTATAAAATTATATAATATTACAAGCTAACCAAAAGATAGACCTATATAAAATTTATTTTTCTTACCTCTTGGCCCCAATTAAAAGACACTAGTTTATGATAGATCTTTATCTTAAAAAAAAATAATTTCTTTAAATTGGGGCCCCTAGGCTAAGGGAGCCCCTGGGCTAAGGGAGCCCCTGGGCTAAGGGGGCCTTGGGCACAGGCCCAAGCAGCCCATAGCTTGGGCCGACCCTGATCATAACTTGGTGAGTAATAAGATAGAGCTAGACTAATTAGGAATATAGTCACATAAGAAAACCTAAAACCTAGTGCAATAAGAAAACTAATTTGAATATTGTCTAAATTTAGACTATTTTCTAAACTAGACCCATAATATTAGAAATTATATTGAAACCCTAAATATGCTTTAACAAAAAATATGGAAAGAAGACTTCTTAAAAATAATCAAATTATAGGTGAGAAGGTAATTCACTATTTTTTTGTTTTTTGTTTTTTTTTTTGTTTTTTGTTTTTGTTTTTTAAGGCTTTGAAGATTTTTCAATAGCATGACTTATCCACCCACCAGAGAAGATATACATATATATTCCGCGATGACTCGACCCCAAGTGTTACATATCTAAATATTCTAGACAACTTCTTTGGACTATATATATATGTGTATTATATAACATTCATCTTCAGATAACCTTTGACCACCAGGCTTGTATATTTAACTTCTATTAAACCATGATATTCTTATTGTCCGAAACTAGGACACCGTTTTATATTTTCAATTCATAGTTTCATTGAGAATTGAATGTATATATGGCTCGCATACACAATACAATCAATCTCATTTTTTTTTTGGATTCAAAAAGAAGTTTAAAGCCATATTACATCAAAAAATTATTCCACAAAATAAGAATCAATTAAAAAACTTTTCGTATCTAAAATAAAAATTATACCATTAAAACAAATATTCGGTGATAATCAATCTCGATTTTTCGCAATGCCACTAATTGATATAGCCAGTTGGAAGAGAATATTCCCATACATTTACTGCAGACAAAAGGGATATTCAAAAGGAAGACATGAGGAATATTATGGTACGTGTCACGAAGAGAATCTCTGCCATGCAAGGCCCTATTATATGTTACAGAATTACATGTAGAGAGAGAGAGAGAGAGTGGAAAAGAGAGAGAAAGAGGGGGAGAGAATCTGCAGAAAAGGTGTGGGTTGGAGTCTTGTACGAGAAGACTGATTATAGAAAGTGACCAACCATCATTGTGAAAGAATCTCTGCCAAGGGAATTCGATGCAATCCCACTTTCACCTTTTGTTTTTCATGTGAAAAAGGCCTCTCTTGCACTATCTACTACTAGGATCATTGGCTGCAAATGGGTCGGGTTAAAAAAAGTTCACAAGTTTTTGAAAGAAATGGAGATTAGGGTTTAAGAACCATTCTTTCATGACTCAATCAGTCGATTATACAGGTTGCTCTTACAATAAATCATTACATTAAAGACGTGTGGATCTACATGTCCTTCTGATATACAATTCTGATCATTCAAACAATCGAGATATTTTTAAGTTTTTTCCGAGAGCAGAGCAGTTGTGTAAGAAGTCTATAGTTAGCAATATGTAGATAATTAATTGAGTTGTTGAACTATATGCACTTACAATGTTTAATGGTAAGAAAATGTGCAAAAAATAATAGATGCTAACATTTGGTTTATCGAGAATTGGAAGTAAGAAAACTCTTTTTTGAGGAGCAAGCATTTTTTTTCTTTTTGTATAATCATGTTTTAACATTATTTGAAGTAGGATAGGTGCATGGCCAAAACAAAAGGGGAAGGGGGAGAATAAAGCCAGGGTAATTAATATTTGGGTAAATAGGATCATAACCCTTTATGGTTTGCCGAAAGTATACAGGACTCCCATATGTTTCAAAAATACATCGGAACCCTCTGTGGTTTGAAAAACGTAGCACCACAATCCTCTCTATCAAAAAAATCGTTACTTTTAACGGATAGTGCGTTACACGCGCCTTAAATGTGATTGTCTATGTTTTTTTGGCTTAAATTATTACTAGGTTGGACAAAACTACCTTTATATTATATATATGTTTGTTTTCTTTTCTTTTCTTTTTCTCTCCATCCAATCTTTTCACCAAAAAAAAAAACAAATTAAAGAAAATTAAAAGAAAAAACTATCATCTTCCTCACCCCTCCCCCCCACCTCCCACCTCCCACTCGTCAGCCCCCTACCCTCTCTCCCCCAAAACCCCACCCTTGTTAGCCACCCCCCTTCCTCCACCCCCGTCAGCCCCCTCTTTCCCCTCCCTACTCCCACTCCCACTCCCACCCCTGCAATTCTAGTTTTTTTATGTATAAATTATAAAATATACATGCATATATATATATATATATATATACATATTTTTTGGCCTAAATATGTATAAACAAAAAAGAAAAGGAGAAAGGAGAAAAAAATAATTGAGGGGTATTTAAGTTATTTTACACAATTCAATTAAATTTGTTGACAAAAAGGTAGAAAGGGGGTGCGTGCGCTTGTTTTCAAAACCATAAGGGATTCCGGTACACTTTTGAAAACACAGGAGGGCTGTATGCACTTTTGGCTAACCATAGGGAATTATGGTGCTATTTATCCTTAACATTTTTACAGCGTTAGACAATTCAATTGTCCTACATACATAAATCAATACTTTCAAATTAAACCAGTATATAAGATATTTCAAGCTACTTTACTTAACTCTAATTGGTTTTAGGATGAAATGACAAATAATTTACCATACTATCAGACTTGAGCCTTAGTCCCTATGTTATCCATCCACTTATATTTGACTCATTCGTGTTTTAGGCGTTAACGCATTGATCACACATAAAGGGAGGTGTTGGAGAATTAAATATAATTATCCAACATGGACAAATAAGAACTTTCAAAACGGGAATAAGATCTGAGACTACTTCACATAATACCAATTAATTTTAAAATGAAACTACATGTATCTCATACATGGATCTAGATTAATGATTACATACTTCTCCTTGAAGCTAGTTTAGAATGAAAGGGCAAAAAAAATCGAAATCGCAAAATGGAGTCTATTTTGTGTTTCGTCTTTATATACTATAAGGAGATCTAGCTTTTTAATTGTGCCACACCCATGGTTCTTAAAAGCATCGAAAATGTTCTGAAAATCTGCATTCTAGCTAGCTATTTTCGAGAAAAAGAACAAAAGAAGACGCTAATATTCATTAATATACTAAACTGCAACATCTTCGATAAATAAACCTTTCTATTATATTAAATGCCAACCAAAAGAAAAGAAAGAAGAAGACATTTATACGTCTTTTTTTTTTTTTTTTGCTTTATATTTTTGGTTGCTAAAGATTTTGGACCATGTGGATCCTGACCCAGATCCGAACTTTCTCGAGGTTCAAACATCTCAGTAAAAATCTTAAATTAAAAATTGTGAGAATCTTCCTACCTTCCTCCCCACTTCTTTAAAGTTATATTAGCAGAAGAAGATTCCCATCTGTTAAGCTCCTTTATTATTCTTTTGCTAAGGAGATGTTCTCACTTTTAAACTTTGTGGGCTGTGTTCCCTTAATTTACAGTAATAGAATTTGAACACATTTAGGCAGGGTTGGAGCCAGGATTTTAACTCGTTGAGTTAGGTCAATAAATTAATAATAAAAAATTTATATTTACGAAATTATGTTTATGAGAAAATAAAGGCATTAAAAAAATTATACGTAAAAAGGTATTTATGTAAATTGATAATCTATTACAACTCTCCTCGATGAGTTTTTATTTCTAGAAAACTAAAAATTTGTATTTATGAAATAATATTTATGAGAAAATAAAGGCATTAAAATAATTTTATACATAAAAGGTATTTATATAAATTGATAATCTATTACAACTATCCTCGATGAGTTTTTTATTTTTTGAATATTTTCTATATTTACTTCATTGGGTTAAACACGCAAAACGAATGGGGTCAGTACCAAAAAATAAAATACAAAAAATCATATAGCTTGTATATAAAATTTAAAGATCTGAGTAGGGTCACTTGAACCAACTCCCCTGAGCGTAATGACATCCCTTCATATAGGATAGAATCAAATACTTTATTGTGTCTAATTAATTAAAATGAATGTGTCACACAAGATTAGATATATTCTCTTCTCTCTCCAAATAAACTAAAATGCATAACAATTATGCAACTTTTGAAACCAAAAAGAAAGTTGCTTGGTGGATTGATACTAAACTCAATTTGGGTATATGTGATATGTCCTCACTAGCTTTCTTGTTTATATTATGGTAAAATAGAATGTATAAGTAGTATATGCCCTTGATAAAACTTTTTGTGTTAACTAATCAAAATAGAATCATTAATTCTAATCTAACTATGATTGATTACTTTGGCAAGAACGCGTCCAGTTATCATCAGCCGTATATTTGTTGCAAAATCCTGCCCCTTGTCGGGGCTGTTGAATCCATGAATCAATTATTTTTGGAGTTTGTTATGAGAGTCAAATAATCTCTTTTGTTTTTCTCCTTTTTGTTTTGCTATGTAAAGGGCAAACCATGAGTGTTACTGCCTCCTCCTTACCATGACAATTATACCTTCCTAGAGTTTTAATATGCATATTTTAGAAATGGATTTTGGCCACTTGATGTGTGCCAAATGTATCGATAGCATAGGCGGAGGCATTCATTGGTGAGTTCAAATTTATTTTGGAAATTTGTATATCTTTAAGGTATTTTTTGTTTAAAAAATTAATTTAGTCCCGATAAAAAAATATTAAAATATAGATATTAAAATGTATGTTTTAATCCCGACTGAATAAAATTTTTGAATCCGTCCTTAATCAATAAAATATATCACACTAAAAATTCTGGAATATAAAAAAGTGAAAAAAAGGTAAAGAACCGCAATATTATTATAAAGATGAAATTTTTTTGAGATACCCACTAATGAGCACTTAATTGAAAGTTCAAGAACCACATTACACATAAAATGGATATTCTTAAGTAAAAATGTGAACAACATTGTAAAAAGTAGCAAAAGAAAAGCAAAAAGCATTGAAGAAGAAGAAGAAGAAGAAGAAGAATATATATCTTTACAATGGTGATTTGAATTCGTACAAAGACAATAGCAGAGAGGCTGAAAGGTTCTAAAAACAGTGTCTTTCTGTAGAGCCACACGACTTCTCAGGTGTCAGACACCAACTGATTCTTTTACCCAAGGCAGCCCTTCTCACATTTAACATACCCTTTTTGCCTTTGTTCTCTGCAAGAAGTTACCATTTCTCTTTTCTTTATCTACTTTGCTTTTTCCTTTTCTCTCTCCAAAACCCTACTTTATTCTCTCTCCAACTCAACCCTAAAAACGAGTTACAATTTTTACATAATATTATTGTGAATTATTCATATAATTTTTATAATTGTATTAAGAATTTATAACCATTGAATTTCGTCAAATAGCATAATAATAATGTGATAAGCACATTAATTCTCGAAAAGAACACCCCTTCCTTGTGTTTATATATATAATGTTACGAGCATATTTATTCTCAAACAGAACACGACCTTTCTTGTGTTTATAAAAAACATTGCTTGCCACAACTTGAGTTTCAAAGCTAGAAAGGGATAGGCCACTACTTCTCTTTTTTGCCTATTCTTTTGTTCTATATCTGCCAACCTATTCCTCCTATAAATATTAGCATGAGCATTTGAGATAAGAAAAGATTGTTATATACATAAACATAACTGTTTTAGTTTACAAGATCGATAAACATAAAATGATGGCATATCCCTCAGAACTAAGCCTTGATTGCAAACCCCTCAGCTACTCTATGCTTCTAAAATCATTTGGAGAGCAAACTGAGCAGACCCAAAGGCTTGAAGAGTTTCTTGCTCGGCTTGAAGAAGAACGCCTCAAAATCGATGCTTTCAAACGCGAGCTTCCCCTTTGCATGCAACTCCTCACCAATGGTAAAATATTGCTGATATTATTTTTGTTTTTATCTTGGAATGCATGGACACGATACATATAGAGTAATTTTTTATGTCACTCTTCAAGCCTTCATCATTCCTTTGTATGGTAAAATTAATGTCAAATCTCTCGTGTATATCATCATGTGTAAATCATGTTCATGCAACTCAGAAAAGACATGCTTTGAGCAGATCATAATGGATATTTATGTTATTGCATAGCCTTTATCCTTCTTTCTATCTCTTTGCTCTAATAGAAGCAAAGAATAGCTTTTCATGCACACACCTTTCTTTTCGAGTCATAAGTATAATTTTCAACAAGTTGTTCATTTTTTGTTATTGATTCCATTTCATTGTAAAAAGCAAAACAATTCATAAATTTACTTCTTCATTATTATATTTAGAAATGAAAAAAAAAATGTTTTTTTGACTATTATTACTAATAATCAATGACGGATCTAAAATTTTTCAACGAAATTAGATACGATAACTTGGAAGAGACCCGCTTACTGATAACTATGATTTTGTATTACCAGCCATGGAGGCTTCAAGGCAACAGCTACAATCCTACCGTGCAAATCAAGGGGCAAGACCAGTTCTTGAAGAATTCATTCCACTTAAACATGCAAGCTCTGAAGGATCAGATAAAGCAGAAAACAGCTCTGATAAGGCAAATTGGATGACATCTGCCCAGCTATGGAGTCAAGCTAGTGATCATATAACTAAGCAGCCATCAACAACAGCAGCATCTCCTAAGGAAACTGATCATACTGGTATCCATGGTTGCCCCAAGCTAGGTTTGGACAGCAAACACAGAAATGGAGGAGCTTTTCTTCCATTTTCAAAGGATAGAAGCTCTTACGCGAGTCCAACGCTAAGAACCCTTCCTGAATTGGCACTTGTATCATCTGATAAAGATGTGGAAGATAAAAAGAACGTAGAGATTGATACAAGACGAGAGAGTTTTGCTAAAGGTAACAATGGTGTTGCTATAACGACTGAGCAAGGAAAAGGAGGTAGTTGTCAGGCAGAGTCTCAAAGCACAGCAACAGCTACCACCACTACTCAAACTCAGAGAAAGGCTAGGAGATGTTGGTCCCCTGATTTACACAGAAGATTTGTTAATGCTCTTCAGATGCTTGGTGGTTCTCAAGGTACAATAATATATTTGTTATTAAATTTCGCGATGAAGTTTTAGATGAGGTTTTTCTTTTTCTTTTTTTGTTTCCTTAAGAAAGAAAAAGAAACCAAAGTATAATTAAGATTTAAGATGATGTTGGTTCGGAACTAGTTGTCCACATGAGTTGTCACTTTGTATATTAATTGAGATTAGACTTTTATTTGAATTAGTTAATATATTGGGACACGTACTCTCAAGATTCTAATATAATATTTAATTTAATTATTTGATAATGTTTTTCCGTATTATAAAAAGGAAATTAAGATGATGCTGATGGTCCATGATCAAAAACTACTGCCACACAATCATCATATCTATTATCATTTGCTGCAAATCATATAATTGCTAGTATTATTGTTGTTTTTGTCATTTCAAGTAAGGCTGATCTTTCTTGACAAAAAAAAAAGGCTGATCTTTTGAGCATAATGATTGCAGTGGCCACTCCAAAACAAATCAGAGAACTGATGAAGGTTGACGGTTTGACCAATGATGAAGTTAAAAGCCACCTACAGGTATAGAAATCTCTCTCTCACACACACACAAAAACATGCAGATATGCATGGAAGAGTCCATCTCTCTCTCTCTCTCTCTCTCTCTCTCCTTCCTGTCATAAAGTGTTTGTACAACATTGCAAAGGCTGCACTGTGTCTATTCTCATGTGGCATAAAGTACATGAAGAAAAAAGTTTTCATACATTACTGGTTTATGGTCCATCCATATAGAGAACTAAATCATTGGTTGATATATGAAAGAGTTTTCGTTATATAAAAATCTGTGCTATGCTGTACTAACGCCCTTCTCATGTGTTTGTCTGTATCTGTGTGTGCAGAAATACAGACTGCACACAAGAAGACCTAGTCCTAGCCCACAAACTGCAGCCACAGCAGCAACTCAGCTGGTGGTCTTAGGGGGCATATGGGTCCCACCAGAGTATGCCACAGCAGCCCATGGTGGAGCACCAGCCACCCTTTATGGTCCACACCCTACTACCCACGCCTCTCCACACTATTGTGCACCTCCAGTGCCCCAAGAATTCTATCCAGCTCCAACACCACCCCACCACCAGTTCCTCCACCACCCGCTCCACCACCAGCTCCAAGTGTACAAGCCACCCATACAGACACAGAACTCTCCCGAATCCGATGCCCGGGGCAACGGGGACTGGTCGGAGAGCATTGAAGATGGCAAGTCCGAAAGCAGTAGCTGGAAGGCTGACAGTACTGGTGCTGAAATGGAAGGCAAAGAAAGGCTTTGGTCATCAGAGAAGCAGGAGAAATTGAGCAATGGCAGTGAGATCAGTCTCAAGTTCTAACATATTTTTATCATAATGGTTAGGATTATGACAAGAATTAGAGGTTTTTTTTTTAATTTGTTAAAATCTAATTTATGTTTTATTATGTAGAGATAAATTAAGAAATGGAAAAAAAAAGTGAGCGCTTGTTTTGTACTTTTATATATTTTAACTATATGTAGTGTGCAGTATCGCCCTAATAATGTCCTAATTGATAAAAAAAATGGAAGATTGGATTTATTTGGTTTTTTGGCGTTTTGCTTTGAGTAGCTTTTTTCTAGTTCTTTTGCCTTTAAATTTGTAGATATTAATTTGTAGCCAGCAGAGATGCCTTCATATCCTTGACCACAGCCCAACACCCTCATCCAAAGGCCAAAAGAACAAAGAAAAGAAGAAAAGGTAGAAAGAACAAGAAATGAAAAAGGTCATATAATGCCAAGTTCATTCTTTTTTCTTTTTCTTCTTTTTAAGTGATGAGAAATTCATCTAAATAAGACCTCGTTGAATTTATTCAATGTATAATAATTCTTATAGTGCAGTGGTATCTCAACATATACTCCAAATTAATCATAAAATCAAGTACGAACTCATTACCTTTGCTTAAAATGAATCGTTTATGACCAAATCAATTTTTAATATGAATGTCAAATGATTTACAGGTCTAAGTCAGTTTAGAAGAGTCATTAATGGACCAGGTTCGGCCATCCATTTTGAAAACTAAAGCTCACATAAAAATCCCATTCGAAACTGTATAAAATCTAAAAAGCAGATTGGGTCATCAATCAGGTCGAAATATAATACATCACAATAATTGATATGGGTAATATCCGACCCGAGCTTCCTAGAAGAGGAAGCAGGCTCAGAACCGTTGGATTGAAGGGGGATCTCAGCCAGAGAACTTTATGAACTAAGCAAAAGTAAAAATTGACAAGAGTCACATCAATCAAACTACCATTAATAATTAAGCCGATGAAAAATAAGGTCTTAATAAAAGAGGCACCGAAAGAGTTTAATGCATGATCAGCCCTTGGCTTTCTTTCCCTAGTTTAATCCCCAAAATTGCTTTACAACTTTACCAGAGACATAAGTTTTTTTTTTTTAAACAATTACCACATCGATCTCCACACCAATATTCACTTTTATTTCCTTGCGCAAGATCTTGCATCAAATATGGGTTGTCTTCACTTTATTTCAGATTTTTTTTTTTTTTTGGGCTTTGTGTAAGAGGATTCGACAATGTTAATTGACTAATTAAACAGAGAGGACCCAAATCTAGAATATCTTATTATGAAGAATAATTAGAGAATGAAAAGAGAAAAGATAGGAAATTTGTGTGCATAATTTTTCCAATAATTTGTTTCTTGAAATGAGTTAAAAAGAACAAGCCTGCAAAGAACAACGGAATGATTCCGGTCAGATATAGTCAGGGTGTCTCCGAAAAGAGGTTTTTTTTTTTTTAAACAAAAAAACTCATTTGGCATCGAGTGTTTTCAGTGATTATTTTTAAAAACTGTTTTAAGAAATATGTTCTCAAAACTAAGAAAACAAAAACACATTTTATATGTTTTCATGTGTTCTTGTTCCTTCCCCCTCCCCATCTCCCTACATCACTGTACATAGTTTAATTAATTATTGGAATTATGTTAAATAATTTAATTCATAATCAATTAAGATAATTAATAATTATTCAAATTTTTAAAAATGAATTTATTATTAATAAAAATTTATTGATAAATAATAAATAAATTAATCATTAAAAATTAATTAATTAACATTTGATAATTTAAAGTACTTGTTAAGGTTACTAATTTATAATTTATTAAAGTTATTGATTTAAAATTAAAATTTTTAAATAATCAATTTTTATTAATTAATTTATTAGATTTTAACTAAAATTTAATTGATAATTTTTAATGATTTATTAATTAATTTCAATTTTAAATAATTAATTAATAAATCATTGATTTATTAATTAATTAAATCATTTACTAATTAAATAGTTAATTTAATTCAGTAGTATATCATTGATTTATCAAAAGTATATGTAGTTCAACTATTTAATTCGTTAATAAATCAGTGATTTATCAAAAAGAAAAATTGTAGTTCAATAAAAAAAAAAAAATTTAAAAAATTTGCGGACATCTTCATTTTAAAAACTAGTTCAGAGAAATTTTACTCAAATAAATTTTTTGTTCTTTTGTTCTTAAAAATTATTTTTAAAAACTATTCTAAAAAACTGCTATACAAAACAAAAATCACTTTCAAACAAACCCAATGTCCTAAACCTAAAAAATCTTATTTTTACTATTTTTCTATTTCTTTAGAAAAACTAATCGCTGTAAACAGGTTATCTAAAACAGAATCGAACACATCCTTTTTTAACCAGACTTGTATCCAAAACTTGTGTGGTTAAAATTTTTAACAAAAATATGTGCAAAATTAGCAAAAAAATATTGTTAAAGCCCAGTTAAATCTTATTAACAAATAGGCTTAAAATCATGCTTTACTGATAGGGGTGAATAATATAAAAATTAAATTAATTGAAAAACATATGAATGTAATATGTTTTTGTAATTTTTTTTTTTAAAGTTAGTAATTGAATTAGGGTTTTGATTTTTTTCAAGATTTATTATCAAATCCTATATTTGATTATCTATTGATAGTCCTTTCAAAAAAATCCAAATCCTAATAGATGTGTTACCATTTTTAAACTCAAATTTATAATTTGTTTCTATATCTATCGATTTTATAATTAAACCTTAGTCACTTTGATCCTTAGGTTTACTGTGAATAATATATATATATATATATAGATTCAGCAAGCTTTGATTTAATTTTGATATTAGGGCATAAATACAAGTTTTGCATTTATCAACTTGGATCGGCCAGCTGTCCAACATCTCATAATGATCTTTATCCAACATAACACAATGGTTTAGCAAAATTCAGCAACTTTCAATGAGACACCTAAAAAGCCCTTACACTTGGGAGAAGTAGAAGCTAGAGCCTTTTTTTTTTTTTTGATGATATGGGAACTTAGTTGGAGGAGCTCGACTACCGGAGACTGGCGGAACTTGACCACAGGAGACCGGCGGAGCTCGACCACCCCCCGGGTGCAGCGGTACGTCCCAATACATACATCAGTTTAGTCAAAGAAATTTAGAGCAGATTGCGTAAATCGAACCCGGAAACACACCGAATTCGACACTCGCCCAGCCTTAGTGACAAGTAGAAGCTAGAGCTCCATTAGCTTAACATAGAATTGTAAAAGAAACATTTTATTCTGTATGTCTCTCGATGGATCCATCCACCAAACTGTTATATAGCCTTTCGTGGGAAGGCTTGTGCCTTTTTTTAATTCAAATTACTACCACTTTAATTTGGCAAACATTGGGCATAAACATTGGTCGAGTCACGTACAGTTGAAATTGTATTTATACACAATTTTACTTGAAAAAGAAAACGTTTTTTTGTTAACAGAAAAAAAAAAATCATTAGATATATATATATATATATATATATATATATATATATATATTAATTTTAATTAAATGTTCATCTTAACTTTATGAGTGTTCAGTCAATCATGAGATCCTAACTCCGTAACTACTTGTAAAATGTCATTTTGGCTGTTGATGTCATGTTGCATTCATCTCACGAGCATGATGTTTTTTTGGATGACGTAAAACCCATCTAGTGCAGCCCGACCACTAACTAGTAAACCTCCAAGTATAACGGTGCGTCCCCACACATGCGTCAGGTCAGTCAAGGGTAGAATTTCAGAGTAGTGAGGAGTGTCGAACCCGCAATTTTGCATGAGCATGATGTTAACTGAAGAAATTTAACACTAAGTACAAATTCTTCATAAAACTGTAAATTAAATACTAACCTCTTTAGTATTGCGAAAGTGTTTGCCCAAGAAATTGTCCACATTCAATTCGTTGCACCGTTTAACAGCTACGAATCGGAGTCCAAAATACGTGATAATGGACTATGTTATCACAACTTAAATGTCCCTCTGATTTTATGGCTTACACACAGTACGATATGGACTTTGAGAGAGATTTAGAGAGGAGAGAAAAAGCAGAAGGCCATACTTCTGTTTTTCAAGAACGGTTAAGAATTGACATGTTCAATTCTTTTTTTTTTTTTCTTTTTTTTTTGTGTGGATATATTAGAAAGTTATTCCTATAACTTCTTATTAACCCATACAAAACGAGTTTTGTCAAGTCAATTCATATTAGGCGATTTAACCCCAAAACCCAACATTGACTTATAGTAAAATTCCCTTGAAAGCGTTAAAACATAGATGGTGCACCACTAAGCAAGCCTGATGTTTATTGTCGAACTGCCAGTATCATACACCTTGCATTAGATTCTTTGATCTTTCTGCATCGGTTCCATGCATGAATTTCATTAACTATAACTAAGGTCAAGCTCAACATGTTCAGCACCCGAATCTCTTGTATAGACAAACAGACTCCAACATATCAGTGAAGTATCAAAGATTGTCATTTCTCATTATCCCATCCCCATATTCCACCTTCTAACATTGTCGAATCGACTAGATACTGCAATGAGGAAGGCCTCACACGTATATCATCGTCGATCGTCATTTCTGTTGTGAAGCTCCTGTTACTCATTTGTAAAATTACGTTCACGTGTAAATTTTAATAAAAAACTATTTAATCTACACATGAGGATGAGGCGTGTGTTGAATATAATAAATAAATACAACAAACCCCTGATCTCTAATAATTTAAACTTTTAAATGAGACGGTAATTTAACACTAAATCCACTATTTCACCTATGGAAAAATCTACAATTATTCAATAATGGCTACAGTTTTTTGAATAAACAAAATATTGTAAATAAAAAAAAAAATTTCTCTTGAGCTCACAACCACCTTTTAATTACCAGTTAAACCTCTCTCAGACTAAGGGCGGAACTAGGCCGGGGCCGGTAGGGCACCCAAGATTTTTTTTCCAAATAAGTCTATATAGTGTCGTTAAAAAAATATTATTGTCATTAAAAAAATTTATATAGTATCGTTAAAAATAAATTAATGGTCTCTTATTTTTTTTTCCCTTGTCATGAATATTCTTATTGAAATCTTAGCCCCCAATTTTAAAATCCTAGTTCTGCTCCTGTCTCAGACCCGACAGCACAAAGAGTGATTTGAGATAGACAAGTTTTTTTTGAATAGGTATGATTTGGGCCAGCCCATTGTAAAACAGAAAAAGTCGAACTTAACAGGATCTTCGGCTAAGCAGCCCAATTATAGATGCTTCTGTACCTACAATCTCGTTTGTGTGTTTATAGCTAGAAGAGTTCACAAGTTAATAGCTTATGGGGAAAATAGCACATTTAGTTTTTATTGTTTTTAAAAAGTTTTAATTTCGTCTTTATTATTTAAAATTTTTCAATTTCATTTCTATTGTTCTCTCAAAAATTTCAATTTTGTCTTTATTATTTTTTCAAAAATTTCAATTTCGTAACTATTATTTCCTAAAAATTTCAATTTCTTCCTTATCATTTTCCTAAAGTTTCAAATCCGTCCCTACTGTTCAAAATTAGTCAATTTAGTCATATTATTTTTGAAAGTTTTAATTTCTCCCTTATTATTTTTTTAAAGTTTTAAATTCGTCTCTGTTCAAAATTAGTCAATTTATTCCTTATTATTTTTTTCAAAAAATAATATGACTAAATTCAAATTTTTGAGAAATAATAGGAATGAATATGATTTTTTTTTAGAAAACAATAGAGACTAAGTTGACTAATTTTAAATAATAAGGATAAATTCAAAAGTTTAAAGAAATAATAGGGACTAAATTAAAATTTTTTAGAAACAATATGGACGAAATTAAAACTTTTTAAAAATAATAGGAAAAAAATTTAAATAATAAAAACGAAATTAATTTTTTAGAGAAACAATAGGGATTAAATGTGACATTTTCCCTCTTATGAACACATAAGAGCTTCTTTTAAAAGTATCCACCCCTTTTGTTCTTTTCATGTTTTGAGCTCATATATAGGCTCTTATAAGTTAATTCGATTGACAGCTTTACGTAACTACTTCGTGTAAATGTAAATTTCGGTTTTTGAGTTTTTACACTGAGAAACTTATTGTCTCCTTAAGCAAATGCTCATTAATTCATTTGCATTTTCTGAACTCTAAGGTGATCGTATAGTTTATGATTTTTTAATGTGAAAAAAGTATACATTTTAACACTTTCTATCATGTGTTTCTTATAAAATGATTTGATTTTTCAACGCGAGACAAATTTAAATTCTAACATACCCAAGGTTATTCAAATATCTACGTAGAAACTAAAAGCAACTGAGGTCATCCAAGCTGACAAATTCAACTCACAGCAGAATTGAAAATTTGAACTAATTCTTTTGGATTTTAAGTTGATATCTTAAAAATTTCTCAGTCTTAATTACACAGTCTTATTAGAATGTCTAGGGTAAGTCCGGACAGGAAAGGATTAACCGGAGATGGGTGTGATCGAGAGAAACTAGATGACTAAACAAATTTCTCCTAGTACAAGAACTAGAGGCTAAATCTGGCGTATCTTAAAGAAAGAAGATGGCGGAGAAAGATAGCGAGAATACTTTTTTCGTCGGAGGGAGGATCGTGATGATAAAAGAGGAAAGAAGAATAAATAGAACGTGTCTATTGTCTTTATCAAAAGATGGATCATCTTAAGAGTTGTGATAGCCTTGGCTTGTTCTTAAGTGATGGAGGACAACATTTCCGTCATTAGACACTTGAGGCATTATCTCTATCAGTTACTTCGTTGGTCCGATTCCTCAGCATGTCTTGTTTTTTCTTTTGTTTTACCATCAATTGTCAAAGGGAAAATTGCACCAGACCCCTCTGTAATGAGGCTTAAGTGCACGCGACCCCCCTGTAATGAGGCTTAAGTGCACACGATCCCCTTGTGGTCCAAAAACCTCCCTCCATACCCCTTATGATCATATAAAAGTGTATATGACCCCCCTACCGTCAAATAATCCGTTAAATTTAACGGAAGTGAGTTTTTTATAATAAAATAATTATAATATTTGACTAAATTACCCTTTATTAAATAAATAAATAAAATCAAAAAAATAAAAATAAAGTGAAAAAACCCATCTTCTTCCCCCCCCACCGAAAAAAAAAAAACACAAAAATCGTCATCCCACCCCCCAACCCGGACTCCCACCCCTCAAACCCTCAAGGGTATAAAAGTCTTTTCGCATTTTTCATTACTTACACAGAGGGAATTTTGACGGCAGGGGGGGTCATATGCACTTTTATATGACCACAGAAGGGTCTGGAGGGAATTTTTAGACCACAGGAGGGTCTGATGCAATTTTTCGATTGTCAAATGACAACTTTAACCTTATCCTAACGAAAAACTTAACATAATATTGACAAAAGGGGTCAAGGTCTCATTTAATAAAAATAGGAGGGGTGTCAACCAAAAATACCTGATAAAAAATATCTTGAAGCCTCTATATGAGAAGCATTAGATTCACGGCAAATTAATGATTTCTTAGTATGAATGGCAACCACTCAGATACCAGTTAAAATTCACAAACCTAAACCTGGTTACATTATTTTTAATTAAAGCCGAATCAAAACTTGACAGATTTAAAATCTACTAAACAAATTTGAAAGTGATAAATTTTAAAAAGTCGAGAACATATATCAAATCCAAACTCGATAATGAAAAAACGAAACACAGAAATAATCTACAAATTTTGAATCATTTTCACTATTTACTTTCTCATTCACCAGATGAGGTCTATTATAGGTCATGAGATTAAATAGAGGAAAAAATTCAAGTCTGCTAACATCTCCCTATTTGACACATTTGGCACCAAGCCGATTGGGGAGGTTCTATTTCGTATATAAAACCATATAAGTGAGGGTTTACACTTTTTCTCTACAAAATGCCATTGTATTATAATCATTATTGTTGAATAGTAAACTTTCTCAATTTTGGATCTTGGATCTAAGTTAAGGAGTATTCCGTGTATTAGAATCTTTACTAAATAATCGATGCATGTCACATAAATTTATTTGGCCAATACAAATCTCAAGGCATTAGTGTTCAATTGGCAAACTTTTTTTTGCTAATTTACCAAGTGGTTCCATTAACCTCAACAATCATAACATCAATACAAAACAACTTTGGCACCAAGCTACATTAGTCATTCACAAGTTGGTTGTCATCTAAATCCCAAAAATAACATATACAGGTGTTAGTTATATTTCTCATATATTTATGTAAATTTCAGATTCTATACCTTACAACGAATCTAATATTCTCAAAAACTCGATTTTCATCAAGGGAACCTGGTCATGAAACATTTTGTTTCTTTCACACCATATAAAATAAACTAAGGCAAAAAACAAGAGTTTAAGCACAAGAGAATTGAGTTGATCATGCCTACAAACTTTAGTCATCCCCTCAACAACATCGTTTCAAACAATTGAGAACTGATCACAATAGATGTATCTCAATCCCTTAAGTCAGATCATTTTTGAGAATCTACAGGAAAATAAAAGATGGTCTCTGGATTCATCGGCTTCACCATACAAAACACAATGAGGATTAACATGCAGACCCCAGCTGATAAGTCTTTGTTTGATAGAAAGGCGATCCAAGCAAGCAACCCAAGCAATAAAACTATGACAAGAAACACGTTGTTTAAACCAAATAATATAGTACTACGGGATAGAATTACCTCAAGTGCGAATGCCATCCCACATATGATATAAGCTGAACTTACCGTGAGGAGTTAAGGTCCAAATCAATTTATCTCTTCTGAAAACTCCCACGAGAGAGGACTGAGCTTGTTTGATAAAAGAGTCAATCACAACAGTAAGGAGAGAAAGTCCTTGGCAAACTTATTGTCATCCTTTGGAATTTTCCTTCATGGTTCAAATTTTGCTGCTGGACTCGAGTCATGTTTCTTGGGAACAATGATAAAACGGAGAATAGAAAAATGCTACGAGGAAGATAATCACAACATAAAAATGTACGTGATTTGGTTAATTATGCCAATATTCAAAGGGTTGAACAAATTTTTCATACACAAAAAAAAATTATAGTGTTAAAAATTGCGAGATTAATTCTCACATGAAACATCTTTAATATATATTATATGGTTTCGACCTCTTTGAATTGAAAATAAATATGTTGTCCATAAAATCACCGCAAGAAATACCCAAAAAACAAAAAACAAAAAAAAAAAAAAAACAGAAAAAAAAAACCCAAATTTCTTTTCAGAACCGCATGAACCTGAAGCTCCTTTCCACGGAGTATGTTTCTCAAAAGATTCCTTTTTGGATCTGCTACGGCCTCTATCAAGTGGGGTCCAATTATGTATTCAAGTCGCCCCACAAACGAAACTTCAGGCTCCACATGAAAAAGCCCAACAATGTTGTCTTTGATGAACACCATGTAGATAAACATCACACGTTGATATATTTATGTTATCGCCTTGTTAGGACCTCTGAATATAATTGTGATGATGGAAGTATGGATGCACAGCGACAAACTCATAGACTATGACCACCATTATCATAATTTAGCTTTCAACATTGTGGAAAAATGTATGTTATATTAACAATCGTAATTTTTTTTTTTCTCATGATAAAATTACATGAAATTTATTCATGAATATATAAATTCATAATGCAGTGACTTGTCCCAATACATAAAAAGCATAAATTTTAATCAAGGAAAAGGATCAATAGTGAGTAAGACTAAGCTCATAAGCTTATTATCTTAGGTCGGAACAAGTTGATAGGATATCCTTTTTTACGTCCCCTGTGTGGCCACATGGGAACGTAAAAAAAAAAGAGAAGGATAAGGTTTTTCTCGCTTTTGGCACAACGGACCCCCGATGGGAGGCTTGCACGATGGGAGGCTCACATGTAGGGATGATAACGGGTACCTGCTTCATCCGAAACTGACGGGTAACTGTCTGATAAAAACTCGATAATAAAAATCGATGGGAAATCTGTTAGAAATCTGTTAGAGTTTAAGTTTTATAAAGGAAAACCGACGGGTAAACCGATAGGTTTTGGTTTTTGATGTTAATAAAAATCGAAACCTGAAATCTGATTATTAATTTAATAAAAAATTTAACATATTTTTATATACTTATAATAATAGAAGACTAACTAAAATTAGTAATTAAAATGATAAAAATTTAAACTAAAATTAATTAAAAAAAGTGAACTAAGCTCAATTAAAAGAGATGGACTAAGCCTATTAGACCATTACTTATACTCTTAAGAATTGTCAGTTTTACTTGTCAAAACGAAAGAAGAGACGTTTCTCGTTCGGTGCGGAATGAATTTCTTTTTGCATAACTTTTTTATTTTGATTTTTGCTCATAAAATTATTATGTAATTTATTTCAAGTTTTATCATTGGATTGGATTCTTTTATTTTTTGTTTCTTTACATTTAAACTATTTTTTCTTATATTTTTTATGATTTTTTATTTAAACTAATTATTTTTTAGTTAAACGGTTACGGTTACGGATACTGTTAACCGCAGTTTTTTAAATCTTTAAAATTATGGTTACTAGTTTTAAAAACCGTTAAGTTTTGGTTATGGTTATGGTTATTGTTTTGTTAAATGGTTTTGGTTACTGTTTTGTCATTTTTTGCGGTTATCCAAACCATTGTAATTTTTACTCGCACGGCGGGCTATTAGCTCAATGGTATAGCGCGCCCCTAATAATTGCATCGTTATCCCTGGACTATAAGGGTTTTCAGCCACTTGAATAGTTCAATATGCTCATCGACAGCTAATCCTGAGATGTGTATCATCCAAGGCAACTAACTGGGGTTAATATGTTCTAGAAGAGGGATAAGGCTGACCACCAATTTAGCTTAAAATGTTGCACTGACAGCGGCACTACTTATAATTTTGGTGCTGCCTGTAAAAATAAAATGGAAAAGACCCCATCTTTGGCAAGTGATTGATGTATAGTCTTAGCTAAATTTTGTTCTCATTATCAATTATTTCTTCTGGTTTATTGACCTAAGCCTGTTTGCATAATATTATCGTCGCGGATACAAATCGCTTAATTTAAAGAAAAATATAAATAAAACTATCCACATAACAGCAGAATTTTGTCATATTTCGAATAATATTTACTATACATCTTAGGTTTAGAATTCTGAACGCTCAAACAAACTAGTGTTATCAACTTAAAAAAAAATTGAGTTAGACTTCAAATTCACTAATCTAAAATGATAAATTTTAGTCATTATTTAAACGTATAATATTAACTTGTATTTCACTCACATATTACGTTTGACATCTATGTAAAATATTATAATCACCTTCCATTGAGAACTCGACATCTTCACAAGCCCCACAATTAGTCAGATTGAACTCTGACTCTAAATACCATTCTATGTGAAGAAATATTTGTTTCACATACTATGTTCATAGTCCACACGAATCTATAAATCATTTTACCATTAATGAATCCTCTTGAGATATAGGAGCAATCTGTTTAAACCACAAACCCCCTACTGGCCTAATACAAGAAATGCTAAAGGGCTCCACAGAACCTAGTGCTTTACACCTTAATAAAGAAAGGTAGCATCCTCTCATTCTTTACTTTTCTTATTTTTAAAATAAAATGTATTATAAATTATTAAATTTAATCTTTTTAAATCTCAATTATATGTTAGATTTGGATTAATAAGTTAACAAATTTTAAAATAAATGTTTACAATTTTTTTAAAAAATAAAATTTTATAATCCATAATATATAATACGTCTTATTTCAAAAAAAAAAAAAAAGAGTAAGAAATGTGAGAATTCAAACCTTTGAAAACTCCATGGACCACATACCAACTACCTTAGTACGAAGTGGGGTCCTAGAGTCTGCAACAGGCACAATGTCTAAATCAATGAGGATTCTATTCACAAACAACTTAAATAGAAATGAGATTTCTTTTCTGTGTCAACACGTGAGGAAGAATTAAGACTTTTGGAAAAACAGAACATGCAAGTTGCCCAGCAGGTGACCCCAAGGGATTGCCCCAACGGTAATTGAAATAATGCGAATAATCGTAAATACGAATTTAATTTTTTTTAATTGTTATTAGAAATTATATTCTTAATTGTATTCGTATATGCTTTGGGTCGAGCTACTGTATTTATCGTATTTTGGTTCAAACTCATTCGTTAGACTAGACGGTGGGATGTCGGCATATCTATTATTAGAGTGTTTGCTCTATAGTGGTGTTTAATCTGTCTATGTACCGTAGATTAGATGAATAAGGATATTTCCCAAGGTAAAAAAGAAAAAATAGCCCAGCAGGTCTTTGGGCCGAGGTCCCCAAAGGATGATGGTCCCCTTTCTTTTGATTAGACATGTTGTGGGCCCATCAGGCCAGGAGTTGTGGAAACTGCAGCACGTGATTACGTTTTCAAAGGGGTTTGAAAGCGAGCCCACGAGGCCCCTCTTACGGTTTTCCGTTCCTTTCCTGTGATCCCTTTCCAGAGACCAACACCCAATTCACCCGGGAAATGATTCATCACTTCAATTGATGATATTCATAAATCTCCTCATTGTTTAGGGTCCACTTATTTTCTATATCTTTTTTTTTTCTTTTTTGATCCTCTCGAATTTTTTTGTTGTTGCATACCATAGCTTGACAAGCACTATGTATGATTTGCAAGTAATTTCATTTTAATTACTACAATTACCTTTCGTACCAATGAATTATCAACTGTATGTAGTCAAAACAATGAAGATACTATAATCGGCCCTCCAACGACCATACTAAGTAAATCAAAATTTTAATCTCAATCAACCAACCATTCATATATATATATATATATATATATATGTATAGCTCGTTTTTTTTTTCTATTAATTTTTTTATACTCCCATCTCATAACATTCAAACTCTGATCTCTTAACTATCTAAAAGAGTAATCTATTATTAGACTACTCCTGAATCTCAATATATATATGTATATATATATATATATGTATGTATGTAAGTATGTATAGTTTGTTAGACCATTTCATATTCTCAACTAGGGCTGAATATAGCTTGTTCTCAACTTTTTACTATTTACCTTTGTGGATGGTATGGTTTCAATGTTAATGAGATCAAACTTGGGTGAACACGAAATTCTGCATGTGATTTGTTAAAAGTGCAAAACACTACTTTTTATTTTCAAAAGTTTCTCATAAATACTCACTCCGAAAATATAAGAATGGGGGACGTAAGAGATATTTTACACTTTCATCAAATTAAAATGTAGTTTTTTGCCGTTCACAAGTTCAAAATTAGATACGGCAGATTACATTGCGTTACAACTTTCAACTTTCACATGGCATCACCTTTTGCAGAGAACACAAGGCAAGGCAAGGCAAGGAGTATATATGTGAAAGAAAATTCTCTGTTCGTATGTGAGTAGGCTGATGGTGAGTTCGGCTAACCAAAAAAATTCTTGTATATGCGAAACGTGGGTGAGCCTTGTGAAAAGGAAAGAGACAGATAATTGAGGGTTACAGTTGCAGAGTGGGGGGACAGAAGGCTCATGTCATGTGATCCTTCATTTCCTCTCTGGCTCTGCCTTATTATTACCTTGACGGGTCCCGTTTGTTGTGTACGTACCTTTCTTAAAGTGTTGCACTCATTCATGGGTCATTATTCATTACAACGAGAAGTGACTCTACGAACCTAACATAACGGAAATTTTGGAAGCTAAAACCTAATGATCTCAATGCATGATTTGTCCCATAATTCATTGGTTGACGTTGTAAGGGGCTTGTTATCGTCGTTCCATTATAGATATTGTATATTTTATGTCAATTAAAAATCATATAATATTTAATAATAAGAGGGTATAGACTAAAACACTAGACTTTTAGTTACAATGAATTGGTATCTGACCACTTCACTTAACTCTTACGAGCGTCATTGTGTTTTTTGTGATCTAAGCAAACAAAAATTCACTTTAGTGTGCTTGTATAATTACATAGTTCTTCTTTCGTTAAAAGATAACTCAATTTCCTTTTTTTTCTTTCTTTCTTTCTTTTTGGTAGTGAGGATAATGGGGGTTGCAACCCTCACAGACCTAAAATTTTTAAAATGCTAGAGTATTTGTAATCTGAAAATCAACTATTCAATCATGGGAAAAACAAAGTTATATACACAATTATAATTATGTATTGTAAAAATTCTAAATCCGTCCATACATACTAAAACTTAAATTGTTAAAAATATGATTCATGGGAAGCCAAGTATGCTTTCTTAAATGGGATTCATGCATAGTGTCATTGAGAATTTCAAATTGTAACAATTGTGTTAGCTTTTTAGTACTTTAAAAAGAGCATCTCCAAGTGGTGCGCGATGTGCTATGTATCAACCCTACTGGCTATTGTGTTTGGACAGTTTGGTGAGGGTAGCATCCTAGAAAGTTCATGTGTTCTCAATCTGTAAAAGGACGCAATGACATTTTTGCTAGTTTAATCAATCGAGTACGTATAGCATCTTTGATTTATGAATTGACAAAAGCTAGAAAATGTGTTATTTCCATATCTTCTATATATACTATGCATATATAAAAAGTATTAGTTAGTTTATTGAACTTGAAATATTGATACTATAAAATCCATAAATTTGAAAACTTCATTCATTTATGTCAAACAAGTGACTTGAAAATAATGAGACTAAGAGATGATCTAAGATCCTTTTTTATGAACCGAGTGTTGATTCGAGCTTTGCATGGCTTAATTTACTTGGTAGCTCTAATTATACTTTTTTTTTTTGGACAGTATAAAGAGATGCTTTTCAAAAGCTGTTAAAGAGAATTCGTGTTTGAATATTTTGGAAAATTTACGCAAATGGTTCTTATTGTTCTTCTAAAATTTTAAATTCGTTCATATTATTCAAAATTAATCAATTTATTCCTTATTTTTTTTTCAAAAATTTCAATTTAGTCCCTATGATTCCGCTTTCATGTCTTGGATTGAGCTTTCTTACTCTTTCTATGCCTCTTTCTTGGAGGACCTTCCCACAACACACACGCGGTGCAGAAAAACAAGAATAAAAATGACAGAACTAAAGAAAAAAGATCACAACATCAACAAGACCAGAGGGGGCTGAAATTATTTCTATTGGTTTGTGCGTGACATCTGGTATAGATGAAGAAAGGCGGGCCACTTTTTCGGTACTGTCTACAGCAAATGATCCTCCTATAATCTCTGTATCCTTTCTTTTAGACGAGTCTTCGATTACTAAGTCTATTCCTGTCAGAAAATAACATTATTATAAGATAATCTTTAAATAAATTATTATTTTTTTTGAAATTCAAACTTTAAAGTCTACTATTTCCTGGATCGACAGCAAAGTAAACTATCACTGATGATAGAAGGACTTATTTTAGGGCAGAAATTTTTTGAGTAACTATAAGGACTAAATTAGATAATTTTGAGTAATAGGGATAAATTTAAATTTTTTAAAAAAATAATAGGGACTAAATTGACTAATTTTGAACAATAAGGATGAATTTAAAATTTTCTACTATTTGTGCAATTTTTTCTTATATTCTTATTCTATATTTAGTCTTGACAACAACCTTTTCCATTTAAACTAACTTCTTTTATATTGGGAAAATGGCACATATAATCTTTCTTGTTTTACCAAAATTTTAAATTCGTTGCTATTGTTTAAAATTAGTTAATTTAGTCTCTATTATTTCTCAGAAAATTTTAAATTTATCCCTATTATTCAAAATTAGTCAATTTAGTCATTATTATTTTTCAAAAAATTTTAATTTAGTCCTATTATTTCTATAAAAAAATTAATTTAATCCCTACATATGATTGCTATTTGGGGATTAAATTGATATTTTAAAAAAAATAATATGGACTAAATTGACTAATTTTGAATAATAGGGACAAATTTAATTTTTTTTAAAAAAATAATAAGGACTAAAATAGCTAATTTTAAACAATAGAGATGAATTTAAAATTTTAGAAAAATAATAAAAATTATATACGCTATTTTTCCTTTTTTATTCTTATGCTCATCATGTGGCGTTAAATTTCATGTGTAACGGCATATTGGTAAGAGTGGTGATAGCTACAACTCTTTTGGACCCTTAGGCTGGCTCCAACAACCTCCCTAAAATGGCTCCTTAGCCATTTTAGGGAGACAAATGCTCAAATAATATTCCAACAGCCTCCCTATGAGGGACTCTCTAAAATTGGGAGCCTTATTTTTTTGCTTGGCTCTTTACATGTAGAGAACCAAAAGTGACTCTATATCTGTAAAATTTGAACGATCCTTTTTTATAGTTGCAAAATTAAATTAATTTTATTTCTAACTTATTATAATATTTGTGGAATTTCAAATTTTAATGATAACTTTCTAGTCGAACCGATATCGACTTTTTTTCGATTGAGACAAAAATAAAATAAAAAAATAATATTAATTAAAAATATAATAAGATAATAAAAATAAAAATAGAATGTCATCATTAACAAATAAAAAAAATCAAATAGTGTGTATAATCAAAATAGAGATATATTAGATTAAAATAAAATAGAGAGCCTATAAAATAGAAAGCCTCTAAAATACGAATATTTTAGTTTTTTTACTCTAATATATCACTAAATTTTTTTTAAATGAAAATGAAAAAAAAAATAATATGGACAATGAAAAGAAAAAGTTATTTATTATAAACTATAATAGAAAATAATTATTAATAATTAAAACAGTATGTCATCATTAAAAATAAAAAATGTAAATAAAAAAATTAAAATGGTGTGTTTGATCTAAAATAGAGATATATTAGAGTAAAAAAAATAGGGAGTCTCTAAAATAGGGAAACTGTTGGAGTGAAACTGAAATAGGGAGGCTGTTGAAGTAAAACTGGAATAAGGAGCCCCTAAAGTTAAAGAGGCAAATCTAAACTCCCTACACGTAAAGAAAATAATAGGGAGTCTGTTGGAGTTAGTCTTAGAGGTAAACTTCTTTTGGCTCTTCAATATATATACCTCTAATATATTTTTGGGCAAATTATACATATAGTCCTTATTATTTACATATATTTTCAAGTTGGTCTTTAATGCTCCAAAAAAATTATATTAGTCTCTAATATTTTTAAAAGTGATTTAAAATAGATCATATTGTTCAAAATTAGCCAATTAAGTACCTATTATTTTAAAAAAAAAATCATTTTAGTCCCCACATAGGGGTCGCGTGCAGAAACAAAATTGATTTTTTTAAAAATATAATAGGGATTAAATTAATTTTTTTTAAAATAAGGACCAAATTGGCTAATATTGAACAATAGGAACATTAGGGACAACATTAAAAAAATATGTAAACTATAGGGACTAAATATGAAATTTACCCTATATTTCTTGTTTTGAAAGCGCATATTGCAAGAGTGAAAAATGGTTCAGTTACTTCAAGTCTGGTGTGATAAGAGATAAGGGTTTTATTTTAAAATCAATTAATATTAAGTGATATAATTCAAAACTTATACTATAATATAAAAGTTTTTATTTATTTATGTAAGACAACTATATTCTCAAACACCGTAGATTTGCAATATTGTGACGCAGGATGTTAAATTTGTGGTTTGAAAAAACAACAGTCAGTCCACGAGCATTATTGTGTGTGAATCGACAGATTAATTGTGGAATTTCAAACTTCTAATATTTTTCTCTTTTACATAGATCTTGTGTAAGCGTTTTGGATAATCGATTATTTTCACGTATCGAAGACACTTATAATTTTCGACTTTCAGCAGCATCTTTTATTTATTTATTTATTTTTTCTTTTGGTGAAGTTGAGTTGCAAGCATCTTTATTAACTATAATGAAAGGAAAGGGTATATGTCACTTGTTACTACTACTATAATTTATTTAGGGAAAATACTTGCGTAAGTTCAAATTAATGAGTTAGTCTCTCATATAGTTGGTGAGATCATGTGTGGAGCCTGTTAATATATGAGAGATTGAAATCAATCTAGATTGATTGAAGAGTTTCTCTTTATTTAGTATAAAAAAGAGTGTCCTTATATGATTCCTATATATGCGTTAAGAATTATGGGAATTTATCTTGAAATTGTTGATGCTAAGAGGACTAGTCGAGATTTTAATATTATAGTTTTAAAATATATGATTTTTTATATGAAAAGATATTATATATTCTAACACTAATTACGTAAACATTAAAATATTGAGAACAAACCTTGATTTGAAAATTTGAGAAAACAGGCATTTCTACTGCAATCTTTTTCGATGTATTATTTAGAGCAGAAGTTGGGAAGACTAGAAAACTTGAGGCAGAATGGAAAAAGTTTGCATTCGGGAAACAAATATTCGATTTGAAGAGAAGATAATAGACCCCACATGTATGAGGACCAACAATGAAGTATATTTCAAGTTTCAAAACAAATTAGTTTGATGTCTAATCAAACCAGGTGCAGCTACGGCTTGCCAAGCCGAAGCCGCAATGAGAGGCCTGCTATGCCAGCCCATTGTTAAACAACCTTCATTCTCTTCGACACAATAGCCTTCAGCTGAGAACAGAGTCAACAACATGCTAGCTTGCTTAAATGCATTGGATCCCAAGTGCAATTGCTTAAAACCGGCTCCATTAAGCCTAGCCTTCCAGTTAGCCAACGGCTCATGTCTCTCTAGCCTAGCTGAACCTTCACAACATATCACATTGCATATTTCTCTATGTATGTATACTTCGGCTAAAGCTTTCTCTGGCTGAGCTGAGCTGACCTCTAGTGAATCAAACATTGTTGAATAATAGTAAAGAGCTTCTGTAAACCTGTCCAGAAATTCAGGTTGGTTGTGGTTTGCTTCTTGCTCTACTACTGTCACCACTTTCGGGTTTAACCCGTGGATCCACCCAAGAACCACGTCGATAACTGGCCCACGGGTTGTATCCGACCCGAGTAACTTGTGAAGTTGCATTATTGAATTTACCGCCACGGCTTCTTTTGGGCTGACTTGTAACATCCATGGCTTGATGTCATCAAGCCGCGAAGCTGCCACGCCACGGAAGGCAAACCGAACATTTACGGACTGGGCTAACTCAGCTAATTTGAGTCCAATCTCTCTAAGTGAATCACGACCATCTGGTGATGGTGGGCCAATGCCGGTTAACTTAAGCATCGGAGGCCCACCAGGACGTAGTGCCAATGCTTGGATCAGTGCTGGCCATTGTAAGCCTTGCATCAAATTGAAATCGATCACATGAACACAATCATGACCGTCGAATGCCTCTAATATGGCTTGATTAGCCATAAAATGAGCAAATTTTAAACATGGAGACGCCTCATAAAAATGATGATACAAAATTTCATTTTCATATGGCGAACCCGCTAGACCAACCCCTTGAGGTCCAAATAATCTCCGGCTAAGCGCATCGATAAAATAGCCAGCGACCTTCCCAATCCCAAATTCCGTATTGACACGTGTCAACAACTCGCGCAATTCCTTAATCAAGGACGTCGCCAATGAAAAGTTGCCACGTTGGACTGACTCCGCACACCTCATCAACACGTGGACCAACCTAATGCTTGAATCCTCTTGATCCATTGCCGTCACAACTGTCAGCTGCTGGGGCACAATCTGCTGCTGCTGCTGCAGCATTGCAGGATTCTCCACCCACCCAGTGGGGCCCACAGGACAAGTAAAATCCGTGAGACTAGATACTTCAGACACAGGCTGGTTGAGTTCGGACAACAATGAGTCAACCCATGAAGCGAGGTTAGAAGGGTTGCAATGAACCATGTCGTCTGATAGCTGCTGAGAAACCTCTGTTGGGTTGTTGACAATGGCGGTTTCGAGATGTTGGAGACGTTGAGCGACTTGGGTGAGCTCTGAGGAGCGGACCTTGTAGCCTGCTCCCGAGAGGAGGGTGTCGATAGGATCGAGTTGCGGCTTGGCGGCGGAGCATGATGAAGAGCTGCCGCTGCTACTGGTTATGGAGCTGTCTTGTTGGTTCATTTTCTTGATTGTGGCTTATGATACTCTAATGGGTTTTACCGCTGCTTCTACTACGTAAAGCTTGAGCTTCTAAGTACTTTTCTGAACATTGCTAGAGTATTCCATGTGTGAGTGAAGAGAGGAGTGGAAGAAGAAGTATAAACAAAGTTTGTGTGTGTTTTGGGTCTATGGGTGAGAAAAAGGAAGTGACAAGTTGGGAGTAGAAGTAGTTTTCAAAGAGAAAACGCGAAATGTAATAGAGTAATATATAGTAATACTGTATTTATATTTATCAAGATAATAAATTATGAATTATGTAATCATAGTACATGGGAGTAGCCAGAGGCAGATTTCGACACACAGGAGCAGTCAGAGGCAGATTTCGAAATTATTAATTTTTTTAGTATTTACTCATCAATAGCGGAGTTAGATAGGGCCGGCAGGGCCTTGGCCCTCCTAATATACATATAAATATTTTTAAAATTTATGTAATATTATTAAAAATAAGTTAATGATCTTTTATAAAATTTTTATCTTTATTATAAATATTTTTATTTAAATTTTAATTTCTTAATTTTAAAATTTTAACTATGACTCATAATTTTTTTTTAAATTGAGATACATAAACTTTTTCTTAGAATAGTGGGGCCTAGTTTCGCAAGTGGGAGCATCTATCTATCTAACCTTTGTAAACTGAAATTTCACTGTGTACGTCTTTTCACAGAGATTCACATGGTGTACTATATATATATATATATATACATATATATATATATATATAAATTTTTTTTTTCTTTTTCTTTTATGTCTCATGACAAAGAACTAACTTTAGTGAGAATTATAAATCAACGTAGTGGAGATGTGAACCATATCATGGTCATGGTCATACTTTGAGTTAGTTAAAGAATAAATAATAATATAAATAAATAGGTCATATGACATGGTCACATAGTGACCTTTTTATTTCGCCAAAGTTTTTATAGGGAATTTTTTTTTTTCTTAGGCTTTCACTTTCTTATTGTAATATAAGATTTTGAGTTTAAAGTACAACTTCTGTTTTCATTATAACAAAATAAAAAGAAAGAGGAAAAAAGCTATAGTTTCGAATATAGACCTTTAATTGTATTGACTTCCGACTCAACCACTCCATATAACTTTTGGATCCGGTGGTGTACTATGTTTTCTTTTCCTTTTATCTTTGAATTTGAATAATTCTTTTGACATAAAAAGAAGAACATGTAAATTTCTACACACCAAATGGCAATCATTTATATGGCAACTGACTATCTAGTGATAAAAAAAGCTGGCATATGATATAAGAATCGTAGAGCACTTCCGTTAAAAGGGTTTTTGACTACTAAGGTATCAATTTTTTTGAATGATGTCATAATTCAGGTGATGGAGACTCGATAATTGAATTATTTAATAGAATTTAATTATAAAATAATAAATTTTTAAATACAATAGTGTATTTTTATATATGCACCAAATCAATCAAGCGAGTGAGATATCAATTTTGGTAAATGGTCTTAAAAAGAGAGAGAGAGAGATAAAGACGTTCAAACCAACTTTAATATTGATTGGACCCAAATAATTCATCTGAAGACGACCTGTAATAATGGTGAATATAGTAAAGCAATCAACTCAAAAGTAAGGTATGAATAGATTTTTCACAAGAAATTTCTCTCACACGTACTTTTCATTTTAAAAGAAATGGCATCATATATCGTTTTCAGAATCGGTAATTGGCAATTTTCTATTTACCTGGTCGTTATATGGAATGGTCATAGCAATAGCATACAATGCTAAAAAATTGGGAGTGTACTCAAAAGTTGTCAGTTCAAGTTTTTTTTAAGGTTATTGCTTATCTAATCGTTAATTTTAGGGTTCTGTAGGATTAATCTGATAAATCTAAAATATTCACTGATTTCAAAAAAAAAAAAATTATTGCATATAGTTTTCTCGATTTTCTGTAAATAATAAGTAACAATTTAAAAATCGTTGCAATTATTCTATAATTTCAAAGCCGTTGCGAAAAAGTAATTTTATGGGAAATATTTAGCAAAAACTGATGAAAAAATATTTAACCATTGCAATTAAAATAAAACCGTTATAAAAAAGTTTTAGTTATAAAGACTAAGAAAACCGTAGCAATAAGTGTCTTATTGCTGACGGTTTTTTTATTTTTCAATTGAAATACTATAAAAGAACTAAAATGTTATAGTGAATTTTGTAATCAGTAGTGTTAAAAATACTTATTTTTTAAGTTTGAACCTCTCCATTATAAATTTTATATTGAACTAAATATATTTTTTTAAATAATTATGAATGCCAATTTCACATTGTATAGGACTACAAGTCTACAGAACAGAGCAATATCGTGTTTAGTGTTTCTCATTGGTAATTGTATATCATCATATTTTAAATTTTGGAAGTAGTTTCAGAATCTAGGCCTCGAGTCCAGCTCTGCCTACAAGATCCTTATTTTGGTCTACAACAACATAGTAACCACACACGCCAATAATGTCCCAAGTGCTGTTGTCGTCAGATTTTAATTTCGAAACTCACCTAACACAAAATCAATTAACCTTTTGTATCAAACATCGGAAATCGAATATTCCGCACAAGGAGAACGGTACGGATGCTCTGGGGTATGATACATTAATAGTGAGATGCAATTACTTTGCGAGGTCGAAAGTTAATATTGTCTATTATTTTAGAGTTTTGTCTTAGACATATCGTTACATCTAAAAATTTATTCATTAATGGTCGGACTTTTTGAATAATTCAATAATCGAACTCTAAATCATAAAAAAAAAAAAAAAAAGGTGAACGGTACAGACATGTATTGTTATGTGAATGGTAGGCTTTGAATAAATGTCGACCCAAAAAAACAAAAAGCTTTGAATAAATGGCAAAAATATCTAACTTGCAGTCACACCTGTAATAGCCAAAATCTGTTTTCAGCCTAAGTCCACTCTAAGACAGTAGTTGAACTTGAATCAAGGCTCCGTTATTTGTTGTAAAATAATTTATTTATGAAAAATATTTTCAGAATAAAATATTATTTTAAAAAATAAAATATTTGTCTGGGCTTTATTTGTTTGCCGTAAAATAACTTATTGAGAGAAAAATATTTTTTTAAAAAATAAAATATTAGAAAATATTTTCTGGTGTATGAGTTCTGAAAAATATTTTCTTCTCTTAAATGACATGAAAATATTTTCTCAAACTTTGTACTAACTATAACATTTGACTGAAAAATATTTTTCAGTTGACCAATTTTTCACTGTTACTAAACACAGAAAAATTAGAAAAAAATAGCCATTATTTTTTACTAGAAAATATTTTTCATTTGACCAATTTTTCGGTATTACTAAATATCAAAAAATTAGAAAAATAGTTTATAGAAAAATATTTTATGGCAACCAAATGGAGCCTAAGTTGAGCGTATATTGTAATAGGTCTAACTTGAGCAATAAATTAGTATATCCCTATAATTAACTTTTTATTAACCTTACCAAGAAGGAAGGAAAAATTCTAATCACAAGGAGACCCGTGCTCTATACCAGTGTGACCTTAACCTCCTTGTACTCTAGGGAATACAAGTTGTTGGTACTTACCTAAAAAGGAATTTTATGGAGCTCTAAATTTGTTATCTTGACTATTATTTGATGTCTGTATAAAGATGCTTATGTATAGGAAAGTTAAAAAATTCGTATTAAATCAAGTTATTTGTAGGGTTTAGAACATAGATGAGAACACGATTTCATAGACTATTTTTATAATATGTAAATATTTTTGATCATTTATACAATCTTTCCGCTTGCCATTGGCAAAAAAAAAAAAAAAGAATTGTTATCTTGACTATAGATTTGAGGATCTACGACACCCACCCAAGAACTATGAGAGCAAGATTTTGTCATATAACCTCCAAGAGGTTAGTATAGTGGTGTAACGCTAGGGAGTAGGTTGAGAAACAATCAAGAAATAGTTTTTCAGGGTTAATTTTGGTAGGTCTTGTACTTAATTAAATTAAACTAT
The DNA here is from genome assembly GCA_037974665.1 of Ehretia macrophylla. Lineage (NCBI taxonomy): Eukaryota > Viridiplantae > Streptophyta > Magnoliopsida > Boraginales > Ehretiaceae > Ehretia > Ehretia macrophylla. Next base: position 53,091,568 of record CM075771.1, on the reverse strand, counting down.
GTTCATTCCAAATAAAATCACGTGTTTTAAAATTTAGACTCTAGTGTAATCTCAAAAGATTTTCTAATTCTAATAAATGAAAAAAAAAAAACTTTTTAAAAGTGTTCCCAATCTTTAGAGAAAAGAATAATCCCATCATATGTTGAACATAAAAAAACTTCACATAGTCAACTGCGCATAATTTTATCACAAAACCGGATGAAGAAGTCGATAAATTTTATGTAAAAGATCTCATAATCAATCTTACACTCTTATAATAATCATTTCCATATTCATTGGCTTTAGATAAATTGAAAAGAGAGAGAGAGAGAGAGAGAGAGAGAGAGGAGGGTTGTCAATTTTGGACAGGGTCACGTGGTCCATTATGAAGACTACATGGAATTTGGGACCAAGTGAGCAACACAACACCCAAAAGGCACGAATTTATGAGTACTGTTACAATCTAGGACACGAAACCAAGATGCAACGTGGTGATTATGGTAAATCAACTAGATTCTGTACTTGTCGATGCCCTCGTGTGTGTGTGTGTGTTTATGTGTGTCTTGCTGAACTGAAGAGTTCGTTCATCCGTTTGAGACCACCATTTCTCCAGTCGAATTTTGTGTTTTGAGAAAGGGTGAATTACACAAATAGTTTGTATTATTTTGTTAAAATTTTAAATTTATCTTTATTATTTCAAATTAGTGAATTTAGTCTTTATTAATTTCAAATTTTTTTAAATTCGTTCATATTGTTCATAATTATCTAATTTAGTTCTTATTATTATTTTTTTAAAAAATTCAATTCTGTCACAATTTTTTTAAAACATTGAGGACTAATTTTAATTTTATATAAAAACAATAGGGACTAAATTATTTTTTAGGAAATAATAAGACTAAATTGGTTGATTTTGAATAGTAGGGATGAATTTAAATTTTTTTTTTACCATTGTCTAATTTTAAACAATAAAGTCGAATTTAAAAATTTGGAAAAATAATAGGGATCATTTGTGCGATTTTCCCTTTTTGAGAAGTATGCTCTTAAACTCGTGTCCATTCCGCTTTTCTAGCTGACAGAAAGATTCTATCACTCTAGTTTAAGGAGTAAGAAAAAGTTATCGAGATCCCTTGATAATAACTTATTGTAACGTTATGAGAGAAATTTAGACATATAAAATCTATAACTTTGAGAAATTTGAGCAGTTGGATTAAACTATCTTCGGTCGTTAGATCAATTTATTGTGTTAATTTAGCAACAAAACCATTAGTAAAGAAAAAACATGCACCTCAGATTAGATGAGAAGCCAGCAACAATGATTGCCTGCAATTAAGTGTTGCATCATTAAGGCAAACACGAGACATTTCAAGAGTACCAAGTAAAGAATAAAAAGTGTATTCTTGTTTTAAGCAACTAATACTATATTATTCTCTTCTAGTCTCTTTATCTCTTTCCTCAAATTTGTTCTTTCTTCTTCCCTTTTCTACTCCATACGTGACTTGTATTTTTTGGTTAATACGGGTCCTCCATGTCAGTTCTCATATTCAAATTCGCTTCTTCAATCTTGATTACACGTGAGAGGGAGTATTAAAGAATATAATTCTTCTACATTAATAGACCATAAACTCCATGATCATCATTTAAGACTTTGAATTACTTTACCTAACATCAATTAGTTTTAGGATGAAATACCATATTTCTCGACATTCTAATTAGGTTATCTTGTCCCTATTTCTTTATTTCTCTCAATTTCTTTAAATATGTCCTGCAACTGCATCTTTAAGACAACACTGCCTTTTATTTTTGAAATAATGCATAACAAATCCCAGAGCATAATGGATTTATCGCATGGTAAAAGCTACAGTGTACCTCTTAAGCCATGACAAAATGCCAGAAAGGGTGTAGTTTGTCCTCAACAGTATTTTCGGGAGGCCCGAGGAAGGGGGGGAAAACGAAAGGCGCTTTCTAGTCCCCCTGAGCCGGGCCCAAAAGGTGCCCCACACAGGTCTTCTCCGAAACTATATGTTAATTATTATAGACAACAAATGTAGGTCATATCTCTTCAACGATATCAAAGGAACTCCAATCACGATAACATCATTTGAAAACTGATAATGCAAAGCATTGATACAAATTGTGGCAGATCATTAAGTACTTGGAGAAAATCTCAATAATCATGGCCTCCAACGTCTTTGCCTATAGATGAAGATGAACTTCTTTAAGAGTCTTGTTCATGCATGTCGAATTCATGGTAATCTTGCGGCCGCAGAAAAGCAGCTCGACAACTTGTAGAGCTTGCACTACACACTGTTGAAACCTTTGCGCATCTACGAAATGCCTATAGCTCATCAGGGAATTGAAATGAAGCTATAAATATGAGGAAGATCATGGAAAAGAGAAACATAATGAAGATCTCCATAAATATACAACAGATAATGGTGGAATTAGCCGTTAGGTATACGCCAAACAAAAGAGAAGTGCAATATATCTAAGCAGCAGAGGAGAGAGTGCTCAGGGACAATGAGAAGCTAGCAATTGTGTATGGACATCTTAAGTTCAAACCTGAGAACATCAACTAAGATGGTGAAGAACTGAGACGCATGAGTGATTGCCATATCAAAATTAAATTTAGCCTCAAACTCTATACAATTTGGAGGTCACCGTGCAGGACAGGAATGCGATTCTGCCATTCCATGAACATTTGTTCTTTGTGTAGGGATTTATGGCAGTTTACATATTGCACAGTGATTAGCAAGTCTACTACCAACACATTGAACATATAAATTTTCTCTTTTCTACACCTTTTAACATGTAGCTCGTTAAATTCCTTTTAATGAATGGAGATGATGGACTTCCTATGTTGAAATGCCCGCAAGGAAGGAAGGAAGGAACGCATCCTCATGATAAAATTTTCAATACTTGAACTCGATCCATATTAAATTTGTTCCTTCATGGCTCGTGCAATTTACCTAAGCAAAAACAGAGAGCGATATTTGAAATTGTGTTTGGTATCTCAACAGCACTGGGTACCTAAAATGTTGTGATTTTAATATTAAATTAATTATCATTTATATTCAATGAATTATGAGTATTTATGTATGTTTTAAATTTTAGAATATGAAGAGATTATACATTAATTTTGTATTAATGAATATATTAATTTTAGAACTTGAAGAGTTTTTTGTATTTAAAAAGGTTTTAAATTCATGACTTTTCACTTGTATGCAATTTATTATGGTGCTTTATTAAGAGCCTATAAATAGGCATCATTCTTACTTCAAACATACAAAACAAAAAAATATTTCACTATCATATTAAGAGAGTAAGTTAGAGAGATTCTCAGCCAAAAGAGAAAGGTGTTCTTGAGAAGAAGCTTGTGCTCAATCTTCTAATGCAGAGTTGATTCGAGTAGTACGACAACAAGTCGGACTGTTGTATTCTGGAGGGGACAAGCCATATCAAGACTACTGCATCGGTTCTTTCCACCACAGGGGGCTTGAATCTCCTTAAAGATAGTGAGATTCCCGCGCCTCAGTCCGATCAAGTTGTCTCCAACAAAAGTGTTTGTACTTTAATTATTGTTTCATTTTCAATTATTATTGTACAATTTCACCAATAATTTTAAGGAGAATCAAATGGAACCAATGGTGGAAAAAACTAACGTTGGAGACCTCAATAAGCCGTTTCATTTTGGTGGAACTAATTTTAAACAGTGGAAAGGCAAAGTTTCATTCTACCTAAGTCTCTTGAAGGTAGGATATGTACTCACTGAAGATGACCCAACAAATGTATCCACCGATAACATGACTGAGGAAGAACTTGCACAACATCAAGACTTGGATGATATATATGTCAATGATGAGTACAACTGTCGGTACTATCTTTTAAATTGTCTTACTGACAGTTTATATGATTACTATGAAACTAACTATGACTCTGCAAAGAGCATCTGGGAGGCTTTGCAAAAGAAATATGATACTGAAGAAGCTGGAGCTAAGAAGTATGCTGCTAGCCGTCTTTTTAGATTTCAAATGAAAGATGGACAATTTGTGGTGCAGCAAACTCAAGACTTCCAGATGATTGTAGCTGATGTTAGATCTGAAGGCATCAGGATTGAAGACAATCTAGTTGTGGCTGGCATCATTGATAACTTCCACCTACTTGGAAGGAATTTTAAAAGTCTATGCGCCACAAACAGAAAGAAACTTCTTTGGAGGTTCTGATCACTCGCATTCGTGTGGAGGAAGAGGCAAGAGGACATGATGCAATGATCTTGGACAACAATGAACATTCCACAAAGGTAAATTTAATTTCTGCAAATTCTAATAGTGTGCCCAAAGGTCAGAATTCTAAGAATGCTCATTTGAAGCCAAATTAGAATCAAATGAAAAATAAACATAAGGGTAATTCGAACCATAAATTTATGAACCATGGACAATCTTCTAAGAATCAGGGTACTGCCTGCTTTGTTTGTGGAAAAGTTGGACATATTGCTCGGAATTGTAGATACCGGAAACGTGAAGCTATTCCTCAAGCTAATGTGACCGAAGAGCCGTTAGTGGCTATGATAACAGACATAAACATGGTTCAATATGTAGAAGGTTGGTGGGCGGACTCTGGTGCCAATAGGCATGTTTGCTATGATAAAAACTGTTCAAGAAATACACTCCTTTTGAAGAAGAAAAAACGGTTATGCTTGGTGATTTAAGCAAAACTAAGGTGTTAGGGAGTGGTGATGTTGAGCTTAAGTTTACATCTGGACGTGTTTTAACACTGGAAGATGTACTCTTTACCCCTTCCATGAAGAAAAATCTTATGTCTAGTTTCTTGCTGAACAAGGCAGACTTCAAGCAAACTATAGAATCTGATCAATATGTAATTACCAAGAAAGGTATGTTTGTGGGCAAATAATATGCATGTGATGGAATATTTCGTTTAAATGTTGATAATGATAATAAAGCATCTTGTTCTGTTTATATGCTCTCTTCTGTGAATTTTTGGCATGCACGTTTATGTCACATTAATAGTAGATATGTGGGAATCATGAGTAGTTTAGGATTAATTCCAAGACTGAATAAAGACTTTGAAAAATGTGAATCTTGTAGCAAAACAAAAATCACTAGAAAGCCTCATGAAAATGTTGTTAGACATACCGAATTGCTAGATTTAATTCATTCAGATCTTTGTGAATTTGAAGGAATTTTAACTCGTGGAGGAAATAGATATTTTATCACTTTCATTGATGATTTTTCAAAATACACTTATATTTATCTTCTGAAAAATAAAAGTGATGCTTTTGAAAAATTTAAAAAATTCATTCACGAAGTTGAAAATCAATTTGGTAGAAAAATCAAAAGATTGAGAAGTGATCGAGGCCGAGAATATATTTTTTTCTGAATTCAGTTCTTTTATTCAGTCTTTGGGAATAATCCATGAAACTACACCACCTTACTCACCTGAGTCTAATGGTGTAGCTGAGAGAAAAAATAGAACTATTATTAATTTAGTGAATGTCATGATTGTGGAGTCAGGTGCTCCCAAAAATCTTTGGGGTGAGGTTACTCTGACAGCTTGCCATGTTTTAAATAGGGTGCCACATAAAAGGACAAAAACTACACCTTTTGAACTGTGTAAGAGATATAAGCCTAATTTGAGATATTTGAGAGTTTGGGGTTGTTTAGCTTTTGTGAGGCTAACAAATCCAAAGAGACAAAAATTAGGTGCTAAAGCTATCACTTGTGCTTTTCTTGGCTATGCGGTGAATAGTACAGCTTACAGATTTTTTGATCTTGAAAATCAAACAATTGTTGAGTCAGGTGATGTTATTTTTCATGAAGAAAAGTATGCTTTTAAACTTCAAAATAGTGGGGGTAAAGAAATTTCTGAAAATATATCTTCTAAATCTCCTTCTACTTCTTTTCAAGATAATGAAAATGTTTTCTCTAAACCAAGAAGGAGTAAAAGGGCACGTATTGAAAAAGATTTTGGTCCAGATTTTTATGTTTTCAATTCAGAAGAACGCCCACTTACTTTAAAAGAAGCTTTTTCATCTCCTGACGCCATTTTTTGGAAAGAAGCTGTAAATGATGAGATAGATTCACTAATTTCAAATAAAACTTGGAAATTAGTTGAATTACCACCAGGTTGTAAAACCATAGGCTGCAAGTGGGTACTCAGGAAAAAATTTAAACCTGATGGATCAGTAGATAAGTTTAAAGCTAGACTTGTTGCAAAAGGCTTTAAGCAGAAGGCTGATCTTCGTTTTTTTGATACTTTTTCTCTTGTTACCAGAGTTACATCTATTAGATTGCTAATTGCAATTGGAGCTATTTTTAATTTAAAAATTCATCAAATGGATGTAAAAATAGCCTTTTTGAATGGGGACCTAGATGAGGAAATATATATGGATCAACCTGAAGGGTTCGTGGAACCAGGCCAAGAAAGCAAAGTGTGTAAGCTTACTAAATCTCTATATGGCTTAAGGCAAGCACCTAAGCAATGGCATGAGAGGTTTGATTCCTGCATGATTGAGAATGGTTTTAAACCTAATGAAAGTGAAAAGTGCATATATCATAAATCTTGGAAAAATTCACATGTGATTATTAGCCTCTATGTGAATGATTTACTTATTTTTGGCACAGATATTCATGTCATAAATGAAACTAAGATTATTCTTTGTAGTCATTTTGATATGAAAGATCTTGGTGAGGCTAATTTTATTTTGGGGATAAAAATTACCAAAACGCTTGATGGTATTTTTCTTGATCAGTCGCACAATATTGAGAAAATCTTAAGAAAATTTAATTTTCTTGAATGTAAACATGTATCAACACCTTTTGATCATAATGTGCATCTTTTTCCTGTTGAAAATGATAATGAGATAATTAATCAAAAGAAGTATGCAAGTATAATTGGTAGCTTGCGTTATGCGACTGACTGTACTAGACCTGATATAGCTTATGCAGTAGGAGTACTTAGTAGGTTTATGAGCAAACCTGGAAAAGAACATTGGCATGCCATCCAGCGAGTCATGAAATACTTGTCTGGAACAAAAAACTATGGTTTGTTTTATAGAAAATATTCTGCTGTACTCGAACATTTCAGTGATGCAGACTGGAACACATTATCAGGTGACCCTTACTCTACTACTGGTTTTGTTTTTACGATGGGTGGTGGTGCTGTTTGCTGGAAATCTAAGAAGCAAACGATTATTGCTAACTCAACTATGGAGGCAGAGCTTGTTGCTTTAGCTTCTGAAAGTGAGGAAGCAAACTGGTTAAGAGATTTGTTGCATGAGATTCCATTGCGGGAACAACCAATCCCACCAGTTTTAATACATTGTGATAGCACCGCTACGATTGGTAGAGTTAAAAATCATTTTTATAATGGGAAGTCTAGATCCATAAGGAGAAAACATAGTACTGTGAGATCATATTTGAGTAATGAATCTATTAATGTGGATTATGTCAAATCTACTGGCAATCTTGCAGATCCACTAACTAAGGCCTTATCGAGAGAAATGATCTGGAATACATCGAGGGGGATGGGATTGAAGCCAATTTTATCATCAACCACATGTGAGGATACCCAACCTAATGATCAGAGATCCTGGAAATTGGGTTCAAAGGGAAAAACGAATAGCAAGGTGGACGACAGGAATACACTAAATATTATCCCTCCCTATGATGTGAGTGTATTCATCCTGTAATGTTTTAGAGGTTGAGTTCAAACTCTTGATGAAATCTGTAGCTTTTTTGAGTGGGGTGTCAGTATTATAGGAGCACCCTTGACAGATTTCACCTATATAAGTGTTGAAGTTGTGGCCGCTTTATATGAGTTTTTGGCTAATTCTCATATAAACACTTATGAAAACCAAGAAAGCACATGACCGTAACGTGCTAAGTCTTTAAGCTCATTTTATTATACCTGGAGCATTATGTGTGAGCAGTGACTCTTTATTTCCCTCAAGCAGTCATAGTTCAAGTCGGAGACCACTACTGACTCTGGAGTAGAGGTCATTGTTTCGCTAAGTAAAGATTCAATGCAGAGCACACCTTTATTAAGCATAATGATCCATTTTGGCTGGAATATCTCTCTTATAACTTTAATTTAATATTAAAATAAGTGGGGGAATGTTATGATTTTAATATTAAATTAATTATCATTTATATTCAATGAATTATGAGTATTTATGTATGTTTTAAATTTTGGAATATGAAGAGATTATGCATTAATTTTGTATTCATGAATATATTAATTTTAGAACTTGAAGAGTTTTTTGTATTTAAAAAGGTTTTAAATTCATGACTTTTCACTTGTATGCAATTTATTATGGTGGTTTCTTAAGAGCCTATAAATAGGCATCATTCTTACTTCAAACATACAAAACAAAAAAATATTTCACTATCATATTGAGAGAGTAAGTTAGAGAGATTCTCAGCCAAAAGAGAAAGGTGTTCTTGAGAAGAAGCTTGTGCTCAATCTTCTAATGCAGAGTTGATTCGAGTAGTACGACAACAAGTCGGGCTGTTGTATCCTGGAGGGGACAAGCCATATCAAGACTGCTGCATCGGTTCTTTCCACCGCAGGGGGCTTGAATCTCCTTAAAGATAGCGAGATTCCCGCGCCTCAGTCCGATCAAGTTGTCTCCAACAAAAGTGTTTGTACTTTAATTATTGTTCCATTTTCAATTATTATTGTACAATTTCACCAACATAAAACTACCAAAAAGGGAAGGAACAAAAGAAAAGAAATAAGAAAGGAAGTTACCTCAAGCAAGGCAGGTGCACTGAGAGCCAATATCCAACTTTACAAGCTTCCAATAAGTAGCAATAGCTCATGGTTAAGGTTTAAAAATTTAGCAGTTTACAGACTATGGACATGAAATTTTTATGGATTATAGTAGTTTATGAGGGAACTGCTCATTCTTTTTCAGGAAATGAGCATTGTTGTGAACAATTTTGCTAAAAGTATGTTATCATGGAACTGGAAAGTAGAAAAAAATATAAATAAGTTTTTGTTATTTCCTCTCATCAACTCAACCGCCTATCCACTCCCCTAATAGAAATTTGACATTCTCTACAAACAGACGCTCAGAACTTCTTGGATCTAAAAAAAACTTTGGCCCATTTTGCAAGAATTCCACATAAGCATAGCAAAGAATGAAAGGGTTGAGAATAAGAGTCAATGGAAGGTGCAAAAGTGAATGGCGGGGAAGAAAGAGAAAGTGGAAAGAGAAAAAAAGTTCCAGAAATGATTGAACATCACTTGATCAAGAGGAACATAACATCTTGGTTGATGGTGGAAATATCGACAGATTTAACAGGTATGTTGAAAGATAAATCATAAGCAACAATATGTGTTTTAGTCTTCATTTCAGATGAAGCATGTTAGAATTCCTTTCATGATGTATAGCGAGACCTTAATGCTTCACGCCACGCAGCATTTGTGCTAAAAGATCTTAGCAAGCATGTAAGCACTTCAGAAGACTCTAAATAGGAATCCTTATAATAGCCTATTAGGGATTCAAGTATAGTAAGAAGCAACAGGAGAAGAAAGACAGAAAGAAAAAAGAACAATTAATATTACTATATATATATAATTTTGCTTCGATGTTCTCGATCTTGCAACTCAAGAATTCCGTACTTTGGAAAGGAGTAGCAGGTAAGGTCGCATCTCACAAGGGCGAAACCTGGCTCCTTTAGGTCTACCAACATCACTGATTGAGGAAGATCAAAGTCCATTACAGTATAGCAAAAGCAAAGGAAAGTCAAAAAAAGGAAAGAAAGTAATACAGAACAGCGCTCTTGAAAGATCTTCTTTGTATCAGTACTTCGGTCTCGGAAACCAAACACTAACTGTTGGAACTGTTGGAGTATCTGCGTCAAGGCAGTTGGTCATGAGTGATTGCCCATTGCCAATGGTTCAGGTTTTTATTCCTTTAAGGTAGCTAGTTAGTTCCTGAGTTAGGAGTTAGAGTTGTAGCGGATAAAAGATCTTATATCTTATATATATAGTTCCTCTTTCCTTGCTTCTTAGTTTGTCTAGGAGGAGGAGTAACAAGTCATAAGTGGTGGTGAATCCATTGAAGGACATGGTTGCTTTCTAAATGCAGTATTAGCTATTGCAACCAAAAGGGGTGTCAAAGATCTAAACATAATGAATGTATCCACATTAGCATGACTCAAAAGATTGGTGTTTGTGAAAATAGCTAAATAAAACACAAATGCAGCAGACAAGAATCTTTTAGCAGTGTGCCATTTGAATGGATCATGATGCAAGAAGCCTAATTTACCCAAAACCCAAACACCTAAAGCTGAAGTTAAGTATTGTAATGCAGTTAAGAGGCCTGGGTAATTAAACTTCGTGATGGCAAATTTGTTGATCACAGCAAGCAAGCTAAAGCATAATGCATATCCAATTACAAGAAATGTAGTGGTGTAGTATTGGTTTTGTGCATCTATTTTTATTGGAACCATTTTTTTGTGGTGTAGTATTGGTTTTGTGCATCTATTTTTATTGGAACCATTTTCTTGGAAAAGGGTCTTTGGGATTTGAAGGGGTGGGTCTGTGAGAAATTTGTGAATATGAATGAGTTTTGGGGCTTTAATGCAAATATTTGGGATTTGAAGGGGTGGGTTTGTGAGAAAGGAGAGAAATTTGAGCTGGAAATGAGGTTATTTCTTTTATTTTTAGTGACGAGAAATTCATTATATTAGATCAATCCAAAACTACCTTGGATCTATCTAAGACTATATATAAATCATAGTGTCGTGACGTGTCCCAATACGTGCTATAATTCAGTTAAAAGGCTGAAAATATTTGTAATAAAATGATATATTTTTTAATTTTAAAAACCTTTATGAATAAAAAGTCTCTATCCCACTACTCTACTTAATTCTTAGGGCGAAATGAACTTTTTTCTTTGTTTTTTGGAAAAATAGTTCATATAGTCTCATTGTTTCCTATTATCCCAAATCAGTCCCAATTGTTTTAACTCACTTAAATAAGTCCTTAATGTTTTTTTTTTATTATAAAAAAGTCTCAGTTTAGTCCCGATCTCAAATAGTTAACTAATAATATATCAAATAACTAAAATACCCCCTCCCTCCACCCCCATCCCCATCTGACTCAGAAAAAAAAAAAAAAAAAGTCCCACCCCCACCCCTGATGAACTTATTCCCCCCCAACCCCGCGATGAGCACCAACACCCCACCTTTGACTAAAAAAGAAAAAAAAAAAAGAAGATCTGACGCCTAAATCTCTGGATTTGAGTAAGGGAAGTATCTCATTGCTATTGGTGCTTCTTTCTCCAAAATTAACTAGGTCGACCTTTCTTTTAGGCTGGCTCCAACAGCCTCGTCAAAATTAATCTTTCGTTATTTTGATGAGGCTAATGGCCAAAATGCAGCTCCAATAGCTTTGTTACTCTACTCGCCACTTTACGTTTTTGGCTTGCCAGATTCATTGAGTGGAAAACCCTCGCCAAATGTTTGATTATTGCTTTTGTATTGCTGTCTTGTTGATGTGGAATAAATACATTAATGACATGGCCCATTAAAGTAGACATGATTGAAAGCAAAGGGTAATGAAATAATAAATTAATGATAAAATATTAATGTCTTAGTTAACATAGAGAGTGTTGTTGGAGTGAAACTAAAATAGGGAGTTCCTAAAATGCTGAGAAACTATTTTAACTCCCAATTATGGGGAAAAATACAAAGAGGCTATTGGAGATAGCCTTATGGGTGTCTTCTTCAGGAATGCATTCTCGTATTATGGCCTTGTTTTGCTAGCCATGGAGTTAAAGTAGACATAACAACTATACACCAAATGAGTCGTAAAGCATAATGCCCCAAGATGTAAACTATGGAGATGTTTTGATCACTAGTTTTATAGGTAAAGATGTCCTTTCTGTTTTAGTTTGATTTATTCAACAACTAGAAAGAATTTGTTTAGTTATTTCAACTGGCGGTGGTCAGTGAAGGACCCAGGCACCCGGGACCAGGGGGTTTCTATAGTGCACACCCAGGTCAAGAGTTAATAATTGGGGGTTGGAGAAATTCATCTATGCATAAACTCTTTAAGCAACATTATAACAATTATGAAGAAATAAGCAATAAAACACATAACAATTATAAACATATAAGCACTAAAACATATGTAAAGTCTTTGTAAATAGAAAAAGTACCTCTTATAATTGTTCTCGACGTGATTTTATATTTTGAAATTGTTGAATAATCAACTCATTGTCAATGCTATTAAATACATATCTTTCTATATAAGTTACCAAGTAGTCATTCATCCAAGCATCTCCCATTCGATTACGAAAGCAATTTTTCATGATTTTATTGCAGAAAATGCTCTTTCTCCAGTGGTCGTGGCAACAGGTAAAGTCAATGTCAACTTAACAAGTAAATACACTAACGGATAAACATGATGTTTTTCAGTCTCAACTAATATTTCTGCAAGGCTACCAATCCCTTTTAACTTTGAAAATCCATTGCTGCTTCGCATATCCAAAATATATATCTCCAATTGATTATCAAGAACCATCAAATCAATGGCAGAAAAATAATTTGGGTAAAACTTTGCGAATTGAATCAACATTTCCTTGTCAAATGTAGAACATGAGTTGTTTGGATTCAAACATGCCAAATAAAGAAACAACTCAATACTTGTCTCAGTGAAGCAGTCATTAAGCTCTTGAAGTAGCCCATCGACAACAGTGATAGAAACAATAAAACATGATGTAAAAGTTTTACACACTAACAGTAGGAAACAGAGGATATACTTTTCTGCATATTCATTGATAAACAAACAGCCTATAAATAGGCTAATACATAACTGAAAGCAACATGAAAATAGGCATTATCCCACGTTAAAAACAAAACTCCTATCACTAGGTAAACAAACTCAATAAAAACTAGGACAACCCACATGCAAACTATTAAATTTCATCAACAATCCTTCCCTTAAACTGATGTTCTAGACAAAACATGCAGTTTAATAAGAGTTAAACTTTGAAGCTCCATGTGCAAACACCAAGTAGCTTCCTGACCATCTTAAATGCAGGAAACTTGAGAGGCTTGGTTAGAATGTTAGCAATCTGGTCCTCACTTCTGTAGTAAATAAGATTAATGACTCTATCATTTATGAGATCCCTCAAGAAATGATATTTCACATCTATATGTTTGCTTCGACCATGTAAAACTAGATTTTTTGAAAGCTTTATTGTTGAACTGTTGTCGCAATAAATCTGAGTAGGTCCATCCTCCTTGAAATGCAGCTCTTTAAGGATTTTCTTTAGCCAAATAGCTTGACAAGCACAAGCTGTTGTAGCAACAAATTCAACTTTAGTGGATGATAATGTGACAATAGGTTGCTTCTTTGATGACCATGAAACAACTCCTGTCCCCATCATGAAAACATACCCATATGTGCTTTTTTGATCATTTGAATCTCCTGCATAATCACTATCTGTAAAGCCAAACAGATCTGACTTGTCTCCATTCTTGTAGAGCAGCGCAAACTCCTTAGTACCTTGCAGGTACCGAAAAATTCTTTTTGTAGCCAAGAGATGAATCTTTGTAGGACATTCCATGTACATGCTAATCACACTTATATCATGCATTATATCAGGTCTTGTTACCGTCAAATACATTAAATTCCCCACTATTTGTTTGTAAAGAGTGTCGTCAATCTTCTTTCCTTCATTATCTTTGTTTAGCTTCACACCAAACTTAGATAGTGTATTTACAGGATTATAGTCCTTCATCTGAAACCTATCCAAGATTTCTCGCACATATTTCTTTTGAGAAATAAAAATTCAAGCAGATGACTGCACCATTTTGAAGGCGCAATAAAGGCATCAGCTTCAAAATGAAGGAGCATAATGGCGTCAGCTTCAAAAGCAGGAGCGCAACGGGATCGTCTCGAGATATGTAAATAACAAAAACATGCAAGCGCAGCGGAAACAATAACAATAAAAACTTTGCATGTAGACAAGTTGTATTTACAAAAATCTCAAGAGTAAATCCATAACTAGTACATAAAAAGAAAATACATGAAAGTATATACAACTATATACAAATGTATTTAAAATGAAATACCTCACATGGAGAACTCGGGTGTAGACTCTTGAAAGGATGATCTTGACTCGGACAAATCTCATCCGCAAGTGCAAAGGCCCTAGTCGGTCCACGGGTATCCAAAAGCAAAGGACAACTAACTAATTATAGTGCTAGATTAGTTAAGTCCATGAGCTTAGGTATATGTGAATTAAAAACTAGAAGCAAAAACTTTCCTATCTCTACTAGCTTTGGCCGATTGTACCAAGAGGAGAAAGATAGAATTTTGCTTCAAAAACTATGTAATTTTCACCCAAAAGCAAGCCCAAATGAATGAAGACATGACCTCTATTTATAGATGCACAATCTTGCTCATCAAATGCCAAGTGTCATGATCTAAACAATTGAAGAAGTCAAGTGGCAAAAATGCCCTTGCATGGCCGGCCATAGGAGGGCAAAAAGGACAATTTTGCATGAACTTGTTGTTTGTCTTTTTGTGCAAGTTGTCTTTTGTCATTTAATGTTTGTCCTTTTATGTTTTGTCTTTTTGTGCAAGTTGTTGTTTGTCTTTTATTGAAGACAAACATTAATTAATTCTAAACTCTTTTAGAATAATTAATTACAGATTGACCCCTCAATCTATTTGCCCTAAAGCCCTAATACTTTTCTGTATTTACACTTTGGCCCCAAAAACTTTTAAAAATTATGATTTTGGCCCACTTAACCGCTAATGTCCAAAATTACACTGTTAACACTTTAATGCGTTTCTAACTCAATACCAAACTTAGAAATACTTTATTCATGATACCCTAAGTGTGTGACTTTCTAGGTTCATGACCGTACAGTGATAAAGGTCGATTCCGAAAATATCTCCGTCATTTTTCAGAATACCTTCATGTTCATGAGTGACGCGCTAGCAATGAACGTATCATGACAATATGTACAGTAATGAAGTCCAATTCCAACGAACCTATTTATAGTCGCAAATTAGCGTGCAATCCGATCATTCTGTTAAAATGTCCCGATCGTTGTAGGGACCATGAAATGATTAAGTCCGCTATACGATTCTATGCATAGATCTAATTTGGTGGAATAAGAGATGACATCTATAGAAAAACACATTTCCATCATTCAACTAACCCGGGTGAGGATTTCTCATTTCAGACGACCGACACTAGATCGCATAGGACATCGCCTCACTGTCGGAGGTTAACAGATCCTATCTTGACAATTACCTGTTGGTCTCATATCACAAGACTAAACTGTAAGAGGCCATATCTTATCCTCAAAGAAGGCGAACATTATCCAAACGCAAGATTTAGCCCCTGATATAGCCGGCAGCCATAATTTCTCAAGTCAAAGGATTAATTTGCACAATTTGTAACGAATGACAAACTATTAATCCAAAGTCATGTAGTTTTGTCATTTAGGTCACATTCAATGATCCGTTAAACCAACGATCATTCATATGTGAGTTAATCGCATCTCTATGTAGCTCAACTCTCGCTACCCTTTATCATTAACATCTCTATGTTAATAAAATGTAAGTCCATCTGATAGTCCGTACTTGATTATTCTAGTCCTGGTTGAATAATCTAAGGACTATGAATGCTTTTGAATGTTTATTATGTCGAAGAAATATGCAATCGAATTCTCAACACTTTAAGAATATACTTCTTCTCAAAAAAACATTAAGGACATATTCATATAATTGAACGGAGAATATGAACATCCAATTAACATGTCATTCAGATTTACATCAAAATGCCCTATATAGGTCATCTAACTATATAGCATTAGGGCATATCTCTAACACACTTCAATGCCAAGAAAGTAATGCATTATACCAAGATTAGACATCTCAAATTCAGCCATCTTGGATTTCTTAAAACTTCCAAACATGGCTGTATTATTTCCAGTGTAGATTAAATCATCTACATATAAGAAAACAATGAGCATTTTCCTTCCACCTTCAATCTTTATGAAAAATGTATGTTCATAAGGACATTTTTGAAATCCTTCATTCAAAAAATAAGTTTCTATACGATTATACCAAGCTCGTGGAGCTTGTTTAAATCCATATAGAGCTTTCTTTAACTTATACACTTTATGCTTATTGCCAAGTTTCACATAATCAGGAGGTTGATCGATAAATACCTCTTCTTTCAAATCTCCATGGAGGAATGCTGATTTTATGTCTAACTGGAAGATAGGCTATGAGTTTTGAGCTGCCATCGCAATCATCAATCTGATTGTGTCATGCCTTGCAACTGAAGCAAAGACTTCTTTATAATCAACACCAAACTCTTGCTTGTAGCCCTTAGCCACCAAGTGTGCCTTATGCTTGTCAACCTCACCATTTTCCTTCAGCTTTGTCTTGTAAACCCACTTTACACCAATTGTTTTCTGCCCATTTGGAAGAGATCACATAGCTCTCATCTCTTTCAATGGCTATAATTTCAGCATCCATTGCCTTTCTCCATTTTGGTTCTTTGATAGCCACTTCAAAAATGGTAGGATCACAATATGAAATTAGAGCAAAATGCGTAAGTGAGTCATCACCTTGGTCAACTCCAGTTACCTCATAATTAGTCATCCATGCTGGTCTTCTTCAAACACGTTTAGGCCTTTGTGATTCAACTGCAAGTGGGATTTGATCAACTATTGAAATATTTTGAGTGACTTCTTCTTCTTGCTCATTCTCCAAAGGCTGCTGCCCTTTCTCATCATCATCAAAATATGTTGGAATATTTTCTTTAACACCATTTTGATTCCATGACCAAGTGCTTTTTTCATCAAATATCACATCACGACTGATAACAATTTTCATGGTGTTAGGATTGTATAACTTATAAGATTTTGACTTATCACTAACACCAAGAAAAATTCATTTTTCCCCTTTCTTATCTAGCTTCCTCCTCTTCTCATCTAGAATCTAGGCATAGGCAATACACCCAAAAATTCAGAAATGATCTACAATAGGTTTCCTTCCACTCCATGCTTCCTCCGGCGTCATATTTTGAACAACAAGTGTGGGACTTCTGTTCAATATATGAATGCTCCAATTAACTAGTTCAGGCCATAAATTTTTTGGAATGCCACTCTTGTCAAAAGGCTTCGCACCATATTCATAATAGTACAGTTCTTTCTCTCGCATACACCATTTTGTTGGGGTGTATAAGCTACTGTAAGTTGTCTCTTGATTTTATGGTTCTCATAAAAAATTACAAATTCATGTGAGTTATATTCTCCATTGTGATCTGTGCGAAGAACTTTTATTGGGTTGCCAACTTATTTCTCAATAAGCGTTTTATAGCTTTTAAAAGCTACAAAGTCTTCAGATTTTTCTTGCAAAAGATAAACCCATATCTTACGACTATAATCATCAATGAATGTAATTATATATCTTTTACCTCCATTAGAATGTGGTGTTATTGGCCCGCAAATGTTGGAATGAACAAGCTCCAATGCCGCCTTCACTCTCCAAGATTTTCCTTGTAGGAATTGATTATACTCTGGTTTGCTAACAACACATTCTTCACAAACTTGAGAAGGAGTTGCAATTTGAGGAAGACTCGTTACCATGTTCTTATGTTGAAGTATTTTCAATCCGCCAAAATTCAGATACCCATAGGGAAAGTGCCATAGTCATGCCTCATTTTTCAATTTTGCTGAGAAGCATGAATGAGCTGTATTGTGGAGATAAAATGGGAACATACGGTTTGCCATCATGTTAACTTGAGCAATTAAGCTCAACTTTGCATCTTGAATCTAACATACTCCATCTTTGATAAAAATCTCATATCTTTTTTCTTGTAACTGACCCACACTAAGCATGTTGGTCTTTAAATTTGGCACAAAAAGCACATTAGCGATAGTGTGGGTAGAATTTCTTTTCGTTTGGATTGTTACATTTCCTTTCCCATAACAAAAATTTTGGAGTTATCACCGAACTTAATAGAGCTGCGAAAGGATTCATCCAAGTCAGAGAATTCCTCATTCTCTCTACACATGTGGTTGCTACAACCAGTGTCTAAATACTACATGTTTTGTTGAGTTTCTTCCTTCACGTGACACACCATCAAAAAAGACACATCCTCTTCCTTTTCTGCAAAGTTAGTTTGGTCTCCACTTTGTTTATTCAAAGCAATTTGACATTCTGATTTATAATGGCCATACCTATGACATCTGTAACATTCAACATTGGATTTATCTGCTGACTTTGATCGATAAGTTGTTGAGTGGTGGCCTCCAAGTCCTCTTCCTCTTCCTTGAAATTGACTCTTTTGATGATGATGATTTTGTTGTTGGTTCCCATGATCATTGTTGTTTCTGCCTCCTCTACCTCAACCTCTGCCTCTTTCTTGTCCTTTATCAGCTCTACTGGGTGTAGACTGATTTTTTGATAAGGCTTTCAATGCTTGTTCTTCTTTTTCCTGCTGGTTAATTTTTTGCTCATGAACCAACAAAGAGCTTTATAATTCATCAATTGATAGTAAACCAACATCATTAGCTTTTTCTATAGAATAGATAAAAAAATTAAATTTTGGTGTCAAGGATCGAAGAATCTTCTCAACAATGAGAACATCTTCTGTCTTGTTGCCATGGATCCGTATCTTGTTAACGATTGCCATCGTTCTTGAAAAATAGTCTGTAATTGATTCTCCTGACTTCATTCGAAGCATTTCAAACTCCGAATGAAGTGCTTGAAGCTGCTGCCTCTTAGCCCTTGTTGTACCTTGGTACTTCTTCTTCATGGAATCCCTAATATGTTTGGCGGTGTCTTTGCAAAGAATGGTTTCCATGATTGAGCAATCAATAGCTTGGAAGAGATAATCTTTCAAGCTTCGTCTTTTGCGCATTTGTCAGCACAACACCTTTTGCTGGTTCTGCTACTCTAGATACAACAACCGTCCAATATTCTTTGGACCTCAAGAAGTTCTCCATGAGCATGTACAAAATAAATCAATGTGATAATAGTGCAAATTTGTAATCTTTTGAAGTCTACGCCATCATCGCCATGTGGATATAAATATCTCATCCATATTAGGAATGTCAATATCATGAGTTGTGCAAAACAAAGACACTTCATTCAACAAATATCCCCATCCACTATCTCTTAAAATTTATAATTGTTGTTTTGAGAGATCTACTAATTTCATGGCATTAATGATATACTAATATTTCCTCTGCAATGCCTGTGATAATTCATAAGTGATTCCCAACACTTTTTTCATCAAATGCAAACCAAATGCAAGGTCAAATGTTTGTACATTGTTTAAAAGACCATTAGCTTGAGATCTTTGATCTAGATGCAACCCATCTTCCCTGATAATTTCAAGTACATCAATAACTGAGGAATACATGAGAATCAAATTTATTAAAGTCCCATAATGTCAACACCAACGAGTATCACTGCTCTGTTTGAGACCAATTTCTTGGTTCATACTGTGTTCACTAAACATTTCACCATTTTCTAATGCTTCTTTAACTTTAACAACTTGTTTTTCACGAAGTATGTCATGTCGCTTGCACGAGCCTCCAACAACAATAAAGTAACAACTAAGTCAAAAAGGGAAGTAACTTGCATGTGATTCTTGGCTACAAAAACAATTGTGAGTTGCAATTGATGAGCAAGCAATGAACATAGAAAATAGATGGTTTTTCTTTCAAAATCAAACTTTTTAGACCATTAAATTCACCTCGCATGTTATTAGCACCATCATAGCCTTGTCCACGAACTTTTGATATACACAATCCATATTTGCTAAATAATGATTCAATTCCCCTTTTTAGAGATATTGCAGTAGTATCAATCACATGCACTATGAAGGTGCATGCTACCAAGATATACTATGGTGTTTAAAAATTTTAAAGCATATAAACACAACAAAAACTTGATAGCATGCTAATCTAGGATCAACCCACAAGTTCTAAGATGAATAATTGCAAGCACACTAAGAACATGTGTAAGAACAATTCATAGAGAATAAATTTCAACAAGAGATAGTTTTGTTACGTTGATTCGTTAGCTCAAGAAACTTAACGAAAAACATAAAACTTGATCACCTTCTTGCTCCTTGAAGATCTTCTCCTCTTTGACCTTCTTTCTTCTCTTAGATGATAAAGAATTGTGGGATTCTTCCTTTTGTATCTTTCCTAGTAATTCTCGCGTGCGAGTGAGAGAGAGTGGGAGAGTTTTTTTTTTGTTCTTCTTCTTGGTCCTACTCGTGTAAGTGATATATATAAAGTAGGTGAAGAAGACCTCTATTTATAGGTATATAATAGACTTAGTAGTCAATCCAAGCTAAACTAGGATTTAGATTCTTAGCCTATAAGTTAATCCTATGCACCATTGGACTAGGCTAGCCTAATAGCATATTTAATAAAACTACTAATTATTCCATCTCTCTTTGGATCTCACGTGTGGACTATGCCTAGTGGGCTAGGTGTGTGGCTTGGTACATTATGTTTAGTTCATGTATTATTTTACTAAATTAATTAATTGTTAGTTTCCATATTATCCACAACTAATCCGAATAGGATATTCTCCTAAATATGATACTAAGTTGCAATTGGATACTTTAATTTAGCGACTCTAAATACAATAAGCATCTAGGAAATTATAACATACATCTAAAAGGAAATAGACTAAAAGAGGGACCAAAAGATATAAACAACTTGGCAACTAAAAAGACCAATATGCCCTTGCTAATCCCTATAGTACATTTAGGCTTTTTAACCTGACTTATTTCACTAAAAAGTCATGGCTGCACTCCAAGATGTTTATTGCTGAGTGCAGAAGCTTGTCATACTAAGTATGGCCTTTGGCTACTATTTATTAAGCAGAATGACCAAAATAACCCTTCATGTAACACTCACAAACAAGAAAGACTTTTCATGTACTATCTCTTTCTTGATTGTATCTTCTCATTGTTTAAGTAACCATCCACTGGATGAGTAACCCTTGATTTAGGGAACGACCCTTAAGCCAAATATCCAACATACTCCTAGAGTATATCACTAAGCTCAGATTCAGATGATCTACTAGTTAATCACAAGGGAACGATTATTCCGTCACGCGACGACATGGATTTTCTATTAATACGCATGTCCCAACTAGTCAAACCCATATGCCCAACACACAGAGCTGTTGACCATAACTGAGGTCTCACCCATAGTTCATCAAAGCACATGAACCTGATTTTGTCAGTTCATCCATATATGCTCAAGATTAAGAGTACTGATCACTTAGTAGCATAAGGTATGTATTGATATCAATCTTCTAGTAACTTTTGGAGAGATCATACCTAAGTGGTTCGTTCAATGTATGACGAACATACTAGTGAGGCTTAGTTCAGAAACCTACCAATGACCAAGGTAGGTCACATTTTACAGGTGACTAACTCACTATAACCTAGACTTTGATGAAGTGTCCAGCTCTATCAATCGGTTATGAACTAATTCTAGAACCAAGTATCTATGACTTAGACCTTTTGTGCTCAGACACCGTGCACCTAAGTCATTCACTATAGATCAAGGGCCTCTATACAATATAATTACACATAAATAAGGTAGATATAATATATATGAATATAACCATTAATCGTAAACAATCACAACATTTATTCATTCACTGAAATGTCATGTGCAAGTGATCTTTTGGACATATTATCCCTAACACACTATACCAAGAAAGCACTCAATTGTACTTCATTTCTTGTTCACATATCTCAAAGCAACGACCATTTCTTCTTTGTTTGACATGTCACGTGATTCATCAACAATAATAGCAAAATACTCATCTCCGAGATCATTTAGAATAACATTAGTGGTATTGGTTGCAACAGCACTAACAATGTCTTTTTGAATTTTAGGAACAGTTAACCGATTATTTTCAAGTGTGTTTTGCAAAACATTGTTGTTGATGTCTTCATTATGATTTTCAAGAAATTTAAGAAGCTCAAGAAAGTTACATTGATTAGTAGATTTTTTTGTTTCATCATGATCATGAAAAGTCAATCCTTGCTTCAAAAGGAACCGAATGCAATCAATTGACACAGTTAATTGTCTTTGATATAACTCATGAACTTGATCGGATTGCTTAGCAATATCTACTTCAATATGTTGGCTTTATTTCATCAAGTCTTACTACCTCTTCCAAGCGTTATTATGTGCACTATTTGGACTTCCAATATGAACATTAAATTTATCTTTTCTATGCCAACTGATAAACCCCTCTGTAACAAATGTATCTCCACTTGATTACTTGACATGATCAAGCTTAAAAAGATAACAACATAAACAATATGCAACATCATTTGTTATGTTTTACTCCAACCAATTGCTAAATTCATTGAATCAGGAGGAACTAAATTTTCGAAACCTATCCCTAATTTTTCTTTTGGAAAAATCATGATGACGAGGTTAACATGGTCCTTTTTGCAAATAGAACTTCTGATTTTATCTCGATCATCCGGATGATAAGATGAAATTTTAGTGTATAACCCAGGATCTGCTTGTAAATCATCTAAATTGATTTCGATTCGAGGTTGCTTTGAAGAATTTTTCTCATTATCTTCATTATTCCTTTCATTGAATTCAGAAGAAAATTGTTGCCCAGAAGTTGACTTTCTGTTTAGAAATTTATCCATCAATCCAAAAACGAATAAGCAATAACCTACATGTAAAAATAACAATTACATCAATTCTAGAATGCACAATCATCATTATCACATCACTATATTATTTATGTAGTAAAGAGATACACTTAAGTCTTCCTCTTTATCCCACTTATCTTTAAGTTTGTGTAGGATAATAACTCAAATTTCTAAGAAATCTAAGAAATGTAGTATTATTCCTCTTTAATTTTGAACAATTCCAAGCAGTCTACATTACGTAGAGTTTGGGTATAACATTTTCTTTTGTTTTTTTTGGTGTGACTATATATGATTTTCATTTAATATATATTAGTGTATTATCTCAATGTAAAGCTAATGATCTATACCTTTTAATCTTTTATTATAGTGCTAGTGACCTACCGTAATAACGGTTTAACCTATCTACTCAATTCTAGGTTGATGCAAAAGTAGTGGAAATATTAAAAGTACTTTTAAACCCGTTGCTTAGGCAAACCAATCTATTTCTTTTTCATTTAGTTAATAGTTTAAAATCTAACTTTTAACTTTCTTCATTAGATAAGATTAAAGAAAAAACAAACTACCCTTTGCATTTATGAATGGATTCTTTGTAAAACAATTTTCATATAATATGTATACTTTTAGATAGTTGTGCCGCGTGTACACTACACAAGTCTATACACACTCTACATACTTTAATACTTCAATCCATATACACACTGAAACTGCTCTCAGTTTTTGCTCATTGCCGCTGCAAATACTAAGCCAATAAGCTTATCTTTTACACTTATATGAGCTCTAATCTTGTATTCATAGCTTAACAACTGTTGAACGTTCCTCATCTCTCTCATTTTACTCTCCAATCGGTATTTCATCTCACCACATTGGATTTTCCGATTGTTGAATTGCCATAAAATTTAAGTAAAAATCTACAAAGGGCTTTAGATTGCAGATTCAATCACTTAGTCTATCTTTTCTTCCTTTAAATTTTTTTGATCCTTTTCATTATCCTAAATTTAGTCTTTCCTTCTCTACTCTAGCTCTTGTCTAGACCAAAAAAATCCTTGAAGCTTGGCAAGCATATAATCATTCCTACTGTGTTATCTTTTAGTGAATGTGTGTGTTATATATTTCATGTATACTATGAATACGTGGATCTTTCTCTGTATTTTATGTATATTTTTAGTTAGTTGTATATTATGAAAACTCTTTCTAAAATTTGTACCAAACATGCTTAAAATCTTAAATATGTATTTCACTAAACAATCATCAATAATCAATGCCACACTTTTGGCTTAACAAAACACACACAAAAAAAATTTACTCAGCTTGGCGGCAATGGAGAAAGCCCAAGGATGAAAGAGATGAAATGCGCTTTTTGTTTGTAAAGAAAATTGCACTTTTGGAAACGTTTTGGTAAAGTTAAAAATTTTTGGGGCTTGGTGCGGTACAACAAGGCATCAGCCCTATTTTTTAATGTCAATTTATAAATATACCCCTTACTAAGTGAGGGGTAAACCTTTGGTGGAAAGGTAAGTCCGCTACTGGCAGTGGTGGTAGTGATGGTGGTAGTATCAATGGAGGTGAAGAGAAATAGAAATATGATTGTTTTTGGGGTCAGAAAATGAAATGAGGAAGATGGGTTGCTTTTACCATTTTAACCTTATATTAATGTTTATTTTTGTTACATTTAACACCATTTTTAACGTTAAAAATTAAAAAGGAATTTTTTAAAAATATTGGGGACTAATTTGAGTGAGTTAAAATAATGGGGACTAATTTGAGAAAATGATAAACAATGGAGATTATATGAACTATTTTCCCTTTTTTTGTCATGGGGTGAAATGAGGTTCATTTTGATAATGTGAAAGGGAATGGCTTCAAGATTATCTTCATCAGCCAAATTTAGGGCAAAAAACAAATTGGGTTGGGTGAAACAAAAAGTATTAGATTTTTAGGGGCAAATTTGAAAAGATTGAGGAGGCATAAGCAAGACTGTCGAAACATCTCTAATTACCAAATCGACTTTGGCGGAAATTGTTTTTGAAATATTGCAAACTAATATCGTTTACACATTCTTAGTCTTGAATCTAAGGATATTGCTGGGCAAAGTTTCCCCTATCTCTTTGTTATCAAACTTCTCTTCAAATTTTAACCTAGTTTAGTCGGCAATCGTTAAATAATTGCCTTATCCAAATTATTGTCATCATAAGTAGATAACATATGAGCCTGCTATGGTTTGCTAAAAGTACAAAATACAACTATTAGTTATATTTACAAAATACAACTATTATGGCTAGACACCACAACGGGTTAGCCACCTTGTCTGCTATTTTCATTTCATCATGTTGAATCGCCAATACAATGCTACAATACCATTAATGACGCTAATACACAATAAACCCATTTACTATATTAATACACATAAAATCATATCCATTTACAAAATTATTGAAACTTTACTACCATTTGTGCCATCATACCCGGATTTCATTCACAATAATAATTAACATATAATTAGATCAAAATTTCAATATATACAAGTATACACATATATAAATTTTAAACATCTCCAAATTGCATGGGTATGTAGATATATAGATATGTATATGTGCGTGTGAGTGGGTATGGGAATATGTGTGTGTATGTATGTATATGTCTGCGTGTGTTTATGTGTGTGTGTTTATAGATGTGTGTGTGTATGTGTGTATGTGTATTTAGATGTATGTTTATGTTTCTGTGAAGAAGAAGAAGAAATAAGAGGATAAAAAAAATAATAAAAGGTAAATAAGGAAGGAAAGAAGACAAAGAAAAAAGAAAAAGAAAAATAAGCAATTGAGCCCAGTATATGAATGTCTTTTTCTATTTTTCATTTTTTTTGACGAAAATGTGAAGTTGGGGCAAATGGCTTTATTTCAAAAATTACAGGAGAATAATGAACTTATTATGGATTCACAATAGGGTATTTTGCACATTTGACAAATCATAGGGGATGAAGTATCATTTATTCTTGTTGTCATTATTCATTTAAATTATTACATCACCAAGGACACTTTTGTTAACTAATTAAATATTTGTCTACTCTATATGACTTGTTGCATGAGGATGCATAGATAAGAAGAATATCATAATAGGAAAAACCAAACGCGTGGTCATTTGGAATGGTTATGTACGATGGTAACATGCTTCACTCTCACTACAAGTGACAGTGATACACATTCTTTTTCAATAGGGTTTATATACTTGTTGTGAGCTCCACACATTGTTTTTAATTTGTTAAATTCATTGACCTAATTACTCTGCTAGATTAATTTTCTATAACAACACAATAATAACTCTGTAATAAAATTAATTATAAATTTGAAGTTCTCGAAAAATAGAGCCCGGGACGCTTACCCACGAATGCGCGTGTGGTGGTTAATTTAGATTAAACCTAATACTAGGTAGGTCTTCCATGTCTAAATACATTGGTGTCCTTTGGGGCCCAAACCCAATTGTCCAACTTGGATTATATAGATTGACCTCTAAAACTCAATTATTTTTCCATGCGGAAGAAATTAAGCTCTGTTATAAACTAAAACATAAATACTAAGAAAGTAATACTAAAACAAGAGAGAATTTAAGAGAGTAAGATTGTTAATTTCTTTAAGTATATATCCTTCTTACAAACTCCCTCTATTTATAGAGTTTTCTACCATCACATTCCATATACATATAATAATCTCTACTATACAAGAATCCTATAAGCATCTTTGACTAACAATTGTAGTAATCTTCCAGTTAGGCAAAGATCCTATGAATAAATCTCTTCATAGTGATAAGTACATAACGATGAATATCCACAATATCGTATTTTCTTAACACTTCCCCTTGGATATTCATTCTTTAAGAATATGCCTCGTTAAAATCTTATTAAAAAAAAATCCAATGGGATAAAAATCTTAGTGAAGGAAAAAGAGTACGATATTCTTAGTATACGCTTCTTGAGCTGCTTCATTAAAAACCTTGCTAGGAAAACCCATTGGGATAAAACCCATGCAAAGGAAAAAAGAGTACAGGGCGTATATGTTTATTGTATTGCCTCATTAAAAACCTTGCCAGTAAAACCCGATAGGACAAAATCTGTGCAAAGGAGAAAAGAGTGTAGGGCGTATAAGACTCCCCATCATGTGAATATATCAATAATGATCACAAAGTTGACACATGCCAATTTTGATAGCTAGTTCATCAGGGGCAATGCCTTTTTATGGACGCTCCAGTAACATTTTTACTTTACTGAATTTGATGAGAACTTATACCACGTCTATCTTGAATTCAAATAGAATCTTAGTGTGACATACTCGTATTTGGTCAGTCTCGTTAAAACCTTACCAGGAAAAACTTAGTGGGAAAAAACCTTGGTGAAGGAAAAAGAGTACAGCGCAAAAATACATTCTCCCCCTCAGTGCAACATGACTCATGGGTGATAGATCTCAATCATATACATTCTCAACCAGCCACATGAATTGTCATAATCTCAGCATGATTTCGAGATGCAAGATTTATGACCTGTTTGATGCATTGCCACGAAATACTTGTCGCCACAAGTGAATACATCGGCTGTAGATGATCTTACTTTGTGGGTTCAGGTAAATAGTTGGTATCTGTAGGGCCGACATATGATGATTTTAATGCTCTTGAATAAGATAAGTTCATATGTGATGTTCCACATATGTAGCACGATCCTTCACATTGGAGCTGCACTATACCTGGCTAACAAATTAACCAAAACACAATATACTATATTGTATTATCAACAAGATATATTAGTGCATTAATTGTACTCAAATATGGTGCTTCGGGACCAATAAATCTTGATGAGTCATTATAGTATTTATCAACATATATAACAAATGCATATAATAATCAGAAGCAAATATGTCATGATATCATAATATTCTAAGAAAATTCTATCTCATTCTCCCAGAATGTTTTCTTCTATACAAAGATCTTTGTAATCAAATAAATTTCTTGAGATTATCATTCATATGCTTCAAGCATATATAGTCCTTCTAGGACTTCAATATAAATATTATTATCACGTGAATATATGCGTCAGACATATAAAGTCCTTCCAAGACTTAAATATCATTATTACATAAATATATGCTTCCAGCATATATAGAGTCATTCTGAGACTTCAATAATATTATCATGTGATTTATATAGGTAAACTATTATCATATTCATAAGATGCATATGAAGTCTTTTTTCAAATTTCCAGGCTAATATCAATATGATTTTCCCGAAGAATATACACCAAGGTATAATCACACAACGTACTAACTCATTCCTTGTTTGCCTTTAAACAATTTAAGGGAAAGACAACTATTATGATTAATTCCTTGAAGTTTCTTATAGTGATGTGGGATTGATTTTGTACAATGCTCCCCCTCAATCCTATCAACAACTATACAAATTTCATGTGCATTTCAACAACTAGACATATGTCATTTCAATAAGCATTTCATCAACCATACATATGTCATTTCAATGAGTATTTGCCTGGATTGCATCTTATTGATTATATTGGCCAATCAGTTATTTGTCGACATTCTTTAGTGGACTTGTAATTTAAGATCCTCGATTTCTTTCATAACATAAGTAGCTACTGCAGTTTTCAAAAGGTAATGATGATCAATTTCTATTGTCGGTTCCATTCCTTTCTAGGAGTAATTTAATTGAGTAAGATCTCTTTAATCTCAATACTTTTAATATTCACATCATTTTCAGGTACTCGATACTCTCGTGGAGTAATATTTCTCAGTTATATTTTCAACTCTTTGTTTTGATATTTGCAAGATATCAAATAATCCAAAAATGCCAACTAACATATTTTGCTCCTTTATCTATGGAACCGATGTATACCACCCTTTCGGTGTGTAGTAGACGTTATTTCTTTATATGTGTTTTAATTGAAACATCAATTCTAATATATAGGAGTAATTAAAGCTGGTATATGTGACTTTAGTCACAATCTTTGCATCCGGGAATACATTTCATACGAGGATCAATATGAGAAACTTGCTATATAAATATTTATTGTTCCAGCTTTTGTTTTTCTCCCCCTAATACTGAGAATATCATTTCATTAATTAGCAAAATATGCTATTGAAACTGATCCATTCAATGTCCCAATATAATATTTGATGAGATTTCATAAATTCTCAGTTTCTTTTATAAACCCATCTTTATGTGCTTGTGAGGGAATAACATAAACATACATTGCACAAAACATCCTTAGATGAGATTCAAATAATTAGGAGTATATAATTCAAACGGTTGGCTTTGTTTGAATAAATGTTGCAGCATATGATACCTATGTCCTCAATAGGACCAGACTTAGTCAGTAATAATATTGGTCTAACAATTAGTTGCAAGTATTTAATAAAGGTTTCAGCTAGACCATATATGTGTGAGTCACATAATGCTCAACACAAATCCCAATATACATTATCATTAAATGAGTAGGATGTAATTTTTTCTTTATTATCAAGATGAGTTATCTTGATTATATTATCCGAAAATTGTGCCCATAGTGACTATGCGGTTATTATTTACGCATCACTATTTGTATAGTACCCGGCACGCCACTATTTGAACAATACTCGACAACTCCATTATTCAAATAATACTATTCACGATACTGTTCACATGTGTTACTATTTATCTTCCAATAACGTATTCTTGCATGCCGCATTTGAAGTAGATAATATTCTCACATGTGATTATCATATTGGGGTATCGATTAATAAAATATCGAAATGATCCACATGATAGAATAATAGGCTGACATATATCCCTTTCAATTATTTCTCGAAATACAGAATTTCTGATATCAATTTTAATAAGGGATGTGCTTTTAATCAATTTTCTTTGGGCACAAGCAGTACATGAAAAGTTATTTGGTAACAAAATTCTTTGATTCTTTAATCGGTGCCCATATGAATTTGCAATAATTCTTCTCATATCATGTCAAAGTATAGAACACTTTGAATCCAATACTTTATGGTTCATTAGTGGGTGTTCATAAGAATTTTTCATGCATTCACTTCATTACCGTGACACCCATACCACACAAGTGATCATTTCAACGCGTGAAAAAACTAGGATCACTATATCTTTTCTCAACTGCTCATATAGTTGTATGAGAAAAGTCATATATAGAGCATGACTATTTGAACCATTACAAGGCCATAAAATATATTGAATAAGGCCGATATTACAATAACATTCATGGCAATAACCGTGTCAATTGCTATATTAATAGGAATAATAGTGCTAAAAATATATTCATCGAGTAAGATATATTTATTTTGTTCATCATATTACAATAAAATTATATATGAGAACATAAAATCATATAACTCCAAGTTATAAATTGCAAGTGGATATTGAGAATAATATGACACCGTTCAATAGCTCCAAACGATTAACGGGTTACAAATGAAATAAAGATTAAAGTACAAGAGTTTAATCGAAATCTCAAAATTCAACCATCTAAAATATAATTATTTTTACCAAAAGATTTAGATCATGATATAGATCCTTATTGTTATAATTTTAATCAAGTTTTACATTTATATTAAAAATTACAAACTTGACAAAAATGAAGAAATAAATAAGAATCATAAGTAATATACATTTAAAAATTAGAACTACATCCCTACACTCATCCTTTGCTAATCTCTGATTTTTTTTTTTCTCGGTGTTGAAGGTGAGGGAGAGGATGAGAGAAAGATAATGAAGAAGTAGAGAGTGCGACACAATGAGGGAAATAAATAATAAATAGGGTATTGGGTCAAACCCTAATGGTTTGGTCAAATAAACAATGCTGTGAATAGTGATCGGTGTGAATACTATCACGTGAACAGTATAATATGAATAGTATCATGTGAATAGTAAGTACCAACGATTACTATTTCAACAGTGTCATGAATAGTATCGCATGAACAGTAACCACTGATATGAGTTTTAACTATACAGTTTATTACAGCTCAATAATGTATCTCACAAATCATGGTGAATCGACCGTTATTATATTAAACATCATCATTGTCACCTTTAATTTTTGTCTACCATCTTTTGTTTACTTCTCTTTCTCTTTTTTTGTCACATTTCTTTAATCTTGGCTATCATAAAAAAATGCAACAGATCTTTCCAATAAAGTGGAATAGATTGCATCAAGCGAGCTCTTTGTTCAGCTCATTTTTTTTGGGATTACAAAATAAGACTTGAAATACTAAATCGGTGATTGAAAATAAGATTATAATATTTTAACATAACACATAATATGTAAGAAATACTGTAAAATATATTTTTAAGCATAAGTAGATAGTGTTTATCTATTTACTTATTTGGATATAACATAAAAGGAATAGCACTATGCTACAGTAGAAGATAATTCTAACACAAATCAAATAATTACCTCATATAGTCATATGTGTGGATTAACTAAATGTCTACGTGTCTTACAAGAAACGTGTACAACACACTCTTGCATACTCATATACTACCACATTTTTTAGTTCTTGCAACATTTGACAATCGTTGCAGAAGAACTAAAAACCGTTGTAAATGATATTAGGCAACGGTTTTCTTACCGTTGAATCCGCTCTCGTTGTCTAATCTCTATTGTAACAGTTTTTTATAAATAAATAGTAACGGTCAAAAAACCATTGCAACTGATTCTTTTTGCAACAGTTTTTTTTAAAGACTACATGATAAATTTTTTCCTATTTGCAACTGTTTTCAAAAGTATAAGCAACAGTTATTTTATAGTTGTAAGTTCACCATTATTAAAAAAAAGAAGATATATATATATATATATGAGAGATTCTCTTTCTTTTTTCTTTATTGAGTTGCAACTTAGATAATTTCTTTTATATAGGTAGTGATGAGACTCGAACCCAGGACCTTATTGAAAATGAACTCTATAACTATATCAAACTAACCATCTCATCTAACAGTTAAGTTGTTAGATAAAAGCTTATTATATTCATTTATATCTCTAATAGTCAACACTTTTGTAATAATTTTTAGAAATATAAAATAGTCTTTTACAACTGCAATGCTCTTTTTCATAAATTTGCCTCGAATTTTTAACTAGTCGACAGTAGTTTAGAATTAAGAAACAATGAAAAATATAAATTTTGACAAAAAAAATTGTAGAAATAAAGGGGTAAAAAATGAAACCTAATTAATCAACTTTTTTTTTTTAAAAAAAATTGTTTCTTTTTGTTTCAAATAATTAGTTGTAATTGTTTCTCATTTTCAATAACTAAAACTCAAATTTCTTTATGAACAAAATATCTCACGATGCCTCACCAAATAAATATAAAATAAGCAATAGTTTTCTTGCGTTGCATTTAACCCAATACTTTTACATACCATTGCCTAAAACCAAATATGATACGCAACACTTAACAAAAAAGGTAGTATATCATAGATTTTGCAACTGTAAGACTCAATACTAATAAACCTGTTGCAAAAGAATTTATTTTATAAGTTGCAACTAACCCATAATTTTACAAACCGTTGCAAAAAAAGAATGAAATAAGCAACACTTCATAAAAAAAGTGTTGCATATTATAGATATTACAATAGTTTGATGCAAAGCGTTGCAAAAAGTTATAGATATTGCAACAGTTAATTAAAACCATTACAAAATGTTATAGATATTACAACAGTTAATTAAAATCATTGCAAAAGGTTATAGATATTGCAACAGTTAATTAAAATCGTTGCAAAAGGTTATAGATATTGCAACAGTTAATTAAAATCGTTGCAAAATGTTTTATTTTTAGACAACATCTATAAAATTGTTGCAAAATGAGATTTATAGCAACGGTTTTCTTACATGTTCAATTTAAGGGTTGCAAGAAGTCAAAAATGTTGTAGTATATATATCATCTTAATATTGACCACTATAGTCTTTGCAAAAAGGTTCCCATTGCCAATATATCTATCACCATAGGGCTTGCATTTGGGTTCAATACCAAAATAGTTAGATGTAAATAATTATTAAGTTTGATTAGAATTGTAAGAGAAGTTAGTGATAAGTTAGACATAAATAATGTTAAAATTGTTAGAAAAGTTAGTGAGAAGTTAGATATAAATAAATGTTAGAACTGTAAGAAAAGTTAGTGTTAGATATAAATAATGTTAGGATATAGTCAAAAAAGTTAGTAATAAGTTATAATCAAATCGGGAACAAGAAAAATTTAGTCTAATAACAGTTTCAACATCCTTGTGAGCAACGGTAGTTAGGTCCAAAGATCAATCCGATATTCCTTTGACTGATAGAATTTTATGTCCAAAATTTGCAAGTCCGAGCAAAAGTTCATTTGGTTAAATATTAAATTTTTATGTCCAAAGTCTGGTTATTTATACTTTTAGAGAGATTAAACTTCGCCAACTCTTTGATTGTAATATATTAACTAATCTATAACATATAATCAAAAGGTAATTGAAAAGGGAAGGATTATACGTACATTTGATAATGAAATGGTTGAATACTTCGTTGTTTGCTGTTTCGACAGAGTTTCGTGCTGATAACGTGTTATAAACTAAAACATAAATACTAAGAATGTAATACTAAAACAAGAGAGAATTTAAGAGCGTAAGATTGTTGATTTCTTTAAGTGTATATCCTTCTTACAAACTCCCTCTATTTATAGAGTTTTCTACCATCTTGATGACATACTCATTACATCACATTTACATCACATTCCATATACATATAATAATCTCCACTATATAAGAATCCTATAAGCATCTTTGACCAACAATTGTAGTAATCTTCCACTTAGGCAAGGATCATATGAATAAATCTCTTCATCTTGATAAGTACATAACGAAGAATATCCACAACATCGTATTTTCATAACAAGCTCTTCATTTTTTCAAGTTGACTCTTCACCTTTATGCTAAACTTTTCATTCATCACTTAATTGTTTTTGACAAATCAATTTCAAACAGTATTCGATTATATAAATTAAACTCTTCATTTTCCCAAGTTGAATCTTCACCTTTATCGCTAAACATTTCACTTCATCACTTAATTGTTTTTGACAAATCAATTCCAAAAGCTCAAAGAACTCCTAGTATGTTTTGGAATCCAGTTATAGGAACTCAAGTGTCTTCTTGGACATCATCTTGTCTAAATCAGTATCCTGGTTTTCTCTTTACATAGTAAATCATATATTTAGAATCATGGTAGTGAAATTTTTCTTTAACACAAGAAGTTTTTAGAGGGCGCTCGTCCTAATACCATTCTCACTTAAACACACTTAACTTTAGAGTTTTGATGGTATCGGTGTATTACTTAGTGTTGGTATGATCGGAGCCTAATAGTGAATTTCTTATCCATTTGTTTTGATCGGTATATGAAAGCAATAACAATCAAAAGTCATGTGTTACTTTGATTCGTAGGATAGAATATACTGTTAGAAAATTTTAAACTTTTTAAAAAAAATTTATTATATTATTTATTATTTTTTACATATACAACACTAATCGTCGTAAAAAATGGTTGCCCTCAATCCTCTTGTTGGAATATATATTCTTCCCACATCGAAAAATAAGAAACTCTTCCACGTGTGACTCATCTCAAATCAGGTCACACGTGAGGGGGAGTGTTAGAATATATCACTTGTCCCATATCGGAAAAATCAGAAACTCTAAGACCACCTTATAAGATCTTGGGCCACTCCACTTGATACCAATTGGTATCAGAGCTAGGCCCATAGTCTAGTCTTGTTCATCTTTCATGTCTTGCCACGTGTGACCCATTTGTCTCTTTCGTGTCGCTCTCGCTGACAGTGTCAGCTCTCGTTTCCAGGTTCTCTCCGGGTCACATGTGAGGGGGGGTGTTGGAATATACATTATTCCCACATCGAAAAATCAGAAACTCTTCCACGTGTGACTCCTCTCAAATCAGGTCACACGTGAGGGAGAGTGTTAGAATATAATACCTATCCCATATCGAAAAAATCAAAAACTCTAAGACCACCTTATAAGATCTTGGACCACTTTACTTAATACTAATTGATTTTAAGATAGAATCTCAAGTATCTTAACACCTCTAATTGCCGTTTGACAAAAAAAAAATACTCTAATTGCCCAAACCAGAATTTAGATAGCGTTGCATTTGGGTAAGTGAGATGGCCTTGTCCACCCTTCTTACAGGCCGGACGGCTACCTTAAAGTATCAAAAGCAAAAGCAGACTGACAAACATTCTCGTCAAAATCACCCCGAAGGACATAAACAATCATAGAAACCAACCACAAAAAGACAACAAAAGTGAAACAATAATATCATAATATTTTTCTCTCATAATCTAGGAATAAAATATTCATTATCAAAACCTTATTAAGCTCATGACTCCACTGACGTCACTAGTCTAAAACAGAAATTAGTGAGATGACATAAGATGACGACTTAAACTTCCACTCAAAACTCCTAAACGAAGCCCTACAAGTCCACTACAATGATATAAAATCAACATCCAAAAGAGGGCTTCAACTAAAATATTATTACAACTTTGTATCCGACTAAAGTTATGGCGTCCGTTAAATATAATAGTTAGGGTTAAAGGCAAGTATTAAGTAGTCACTCGACCAAGAATGGAAGTAAGATGAAATGTCTTTCAAACGATTAAAATTGTATTTGGCGTCGCGTGAGACAAATATATCAGACATAAATCAATAATCGTTCTCAAGAGTTTTCAGAGCTAAGAACTAGGCCATACATTCACGCAGCTGGTGCATAATCATAGCCACTATCATCATCGTCATCACCCTCTAGTTTTGTTGCTGGAGCATAGTCATAATCTCTATCATCACCACCATCACCATCACCTTCTAAACACGCAGCTGGGGCATAATCGTATCCATCATCACCATCGTCGTCTCCATCTGCACACCTTCTGTACCATGAGCTAAAGTTCTTAGAAACGAGAGACATTTTTCCTGAAAACTTGGATTATTACAAAAAAAAACAAACGATTAAAAATTCTTGAGAGTTGAGTAGTGTTGAAGTTAGACTAGTAGATGAAGAATACTAATGCGCTTAGTGTTGTGTGTTGGTTTGAATGGAAAAGGAAGAGATATGGTTATATAGAGGTAGGGGAAGGTGTTGAGCTTAGTTTGGCATAGGGCTGGCACGTGGAGAGTGTGGAATGTGTTTGAAAGATGAGCCTATTGTATGTGGCGCCATGTGGTCCTGTTTCTCAGAGGAACTTCACAGGACAGGTCAGCTCTTGGTATCTAGGTTATCTAATTCTGCAAGGGCTTAAGCTATAAGCATACACCCGGTTGAACTAAACGCTATAAACCTAGTTAATCTACTTAGCTTATTTTAACCAAGTACAACAAGACAAACTAAACTAAGGAATTAACCTTCAGGTAGAAACTATGGTACAACCTATAGTTTCATGGAGTCTATGGTACAACCTATAAACTCATGATTAAAACAATTATATGACACTAAAGTAACGCAATCATAATATCAACTACAAGTATAATATTATGGTATGAAAGTAAAGCATTCATAACATCTACTTTAAAAGCATTACGTATGAATACTAAATTAAAACAAGCCATATATTGCAATATGAATTGAATAAACTAAATCCGAGACCATGTATTAAAATACTATCATTTATAATATTTACCCCTAGATATCAATCTACTCAGGCATAAATGAATACGAGTTATGTGAATAAAAGAGAGTCAAGAAAGGCTTCCCCATATTGACGAATGCGTATTTCTGATCTTTGAAATTTGAGCAGAGGTCCGACGCAAAGTAGCTATTCGAGCGGAGCTAATTTTCCCCGAATAAGAACTACTAGGGATGAGTCTCCCCCGAATAAGAGCTTTCCTATTAAAAGC
Source organism: Ehretia macrophylla (assembly GCA_037974665.1). Taxonomy (NCBI): domain Eukaryota; kingdom Viridiplantae; phylum Streptophyta; class Magnoliopsida; order Boraginales; family Ehretiaceae; genus Ehretia; species Ehretia macrophylla. Next base: position 53,054,952 of record CM075771.1, on the reverse strand, counting down.
TATTCGGGCGGAACCTCCCCCGGATAATAACTACTTAGGTCGGACTTCCCCCTAATAGTAGCTATTCGGGCAAAATTTTTCCAAATAAGAACTACTTAGGTGGGATTTTTCCCGTATCTTACTAATTAACTACAACTAAAAACTAACTAGAATTAACTCAGAAATTGATTAAAAATAACCAAAATTCAAAATTAATTATAAAATTAGGAGGGAGGGGAGGTCTATTTATAGACAGAAAATCAGAGGCGCGCTCGAGCGCACTTGGTCTTCAACGGTAGACACACTGCCACATGGCACTTTCGGAAGTTTTCGCGATGGGCGCTCGAGCACCATTCTGCTCCATCGTTAACTTCAGGACACGTGTTTTCTTCTAGAACATGGTGGAATATTATGCATAGGGTGCTTGAGCGCTAGGAGGGCACGCTCGAGCGCCCTTTTGTTGACTTTATGGGCTGGAATTTTGACTTTTGACTGGGCTTTGACCGAGGGTTGACCGAGGTATTTTCGGGCTATTTTCAGCGTTCTGAGTTTGATTATGCACTAGTTTCGGCCAAATTCTGATTCTAAGGACTCAATTCTTCCACCGTTCGGCGTGTTTTCCCAGTATTCACTTTTTGACTTGCATTTTGGATCGTTTTGAGTCTGAACATTCACTTTCTGGTATTCTCCTACATTGCATCGAAAGTATCAAAGTATTTATAATATTTTCCAAGTTAAGATGCAAATATAGTACAAATACCACGGTTTGAGTGCTGTGAATACAGTCACATCAAAATGTTTAGAACTAAAATGTCCGAATTGAAAAGTTTGGAACCAAAATGTCAAAACAAGTAAACGTTTGAGACTAATTGAGCCATTTTCTCGCTAGCATAATGTATACAAAGGTGAAATGCACCAGACCCCCCTGTGATTTAGCGAAAGTACACAACACCCTCTATGGTTTAACCCCTGAACTAGTCCATGTAATTTTCCAAAAGTGCATAACACCTCCTACCGTTAAAAAATTCATTAAACTTAACGGAGAATGTACTTCACACGCGTTAAATGAGATTTTTATTAATTTTAAATGAATTTATCCATTAAATAATTATAGGAATTGACCAAATTACCTTTTTAAAAAATAAAAATAAATAAAAATAGTCATCTTCCCCAACACCTCCCCTCTGCCGATCACCTCCCAACCCCTACCCCCCACCTCTACCCAGCCCGTCACCCACTCCCAACCCGCCACCCATCTCTCCCAGCCCCACCCATCCCGTTACCCACTCTCCCACACCCAGCCCCATCAGTATCATCTTTCATTTCCCTCAGCTCGTCACCCCTACCTCTACGTAGCCCTACCCCAACGCCCCCCCCCTCGTCCCCCCCTACCTTCCCTACCCCCCAGCCCTACCTCTACCCCCCATTCCTGTACATACATATTCTTTTTGTAATGTTATATATATATATGTATGTATGTGTGTGTGTGTGTGTGTGGTATATATATGTGTGTGTGTGTGTGTGACTTTTTTGTGTGTATATATATATGTATATATATATATATATATATTTATTTTTCTTGTATATATAAATATTTCTTTTCTTTTAATTTTTTTGGTCTAAACAAAAGAGAAAAGGACAAAAAAGAGAAATGAAAAAAGATTGAAGGTATTTACATCTTTTCACAAAATCCGTTAAATCTGATAGATTTTTTAGTGGCAGGGGGTGTTGTGCACTTTTAAAAAACACAAGGACTAGTTCAGAAGGTTTTTAAACCATAGAGGGTGTTGTGCACTTTCGTTAAACCACAAGGGGTCTGATACACTTCACCCTATATAAAATATGTCGATAATAATTAAAAGAAAACCTCACCAATATAATGCCACCAGTGTTTTCTTTTTTTACTAAATAAGCAAGAATTTCACTAGAGATAAAAAAACACAAAAATATGTACAAGTGGTAGACCACTAGGTCACCTATTTGATAATTGTTTCATTAAGATTCCACGCTATACATAAAACTCTATCAAGACATGTATTCTTAATCCTTCTAAACCTATACAGTTCAGTCTTTACATCCAGTTGAATATTCTTCAAAAAAATTTCCTCTGTCAATGCACCATCCTTGTGAATTCTTCTATTTCTTAATCTTTACATATGGTAGACATGGGCACCAAAAAATAGTTTGAGTGCAGTCATCTGGTGCCACCATTTGAACGATAACTAGGCTTAATACGTTATTGATGTCAGAATTCATCTTAAAGATACAAAATTGTAAAGATACAAGCTCACCACTTAAAAAAAATTTCACCTTAGAAATACACAATAAGATAGAAGAACTTCTTCTTTCAAGACAAAATCAAAAACTTCAATTTTAATTCAACTTAGAATTATATGGTCATTCAATTTACAACCCACTAACATATAGAGTTCGAATATTTCTCCAACTTAGGCAAATCTATATATCCAACAAGTAATAATGTTAATCTAACTTAGAAACTATAAGATAATAATAGAGACTATAAAAATGTAATGACCTTACAAATAAAATACAAAAAAATTGACACATTGACTCTCTAAAAATGACTATAACTTCCTTTGCGAAACTTTAATGTATACACCATTTGAGGCATTGAAATTCAGACTGTTATGTTATGTCTCGAATTTAATTGTTCTAGCTTGGACAACAAGTAGTCTTGGAAGAAAAGTTTTGTAATGGATGGAAAGTCTTGAGAAGTTTCCTAGTCAAGCAAGAAGTCTTGGGAACCAAGTCGTCTTGGGGACCAAGTTTTGTAAGCTTATAAATAGAGGTGATATCTTTTGTTAAGGGTATCCCAAAATTTGTAAAAGAATAATTTTAGAATTAGAGTGCTTATTCTCCAAACTTTGTACGTCATCCATTATTAGTGAAACTCTTTCTTTTGCCCATGGCTTTTTCCCATCATGAGTTTTTCACATAAATCCTGGTGTTAAGTTTGTGTGATCATTCTATTATATTATCTACTTTACTCTTGTTATCTTATTTTTGTTCTAACAAACTGGTATCGAGAGCTCATAAATCGATCACTGTGCTATGGCATCAGTAAAGTATGACATTCCGTTGTTGGATCACAACACCAATTTTTTGTTGTGGAAAGTTAAGATGCGGGTAATTCTGACCCAGATGGATCTAAAGGAGACTTTTTTGAGATTTGAGAAGATGTCGTCAACATGGGATCAAAGTACATGGGATCAAAGTACAAAGGCAAGTAAGGATCATAAAGCTCTATCTCAAATTCATTTGCATTTATCAGATGAAATTTTACGAGATGTCATGAAAGAAAAATCTGCTTCTGCTTTATGGACGAAATTGAAGACGTTATATGTGAAGCCCCGCACGAAATCCCATATGCATATCATACTAATTAAAATGAATTTATATTAATTTAAGTACAATTGAGTGATTTTATGTGCATTTATCTCGTTTTACGTGCATTTGTATGATTTAGATATCATAAGAATTAAATAAATTACACTACATTACATTAGCTAACTAAATAGTTAAAACAAAACTAGAATGACAAACTTGAAATAATTCATTAGTTAGAGGGCAATTTGGGCATTTGGGCCTTTAGATATTTCTACCTAATATTATATACACATACATATACATTACACACACACAACACACTTTACATACACAAAAACACTACACACACACCACATGACTCACACACCCACACATACACACACAAAACAACTTAACCAAGAGAAAAATGAAGAAAAAAGGAGGAGAAAGAAGAGGAAAAGAAGGGACAGGGAGCTAGTTCAAGCTATTTTCTTGATCTTCCAAGCCTTGCTAAGCATCCTACTACTTTGAACTTGTAATTTCTCTACATAAGAGGTAAGGGATTATTTCAAAATTGATTTTTAAAAGGATCAGTCAAGGTTATATAATGTTCATTTGGTGTTAATCTAGCTATAGCTTGCATACGAAAGCATGGTTGAGAAGTTTGAGTATTTTATGTATTGTAGATCTAAGATTTGCTAAATTCATGTTGGGTGTTCTTGAGATGTTGAGAGATGAGTTTATATGGTTCTTGGATGTGTATTGGTTATATGTGTAGCTTGTATGCAAGAATTGGAAGCATAGAGTTAACATTTAAAATTTGGAAGTTAATTTTGATGTCATGAGCTATTGTTGATTCTTGAAGGGTTTTGGATGTTGTTTATAGATGGAAGGGTGTTATGGGTGGTTTTTGAATTCATATATATTGTTAATAATCTTGAGTATGCTAGAATCTTGGTTGAAGGTTGGGAGATAGATGGCAAGAAAATGAGTAGAAAAATGAGAATTTACGGGTACATTTTGCCCAGGCCAGTTGACTAGTCGGTTGACTAGAAGGTCGACTAAACTTGCCTGACATTTGACAAAATTCACTGGAAAAGCCAGTTGACTAGCCGGTCGACAAGCCGGGCGAGTAACTCGCCCAACTTGGTTTTTCAACTTTGCGCAACAATTTTTCGGAGGCCATATCTCATTCGTTTTAACTCCGAATTGCATTCCGTTTGATTTTAGAGTTATCTACATTCGATAAGATTCGATTCTAGACCAAAATAAGATTATTTGGAGTTCAGGAGAATAGGGATATTAACTGTTTAAGATAGATAATGTGGGAGTATTGAAGTTGTTTGATTTCTTGATGTACCTTTGTGGCATTGGTACCAACTTGTTTCATGGACATAAAAGAAGGTTAATTGTGACATGATTGAGGTATATGATAGTATGTGTTGTGTGGTATGAGAGATTATGTTAGATCATGGACTTGATTCTTTTGCCTCGAACTTGTACACATTAAATGTGCATGCGAAAGTCATGCTTGTGAGTCTTAAGTTCACTTTGTATTTGTCAATCTAAACTCTTGCATGGCAATATTGTGAATGCTACATAAATATGAATTGTATAAGAGTGACCTTGTTGTAACTTCTCAATTGTTAAGGGAAGGGATCAAAGGTGCACACAGTAGTGATAGTGGTAGACACCTTTTGAGGTGCACACGGCTGTGATAGTGGCAGACACCTCCCTACCCTAGTGGTTCCTATATGACTATGGTAAAGGAATAAGGGGTTATATAGAGCAAAGTGCACATAGCAGTGATAGTAGGATACATCTTTCAGTGCACACGACTGTGATAGTGTAAGACACCTCTTGAATCTGTATAAGCCTCCTTCCTTATTTTGTATCTATCTCTTGATTACGGCTGTGATATATGTTTCGATATGTATTTTTCCTACTCTCGCTTGGTCCCACGAGGTCCTCGGTGAGTAAGGTTGCTTTCTTTATAATAAGTTCATTTCTCATCTTATTATATCTTGATTATGCCTAGTAAGTTGATTTCGTTCTTGATTATACATGGTATATGCATAGTACGGTTTTATAAAGAAGCTTGCGAAATGATAAAACTTTTGTGAAAACCTTTCCTTGTTTTTCTCCTCACTGAGCTATATGCGAGGATCTAGCTTACCCCTCTTTTATGACACTTACAAGTAAGGCTGATTGAGTAACCTTGCAAGTTGAAGGAAATGATTGCATACGTGATAGACTTCTAGGTTGAATGTTGTATAAGTACATGAGATACCTGACGTAAATTGAAGAATCTAGATCTTGTATATATATATCCAAGGATAAGTGTTATGTAATTTGATGGTTTATGATGGTATTTTTAATTATCAGTGATGAAGTTTGAATAATGTCAGTGTTGGATAATATAACTTTAAGTTGGTGATTATTCTTCTGAGACCCAGAAACTTGATTCTTAGTTAGTTGTTATGTTGAACAGGGGAATTCGAGGTCTTGTGAATATTTCACGAATTGTTGTAATCCTTTAAGGCCGATGTTTTCGGGAGAATTTTGGAAGTCTATTTGGAATTTCTTGGGGAATATTATAATTGTTCAGGTTGCTACTATCAAATCTTGCAAGGTTTAAACTTGAGACGTCATGTTTCGGCCTTAACCTAGCGATGGATCGGGGTCGGGGCGTGACATTATGTGTATCTAAAAGCTTGACTAACAAACTCCATATGAAGCAGCGTCTATATTCTCATCGTATGGTTGAAGGTATGCCTATTCTCATTCATCTGAATGAATTTAGAGAAATTATTTCTGACTTAGAGAATATGGATGTTAAATATGATGATGAGGATCTAGCCTTAATACTGTTATGTTCTTTGCCTTCTTCCTATAAGAACCTTAAAGATACAATATTATATTTTCATGACACACTCATGTTAGATAAAGTCCAAGAAGATTTAAAGTCAAAGAATAAAATTGACAAGCAGATTACTAATTTCTTAAAAACTCATGGATAGAGGTTGGTTGTTAGAAGACGATCTATAGAAAAGGAGTTTGGAAAAATTGATAGAAGTAGATCAAAATTCAAGTATAGGAACATGACCTGTAATTATTGTAAGAAAAAAGGGCATATCGAAAAGAACTATTTTAAATTGCAGAATAAAAATAAAAAAGAAAGAAATAATGACCAAGGAGAGAAAATCGGCCAAACTAGTGTTTTTACCGATATAGATAGTGATGGAGATCTCTTAGTAGTGTTTGAGGACGGTCCCAAAATAAACTCAGAATAGGTTCTTGATATCGCATGTACCTTTCATATGTGTCATAATTGGGACTGGTTTTCAACTTATAAAACTATCTCTAAAGGTGCAGTTATTGTTGGTAACAATGCATCGTGCAAAGTTGTTGACATAGGAACTATGAAAATTCGAATGTATGATGGTGTCATTAGAACACTAATTGATGTGAGACATATCCCTAATTTAAAGAGAAACCTAATATCCTTAAGTACCCTTGATTCTTGTGGGTATGTATACATTGGTAAATGTGGAGTTTTGAAGGTCAGTAAACGTGCCCTTGTTGTAATGAAAGGTCTAAAGGTAGCTGAAATCTTATATATTTTGCAAGGTTCTACTATTACAGGTTCTGCTGCTGTTTCTACTTCTTCTTTGTCAGATGCAGATGTTACCAGATTATGTAATATAAGGCTTGGACACATGAGTGAAAGAGAGATGATTGAACTCAGCAAAAAAGGGCTTCTTTGTAGACAAAATACTAGTAAGCTTGAATTTTGTGAGCACTGTATATTTGGGAAACAAAAAAGGATAAGTTTTAGTAAAGACATCCACAGCACCAAAGGTACATTGGATTACATTCATTCAGATCTTTAGGGACCAGCCAAGGTTTCATCTAAAAGTGGTACAGGTACATGCTTACTTTTATTGATGATTATTCAAGAAAAGTTTGGGTGTTCTTATTGAAACAGAAAGGAGACGCATTTGTCACATCTAAGGAGTAGAAAATTCTGATCGAAAAACAAACAAGAAAATAGATTAAATGTATTCGCATTGATAGTGGCTTAGAATTCTGTTCTAATGAGTTTATTGAGTTCTGTAAAAAAGAAGGAATTATGAAACATTTGACTGTTCGTCATACACCATAATAGAATTGAGTAGTTGAGCGAATGAATAGAACCTAGATCCATAAAATGTAGTTTTGTTGGCCATGATTCTAGTGTAAAAAGATTTAGGTTATAATGTCCTAAAACATCCAAAGTCATAATTAGTAGAGATGTGTTTAACGAGACTAACATGTTTCAAAAGAGGGAAAATGATTCTTCACCTATATTTGTAGTTGATTCAAATAACTAATTAAAAAGTGTGCAAACGGAGTTAAAGATTGACACCATGAAATCATCAGTGCTAGATTCAAATTCAGCTTCAGTACATGATGTTCCACCATTGCAATAGATAGAACAATATTCTATTGTCAAAGATAGACAAAGGAGGAATATTAAACCAACCCAAAGATATGGTAAGACTAGTTTTATTGCTTATGCATTGAATGTGGCAAAAGATATAGACTGCACAAAGGAACCTTCTACTTACTCTAAAACACTCACTTGTGAAAATTCTGAAAAATGGTTGGTTGCAATGCATGAAAAGATTGAGTCTCTTCGGAAGAACAAGACATGGCAACTAGTAAAGTTACCTAAGGGTAAAAAGGCTATTTGTTACAAATGGATATTCAAAAAAAAAGAAGGCACACTTGGTATTGAAGATGTGAAATATAAGGCGAGACTAGTTGCAAAAGGTTACAACCAAGTTTCAGGTGTTGATTTTACAGATGTGTTCTCACCAGTGGTAAAACATATTTCTATGCAGGCTCTTCTTGGTATTGTTACTATGTTTAATTTAGAACTTTAGCAACTTGATGTAAAGACAACTTTTTTACATGTAGAACTTGAAGAAAGTATTTACATGGAACAACCTAAGGGTTTTGAAATTGTTGGCAAGGAGGACCATGTATGTTTGTTAAAGAAATCTCTTTATGGGTTAAAATAGTCACCTAGATAGTGGTACAAGAGATTTGACTCTTTTATGATCAATCATAGATTCTCTAGAAGCAGGTATGATAGTTGTATTCATTTGAAGAAATTGAATGATAATTCTTTTGTTTATTTGCTTCTATATGTTGATGATATGTTAATAGCTGCCAAGAATGAAAGTGAAATCAGAGAGCTTAAAACTCAATTAAGTGAAGAGATTGAGAAATTGCAAGTTATTGAATTGCATATAGAGTTTATGGGTTAGGGTTTGTGATCAAATATTGGTTTCGGGCTTAAGCTTAGGGTTTTGGCATAATATGAGTAAGAATGCATTTTATTTGTGTTATTATAACATATTGTTTGATGTATTTTTGGTTATTGCAAAAAAAGAATTGCATTTACGGGTAGACTATTTTCGGCCATGATGCTTTATATGTTGTGTCTTGTAGATGTTGTTTCATTTCAACATATTGTATAATGGAGAAGAAACACATGTTCCTAATTTGGAATCCACGGGTTATGGTTATGAATAATTTTTGCAAGATGTATGTGTTGGAGTTGGGGCAAATAGTATATGTTGAAGGTGTCCATCCAATTGATGGTACACCCATTGTTATAGAGACTAACAAGGATGTAAAAAAACTTTATACCTTGATCAAAGTCTTACAACTGTCAATTTGGACATGCATGTTAAATCAAGTACTGTGTCCCAGATATCGCAAGAAATCTCTTTAAATGATCTTCAAAATCTGCCCAACCTAGTGCAACTTCCTTTAGTGAATGATACCTCATTACCTGAGCATGAAATCAATGAAGAAGTGCCTATAAATGAAATGAGTTATGGGATGAAATTTTCCAGTGGAGTGATCATAGTGACAATAATAATAATGGTATGGAATTAAATGGTGAAGATTCAGATGATACTAGTGTTGATAACTTGTCTAGCATGGGGTTCGAAAATGAGAAAGTGTTGTTCGATGATTCGGGAGATAAGATCACATGAATACGGACAAGGTTGGTAGGTGTATTACATCGTTAAGTGACAAAATGCAAGGGAACTATTTTAAGAAATCAATTGATAAAAAGGCAAAGGAATATATTCATCTTGAAGAAGGTGAAATATTTGATGATATGAAATATCTCAGAAAGATTGTAGAAAAGTATTGTGTGCAAGTTGGCTTCAAAACAAGAAAGAAAAAGAATGATAAAAATAGGTTCACAATCGTCTGTCATACTGAAAGTTGCAAGTGGGGGATTCATGCATCCAGTTTTGTGGATGGTAAAACTTTTAAGATTAGGTCCTTAACTAGTGATCATACATGTCTTTTCAATCAAAAAGGGGTTAGGGCATCATCTACATGGATCGCTGAACAATTTGAGGAGGACTTTAAAGTGAACATTAACAATACAACAGAAGAGATGTCCCTCAAGCTCTAACAGATGTATGGGTTGCGTGTTTCAAAGAAGAAGTTGTATATAGCAAAGAGAAAGGCTATAGATTTGATATCTAGTGATTGGAGTGAAATTTATGCCTTGGTCCATAGGTATGCTAAGGTTGTCCTTGAGAACAACCCTAGATCATGTGTGAAAATTAAGTGTGATGGGTCGCATACCTTAAATCCAATATTTGACAGAATATTTGTTAGTTTTCTTGTACAACGAGATGGATTCAGGAATGGGTTAAGGCCATTTGGCCTTCATAGTTGTTTCTTAAATGGCCCTTATGGTGGCCAACTGTTTACTACTGTCGGTTTAGATATAAATTCAGGTATTCTCCCACTTGTAGTTATGGTACGTAGACAAGAGTGTGAAGACACATGGGGCTACTCCCTTGAGTGCTTGACATATTACTTTGGTTTTAGCGGGACTATCACCTTCATGAGTGATAGACAAAAATGGTTGAAAAAAGCCCTCGAAAATTTATCTAAAAATGACAGGCAGAGATATTGCTCAAGGCATTTATATGCAAATTTCAGAAAGAAATTCCCAGGGGTGAGACTTAGGAAGTTATTTTGGGTTGTAGTAAAGGCCTATACTAAGCATGACTTCAATGAAGTAATGGGAGAAATTTACCATGTGGATCCTGAGGCACACAAGTGGTTGATGGTTGATTGCAATGAGAATGTCGAGAAGTGGGCTAGACATGGATTTGATGAAGTGGTTAAAAATGATCCTGTCACAAACAACATGTTTGAGTCTTTCAACAGCTTACTTCAAAACTACAGAAATAAGCCCATTCTAACATTGTTGGATTGGATAAAGAACAAAGTCATGAAAAGTCTTTACTCAAGATCCCGAAAAGCTTTGGAATGGGATATATGCCTTCATCCTAAAGTACTGCATAGACTTGATAAAAACTTTCAAGCAGGTAGGCATTTGACCTTTGCATCTTCAACCGATTGGATTTTTTATGTGACTGACGAAAGAAGCTATGTGGTGAATGTGTTGGACATGACTTGCCAATGTAGATAATGGCAAGTGAGTAGTATCCCATTCAGGCATGCAATGATTTGCATATCATTCATGAGGTACAATGCAATTGATTATGTGCACCCATACGTGTCTGTTAATGCCTTCAAGTTAACCTACCAAGGAACGATACTACCAGTTCTTGACAAGTCTACGTGGGTATGGATGATTCCTCTCCGTGGCAACCTCTACCGAAATCTAGAAAGAGAGATAGACCAAAGAAGAACATAATCAGAGAAGTCGGAGTAAAGTCTACACAACCAAGTAGGGAACAAAGATCAACCCATGTAAGGTGTTCCTTATGCAAGGCTGTGGGTCATAACAAAACCACATGTCATCTTTGACAATGAGGAAGATCACGCGATGAAGGGAGTAGATGCGAACAGGTTTAACATATTTCTTAATACCTTACTATTGTAATTTTGACATAGTTCACATTTTTGTTTATCGAGTTACACCAGGTTATAGTTATACACTTTCCTATACTTCTTTCGATAACAATTTGGGGAAGATGGGGTTGATGTCCATACTACTCAATTAGTCATTACACGCTCTCAAGAGGTTGATAAGACACTCATTTCACGCACTACGTGGAATAATCATGCAAGCCCTTTGTGCAATTAGCATAGGCCTTTTCAAGACATTATTGCCTACAGGTAATATGAGTCTAAATCTTGTTTGACTTTTATTCATTTATCTATTGTGCCCTCATAAGCTCTTTTTTTTCACATGTAATGCAGGTCTAGCAGGTTCTTTAGCAATAACAGGCCTACTTTTGTGTTTGATCGCCTGTTGCGTATTGGTTGTAGGAGTTATGATGTTATGTGTGGCATATTGGTTATTTGTTGTTCTTGCTTGATATCATGAACTACTTCTTTTTAGGATTACTATGCTAACCTTAAAGTGACTAGTCCATAGCATACATTTTGAAAACTTACAAGACCAACTAATTTTTGTTGTTTTGCGTTGGTAAGTCATACAAGTTACATTATATCATATGTGCTTGTAAATATTGAACTAGAAGCACACTTTTTGTGCATGGTTAATACATATGGAATACAATACAACTATGATAGTTACTTTCTCTTACATGCTCATTTTCATAATAGCACATGCAAGTCCTATCATAGCTAGTGCAATCCCAAAAAGTATTATGTTATACTTTAGGAATTTCAAGTTTTGTTCATTGTTGATGATTTGTGGTATGTCACGGCCTTGCACTTCTCTTGTTAAGCTTGGAAAGTATTCCATTGAAACTTCCTGTTCGTCCAGTATACAAAATGTGTAGAATGAGCATTGTCATCATGCACAGTAGAAATAAAGTTTGAATGGATTGTCTCTCGATTCAGATATGCGAACACTTGCTTTTGACCCACAATAACATCTTCTATTTTTGTACTTGATAATTGTTCCGTTTATTTCTTATCTAACTGAAGTGGATGATGATGTTGAAGGCATGTTGTTTTAGTTGTTATTGGAATGTGCTAAAATTGTGAATAATGTGTTCAAATAGCGGCTCAAAACTATTGAAATAGGAGTAGAATGTACATGTAGATATTGTATTTGTTTTTGGTTAGACAAGTGATTTTTAGTCGTTGCTAACAACGGTCTCCAACAGCAGCAGCAGCATTCAAAAATTGGCTTAAAGGAGAGAGAAAATAAGTCCAAGGGCAAATTTGGAAATTTACCAAAGTCGGCATTTGACCGTTAGTTTTAACTAATGGAGTGGACTTGTTTGCCCTTTTTAAAAACCTGAGGGACCAATTGGGCCTTTTATTAAAACCTCAGGGACTAAAAAGTTTTTTTCTCTTAGAATTTCTAAGGGAGATTTCAAGAATATTGGCCTAATGTTCCACTTTTGCAACATAAAAAAATATAAGGAATTATAAATATGATTTTGAATAATTAATGATTTCCTTAACGATGGTTGACCAAATTCAATTTTAGGTGATCCGTTATGTGAAATTGTTGGATTATATCATGCAACTATGCAATGAGCCTTGTTATATCTACACCCTTTCACCTTTTTCTATATAATATAATTTTGAGTAAATATCATTTCACCTCCTGTGTTATGCAAAAGTATCACACATCAAAACCTTTCCCTATACAATCTAAAACTCGACAAATTGCCCCATTCGTCTCTTTTTAACTAACGCCTTTAAAAAAATAACTTAAATGACATATATGCCATTATATTATACATATTTTTTTCTTTTTCTTTTCTCACCCTCCACCTATTCTTTTCACACAAAAAAAAAAAAAAAAATAAAATAAAAAATAAGTTGTCACCCCCGTCAGCCCAACTCCCTGTCACTTTTCCCCACCCCTGTATATGTCGGTCGTAGTATGACTCTCTTGTTTGAATACAGGAAAAAACCCGAGCATCCATTTTATAATTTTATGTTGATCTTGTTGTATGGTATCATGATGATAACGTCGCTAGTTGGCAATGCAATTGCTGCTATGAGCCTATAAATACTAAAAAAGAATAGAAGAGAAATTGAGTTTTAAACCCTCACCAACAAAAGGTGTTGCTGCCATAGTGGTCACTCAAGCTTGGTAGTAAAACAATAGATCTAAGCCTCTTCTTCTCGCTTTACCATTTGTCTTTGATATATGTGAAAATTTAATAATTTTCATTTGGGTGAAGAAATGCAAATCATTTTGGATTGTAATGGATTTGTAGGGTATTGCTTGGTCATTAAGTGTATGTGTGTGTGTTTTCATCTTTGTGTTGGTGATGGTGATGGTGATGAAGGTAATGTTTTAATAAGAGCTAAAACATCCATACATTCAGCAAAAAGCGCGTGCATGACATAGCTCACGAAGTTACAAACGGAGGGGGGCGATGTGTCAGGTTTCAAAAAGTACAGGGGGAATTTTGATAATTTTACAAACATAGAGGGTAACGTGATACTTTTTCATAACACAGGGGGCATAGTGATATTTACTCTATAATTTTACCATATAAATGAAACATTTAACATTTACATGAATCTTTACCCTGAAATGATTGAAAGAGTGAATGAGTGACATAAAAGCATTACTTGTTTTTTTATTGTTGCTTATGAGGAGTATGAGACCGGAACATGGATTTATGTGCATTTATTTGTTTAAATTATTATTTTACATAATATATGCATTTACATGATTTATTTGTTATTTGAATATAAAATGTGCATTTAAAGTTCACTTGAATTGCATTTAGTTAACTTTTCATCTTCTTTGACCAAGCTAGGGTACATTTGTAAATATGAGTCAAATACATGCCTATGCTAGTCTTTTTTATAACTTTAGATATTTGCTAGAAGGTTTAACTTGAAATTTGAAGCAAAATATAAGGTTAACTTAGACATTTGTCATTTTGAAGACTTAATATCTTGCATTGACCCTGGTTTGACTTTAATCATTTTTCTTCTTCTTCAACCGAGAGCAAGGGTGAGGGAGTGAATAGTATTTTATAGGTTTTTTCAAGCAAAATTGAAGAGAAAGAGGAAGATCAAAGGCCTTTGCACTCCATTAGAAGCTTGTTCTTGCTTAATCTAAGTGCATACATTGATTATGCATACATCCTATTTCTAGCTTTTCTTTCCATAAACGGTGAGGGAATTTTTAAATCTAGAAGTCAAAGTTGGTGCTTTGGTTTTGAAATTGCATATATAGATGTTATATTTTTGTAAATGCTTGTGCTTCTTGCTAGATAGGTCAAAGAGAGCAAGATACTTGAATCTTAGCTAGATTGAACCATGGTTTGCTATAGTTTGTTTATGTGTTGTATGTTGAGTTAAATGGCTAAAAATGTGATGAAACTTGGTTCTTAGCATGTATAAGAGGTCTATATACGTCTATATATCTATCTAGCATTGCATATTGTCTCCGTATCGCGAAATGGTGCAAATTTTGAGGGGTTTGGCCAGCTGATTTTTCCAGCGCCAGCAGTGGGCTTCCCGGTGCTGGTCAGCCATGGTTTGGTGGCGATTTGGGCTGCCCTCGGGGTGGATTAATTGTATCCTAAGTTGTTCCAAGAATAGAAGGTGGTTCGGGGGTTGTATGGTTGCGTAGTTGCGAAATATGTTGCTAGAAGTTGGTCTAAATATTGCTAGGAGTTGAATTAAGTATCATTTGCATTCTTTTGTATTGTATGTGTTGTTAAAGCTCGAGTTAGGGTCAAGTAGGGTCGGAATTGGTTAATGCATGAAAGTGTGTGCTTGAGATTAGGTGACCTACTTTGTTACCTAATCAATGTGTTCTAAGTGATTTTAAAGTGTTGAAGTACTTTGTTGCTTGGTTAATATGTTACTAAATGGAAATGAAATGTTAATGTGATCGAGGGGCAACCTACTTTATTGTCCTCTCTGAGCGTAATATACTCAACCAATGTGCTATTGAATGTAAATGCTTGTTAATATGATCGAGGGGCAACCTATTTCGTTGTCCTCTCTGAGCGTAGCAAATGTGTGGAAGTGATTAAATGTGTATCAAAATGTTTATCGCAGCTTGGTTGTGTCGTGTTACACTAGGCGATATCGAGCTTGACAAGCAATAATACGACCACCACGGCCAAATCCCTCACTCTCATAGACGAAGTGTTCTATGGGGTGCTGGGTCGTAGATTCTAGGGTATCCAGATGCTCTTGAGAGGAAGTAACAAGGAGAATGATACAGTTCATGATGGTGTACAGAGGACGGTATCAACAGAACGAGCGTATCCTTAATGCATGTTTACTTACTTTGTACTATTTAAGCTATTGGTACATATTGCATAATATTGTTTCATGGCATATTTTCGAAAGGGGTTTTCAAATTAAAAAGGCTTTTCAAAACCTTCCTTTACCCCCCCTCACTGAGTTGGTGGAAACTCAGCCCCGTTTGCTCACATTTCAGGTAAAGTCGAGGTCAAGAACAAGCTTCCTACTTGATTGCTTGTTGGATGTAATTATGTTATCTACTTTAATGTTTAAGGACTTATGGAATCCATGTAAATATGTCCAGTTTAAGTCTTTTACTTTAAAGATTGGTAATTTGGTGGACCTTTGTTGTAAGTTGCTAATCTTGGTGGTCTAGCTTGAACTCATGTACTTATATGGCTATGCATAGAGTAGTTGTGACATATGACTTTATACACTGGTTGTATGTTGAAAGGTTTAAGTATGTAAGATTTGGTTTTCCTGTGGATTATATGAGATGTTGTACGTGCTTTAATTGTCTAAGTGCCATATTCCAAATGTTATAATGCCAAAATACCGTCGCCTCCTGACTTGGTTCTAGGTGAGGTCGAGTTGGGGCGTGACAAGGAGTTTGTTAAGTGTATTTGTAAGGAAACAAAAAAAAAATTAATTTAAAAGTACTATATTTAAGACCTTTTTGGTCTAGTCTAGTTTTTGTAAAACGTGATTTTTGAAAAGTAATTTTGAGGCATAAATCTCAAGTTTTAGCCAACACAAAGTAAAAACAATTTCGATTTATAACAATCAAATAGACATTAGTATTTTAATTTTTTTTCTATATTTGTTAGCCTAAAAATTTATAAGTGTACTAGGTTGGTCCTAAATAGTCAAAAGACATAATGAATTGAAGAATATTGCCTCAAATTTCTTCTAAATTTAAAATATGCCTTGATAGAGTACTATTTAAAAAAAAAAAACTTTTTGTGAGCCTTACTAAGCTTGTTGACCATGTTATTGATCACTATAATTCATTAAATAAAAAGAAAGATTACTGACTATGTAAGTCCTCTAGAGATCTACACAAAGGGATGTTGTCTTTTTTTTTTTTCTACCTTTTACTGCTTACAAGGTAAGAATTAATATTAAATGTCAATTCTTTCGTTTAAATAATTAAGAATTATATTATATAGAGAAGGATGAAGGACTGACATAGTTCGACCAAAAAAAAATTTTTCTTTTAGTTCTAAATTTTCAAACTCATTAAACTTGTCGTAATTTCTAAAAAGGGAAAGATCCACAATTAATCAATTTAATCTGTGGAGCAACACTTTAAAATTTAATCTTATCGAAGTTGTGAGTGTTATATATATATATATTTTTTTGCCAAACGGCAAGGATATCATTACTAGGAACCAAAAAAAGTACAAGAAAAAACAGTAACAAGGAGAGCGTCCTATCTAAAAGGCATCGCTAATGTTCCAAGCCATACAAATAGCTTGGTCCAACAAAGTTCTTCTACTTGCTTTTGCCGAACTAAGTTTACGTTTTACATCAAAAAATATATTACCAAAAATTTGTTCCTCTGTAAGGGCTTCATTGTTATACAATCTTCTATTTCTTTCTTTCCAAATGTGGTAAAGAAAGGCCCCCAAAAAAAGCTTAGATTCAATGGCTTGGAGGGAGTTGCGATTGGAATTGTTAACGAACCAGTCTTCTATTATTGCCTAGTTCGTAACTCGTTTGGGTCCCTTGACCATCGACCATCCCTTCCTCCAAAGTCTACTGGTAAAAGAACAAGTTGAGAAGAGATGTTCTCTATCCTCCAAATAGGCACGACAGAAAACACAAAGAGGGTCCACATCCATTCCCCACAAAAGCATTCTATTCTTTAACGGTAGTCTATCCCTCCAAATCAGCCTTGTGAAGAAAGAATGTTTAGCAGTAGAGTTTTTGTACCACATCACATGGTGCCAATTAACTATAGGGCGACAGGTCTTGAGCAATTCCCACACTGCCTTCGTTGTGAAGTTGCCATCAAGGGAGCTGATCCAAGATGGCTTGTCTTTGCGGTTGGAATTAGGCAGAAGATTACCTAGACTCTGATGGATGAAATTGGACAACGTGTTGTCAGGTCAGCTCCACTCACCATCAATAATGAAGCTAGCCACCAACGCATCCCTATCAATACCCGACTCATCAATGGTGCTAACATCAAAACAATCCGAAAGAATTCCCAACGGGTGCCATTGATCGTGCCAAAAAAAAGTTGACAAACCATTTCCAATCTCATGGACGACGAAGTACTTACAAAGATATCTGAGTTGAAGAATCTTCCTCCATACCCAAGAAGGTTTACACGGAATCGGGACAACCCAAAGATTCCTTCCTTTCAAGTAATTAGATTGTACCCAATCCGACCAAACTGTATTTTGCTTAGTGTGGAGAATCCAAAGATATCTTATAATCATTGCTTGGTTCATCACTCTCAGCGACTTCAGGCCAAGAGCCCCTTCCTCAATCGTAGAACAAACAGTATCCCAAGCAACCTTTGTCTTCCTTCCGTCACCATTGGTGCCCCCCCAGAGAAACGAAGCTAACTTCCGTTCAATGTCATCAAGGGTCCCCTTCGGAAGGATAAACATTCTAGCACAATAAGAGTTAATGTTACTCAACATAGATTTCACCAATTGTAAACGTCCCGCATAAGACAACCACTTAGTAGTCCAGCCATTAATGCGACTAGTGACTCTGTCCACTAGGATACTACATTCACTTCTGGTTAGCCTGCCTGATGTAAGAGAAACACCCAAGTAACTAAGAGGAAGATTACCCTTCTCAAAACCCATGATCTCGACCAACTTCAATTCAAGGTATTGATTGCACCCACCACAAATAATTTCACTTTTTTTCTTACTCACCGAGAGACCAGAAAAGCTATGAAAGATATCCAAGCCATTTTTGATAATTTCAACAAATTTGATGTCTCCTTTGCAAAACAAAAGGACATCATCAGCGAAACATAAATAATTAAGTCTCACCATCTTGCATTTTGGGTGGAATTTGAATTCCTTCTTTTCTGCTCCTTTGTTCAGAATGCCTGTGAGAACTTCTATGCACAGAACAAACAGATAAGGAGAAATAGGGTCTCCTTGCCTCAGTCCTCTAGAACCTTCAAAAAACCCTGTCAGGCCCCTATTAATTGCAATAGAGAATTTTGGGGATGTGATACATTCTTTAATCAAATGAACAAAAGGTGGAGGGAAGTTAAAGGCTTCGAGTGTAGCAATCACAAACTCCCACCTCAACAAATCGTAAGCCTTTCTTAGGTCGACTTTCATGAGGCACCTTGGGCTAGTACCCTTATTGTTATAGGCCCTGACAATCTCTTGCCCAAGGAGGATATTGTCCGCTATGCTCCGCCATTTCACAAATGCATTTTGACCTCCTGAAATCAACCCCTCCATGAGACTGCTCAATCTATTTGCCATGATCTTAGTGATGGTTTTGTATAAGGTGTTGCAGCAGGCAATTGGTCTATAGTCACTCAGATTGGAGCAATCAAGCTTCTTCGGGATCAAAACCAATGTAGTGGCATTAATTTCCTTCAACAATTTTCCAGAGTGAAAAAAGGCTTGGATGGCTTTGATAACATCATCAGCAATGATATTCCAAGATGCTTTGAAAAAATGAGAGTTGTAGCCACCCGGGACAAGATTCTTGCAGCTAGGAATAGAGAAGAGAGTTGTCTTAATTTCCTCGGGAGTCACTGATCTCACCAGCTCCGCTGCTTGCTCAAGATACACTGTGCCTTTCAAAAAATCCCTGATGACCGAATATGAAGGGCTTTGGACTATCAGTTCCAATCAACTTGTTGAAATATTTGACTGCCTCAAAGTTGATCTCATCAGTAGATTGGGCCACTTGGCCATCATCTAATGTGAGTGAGGTGATAGTATTGCGCGCTGCAAGACCTTTGGCATATCTAAAGAAGAATTGTGTGTTAGAGTCCCCTTCTTTTAGCCATTGGACTCTCGACTTTTGCCGCCAAATACCTTCATCCGAATCTGATAGTTCCCTAATCTTGGCTGATAAGAGTTTCTCCTCAACAAAATCACAGTTATGGGTTTCATTCGACAAAATCCTTCTTTGAATCTCCTATAGTTTATCCTTGGATTCCTGAATGTGCTGAGGAATATTTGAGAAGTGATCTCTGTTGAGTTTTCGAAGATCGGATTTGAGAAGTTTCATTTTGGACACAAGCTGATACATGAAACTGCCAGGAATAGTTTGAGACCAAACATTCTAGACAACCTGAGAAAAATACTTATTGTTAGCCCAGGAGTTAAAGTATTTGAAAGGCACATTCTTACTCTTCAAGTTATTAAACAGACTGAGGATAAGAGGGCAGTGGTCTGAGAAATCAGGTGCCCTTGCGATCAAACTGGAGTCAACAAATTTAGAGATGCACTCCTCATTCACAAAAACTCGGTCAATTTTGCTAGCCTTCAAACATTCAACAGTTTTATTAGACCAAGTATAAGTAGGGCCATTGTATTTGTGTTCGAATAAGTTTAACCCATACATACAATCCTTGAACTCAACAGCACCAGGAGGAATAAAATTGCACCCCAACCTGTCACCCAACTCAAAGATCTCATTAAAGTCACCTCCGATCCCCCAAGGCTTGTTAGTCATGAGAGTCTCCCAAGATTGCAGCTCCTCTCACAATCTCCTCCTGTCCATACCGTCATTGAAGGCATAAACAAAGGTGAAAAAAACCTCAGTTTGGTTCTCCAAGTTCAAAATGTGACAAAGGATAGCTTGTTCACAAGTAGCTACCCTATTAATACTAAGCTTCCTTTTGTCCCACAAAATCCAGATTCTACCTCCATCATTCACATCATAGTTATGGATATAGCCCCAGTTATTAAACTTAGAGTCAAGAATAGACCAGGCATTATGTGCCTTGACTCGAGTTTCAAAAAGTCCACATAACGAAATGTGGTTAGTATGCATAAACTTGATAAGAGATGCCTGTACTTTTTAGAGACCCAGACCCACTTTTGGTGATTTTAATCTCTACTTTATGAATTTTTGTTTCACCAAATGAACTATATTACGTAATAATTATACGATAGTAGAGTCTCTATTTTAGAGACTCTACTAAGGACAGCCTTATATGGCTTATTAAGCCCCCTCACATTCCATAGGGCAATATTCATGGTAAACTATGAGGTTGGGGGGTAAGGGTGTAGGGTCAGTCCCTACAATACCATAATCCGGACATTCAGTGTCAGCAGGAGAAGGTTCAGCACCAACTGAATCAGGTTTGCCAAGAGTATCCACAGACATCTCAACATTCAGCTGGTTTTTATTACCATCGCTATTCCTAACCAATTGCTCTCCACCTTCACCAGAGTTATCAGTCTGTTGAGAGCCCACAACCATGTTGGCCGAAGAGTCCTTGCAAAGTCCATCTGCTACTGGTCCTGGGTCCATGGAATATGGGAGAACCCCTGAAACAGAAACTGGTTGTGGGGGTTCTCCCTGTGACTCAGGTTGCGGGGCAACTCCTTGAGATCTGAACTCATCCAAATCAGAATTGACTCGGTCAAGAGTTTGGAAGCTATTGCTGTAAGACGTAGAGGCCTCATTTGACCCTCCAGCCTGGCTTTTCGACAGAGATGCCTTCCCCTTAAGAGCCTTTTTCTGCTTTTGAAATTGATCACCGGTGACAACCTTATCAGTCTTGCCAAACTGAGAACTTGGGTTTGTTTTGGGAGCAATGGAACATCTGTATGATGGATGACCAAAAGCTCTGCAGTGAACACACGGTTTCGGCTTCCAAGGGTACTCCACCGATATCATAACATACTGATCCTTCGCCACTTCAAGATCAAAAGAGTCCGGGAGCTCATCTGCGAGGCCAATTTCGACACAAGCCTTAACATAAGATAATTTAGTACTCGAATCAGGTATTGCCTCCATTTGCAGCAGAATACCAATTGAACTAGCCACGTAGCTAATCCCAGTTTGGGTCCAAAATTCAGTAGGTACGTTTTGAAACTTAACCCGCATTGGCACTCTATCGAATCTGAAATTGAGGAGCTCGATACCCAGGTGCCACCGACGGAGTAACAATGGGCATTAGTAGACATGCCATTGCTGTTGTAGTATGGTATCACAGACTTGCGCATTCCCCATGCAAAAAAAGAAAAGACCATCATCTGTGGATTTAAGGTCCACCTTTCCAAACCGTTTCCAAAGGCTTCCAACCATGCTCTTGACAAGGGAATAGGGCAGTCGTTTGTCTATGAACTGGCCAACTAGCGTATTTTTCCAGTACTCACTGCCTATCTTAGCAACTTCAGGTGGCGGTCTGACTTTAATCCTACCATTGACAGACTCTGGTTTATGGTATTCAAGTCTAATGACCTTGCCAGTTTTGCTCTCAAACAACTTGTTCTAATTCTCAACAGGAGCTTTAGAGGGTAAAGCAGGTTCCGGCAGTTGCATAAGGGGATTCAACCCTATAGGAACCTTGGGACCAGCTGGATCTGAGGTATTGCTTACTCTGGAAGGGAGGGGAGGGTAAGCAGCATCTTTGAGGGGAGGCGAGCTACTCATCAATGTAGAAGATGCAGGGACACTGGGGTCTGTGACAGACACCGGAGCAGCAGCAGCAGAAGAAGGACCAGGAGTCGTCTCCTCTAAGGTCTTAGCAGGCTGTAGAGCACGCCTGAGAAACTCTGGAGAGTTCTCCATGTCCTTGAAGAACTCAATGGTGGTATTTGATGGGGTGTGTGAGTTGCGAGGAGGTCTCTTTTTGAGTTTGGAATTTGTCATACCAGTGAGGTATGGTGGTTTGGGTGTGAAGATGGTTACTGGTTATGGTGATCGGAGGTGGCAAGTGACGGATCAAGGTTAATTTTGGCTGATTTGGGTGTGGCTCACGTTAGAGAGCTAACGTGCGCCAGGAGGATATTTCATGGTTTTTATTATTTGAACTTTTTTTTTCCTAGCGACTTATCCTAGTCACTGAGTGTTATATTCCACCCAATTCTTGGACATAAAATTTTACCTTTACCCTTCAAAAAAGGCATGACTTACAGCTTTTAGAAATATTAACTTGCAACTTCTTTTTGACGCCATAAGTGAAACAAACCAATACAATATAGGTCTATTATTATCATCAGTGTCTTCTATCTTCAACATTGCATCATTCACTATGTAGGCAAAAAAATTACGCAGATCACAGTTTGGATATCGGTAATCACAATTCAATTTCTCTAACATTTTCAAAGCTTTTATTGAGTTTCTAAAACGGTTTAATAATACTTCAAAACTTCCATTAGAAAAAAAAAAAAAAAAAGATTTTACACTACATTCAAGCGAAGGATGATTATCAGTCAACAAATGCAGAATTTCCAAAGCCAGAAGCATAGCATCAAAGCTCAAGTTTGAAGAAAGGCCTAGCCGTGAAACGAACACGTCGATAGATAGTTTGTAGTTTGTGTGAGCTTATCCGTACAGTTATGCACTCTTACAAACTAGCTTTTAGATGGCCACGAGAAGGGCCAACAGAAGACACCAATGTGAGAGCAGCAAAAATAAAAGAGGAAGAAGATGAAGAAGATATTAACAAGGATAAATGATCAAAATGATTCCTTATCTTTGAGTTTCACCAATTGTGACAAATTGGTCATTTATCTTTAAATATGTGACGTCATTAGTCTTTTTAACAAATTTCGTCATTTTTTTAACGCGAATTGCATGTACCCATCACGTGACCAAGTTAAATAAAAATTTGGAAGGGTAAAAGACTAATCGGTCACGTGCCAGGTGCATGTAATCTACATTAAAAAATTATCAAAATTTGTTAAAATAACTAACGGAGCTACATATTTAAAGATAAGAAATTAATTTATCATTTTTGATAAATAAAAGACAAAAATATTAAAAACTCCAAAAATAAAAGACCATTTCCATCATTCCCATCAAAATCAACCCCGCCTAAAAACAACCTCACACCGACTATAAAAGCTCCATTAGAAAACAAATTAGTCTTCCAACTATAAAAGCTCCATTAGAAAACAAATTAGTCTTCCATTTATTAACTAATGATCTTAGTTCACCTATCAATTTTTCCAACATATGACTCGAATGATGTAACTGGTCTATGGCAAAATTTTAATTAGATTACATTAAGATAGACACCTTTGATTCGATTTATTAACTAATGATATTTGTCCATCTATCAACTTTCTTAACATATGACTCAATGATGTAACTGGTCCAAGACAGAATTTAATTAGATTACATTACAACTTAGATTCGATTTATTAACTAATGATATTAGTTAATCTATCTATTTCTCAACATATGACTCGGATAATGTAACTGGTCTAATACATAATTTAATTTGTTCCCATTAAGACAGACAACTTCGATTTGATTTATTGGCTAATGATATTAGTCCATCTATCAATTTTTATCAACAGACGACTCGAATGATGTAACTGGTCTAAGACAGAATTTAATTAGGTTACATTAAGATAGATAACTTCGATTTGATTTATTAACGAATGAAAAGAAAATCACTTAGTGATAAAGGAGGTAAGGATGTAGAGACACTCAAAATGACTGAGAAGAGGAAAGGTTCCTTTTTTTGGGGTACTCCCGGAATAGATCGTGTTATGAGTTTCTTTGTAGGAGAAGAATCAACGGATAAGTTGTAGTTAGGGGTGAAATGCCACTCGGAAACAAAATAATAAGACTTAAGGGTTTTGCTATCGCTCTTCGTCTAAGGAAGAATTACGGGGCGTAAAACAAAAAAATAGGCTAATGGGCCCTTCGTAATGGCAACGACCCAATTACAAAAGTAAAGCTTTACCAACTGAGCTATATCCCTCCAAGTTAAATGGAACATGCATGAAGTAATCAGATGCTTCTTCAACTTCGGTTTGATTTATTAACAAATGACATTAGTTGATCTAATCATTTGTTCTCAAAATATAACTCCAATGATGCAAGTGGTCTCAGACAGATTTAATTACATTAGATTAAGATGGACAACTTCGATTGATTGAATCTTCACGAGAGGCCTACGTACAATTCAACATCTTATTGACCAAAATCATCATCATGAAGAACCTTCAACTAATATATAAATACAATGGATGTGACGTACCCTAGAATGATCAGTGGGATGTGATGTATCCTATGATGATTGTCTAATTGATCAAACACTCGACCTCCTTTGTAACCAAAAAGGAGGAAAAAAAAAAGCCAACTAATATATAAATACACAGCTACAACTACGTAATTAAGAGTTGGGATTTAAATAATCAATTTCATGGTTTTAGGTCAGACTCCCTAAAACTTCAGCTAATATTTAAAGAAAGTGAGCAATAAAATAATTATCTACTAAAAAGATATTTTAAAAAATATTTAAAATAAATAGTTGAGATCTAAAATGATCAAAACTGATAATTCATATTTCATAATACACGTTATTTAAGAAATAAGAAAATCAACAAAAGAGAAGATCCACAGTGCTAGGTTATTTGCATTCATGAACATGAAGAATAAACGTAGCCAATATTCCCATCATCCGTTATCTTCTATACAAGCAGCTGGGCGTAATCATATATCCATCATCTCATATTTCATGCCTCATAGCAATTTTCATGGAAATGAGAGACATTTTGACTTGAAGGTATGGATTGAAAATGAAATTGAAATCAGAGTAGGAGTATGCGGGATGGATGCTCCCTTGAGAAAGTTGAGTGTGTTGACTGTTGACTATAGTGGAAGAAGATTATGCTTTTGGTTAAGCAGGAAATGCAAGAATATGCTTATAAGATGGGAAAATGTGACAAATAGTCTCTATTATTTTACTAAAATTTTAAAAGATTAATATTATTTTTGGTCTTTTATTTTTAACTTCATTGATGATGTGGTCTTTTATTTTTAAAAATAATAAATTTCAGTCTCTTATCTTTTTAAGTTGGGACACCGTTAGTCCTTTTTTTGTGTACCAATTAAAAATTTGACAACAAACGCATGTGTCCAGCACGTGTCTTTCGAAAAAAAAAAAAAGCAGTCGTTAAATTTTTAACGAATTCACACAAAAAGAGTAACGGTGTCCTAACTTGAAAAGATAAGGGATTGAAATGTATCACTTTTGAATATAAAGGACCACATCGTCAATGAGGTTAAAAATAATGGATCAAAAGTGGTATTAATCTAATTTTAAATTCATTTCTTTTGTTTAAATTTAGTCCTTATTATGTTTTAAAAAAAATTTAAATTCATCCCTATTGTTCAAAATTAGCCAATTTAGTCTCTTATTGTTATCCAAAAAATTTAATTTAGTTCCTATTGTTTTTCCAAAAAAATTCAATTTACTCCTTGCTTGAATTGACTAAATTCAAACTTTTTGGAAAGTAATAGGGACTAAATTGATTTTTTTAACATAGCAGGGACTAAATTAGCTAATTTTGAATAATATAAATGAATTTAAAACTTTTGAAAAAATAATAGGAGCTAAATTGATTAAATTTGAACAATAGGAATGAAATTAAAAATTTTGAGAAACAATAAGGATTATATGTGTTATATAACTTGAGGCTACATCTACACCAATTACTGATCTTAAAAGTACTGATTTATCTATTTGGGGTAATTGGACTCTCCAACACAAGAGAAGCGTGACTTTGGAAGTTGCGTATCAAAATCAATACCTGAAACAGGAATGTATTACATATGGATAGATAACATAGAAACAAAGTCTAACTCCGATATTATATTAAATAATATAATTTGAGGTTTCATCCTAAACAAAATTGATGTTAGGTGAAGTAGTTTAAAATCTTATATGTTGATCTTGAAAGTCTTTATTTATTTATGTGTAACAATCTCTGATGTGACTGTATTTACAGCACTCAAACTTTTGTATTTGTACTACATTTGCATCTTAACTTAAAAATAAATGCAACACTTTGATACTTTTTGATGCAATGTAGGATGATACTGAAAAGTGAAGAATCAGACCCGAAATGATCCAAATTGTAAGTCAAGAAGTAGGAATGGAGAAACATGGGAACTAGTGGAAGAATGAGCCTGTAGAGAAGAAAATTGGCCGAAACTAGCGCAAAATCGGACTCAAAATATTGACATCGATGATCTCAAATAGTGACCTATGTCCGTCTTTCACAAATCATACCACTTTTTTCAAGTAGAAACGGCATTCTGCGCGTGGCATGATTTAAGCCAAAATCCATCATTTGGAGGGTCAAAATATTAAAAAAAGCCTCAGTTAACGCTCCAGTCAAATTCAAAATTCAAGAGCCAAATAGTCAACAAAACACGTGGCGCAAAATCAACGATGGAGCAGAAGCTCGCTCGAGCGCCTCATTAGTGCTCGAGCGAGCCATCAGAATCTTTCGGAAGCGACACGTGGCGAGAAGGCAGCGGTTGGAACAAGGAACGTGCCTCTGAAAATTTGCCTATAAATACCTCCCTCCTCCCAACGGAAATTGTAATTAATTTTGGATTTTAATTATATTTTAATTAATTTCGGAATTAGTTCTAATTAGTTTAATAATTTAGTTAGTTTAATTTAGTAGTATTAGTAGTTTACGGGGGAAGTCCCACCTTAGTAGTTCTTATTCGGAGAAATTTGACCCGAATAGCTACTTTAAATGGGAAAATCCGACTCAAATTAGTTTTATTCGGGAAAGTTCTGCCCGAATAGTTTTTAATAGAAAAACTCTTATTCGGGAGAAATTTATCCCTAGTAGCTCTTATTCGGGGGAAATTAATTATGCCCGAATAGCTATTTTGCGTCGGACCTCTGCTCAAATTTCGGGAATCAGAAATACGCATTCGTAAATTAGTTTAGTTTAATCAAACGCCTTCTGTAAACTGTTACGCTTACACTTTAAACACTTTTACACACTACTTCACTAGCTTGCTAACGCGCTTCCCTGTGGAATTCGACTCCGCACTCAGAGCACACTATACTACATGATCCGTGCACTTGCGGGTTATTAAAACTTGGTCATTCTGTACCTATTTATAATGCACCATCTTAATCATACCACGTTTTTGGCACCGTTGCCGGGGAAGCACGGTCTAGTTTAGTTTTTGAATTATTTGTGAATTTGTTTTAAGTGTTGTAATTATTGCCTATATTGTTTATATTTGTTTTAAATTGTATAAATCTTGTCTGTAAAGTATATATTGCATATAGTTTATAAAATTTGTATATTATCTGTATTATACTTGCACATAAACTGTTTTTATTTTGCTTTGTTAAAATAGCTTCCACATATCCTTAGTTTACTTTCTGTCTTTATTTAAAGTACTTAGTTTATTTTCTATAGTTATTTATTGCACTTAGCTATAGTATATTTTGCATACACGGGCGTCGTTCCTTAATTTCGGAACTAGCCCCATTTAATCCCGAGCCCCAATGACTCTTTGTCAACATTTTTATCCAGGCAATTACACGAGCGTCGTTCCTTAATTTCAAAACTGGCCATGTTTAATCCCGAGCCCCAATGACTCTTCGTCGTTCCAAGTCTCGATGGCGGAACAAGAAAGAAATGTTCAGAAACTTCCGCCTCTTCCTATAGCTCAACCCGCTAATCGACCCGTTGACCCACCAATGACTCATTGTCAACATTTCTCTTCGGGCGATTACAATCCTGAGTTTGCCATAGCCCCACTGACTCTTGGCAATGTTAACTTTGAGCTTAAAATAAGGACCATTTCGAATCTATCTTCCTTTTACGGGAAGAGCAACAAAAGCCCTCACACTCACATCATACAATTCTTGGAGGCATGTTCTATGCTTCACATCCCTAACGTGAGTCGTAAGATTATTCAACTGTGTCTATTTCTATTTTCCTTAAAAGACAAAGCCAAACAATGGCTGAATCATTTAAACGCAGGGGTTATTACATCTTGGGGAGAACTTATTCGGAAATTCTTACATAGGTTCTTTCCAATGGCCAAAACCACTACTTTGTGAATAGACATCATGTCATTCGTTTAGTCGGACTTAGAGCATTTTCATGAAGCATGGGAAAGATTTATTGATCTTAAGAATCAGTGTCCTCACCATGGGTTTACCCGTCACGAACTTTTGCATTATTTCTTTAAAAGTCTTATACTTCAGTAGAAAATGATGGTAAATACAATAAGCAATAGAGGTTTTTATAACCTCACAGCGGACGAAGCTTGGGATAGAATAGAAAATATAGCTGAAGACTCTCTTCAGAACACAGCTATAGATAGAGAAACTAAGAGCACCCATAACTCCCAAAAGAGGGCATTGTTCGAGATAACTCCAATTCTCATTTGACTGATAAAGTAGATGCCCTAGCCCAACAAGTAGAAAAATTCATCTTTCTAGGGTCTACTTTTTCACAAGCTCCTCAGATCACAGAAATTTGTGTCGTATGTTCTACAGTAGATCACTTTACTTTGGACTATCCAATCGGTTCACAATTTCCCGAATTCATGCAAGAACAAGTCTATGCCACTCAAGGATATACAATGAATTACGATCCTTATTCCAACACGTATAATCCTAGCTGGCGAGACAATCCCACATTTTCATGGCGACAGAGGAATCAAGAGCCCTAGTTTCCTCAACAACAATATCAGAAACAACAAGGAAACTTTGAGCCTCGTTTCCCTCAACAGCTATATCAAAGGCCACGAAACTCTAATCTTCCTGGTTTTTACCAAGTCCAGAAAGAATCGTTCTGGACACAACGGAACAATTTCTTGGCTCTCCCTCCTACACAGTCATCATCTGATGACAAGTTTGATAAACTTTTACAATTGGTCCAAGTTCAGCAACAGTCTATTGCTAAACTTGAAGGACAAATTGGGCACCTAACCCAAAATATAAGCAGGAGATAGGAAGGTAAACTCCCGTCTCAAACCGTGAAAAATCCACGAGGACAATGTAATAATGTCCAAATTGAGACCGCCCAAGAACAGGTTAAGGCCATGACTACCCTTAGGAGTGGGAAAGTTTTTGACAAGGAGGTTAGAAGGAAGAATAGAGATGTTCCTAAGAAGATAGAGGAACCTGAGATCGAGGTTTTAAGCAACGATATTGATGACTCCCGTAGGAATGAGAACCCAATGGTAGAGCCTATAGTTGAACCCTTATCCCAAGCACCTTTCCCAACAGCTCTGTCCCGTCCGAAGCCGAGTGTTGATCCTAAACAACTCAAGGTCTTAGAGTATCTGAAAAATATTAAGATCAATCTGCC
The DNA here is from genome assembly GCA_037974665.1 of Ehretia macrophylla. Taxonomy (NCBI): domain Eukaryota; kingdom Viridiplantae; phylum Streptophyta; class Magnoliopsida; order Boraginales; family Ehretiaceae; genus Ehretia; species Ehretia macrophylla. The sequence goes on along the minus strand of CM075771.1, from coordinate 53,025,160 downwards.
TTTAGTAGAGGTAATACAACAGATTCCAGCCTATGCCAAATTTCTGAAGGTTCTTTGTATGAAAAAGAGACGGACCAACTCCATTCCTAAGAAGGTCCGTCTTACTAAAAAGGTTAATAACATCTATGATGTGACTGTCTTTGCAGCACTCAAATCTAGGTATTTTTACCACATTTGTGTCTTAACTTAGGGATGATTGAAACACTTTGATACTTTCAATGCAATGTAAGAAAATATCAAAAAGTGAAAAATCAGAACCTAAACAAGCCAAATTGCAGGTCAAGAAGTAAGAATGGGGAAGCACGGGAACCGGTGGAAGAATGAAGTTCATAGAGAAGAAATTTGGTCGGAACCAGCACGAAATCAGACTCGGAACATTGACCTGGAGGATCTTGAATAGTGACCTATATCCGTTTTTGACGAATCTTACTAGTTTTTCAGTAGAAACAACCTTCTGAGCAAAATGCAAGTTTCCTGTGCACGGTGTGATTTTAGCCAAATTCCAACGTTTGGAAGGTCAAAACAGTGAAAAATACCCAAAAACGATTCAGTCAACGCTCCGGCCAAAGTCAAAAATCAATAGTCAAAACGTCAGCAAAAAGGCGCTCAAGCGCGCCCTACTGGGTGCTCGAGTGCCCTTCAAAGAAATTTCCATAACGTTCCAAAAGAAAACACGTGTCGCAAATTTAATGTTAGAGCAGAAGTGTTCTCGAGTGCGCCAAAATTGGCATTCGAGCGCGCCTCAATATCTTTCGGAAACAGTGACGTGGTGCGCGGCGATTGGACGAAGACACGCCGCGTTCAAGCGCACCAAACTGGCGCTCGAGCGCACCTCTGATTTTCTGTCTATAAATAGACCCCCTTCCTACTGAATTTTGTAATTAATTTTAGAATAGTGCCAATATTTTTGGTATAATTTTGAGTTAATTCTAGTTAGTTTTTAGTTTTAGTTGTATTTAATTAGTAGGATACGGGGGAAGTCCTACCTAAATGGCTTATTCGGGAAAGTCCGACCTTAGTAGTTATTATCCGGGGGAGGTTCTGCCCGAATAGTTTTTAATAGAAAAGCTCTTATTCGGGGGAAACTCATCCCTAGTAGTTCTTATTCGGGGAAAATTAGCTCCGCCCGAATAGTTACTTTGCGTCGGACCTCTGCTCAAATTTCGGAGATCAAAAATACGCGTTAGTTAATATGGGGGAGCCTTTCTTGACTTTATTTTATTTACATAACTCGTATTCATTTATGTCTGAGTAGATTGATATCTAAGGGTGAATATTGTAAATGATAGTATTTTAATATATGGTCTCGGATTTAGCTTATTCAATTCATATTGCAATGTATAGCTTGTTTTAATTCAGTATTCATACGTAATGCTTTTAAAGTAGAGGTTATGAATACTTTACTTTTGTATCATAATATTACACTTGTAGTTGATATTATGATTATGTTATTTTAGTGCTATATAATTGTTTTAATCATGAGTCTATAGGTTGTACCATAGACTCCATGAAACTATAGGTTGTACCATAGTTTCTATCTGTACTGTTAATTCCTTAGTTTAGTTTGCCTTGTTGTACTTGGTTAAAATAAGCTAAATAGATTAACTACGTCTATAGCTTTTAGCTTAACCGGATATATGTTTGTAGCTTAAGCCCTTGCAGAATTAGATAACCTAGATATCGAGCCTATATTAATTGCCTCATTTACATATTTCAACCTCTAGATCACTACCCCTCGTATCCAGACTTAGTTAGTTTAACTTAGAAATTTAGTTAGTTTAATTCACATTTCCGCACGTTACTTAAATCCAATTGTGAATCTGTCACTTAAACATTTTAAACACTTTCACACTATTTCACTAACTTAACTAACGAGCTTCCCTATGGTACGATTCCGCACTAAGAGCACACCACACTATGAAGATCCGTGCACTTGCGGGTATTTTAACTTAGTCTATTTTTTACACTTTTCACACGCCCACCCCGTAAGCATCAATTAGTACTAGATGACTGCCTCAAAAGTACAATGACCCAGGAACTTTCACCATTCCATGTTTAATTAATGACCAACGCATTGAAAGCGCCCTGCTGGACTTAGGGTCTAGTGTTAACCTCATCTCTCACACAGTTTACCAAAGGTTAGGTCTTGGAGTATTAACACCTACAAATGTGACCCTCCAACTAGCAGATAGATCTGAGCAGAAACCTCGAGGTATTGTAGAGGATATCATCGTTGAAGTAGGAGAATCTGTTCCCAGTGGATTTCATTGTGTTAGATATGGACCTAGGCCCTGATAACAAAAATACAACTCTCGTCTTATTAGGCAAACCATTCTTAGCAACAGTTGATGTTGTTATTTACTGTAGGACGGGAATGATAGAACTAACATTTAGGAACATGATAACGCAGCTAAGGGTTGTTGATGCAGCCAATAAACTAAACCAAGATGAGGAAGAAGAATGCTTCTATCTAGACACCATTGACTCTTGTATCAATGAGTTTGCCCAATCGATTCTAACTCCTGATGAATAAATAGCAAAGTTAGAACGCCTCTTGTATGAATGCGATATTTCTCTTGAAATGGTCGCCTCTTCTTCCATTGTTGCTAATCCAGATCAAAACGATCAAGTAACAACTCATTTTCCTGAAGCCTTAGATTGTCCCACAATTGAGTCTCCACCAGCGTTGGAACTTAAAACCTTGCCCCAACGTCTTAAGTATGCCTATTTAGGACCTAATGAGACCCTACCAGTCATTATTGCCTTGGATTTGACTCTCGAGCATGAAGACAAACTTTTAGAGGTCCTGAGTATGCATAAACAGGCGATAGGTTGGACAATTTCTAATTTGAAAAGAATTGATCCCTCTGTGTGTATGCACAAAATTCATCTCGAGGAAGGAGTTACTCCCTCTCGAGAATTTTAGAGGAAACTAAACCTAAAGATTGGTGATATCGTCCACAAAGAGATCATCAAGTTACTTGATGTAGGTACTTCTCAGTATTCGAAGCTACCTTCGACGAATTCCTCACACATATTTCACAAGTGCTTGACCAATGCGTTGAGATGAATCTGGTCCTAAATTGGGAAAATAGCCATTTTATGGTTAAGCAAGGTATAGTTCTTGGCCATATGGTCCCACAGGATGGAATCCATGTAGACCAAACCAAAGTCGAGCTAATAGAAAAGCTACCCGCACCTAAGATGGTGCGTGACATCCGATCATTCCTTGGTTATGCTAGTTTCTATCGGCGTTTCATCAAGGACTTCAAGCATATAGCTCGACCCCTCTCTAGTCTTCTAGCACACGATACTGAATTCAATTTTGATGACAAGTGCTCAGAAGCTTTTGAGAAGCTTAAATCCTTGCTATCATCTACTCTTATCATCTAACCTCTTGACAACAGTCTCCCCTTTGAAATAATGTGCGATGTATCTAATTATGCAGTGAGAGTTGTATTAGGACAACGTAGGGATAAACTACCAACTGTGATATACTATGCTAGTAAAACCTTGGATGATGAACAAAAGAACTACACAACCACTGAAAAGGAATTGCTAGCTGTAGTCTTCTCCCTGGACAAGTTCAGATCTTACATCTTAGGATCTAAAGTAATAGTTTACACGGACCATGCTGCTTTGCGGTATTTGCTGACCAAAAAGGATACAAAGCCCCGTTTAATCCATTGGTAATTACTCCTTCAAGAGTTTGACCTTGAGATCAAGGACAAGAAAGGAAGCGAGAACTCTGTTGCCAATCATCTATCACATTTGGTACGTGATTCTCTTATTAATACTCTGCCTTTCAAAGATACGATCCCTGATGAGCAATTTTTTACCATCTCACATAAGATCCCATGGTATGCCCATTATGTCAATTATCTGGCTGGCCAAGAGTTTCCAACTCATTGAGGTAAAAGAGAAAATGAACGATTCATGGCACAGGTGAAGTATTTTATTTGGGAAGATCTCTATCTTTTTAAGATTTGTGCCGATCAAGTCATTAGGAGATGTATACCTAAAGATGAGGTTGACAGCATACTCCAATTCTGCCACTCAGAAGCATGCGGTGGACATTTTGGAGGTAAAATGATAGCTGCCAAAGTCTTTCAGTGTGGGTTCTTCTGGCCCACTCTCTTTAAAGATGCCCAGCAAGTTTGTAAAAAGTGTTCCCAATGTCAACAAGCTACCTTTATCTCGAGAAGGGACATGATGCCCCTTACACCTATTCTCATATATGAAATATTCAATGTGTGGGTTGTAAACTTCATGGGTCCTTTCACTCATTCCTCAGGTTATACTTATATTCTTGTTGGTGTGGACTATGTGTCTAAGTGGGTAGAAGTAGTGGCAATCCGAACCAATGACCATAAAGTTGTGGTCAAGTTCATTAAAGAAAACATTTTTTCTCGATTTGGGGTACCACGTGTACTTATAAGTGACAGAGGACAGCATTTCCATCACAGGACACTTGAAGCCTTATTAAGAAAATATTTAGTCCTTCACAAGATAACAACGCCTTACCACCCACAAACAAGTGGAAGTGTTGAATAGGGAAATCAAGTCAATTCTTCAGAAAATGGTTAGGCCTGATCGCAAAAATTGGTCTAGTCATCTGCATGATGCATTATGGGCCTACCGTACTGCTTCCAAAACTCCAATCGGCATGTCCCCGTATAGATTGACATACGGTAAAGCTTGTGACCTCCCTATTGAATTAGAGCATAAAGCCTATTGGGCTATTAAAGCCTTGAACATTGACATACAACAGGCCGGTAAAAGTAGGAAGTTGGCGTTGAGTGAACTGGAAGAACTTTGCTTCGAAGCTTATGAGAATGCCAAACTCTACAAAGAGAGAATGAAGAGGATTCGTGATAGATCTATTTTAAGAAAGAACTTATATCCTTCTGATAAAGTTTGGTTGTTTAACTCCAAACTGAAGTTCTTCCCAGGAAAGTTAAAAACAATGTGGGATGGTCTTTATGAGGTGCTTGAAGCATATCCTTCTGGAGTTATCTTAATTAAGCATCCCACAGATGAGCGTGTTCTCACAGTGAATGGGCAACGATTGAAGCATGCATTCAATCCTAAGGTAGTCCCTCGCGAAGTTGAATCCATTGAACTTCGGGACCCTGAATACCTTCCATAAAACAGAATCTACCTAGCTGATGGCATTAAACTCAATACAACTATTTGGCTGAAAATGTTAAACTTAGCACAACTAGGAGGCAACCTAGTACTTTTTTGTGTAAATATTTGTTTAATTTATGTCGTTTACATGTACTCTGTGAAGCTTTCTCCAACTTTAGGTAGTTTGGGTTTAACCCTGATGAACATTCATAGAGGTACCAGTATCAGTCTACTAGTGGTCATTGTACGTTTCTATGTGCGGTTGGCTTAATTGTGCAACTTTGTATTATAGTGTGAGCTACTCCACTAGCTTAATGTAGTTTGGGTCTATTGGATATTACTTGATAAGGTAGTTAGGAGTGTGAACATACACCAGACGTAACGTATGTGACGTAAAACCCCACTGTAATAAACCTTGGCCCTGTGGAACTGGCTTTGGCTTTTAGTGAGCTGAAAGAAAGCACTAGATGTCGTGAGCATAGAAACCTCTGGAAGAGCTAGGCTTTTTAGCAATATCAACTCTAGGACCCTAGAAAATAGTCTAAATGGTCTGGGTAGTTTATTTATTTGCTTTATGTCTTAGTTATTTTCCTTGACCACAATTCTTTTTTATTTCCCCTTATACTATTTTATATAGATTAATTACTTATTTTTTTCTGTGTTGATGATAATCTGTAAAATGCTTTTTCTATTAATCTTTAATTGTAGAATGATACATCTTTTGGAAAAAATTAGTAGAAAAGCTTTGACATCAACATAGAAATACTTCACATTAGGTGATATCTTTCCTTACTACATTTCTCTTTACACCTGATCAACATGCGTTGTAGAGTAAGCAAACCATAGGTTTGGGGTACACATTTGTTATTATGTTATTACTTGCATATTACATTATCACTGTCTTACATTGCTATTTGTTTGAGGACAAGCAAAGTTTCGGTGTGGAGGTGCGTGTATTTCATGAAAATATTTTTCAAAATATGCAAGAAATACACCAATTTGTTCATGAGAAAGAGTGTTTTGCTCCCTTACTTGTTTAAAGGAAAATGATTTAAATGATTTGAGAACCTGTGTTGTTAGCTATGTACTGTGAAAACCTCTGTAAGAAAAACTGTGTTACTGTATTCATTAGTAAGCATAGTTGTTCTTCTTTCCTTCAATTGATAGGTATGTGATTAAGAAATGATTGAAATAGGATTACCGTTTGTTATGAGAACTTCTTGTGATTGAAACCTGAACCCTTATGCCATGTCTGTACATTATGTTATGTTACTTTGTCTGTATGTACACTCTGAAAAAACAAAAAAAAACAAAAAAAAAACAAAAAAAAAAAAACAACAACAACAAAGAAAACAATGAAAAAAAGAGAAAAAGAAAAAGAGTTGTACATACCTTTGTTGTTGAAATAATTTTGGTGTAAATATGTTGTAAATCTCTAAGCACCACTATCCTAAACATTGTAATTTGGAATATGTGTTATAGTGTAATGTTTCGTGCCTGGATATCTCGGGTGATTAAAGCACGTAGAGGTCCCTTTAAAACCTGACAACCTCAGTCATAATGGCGGGAGATTGTTAGCCTTAAAGCCCGCTACATGGAATATCCAGAAAGCAAAGGAAATCGAGCACTATAAAAAGATAGTAGAATGTGTACTTTTATATTTTCTGGCAAATGTAAAAAGGGTTAAGACATGATCAAGAGTTTGATTACAAATAAAGGTGAGAATATCAAAGTCCAATCTGTTTGCATAACTTGAAAGTTGAGAATTGAATGAACTTAATTTGCTTAGCTTACTTCTAAATATATACTCCAAAGCAATCAACAGTCCATTTCCAAGAAGAGTATCTATTTGAGAAAACTATGTACAAGGTTCTTTTATCATATTTGTTATCAACTGGTGAATAGATTAAAGGTAGTGAATTGCATTTCTCATATTACATGTTGGAAAGTTTTGACAAAAAGAAGGAATAGATAGCATTCATTTGTTTTTTACTTGCAAAAATTTCTAAAAATTTCACTTTGAAGTTGTTTTAAATACAGTCTTGCTTGAGGACCAGCAAGGTTTAGGTTTTGGGATGTTGATGTGACTGTATTTGCAGCACTCAAACCTTTGTATTTGTACTACATTTGCATCTTAACTTAGGAATAAATGTAACACTTTGAAACTTTTTGATGCAACGTAGGATGATACCGAAAAGTGAAGAATCAAACCCGAAACAATCCAAATTGCAAGTCAAGAAGTAAGAATGGGGAAACATGGGAACTGGTGGAAGAATGAGACCGTAGAGAAGAAAATTGGCTGAAATTAATGCGAAATCGGACTCGAAATATTAACCTCGATGATCTCAAATAATGACCTATGTCCGTTTTTCACAAATCATACAACTTTTTCGAGTAGAAACAACCTTCTGAGCAAAACGCAACACTTTACGTGCGGCGTGATTTTGGCCAAAATTCATCGTTTGGAAGGTCAAAACAGTGAAAAATGCCTGAAAATACCTCGGTCAATGCTCCGGTCAAAGTCAAATTTCAAGAGGCAAAAAGTCAGCAAAAGGGCGCTCGAGCGTGCCCTACTAGGCGCTCGAGTGCCCCTCAGAGAAATTTCCACAATATTCTCAAAGAAAAAACGTGGCACAAAATCAACGATGGAGCAGAAGTGCACTCGAGTGCACCTCATTGGTGCTCGAGCTCACCTTTAGAATCTTCTGAAAGCCACACGTGGCTAGCAGGCAGCGGTTAGAACAGAGGCGTGCTCGAGCGCGCCTCCCAGGCGCTCAAGCGCGCTTCTGAAAATTTGCCTATAAATACCCCCTTCCCCCAACGAAAATTGTAATTAATTTTGGATTTTAATTATATTTTAATTAATTTCTGAATTAGTTCTAATTAGTTTAATTATTTAGTTATTTTAATTTAGTAGTATTAGTAGTTTACGGGAGAAGTCCCACCTTAGTATTTCTTATTCGGGAAAATTTGGTCCGAATAGCTACTTTAAAGGGGGAAATCCGACCCGAATTAGTTTTATTCGGGGAAGTTCTACCCGAATAGCTTTTAATAGAAAATATCTTATTCGGAAGAAATTCATCCCTAGTAGCTCTTATTTGGGGGAAATTATTTCTGTCCGAATAGCTATTTTGCATTGGACCTCTGCTCAAATTTCGGGAATCAGAAATACGCGTTTGTCAATATGGGGGAGCCTTTCTTGACTCTCTTTTATTTACATAATTCGTATTTATTTATGTCTGATTAGATTGATATCTAGGGAAGGATATTGTAAATGACAGTCTTTTAATATATGGTCTCGGATTCAGTTTATTCAGTTCAAAATTGCAATATATGGCTTGCTTTAATTCAGTATTGTCATTCATACGTAATACTTTTAAGTAGATGTTATAATTGCTTTACTTTTGTATCATAATATTATACTTATTGTTGATATTATGATTGCGTTACTTTCGTGCCATATAATTGTTTTAATATTGAATCTATAGGTTGTATCATAGATTCCATGAAATTATAGGTTGTACCATAGTTTCTACCTAAAAAGTTAATTCCCTAGTTTAGTTTGTCTTGTTGTACTTGGTTAAAATGAACTAGGTAGATTAATTAGGTCAATGCTTTTAGCTAACCGAGTGAATGCTTGTAGCTTAAACCCTTACATAGAATTAGATAAATTGGATGCCGAGCCTATAGAAACTACCTCTTCACATATCCATCCCCCTAGATCGTTACCCCTCATATTCTACAAATACTTAGTTTTACTTAGATAGTTTAGTTTAGTTTAATCAAACGCCTTCTACCAATTGTTACGCTTACACTTTAAACACTTTAAACACTTTAAATCGGTCATTCTGTACCTATTTATAATGCACCATTTTATACGCATCAATCTTCAACAAAATGCACCAAAGTGACCATGAAATCACAAAAATTGAGTATGCACGAAGGCATGCCATATTTTATGGAGTAAGAGACGTAAGAAGCCATGGGTTTTCAGTGAAATGTAACTCAGATAGATTTAAATGGCAGATTAGCAATAATAAGATGTTCATAGTCCGTATGTAATTGCTAGGGATGATAATTAATAGTGTTTAACCCCAAATTTGATATATATATGATCTAATTATAAATCCGTTTAAAAGGGGTAGGGTGTCCGACAAAGTTTGATTTTTATAAGTGATTACTAATAAATAGTCTGATAGGATTTGGTAACAACAATTAAAAAAACTCGATACTCGATACTCGATACTCGAAAATCAAATTATTAAGTTAATAAAAAAATAAATTAATAAAAATATTTATATATTTGCGTATGTACAACTAATAGTTATGGGCCTATAGTCCAACTCTTATTACTTATATATCCATATACATACACATAATGTTTACTATTTTGTTTATTTTGGATTTTATGATCATCTTTTCTTGTATTAATTTTTTCTATTTTTTTTAGGTCTTTTTAATATTTAAATTTTATTCTCCTAATTTAAAATTTAAGTATGTATTTATTTTAATTACTTTGCAAAACATTTTTATGCTCTTTTAAAAAAAAAATGAATTTTTTATTCATTAACTGGTCAGGTTGAGTACCCATGAATTTCTAAATGCTTATCAAGTTGGGCTTGGTAAGAAAATTTAAACCTGCCAAGTTTTGAATACGAGTTTGGAAAAAATAATTTAAATAAGTCCTGATTCAGGTTTACAAATTTTAGCATGTATCCGATCTATTGTCATATTGGACCCAGATGATTATTGCTTGCAGGTATTTGGCCGTGATTACAATGGTGCAACACAGTTTTTGCTGAGATAAACATAAATGTTTTCCATAATTATGGTAATGGGTTGCTTAAAATTCTCGGTGACAGTCCAATAATAGCACTTATCTATTAAAATACTACAGATACAAACTAATAACAAGATAATTAATAGATAATAAAACATTGCCAAGCAAATAACAACAGTGTGCTACAAAATTATACTCTATAATCTTCATTACTGCAAAATTAATTTATCGTGGGTTTCCCTATAACTTTTCGAAAGTGTACAATACACTCTATAATTTCAAAACTGTTCATAAACTCCATGTGGTTTTAGAAACGAAAAGTAACCAATAATGAGTTTATACAGGGAAACAAGACATAAATGATAAAATTATACCATAAATGATAACAATCAAAAATCATATCATCTTGCACTCTAACATCATTCTGATTTATACTCAACAGTGTCCTTTTTTTGTCAGAACATCCTCAAGAGTGTCTCGTGGTACTAATTTAGGCACAGATGGCAAATTGAAATAAAAAATAGTCAAGAATAGGATAATAAATATGCGTGTAGCTAACTTCGTATGATAACAAATTGAGATTTTTGAAAAAATTTAGATGACAAAGTAAAATTCTCTTCAATTAATTATTTCAAGGTGTCATTTTTGAGTTAATTATTGACTGCAATGTAATATGTCTTGAACCCAAAAGTTTCCAAAAAAAGAAAATTCAAGTAGTGGACGAAGATTATCAAACCAAAGATGTGTATACCTCATAAAGACCTTCTTCAGGGTTCGTCTTCCATGCGTAGGCAGCCGCATGAATCTGAACTGTTCATTAATAATTAATGGTTCAAATTAATCTATTTTTTTTAATTAACAAAAGTCATATCAGAGTGCAATTACCAAATTGTCCTATATTAAATACAAAAATAGAATGATAGTTATAACCTTGTTGGTTGTAATTACCATTTCGCGCATTTGGCTTCCATAGTTCCATTCAAATCATTATTTACTCTGCTAACCTTGCCTGAGGTTGATTAAAAAACTAATAATAATAACTGGATAACTATTCAATTTACAAAACAAGGGCTCTTCGTCTGGCCATCTCTCACTTGGCAACTGTTCACTTTTGTAAGCAAAATAATTGTTCCTCTCTCTATTATGTACCAAAAAAAAAAAAAAAAAAATCCTCAAGCAACTCTTCACGAGTCTCCATTCAGAGGTGTGATTTATTGTTCTTTTTTTTTTTTGCCTAATGTATATTGTTGAACTTGGAAAAAATATGGTGCTAACTCTTCATCTCTTTCTTTTTGTCCGATGAAAGAGAAAAAAAAAAAAAAAAATCTGACGCGATTCTTCACGGGAAAAAGGCCTATGCAGTAACAGGCGATATGTACTCATCTCATTGTGTGTTTAATGTATATTGTTGAACTTAGAACCACTTGTCGTGGTTTCTTCACGCACTTAACACTGCCCTTTTTTTTTCTAATTTATAATGCATATTGTTGAACTTAGTCTTCGGTGTGATGCGTCTGTGAGTGTGCATGTGTGAGTTAAGGGTTTTCTTGAGCAAAAAAAAATAGATGTATATCCTTATTGGGAAAAAATACAGATGCATATCCGTGTATGAGTGGAGGTGACTTGGTGAAGGTGTTGTATTGCATGTGTATTTTGTTTATATTATTTTATTTTATTTCTTTTTGATCGAAATGGCAAGTGCATGTATTTTTTTTTTTTTTTGGTTTAATTTACTGTATTGTAGGGCAAATCCGAACGTGCATTCCATTTTTTTTAATTTGAAAATAAATGATCCATTAAAAGAATATGACGAGGGTGGACCCTGAGCTGAGGTAAGATACCCGCACTGAGCTGAGGCCGGCCAACCCGAGCTAAACCCAGCGTATTTCAGCTAATGCCCAACCTGGATGCCGATCCGACCTCACCCCGACCCAAGAAAACCCCAACCTCTATGCCATCTGTCCCGATGGGACATAAAGCCTTGATGGGACATAAAGCTGCACCGCATTAAATGCTGTCAGATCCGAATTTAGTATAAATAGAGCTTCATCCCTTCATTTCAGAGGTAACTCGTCATTGAATACTCTCAGCTACCTTGCCAACTTGGACATACTAATCATTCGCACGCCCGAGGGAAAAATCCGGGTCATTATCCCGTATTTTCCTTCATTTTCCTTGTGCAGGTCAAGTAGCCGACCCGAAAATCCAAGTCAAGAAGCCAACCTAGAATTCCAGCTCGGCAGGAGTAGCTTCCCAACCTCAACTGCGAGATTCCGACCTCGACAGTTTGGCGTCATCTGTGGGAAAGAGTTCTTTCATCACTCTTCTCACCGCTCATTGAGAAACTATCATGGTATAAACAAGAAGCCACAGCGCACCGGTAGAGGACAAACCAACCCGGATGGGGACCTCGAAACCACGCAGGTGCCTAGCCAAGACCCAACCCAAACCAACGTTGGAACGAGCCAGCGTATACACTTAGCCTCGCAGACCAACCCTTCAGTAGATGAAGACCTCAACTCCAGCATGTCGCCAAAGATGAGGATGATGTTCAGGATGTTCGAGGAACTTAAGGAGCATGTTGCCCAGCTAGCAGAGGACCCCCTGGCTCCACCAGCAGCTATGCTGCTGCCCACTCGTCCTCAGTTTCGCATCCCAGCCCCAAGGCAAAAGCGGGTACAAAAAGAAGAGGGCTTCTTGGAGCTGATGGAGGGACCCAAGGAGGCGAGAAGAAAGAGGACGGCATATGCCGACCCCGAGCAAGCCAAGACCGCGGCTGCAATAGCCAAGGTCATAAACCAGCTCGGTGTAAGCCCACTCTCACCCGAGGTACTGGCCACGCCACTGCCCACCGACAACCGGATGCCCAACCTGGCAGTTTATAATGGGGATGGCGACCCAGCCAGCCACCTGCTCAACTTTGACTACCATATGACTCTGCATGATATGTCCGGCCTCATGAAGATGAAGACATTCCGAACCATTATGGTTGGTAATGCCTTGGATTGGTTCCAAAAACTTCGTCCCGGTTCTATTGCAAGTTTTCATCAACTGGCTGAGGCTTTCCTGTCCTGCTTTGTGGGAAGCCGACGTGCAACCCGCCACACTTCAACATTGCTGTTGGTGAAGTAGCACGGAGGGAAACGTTTGAGGGCTTACACAGCTCGATTCAATGAAGAGTCCCTCAGAATCCCCAACCTGGAGGACTTCATGGCATTGATGGCATACCAGAATGGGCTCAAGTCAGGCCCCCTCACATCCTCCTTGGCCATCGACCCCGTGGATACCGTAGTCAAGCTGATGGTACGGACAGAAGGGTACATACACTCGAAAGAAATTCATCAGGCGAAGAGGGACAATGACAAGGAGAAGGAAGCCAGGAAGAAGATAGAGGCCTCCCGAGGCCAACCTGGGGGTAATGCCCAAAATGACCGAGGCAAGCAGCCTTAACAGTCAAAGCAGAACCCCCAGTTCACCATATTCACTGCCCTTAACACCATAAGGGAGCAAATCCTTATAGAGATCCAGTACCAGAACCACCTACCTCCAGCCCCGAAAATGAAAGGCCGACCTGAAAAGCGCAATAGGACCAAGTATTGCCGCTACCATATGGATTACGGCTACACAACCGAGGAGTGCAAAGATTTAAAACAAGAGATCGAGGCACTGATAGCCCGGGATCACCTCTAGAGGTACGTAGATCAACAGTCGACCTGGAGTCACGATCAGAGAGATAGGGAGAGAAGTCCACCCAGGCGCCAGGCTGAGGGCGGACGTTTGGCTGTGATTGAGACCATCGCAAGAGGATTGGCATCAGGTGGGGAGACCTCAGCTGGTAAGAAGAGTTATGTTCAGGATAGAAGGAAGTATGGGCCGGTACGGGGTCCTGTCCCGGAGATGGAGAAGCTCACTTTCTCCTCAGAATACTTGGAGGGAGTGATATTGCCCCATGACGACCCATTGGTGATCAGCGCTGAAATAGCCAACTTCACCGTGAAGAGACTGATGGTGGACACCGGAAGCTCGGCAGAAGTCCTATTCCTGAGCGCATTTGAGCAGATGGGGTTGGACAAGAGCCGACTCAAGCCATTGAGGGGCACCTTAGCTGGTTTCACCGGACAAGCCCACCGAGCCAAATGGGTCATCAACATCCCACTGAAGCTGGAAGACGGAGACAAGCGGATTTCGATGCAAGCCAACTTCATTGTGATGGATTGCAACTCCACGTACAATGGGATCTTGGGTCGGGTGACACTTAATCATTTCAGGGCCGTTCCTTCAACTTACCATTAGGCCTTGAAGTTCCCGACCCCAGGCAGCACCGCCACCATCCAAGAAGCTCAACTCTCGGCTCGGGAGTGCTATGAAAGCTCCTTCTGCCACAAATATCAGGTTGGTTGGGGACCAAATTTGCTCGAGGAGAAGAGGGATGCGAAGAGAGGAAGCCCAGCTGAAGACCTTCAAGGGGTAGAACTCTCCGATGAAACAAAGAGAGCGAAGATCGGGAGTGAGCTCTCTGATGACCTCAAGAAAGGTATAAGCCAATTTCTCTTGAAAAATGAACATATATTTGCATGGTCTGCTTCTAACATGACAGGTATTAACCCGAGTGTGATTGAGCATTACCTAAAAGTCGACCCAAATCACTATTCGGTAAAGCAGAAGCACAGGCACTTCCATTATAATAAGCAACAGATCATAGCAGATGAGGTGGATAAGTTGGTAGACACCGACCACATAAGGAAAATTCAATACCCGACCTGGTTATCCAACGTGGTACTAGTGACCAAGTCCTCAGGCAGATGAAGATTGTGTATTAATTTCACCGACCTCAATAAAACTTATTCCAAGGACTGCTTTCCCCTACCTCAGATTGATCAAATTGTGGATGCCACCTCCGATTTCGAGCTACTCTATTTCATGGATACCTTCAAGGGATACAACCAGATTAAGATGGCACCCGGGGATAAAGAGAAAACTGCTTTCACCACCGATAAAGGTCTCTACTACTATAAGGTCATGCCTTTTGGCCTCAAGAATGCTAGAGCTACCTACACTCGGATGGTGAATAAGGCATTCAAGAATCAGATTGGCCGAAATATGGAGATTTATATAGATGACATGTTGGTCAAGAGCAGGAAGGCGGAAGACTATGTAGCCGACCTGGCTGAAGCCTTCGCCGTAATTGAACACTTTGGGATAAAATTGAACTCAGAAAAGTGCGCGTTCGGTATCAAGGCGGGAAAGTTTTTGGGCTTCATGGTCATGACTCGGGGAATAGAAGCCAACCCGAAGAAGGTTTAGTCGATACTTGACCTGGCACTGCCAACCTGCATGAAAGACGTCCAGGTGCTCGAGGGCAAGGTTGCGACACTGAGTAGATTCATGTCCAAGTCGGCCGACAAGTGTGCTCATCTTTTCAAAATATTGAGGAATCCTAAGAATTTCGAATGGACTACGGAATACCAGAATGCCTTCCAAGAGCTGAAAATGTATCTAGCTTCACTACCCATGCTATCCCGACCTGAAGTGGGGGAGGAGCTGGTACTATACTTGTTATGCTCAGGGACAGTCGTGGCGGCGGCACTGATCCGTGAAAAAGGGAAGGAACAGAAACCGGTCTATTATGTCAGCAAAACCTTACAAGTGGCCGAGGCGAGGTATTCCTCCTTGGAAAAACTCGTCATCGCGCTCATCATGTCGGCAAGGAAGCTGAAGCCATACTTTGATGCTCATCCAGTTAAGGTCATGACGGATGCCCCACTCAAGTCCACCATGCACAAGCCGGAAGTGTCGAGTAGGCTGTTGAAATGGGCAGTTGAGCTGAGTCAATTTGACATCACCTACCAACCCAAAACAATCATCAAAGCCCAAGCCATCGCGGACTTTGTGGTGGAATGTACTGCCCGAGCCGAACATGACCCGGAGGATGTGTGGAAGGTCCATGTGGATGGGGCATCAAGGAAGTCTCAAAGCGGAGCCAGAGTGGTCATCCTCGAATCGACCCGGCATGAGCACCAATACTTCCTCAAGTTCGCCTTCCCGGCATCTAAC
Organism: Ehretia macrophylla; assembly: GCA_037974665.1. NCBI lineage: Eukaryota > Viridiplantae > Streptophyta > Magnoliopsida > Boraginales > Ehretiaceae > Ehretia > Ehretia macrophylla. The sequence continues at coordinate 53,009,196 of CM075771.1, read as the reverse complement.
AATGAGGCTGAGTACGAAACAGTAATCACGGGATTAAAAATTACGGCTCTGCTCGGGGCACGAACAATTGACCTGAACACCGACTCTTAATTGGTTGCTAGTCAGATATCAGGAGAGTTCGAAGCTAAAGACAATGCTATGCCGGCCTACCTCAACAAAGTTAAGGCTTTGACCTCAGGGCTTAAGAAGCTCACAGTGCAGCAAATCCCGAGGGAGGAGAATATGAAGGTTGACGCTCTGTTCAGGTCGGCCTTGGGCAAAAGTCGACCTGCACTGATCCATGTGGAAGAAGTCTCCGAACCAAGCATCCAGTTGGGGAGACAAGTTGTAGCCGAGTTCAATTTAAGCCCAGATTAGACCAAACCAATCATGGACTACTTGGAAAGGAGGATGACCCCGGAGGATGAAAAGGCAGCTCGGAAACTCATGAAACAAGCCTCAAGATTTGTCATAATAGCTGGGCAACTTTACAAGAGAGCCTACACTTGGCCTCTCTTAAAGTATGTCGGGCCCGAAGAGGGAAACTATGTACTCCGAGAGATCCATGAAGGAGTATGTGGAAACCACTTGGGTGGCAAGGCTTTGCCTCGGAAGGCATTGAGGCAAGGCTATTTTTGGCCAACATTAGAACAAGATGCCAAAGAGTATGTAAAAAAGTGTGACACCTGCCAAAGGTTCGCCAACATACAGAGAAAGCTTGCGGTAGACCTGACAATAAAGGTAAGCCAGTGGCCATTCTATCAATGGGGTCTAGATATCATTAGCCCATTGCCAACCAGTGTTGGCCAGAAGAAGCACGCTTTCGTAGCTGTAGACTATTTCACCAAATGGCCTGAGGCTGAAGGTGTTGCTAGAATAACAGAAAAAGCAGCTTGGGATTTTGTATGGAAGAATATCATTTGCCGATTTGGGGTGCCGAAGGTCATCATTGCCGACCACGGCAAGCAATTCGACAGTGCAAACTTCGAGGCAAATGTGCTGAGATCGGGATCGACCTTAGATTCTCATCTATTGCTCACCCTTAAAGTAATGGCCAAGACGAAAGGACTAACCAAATCATTTTGCAGGGCCTGAAAACCAAGCTGGAGGAAGCGGAAGGCCAGTGGGCATCGATTCTCCCGAGGTACTGTGGGCTCAATAAACCACTACCAGCTCGGCAATGGGAGAATTGCCCTACGAGCTGACCTTCGGTACTCAAGTAGTGCTGCCAGTGGAGATCGAATCTCCAACCAGTAGAACTCTCAATCACGATCCAGTAATAAACAGAGCCCTAATTTGTGAAGAGCTCGACCTCGCTAAAGAGCTCCAAGCCAAAGCTCATAACATTATATTGGCCAATAAAGCCTCCATGCAAAGAGCATTTGCCAGGCAGGTCAAGCCTAAGCCTATTAAGGTTAACGACCTCATCCTCAGAAAGGCCATCTTTTTGCCACACTCGGGCAACAAGCTCTTCCCAACCTGGAAGAGACCGTACGAAGTTCTGAAAGAAGTCCGACCTGGGACCTTTACATCCGCGACAGATATGGGAAGCAATTGAAGAATGCATGGCACGCAGAGCACCTGAAGAGATATTTTGTCTAACGGCCCCCGAGCCGAAAATTTTTGTAATGGCCCCGAGCCGGTAACTCTTGTAACAGCCACCGAGCCAAAATCTCTTGTAATGGCCAGGAGCCGGTAACTCTTGTAACGACCCTCGAGCTGAAATCTCTCGTAACGGCCCCCGAGTCGAACGATCTTCTGTTGAGGCCCCGAGCCGAAACTCTACCTGTAATTGGCTCTCAAGCCCAAGTACTCCATGTACAAATTCAATTCAATATAATTTGTAAACTAGTGCGAAGTCCGACTCGGGCCCAAGCACCTCAGCTGCCTAGCTATTGCAAACTCGGATTAATGCGGTGGCCACGCTTAATTGCGAGATAAAGTAAACCGGCTCAGACAAAGTTTCAGCTCGGGTATAATCAATAATGATTTGATTCACTTTATCATTTCATATTAGAGTCCAACTCGGTATAAGCCGGCCCCAGGTCGGTATGTTAGTTTGGGTATAAACTCAAGCTCAACTTTTGTCAATATTAGTTTGACCAATTTTAAATCAGAATCACGAGTCCAGGACGACAACAATAATAGTTGTCCAGTGAGCCAGCTCGGATTAGGATGAAAATTCATTAATCGCGTCTAGCTCGGTTCTTTATACTTAAGTTCGAAAGGTCCATTATATCGGTCCGACCCCACTTATTTAAGAAAAATTTGTGAAGAGAACGGTACACATGTACAAACTCGAACAAAATGCAAATAAAACTAAAATATTCATTTCATTAAAAAGAGTAACAATTACAAGGAGCCCGACTTGGGCGACATTACAAGAGCCTGACCCGAGCGAGTTTACAAAGTTCATTTAGGCACAGCGGCAGAAGTGGAAGTGTCGGCTTCATCCCCGATCTGGTTCATGCCCTTCTTAACAAACTCGATCACCTACTGAGCTTGGGACGTCAGGTCGGCTGGAAGCTCAGGAATGTCCCAGAACTTCGGTGGTGGAGCCTCCAAGATTTCGATATAGTCATTCTTGGAAGCGGGAAGAAAAGTCTTCGCTCGCTCCCGAACTGCGACTTGGCCCCCGAAGTAGTACTCTAGCTCGGCGTACTTGGCCATCGCCCCACCTTCAATGGCCAACCAGTCCACGGCCACTTCACTGGACTTGAAGGCTTTCACTGCCGTCTCCCCTTAGGGGTCGACTCGATCTACCAGCTCCCGAACTTGTAGCGTTCGACGTCCTTGGTTACGGCCTCGCGCCAGGACTTCTCCGCCTCAAGCTCCTTTTTCAGCCGGTTAATCTCCGATGCGTCCACTTTGCGCCTCTGGGTGGCCTCATCCTTCAGGGCCTCAAGCTCAGCTTGGGCATCAAAGTATCGCTACTTGAGCTCAACGCAATGAGACTGGGCCCTGGCAATGAAGTTGGGTACTGAAAAGATATGGGATTCGGCCTGCGTAAAAGATAGCAAAATGATCAGCCAAGCTAAAAAACATAACCATATCAACACGGTCAAAGATGCCTCACCGTGACTATGGCCGTCCTCAGGTCGAGCGAGAGCTGCTCCGCCAGGACCATTACTAGCTTGGGGTCGTGAGCAACCTTGGTTGCCTCCACAAAATCTTTGCTGGGAGGGTTCACTTCCATGGCCTTGCCTTTCCCGGAGTATTCTGCCCGAGGTCGTTTTTTACTCTCAGGGTGGGACGCTAAGCGCTCTGGGATCGCCACCCCCGAGCTCGATCTTTTAGGCAAGGGAGACCCCGACTCCCCCTTGGAAGAGACCTCGGTGCCAACCTCCCGCACTTGGCCACCGGGCCGCTGCCTCTGCCCTTGAAGGACAGTGGAGCCCAAGCCGAATCGAGCCGAGACTTCGCCATTGGCCTCGGTCTTTCTCCTCCTCTGAGCATACGCAAGTTTTACCGTATCCGCCATATCTGTAAAAAACAAAGGAAATAGATGTGAGAAATGACCAAATGCAAACTAAAAAAAACAACGGTAGACAAGGAGACGGGGGAGTCAGGCATTGATCCTGCGAATTGACCATCTTTTGAGTTGGACTCCGCATTCTCTTTGGGCTCGGGAAGTAAATGAGGATGCGTCTTTCTTAGGTTGGGTTCTCTCCCGAATAACTTTGATTTCCAGATTCTGTCCCACCTATGGACGTTGTCAATATTAATCAGCATACCCAGCTCGGGTCTCAATACCCCGACCTCGGCGAGTTCCGCTTCTGAAAACTTAGGGTCGTCGTACACATTCTTCTTTAAGGAGGGATTCCAATCCACTCTACACCCTAGGTTCACAGCCGGATTAACCTAATAGTAGTCGTTGTGTCAGCCCTTGTTGGAGGAGTGCCACTTGGTGAATATGGCATTGCTGGCCCGAGCTGCGAAATGAAACCACCCTGGCTGCTTCGGGTTAGACTTGTATACAAAGAACTGCCTGAACCGAAGCAGGGTCGGCTCTATTTCCTTCTCGAGATAGAATACATAAAACGCTACCACTACGGCCCAACCATTGGGTGACATCTGACCCGGGCTAAGCTCAAAGTAATTCAGAATGCCGGCGATGAAATCGGGAAGTGGAAGTCGGATAACATCGAATGCGAGGTCATAAATAGTGAAGTGATCGGGTGGGGGATAGCAGGCGGATTCCTACCGACCTAGTACATTCAACTTGTGGTAGTTGTCCACTGACCAGTTCCTTACCCTAGCGTTAGCCATCTGGACGGTAAAATGACACTCCCGCTTACAGCAGGCAAACAGCTGCTCTATCCTCTTCCCCCGAGCCGACGAACCACTGGCTGTAGCTGAACTCCGAGGTCGGACGGCCCTAACCGGGACCACTTCAATCAGCTCTGACGTAGAGGCTCCAACTAAGTACTCTTGCGGTATCTTGACCCCCTCTAACCGGTTCAGAGGCAATCCATCCTCTCTATCTCCTAAATCTCCCAGGTCGGCCAAAGGATCCTCCTCAGCCTCATCCTGCACCTGCCTGACCCCAATCACTTGGCAATCATCATCACTCTCCTTGGGCCCAGATTTCCGAGCTAATCCTTGAGATACACTGGTGCTGTCATCACTATGGCCTCCATCTGAAGTAGATTCCGAGCTCGACGGATTATCGTCCCCTCTATAGGATCTCACCTCTATCACTTGGGAATCTTCCGACTCCAACCTCCCTATCCAGTCTACAAATTAAAATATATGTACAGGAATATCTCAAGGGAGTCGGGACATACCTACCGCTCTAGTTGTCGAAGATGACTCAATCTAATTGCCTCCGAGATAATGGATCCCGAGCTGAAAACACCAAAAAGATTGCTTGCCGAGCTAAAAATGTCCTACCACTCTAGTTGCCGACTTGAAAGCTCTCCAAATTTTGTGATCAAAGTGTGAAATGGATCTCGAACTTCAAGGCCCTATTTATAGGCAACCCCAGTAACCGTCTCGGGAATCCCAAACGTCGCATCTCATCATAATTGTCAGGTGACGTGTCAGCCATCTGAAGAGCATGCAATGCTGACGTGGCCATTCTCACTCTGCCGGGGTCGGTCACCTCCAACTCGGGAACAACTCCCAAATCTAGATCTCACCCTCTCGATCTCGACTTAGGGAATGGGATTGACGAGGGTGGACCCCGAGTTGAGGTAAGATACCCGCACCGAGCTGAGGCCGGCCAACCCGAGCCAAGGTCAACGTATTTCAGCTAATGCCCAACTTGAATGCTGATTCGACCTCACCCCGACCCAGGAAAACCCCGACCTCTACGCCAGCTGTCCCGATGGGACATAAAGCCTTGATGGGACATAAAGTTGCGCCGCATTAAATGCTGTCAAATCTGAATTTAGTATAAATAGAGTTTCACCCCTTCATTTCGGAGGTAACTCGTCATTGAATGCTATCAGCTACCTTACCAACTCAGACATACTAATCATTCGCACGCCCGAGGGAAAAATCCGGGTCATCACCCCGCCTTTTCTTTCATTTTCCTTGTGCAGGTCAGGTAGCCGACCCAAAAATCCAAGTCAAGAAGCCGACCCAGAATTCCAGCTCGGCAAGAGTAGCTTCCCAAGCTCAACTGCGAGATTTCGACCTCGACATAATAAAATTTTATTGCACCGAAATTAGGTTTGTGGAAGTTTTTTCTTGATTAATTTTATGGTTTTTTCTAGACAATGTAATGTGATATCTTTTCCTACTTTTGTCTATATGAGCAAGCAATAAATGGGTAGTACGATTCATGTTATATTAGTTCAATATTATATTACGTTCTACCAAAATCTCAATAGCAATAAAATTTAAAGATCCTCGAGCTCCATTTCCTTGTCCAAAATTAACTTGTTGGTGTAAATTGTGAAATTTTGACTAATATTAATTTATTGAATATATGTTTAATATTTATTACTTTATTTAACTAATTATTCATTGAATTACATTAAAATTATTTTTTAATATTAACACGGTTATTTTTATGAAATATTAACAAATTATTAAAATGAGGTGGGTGGGGTCAGAGGATGAGGTTGGGGTGGGTAAAGGTTGTAACACCTCAATCCCTCGCGGAACCGGGACTTCTATTGACCATACTATTTGCAATCTAATTCCAAATCCGGGCACAACATTAGGGAAAACAGACGGAGTGTTTCCTGTTTATAGGACTATCCAAAACCTGTACAAGCAATTATAACCTCAAAATCAAAGTCCAACTTCCCCGTAACACCTAACTTCCACTATCACCACATGCAACCAACTCCTCAAGGCCATCCGAGCCTGGGACAGCAAAATATATTTCATACAAGCATCCAAGTCTAACCTTTCTTTAAAACTCCAAGTTATAAGTAACAAGTTATACTTTTAGGCTAAGTTCAACACTCTACCTACTTAGCACACAAGCATGCAAACAAAAATAGTAAAGTCTACTATCAGTTATTACATGCCAACTACTTTGCTATCGGACCATACAAGATTACAACCTTGACACAACTATCAAATCTACCATCAACACATACAAGACCACAAGGGTCTCAAAATGAACAACAAACAACATCTTTCACATAAGCTGCACAAAACATCCAACCTCAGCACACAAGAAAATCACAGAAGTTGTTCTACTTCTACTTCTTCCTCTTCTTCTACCGCTACTAACTGGGGGTTCACCTCAGCTTTTCCTGAAACATATTAAATGAGGAGTGAACAACAAAGTTGCCCAGCGAGGGAGGTGATACAACATACCAGGACGTGCAACATGATATGCAACAAAGATAACAACATATTCAACACAAAATAACAAAACTAGTTAGACAAGTATTTAACCATATATAAAAAGGATACGGTTCCACTTTGTCTTCAATCACGAGCCACGAGCAAAGATCTTCAAGCAAGTGTCGACAAATCCCTTATTCCTCCATAATGGAGTAATCCGGATGTACCCCGATCCTACGACCCATATCTCCCGAGGTAGGTCTGTATACCCCAACGAGGTGAATCACGCCTCTGGGATATGAGAGTATGCCTCAGCGAGAAAGGGACTGGGAAACCATGGTAGCCGAGGGAGCACGGCAAGTCTAATACCGCCCATGTTACTCGACACTACCATGCCCGAATAGGTTGCGCAACCCCGAATCAAGTCCACGAGAATCAAGATCATCAAATATCACATAAGAGGGACGACAAAGTAAGCCGCCTTCGCAATTAACCACTATATGCACAAAGTAACGATATAAACATAAAGGAGACAAAAAACATATTTTTTCATAAACTCTTCAATTTGCATGTTTATATCTTAGACAAGCATATAGACACATAACAACACATCTATGAGCTCATATAAACACAAAGGTATCCTTTATCATTTTTTCCCCTTTGTTAACTATGTAACTCTTCTCCCACACAAAATTCAAGATCCTACCCTATCCGGGAAGGCCCTGAAGGCACCTACTTAGGCCCTGAAAACCCGTTTTGGAGACAAAAGCTCGGGAAGGCTCCGAGTGAATTTTAACTACACCTACCCTATCCGAACTCCAATTTAACACAATGAAAGCACCGGAAGTGCTTCCATGCCCCAAAGATACCTAATCCAAAGTCTAAACATGCCCAGATTATGTTTCGTGAAAAACCCCCTTTTAAAAGTTTACTAATTTTGCATTTTAACTCAAATTCAGGAAATTCAACTTCACGTGAGCTTCTAACTAGTTTCACTAATATCTATAGCACCTAGAGGAAGCATCAATTCACTCTAAATAGCAAGTTATATCGAAACCCTAAATTTTGTCACTATTCATCATCTTCTTTGTGTAATTCAAGCTTTTAGCCATGGAGAATGCTATCAAGCAACAATAAAGTGTTCTATAGGCTCTAAAGATAGTATAGAAAGCACCCATAACAATTATTATAGCTATAATTAACAATACAATAATTTTAAACATTTGACATAAACATAAAACATGATAGTTATGCAATTCCCTCACAATTTTGTAGGTGTAGGCAAGATGTAGAAGCTCTTAAATGCTTTAAACTTCTCCTAGACCAAGCCAAGACACCAAATTCATGCACCAAAGTTGAAGAATTCTCTCATCCTTGCTCCTTGAGGCTGTCGGGTTTTTGGGGGGGTAGTTTAGGCAATTTTTGTTTTGTTTTGAGTATATTATGCTTGCATGTATGATATATTATGTATATAGTATATGTAGGTTATATTATATTAGGTCAATTGCTACTAATACTTGGTCAAATAAGCCTAAAACTCCAATTAATTGCTAACTAATTAAAAACCAACGTTTTTATATACGTAACACTATTCAACGAAGCATAAATCATTTTTCAAATGCAAGTTCCCGTCCTCTAAAGTCTAAAACTACAAGTTCCTGATTCCTTTTATAAGTTATACTATCTAAGAAAAATATCAATTCGAGCAAATTAGACAGTCAGTTTTCTTATGAATAGTAACCCTCAAATAAACATATTTAAACTAGAAATAAAACACATTAAAATGCACAAGGAGATATGCTACAGTTATTTATGAATATGATAAAAATTCTCGGGTGTCACAGTAAATGTCAAAATAGTATTTAAAATATTTTACTTGAATTAATAATATTGGTCCCTTTTTTAAAACAAATAAGAGAATTAAAAAGGAAGTGAAACTACTAGTTAAAATCTTAAATGCTAAAATAAACACTTTCATACATATAACACTTAAACTAGCACCAATTTATGTGCAATTAAGTATATTATACTACAAGCTGGGTCTAGGTCGTCACAAAGGTAGGGTAAAGTGAGTGGAAAATGAATTTTTCATCTAAAAGAAATAAAAAATATTTTTCGCTATTTTTAAATAACAGGAAAATGTTTTCTAGTTGACCCATTATGAAATATTATCAAACATAAGAAAATCAAAAAAATAAATTCAAGGAAAATAATTTACAACAAACAAACATAGCCTTGGGAGTATGTAGAGAAACAAGATGTCAAAGTCCACAAATTCTCAATGTAACACCAACTATAAATATGCCACTCTCACTATATATATATATATATATATATATATATATATATATATATATATATATATATATATATCACTTTGCTACATGTTTTGCAAAATAAATTAAAAATTAACCCTACAACACATGTGGACAAGTTTTAAAAAAATAAAATTATAATGAAACTATATAAGGAACCTAATTTAGTCATTTGGCAAAGTGATTGTTTTGACTTACTTGTACATTTTGATGATTTAACATGTTTGATTTTTTAAATGCATGTCCATTTTAGTATTTTTCGCACACCAACTATGAAGGCTAATTAAGTCTTCTTGCTCAATATTATGACAAGATATACCATCATTATTTTTTCACGTGTCAATCAACCTCCGCATTTGCTTGTCACTTCTGTTGCGGCTCTCTATCCACAGCCGCAGGGAAGAAAAATCCCCTTCTTCATGGTGTCATAGGCATAAACAACCAATGATTTCTTATATAATATGGAAAATCTCTATCAGAAAACCTCGGAAGAAGCTTGTCTGCTTTCTTGGTAAATTAAAAATATTACTGACAGAAGAGCTACTTTTGTTGTTAAAATAAGAAGAAGCAAAGAATTGCCTTTCGTATATGAATTTGGGAAAAAAAAACAATGTCTCTATATGCTCAACATAAGACAAAAGGTAAACTATCTATAGGACCCTCAAAGGTTTAGTTCACAATTAGTATATTAGAATGGGAAGAGAATGAAATGACATTCCCTATTTGGTATGAGGCAATAAACCTGATAATCTCATACCTTAGGTAATCATATTTTCATCAATTTGAAATTATTTATTTCTGACAAAACATATGAGATTAACCAATTATCATGTTCTTGGGAAGAAAGTCATTTGTCAAATGAAAAAATTACCTTTCCAAAACATAATGTATTACAAACCTTTTATATGCATGTTATTATCCTAAAAAGAACATCTGATAATAATAGTGACAATAATAATTATCATGATAATGGATAACAATAAGCTTATTAATTAATAAACATATTATATATATGTAAAAGAAATTATTTATTAAATGACCCTAAAGATCCTTTTAAAAATTACATATTACAAAACTAGTCTTTTATATACATGTTATTATCTTAAAAATAATAATAATAATAATAATAATAATCATGATGATAATGATGATGATGATGATGGAATAATAATAATAACAATAATAATAATAATAATAATAATGGTAATGATAATAATAATAATCAATAATATTAAAAAAAATTCATAATAGATAACAATAATTTGAATAAATAATAAACAAAAATTATATACATGTTATAAAACTCATTTGTCAAATGACCAAACTGCTTTTTCAAAACATAACATATTGCAAACCTACTGCTTAATATATATGTTATTTTCTTAAGAATAAAAATAAGCTTCATATGATAATTATACTCATAATGATGATGATGATGATGATAATAGTAATCATAATATAATAATAACAATAATAATAGTAATAGTAATAGTAATAGCAATAATAATAATAGTAATAGTAATAATAACAAATAACATTATTAATAATAAATATATTACCGAAGTCAAATCCATCTTGTGCAATCAGGAGATGATGATAGAAGTCAAACTAGAGTATAGAATAAGAACTCATTGATTGTGATTCAAATCAAATGATACGGAGCCTTGTTTCTCTTTCTTCTCTATTTTGGATGTTCATCCAATCTTTGATTCTAGTCCTAATAGTTGCAGATCTACTGGACCCGAAAATGACTTTTGTTCATGCTCATCTTTCAAGGACAGAGACATTCTCGTAACTAATCAAAGAATTGGATAAAATCGTTCGTTGCAGAAAATTGCACTTCCTGAATCAACCACATAAGGTATTAAACAGCTACCCTATTAACTGTCCATTTTGTGGGAATCCCCTCCGATCAGTTAGGCTTGTTTGAATGTCTATATATACTACCATGATTAGAAATAGATTCCCTAGACGGACATCTTCTGAAATTCTCTTGATCATCTTTCTTCTTCACATGCTAAGAGTGCATCTTACGATTCCCATTTCAATGTTAGGGGTTGGTGTTCAATTTGTAGTTGTTTCCATGTTTTTGTTTTGTCCTTCTGGAAAGGGTTTGAAAAGATGCTTGGTAAGTAAGAAAGTGAGGAAGACATTTTACTATCGGGCAAGTAGCATTTCTAGTCTCGGCTTTCTTGTAGCTTTGGAGATTTTTAATGGTACTTTAGAATTCGAAAAAAGGATTCAAGCGATCCTCCGGGCAAACTGAGCTTACCCATTCAATGGACAAGGTAATAGTAGATCCAACCATTACTATCAAAGTTATTAGACACCAATTATATTGGAGTGCACCTTTTCACAAGAAAGTAACTGAAAACATGCATTTCCATTGAGTGAATTCTTATTTCCATTTGGTGAAAAAAAAATCTCAAGGAGCTAATAGTGCCCTAGTTCAAAACTCTCATCGTCTCAATCCATAGAAGGATAATTCGTCTTTTATATTGGATAAGAAAGACTATTATATCATAAGGAAGTAAACAAAAAAGGAACTAGGAGCATATATCATATATATGTATGTATATATGATAACATGATTACAAGTCATTTTCAATACTATTACTGTAACGCCCCGATCCCTCACAAGACCGGAGCCCCATTCCAATACCTGAGGTCACGAAAAATGAGAAAAAACGGACAGAGTCTCCCTTGTTTATAGGGCTATAAGTTCACCTGCCAGCAGTAACTTATCCTCAAAACTATAATCCAACTCCAAGGTACAATCTCATTCACACAAGCATGCAAACTAACTAGGCAATCAAGTAAATCATTGAAGTTATTACAACCCATCTACAGTTATTAACTTATACAAGAATACAAGCTTTACTTTATATTACAACCTTTTAGACAATAGAAACATACACAAGGTTTCATAATCTCAAAATAAAACACATACAGCCAGCAACTTGCATTTCCTGCATATAGACCAGTACAAAGCATCCAACCACAGCTTTTTCTGAAACATGTTAAAACGAGGAATAAGTAACCAAAGTTACTCAGTGAGGGAGGTGATGTAGTAAATCAGGGTGTGTTTTCGTGAGATGCAACAAGATAAAAACATTAATAACACAAATAAACAAGTTAATTAGATAAGTATTTAATCACGTATTTAAAGGATACAGTTCCATTTGTCTTCTATCACGAGCCACGAGCCAAGATCTTCAAGCAAGTGCCGGCAAACCCCTTACTCCTCCAAAATGGGGTACTCCGGATGTACCCCGATCCTACGACCCTCTTTCCTGAGGTAGGTCCATATGCCTAGCAGGTGAACCACGCCTCTGGAGTAGTAGATATACTCGGTGAGAGAAAGGGAATAGGTACCATGGTAGTCGAGGGAGCACGGCAAGCCCGATGCCGCCCTTGTTTCTCGACGCCACCATGTCCGAAAAAGGTTGCGCAACCCTGAAACAAGTCCACAAGAACCAAGATCATCAAGTAACACATAAGAGGGACGACGAAGTAGGCCTGCCTCGCAATTAGTCTCAATAACACGAAAAGACACAAGATAGCAAGTAAAATAATGCATATAAACTTTAACAATTACTAAATAATTCAATTTAGGAACAATAAATCAAGTTAAGATGCATAGAAGAGATAACGACTCCCTCACCTTGGGTCTGGCTAAATACACAAGAAGATAGCTCCGATTTATTCTAAACTTCCTCAAATTAGCTCGAATATGTAATCCTAACGTGTTCATATAAGTTTAGCACTTTAGCAATTAACTATATCAATTCCAACTTAACTATAACTTAACTCAATTCACAACAATAGAAGTTATATGTAATCACCTTTATATCATATTGCCACATAGCCCAAAAAATCACACAAATGACTCTAAAACATTTCTTTAATCTTGCAAGGGCATTAGCTACGTTACCATCTAACAAGTTAAACTCCCTAACTAACTTAACTTCGTTTATACCACAAGGAACATCAAGTTAAATATCCAATCAAGACAACTACTTTAACACTTAAACATAATTGAACTATAATATGTTCTAAGAATCATTATCATGCTTATTCACCCAAATACAACATATATAACTCAATTAAAAATCAAGTATAGAAATTAAGTAGTCCAAATAATTAACCAAGCAACAAGTTCAACCAATTCATATAAATTCTAACAAAACTCTTTTCCAATTACTTACGAATTAGGTTCTAAACTTCACATACGATATGGAACCTCAAATCTAACTTTACTAATCCTATTTAGCCACATTATGATACATCTAAATGCCATGAAACCGCATTTCCCAACATGATTACACAAAAACACCAAAAAGTTCCTTAAGTTATTTGAACTACAGTTACCTAATTCGATTATCTGAACCACGTCATAAATACATTTTAGAGGCCTCCTAACACGTCTAAGATTATCTAGCTATTCAAACATGACAAATTCAAACCTTCGTTCCAAAATCCCCTTTTACAATTAGGCAATTCTACTTCCATACGAAATTCAAAACTCCAATTCTATAAACCAACCATACTACATTCCTAAGGATACCAAAATACACCTAATTGGGCCTTGAAACCCCGCTTTGGAGACAAAAGCTCGGGAAAGTTCCAAGTGGGTTTTAACTACGCCTACTCTATCCGGACCCCAATTTCACACAACGAAAGCACCAAAAGTGCTTCCATGCCCCAAGAATACCTAATCCAAAGTCCAAATGTGCCCGGATTTCATTATGTGAAAAACCCCCTTTTTAAAGTCGACTAATTTTGCAATTTTACTCATTTTCGAGCAATCTAACTACGTGTGAGTATTTACCTAGTTTCAATAATGTCTAAAGCATCTAATTGAAGCCTCAATTTAATCTAATTAGCAAATTATATCAAAACCCTAAATTTTCGGATTTCACTATTTACTACACTATTCATCTTCTCCTACAACTTTGATTCTCAAAATCAAACCATTACAATTGCAACCAAGCTCCAAAAGAGAGTTCTATAGGCTCTATAGATCATATATCCAGCATCCATAACAATTAACATAGCTATATTCAATTAATATAATAAATACAATGTATATGTAAATTCAAGAAATATGCAACTCCCTCACAATTTAAAGGTTGTAGGCAAATGGTTGAAGCCTCTAAATGCACCAAAGACCTTCCAAAGCAAGCCAAGAGATCAAATTTGCAAAGCTAGATGTTGAAATCTTCTTCTTTCTTTCTCCTATGGCCATCGGGTTTGGGAGGGACCTATTGGGCATTTCTTGATTTGTTTTTATGAGTATAATGCTTATAGGTGCTTATAATATGTATATGATATAAGTATATTATGACACCCTAGGTCAAATGTTATTAATACATGGTCAAACAACCTTAAAACTCCAATTGTTTGCTAACTAATTCAAACTAGTATTTTTACATACGTAACACTATTCAAACGAGGAAAAAACTATTTTCTAAATGCATACTCCCGAGCTTGAAAGTCCAAAATGACAAGTTTCCGACTCCTATTTTATGTCATGTGACTTAGGAAAAATATTAAATCGAACATTTAAAACATTCGAATTTCTTATGAATAGTGCTCAATATTAACTCAATTAAATAAGAAGAGTAATGCACATAAGATGCTCAAAGAGAAATGCAATAGTTACGAATGAACATGATGAGAAATCTCAGGCGTCACAATTATGGTATACTGACTATAGATATCAAGATTAGTCCTAACCCAAAGATCCAGTTGGTATAGAATAGTGCACTAAGGCAATAGATTAAGAACAATAAAAAAAGCAAAAAGGGACAAAGCCAAACCTCTGGAGGTCGAGAAAAGGAAGCCTACAAAGAAAATGACAAGTGGAAGTGATAGTAGTGACAATTAGCATAAAGCACCACGGTACTACTCTGAGATAACAACCTGGAAACATTAACCTGAGGAATAGACGTCTCAAGCCTAACAACCAATGAGCCATTATGACTTGCACATTGATGGCCCGAGGTGAAGAAAAACGTTAAATCGCATGAATCAAATTCTATCTTAGACAAGAATAAGGCAAAAAAATTTATGCATAGATCTTTAAAACGAATAAAGTAAGAAATAATTACTTGAACATTCAAATAGTTCATAGTTTAATCTAAAAGCAAACAAAGTTTTTTGGAATACATTTTAATCGCAAAAAACAAAACGAGAAAAACTTCACCTTTGCTACAATGTTCTACACGCCTAAGAATTTGCTTCTACTCCTTGAACTCTGATCTTCCCTTCGATGCCAAATCCTAGCTAAAGTGTTGATCAAGTTGTGGGGCTTGATCTTGCAAAGCTAAACTAAAAGAAGAGTGTTTCGTGTTTCCTCTAAGAGAGGCTTACACGTGAAAGAGAGAGAGATGTCAAAAAAGATGGTGCTATTGTAAAGCTTGGAGTAGATGTAGCGTCTCGGGAAGCGAATACCACGAAGAATAGAGGCACAGCCCTAACATACTACTATGCACGTATTTTCCGCTTTGGTTACACCCTGCACTTAACGTATGAGCGTGCCCTCACGGGTTTGTCACTTCCCAGCCCACTTGGACTAGAAAACGCACGTACACGAATATTAGAGAACCCTCTAAATATTCTGTAGTCCCAGCTCATAACCAGTCGATGTGGGATATTACATATGCCCCTCTCTCCCCTTCTTGGGGACCCAGCGTCTTCGCTGGCACAAAGATCGGCTCGCTCTGATACTACTTTGTAGCGCCCCGAAAAGCGAATACCACGAAGGGTAGAGGCACAGCCCGAGCACACTACTATGCACGTATTGTCCACTTTAGTTACACCCCGCACTTAACGTACGAGCGTGCCCTTACAGGTTTGTCGCTTCCCAGCCCACTTGGACTAGAAAACGCGAGTGCACGAATATTAGAAAACCCTCTAAATATTCTGTAGTCCTAGTTCGTAACCAGTCGATGTGGGATATTACAGTAGGGGTCTTTATATAGGTAAAAATCATGATAGATGGTTTTGTGCAAATCAGATTTCAAGTCAAAAAGAGTCTAGAATTTTGAATTATCCTAATTCCAATTTAATTATGAAAAATCTCTTCCACCTTGCGTTCATACTACACCGTATGCCTAAGCCCACTAAGATTACCCTAGGACCTGCGTCCTAGCCTAGGGACACGAGCCATAATCCTAGCTTAGCCCTGTTGTTCTATTTAATTAATTAGTTAATTATTTAATCCAATTTTCACTCAACTGTCAAAATATAAACTCTTTCCACGAATAAAAAGTCTACTTCATGACTACTAGTTGCCAATGAATTTTATCCTGTCTCAATCTAGCAATACCCAAGTTTAGCAATGACACTTATAAGGTAAATGGCTAGAAGGGGGACCAAAGACATAATTACCCTTCTATAAAAAATGACCAAAATACCCTTGTTAGTCTCCTAGCAATATTTGTCATTTTAATCTTAGTCTATTCCACTAAGAGGCTATGGTTGCATTACAGGATAATTACTGTATGTACAGGAGTACGCCACACAAACTATGACACTCAGTCTTAAGACCAACAAAGTGATTATGACCATATTGCCCCTCTATACTCACTCATAGCCAAGACAGGTTTACCACTTGTACTATTATCTCTTTGACTACATCTTTCTCCTTAGAACCTCTAACCCGTAATTCAATCATCCTCCAAAATTTATCCACTTATACATGGGAGCTATCTATAAGTGTAACCACCAATACAACACACAAACTGTATTACTATGCATAGATTCAAGATGATCAACTTGGATCATTCTAAGAAAGTGATTATTATATAGATTCCTTATTGCATATGCATGTCGCTTCTAACCAAGTCCAGACACCAAATCACAGAGCTATTGACCCATACAAGATCTCACCCATAACGACTCAAAGTGCAAGAACCCGACTTTGTTAGTTCATCCACATATACTTAAGATTGATAGCACTGGCTCACTTAGAAGCTAGTAGGTATAGGTGACCTCTTTCTTTGATAGTACTTATTTAGAGATCACGTCTACGGTAGCCTGTCCAATGCATACACATGCATAAGTGAAGTAAGTCTGGAACTCTATCCATGACCAAGGCAGATCAATCTAGTGTAAATGAAACTTATTCACAATAACTTCTACCATAATAGAGTGTCAAGCTCTACTACTTAGTTATGGGCAAAATATTTTTATTTAATAAGTAACCATGACTTGGACCTTCTATACGTAACCACCACATACTCAAGTCAACACTTGAATCAAAGACCTTTCATACATATATACAAGTCAACCATATAAGAGATAAACATGCTCATAAAAGTAAGATGAAATTAATTATTCATTGCAAATATTCAGATACATGATGACAAATGTGCTAGTGGTCTTTTGGACATACCCTAATCCCAACACAAGGAACATCATAAGTGAACATGATACTTATGTACTAATGGAACGATTAAAATTGAAAATCATAAATCAAAGGGATTCAAACAAGCATTCGAATCAAGTTTGGAGAACTGAAGAGCCACTGACATTTAATGCTCTAAAACACATGAAGCCTAATGACATATGGAGGATAATATAGACAAGATAACTAGGATTATTTACAAACCAATGAGAGCCCTTGTGAGGAATTGATATCAATTTCACTTGCTGATTGTGACTCTATATTACGCACGCCAACCAATGGAAAGCCTACAGTTAAAGCCACTTGATTCATCATGACTCCACTAAAGAGCTATCAAACAATTAGGTTCCAAAGGTTTGTAATCTAATGACAAACATGAGGTCTATTCCCAAAAGCTATATGAGTCAAACAATCTAGTTAAAGGAATTATAATTAGCTTCATCAAGAAAACAATAACCTTACACAGAAAAAACACAGATTGATAGGAAGACATGCATATAGATGCCCTAATATACATGTTTGTGTATTAGTATGAGTTAGGAAATAAATCTCCATCTCATCTTATCCCCCGTTCTTGTCTTGAAGGGAAGGAATTGTAAGAATATGTTAAGACCTTGCTAATATAAAACAAAGAAAGGATTAAGAGAGACATCGATCCTTTCTAATCTTGATTGTGGGTTCACAGAGATCTATATTGACTAATAAACATGGGCATCGAGTCAATACATCCAACTGTATCTTTATTCTTGTAGTATACCAAATATGACATACTTTTTTCCAAACTTATCCTATTACATTCTTGTCCAAATTCATTAATGAAATCAAGAGCAATGCTATATATCACCCTTTCACCCTATCACACTTCATTATATAGTAGAAAATTTATCATATTCACAAAATATTTAATATTTAATACATGAATTCTTATCATATAAAAGAAGGTTAAAAAAGTGAAAGGGTTGACATAAAGCATTACATTGAAATCAATTGCCGCCTTAGAATTTTCAAGAGGCAAGACTTAGGATTTCTACTTCTTCACAAATCATATCAATAATGCAAAATCATACACTAAATCATTATCATTGGCGTTTTCATTTCTATCGTCTACCCAAGATGTGCCAGGAATATAGCAATAGCAATCGTTATAGCATTTTTTTACTTGATGAAAATTGAGTATATCTAAGCACATCTTGTATGGCAAAGTAATGATCTCGACTATCAAAACCAATTTTTTGTCAAAAAATTATGGTGAACAGTGAATCTAATGAAAAATAGATAGTAATCAACTTAAGTGACACTGTTGAGAAATAGGATAGGTCATTTTGGCATTAACTCCCCCATGAGGTTTTCTTGTTACCCAAATTTCACATAATAATTAACAGGGTTAAGAACCCTTAAGTGTTAGGACAATATGGTCTTTTCATATACGAGATGCAAAGATGTATAGAAAAAAAAATTAAATTACTACATTATTTTAAAAGTTTAAGCCATTAGAGAGGTTTATTATAATATTTATTTATTATCTTCAATACACCCCTCATGTAGAAGCGAGATTCCTTTTTAAGCCTTACATATAGACAATTTAAAGGTTTTAAATCAGTGACGACGTGACTTGAACTCAAGACCATTTGATATTCTAAACTCTTGTACTAGCTTTGGACTATGAACAACTACCCTTGTAATGAGGGCTTTCATTTTTGCATGAAAGGCAGTCTGTTAAACAAGCGCAATCCAGTTCTACTTGACTAAGCCCGTGTGTCATTTTGTAGGTCTCCCTAGCCTCTATCGAAAAATCCATTTTTCCATCTTCCTTTTTGATGTACTAAGAAGGAAAAAATAGAGAATTTCTAAAGACCCGCCTTCAACAAAGAATGTGTAATTGTTAATCACTATTGTATCTCAAAACTCAAACAATTAGAGATGATTTAATTATTATATTTATTTATTATTTTTAACAATAAAAAGCTTTTGGACATAGTTGAATTGACAAAAAATGTTAGTCATGGAAATGTATGGTGTGGAAATACTATCTCTCTCTCTCTCGATGTAGGAGAATTCTAAATTCTAACATGAATGATTTTGGTATGAAGAAAAAGTCGACATTTAAGGTTTACTAATGCATTTGTCGTGAAAGGTTCAAAAAATATATATATAACCTTTGTTATTCTAGATACAGAAGGAATATCCACGAATTTGACAATTGATGTAGATAACTACACTGTGAAAAAGTATCCATAATTTAAGGTACCTAGTGTTGAGTTTTATTTTTATTCAAAAGATTTCCATTAATAGAAAAATAGATGGATACGAATTAGTCAATCCCAAATTGTTCAAAGTCAGAAGAGAGAATAGATATAAAAGGAGTTGGTATATTAGAACACCAGTCCAAATGGACGTTGTCTGCCAAATAGTGTTTAGCTATCCAATTCGTTGTTATGTTCTCTGTTGGACGAACTAGAGACAAAGTTAAATGAGGGATACCCTGAAAAATAATGTGGATATCATGCACAACATTCTTGATTTCCATAGGGGGTAGGCCTGGCATTTGGGCTGGACCAGCTTGGGCCCAGCATAGCCCAGTATACGAAAACTCAACTAAACCCAGTTAAAACCATGCTCGTCTCAACCAAGCTGGGTCATAAAATTTATTACACAAGCCATTTAAGCCTAGGCCCATTTTGACTCAGAACCAGCCCAGGTTGGGCCCTTTTGGTTTTATGTTTATGTTGTTAATGTACTTGCCTATTCTGAGATTGTAGCTTGTTATATAATATTTTATCATTTATATTAATAATATCAATTTATTGTCTCATTAACCGATAAATTAATTTTTTTGGAAAAAAGTTAAGTTTAAGTTTTACTTAGATTTCTATCCAAGTACCTCCAATTAGTTTCTTTAGCTATAGGGTTATTAACCAAATGGTCTTTTATCTTTGCTGTGTGTGCCAACTAATTCCCTTATCTTTCAAGTGTGACATTTTGGTCCCTGATCTAATACTAAAGTGACGTCGTTAGTCCTAATGTGTGAAATCCGTCAAAAAATAATGAAAATGACATGCTTCACTCACGTGCTGACTTATGCAAAGGCAAAATAGTCTATTACAAGTTAAATACTCATTTTCACTGGGTTAATGACACAAATGGTAATTTATCTTTGCCTTGAGTGCCAATTAACTCCTTTATCTTTTATTTGTGACAAATTGGTCCATGATCTTAAACTATTGTGACAACGTTAGTCCTTGCGTGCGAAATCCATAAAAAACAAGACGGAAGTGGCATGCTGACTGTATATGCTCATACTTTGCGTGAAAAAATGGAAGATGAGCCAGCTTTGGCAAGCTACTTGTACTCTACCATCCTCTCTCACTCCTTTTTGGCTCGCTCTTCGTCTTTCAGTTTGGGCAACAAACTTTGCTCATCCACACTTTTCTCCACGTTTCTCTATGATTGTTTTCTCATTGCTTTTTCTTTTGATCCGTCCACAAGCGTTGCCACTGTTGCTAACCTACGCTCCGCTCGGTACCGTGACCCTACTTGCATTACGTTCTCACATTGTTTATTGAATTACAAAGGCTTCCTATCCAAGTACTAATAATATCTTTTTTTTTTGGGTTTTTCACACAAAGTGTGAGTACGTGCAGTCAGCATGCCACTTCTGTCTTATTTTTTATGGATTTCACATGCAAGAACTAACATTGTCACTATAGTTCAAGATCAGGGACCAATTCATCACAAATGAAAGATAAGGGAGTTAGCTGGCACTCAAGGCAAAGATAAATGACCATTTGTGTCATTAAACCAATAAAAATGAGTATCTGACTTGTAATGGACTATTTTGCCCTCGCATAAGTCAGCACATGTTATTTCCGTAAGTTTTTTGACGGATTTCACACATTAGGACTAACGGCGCCATTTTAGTATTAGATCAGGGACCAAAATATCACACTAGAAAGATAAGGGAGTTAGTTGGCACGCGCAGCAAAGATAAATGACCATTTGTGTTAATAACCCTTAGCTATATATGTATATATATGTATGTAAATATGTATTAGTGTTTATATATGTATGTGTGTGTATTTTAGTATATCTGATATATTTAAAATACACTAATCACAAAAAAAAATAGGATTGACCTAGCCAAACTCATTACCCATGGTAGTCGGTTTGTGAGCCGAGTTAAGTCTTGTGTTTTGAAAAATAACCCCAGCCCAACTCAACCCACCAAAAACCTGGGCTGAGTTGGGCTTAGTTCTCTCGACCTATGACTCATGTGAGCTGGGTTAGATTGGCTCGGATGTAGCTCCAACATGGGGAGTAGCAATTGAATTATAATAAGGTATAAAAGATCAGTTCAAAGGATTTTGATGAGTGATATATGTTTTAAGGGTAAGAAGGTAATTTAATGAAGTGAAAATTAATAAAGTAGATGAATAAATAAATTTGATAAATGACGGGCCTGAGATGGAGTAATCTCCCAAGGTGGAATGATTCCATGAGGAGTTAGTGAATCCTGTAGAATCAGACACGTAGCAGTGAGGTCAACTCTCAAGATAAGTATATATATATATATAACCCATTTTATTCTAAATGAGGTAACCGCTATTTTATACATTCACTATAAATTTACTCATTAAGGCATTAAGTTCGACCTTTGATCTCAGTACTGATTTGAGCATCGGAGATATCCTTGGAATAAATCTTACGCCTCACTTTTTTTTTTTTTTTTCTACAGATTCTTATTACCGAGAAAACAATCGGATTAATACCTTATCAGGATTTAAACGAATAACGCGATAATTACAATTCTAGACAACCATTAATCACAACAATTATTGTTTGCATAAATATATATATATATATATATATATATATATATATATATATATATATATATATATATATATTTCATGGTTAACACAAGTGTATGACCGCAAGTTATGTGCAAACTTATTTAACCAAAGCCAATCATGTAACCGTAAATATACGGCCTCTGGCCTTTTCATTTCTTTTCTTTGGTTTTTACGTTCCAATTAGAGGAAAGCCATCAATGAAGCAATTGCTATCTTAGAAGTTTTGGCCAGCATCGTTTTCATTTGTCCTTGAAATTTAATGAGAACTAAGAAGCCTTCTCGTGGGACTCTGAATTTTTTGCGGCCCAGGAATGCTGTGGCTTATAAAAGAACTTTTTGGTGGGGTAGAAACGAATTTTAGAGGAAAAAACACAAAGATATTGCCATCTACGAGCCAAATGAAACTTGCCATTAATTCAACTTTTACTCTTTTTTTCCAAATTAGTGAAGGTCGTTCATAAGAATGATTGGCATTGTCAATTTTTATAGCCGACCCTATTTAATGGGACAAAATTTTAGTTTGAATTGGTCTGATTTAGTGATAATTTGAGGTGAATATTGGTGGGGTTGAAAACATAAATCAAGGAATATATGATTTAAAGCCACACTTGAACTTTAGGAAAAGTTCAACCTTTTTTCTTCTTTTCTTTTAGGTCACTTAAAATATTAGACACGATAATTAAACTTGAGACCTCTCACACATAAAGAGAGAACCACACCAATAGACCAAATGACCAGTGATGGAAAGTTCCACTTTTCTCTTTGAACTTCAAAACTCTAGTAAAAGCGGTATTGTAAGCTTTTCATGAAACATGCACATTGATTGAGAGAATGTTATTTTTCCCTATGAGTTTTAACTTAAATCTCAAACTCCTGATGAGTTTTAAGTTTTGCCCAAATTCTTCCATGCCATTGAATTCAATCAAACAAATCCTTAAGATTAAAAGACATTTTGGTTTTTTATTTTAATTGAGCTATTGAATTCTATTTTCACCTTTAATTTTTTATATATATTTTTAAAACATTCATTGCAAAAAAGTTATACGTCGCATTAGAAAAAAAAAAAAATGGGGTTCAATTTGAAATATCCTACTTAAACCTTAGCGGCTTTATTCTCCTGCTAGCTTGAGATATCCTACTGAAAACTTATCGACCAGAAATAATTGTTTACCTTAACAACCAGTCCACAAATTAGTCAAATAATTTTTTGAAAATATATCTAAATCAACTTTGTGTCGAATGGCTTTTGATTGATATTCCGTACTAAATTCCTTTTTAGAATGAAATATGTTAAGGAGGGAATAAAAGTTTGAATAATATAATTGTCATGAATAAAATATTTAAAAAGGGCCCTTGAAGTTTGGTTGCTCAAATGTAACATTAGGAAGAATTATTTTACTAGAGTTGAAAAGATACTATATTAGTATATAATTATAAGATGAACAACGTTTAAAAGATAACTTGCAAGCTTCTATGCGTTCTGTTTAAAGTAATAATTTGAACCGGTATCTAGCTAGTTTAAGCTTCTCCTTAGTTGCCAACGGGAATTTTAAATTTGCTGTAATGGTATGGTTTTCACTTAATAGATCAATACTCGGTAGGTGTAATATTTTTTACATGAATGAATATTAGCTTAGGCCTCTCGTTAAATCAAACAAAAAAGAGAGAGAAGTTTGAAATTTGACAAACGTGAGATTATGCAGAAACCACTACATAGTAGATCAACTTAATTATGCATTTATGCTTCGCTAACTATCATACTAGAATGAAATACAAACTTGGTCATGATATATTCTTTCTTTACTGAAACATTTGATATATTTTCCCCCTAGTTATGGTTGACATGTCATTGTTCTGTCTCCAAAACACAAATTGAAATTTTCCTTTTCCACTGATAACTTCGCAAGATACATCATATTAGCCCCTTCCCCAAAACCTTTCAAAATTATCTGATTGGAAAGTTTTTCATCATAATGGTTCAGAACATTGTTTCTTCTCACCAAGTTGAATGCTTCATCTGAGGCTATGAAGCTAGCAGAGAAGCGTCTAAGTTTGAAGAAAACGTATGCAAGTAACAATTATAACGATTCAAGTTTAATTACTAACTTGTCCACACATCAAGCCTAATAAACTAGCTAATGCAAAATACTTGAACCCGTGTTGACATTAGTAAAAGACTCACATAGTTATAAACTGAATATATATCATTTATAGAACTAATATGGAACAAGATGTTAGGGAAAATTCCACATTTAGTCTCTATTATTTCTTTTTAGTTTCAGTTTAGTCCCTATTGTTTAAAATGTCTCAATTTTGTCCATATTGTTTTCTCAAAAATTTCAATTTCATCTTTATTGTTTAAAATTTCTAAATTTTATTCTTATTGTTTCTAAATGTGACATTTTCCCCAAGATGTTACAATAACAATGAGTATGGTATAGCAAGATATGGCATCCTACGCGTATACTCTCTAATCTACTATAGGATTTCATGACGCTATTGGTGTATATTAGTCAATTTAACGTGCCATATTACTGTTAATTATAAAGACAATTTTCTCGTGTAAACAAAAAAGAAACATATCCATAGTAAATATGTTAATTGTAGTGGTAATAGCCCTTTTGCACAGATAGGTATTTAGATCTGCATTTTTGTTTTTGGACAAGTGTTTGTACTTGTTACGTTTGTTTTTCGAGGTAAAATTGAAATGACTTATTTGCCTAGTAAAAAAATAAAAATAAAATAAACCAGTGGATGAGGATTCATTATTTTTATTGGTTAGAGTTGAATAATATAGAAGACTAATAACATTTACTACTACACATCATTTATTTAAGGGTAAATGACTCCAGGAATCACTAAACTAATCTTAGAGTCTTATTTTGACTACTGAACTAATAATGGTTCCAAAGGGACCATTAGTTAATATAATGGGTTTCAAAATGGTCATTCCATCAGTTAACTAACCAAGACTCACTAACAGGACTGTAAAACACGGGTAAAATGGGAAACTTACCCTAAGCAATTACAAAACAACCTCCAAATTATTATATATTTGCTATACAACCCCAAATTTCAAATTTCTTCTATATTTTTTATTTTTTTGGTCAAAAATTTCTTCTATATCACCTCTAATTTTTTCTTCAAATTCTTGCACACTTCTCGCCATTCACCAACTACACAATCTAAAACTAAATAAAATATACATATACCTGCAACTTCAAATTCCTGCATACTTCTCAAATTCCACTCACTTGTTACACAATCTAAAACTAGATAACACATACATACACCTGAAACTGCACACACACTTATTCACAATCTAAAATGAAAGAACAATCTACCAAAACAAAAAACTTTACATTCAAGATGTTGAAATAGTATGTGCATCAAATTTTGTGTGATGCCGTGCAATAAAGCAAAGAAATCTCATGAATTTTGGGAAAATTTGTTGGAAAATTGAAGATTTCAAAGCCCTAATTTGTTTAAAGCATTTCTAAGCCCTAAGTTGAATTTGGGCATCTTGTTTTGTCTGATACCGATGGATATATGAGTGCTTTGGGCAAAAAATGAAAAAACTTTCATTTGGTAGTTGTTTTATAAATATTTTTACTAATTGACTACTTTACCCCTGTTATACCATGTGCCAAACACATTTTGTACTATTCCGTTAAATTTTTGGTTAGTTAAGTGATGGAATGATCATTTAAGACCCATTATATTAATTAATAGTTTCAAAAGAACCATTGTTAGTTCAATGGTCAAAATATGACTCTTAGATTAGTATAGTGGTCCCTGAAATCATTTACCCTTTATTTAAACATGTGAGTGCACAATTGGATATAGTCAAACAAGAGATAATATAGAACCATAATTATTAGTAGCTCAAGGATTATACTAGTATATAAAATCTTGTTACAAACACCACGTACTCCTATTTAATACTGGGAAAAGCACAGTGCATACTATTCTATGTAGTATTCTATATACTAAAACATATATAATACGAAAGATAAAAGAGTACTTATAACTATCTAGGGTTTTTCAAGAGTCCAGAATTAGGGTTTCCACAAACCATACATAATCCATTACATTCAAGCAGCTGGAGCGTAATCATACCCTCCATCGTCATCGTCGTCGTCGTCGCCGTCACCTTCCAACGACGCAGCAGGAGTGTAGGTGTAGTCATGGAGATTATCGTGATATTTTATTACTGAAAGATCATATGCACGACCATAGTCGAGAAAGTTCTTATTGTTGTTCGACTCGCCTATCAAGCTAACAATCTCTACCCTTGAGGCCATATTTGTTTAGGTTAGAACTGAGACGAACAATGAATTCAAGAGAAGAAATGAGCTTGAGACCCTGAATAATACTTTAAAGAGTATTGAGCCCTATATATAGTGATTATGAGGTGCAAAGCCGTACAGGAGATAAAGAAGTGGATGTCCATCGACTCAAAAAGTTGGCTTGTGGAGATGTGTGGGGTGATGTCTGAGAAATGTGCGTTGCGCGTGGAAGTATGTGGGTTCATGCTCATTGGCATATCTAGGACAACCTTGGACACATGTTGACATGATTTTCTGATCAAAGGAAATTTCGACGTGCAATTTAGCATGTTCTTTTCATGTGTGATTAGTTGTGGAGACAGGAATCTCACTTTGAGAAGGCAACATATGTCCTTTAATTAAGGATAAGAAGGTTAAGTTTAGCGAGTTAATTAATTTTTACTTGAAACTTAAATGGTTTTTATAATTCGAGTCATTTAAGAAGTAGGTGGAGAAATACTATTTATCCTATTTTTGAGAAAAAAGAAAAAATATATATATGTCCTTTCGGGGGGGAAGCACTATGTAATTCTGAACAAAATCTCTCGAGGGAGAACTTTCATTAATTTATCCTAAACATAGTGGAAATTTAGTCAATCCATTTAATTAATATTCGCTTCGATTTACCTTAGGAAGAAAGGTGAGAACCTCCATCAATAGGACTATTAATGAGTTTAAAGTCAAGCTAAAATGAACTAATTAAGTAGTACATGTTGGATTATGACTCGAATACTAAGCACAACTAAATATTGAAGTTATTAGAAGTCCTATCAAAGTCAAAGTACTTAAGAATATAGGAATTTCAATTCTCGTATGATTAATTAGCATTAGTTTATTATAAATAAGGCTACCTAGGTTGAGTTTAGTTGTTACACACTACAAGGGTCGGTGTATCAGATTAGATTAGACTAGAGTTAAAGTATATATATCTCTAGGTAGGTGTACAAGAGTTATTGTTATATGTAGTTATTCCTATTAGTAATAAATAAATAATGTTCTGTAGACGTAGGCTAT
Organism: Ehretia macrophylla; assembly: GCA_037974665.1. Lineage (NCBI taxonomy): Eukaryota > Viridiplantae > Streptophyta > Magnoliopsida > Boraginales > Ehretiaceae > Ehretia > Ehretia macrophylla. Next base: position 52,981,547 of record CM075771.1, on the reverse strand, counting down.
GTTGAACCATGTAAAAATAGTATTGTGTTCTCAACGTATCTATGTGAACGAGCCTTCCAATTAGTAATAAATAATAATGTTATGTAGACGTAGGCTATGCTGATCTATGTAAAAATAGTATTGTTTTCTCAACGTATCTATGTGCACGAACCTTCCAAGTGGTATAAGAGCCTGGGACTGCATATAGATATGTTGGTTATTATCGTCGCCAAGAGAAGGTACATTTCGTTACTAGAGAAGAACACTACACAGAAGAGGATGTTGAAGCAATCAAGAAGCTTGCGTTAAGACATAGTGTAGTGCTCGTTGTTAAAGATTGCTAACGCAACGCGTTTAGCATATTGATGTTGCGTCGAAACAATGGAGTTCCTATAGCAACTCCAAGTTCAAAAGACAAGAACATGGCCAGGAGAGAAAGAATGGTTGTGTGTCATCGTTATTGCGCATTGAAGGAGATGGCACCCACAAGAGTGCCGAAGAAGACAAACAACTGTGGTTTTCTAGAAAAGAACCAATGAGCATCACCATTGAAGAAGAAGTCGGAGATGCTTGGCTAAGAAAAAGCTTGCTCATTATGTTGTAAGCTTGGAGAGAGAACACAACTAAAATAAAAAAGAAAAAAAAGGAAAAAAGGAAAAAAAAAAAGGTGAAATGCACCAGACCTCTCTATGGTTTAGCGAAAGTGCACAATAACCCCCTATGGTTCAAAAACCCCATGAATCAGTCCCTATGGTTTTCCAAAAGTACACAACACCCCCCTGTCATTAAAAAATTCGTTAAATTTAAAGAAAAGTGTACTTCACATGCGTTAAGTGATATTTTTATTAATTCTTAACGAATTTATCCATAAAATAATTATAGGAATTGACCAAAATTACCCTTTTAAAAAATAATAAATAAATAAAAATAGTCATCTTCCCCAACACCACCCCTTAGCTCGTCACCCACTCCCCCACACCCAGCCCCATCAGCACCCCCTTTCCCCCATCAACCCGTCACTCCCACCCCCACGTAGCCCCACCCCAACCCCCATAGCCTCGTCACTCCCTACCTCTCCCACCCCTACCCCCACTCCCACTCCCACTCCCACTCCCACTTCTACCCCTACACATACATATTTTTTTTGTAATGTTATATATATATATATATATATATATATATACATATATATATATATATATATATGTATATATACATATATGTATATATACATATATACATATATGTATATATGTATATATACATATATGTATATATGTATATATACATATATGTATATATGTATATATACATATATGTATATATGTATATATACATATGTATATATGTATATATATATCTACATATCTATATACATATGTATATATATATATACATGTGTGTGTGTGTGTGTGTTTTTTTCTTTTTTTTGTGTATAAATATGTATATATGTACATATATATATTTCTTTTATTTTATTTTTTCGGTATAAACAAAAGAGAAAATGACAAAAAAGAGAAATAAAAACAATTAATGGTATTTACGTCTTTTTTATAAAATTCATTAAATCTAACGGATTTTATAACGGCCGGTGGTGTTGTGCACTTTTAAAAAACACAGGGACTATTTTAGGGGATTTTTGAACCATAGGAGGTGTTGTGCACTTTCGTTAAACCATGGAAGGGTCTGGTGCACTTCACCCAAATAAAAACTAAAATTAAAAAAGAAGATATGAGAAAAATTAAGAGTAGCTCTCGGATCTGTTATTGCCAGTGAAACCAATGCTTTAAGCTTAAAGGAGGATGGTACAACCTAGTGGATCAAAAGTTTGACTGAGTTGACTAGGCTTTGACCAAATATTGATCTAATTGACCAAAGGTGTTCTCAAGATTTTTGGGTGTCTATAATTTGAATTTGAAGTCGGATTTGCTGAATTCCACATGTGCATTATTGGGTTCATGAATTCAGAAGGTGTTGATCAAGGATTTGAAGCTTGATATTTCTCGCCAAATGAGGAGTTTGTTAGATTATTACTCGAATACCAAGCACAACTAAATATTGAAGATATTAGAAGTCCTATCAGAGTCATACTTTAGAGTATAGGAATCCTAATCCTACACTACAAGAAAAACAGGCTAGGTCTACGAACCAATTTCGTATCCTGGTCGTCACCAAATTAAGACAGGCTACGGAATTTCGTAGCCATTTTGTCCATCGCCTAAGGTCCTGTAGCCAAAATACGATTCCGTAGCCAATCCGTTGCCAAATTTGAAAATTAATTTGTATTTATTTATTTGACTTCTTTTGCCAAATGCCAATAGCCAATCCATCTCCAATTAAATTTTTTCACATTTTTATTAATTATTAACTTCCATAGTAAAGCCGTAGCCATTTTGGTCATAAATGTTCCGTCGCCACAGGTCTGTACTCAGTCTGTATCCTTTAGGTCGCCAACATTTCATAGACAATACGTAGCCTTTTGGTAGCCACATATCTGTAGCCAATTCAAGGATTGTAGCCAATCCGTAGCATTTTTGTCCCTATATATCCATAGCCAATTAATTATTTAATTTGAAAAAATTATAAAATTAAAATATGAAAGATAAAAAAATTCAAATGAAATACACAAATTGAAATTTACAAAAAATTTAATATTTACAATAAATCTTGCAATACGGACCAAATTTATTTTTATTTGGAAAGCTTACAAGTCAAGTGAAGTTTTACTACGTTGTAGGTGAAATCACATTTCTATAATTCAAATTAAAAATGATAACTCTTGTTTTTATGTAATGGTTCATAGCCCATCTGTGGCCCATCTGTAGCCTTTAGCTCATTTGTAGCCCATTTGGAGCCATTTGCTACGAATGGGCTACAGAAATGCTAAAGTTCATAGCCCATCCGTAGCTAGGTATTAAAACGTGTTAATATCTCTATATTTTTCTTATTTATGAAGTTCAAACACAATGTGAGAGTTTTTGGACCACTAAATTAAATGTTAATTAATATTAACGTAATGTTAAGTGAGAACATGATAAGTTTGATTTAAACGGCAACTGATTTCCTATAAGATTTCTCTATAACAATACACATGCTAATGAAATACAGACCATGTTTAGTTTTATTTGGAAAACTTGACTGTTTCCCGTCTCGAAAAAGGATTTAGTTGAGGGATCATAAAACTTAAAACCCCTCGACCGTTCAGCATACCCAACAAAATAGGAGCTAATTGTTCTTGAGTCCAGTTTCTTATCATGTGACCTATAAGGCCTCATCTCAGCTGGGCAACCCCAAATGTGTAAGTGTTTGATGCTAGGCTTCTTGCCTAACCATAGTTCATAAGGGGTTTTAGTTACCGTTTTACTAGGTACTTTGTTCAGTATATATGCTGCAGTCTTTAGTGCCTCTCCCCATAGTGATTCTGGTAAGAAAGAATGATTAATCATACTTCTTACCATATCCTTAAGAGTTCTGTTTCGTCTCTCAGTAACACCATTCATGCTAGATGACCCTGGAATTGTGTATTGTGGAACGATTCTGCATTCCTCTAGGAATTTGGCAAAGGGTCCTAGACGTTGTTCACCTGATCCATTATATCTACCATAATACTCACCATCACAGTCAAATTTAACAACCTTAATCTTCTTGCCCAGTTGATTTTCAACCTCAGGTTTGAAGGCCTTAAAAATGTCCAAGGACTGTGAATTCTCATGAATTAAGTATAAGTATCCATAATGAGAATAGTCGTCTATAAAGGTGATAAAATACTATTGAGCATTCCAGGAAATCGTAAGAAATGGACTGCATATATCAATATGTATCAATTATAAGATGCCATAACTTCTCTTGGCACTTGACTTCCTAATATTTGTTTGTTTCCCTTTAATACACTCAACACAGACATTACGGTCTGTGTAATCAAGGGGTTTAAGTATTCCGTCTGACACAAGTCTTTGAATTCTACTTTTGAAGATGTTGAAGGATCTTGTATAGTTAGAGCTATGAACATCATCAAGCTAAGAATCAAGCAGAAGCGAAACATGACATTCAAAAATTTCTGGAATTCAAAGCATGATGTTCATATGAAACTCTAATCCTGATATCATGTGATTAACATATGGAAAGCATATATTTAGCAATATATATAGTAAAGAGGTAGATTTATATATACCTCTTGTAGATCTTGCAAAAGATGATGAAGAAGATGATGAACAAGCTTTGACAAGTCCTCCCACAAATGCAAGAGCTCTAGGTTGTCCACACAAGCTTGGATGAGTTCCTTAAGCACCAAAGATTTTGTGTTAGTCTTCTTTGGGATGTTTTTAAGCTAGAATAAGAGTTTTTTCTGAAAAATAAAACCCATTCTTGGGCTGCCAATGCAATGGACGAAAATTCCACAAATAAAGGGAAGACTTAATTATTCTTCTCAATGCATTGTGTTTTTCTATGTTTGCCTTGTGTAATGTGTTCCTTGTTTTATGCATTGTATGTAGTATATTTAGAAGACAACAATTGCACTTCTCAATGCATCAAAACATGTGTTTTGTCTTCTTTCATCTTAAACATTGATTTCAAAAATAATGGTCAACTTGATGATGTGAAACAATCTTAACCATACATATGACATCTTGAATTTCAAGACTAATATGTATATATACATATCATATACATGTATATAAATTTTATTAATCTTGTATTTGTACATTTAATTTAATCTAATCATTATTAGTTTAAATTAAGGAAATTAACTTTTCGTATTTGTACTTTTACCCCAACACTTACAAATAATTACACATTTGGCACATTATTATTTAATGGTCAAGCATTGCCAACGTTAACACCTTAAGGGGGCGTTTGGTTCGTGGATTAGTTTTTTATTTTTGGGAATTACATTTCCAGGAATGTGATTCCCAGGAATATTGTCAAATCTGTTTGGTGTACCAAAAAATATTCCTGAAAATATTTTTTCAAATTCCTGGGAATATTATAATATTGTATTTGGTTTGTACTTGATATTCCCGGGAATATTAATTAGTTTTTCAAAAATACCCATAACTGAAAAAAAAACTCCAATATCATATTCAAAAGATTTATTTCTTGTATCTGCACAATCAACTTATTAATAATGTCACAAATATTTATCAATAAAAAAAAAACCAATTAACAATAGATTAAACAAAAAAGTAGGAATACACAAAAATACAACCTTAAATAGTATATCTCCAAAATCACTATATACTTCATATTTTTTGCCAATAAAAAAGTAATATATGTCCAATGTATTTATTCAACTATAATAAATGACATAATCTGCAATATTAAAAATTGTTTTACACCAAGTAACAAGTGAAGGCCATCTCTACAGAATTTGATAAACTAAGTCCTTTCTCAAATGTGGCTTCACAGTGAAGAAATAGTCAGTGAGATTGTTGTCCTTGGTAATGATAATACCTGCCCTTATCCTTTCACCGTAAGTCAATCCTTCTACTAATTTCAAGTCATCATACACCTTCATCCTTATCTCAACAACTTCTTTGTCGTGCTTAAAACAAGAAGCAAGCTCATGTATATTGTCTTTTGTTTGCTCATAGAAGTTCCCCAATTTCTCTATTGTACCTATCATCTTCTCCATCACATCGTTCGTATCTCTTCCTCTCTTCCTATTTTTCTTCACACTGCTTTGCCCAACGTCTCCTTGTTTTTGATTTTTTGGTGGTTGAGTATCTGCAACTGATTCATCCTCTAAATTAATGCATGTAGCTTCCATTGGTGTGCCCATAGGTTGTACCCCATCTCGCTCAGCCTCATTAGCTTCCTTGTCCATGGCTGCAACTACATCTGATAGATCTTCGGCATTTTTGCCATTTGCTCTATCCTTGCCAAATACTTGGCTTAATTCAATGAGATAAGGAAATGACTTGTTATAAAGACCAGCAGTATTAGGATGTAACTACATACAAATAATAAGGATTTATTAATAAATGTAATCCTTTAGCATTTAAAACTTGATAGTTGAACATTTAATTTACCTTGACCCATTCTTTAAAGATTTTGTTCTCTACAACAATCATATTTTCTTTATCATTCCATCCAAAGCCGCTCCCCTTTGGTCCTAACATCTCCATAATTGCAAAGTATTGTTTCTTTAATTGTTTTACCCTAGACTCAACATGTGGTTGAGCCTTCAATTCACAACCAGGAATCTTCTCATGCAGCCATTTCTCTAATTGCTTAGCAAACCCAGATCTGAATGTACCATTGTCACCTTTCCAGTGGTTATTGTTAGCTAAGTCCAACAAACACTTCACAAGTTTGGCATCCTCTTGAGTTGTCCACTAACGTCTTGTACCTTTGCCCTTTGTTTCTGGAACCTCCATTATCCTTTATATAATGAAACACATGAAAGACAACTTTATATTGATACAATTCACAAATATATGCTACGAAAAAGTTAGACAATTAAGGTAGGAAAAGAAAGCAACTAAACTGGAAAAATAAACTTAAATATCTGGTGAAATGTAATGAATTGGTTAATAGGATATAATAAATTACGTAACATAATAAGATAAAATAGTCACTAAAACGGTTAGATCAATACAATAATAAAGTTAATTATTCTCCCCTCTCCATCTATTAAACATATATTGTGCAAGTTGGTCCCTCCACTGACTCCAAGCATCACTTGATTCCACATGTGTAATCATTCCAACTTCAGAAATAGTATTATTATTGTCCTCAAAGTTATAGCATTCTTGGGGGTCAACAGCCATTTTTCTTCGAATGTGGTTGTGTAGTAGGCAACATGCCGTTATAATCCTACACTGTGTTTTTATAGGATAAAATGACTTCCCTCTCAGAATTTCCCAATGATCTTTCAGCAATCCAAATGATCTTTCTATCACATTCCTAGCAGATGAATGTTTCATATTAAAATACTCTCGGGGAGTGGCAGGTTGTGGTCCATTCCCCCATTCACTTAGATGGTACCTTTCCCCTCTATAAGGAGTAAGGAATCATTCACAGTTCACGTATCCAGCATCACATAAATAATAACAACCTACCATAAATATATAGTTTTCAATTAGTATACAATATAAAATAATTAAATGGATTAATAATCCAAAGTACAAAATATACCTTGTGGAACTTTTAAACCATTTGTACGAGAAATTGCATCGCGTAGAACCCTAGAATCAGCAGCTGATCCTTCCTATCCCGCCAAAACATATATAAATTGTAAGTCAGGAGCACAAACACCTAACACATTGGTAGCTATCTTACTCTTTCTGGTCCTGTATCTAGGCTTATCGTTCTCAAGCACATTTACCTTGACATATGTACCATCTAAAGCTCTTAGGCAATTCTAAAAACATAAATAAACTAATCATTTAGTGGACTTAGAAAAAGGGAAAAAAATAATATATGTAGTTTTTAGTAGACTGAGTATCATGAATCAATTACCTTAAACCACTTCCATCTTTCATCAGTGCTGTCATGAGGAATTGGCACTGGTTTCTTGAGCAATTCTTTATGACATCTTAAGACAGAATGCAAGACATTATTCAATTGTCTACTTATTTTCTTACCAGTCCTCATCCATTGTCTTTTTATGACTCTATTCTTTACATCATGTGCCAATATATGTAAAAACATAGCCATTATCTCTTCAACAGACATGTTCCTAGTTGGCTCTAACCCACCAATCCTCTATATCATCTCACACAAACTATGGAAAGCACATCTATCCATTCTACAATTTTCAATACATGCTAAATCTGATATGAACACAATCCTATTAAAATTAAGATCTCACACTAAATGCCTATCACATAAATCATATGTTATTCTCCGCTTTTAGATCTTTCATTTAACATTGTATTACAAACCATAATAATCATTAAAGTAAAATCATTCAACATCTCTAAAAACATAACCAACATAGCAACAATTTTTTTCTTCTTTACTTGCATTATGTTGTCCATTCTGTAAATAAACAATAGAAATTAAAATTATACCCAAAACTTTCAGTCTAAAACTTCTACAAAAATACCCAAAACATATACTACTTTAACCACACAAAAAAATAATTTAAAAGAACAAAAAGAAAAAAGAAAGTCAACAATAATCAACAACATTAACAATTCTATGAGTATAATGTGACGACAAAGGTGTTGAGAAATATCAGAAATTGAATTAAAAGGAAAACAACAAGTCAATTAAGTAAGGTTTTCTAGGGGTTCATGTAGCCAACCTCGTGAACCATGGAAAAAAAAAAAACTCATCAACCTTATAGTTACATATCTTTTAAGTCATGAAAGAAACACTTGTCAATGATAATTTATTCTCTGTAAGAGAATCACCTCCATCCTAGGCCTAGACAAAGGATTATGATTGACGGTTGAGTTTCAAGCCTTACTTCGTAATATTTATTAATGTTTCCCTTTTGTATTGAAGTTGTTTTTGAAAATATGTGGAGAATGTGAAGCAAATGGGTAAACTATGCGAAGAGTCTCTATTGTTTTCATTTTTTGAAATAAAGCGAACCCAATTGAAATAAGAAAAACATGCATATAATTTCAGCTGTAAATATACATGGCAACTTTCTAATAGGAAAATTATCAAATAGCTGCACTTTGCAATACGTAGTACTTAACAGTATCCTTGTTTTCTTGTGCAATAAAATAATGCATTGATTTGCATGTTTAAGCCACATTCAACTACATTGTAACAGGCGTGGCTTGTTGATTACAAGTCAAAAGTAACAAAAGATACACAAATTATGATGGGAACACACCTAAATCTATTTATTTATTCAATTAAGTCGAGACTAGAGGGAACAGTTCCCCTGATTTATCGTTCACTGAGTCAGCAGCACAACTAGAATGGAAGAAAACGGGGACATGAATTCCGCTAAGATATGCTAGAAACAAAGACATGTACATGGCTAAACAATACGCTTCAATCAATGCCATAGGATAGTTCTCAACATTAGTAACAAAACATGGATTGTATGCAGAAAATTACACACGTCTCTTATATCATAGTTCTACACACTGAATAAGAATTCAAAACTTCAAAGTCGGTAAAATCTGGATGTCTATAAAACTAATTAAACGAAATCAAATCAAACCCATAATCTAAAAGGGAAAAATAAAAAAAAAATAAGTATGCATAAATAAGATTAAAAAAATAAAATTGGATGATTAGAACACATACCTTACTCGGAAGTGTGGAGAGTTTGAGATCGTGAGATGAGAAGATGATGATATTTGATGGATACTCTAGGTCAAGCAACGATTGCATCAGAGAAAATAGGAAAAAAATATTTTTAGTTTAGGGTATTTTTGTCTTTCTATGTTCTTCAAATTATTCCCACAACTCAGGAATAACATATTCCTACCTCCTGACATGGGAATAAATTTTGGCTGAAACATGGGAATAAAGGATTCCCAGGAATCCAATATTCCCAGGAATAATTTTTTAATCCACGAACCAAACATGAGAATGTTACATTCCCAACTCCTTATTCCCAGGAATCTATTTATAATCCGCGAGCCAAACGCCCTCTAACATTCTAAGACCAAATTCAAGCTTATCCGAAACTCATTCAATTACGCTTTATTGTGTGTGACTATCTAGATTCACCGCCATATAGCAATGAGGGAACATTAAATGACTTTAATATATTTTGGGAATATCTTCGCCATTCCCAAAATACCTCCACGTTCTAGAGTGACATCTAGCAACGTATCAAGACAATTTATATAGCAATGAAGTCAAAACAGGTGAATCTATTTATGGTCGCCGATTATTGTGCAATTCAATCCTTCCATTAATTGTCCCGTCGAGCAAGAACCATAATTCGATTAAGTTCATAAACTCGATACCATGCATAGATCTAATTGGTGTAATGAGATATGATAGATGGAAAACTCATTCTCCATCATTCACACCTCGGCCAAGGATTTCCTCATTAAACAACCAAGCTTAGATCGCATAAGACATCGCCTCACGCCAGAAGTTAATAGATCCTATCTTGACCACTACCTGTCAATCACTATACCGAATGAATGAACTGCGAAAGGACGCATCTCATCTCATTTGTGGAGACAGGCATTATCCAAACGCTTGAATCAAACCACAATACATATGACAGTCGTAATGTCTCAAGTCTAAGGATTACATGCACAATCGCAACAGATAACAAATTATTAATCTGAAGTCATGTAATTTGTTATTTACGTCACATTCAGTGATCTATTCAACTGATAACCACCTACACGTTTATTAATTGCATCCCTATGCTGTTATGGCACGTGGCTCACCATCCTTTATCATTAACATCCCTATGTTAATTAAAGGTAACAACACATGTAATAGTCCGAAATAGATTATTGAAATCCCGATCAAATAATCTAAGGACTATGAATACTTTAAGTATTTATCATATTAAAGAAATAAGCCAATATATTCTAAACGCTTTTAGAATACATTCCTATAATGAAAATACTAGGGACTCATTCATACACATAAAAGAAGGAGAATATGAATGTGCTAATTATATCAATATGAAAATACACATATATAGACATAGATGTCATAATGTACAAGTTAATGTCAAAATGCCCCAATATATGTCATCCAAATATGTAGCATTAGGGCATATCTCTAACAGATGTGACTTAAACGCTTATGTCATAGAGTGCGAAATTCTCATTTGTTAATTTGTATTTTATACCTCTTGAAGTTGTTTGCAAGGTTTCATTAAATGAAGCAATGGTGTTTAACATATATAGTTTATCAATCAAGGAATCAGTCACAACAAGAGAAGAATTAAAAAAAAAAAGACTAACTTTATTGTTTCCAAACGAACAAGAATAACCAAATTTGTCCACAACAGAAACAGAAACCAAATTCCGCCTAAATGACGGCACTACATAAATATCTCTCAATTCAATAAAATGACCAGTCTCAAAAGATAATCTAAAGGTCCCAATGGCTTCAACTAGAACTGTTTTGTCATTGCCCACATAGATGAATCTTTCAGCATCACTTGGTGGTCGGCTCCACAGGCAACCCTATATAGACGTACTTGTATGAGTAGTAGCATCAAAATCTACCCATCAAATATTACTAGGTATAGAAGTTAAATTAACTTCTGAGCAAACCAAAGTAAGAAATGTACCTTTCTTTACACGCCATGCGGCGTACTTGGAACAATCCTTCTTCATATGCTCAGGTTTCTTACAAAAGTAGCAGGTAAGTTCATAATCCTAACTCTTTTGTTGCTTGTTGGGTTGTAATGTTCCCACTACAGTATCTTTATCTTTATTCCCTTTTTGCTTGTTATTCCTCGAAGTAGTTGCCACATGAGCACTTTCAATAGTCTTGTCTCGATTCAATTTATCCTCTTCTTGCACACAGTGGGAAATGAGCTCATTTAGAGTCCATTTATCCTTTTGAGTGTTATAACTCACTATAAACTGACCATAGTTTGCAGGAATAGATATGAGTACTAAATGCACAAGCAAATCATCGGACAGCTTTAACTTTAGTGCCTTAAGCTTTGAAGCGATGTTAGACATCTCCATAATGTACTCATTTATGTTTCCTTTTTCTTTATACCTCATCTGGACAAGGTCAATTAAAAGCTTGCTTGTCTCAGCCTTTTCGTTCTTTGCAAACGTTTTCTCAATTTCTTGAAGGAAACCCTTAGCAATTACTTCATCGGACATAACACCCCTGAATGCTTCTAGAACACTACGTTTTAGCATCATTAGACTAAGGTGATTAAAACGATCCCACTTCTCGAAGTTCCCTTTATTCTCAGTGGAACTTCCATCCTTAAGAGGAGCGGGTTGTTATTTTCTTAATGCACAGTCTAAATCCATGCAGTCAAGAACTAACAGAACGTTCTCTTTCTAGCTCTTAAAGTTTGTGTCATTAAGCATAGGAATTGAATTAATGTTGGTAGTGACATTAGCAGCAGTAGATATAACTAACAAAATAGAGAACAAACAAATAATATAAGCACACTAATTAAAATTCATGTCAAGACATATATACAAGTTAAAAAAATGAAACAAACACGTAAATGCAAGACATAAATTTTCATACAACTATAGTGATGGGCCCATTTAACAACATTAATGACCTTCATGTGGGCCGATCATTAACTCGTAAATGGTACTCTCCATGCAGAAATCAAAATGTTAATAATAAATCTAGTCAAACAACAACCTTCCTTTGGGTCGGCTGTTGTCCACATGGAAACTTTATAATCATCACACATTTATTTTCGCAGGTTGTTTGCTATTTGACCAATCAATAACATTCATTTGGGCCGATTATTAATCGCATAAATAACAAACATACATATCTTATTATCTCAAAATAAACCAATCTACGCAAAGAGATTACTTTGGCAATGTTAAGCTTCAATCAATCTATTTCAAGATAAAAGACATAGGTGAAAAGATTGAAATCAATTTTCCCGTATATGAACACTGTTCATGTCAGATTGATCCAGTCACTTGACCGGCTTACTCTTTCGACTTTCACCTTATGGCTACTGTACGAGTCGGTTGAACCAAGCCGGTCGAGTAACTCAATCGGCTTGCTTAATTAACCCACTGGAATAGCCGGATGAGGGGAGTCGGACGAGTCACTCAACTAACTTGACTCGTACAACTCGACCCTCGATTTTTAGTGATTTTGATGCCCTAATTGCACATAAGACGTAAATATACATGCTCAAACATATTCCTTAATCCATAATACACATACTCATATATAAAAATTGATATTCCTTAAATTTTCTCATGCAATTCTACAAGATTCAAATTAAAACAGAGAAAATTAAAACTTCAATTGTATCATGAATTAATAAGTTTCTAACCCTAACATTGATGAAAATCAAGAATCAATATGCATATTATACATATTATCCATAAAATCTTAAAGATCTAGAACCAAAACCATTCTCAAAATTTAATCAGGCATCTGATCAAGATTTTTTTTCTTTTTTTTTTTAACAAGGCATTTCATTAAAGAAAAGAAAGTACAGAGATTATCCAATCCCTGAAGGGTGGATATCTAAGTTCAAAAGTTGATACAACAGATGTGGAATATTTGACACCCAGTCAAGCGGTAAAGTTCATCTCAGTTTTTGCTTAGCCACCCAATCGGAGGGGCGATTCGCAGTTCTCCTAATAGCTTGAAAGTTTAAATTCTTTCCAACTGCCGCAATCTTTCGGATATCCTCTACGATGACTTTGACTCGCCAGTTGGGAGCACTGTACAGAGGATTGATTGCGTTGATCACTGCTTCAGCATCACTTTCAATGGTGATGTTAAAAGACGAAAATCGCTCAGCAACAAGACTGGCATTTCTAATGGCAATGGCTTCTGCTTCGGCAGGGGATGAGCAACACATTATGGCTGCCTGGCCGAAGATGACTTGGCCCGAATGATCACGTCCAATGATTGCAAAGGCTGCCTGTGAATAAGAGGAAAAAGCTGCATCAACATTGAACTTAAGATTGTTCCTACAGGGTGGGGTCCATCTTGCCTGAACTTCGATATTTGTAGGAGCTGAACCCATGGGACTTCGATCTTGATCGTTTGCTGATCTAATGAATTCCAGGAAGTAGCAATGACCATTCGTCAAAGCAAACATACTGTCAACCGATTTCCCTTCAAGACAAACTTTGTTCCTTTGTTTCCAAATCTCCCAACAATGAAAAGCAATTAGTGCTTGAGCTTCCCCTTTGTTGTATCCAGCTTCAATGCATCTATATGAAATATTGAGAAACCAATCGCTAAAATGTCTGATATCAAGGGGATTGATATGAAGTTGAAGAGGGGACGCAAACCAGAATCTCTGAACCCATGGACAGAGGAGGAGCACATGTTCGACTGATTCAATTGCTTGCAAGCAAATCTGACATGTGGGAGAAGGATTGCATTTTCTTTTGAATCTATTTTCCTGCGTCGGTAGCCCGTTTTTGCATGATTTCCAAATGAAGATTTTGACTTTAGGAGGAGCTTTCATATTCCAAATTAATTTCCACAACTCCGGGGGGTCCTGAAATGACGTGCTGGCTTTGTCATTTCTCTTGCAGCAGCTGCCTCCCACGATCTCTCTAGCAACATGGTATGCTGTTTTCACACTGAAATTCCCACTTTTAGAAGGTATCCAAATGATACTGTCCTTTTGATCAAAAGCTGGAATGTAGGTGGCTTTGATTTCGTTAGCCACTTGCTGGGGGAACATACTCTTGATAAGATCCTCTTTCCATCTCCTTGACTCGCTGTCAAAAAGCTCTCTTACCAAATGCAGGTTATGAGGATTATGGCCTTCAAGCTGGTCAAAGTTGACTAACCACTTATCTTGCCATATATTAATGGTTTCACCATTTCCGACCATCCACATCGCTTTTGATTTCAAGATCTCCTTGCCTTTCAAGATGCTGTTCCAAGACCAAGAAGTGTTTCTTTTTGACTTTGTATTCCAAAAGGTGTTTCCTGGGAAGTAAATGCCTTTGAAAATTTGGGTCACCAAGGAATTGGGGTTGGTTTGAATTCTCCATGCTTGTTTGGTGATCATTGCAAGATTGAAGCTGTGATGATCTCTGAAACCCAATCCTCCTTTCTGTTTTGGTTCTGAAAGAGTTTCCCAGTTTATCCAATGAATTCCTTTTTTTCCTTCTCTACTCCACCAGAAGTTAGAAGCTCTAGATGAGATATTTCTGCAGACAGATTTGGGAATCAAGAATACAGACATGACATATGAGGGAAGGGCCTGAATGACTGCCTTAATGAGCACATCTTTACCTCCGTCTGAAAGGAATAAACTTTTCCAACCATTTAGCTTTTGGTCGCATTTCTCTTGAAGCCAATTAAGGGTGCTGACCTTTGATCTTCCCCACTCTGATGGTAGACCAAGGTACTTACCAAGTTGATTGGAGACTTTCATTCGGAGAATGTCTGAGATTCCTTTCTTAATCCCTTCTGGGGTGTTTGGGCTAAAGACAACAATGGATTTGTTGAGATTGAGACTCTGTCCAGAGGCAAAGCAAAACCTGTATAGAATTTCCTGAAGGGCAAGAGCTTCACAATAGTTAGCTTCAAAGAAGAAAATTGAGTCATCTGCAAATAGCAAATGAGTCAGGGGAGGGCAATTCTTAGTAATTTGAAACTCTTTGAATAGGTTTCTACTAAGCTGCCAGTCAAAAAGGGATGTGAGAGCCTGCATGGCAATTGTAAAAAGGTATGGAGAAAGCGGATCTCCTTGTCTGATACCTCTTGAAGGGAAAATTGTCTCACTGGCATTGCCATTGATAAGGATATTCATTGAGACTGTTGAAATACAATTTTTTATCCAGGTGATCCATGTGTTATTGAATCCGAGTTTGGCCATGACTCCAAGTAAAAAATCCCATTCGATCCTATAATATGCCTTACTCAAGTCAGCTTTGAGGATGGCAAATCCTTTTCTTGCATTTTTCCTTCTCTTTCTGAGTCTGAAAGCTGCTTCCTGTGCAACGAGAAAGTTATCATGGATTGATCTCCCTTGGATAAAAGCTGATTGAGTAGGGGCTATAATCTTATCCATGATTGGTTTCAACCTGAGTGCCAGCACTTTAGCGAAAATTTTAAAAATGAAGTTACAGCAACTAATGGGCCTAAAATCTGTTACCTATTGGGGGTTCTTCACTTTAGGAATAAGGGCAACATTTGTGCGGTTGAGAGATCTAATGTCAACGTTACCTTGCAAAGCTTCCTGGATAACATTAAAAATGTCTTCCTCGAGGATCTGCCAGTATTTATGGAAGAACATGCCTGAGAACCCATCCGGCCCTGGTGCCTTCTTCGCGCCAAGGCTAAAGGCAGCAATCTTGACTTCTTCTTTTGATAATGGCTTAATCAGACTGAGATTGTCCTCTTCGGAAATAATAGGGGCAATGCAATCAAGTATTGGATTTATGTTTCTGGGCCCGACTGTCTTGAACAAGTCTTTAAAGTAACTGAAGAATTGAGCCTCGATTCTCTGAGCATCTGAAATCCATTCTCCAGTTGTGCTAAGAATTCTGACTATTCTATTTGTTGATCTTCTCTGTCTTGTAACAGCATGGAAGAACTCTGTGTTTCTATCACCAGATTGAAGCCATTTTATCCTTGCTCTAGCTTCCCAAAATTTTTCCTCACAGCTCCAGGCCTTCTCGATTTCACATGTAACATTTCTGTATTCATCAATATCGAAATCTCCATTCGAGTTATTAATTAACTCTTCAAGTTTGCTTTTCATTTGCTTGATCCTTTCCTGATTGTTGCCAAACTTGCATCGCCCCCATTTAGAGTCTTTTCCTACACAGATTCAATTTCCCGAGTAACCTTGAAATGACATCTTGAGAGTTGTGTCGTGCCCAACACTCTGCAATGATAGCTCTGCATTCCTCTTCTTCGGTCCAGAAAGATTCAAAATAGAATCTCCACTGAGCTTTTCTGAAATCTTTGACTTCATTGCAAAGCAAAATCGGGGAATGATCTGATCCGACCGGTGGAAGATTAATTGCACATGCATCAGGAAAAGTGGAAGTCCATTGAGCATTGGCAAAAGCCCTGTCCAATTTCTGAAGAATAGAGGAATGACCCTCTCTTTTATTAACCCACGTGAATCTACAACCTTTGGCCGGGATCTCAATTAAACTTGATTCGGCAATTCGACGTGAAAAGGCTCTCATATCACACTGAGCCTTGAGATTGCCTCCCTCCTTTTCATCCTGAGACCTTATGCAATTGAAGTCTCCAACAAAGACATGGGGAATAGCAGTATTCTCTTGAGTGAACAAGATATAGTCCCAAAGTTTCAAGTGCTCCTGTTTGTTAGGGTAGGCATAAACAAAAGACAAGTTCCATAGACTTGAGGTACCAGAGTTAATACGAACAGTAATAGCATAGTAATCAGAAAACAAAATATCTACATTCAAATCTTCAAGACAAAAAAGGGCTAATCCACCAGAATAACCTGTCGGTTCTACAACACAGATGATGTTTGCTTTAATTCTCCTAGCTAACTTACAAATTTTATTCATTTTCATCTTAGTCTCAGAGAGACCGATGAAGGTGGGTTTTTCACGAGAGATTATATCTCTCAAATTCTGAACTGTCAAGGGATTACCCAACCTTTGACAATTCCAAAACAAATTCCTCATTTGCTCGCTCGGGGCTGTTTAGAAACAGCGCCCGGGTTCTCAACATTTGAAAAAATGAAGTTACCTTCTTCATTCAACTGACTTGATTCTCCTTTCAGTCTTTTGTTCCTGGATTGGTGCTCTTTGCTTTGAATTGAATTTGATTTGTTGATATCATGCAGGACTGGAATTTCCACCAGACTTTTGTTGGTGTGTATTACTTCTTCTTCTTCTTCTTCTTCCCAACCTTCTTCTTCTTCCTCTCCTTCAAAGATTTCCGCTTTTCTTTTAGCGTTTGTTGTTGCAGATTTTTGCTTAGCTTCCAAAGACTTCTCTGCTTGGTTCACGTCAGACTCTTTTTGTTTTTTTCCATTTGATTGTGCTTTCTCCTCTGGGCTAGAATCATTCAGTGTGGGTTTGGGAGAAATAACTTGATTTGGGCTTTAGGCTTTAGTATTAGAGTTTTGGCCCAATTCTCGGCTCCCTGATCTAACCAGCTGATCAGTCCTCTGGTTCGAAATTGATTTGAGTCGTTGGGCTCAAGGATCAGAGTTTTTATTGTTCTGGTCAGAAGTATCAGCTTTATTTGACCCAAATTCAAAAATAGTTTCTTTTTGGGTATTACCTGGCTTATCATGATCAACAGTAGACTGACCATAATTCCTAGTTTGGGTACTCCGTACCTGTTCTGGAACAGTACTCTGGTCAAGATTAGTAGATCTGCTTCCACTTGCTTCCTTCTGTCGCGTGTAGTCACGCATACCATACCGTCGGTGGAAAGGTTGCCTGAATCCGAAATCTCGGCGACGAAGATTCTTGGTTGGAGGAGCTGTCATCCAGGGCCCAAGCTTTTTCGGATCCATTCTGCCTATCTCAATGATCTTTCCTGGTTTTCAGAGTCTGCAAAACTTAGTTTCATGGCCGAGCCTACCACATTTGAAGCAGAATTCGCTGAGTTTTTCGTATTTGAAGTGTATCCACAAGTCAGGAAGTCCATTTCTTGGTATTGGAAGCCCTGGGATGAAAGGGTTTCTAGCATTCCATATAATTCTGATTCTCAGACTCTTGAGCCCTCCTCCTGAGTTTTCAATGCTAATCTTTTCAATCTCTCCAAGTCTAGCTCCTATTCTATTAGCATTTTCCTCAGTGATAAAGTTCGAAGGTAAGCCATGAACTTGAACCCAAAAGGTAGTGAACTTGAGTTCCGAGGGGTCGACTTCATTATCTTCCTTCCACGGTTGGAGCAGCAAGTGGAATCCTTGAACAGACCAAGGTCTGTATTTCCATGCTCTGATTTTGTCCTCTTCATTGAAGAAGGAGATGAGGAAAACATTATACTTCAGGGGTTGGACCTCAGCTAGCTCACTAAGGCCCCAGCTTCTATTCACGGTTGCTTTCACAACTCCAGGGTGTATAGCTCGATCAGCTATAATCTTTCCGATAAGGGATGGTCTCGTTGCATTTTGGGTAGTGTATTCTTCCTCTTCTTCGGGCACTAGGAGCAGTGGTGAAGGGATCTGTGATATGGTATCATTCATCTTAAATAGCAGGACCAGGAGAAGTGAAAAATCTCAAGGCGTAAATGATTCGTAAGGGTGGTTGGTGAATTAATGCAGAGATCGTAAATGTTAGGAGTATTCAAAATGTGGGGGGAGTTTTCTGGGTGTGATGAAAGTGGGTAAAATTGTGGGTGGAGTTGTTTAGAGGGTTTGTTTTAGAGAGAATATCCATCGCTTTTTTAAAATTATCTGATCAAGATTAATGAAAATAAACTATACACATAATTCCAAATCAAATCTTAAAACCATATGGATTTAACGAAAACCAATCATATGTACTAATCACACAAAATTCATTAATCAAAATCACAAAATCAATCATAATAATCTAACACGAAGGTGGCTCTGATACCACTTGTTAGAACATAATAAAAAATATTCAATTAACTCCATAATCTTCGTTTAGAATATCAAGATTGCATAAACAAAATATTGAGAACAACGTATCTGAATCCATAACGTTAATTATATGAAGATGAAATCACCTTGTAGAGAAAATTAGGGCGAGGTCTTCCAAAGACTAATCAATCTCTCTTGTTGAATATCACTCAAGGATGGGGAATTGAGAAACAGAGAAAAGAATAGGAGATTAGCCTTGGGGACCAAGACCTTCTTTATCGACAACCTAATTAGAATCCCACTAATTCTTAACTAGGTTGTTATTGGGTACCACACATTATAGAGTTCATACCAAATAAGATGTTTTATTGGGATCAACCATAATTAATCACTTAATTATCTCAATTAGAATAGAAGTCCAAATATAATTGTTAATTATTTCTAAGCCTACACTCAGATTAAAATAACCCAACAAATAGTAATTAATAACTATTGATCATAATAATAAAAATATTTTGAACGGGCATTTTGGCTATTTTACAAATAAGTTATTTTTAAAAATACGAGAATGAGCTAATCCCATGTGTTTTGTCGTTCAAAATAGATAATTTCAAATTAGGGAGATTCGGATTACCTAAAAAATGAAATTCTCAAATTCATTAACTCATACCAAGCATAGAAACCAAAATAAAGTTAGAAAATAGTATTTCATTCCCAACTCATTCTAATATACCAATCACCACCATAATAAAATTTGTTCAAATTTCTGACCCAAGAAGAAAAACAAAAAAAAAGGAGGTTTGACCATGCTCTCAAAGTCATTATTGAAAGAAAACAAAAAGGAGGGGGAATAAAAATAGTTAATCCAATCATGTTTACAACTTTAAATTAATTCCGGTGCTACTCCAAAGTCCCGCTAGAAGTTGGACTCTCGTGAATTATCACTAATCTCTGCCTGTTTATAATTCACGTAGGTGTGTCCACACCTACTAGCCTCTTTGCAATTTGCCGTGCATATTTTTCGCGTTTGTCCTTATCCTTTCCTTGCCTCCACTTTGTTTTTAAGCATCAACCATTGATCACCTCATCAATAAATTGTCCTCTATCTTTATATATCTGTTGTTTATGTGCATGAAAAATAATCATGGCAATAATTATATGTGTGTGTAAAATTTACAAAAGTAAATACTTACCTCTAGAATTGACGGCATTGCATGCAGTTCTCATGCCATACGTATTATCACAAAGCTTCACCACAAGTATCTGATAGTAAATACTTACTTCTGTAAATATTTAGCATAATTTTTCTTTTTTCTAAATTCTTGCTTGGTCTCTTTTTTCTTTTCTTTCCTATCTCCTATATATTTTTCTTCGTTTGTGAAACTCACTTTCTTTCGCTTCTCTTAGATGATTAAAGCGATCAGGGTGTGA
Organism: Ehretia macrophylla; assembly: GCA_037974665.1. Lineage (NCBI taxonomy): Eukaryota > Viridiplantae > Streptophyta > Magnoliopsida > Boraginales > Ehretiaceae > Ehretia > Ehretia macrophylla. The sequence continues at coordinate 52,961,044 of CM075771.1, read as the reverse complement.
TCAACAAAAAGGTTAGCTTTCTTAAATGGTTTTTATGCAAACTTGACTATCACAAAAAGGATTTGTTGTTCAACTTTATGCATTCTCTGGATTAGGTTTTTATTAATGCCAGACTGACTTATTTTCTGGATTTTGTTAAAATTTCCAAATTTTAGCTATATATATATGTAACTTTAATTTATTTTCTGGATTTTGTTTTTCTTTTTCATCTACTTTATCCTATCCGGATCATGATTTTCCTACCCCTGTCGTATTCTTTTTTATTTTTTCTGGTATTTTGTTTCTTTACTTTTGTTTTTCTTTCTGGATCTTTTCTTTTTTATTGTTTTGAATGAAGATACGCATTTTGTATAGTAATTAGCATAAATCTCCATAGAATTTTCTATGATCAGCTTCTTCATATCAGCATGTTTTTGTATTTTTTTTTTTTTAACAGGGAAGAGATGTCAGAAGCTAAACCAGACACACCCTTGATTCCACCCTCATCACAGAAGCTCCCTGATTTCAAAAAATCAATCAAGCTGAAATATGTCAAGCTCGGCTTTTTTTACCTCATTTCTCATGGAATGTACCTCTTCCTTACGCCTTTTGTCGTCGTGATAGCAGCACATATCTCAACATTTTCTCTTGAAGATCTCTTTGAGCTTTGGGAAAATCTCCAATATGATCTTATATCTGTGATTGTTGTCTCAACTCTCCTAGTATTTGTATTGACAATCTACTTCATTACCCGGCCTCGTCCTGTTTACCTTGTGGATTTTTCGTGTTACAAGCCTGATGAGAGTCGAAGATGCACAATGAAGATGTTCATGGATCAGTCTCGTTTGATTAATTCGTTCACGGAGGAGAATCTTGAGTTCCAGCGAAAGATCCTGCAACGATCTGGACTTGGCGATAACACGTATCTCCCTGAGGCTGTCCTGAGAATACCTCCAGATCCATCCATGAAAGAAGCTAGAAAAGAAGCTGAGGCTGTCATGTTTGGTGCCATTGATGAGCTTTTAGATAAGACTAATGTGAAAACAAAAGATATTGCAATTTTAGTTGTGAATTGTAGCTTGTTTAATCCAACTCCATCTTTATCTGCAATGATTATCAATCATTGTAAGCTCCGCGGAAATATAGTAAGCTATAATTTAGGAGGTATGGGGTGCAGCGCGGGTCTTATTTCGATTGATCTTGTGAAAAAGCTCCTTCAGGTCCATCCAAACTCGTACGCCTTGGTTGTGAGCACGGAGAATATCACTCAGAACTGGTATTTTGGAAATGACAGATCAAAACTTGTCTCCAATTGCTTGTTTAGGATGGGAGGGGCTGCTATACTGCTCTCTAACAAGTTTTCCGACAGAAGAAGATCCAAATATCGATTGGTTGACACTGTCCGGACTCACAAAGGCGCGGATGATAAATGCTTCGCCTGTGTCACCCAAGAAGAGGATGGACAAGGAAAAGTTGGTGTTTCCCTGTCTAAGGAGCTCATGGCAGTTGCTGGCGATGCTTTGAAGACGAATATCACTACACTCGGGCCTTTAGTTCTGCCAATGTCTGAACAACTGCTTTTCTTTGCAACACTCGTTGGAAGAAAGCTTTTCAAGATGAAGCTTAAGCCGTATATTCCGGATTTCAAGCTAGCCTTCGAGCATTTCTGCATCCATGCCGGAGGGAGAGCCGTTCTTGATGAATTGGAGAAGAACTTGCAGCTCTCAGAGTGGCACATGGAACCATCGAGGATGACACTATATCGATTTGGCAACACCTCGAGCAGCTCTTTGTGGTACGAATTGGCTTATACAGAGGCCAAAGGAAGAGTAAAAGGAGGAGACAGAGTGTGGCAGATAGCATTCGGATCAGGTTTCAAGTGTAACAGTGCTGTCTGGAAAGCACTGAGGACTGTCAAGCCAGAAAAGGAGAAAAATCCATGGATGTCTGAAATCGACAAGTTTCCTGTTGAGATTCCCAAGGTAGCAGCCATATGATTTATACGATTCTCATTCATCTACAGCTGGTCTTTTTCTTTTTCACAATAGAGATTGAAGTCATGATTCAAACTTAGAACCTCTCGTTCATCTACAGCTTTTTTGCACGTGGTGTTGGCTTTTTCTGTTCTTGATAGGCCTCAAAATGCTTTTCCTCTTCATGTAATGTATTGCCATCATCAGCCTCTTGTATTTGATTCTAGGAATTATGAATGAACAAATCCAAATGCTAGTTTAGTTTATGTCTAGTTTTTCATGTAACTGTTAGCTAAAGGTGATTCTACTTGTAAAGATTTGAGTTTTCTTTCTCATCATGTTCATCACCTTTAGTCCCTTTCTGATTGAATGTTTTGGCAAATTCATCGAAGGACCATGAAGACAATTTCATGATGCTCAATACCTGAATGTAAACGGTTGTTTGTACACAGAAATTTACATAGTTGATACTGCTGCAGTGATAGGTGGAGTGTTTCACACGTTAATTGGGCCCCCTAATCTATGTAAACTAAGGGTGAACGCTCATCATTTACGACATGGACGCAACACACCCGAAGTCGCATTTCTCATGTTCCTTAAGGCTCAGATGCATACAAGTTTAACAGATGTAACAGCACGACTAGATGTAGTTTATACACAAGATAGCTCCAAGTTAGTGTATTTACGAAATTATACAGCTGAGAAATGTAAATGTAGCTAAACTTCTAGTCAAGGTCAAGGGATCAGATGAGAGCTTACTCTCATGTTGGAGATGGAGCTTTACACACTGGATTTAGATTACGGAGCACGAAGTAACATCAAACATATTCAACGCAAGCAAGCGAGAACGTACAAGATAAGACGCATCAATACATAGCCATGTGCAAGTGACAACACACAAGGTGCGAGGCATCAATATATAGATGTGCAGAACTAACAGCCTAGATTGAACAGCCAACTGTCTAGATACATACACAGGTGCACATATAAGCTACACCGATCCAGAGCAAGTGCAAGTTTTGTCACACGAGAGAAAGTAACTTTTTAGAAAAGAAGACTGAAACCTTAAAATTCAACGAGTAAACTAATCCTTGGAAGACTTGTTAATGAGGGACTTGTGGATGTGCGGAATCACACCTCCTCCAGCTATGGTCCCTTTGATCAGGGTATCAAGTTCTTCATCACCTCGAATTGCAAGTTGTAAATGTCTCGGAGTTATACGCTTCACCTTCAGATCTTTACTTGCATTTCCAGCAAGCTCCAAAACTTCAGCAGTCAAATACTCCAAGATAGCAGCAGAGTACACAGCAGCTGTGGCTCCTACTCTCCCATGCGCAGCCGTTCTTTCTTTCAGCAACCGGTGTATCCGACCAACTGGGAACTGTAATCATACAAGACAATAATTACATACTACAAAAATTCAACAGAAATTCCTTTAGCAACCAAAGAAAGAATTAATGCAACACATTTCCAAAATTATAGGTAAACAAATCAAGATGACAAGTATTATCTTCAAATACATGTGTTTTTTTAAGGAAGTAACATAAACATAAATTGAAGAAAGAGGTATTCATAAGAAAAAGCAGGCCTTGAGGAATTAGACATCAAAAGAACCAGCTGAAAGAAGATAACATAAGAAGTGGTGTAGCTATTCAAATATACAAGTAACAAGACAATCAAACTTCATTCCAAACAAAAGGTAGTCCCACTGAGAAAAAATTCATAGAGAAAAAAATAAACATGAAGAAAATAGAAATACAAGGACTGTACATGACATTGTTGAACATCAAAAGTAAGAAAACAGTATGGAGACAGAAATATGCCACAGAAGCTAACAGAGAATCATTATCAACATCAATGATCAAGATTAGCTTGGATTCCTTCCAAATGCAGTGGGGTTAACATCAATCAGACTTGTTAACAAGAGTGTCACGGCGCGGACAGAAATATGCCACAGAAGCTAACAGGGAATCGTTATCAACATCATCAATAATCAAGATTAGCTTGGATTCCTTCCAAATGCAGAGGGGTTAACATCAATCACATTAGTTAAAATGAGTTCAGGTACTTGATATCCATAACTTCGATTCTAGAAGAATCAATGATACTTATTAAGTGGATAAATCAACTTGTAACTGAACCAAGGAAAACTTAAATCTTGGGTGCAATAAATATTGCATTGAAGTGAACAAATAAATAAATGAACCTCTTTCTAACACTTAAGTTTTATGAGGTAGTGCACTTGTTCTGAGAAGCCCTGGGAGTAAAATATTAGCCTCCTGAACCGAAGAATTCCTTGGTTTGAAAATGTGTGCATAGAGACCAATCACGACCTAAAACTCAGGCTTCCTTTGGATTCGCTAGCGACTAAACAATAAAACTAAACTCAGGCTTCCTTCGGATTCGCGAGCAACTAAACAATAAAACAAAGGAAGGAAAGTAAAGAATCATAAAGAAAACAACAACCTCTCATTTGGATTGTACAAAATTATAAAGGAAAGAATTATAAAGAATTATGTGTATTCGTTGTCAAATTAAAAAGATGCGTCTTATATGTAAATTAACACATTTACCCTTCTCTTGTTCACACACACTTATCCGAATGCACACACTCACACACAATGTTACACATACTAGTTAGAAATTCATGAGAAAACCGAGGGCGGCCTAAATGAGTATCACATAAAATTGTAGAATCTCTCTCCCTCTATTTTTTTGACTCCATCTAAACAAGAGCATTGATAGATACCACCTCGTTTCTATCACGAATTTATCACTTCCTATGTAAACGCTCGTATCACTTTTTTTTACCAAGTCAACTATGCATCCAAATATGAGGGAATAAATGAGCAATGAAAATAGAGTGATATCTTCTCAATAAATGACCGCTGATACGCGAAGACTAAGGATATCTTCTATAATTTCCCACCTCAAACAGCATGATTATTGAGATTCACTGTAAAAAGAATGCAGATAAAGAGAAAAAGAAAGGGAAAAAAAAAAACCTGGAGGCCAGCACGAGAAGAACGAGAGATGGGTTTCTTCTTGTCTTTGTCCTTTGCAGAGTTCTTCCCCGTTATCAGTCCCTTCGCTCCTTTTCCAGACATCTTCTCCACCCCTTGCCTTATAGTGTGTGTTGTGCGTGTTTTTCTTTCTTCTTCGGACGGGCAAGGAGGGGTTTGGGGGTGTTTTTTTTTTTTTTTTTTTTCCAGAGCTGGAAATGAAGCGCTACTATAAAAAGAACTCAATGGCCAGATTGCCCTTGACTTTTGTTAAATGACCGGTTTGGACGTTCTCTTTTTGGCTTAACCAAGGGTATATGAGTAAATTAAATAGATTAATGAAACTGGATAAGGTTGTATAAGGTATACCTGGTCCTACGGTTTGTTTTTCTTTTTTCTTTTTCTTCTCCTTTTCTTTTGTTATGGTATATTGAATGTCTAACCCATTTTATCACTCAAATATTAGCTCTTTTTGTATACTTAATTGACACGTTAATTTAAAAAAAAATTTTAATTCTCTTTTCTTTTAATATATTAATTAAATATATACGTAAAAAATAATATTTATGTAATAAAAATAAAGTGACATTTAGAATTACTAGATATATAATAAGATGAGGCTTTCCACTTTTTCTTTTAATTTTCATATTGTTTTCCCCTCCACTTTCCTGCATTGGGTGGGCTGACTGAATCCAGGGAAGAACATAGTCGTGCGCCTCACTCAATTCTAACAATTTTTTTATCGATACAAATTATGTCTTTAATGGCAAATACAATCACACCTGATGCAAAAATCTGTGAGATTTAACATAGATAGTCTAATTCAAAGTTTTCTATTGTCCTAAATTTAAATTATTAACTCTACCTGTGTTACAAACTTTATCCCTGACGGGTTGAATATTTTCTTGCAAAATATTTTTCTAATTCAGGACTCACTGAATTGGTTGTTTTCGTACATAGGTGGATTGCAAGGAGAAGTATTGGACTAGGTAATCAACAACTTAGTAAAATAAATTGAATCCTTCATATGAATTTAAAACATCAAATATTACTAATAAGACAACCCATTTATACGACACGCAATATTACTTTCAGTCGAGATTTCACATGCACAAAACTAACACAGAAAACAATACTCAATAAGAATGAATAACATCATCAAATTTTGTATAATCTTGTGAAATAAAGACTTGGTTTTAATCTAGTTTGATTTAGATTTAAGTTGCCAAAAATACATAAATAAATCGTCTTGGAAAAAAGAAAATTGCCCTTAGAGAAAAATAAAGCTATTATAAGTAATGGCAGAGACGCCAGGATCTCAACTAGGCTCTAGCCAGAACTATCTACCATATAAACTCAATGGTAGATTTTTCAAAAAGGGCATACAAGAAAAAAGGTAATTGAGATATGAAATATGTGCGACCTCAGATTCATCTGTAGAATACTTTGCTCATACAAAGAGTGGCACCATACCAGCAACACTCGTGCACTTCCCCATGTTACTGTCATGCATACAAATCACAACAGAAAAAGATGGTAAACTTTCAGTCGAGGAATGTTGAGAGGAGATTGAGGCTAACATGTCTCACAAGCGAGAAAAAATTCGGGTTCGTTTTGATTTTGGATCTGGGTAATATGAGCAATGCCCAAGGTATATGAATATGTTCCCCGAAAACGAAAGTAGAAAACTGGAGGCGTCAAGTATCCGCCACGTCTTCCTTCTCTCTCATCTTTCCTTCGTTGCTAATATGGAAACCCTCAATTTTGCGTGAAACTTCATCTGCGGTGACCTTCAACTTTCCCATCGATCCGTTCCTGGTAATGCCCTCATTATCATCGTTCGTCAGAGGCCCTGTCTGCCATATTCTGATTGTTCCGTCTTCAGATCCTGAGGCATATGATTCCCCTGTTGGCGCAAAACGAACACAGTGCACAGGACCGTGGTGACCCTTGTTACATGCTGCATTAAAGAAAGTTAGCTGATATCAATAGTTGGTAGAACAAGATTGTGAAATGTAAATATACCAACTGCAGTATGTTGAGCGTTGACAAACTAGAATTGAAAGACAAAACAACCCAGAGTGAAACGATTTCAATAGCTGAGTTGTCCACTCGAATGATCATTTGGACAATGAATAAAAAGATAGAATCCTTTGAAATTTACCAAGGAAATCCATCTAGAAAATTATCTTCCAGAACTCAGAAAATTTTTTAGTTATTTGATATATATAAAAGTCAGCAATTTGACAGAAAATAATTCTCAGCTCCAGTTGTTATTGGAAAATACATACCAATCTCTTCGCCAGTATGGAAATCAAACACACGAACCCACATATCTTCTCCCCCAGCTACAAACTTGAACCCATAAGTTGGTTCTAAGGACGCTGATTCCACAGTACATGGCATATTATAGCTCTTCACTAATCCAAAACTGCAAAAAGTTATAAATTAAAACTATATATTCTATACATCAAAAGCAAAAATTAACACGTCATACTACAGCATTCTGTTATGGAACTTACTGATTTGCATCCCAAAATTTGACACTGAACCCATCAGCAGTGGTGATATAACGACCATCCTGACTCACTTCAGCACTAGTAACAGGTGATTTAGTCTCAAGCGTATGGACTATAGTACCAGTCCTTACATCCCACAACCTGTTAATGACAACTTAAGAATAATTAAAACTTGGAGAAGCGGTTAAAAAAAAAAGACCCCCAATGCAGCCCCTTTCATAAACAGGTCATCATAAAAGCAAAAAGGCTGATCATCTCAAGCAGGAAAATTAGAAATTGAATTACCACCAGATATTTATGAATCAAGATTCTGCTACTAAATTAAATTTGAAATTCATTAGCTATCACCAATGTTCTTACCATCTACATTGTTGAAGTCCATAAATAAACAAAACAAACCTCCCCCTTTTTTTTCTTTTTTTTTTGTGATCAGTAAAACAAGCCCCTCTATAATAGCTTAAATTTTTAGATGAGGTGGTAAATTTACATAATCTTCAGAACCAGATATCAAAAGGCCCAGGGTACAAGTCTTGCGATTACCCATTTAAAAAGAATATTTCCACATGCAAGGCTCAATAAAAAGGAACCCCGCAGCATTGCAGTCAATTATAAACGAAATAGACCCCTCTCTAATGGATTAAACTGTTAAATGGGCTGGTAAATTTACCAACATAAAGAGGAGTCAAAACTCAGGGAAGAGCAATATTATAGTAGATCTGAAGGCCGAAGCCTAAATAGTCAAAATGTTGATGGACACTGAATTTGAGATCAAGGCTTCAGGCCCATTTAATTCAAGACTGATTGTAATGGATGATTTAATAGATACAGTCAAATACATAGTTTCTCTTCCTCTTATTACCACTTAGTTTCAGATCAAGTGAAGTGCCATCTGAATCAAAAGATTTAAGTCCATTGCTAATCAACCGGATCCTGCTTAACCAGAAAATCTAATCTTACTGGCTGAAATCTGAATCATTTTATCTAGTGAAAAACCTGCGGTAGCTTCACCCAAATATTTGACTTGAGTGAGGAACAACAGTTTTCTACTTCTCCTTTTCTGTTTTTCTTCGCTTCTGATGAGTGCTCCAACAAGTAAAGCAATAGAAACTCCTTCATCCCAACTGCCCGCCTTTAAAGTAATAGAAGGATTCCCTTTATTTGTTGCTTCTTCTCCTCTGTTTTTCCTGTATCTATTTATTTATATTGGGGAAGGAGTAGAAATTTGTGGGAAAGTTTGCTCTGGGTAAGAGTCTTATGTCTACAGAGCCTCAAAGAAGAGCATATTCTTCATTCATAGGTCGTTTTGATCCCGGCCCAACACGGTAAAGAATTTAAATTGTTTTGCCTAAATTTATTGGAGCATAATTTTGTGTTGACACAAAAGCTTAAGTATCAGAAAACATTTGAAGACGCTATAAAAGAGTACAAATCTTCATGACAATCGTACCTTACCCCTCCCATGTCAGTACAAGAACTTAATATTGTCTGATCACTATGAAGCCATGCAACAGTTCTCACTGAGCCAGGAGATTTATCCACTTCTCTTGGGGGAGCATCAGGGTGATTCAAGTCATATATACGAAGAACTTTCTCTACTCCACCCGTTAGCAGAAACTGAGTGTCCTACTTGTCCACCAAAAAGACAAAATTATAAGTAAAACTTTAATCAGTATCCAGGCACAAGAAAAGGCATGTAGATTGTAGGCCAAAATATATACCTCCGAGAAAGCACAGGCTCGAACAATGTGCTTGTGCTGGAAAGAGTGTAACTCTTTTCCGGTAATTGCATCCCATATTTTCCTGCATCAGGTAGGCAGACAACATAAGATAGCCAGGAGCATCTGACAGAAAGATTTGTACAAGTTATACGCTTCATCCTGCATCAGGTAGGCAGACAACATAAGATAGCCAGTAGCATCTGACAGAGCATATTCAAGATTGGTTTCCTGTTTTGTTTAATTCCCTTCTTTCTGATTTCATCAATCCCTCTAAAAACTAGTATCAATCATTGGTGATACACACACTTATCAAACTTGTCATGACTACAATTTTACACAAGTTTTCAACATAATTGAAATACAATGTAGGTTGACAAAGCCAAAAGAATATATCCATCCAATTAAGGCTGACTCTCTCAAAGAATACGTTAACAACCTAATTCCACAATCATCTTTATTCTCTTTTTAGTGTGTGAAAGCATCCAAAATAGGAAAAATTTATTTCAAACATCAGTTGCATCTATGAACAGTCTGTAAACTACAAATACAGATGTATCAGATTCCTGAGGTTCTTGAACGTTCATGATATGATTCCAGTAGTTTTTAGAAATTGGAGGCTATAATCAACATCGAAATTTGCACATGACTTTCGAATCTAGACCCAGTTAGGATGAAGCTTCTCCCTAGCGCAAGGAAAGCAAATAGATTCAGACTCAGAGAGGAAGAGAGAATGAGAGAACTAAGTATTTCAGTGACTAGTGTTTAAAATGGAGATTCCTCCTAACAGGGCATTCATGTATGATAACAAGTATGATCAAGCACACTAGCAACAGTAGTCACATTCCATTTAGCTGGTTCTCATCCTTTTGGATGAGCTTTTAATGATAGTAACATAGACCTTTCCCAAGTATGCAGTGGCATAAAAACTTATGTCGTTACAAAAATGTGTGGCACAGATAACCAAATTCAGTAAGAACTACAGTATGTGGGATAATATAAGGCTTGATACATACGCAGTGAAGTCTGCAGAACCAGATGCAGCACATAAAGCATTTGTATCCAAGCAGCAACTCCAAACTGCACCCTTATGCCCTTCAAATGTCCCAATCCAATCTCCAGTCTCACCATTTCTAAGCATTGGACTGGAATCTGAACCAACAAAAGATAAATCTTACATATCCGATAATAGCTACTCAAAGTGGCTAGACACTAAATTCTCTGCATTAATTGGACAATCACATTGATGTCTTACAAACTTACTCACTATTTTGAGCAACTAAACTTTACAACTGATTATAGAAATAAACGGAACTGTTTGCTGGAGGAAAAAAGAATAGAATTAAGATAAAGTCCGGCATACAATTCCATATAAGGTGATTACACAGAAAATGAGATAGATAGAAGAATTAAACAAGGAGCAAAATAAAATCCAATTAGCAAGAGTTTTGTGCGACAAAAAGAAACGCTATGGTTGAATAAGAGAAATGAAGATGGATAAACCCTTTTTAAGACAGCTTGAAGTTTACATGTGACGAAGCATTTTACAACTTTTTGAAGGTTCAGCTAATTTTACAAATATATGTCATACTCCAGCAAGAATAAAGGCCACGCGGCAGAGAAGTGAAACTCTTAGGTGTTTTGAGCAAAAGATGGAGAATGCAAGTTTGAAAACTTCATCTAGAAGGCTCATACTCTTTGTACTTAAAAGGATGTCTCATATGTTGACTATTTATATGAGGTAAATAATCCCTAAACAACTGGCAAGCCAAATTGAAAGGATAAGCCCTGAGAATTTTGGAGAACTAAACAAATTTGTTATGAAAAAATTACTGAAAATTTATTATGAAACTTCGAAATCCCTCATTCTACGTGAAGTAACTAGCATGCAATCAAAAAATGCAAGGTAGAATTAATCTTCATTCTCTACACATCTTCTTCAAAACAAATCCGTAGTTGCTGAAAAAGGATGGAGTTCCAATAATCACATTTGTTTTTTTTCCAATTCTGGATGATGCTCAAGTTTTTAACCCACTCAACGTGTAGACAGTTAGACCTAACACGTGATTCGTTATCTGTCATTGAGTTGATAAATAGTCTCATCAGGAAACACTAAAAGTTGCTAAACAATTAAAAGTTATGCGACAAAAAGTATCTCAGGAGGTATATAATCATGCAAAACTACTTCATATAGCTCACGTTACATGTAATCCAACTAAATGACGTACTTATCAAGTGCTACAAGATTTGATCTCATTTCCAAATCAACATGTCTTCCATCATTTATAGTTTACTTTCTTATGCATTGAAAGCTATAATCACATATATAAGGTTTTAGGTCACAAATGTCATCATCCCTAACAAAGCCAGAGATCCGAGGAGACATTACAAAACTCAAGTCTTGTCGTTATCATTTAACATTCCAGAAACAAAGTCCATCACTTTAACAATTACGCCAAGCCATCAAGATTAAAAGATCAAGCTATATTAACATCCCAACATAAATGCAAAGTGAATTCCTCATCACCAACGTAACAAGATATCACCAACCACCATAAGCCCATAAATAACATTATTCACCAACATAAAAACGCATAATGAACTTGCAAGTGACATGATAATTACAGCTTCAGGGTTTTCCTTTTTGTACTTTCTATTTTATCTTTTTGGTAAGCCGGTGGAAACAGCCTCTTGCATTTCTGCAAAGAATAGACCCTCCTAGAAGAGCCGGCGTTCGTGCACCAGGCTGCCCTTTCTCCATTACACACTATATAAACCAATTGAACATAAAAGGGCCCAAAAAATGTAGAAAATTACCTTTGCTAGCACTGATGAGGAAGAAGCCATCAGGAGTAACTGGACTATAGAACAAGTCAACAACGGGCCGAGAGTGCCCATGGCACACCAATGGAACTGCCACTCTCTTCTTCTCCATTTTTTCACTCAAAAATCTTACAATACACTTAACTAGTACAAAAATCTTTCTTCATACAATTTCTAGAACAAACAAAGGTTTTTAATCAAACAAAACAAAACCCACTTGTTAATAGTAGCAATAAAGCGTTTTAGATGTTGATATCTATGCAAAAATCAAAAGCAAAGCTAAGATCAAGAGGTTACAGATAAGAATTTATAGTGTTGGATGCTTTAATAGAGTGTGTATTGTTGTCTTATACGATACGGGTTGGGACGAGAGTGCTGAATGTCCCTATCCCAATTCAGTCCTTTAAAGGGGCAGTGTGTGGGGGTGTACGTGGAGATTTTGTTTCTGTACGAGATTTTTGTCTTGTGGTTTTAAATTATGGGAAAACCAAGTTCTCTTTATATACCGATTAACTACCACATATTAAGCTAATATCACTTTAATCGCCTAATTTATATACAATATAACATTTTATCTTCTAATATTTATTTATATGATTAAGTGTACAATGATAGAGATACGATCATGGAAACTAATAATGGTAACTTTAGATATCTAATAACTGAATTAGTATTTCTTTTGATATTCACCGAATGTTGTTTACATTAATAATTGTAATTTTAACAGTGTTTACAGTAATAGGAGTTGCTAGACCCTTTTTTAAATAAAATAAATTATCATAGTTCTATTATGTAATATGATTCAGAAAATGTCACAAATGCATTCTATAATTTGTTGAAATGTTTTAAATGTTGAAAATATTCTTCTAAACATAATAGATAACGCACAACAAGAAAAAAGTATTTCACTTCCATCTTAAAGCATCATTATGCTACAAGTAATCAAATAAGTACTATTTCTATAAATAAATAAAAAAAGAATCTTACTTCTATCTAAAAGACTTAAAATAAGTGAAAAAAATTATACATCATTCTTTAAATGACAAAGCCTTCCTCATAAAATAATTTTATTTTTCAATTAAAAGCTTGATCAGTTTAGAAAATTCACTTAATATAAAAAAAAATCATTCAAGAATCATAAAAAGGTGGAAAAAAATTCCACATTCATTTTTTAAATGAAATGGTTTCTCTCATAAAATTATTTTATTTTCTAATTAAAAGCTTGGTGAATTTAAAATTTTCAATCTCACACAAAAAAAAAATGAATCTTGCTTACACCTAATAAATTTAATATTCAATTCACATTTGTCTTCATATATTATTTTTTGTGTTAAGTGACATGTAAATAATAACAAAATGAAAACAAGTTTAAGTGGTAGATATTATAAATAAAATTAAAATTAAAAAATTATATTTATGTTCATCTGTTATGTTATTTATCTATTTATTTATAATCTTATTTGCTATCTCACAAGATCTGTAACAATAGTTAGGCATCGTCCAACATAGAACTTTTCTTTTTTTTTTTGGTCAAAAATAAAATTGTATTGAAAAAGATATCCAACATTGAACTTTTTTTAATTTTATTTTTTTGGTGAAAACTAAAATTGCATTGAAAAAGAGGTATAAGTTGAACTTCTCTATTTTTTTTTTGGGTCCAAAATGAAATTGCATTAAAAAAGAAGTAAGATGTGGAACTTTTCTTCTTCTTTTTTTTTATCAAAAATAAAATTTCATCGAGAAAAATGTCCATTTTCTTTCTTTTTACTTTTATATAAAAAAATTACACATTCGACTCATATATTGAAATTTAAATTTAAAATCATAAATAATAGAAAAAAATCTTCCTTTATTGTTTAAATGACAAAACCTCTCTCATAAAATTATTTTATTTTTCAATTAAAAGCTTGATTAATTTAGAAAATTCAATTTTATATAGTAAATTACATAAAAGAGCCGTAAATAAGTAGAAAAAAATTGACATTCATTTTTTAAATGACAAAACCACCCTAATAAAATTTGATTTATGCTTTAACTAAAAAGATTGATTAATTTAAAAAAATCAAGCTGACAAAAAAAAAAGAATCTTACTATATCCAAAAGATTAAATATTTGATACATATTTGTCTTTACCTGTCATTTTCTGTGTTAAATGGCACGTAAATAATGTTGAAATGAAAACATATTTAGGTGACATATATTATCAGTAAATTCAAATTAAGGAAATTATATTTATCTTCATTTGTTATGTTTTCTTACTTATTTATGATTTTCTTTGTTATCTCTTTAGCTTCGTAGCAATGATTAGGTTTGGTCCAATGTGGAACTTTTCTTATCTTTTTTTTTGCCAAAAATAAAATTTGATTGAAAAAGAGATTCAACATTGAACTCGTACTTTTTTTTTGATAAAAAATGAAATTGCATTAAAAAAGCGGTCCAAGTTGAACTACCTTAATTTTTTTGATAAAAAAATAAAATTATACTGAAAAAAGATCCAACACATAACTTTTTTTTTTGGGTTAAAAATGAAACTGTATTGACAAAGAAGTTAGACATGAATTTTTTGTTTTGGGTAAACAATGAAATCGCTCAAGAAAAAGTCTAATGTGAAAATTTTATTTTATTTTTAGTCAAAAATGAAACTGCATGGAAAAAGTGATCTAATGTGGAACTTCCTTTTTTGGTAAACAATGAAATTTGTATTGAAAAAGAGGTTCAACATGTGACCTTTTTCTTTTTTTGGGGGGGTAAAAAATAAAATTGCATTGAAAAAAGGTCTAAAGTGGATTTTCTTTTTTGGTAAAAATAAAATTGCATTGAAAAGAGGTCCAATAAGGAACTTTCATTACATTGGACTTTGCTTAAATGGCTTTCAACTAAAATCTTGATTTATTAAATTAGATTATGATTATATTTTAAGGTTCTATTCTATATATTTTAGGACTTTATCTTATCTTTATTTAATCTCCTTTATTTTTATTCAAAAAAAATTTTTAAAAGAACAAAACAAAAATACTTAGGATACAACAACCTAAGGAAATGAGATATATACATGTATCTTTTGAAAGCTTGATCAATGTAAAAAGTGCTTACTGTCACATTTTTTAAAAAATAGGTGCTTATATTTGTTTTTTTTTTTTTTTTGGTAATGACATAGTATTTAGAATAGCTTTACATTATAATCTCTCTATAATGTAATTAAAAAATTGAATTAATTGATTGTATGTTACATATTTTAGAATATTTACATCACACCCGTGCATCGCACGGGTATAAGACTAGTTATCTTATATACCGATTAACTACCATATATTAGGCTAATATCACTTTAATCGCCTAATTTATATACAATATAACATTTTATCTTCTAATATTTATTTAACATCACTTAATTTTCTTACGTGATTTAGTCAACTAAAATGTTATTTGTAGTTGTTTAAAAATATAAAAATGGACAAAAATACCTTTCTTTATTATATTTAACATTTATTTTTTATTTTTTTAATATTTTATAAATGTTTAAACTTCAGACAAAAAATAAAATTTCAAACAAAATGTCACACATTATAAACAGTTTGCTTCCTAGTATTTACTCTTTTTTTGGGGTTAGTATAACTTTACCCCCTTAATAAAATAAAATAAAAGTTAAATACAATGAAATAGTTTTCCTCTCATGTTTATTTTGTATCACAATCCCTTTTGCATTTTTAGGTAAAAGGAACAGCATTTTTTTACATTTGTATATTTTATAACAGTTATAACAAATATTTTTGTTAACTAAAGGTAAAGTGATATTAACCTAAATAGTATTAACAATACTACCCCTTTAATGCATACAATATAATATTTTGTCTATTTTGTATCATCTAACCCCTCTGGATTATTAGGTAAACAAATTTATATATTTTTTAATGGCTACAATGGACATATGATAACTATATGGGAAAAAAATATTTTTTTGGTGTTAAATGTATGCACATTAATTACCATAAGACTTCTTCTTCGTTATTGAATGTACATATATTGACAGTGATCACAAATCTATTCTTGAATATTGATTTGTTTTTTATTTTTTTCACATCATAAATCTTCAAGATATCACCTTTAATTGTATTTTAGAAAAATTGTCACGAAACATAATTGGAAACTACTGACAATTCTCTTAAATCCATTGTAATAAAAATAAATAGAGTGTATTCATGTAAAATGTGGCAAGGGCCTAAAGTATTGAAAAGGCAAGGACTCCAAAAAGATGAAGGTGGCAAGGACCTTTAATTGAATTTTAGTACCATCCACGCTCAATTTTTTAGTGGGCCTTACTCGTTTAAGTGGAAAGGTCTGAGTACCAACGCGTTTCTCTTTTAGGATAGATGAATGTAGTATATTTATATGTCAAAAACTGATTAAAGATGAATAAGAAATTACGGTTTAAAATTGGTGATATGTAAGATATCACCTTGAGTGAAGAAATATAAAGACGTGGGTTTAGACTGATCCACATAAAAAGAATAAAACGAGATCACTTTATATAGAGTTGTTTTAACACATCGTGGAAATCATGTGTTAAGTGAGAACTCTCACCAAAGTGGGCTTGGACAAAGTTTACTACACGCGTGCGCACTCGCCCGGCTCGAGTTAGGGCATAGGCGCAACGCGGGTATGAGGGGCGGGGTTTTACCTGACTGTCTTTGTTTTCTAGACAATTTCAACTTCAATTTAGCTTTTAATTGCAACTGAAGTCAGAAATCGTGGACTTTAGCTCTCTTCATCAAAAATTTTCCACCGTTTCAACAGCTTAATGACCAACATTCAAGAGTTTAACAACCATTACCTGCATGTTTTTTGGCTCTTAATGATGGATTTTATGGTTGATCAGATTCAGCTCATTTCTTCTCCTATAAATATCGTACCTCCAACAATGTTCAGTACACACAAAAGACCTTCCAAGAATTCTGACCTTTTTTGCATTTCAGTTCAAAGAGAGTACAGTCACAGTTGAGTTTGCAAGTCTTGTGGCTCGTAGTGCTAATAGCACAAGAGGTCTGATCGTTGTTGAAGGTGCATGCTACCAAGATAGTACCAAATTTAAAAACTTATTTTTACGCAATGGTAACAAATAGCATCAAAGTATGGGTCAAACCACATAATTTATATGAAAAAATTGCATAAACAAAAACTTGTATACTATCATGATCATGTAAAGATAAAAAATTCAGCACTAGTTGAATTTTACCTCAATTCGTTAGCTTAGAACTTAACGAATAAAAATTGAACAATGCTTTGAAGAAGCACACACGTTGTTCTACATGCCTAGAGAGAGGATCTCCTAGTGGGTTTCTCCCCTATAACCTTCTTCCTTGTTGACTAGTGTTAGATTGAATTGTGGGATTCAATCTTCTTGTTTTACTTGATTCCTGCATGTCGAATGAGCAAGGAAGAGAAAATTTTTCTTCTCTTGCTCTTTGGGACGTGTGAGAGGCTTCTAGAGTTGTAAAAGAAAGCTCCTTATATAGATGTGATAAAGGCATGAAGCACAAACCAAAAAACAAAATGATAAGTACCATAATCCTATCAGGACTGTAACTAGACACTTCTATGAACCTAGGACTCTAGTTGTCCTTCTTTATCGCTTCTCTTGGTCTCCTAAATCCCTTTAATCTCTCTCCATACGCCTCTCACCCTATACCGCACGCCTAATTTCTCTCTTTGTACCAAGATGCCAAATTTGTTCCAGCAAGATTCCATAATGAGCTCAACTACTAATTAGGAAACTCCATTACCAAAATGGTAAGTCCTTGCTAACTTAGACTTTTAGTTGCATTAGGATTTTATAATTGGCAACTCCAAGACACATGGAACACTACCAAAAAAAATAACAATATCACAAAATAGGAAATAAGCTAGAGGAGGGACCAAAAAGCATAAACACTCTAACTCCTGAAATGCCCAAAATGCCCCTACTAACTCCTAGCAACATTTTTACCTTTCAACCTTAACTTATTCTACTAAAAAGTTATGGCTACACTGTAGGATGAATATTGTTATCCACAAAAGCTTATTGTTGGGTTTATGCCTAAAGATATAATTTGGATGATAATAAATCAAGAAAAATTAGATTTATCAAGTGTGATTGCATTTATATATTTATATGATTAAACTCACAGTTACGGCTCAATAGAGTAAAACATGCATATTGAGTTGAGCCAAATATTAAAATTAGGTGAATAACTTACATAGAGAAAATAATAATATTGATCAAATGAAATACACATATGAATAATTGAATTTATTAAGTATAGGAAATCAAATATGTCTATATTCTTAAACACATACTTATTAGCTTTGGTACATTAAATGTATATATCTCTTTGAGCCATTTTCGTACTTATATGTTTTGGCTTATATGCATTATATTGTGCATACTACATTGTAAGCCAAAATGTATTGAAAGTAAAAAGTGTGATTAAATTAATGTGGTTATATGGCTAATTCACACTTATGAATCTTATGGATAAAATATATATATTTTATTGAGTAAAAATTGTATTTGAATGCTTGGTGATTGAAAGAGGAAGAGATCTTGCACAAAAAGATATGTGATGGATCAAAGAAGAGATACAAGATTAAGAATATGCAAATTATGGTAGCCATTGAAAAAAAATTGAAGAATGCAATGATCAAATTCACCAGAAGCATGAATCAATGAAGTTTGGAAGAGTTGAAGAAGTGAAGATCTTGGCGATCAAGACTTGAAGATGATGTGGTGACATAAGATGAAGAAGTGGCGACATAAGGGATAGCGACTTAAAAATGCCGTTTGCCTTAGGTATACATATTTATAGTTTAATCTCTTGGTAATCTTTCAAGATGATCATAAATCTTTCCTTAAGAGTTTTAAAAAGATGTTAAAAAGTTAAATGAGTTAGAACGTCTTTTGAGAAATGATCTTTAAAGGTTTAAATAATTATCCTCAAAAGATTGAATTTCCGATTGAAATTTTGTTTTAAACTTTTGAATTGCAAAAATTAGTTTTAATCTTTTCTCAAGAGTTTAGAAAATATTTTGAAGTGTTAAATAGGTTGAAAAATCTTTAGAAGAAGTGTCTTTAAAGTGCCTAAACGTTCTACCTTCGAAAATTTGAATTTCATGTGAAATTTTCACAAAATTACAAAAAGTGGTATTATTTGGCACTATTAATTTTTCATTGGATGAACAATGCTGGCCAGCCGGTGGGGTCATCCGGCAAGGTTAAAAAATTGGCTCTTAGCTTCAGAATTTTGAAAAACTCACTGTTTTTCTGATCGTTGAAATTTTTTGTATAAATACCAAACCAATCCATTTCACCAAAATAAGTCTTCCAACATCTCTAAGACATCATATATTGATTCTAAGCTTTGAATTTCATTTATTTTAATCAATATACACCAAGTTTGAGCTTTAACTTGCAAAATCTATTGAGCATTCAAGTTCTTTAAATTGTATATCAATTTATTTGATATATTGTTGTATAATATTTTTATACACATTTTTGTATTATATACACTCTTAGAGCTCTAGATTAGGATTGAGAAAATCCTTGTAAAGAGAAGAGTGTGAAAAAATTCTTTGTAGACTCCAAGGGTAGAAGAGAGATAGTAGGTTTGAGCTTCACCTACGTTTGAAGGATCTTGCATCTCTTGTGGACTCAAGAGAGGTTGTAAAGTTGGTTTGTGCTTCATCAACATTTAAAAAATCATTATAGTGGAGTTTGTAGAAATCCTAAGGGAAGAAGACCTTAAGTGGTGGATGTAGATTAGCGATTCACCTAAAAATTATTGCGTTTAATTTTCTATCCCTATTCTTTTAACTTTCAAGTTTATTGCATATCTTGTGTTAAATTCATTGTTGAACTCATAAATATCACATGTAGTGCACACAAGGTGTTTGATATATTGTCATTGAGAAAGTTTTTCAAGCATTTATTGCTTAGTTACGCCATAACTTGTCTTGCATATTAGGTATTTGATAAATTGCTTATGTGAATATTGTAGTTGAATTACATAATTTTTAAAGTAATAATTTGCTTCCATAAGCCTAATTCACCCTTCCTTCTTGGTCTCATTTGGACTAACACTTATCATACTATGTATGACCTTTGTCTTCGACTTACTAAGTAAAATGACTAAAATGCTCCTCCATGTAACACTCACAATAAAGAAAGATATTTTACCTTGTACAATCTCTCTCTTGATTGCATTTTCTCCTTGAGACATCTAATAAATAAAATAATCATCCATTGGATATGGAACACTTGATCTAGGGAGCGACATTCAAACCAAATATCCGATATATCCCTAAATGGAATATACCATTAAACTTAGATTTAGATGATCTTCCAGATTATCATAAGAGAACGATTACTCTATCACACGATAACATGAATTCTATATTGCATATGCACGTTCTAACTAGTCAAACTCATATACCCAACACACAAAGCTGTTGACCCATAATTATGGTCTCATCGATAGTGCATCAAAGTACATGAACCTGATTTCTTCAATTCATCCATATATGATCAAGACTAAGAGCATTGACCACTTAGTAGCATAAGATATATTCGATCTCTATCTTTGATAGTACCAATTAAGATATCATACCTAAGTAGTTTGGTTTAATGTGTGACATGCACACTAGTGGGATAAGTCTGAAAATCTTTCAATGACTAAGGCAGGTCTGTGACGACCGAAAACCTTTTCATATTCATTTTAAATTGTTGAATGTTTTATTTGAGTATTAAATGTACATTTATTCAGTTTTTAGTATAAGACACTATTCATAAAGAAAATTTACTGTTTAACTTTTCTGAAACTGTATTTTTCTCCTGTCACATATCATGTAGGAGGAATGTGAAAATTATTATTTTTTATATTTAATGTTGGGAGTATGCATTTAGAAAATAGTTTTCGTTTTAAATGAATAGTGTTACGAAAGAATAGTAACTTTTTCTAGGATTTTTATTTGGGCTTCTAGTGAATTAGCTAGACTTTGGACTTTTATTAGACCCTTAATTATGTTTAATTAGACCCTATTTATTAACCTAACACATTATTTCCTTAGTCTATTACCTATATAATATAATAAGAGCCTGAACTAAAATTTTTATTATCTTATTTTCCGGATTTCATATTTTTCTATTATTACTTAACTTATAATTAGCCTATGTTCACAAAAATAATATTCATTGCATATATGACGAGTGATTTGCAAAAATATATTGATATTATATAAATAGTAAAACTATGTATTATTTTGGGGTTTAAAGAAGTTTTCTTATATTTATTATAATACACCTAAACTCAAATCCATTTTAACCCACAACCTAAACCCAATATCTAACCCATCAACCCATATAATTATCCTATATATATATACCAAACAAAACAAAACAAAAACACACAAAACACTAAAATAAGTCAAAAAAGGCCAAAAATCAGCCAAAAAAGCCATTACAGGAATAGTGATTTTCTTGCCAATTTTGCTCAATTTGATCTTCCAAGCTTTGTCAAGTCTTCTCCAAGTGGTTCCAAGCTTCTCCAAGCCCTATCCTAGCCTCCTTGCACGTTTTTGGTGAGAGAGTTGCATGATTTTCATGTTTTAAAGTTTATGTCAAGTTTTTTTTAATTTTCGGATTTTGCTATTATGGAGCTATAACATGCTTGTTTCTTGCTTTATATAGTATGTATACATGTTAGAGAACATCCATATGCAATATTATAGCTTGGTGTTGAGTTTTTAGCAAAGTGTTACTTGAGGAAGATGATGAATAGTATAATTTCTAGGGTTCCAAAAATTTGAGCAATTTAATTTGATTCAATGCTTCTAGTAGTTCCTAATTAGGTCCTTGAGCGTGGAAAAAATATTCGTTATACTTTTCATGTGAAAATTTTGAGAATTTTGATCAAAATAGGCTACTTTAATTGGGGATTTCGGGGTTAACTTGAATCCGGGCACATTTTGAGGTTATGGCTAGTCTTTATTAAGTATTGAAGCCTTAGAAGTGCATTCGTTTTTCTTGTTTGGGTCTCGGCATTGGTACTTGTAGTATAACCGCACAAAGAGGAATTCGGGGATTTAATGGTAAACGAGCTTTAGCGGGTGAACTCGAGGGTCCTTGGGGTGCCATAAGGTGTGATTTGAAGGATAGGATAACTCGTTTGGAAATCTTGAACCTTGCCTTTCGGTTTGGAGCTTAATAGCAAAGATTGACAAAGGGGTTTCGGGTTGAAAGTGAATCAGGGTCCATTCGGGCATTAGGGCTAGTATATAGTAAGTAAGGAGGTGCTATAAATGTATTCGATTCGCTTAGTTGAGCTCCGATTAGAGTACTTGTAGTGTAATGCATAAAGAGGTAAATTCAGACTTTTGGGATAATTGTACTTTAAAGTGAGATTTCAAGGGCTTAACTGGTGCCATAAATTGTCATTAGAGATGTAGTATAGTTAGATTTGAGGTTCATTATCTTGAGTGAAGTTTAGAGCTTGTTTTGTGAGTATTTAGAAAGAGATATGTTGGACTTCTTGTCAAATAGTTAGTCTTATTGCATAATTAGTTATTTGAATTGCTATAGTTGCTACATTTGATTGTTAATCAAGTAAACTATAAAGTTAACTCATCTAGTTAGATGATTATTGATTGTTGTAGTAAAGTAATTGAAATTTATAGCTTATAATCTTAACTTAATGATATTTTGATGCTTCTAATGCCTTCTATGCTAACTAATGAGGTGGTAGAGTGAACTTTCTAGCTTAATTACATGTGAAAAATGAGTTTGTGTACAAGTGAATTGAAGAAGAAAATAAATAGTAACTTGATTAAAGAATGTGAATTTATTGCTTATGGTGTTTTAGTGTTAATAAGAGTGTCATTTTAACATGTCTTGTAATCTAAAGTAGTTAGTGTATGTTTAATGATCTTAGAAAAAATAGATAATCTTGTACATGATTTCACTTTGGATAATGCATATTAGAGTTCTTTTAACATGTTTAGTACTTGAATAATGCTTAGTATTTAAGCGTAATAGCATGTATTAAGTGTCTAACTTGAAGGCCGTGTGATTCATGCTATCTTATGAGTTAAGTTGTATATTTAGGCTATATGCATATTAGAGTTAATCATGATAATAGAATTGCAATGGATAATGAAAGTGTTATACTTATATGAATAACTAGGGGTTGCACATTTGAGTGGATTCAAAGAGGTTTAGAGTGTCCTAATAACGTGTTTAGGAGTTCAAAGTAGTCTAGTGCATGGTTAATAGAATTATGAAAGTTAATGTTGCCTTCAAGCTTGTTAATTAACTTTTGATTAAAGTAAGCACATCATTTAGCCTTAGCATGAAATATGCATGTTTAGTGTTCTTAGATCATACTAATCGAGCTATAGTTTGATGATTATATAAAATGTGACTACTGCACACAAATTAACTATTTTAATGTGAATGAGTTGTCTTTAAGTTGAATAGTATTGTTGTGTTAGGTAGTGGTTTTGAGTGGTTATTAAAGAGATTGGTGCTTTCGGAGAGTATTGGAGAGATTGGCTAAATTCTCGCAGGCTTGTTTTTAAAAAGGTGAGGGAGTTACATTCTTCTGTGCATCTTAATTTGTTTTACTGCTCATAAATTGTATAGTTTAATATGATTGCTTATAATTACATGTACTTTGATATGAATAGACTAAATATACACTTGACTTTTATTTATATTGTTATATGGCTTATTTATTGTAATTTACGTGGGAGGGCAACCTACTTTGTTGTCCCTCATTTATGTGATTCTTGAATTATATTGTCATTGCTTGAATTATTGTGATCGAATATCGGGTTGCGCAACCTTTTCGGACATGGTAGTGTCGAGAAACACGGGCGGCGTCGGGCTTGCCGTGCTCCCTCGACTACCATGGTGCCTATTCCCTTTCTCGCTGAGGCATACTCCACTACCCCAGAGGCGTGGTTCACCTGCTGGGCATGGACCTACCTCAGGAGAAAGGGTCGTAGGATCGGGATACATCCGGAGTATCCCAATTGTTGGTGTTTGGGGTTTGCCGGCATGTTCGTGATGCTCGTGGTTCGTGGCTCGTGATCGAAGACTTGGAAGTGGAACCGTATCCTTTTTAAAGTGATTAATTGCTTGGCTTATTGTCTTGTTGATTTACGTGGCTTATATATGTTTTCTTGTGTTGCATATCATGTTGCACGTTGGCATGTTGCATCACCTCCCTCGCTGGGCAACATTGTTGCTCATTCCTCATTTAATATGTTTCAGGTGAAGCTGAGGTGAATCCTCAGCTGATAGAAGAAGAGGAAGAAGTGCTAGTTAAGCAATTTCGATGACTTCTTGTGTGATAAGGTTGTCTAAAATGAGAAGCTTGCGTGGAGTTGTTGTTGGTTGCCTTTTTGTGACCTTGGGGTCTTGAGTATAAATGGTGAATGTAACAATTTGTAATCTTGTATGTTGGATATAAAGTGGAATGACATGTAATAATCCATAGTAAACTTATTCTTTTGCATGCTTGTGTGATTAACAAACTTGGAAGTAGAACTTGGCTATTGTTGTATCTAACTACCTATAGTTAAAATTAGAAATGCTTTGCTTGCTTGTGTGTTATATGTAATTGTTGTTCCAAGGCTCGGATGGCCTTGTGATCGCGAGTGGCCCATAAAAATCTTGGAGGATTGGTTATAAGAGTTGCTATTTGTGGATCTAGCATCATGGGTGTCCTTGTGCAGGTACTAGTTTAGTCCTATAAACAGGGGAGACTCCGTCCGTTTTTCCCTAAATTTCATGCCCGGGGTTTCGATTTGGGTGAGAATAGCATGATAAATAGGAGTCTCGGTCTCGTGAGGGATCGGAGCGTTACAAGGTCACCCTATACAAAAGACTTTCTCACTATAACCAAGGGCGGAGTTAGGGGGTCGGGGCCCCTGCCGGCCCTTTAAGGTTTTTTTTCCCAAAAAATTCTATGTATTATCGTTAAAAAAAAGTTACTAGCCCCCCTTTTTTTCTGTCATCAATCTTCTTATTTGAATCTTGTCCCCCCTCCCCCCCCCCCCCCCCCCGGCCCCAATTTTAGTTTTCTAGGTCCATCTCTGACTATAACCTTATCTTGATGAAGTGCCCAGCTCCATCATACGATTATAAACAAAATCTAGAGACAAGTGTCCATGATAGACCTTCTATGCATGGCCACCATATACCTAAGTTATTAACTTGAATCAAGAACTTCTATACAAGCATATACACATAAATATAAGAGAGAAAAATAATTATAAATGTTATCATTAATACTAATATATTACAATATGTATCAATTTATTCTAAAATGTCATATGCTAGTGATCTTTAGGGTATACAAATCCCAACAGTTATATCTTGGGAGGATTATGCAAAGAACTGTTGACATTGAAGTAGAACACTAAATCCTTAAGGTAGTTTAACCACAAGCCTCGATCATTTCTGCTTTGAATTTAATTTACATTGCACTGTTTAATTATATTATTATGTGATTCTTAGATTATATCCAATCAGTAATTTATTTATTACTTTATATTGGATTTGATCTTAATTTCTTTTAGCATTATTGTAGTACGGATTATCATCCTACAAAAAATGCCTTTGCAAGTGCTAAGTAATAGCGTATATCTCTGGATTAGAAGAATGATTATTATTATTTTTGGGTCATTATTATAGATCCCTCATGAACCCCTAATCAAGATCGAATCGAACCCTCCGAGGAAGGACTTTCCCCTAACCCTTTTTGATTTTCGTAACCAGGGCCCTGACGAGCTCTTGCCCTTGGGCTTAGGCCTTCGAAAGGATTGGGCTTGGAGATAAGTTTGGGTCTGAGCCTTACAGTGTGTGGTGAGAGGATTCTAATTTCTTATCCCCTAATTCCAGTATTGGTTGTGATCTGCTTATGTTTATTTGCATATCTTATTTATAGCCTCTGTGAGGTAAGTCATATGCCTATTTTTCGTAGAGATCTCCTTGGTCCCTGATTGGTTGTTGTGGCTCTGGCGTAGTTGTGTTGGGGCAAGTGGGCATACTTGTGGGCTTTTGATTGTTTAGGAAAAATTACTTGGAGGTCTCAGTCATCAAGTGGACTGACATGCATTCCTTCCTATTGGCTAAGAAAGGTGTTTTTGGCCTGTTTCACCTTATCCTTTCGCGCTATCTGACTCTATGTGTGTTAGAGCATTAAATACAACTGCCTTCGAGTACTATCTGTTAGAAATATGCCCTAATACTATATATTTGGATGAGATAATTTGGGGCATTTTGACATTAACTTGTACTTTAAGGCAATATTGTCTATGTGTTTGCATAACATATTGACATTCTAATGACATACATATTCTCCGTCTTTTTCATATGAATGTGTCCCTAATGTTTTTCATAAAAGAAATATATTCTGAAAATGTTTAAAATATCTTGACATGTTTCTTTAATATGATAAACATTCAAATATATTCATAGTCCTTAGATTATTGTACCGGGACTAAGATAATCGATTATGGACTATCACATTAGTTGTTACATTTGATTAATATTTGATATTGATGATAAAGGATGGTGAGCCATGTAACACCCCGATCACTCATGAGAACAGAGCCCTGATCCAATACCCGAGGTCACGAAAAACGAAAAAAAATGGACAAAGTCTCCCCTATTTATAGGACAATCCAAAACTTGTAAACAATATTTAAACCACAAAACTATGATCTAACTCCATTCATTCATCCCCTCCACCAAAACTATCTCATACAACAAACTCCTCAAGGCCATCTGAGCCTTGGATCCTAACATTGGAGACACACAAGCATACATTCATTAACTGTTGAACGTCTATAATTATAATTTTACTTATCATACCACTCTAATATTATCTAGTTTTTTTTCTTATAATTTAAGTCCGTCAACCATCAAACATGCAAGAGTAAAGATTACAAGTTATTACAACATTACAAGTCATTCATAACTATTAATACATTCTAAACTTAACTTTACAATTACAAAACTGAATTCAATGACAATCCATGTAAGCCAGCATAATCAATCACGAAACTCTCGAGCCTTCTTTTCTACCTCTGATAGCACTGATCTTGAAAGGTGTTAGAAACGAGGGTAAGTATACAACATGTATACTCAGTGAGGGAGGTGATGCAGTATATTGGAAAATGCTTTCATGAAATGCACAAAGATAACTAAATATCACAAATAAGCAAGTTATTAAAACAAGTAATTAAACACTTTGTAAAAGGATACGGTTCAACTCCATGTCTTCCATCTCGAACCACGAACCACGATCTTCAAGCAAATACCGGCAAACCCCTTATTCCTCCAAATGGGGTACTCCGGATGTACCCTGATCCTACGACCAATTTCTCCCGAGGTAGGTCTGTATACCCCAACGAGGTGAACCACGCCTCTGGGGTAGGGGAGTATGCCTCAGCAAGAAAGGGAATAGGCATCATGGTAGTCGAGGGAGAACGACAAGCCCGATACTGCCCGTGTTTCTTGACACTACTATGTCCGAAAATGTTGTGTAACCCTGAGTCAAGATCACGAGAGCCAAGAATATCAAATCATGTAAGAGGAACGATAAAGTAGGCCGCCCTCGCAGTTAATCACAAATAACACTAAAAGACTCAAGATAGCAAGTAAATAATACATATAAACTTTATCAATTACTAAATAATACAATCTAGAAACAATAAAATAAGTTAAATTGCACAGAAGAGATGAAGACTCCCTCATCTCTAGAAAGCCAAGAATCTACTTCAATTGCCTTAAATCTCCTTTCATTACCACCCAAAACCTCTACCTAAACACAATAACTTCAATTTAACACATAACCCAAGTAATCATTCAAACAATCAAATATTCAAGTCTTATTCATTTCCTCACACAAACTATACAACTAATAAGCAATATGAGTAATATAAGCAAGATATAGCATACTCACTTCCTTTTTCATTGCACCTTCATAGACAACTCGACTACACATGTAACTAAGTTAAGAAGTTCGCCTTAATTTTAGCCAT
Source organism: Ehretia macrophylla (assembly GCA_037974665.1). Lineage (NCBI taxonomy): Eukaryota > Viridiplantae > Streptophyta > Magnoliopsida > Boraginales > Ehretiaceae > Ehretia > Ehretia macrophylla. The sequence goes on along the minus strand of CM075771.1, from coordinate 52,932,953 downwards.
CTAACAAGTATTCCTAGTCTCTATAACAAATATAACACAATAAACAAGCTAAAGTTAAGTATAAGGCCTAAAATTCCCATTTTTTCCTTTAAGTTCAATAAGCCAAAACTAGTTTTAGCAAATGTATAGTTAACTAAAGTATCTAACTATCCTCAACTACATTTATGGAACCTAAACCATGAATTAAACTAGTATTTAAGGCTCTAATTGCATTAATTCTAATGTGCGCATATGAAGAGGCATAAAAATCGACGTTCTCGGAATTCGATAAATTTGAACGTGGACTGTTTTACCAACCCAACATCACATATCTATCATTAGATCAAGGTTTTGAGCAAGATTTAAAGGGTCTGAGTGAATAGTGCTCATTAAACTAACTTTAACTAAATGATTTTGCACTTCAAGCATTTTTAATCAATTCGAGTCTCTAAACTAAGTTTATTTACTCTTAAATTGAGCCTAAATAACATTTAATCAAGCTTTAATGCAAGGTTACACAAAATCCCAAATTTCAATACAAGAACCCTATTTTAATTTAAAGATTAAGCAATCTAACCATTTTCAAACCATGTGAGGCTCCAAACTAGGTTTAATAACTCTTAAATCACACTTATATAGCAATAAATTAAGCTATAACACAAGGGTTACTATTCATATTTTTACTATTCATCTTTTTCCTGAAACACCCAATTTCAATTCTCAAGCAAACAAGCTAGAAAATTGTACAAATCAAGTCTCTAACGCATGTAAACAATACTTTGTAAAGGAAAGAAACATAAATTAGTCATAAAACATCAGATCTATAAAATTAAAGTTTAGATCAAAAACTTAAAACATGAGTTTTATGCTATTCCCTCACCAAAATAGCTCCATAAATGCAAGGGGTAGGCTTGAGAGATCATGAATCCACTTGATGCAAGCTTGGAAGACCATAAAATGAGGAATTGATGAAGAAATTTTCTTCTTCTTTGGTTTGCTAGGCTCACGGGTTTGGGGGGGAGGGATTTATTTTGGGTGTTTTGTGTTTTATTTTTCTAGCTTATTTGTGTATGTATGTGTATATATGGTTTCCTAATAGGTGGGGCTGATTTGGGGTCCTAATTAAGCAAGACTAAGTCAAAAATCAAGTCTAAGAATGTAATTAAAAGTCTAACTGGTTCACAATTCAATATTATTACTAATTCACTATTTATGCGATACAAAAACTATTTTTGTAATGCATGCTCCCAACATCAAATACACAAAATAACACTTTTCTCCTACCTTATACTAGTCACATGACAGGGAAAAAATGCAATTTCAGAAGAATTAAACAGTCAATTTTTTTTATGAATAGTGATTGTTTACCAAAAAGTAAATAAATGCACATTTTAATACTCAAGTAAGACATAGAACAATTAAAATGAATATGATGAGGTTCTCGGTCGTCACAAGCCACGTACCATAATAGAATAGGATTAATATAATAGAATAGGATGCGATTAACAAACATGTAAATGATTATTAATGGAATAGATCATTGAATGTGACATGAATAAATATGACTTCGGATTAATAATTTATTATTCGTTGTGATTGTGTATGTAATCATTTGACTTGAGAAATTACAGTTGTCATATGTATTAGGGTTTAACACTTGTGTGTGGACAATACCTGTCTTTATCAATAAAGATAGGTTACGTCCTTGTGCTGATTATTCTTCTAGTATAGAGACTGATAGGTAATTGTCAAAAGAGGATCCGTTAACCTCCAGCGTGAGGCCATGTCCTATGCGATCTAATTTCGGTTGTAGAATGAGGAAGTCCTTAGCCAAGGCATGAATGATGGAAATGGGTTTCTCCATGGTTGTCATATCTCATTCCACCGAATAGATCTAACCATTGAATCGAATTTGTGGACTTAATCATATCATGGTCTTCATTCGATCGGGACATATTAAGGAAGAATTGAATTGCACGTTAATCGGTGACTATAAATAAATTCACTTGAGATTGGACTTTATTACTGTATAAACTGTCTTGATATGTTGCTAGACATCACTCTAGAACGTGAGGGTATTTCGAGAATGCCGGAGATGTTCTCGAAATAAATTAAAAAGGGTTTTAAAATTCCCTCATTCCTAGATCACAGTGAATCTAGAAAGTCACACACAATAGAGCACTTGTGAATAGGTTTCTGTTGAGATTGCATTTTAGACGTTAAGGTGTTAACGGTGTTGTATTTGATCATTAATGATTAATGGGGTAAAAGTGTAATTATAAAAAAATTTGGGGTCAATGGGCAAATATGGAAAAGTTATTTCCATAATTTAATTAATAGTGATTAGATTAAATTAATTATTTGCACAAATGAAAGATTAATATATTATGCATATATGAGATATATATATATATATATATATATATATCTTGAAAAGAGGAAAGACACTAAACTTGGTGGAGAATGTGTCATTTCATCTTTTTTCACTAACTTCAAAATGCTTGGCTAGGATTGTGCAAGACTAGTTAATTGATTTTTACTACAATGATCTTGTGGGTGTATGAGCATATACACCACCTACTTTGTATAAAAAATCTCACTAACTAAAAGCACTATCTAATATATGATGGATAATAGTTATGCCAATATATATGTATATTGTAACGGTCCGATCCCTCACGAGACCGGAGCCCCAATCCCAATACCCAAGTCACAAAAAATGAGGAGAAACGGATAGAGTCTCCCCTGTTTATAAGACAATCCAAAAACATGCACAAGCAATTATACCTCTAAATCAAAGTCCAACCTCCTCCATAATTCTCAACTTCCTCTAACATCACATATAACAAACTCCTCAAGGCCATCCGAGCCTTGGAACCCAACTACATAACACACATGCATACAATTAAAAGCAGTAAAGTCTATTATTAGCTATTACATAACCACTAAGCTATCAAGCCATACAAGATTACAACTTTTGTTATCAACTACCAATTCCAACACTAATACATACAAGACCACAAGGGTCTCAAAATAAGACATATTACAATAACACACATCTTCAAAAGCATTCAACCTCAGCAAGATAAGCAACCAGCAACAAGGCACTCAAGGTAATTATTCTAACTGCACCTGAAACATGTTAAAACGAGGAATGAGTAACCAAAGTTACTCAATGAGGGAGAGGATACAGTAAACCAGGGTGTTTTTGCAAATGGTTTCGTGCAATGCAACAAAGATAATAACATAAGCAACACAATATAACAAGCTAAGTGAACAAGTATTTAAACACGTATAAAAAGGATACGGTTCATCTTCTTGTCTTCAATCTCGAACCACGAGCTATGATCTTTAAGCAAGTGACGAAAAACCCCTTATTTCTCCAAATGGGGTACTCCGGATGTACCCCAATTCTACGACCTATATCTCCCGAGGTAGGTCCGTATGCCCCAACGAGGTGAACCACGCCTCTGGGGTAGTGGAGTATACTCAGTGAGAAAGGGAATAGGCACCATGGTAGTCGAGGGACGCTGGCAACCCGATGCTGCCCGGAGTTTCTTGACACAACCATGTCCGAGAAGGTTGTGCAATCCGACACGAATTCAAGAATTCACGAGATAATATCAAATAAACACGAGGAAATACAAGATATCACAAGAAACCACGAGATGACAAATAAATAGTACACATAAACTTTATCAATTAACTAAATCATATAATCTAAAAACAATAAAATAAACTAAGATGCACAAAAGGGTTGAAGACTCCCTCACCTCTACCAAGCTCAAGATGCAAAAATGACTTCTACTCACTTCCAATCACCTTGAATTAACTCAAATACGCAATCCTAGCTTGATCATATAAATGTAATATGACTTACTTTACTTGACATTCATGAGTTACAAGTAATTCTTATCAACTAATAAGCATTGACTAGCATGGACATAATATTTTCAATTCAATAGATGGAAAGTAATTAATTACAGTTACAAGACACTCAACTCTTATCTCTTTCACTAACCAATAGCTTACACAAAGATGTGGCTCAATAGGTACTTAACTTGTAGTTAACATTTTAAAGGTAAAAGCATTACATTTAAGAAACTAAGCCATGAGCAAGTTAACCATAACTATAAATTCTGGCCAATACATAAAGCATTATATTAAACGTAAACACCTTGTTTTGCACTTAAGGGAAAAGCGAACAAGGTAGCGAGTTAACTAGCTAAGTAATGTTTCTACATTATTAGTTTATAACTCTAAGCTAGAATTATTTCATGTGGAAGTTAATAGCCTAATAGAAGTTAAGCTTAATTAACACCTCCATTCTTTAACTTTCTAACAACACAATGAAAGAGCATTCAACTGGTAACCTAAAGTTAGTTACACTTAAATTCATTTAAGCTTTAGCTAATACATGACCATATAATCAATTCATATATTCTTTTATCTTCAAGGTTAAATCAATTCGACAAACATGTATAGTACAATATCTAAATATCACATTAATACAAATATTACATGTTATACAAACTTCATCACTATTTGTAATGCCCCTCAAGCAACTAACCACTTAAAGTACCATAGGATATATTCAAGGATCTAGCAAGTAAAACATTGCTTAGCACGTACATGAAGTAAACAATCCAAGTTAGAAGCAATTTGACTAGAATTTATAATTATGAATAACCTAGAATCAATTGCAGTTCAACTAATACAAGATCTTCGTAGTTACTTAACTAGCATTCTGACAAGTTTACTTCACAAGAATATGTTTTATCAACCATTTTGCAATTAACCTTGAATGTAGGTTTCAAGAGGACTAAGCACATTCTTCCAAATAGCTTTATTAGCCTCTCTAAGTATGCACCAATTAAAATTATACCTTGGCAACACTCACAACTTAATCATTTAGTAACAACAATGGTCTATAGCAAATAACAAATTTATGAAAATAGTCTAAGTTTTTCAGCAGAAGCTAACTTTAACAAATCAGTAACTAGGACAAATGATCTCTAAATCCTCTGATTTTTACATAGAAAGAAAGCTCTTAGAGTGTAGATAATTCTAGCCTTAAACGGATCCTAATTCGGAGTCATATTCCTCGAGTTATAGCTGATTTCGTGCAACTGCATATCACTGTCCAGCACCCGCGGGATTCAAGCTACATTTCAGAAATGATGTGATCAGAGAGCTTTAACGATTGTTTTAGCTCTTGGGTCCAAAACAAAGTTTGTTCTACACTAAATCATAGATCTACTACACAAATTTCGTTCAATTCTAAGCTAATTTACTATGTTAAAAAGGCTCCCAAAGATGGTGGCAGTGCACTGACCAGAATCAGGGTTTTGCTTATTTATCAACTTTTCTTGCATTTAGCTAACTATGGTCAATACTCTAGCATGCATAACATTCTTACACTTCATTTAGACATTATTACAAACACTTAAGCTACACCATTAAGTTAGCTTTAGCAAAATCTTCAACTACATCCAAAACATATATATAAACTAGCAACACAAGCATTAGAGGATTCCTACACCATTCTTCACACTAAACAACTAACCAATCATGAGTTTCCAGTTTCTTTAACCATTAACTTCAACATATTATATATCTTCGCATAGATTAAATTATATAACAAGCAATAACAATGTCTTATAATACATTATTTAACTTCAAAAAACATTAGGAGCACAAAACAAATAAGCTCAATAGTTTCAACATCTCAGTAATAGCTCACGTTTGGCTGCATATTTACCTAAGCAAATGACTCACAAATAAACTAATTTTTACATGTATGGAAAGCTTTTCGAAAATAGATAACTCTAGAATCAAACGACACCTAATTCTGAGCTAAATTCATCAAAATATGACTAAAACAATATAGGTGCGCAAACTGTCCAGATTGATCACATTTTCTGTCACCTTTCGATTTTTAATGTTTTTGAAGCATTAAACAATTTTTCCTAATTTTTCAACCTAAACAAAGTTTGTTCCTAACTGATCAAACTACTTACCCTAAGTTTTTAAATTTTTTCTAGATAGTAATACTAGGTCAAAAATACCACGAAATTCAGGCAAGCAAAACTGTCCTGCACTAGCTCAACTACAAACCTCAATGACTTTGGCATTTTCGGGCAAATGAATGATTTTTCCTCATGACTCAACCTAAACAAAAATTATTCCTCTCAAAGCCTAGATGAACATATATATTTTTTCAGAATTTTTCCTCAGAGGTTACATGCTCAAATAGTTCACACAATACAGCAGCTACAACAAAAATCATGCAATCATATACATGTCTAAACTTGTATAATACAACAATTTCTTATTCAACAACACATATAAATGCAATATAACTTATGAAATCAGTTTTTAACAGATTCTCCTCACCTTATAACCTCAAGAAATGATAATATGAAGCTTGAGAGGGCAAGATTTAGCTCTTATTTTTCTTCTTTCTTCCTCTTCTTCCTTTTTTTCTCCTCTTTTTCCTTGATTTTTAGGTGTATGTGTGTGTAGAGTGTGTGTCTGATTTTTGTGTGTGTGTGTGATGTTTGTATGTATATGTATGTATATAATGGAAAATAAAAGGTTCAAATGACCAGCATGCCCTTCAACTAAATGATATTCTACTAGTTTGCCATTCTAGTTAATCTCCAACTATTTAGTTGCTCTTACTTTAGTTGTCTATGCTTAATTAACTTACTCGATACTTTTAGTAATTTTTCTACCCTCCTTCCCAAAGTGCTATGCAAATAATTTCAATGAACGTATGCTAATAAACAAATAAGTAATGAGAATAAAATACGAAATCCACAAAATAAAATACTTGAAATTTTACCCCGGATCGGAGCTACTTATTCATAATTGAAATTAGTGAAAACTAACACTTAAATACAAAGACATATATTTCAAATAAATATAATACTAGAATAATTACTCCATTTATATTAATTAAACACAATTTGCACATTTTTCAAGAAATATAAAAAGTAATGCAAATAGTTATATGCAAACAATTAAGGCAACATGTAAATGTACGCAAATGATTAAAATAAGCATATTAATATATGTAAGTAAGTAAAATAACTATATGCTCGGGGTCAGGGTGTTATATATATAATGTATGTATATTAAAGGGTTAGTGGAATTTCCTAGGAAATATCTTTCTTCACCAACTAAGTAGTGGAATTGCCTAGGAAACATGTACACAATATATACATAACACATAATATAACACAAAAAAAAGATAATAGAAGTCATCTTCTTCCTTTTCTAGCTTTGGTTCGGCCATGGTGAAAGAAAAGAAGAGAATAATTTTTCTCTTCAAAATTCTTCTTGCATGCTCAATCCTAAACCCAAGTAAGCTAGCACTAAAACTTTGGAGTTGGAAGGAAACTAATTTTATACTTGTGTGGACCTACTAGGACTCTTGCATGTGTGAGAGATGATGTCTTCATCAAATGTTAATTTTGGGCTTCATGACTAGGCTTCAAGAGGTATCTTCTTTGTCTACCTCTTGTATATAAATATAATTGCTATATTTGTTTTGAATATGTTAATTAAATGATATCAAGATTGAGATATTACATGAGCTTTGATCTTCTATAAATTTTTTAAATTTCATGTTTTTGCTTCCGTTAATTTCATAGCTAGATAATGTTCATATCCCAAATGGTTCTTTCACTATCACCACTGTTTTGTTAGGGCTTTTGCATCCCTTCAATCTCCCAAGATTACTCACATCCATCAGATCTTTGTTTGGGCATGAGAGTTGACGGCTTGCTAGTAAGTTTTGTTAAGATAACTGAGGTTCCATCCTAAAATCAATTGGTGCTAAGTGCAGTAATCCAAGATCTTATAAGGTAGTCTTAGAGTTTCTGATTTTTCGATATGGGATGAATGTATATTCCAATACCCTGCCTCACGTGTGACCTATGATTAACTAAATGACGTGGTACAAGAGCAGCGAATTTGAAAATTGCGTACCAAAGTCGACGCGCAAAGTCTGAAATACTAATGGGTCGCACATGGATGGATAACATAGGACCAAGGCCCAACTCTGATACCATGTTAGGATAATTGAAGTTCTATCTTAAAATCAATTAGTGTTAAGTGAAATAACTCAATACCTTATAAGGTAGCCTTAGAGTTTCTAATTTTTAAATATGAAAAAAATTTATATTCCAACAAGCTTGTTATGATAAATTCTCTTTGGTCATTGCGCTCGAGACGTCTGTCACATACGCTGATGCTTCTAATATCGTTAGTTCTTGTTATTACAGAGTCTCATGAGGCTTACACAAGCATTTGCTGCCACGTGTACTTCTTCAACAAGACAAAAGCATTAAGTGGGCTTGTTTCCTCTGGGTTTGACTCCTTCAAACCAAAGCCTCGTTTTGTCTTTCTCCTAGGCTGATGCTTTTGGGTCTTGTCTGGCTTAGACTATTTTTAGCATCTATAATTATTATTTTCAAATTTACTAAACTTAATTTGTCTAATATCATTTTGATAGGCTTTTGTATTTATGAACTGTAGATTTGAGTACATGTTTAAAAACTAAGGGCTCGTTTAGATTTAGCCGTGATGACATAATAAAGGAAAGAAAATGATAGATTTGTATAAAATTACAAAGGATGAGATAGTGTTTTTTTTTTGTTCAGAATGGAAAGAAAATGAAAAGAGGGATAACTTTTATATACAAAATGATATGTTTCACATGAAATGAAAGGATTATGGGTTTGGGCTTTTTATATACAATATGGTTGTAATTATATATAAAATATATGGACATTATATACATAACATAAAATATTCAAATCCTTTTCCCCCTCCCAACTTCAATTTGGGTAATTAAAAATTGGTGTTAAAGAGGTATTACCTCTCTATTAATCTTCCTAACCAAATAAAGGATCTTCCCTTACCAATCTGTTTTTCACATGTCCTCCAATTTAGGTATGATGTAAGAGTATAAAAATAATTTTATAGGACGGGTTATTCATATGAAAACGTGAAAATTAATCACCATATTTTTTCTATTCCCTAAAATGAGTCGGTAAATTAATTCTTATTGGCATTCTATGCAATACCTTTCTGACCTTTGAAAATTTTCAAAGAATTATACAATTAATAAGGGTGGACAGAATGCCAGAATTTGGTAAAGTCTATGCCTTTTACTTATTATGCCTGACCTAGCATATTCAACAAAGGATTTTTTCTTTAGTATTTCTGTTAATTTTTTTGTGGGATTTAGTATTTATGTTATTCAAATAAAGGGTTAATTGCACGACGATACATGGCTGCAAACGCCTTTTAGGCTGAAGTGCTATCTTTTCAGGATGCCTGCTCAATTGTTCAGTCTTGCGACCGGTCTTCGGTCGCCTTAGAGACCGACAACAAATGCCTAGTCTAGGCACCCACCCAACTCGTGTGTTCTATAAATTAGAAAAGCGACTTTGTTCTAAATGATATTCGTCCGATTGCTATTGTTTGTCCTCTGTTTATATTTCATTTTGTTTTTAGATAAGCAAACCAATCAGCAGATTTGGTTGCCAAATAATATTTGGCTTCTACACTTCTAGTACAATGGAAAGGATGAGTATTTTTGACTTTGATTCTGCTCTTGTATAATGATGTACAGTCTGTATCTTTTATCCCATTTAAGGTTGATTAATATTATCAAAACTCACTTCACGACAAAAAAAGGGTTAATTCTTTTTTCTTTATTTTTGTATTTCTTTTAAATATGATTGTTGTCTCCCAAAAAAAAATATTATGATTGTTTTTTAAAAATTGTAAAATTAAAATAGAGGTTTAGAAAAAAAATAAAAATAAAGGAGGAAAAGGAAACGAAAAAGAAAAACAAAAACAAAACCGACTCAACAAGAAAGCTCTCACAGGTTAAAGATCCAAAAAATCTCATTCTCCCAATTGCAGTGCTTACCTACTACAAAAATCTCTCAATCAGAAGAGAACAAAGAGAAAAAAAAAAAAAAAAATTGCGAAGAAGCAAAAATGGCGACAGCGGAAATCGAGAAGAGCAGTAGCAGAAACGAAGCGGAGAGAGAAGAGAGCTGTTGGTCGAAGCCATCGAAACAAGGCGAGGGCTTAAGGCAATACTATCTACAGCACATCCACGATCTTCAGCTCCAGGTTCGCCAGAAGACTCACAATCTCAATCGCTTGGAAGCTCAACGCAATGAGCTCAACTCCAAAGGTTTCATTAATTTTATCTAAATTCCTTTTAATTTTTTTTTTAGTTTTAAATTTTGGGAAAATTTGTAAACACTAACCCTAGATTAGATTAATATTAATTTCACTTTTGTTGTTGCAATTCTTGTTTAATTGAAAAGAAACTTTAATTGCAAACCCTAACCCTAGTAATTTTATACGATTGTTGATCAATAATACGTTAGGTATTGCATATAATATGTGTGTGTGTGTGTGTGACTCGCTTTGTGTGTGTATCAAGGCAGGTGTATAGATATATATGTGTGTGTCTCTGTGTGTATGTATGTGTATACGGGCGTGCGTGCTTGTATGTACATGTGCTATATCTCTATGTCTGTTCTACAAGCTCACGAATAGATTCACGCGTACATGTTTGCGTGTTTGTTCATGGAAATGTTCATTGTGTGTTTGTGTATGTATAAGAACCCGTTTATAAAGAGTAAGAACGTAGGATAATTGTTTCTGTTTATAATTTGTTATCCTTTTTGCCCATGGCTGTGTGGTGTTTTAGGTAGATGGTGGTACTTGTAATTTAGCTATGTTTTACATATGTGCCGGACTCATATTACCAATCAAACTGTCAGCTTTCTGTACCAGCATGAGCTTGGTATCCATTCCACATTTCATTAGTGCTGAAATTTAATCTGGTTGCTTAATTCATACACTATTGAGTTATTTGTAGAAAATCAATTACCATTATGCCTGCGCTGTTGCAAATTGGTTAACTGGGAAATTGAGTGTTAATCTAGAGAAAGGAGCGTCTTTCATGGAATAGACAATAAGTATTTCCATCTGACTCTACTGAGGGTTGGGGATTGATAATTATTGCCTAAGTGCCCGACTGATGTCATTTATGGACAAAGGAGTGGGTTCAACTTTATGTTTCAATTTATTTATTGAAACAACAATTCCGTCTACTTTCTCCCATCTCCAATTGACGACTTGAAAATATAGATTTTGTTATTTTATTGTATTCGTCAATGATGTCATGCTTACACTTATTGTGGACAGTGAGAATGCTCAAGGAAGAATTGCAATTGCTTCAGGAGCCTGGATCTTATGTTGGTGAAGTTGTTAAAGTCATGGGGAAGTCAAAGGTTTTGGTTAAAGTAAGTTTCCTTCCATTTTCAGCATGAGGATTTCAAAGAGTTTTTGCTTATAGAACATTTCAATTTTTGTTATGATGCATATAATCATATTCAATAGGGTACACAGATAGTTTGTAGCAGTACTTTTACATCGGGTCACTTGTGGATAAGATGATGTCTTGAGCAACAATTAATGTGTTACAGCCAATAAGTACTTATTGTCAATATAGGTATTTGCTTACGTATTATGTATATACTTTCTTGACAATTTTGCACAGCAGTTTCTTACCATTGTGGGTATGAAGTGGAACTGAATGTTTGAATTCTTGGCTTTTTGGAAGTAGAAGTTTGCTATGTCTTCCTTTTGGGTGCTTACTATATTAATACATGCACCTTGTGCACAGGATAGCCACTAAGCTATAGGTCTGGCATTATTGTGTGATTGGGAGATACGTTAGCAATCTGGAACTATATGAATTAGGTTTAATTTTTGGAGGATCAAGTAATATATATTATGTTGATGGCCTAAACAACTGTCAGTCCTGTTTATAGAGTGGTTTTTCCTTTTCCACTACTTAGATGTCTTCCCCAAGGAAAAGAAGATTAAATCTCTATACGGTATCCTGCGTGTTATTTCTAAAGGGTTCTACCTTTAACAATCTTGGAAGTGTCAAATCATATTCATAACAACCTTAGACAGCTTATTATCTCCTTCACCTTTGTATGGGAGTCTGTCATTGGTTCCTGAGTGTTTACTGAAGATGATTATTGAAAGTGAACGCTAGGATTGGAACATATGCCCAAACATGTTGTAAGTGCACATATGTGTACACAAGTATTTTGAAGCATCGTTATTACCCGTTCAAGGAATATTTGGTAACTTTGTCTTGTTTCTTTGTGTCCTTTTGGTTCCAGGTTCATCCTGAAGGGAAGTATGTTGTTGATATCGATAAAAACATTGATATGACAAAGATCACTCCTTCAACCAGAGTTGCTCTTCGCAATGACAGTTATGTTCTTCATCTGATTTTACCCAGTAAAGTTGATCCTCTGGTCAACCTTATGAAAGTCGAGAAAGTTCCTGACTCTACCTATGACATGATTGGTGGCCTTGACCAACAAATCAAGGAGATCAAAGAGGTTTTTTTTCTATATCTCCAAGTTGTAGTTATGGTAGTGGTAGATACATCGGAGTTAAGACTTTGGTACTAAATGTTAGTTCAATTCATGCCTTTTTTCTTAATGTAAAACTTTCAGGTTATTGAGCTTCCAATCAAACATCCTGAGTTATTTGAGAGTCTTGGAATTGCTCAACCAAAGGTATGTGCAAAACAATTTGTGTTCTCTGTGTTTGTTGTAATAGCATTTGAAAATTATGTGCATTCAAATTCTCTTCTTTCCTGTTTGAAACAACAGGGAGTCCTCCTTTATGGGCCCCCGGGCACAGGAAAAACATTGCTGGCGAGGGCTGTGGCTCATCACACAGATTGTACTTTCATCAGGGTCTCTGGTTCTGAACTTGTGCAAAAATATATTGGGGAAGGTTCGCGAATGGTTAGAGAACTCTTTGTTATGGCCAGGTTTGTCCTTTGCTCTTAAATTGGAAGTTTTATCCTCTCATGCATTTTAGGCTCTTGGATTTTCTTCTCTGTTTCTTATTTTTTTGCTTGCCTTCAAAACCAGACTATGACGTAAAATTGTTAGTAAAGAAGTAAAAGAGAAATAATGAAGGCGGCTGATGAGGGATGAGTTTGAAAGACTTGGAACTGCTTAAATATTTCTGCGATTAATTCATCAATGTCAATGTGTGTTAAGGGGTTGTAATGACCAGTGTTTGATACCTTTTATTCTTGAGAATGATATTGATATCCAGCATCTTCCAAACCTTTCTCTCCAGTAGCTTGTTTTTTTCTTTCTGATTTGCTTGTAACTAATTCTAATCTCTTTTATTACTTATTGTCACAAAGGCGAGTACAAATAACATTTTGTAAGTGTTTGGAAAGAAAGCATTTTGTATTTATATAGAATTGTTCGCAAAAACTTAACAAGAGGCTCACTATTACAAGACTACTGGCAAGTATTTAATCTCTTGGAATGTGGAGCTTCAAACTCTGTCAATGGCCTGGGGGGATACTTTTGAAAGGAGGCACACTGGATAGGGGCAATTATGTTACACTCTGATTCTAGCATCAGGTCTTCTCAAGTATCGTCATCAGACATAACTTAAGAAGATGCCATTTTCTTTTTTTATCTTATTATTTTCTATGTAAGGAAGGTTTTTATATCTTCATGTCTCTTGGAAAAGCAGCACTGGTTGACACACCTGACTTAGAGATTGTTGTCATGTATTTATGGTTCTGTTATAGAAGATGGGGCTATTTGAGTATATTGGCATCCTTCAGCTCTCTCTCCAATAGTGGAAAATAAAGAGGGAGGTGCCTCGAAGGAATTTTTTTTTTTTGCCTAGGCAATAGAGGGCAAAAAGTTGGTGCCTTCTGTAGCAAAGAAAACGAAAAACATGCAATTTACAATTCTCTCATTACATGCTTGTAGTTGTAATGCCATTAATTGATTCAATAGCTCCTTTCAACCTAGTCCTCCAGTGATTAAAGTCATCTGGCTTTTTACAATTGGCAGGGAACATGCACCATCAATCATATTTATGGATGAAATAGACAGTATTGGATCTGCTAGAATGGAATCTGGGAGTGGCAATGGAGACAGTGAAGTGCAGCGAACTATGCTTGAGCTTCTCAATCAGCTGGATGGGTTTGAGGCATCAAACAAGATCAAGGTAGTTCACGTTTGCAGGTTCACTTGGTCAACCTTGATACTAAGCATGTTTGCATGTTATCCACGCTCAATTGTTAGTTTTGACATTAACATGGTCTTTTACAGGTTTTGATGGCCACAAACCGTATCGATATTCTTGATCATGCCCTCCTTAGACCGGGAAGGATTGACCGAAAAATTGAATTTCCTAATCCTAATGAAGAGGTATGTTTCCACTTGCTATTTCTCCGTGTATGGTTGATATCTATGTAAATTAATTCACCTTCAGTAAAAAGGTCTATGGTTTTGCTGCTGCTCTTTAGCTTATATCTGCCTTTTCCTGCCTTCTGCTCTTCTTCTTTGTTGTACTTCCACTACCTCTGGAGTGTTTTGCATGCTTCAGAGTCAAGGAAGTAACAGCGTTTGTAGTCCTTGTTTTTCTCTCTGTATATATCTGAAGCTATGATTTTTTGGTCAAACTCTGATTGCTTTTATTTTGTATTATCTTGATTCCATTATTAGTATCATAATTGCAACTATAAACAGTGTGTTTATACTTTAGATGGCTTCCTTTTCATTGGTTTAGTAAACTACCTGCATCTGAATTCTTGGAACTAATGTTTCCAACTCCTTGCTGTGCAGTCTCGATGGGATATCTTGAAAATTCATTCCAGGAAAATGAACTTAATGCGTGGAATCGATTTGAAGAAGATTGCTGAGAAGATGAATGGTGCTTCTGGTGCTGAACTCAAGGTGCGTGTCATTTTCTCTTCGATCTAGTCATTTGATGAAAATGACTCGTTTTAGCCTTTCTAGTTATTGCTGCTTGCATTTTGTTTTGGTATACATACTTCCTATCACTCATTTTCTTTAAGAGACAATTGTTACATGGAATTGGACTTGTACTCATGTGAGTGGTTAATTTTCTGCACTCGTGCAGTGACACAGAGTTCTGCCACATGTTGACTTGTGACCCTGAAAATAATCATTTTTGTCAATTTCCCTGAAAAAAAAAATATAGAAAAATGGAAAAGAAAATTGTTGAGGTGGAAACTGAAGGATGACTATCAATGAAATGGAAGTTTGCCATATTGGTAGCAATGTTTTTTGGTGTATTGCAAACTCGAGTCTACCTTTTTCCCTTGGATGGGTATACAAGCTGAAACATCCTCGAAATTGGTATTTGTAGTTCATATTTTTATGCATTTTGTCTTATCTTTTGGCAGGCTGTGTGCACAGAAGCAGGTATGTTTGCTCTTAGAGAGAGGAGGGTCCATGTAACACAGGAGGATTTTGAGATGGCAGTTGCCAAGGTGATGAAGAAGGACACCGAGAAAAACATGTCTTTGCGAAAGCTCTGGAAGTAAGAAAATCCTACATAAAGTGGGGTCTTGTTCAAGTTGCCAGACTTGCATGCAGTCAAGCGTATGTTCAGCGGTAGTTTATAAGGATCACTGCTTGCTTTTGGCAAGTTGGTATAATGCCCTGGCACATTATGCGCCTACAAGTCGAGCATTTGAATTAGTCAGTGCTGCTCTTCCAACTTGCGAGAAAATCAATTCTGATGAATTCTCACCTAGAGTTTTGGATATTTTCAGTTGTATAACGTGACCTCTATATGATTCTGTTATATCTTTATATTATATTGCATGACTTTTTTGTGTCCGTCGCTTGCACTAAGCGGTTAACATTGGTTCTTTATTTGTCCTAGAATTTGGTTTTCAGATCTCATCAGTCATAATGCATGAGGTAGCTGGAAAATTAGTTCCTAAGCCCCGTAGTGTGCCGAACTCGAATTCAGTCATCACTTGTGGTGAAGCTGTGAAAGTGACTACATTTTCTCTGTTGAAATGTTTGCTTGCTTTTCTTTTTCTTACTCTACCTGTTAGTGGGTTTGGCATTGGCTTGGTTTGATCGGTTTTTTGCAACCCTTTCTGGTTCGAGTAGCTGCGGCTTTAGTACATTCAATGCAAGATTCCTAAGCATGGGTTAAGATAAACATATTTTGTTTGTTTGCATCTTTCTGTGTGCCATTGTAAGGCCCTTCGAGGGGTTCTTTGGGGATTTACATCCTCTCATGACGTGATCGTTGAATCTCTTTTATAAAGTTGTCTCTTTCGAGGGTTCTTGACAGAAGTTGTCTCTTTCGAGGGTTCTTGACAGTTTCGTTGAAACCTACATGTCTTGAATGTAGAATGCTTGCGACAGAAAGTAAACTTAGTGGCATGAATGATAGGTATATACTTGCACATGTTGAAAGTGTCCAACTTATTTTTCTGTCTTCTCTTCCTGAAAAGCTATACCTTCAAAATCCACGTGAAAAAGTTCCTGCAGGTCGAGTCCCATAAGTTTTTAGTTTTACTGCTCAAACCAAATTTGTCAGGATAATTTCGGGGAAAATAGCACGAGAGGTCCCTATTGTTTCATTTTTTTTTCAAATTAGTTTCTATTGTTTTAAATAATTCAAATTAGTTTCTAATATTTTTAAAAAGTGTCAAATTAGTCCGTACTATTAAATATTTAATTGAAAATCTGTAAAATGATTAAAATATTCTTAAACATTAATTCAAATTACTAAACCCCCTTGACCCCACCCTACCCTTGCCCCGGATGAACCCCTCACATTCTTTGACCAAAAAAAAAAAAGAAAAAAAAAAACCCTACCACTTGCGTGTTTTCCCCTCCTCCTCCACCTCCACCTCCACCTCCACTTTTTTACCCTCAACCCCGATGGGCACAACCCTCTAGCCCCTATTCTCAACACCCCCACCCCACTGTATGTGTGTGTGTTGTATATATATATATATATATATATATATATATATATATATATATGTTTGTTGTATATATATTATATATATGTAGCTATATGTATGTGTCTATGTGCATGGTTTGTGGGTGTCCGTGGGTGGTGACGGTGGTAGTAGTGGTGGTGGTAGTGGTAATGGTGGGAGGTGAAGGAGATGCATTGAGAGAAGATGAAGGGATGAGATTGAAATTTTTTACAATTTTGGGGACTAAATTGAATTTATTTGTAAACTTTGAGGACTAAATCGAAGTTTTGTGAAGATGTTATATTATTTTTACCATTTTATCCTTATGTTACTGTTCATTTCCGTTAAATTTAACACTAATTTTTGACGTCAGGGACTAAATTAACACCTTTTAGAAATATTGGAGACTGATTTGAATTTTTATAAAAATAATGGGGACTGATTTGAAATATTTAAAATAATGGAAACTAATTTAAAAGAAAATGAAACATTGAGGACCTTTGGTGCTATTTTCCCTTATTTTCGACTAATTCAGCTATACACCGTAGACTAATAATTTGAAAAAAAAATACTAAAAATGATTAAGTCAGACGATCTACCTTTGTATGATATATGGATTCCACAAGCGTGTGGTGCCCAAGTCCGCTAAGTCGTATGGTTCTACTTAATTGTTCAAAAGTCCAACCCTAATTTGATTAATTCCATCTTTTTGCTACTTCACCTAATATACGAAACTTTTAAAAACGAATGTTGAACCCATCCTTCTATTAGAAAGAAAATGAGTCTAACAACTCAAGTTAGAACCACATAGTTAGGTGGCCGGTTTTTAGGTGCTCCCCTCCAGTATATATGTATATTTGTTGGTGTGTGCATGTTTCTTTCTGCAATCTTTGACCAAAAAAAAAATCTCCCCAAAACCCCTACCTACCATACAGGCTGAACCCGAGTCGTGCAGACCCCATATGGGAAGCATCCAAGATATTAAAGATATGTTCTAATATAGTCGTACATTACTTTGGTTAAGAACCTCGACACAGGAGATAATCTTACTCCTGGAAACTCGCACAAGGCACAAAACCCTTGTAGAATATAGGGACGGAGTTAGAAATTTAATATTAATAAATAATTTTTTTTTTTGTATAATATTTTTGGGTTAATAAAAAATAGACTCAATTTTTACAGTTTTAATTTTTTTTTTTCAGTTTTATTAAAAAAATTTGGTTATAGATGTATATTACGGTACTTTTAAAATTTTGGTAAGCAAAATAATTATTCTAAACATATTTTTGAATATCAAATGATTTACATTTTAGATGAATTATAAGAAAATATTATAATAATTCTAAATTGCATATTTAACTATTTGCTCTTATTCATGGTACAAAATTAAACAATTTATCTCATAACAAAAATAAATAAATAAAAGAGAGAGAAAACCTAAGTAGTATAATATTCAATTAATGTTCAAATAATCGAAATCAAGCTTATAGCCCATTACATTCTCCACGCAAATTACAAATTTACAGAAACCTAATCAAAATATGCATATCTTGATGTCCAACAAAAAAAAAAAAAAATCAAAACAAGCATATAGTAAGCAGTACAAAGTTATATATATTTATCTAATATGCAAAAAAAAAGAAAAATCAAAACAAGAATAGCCCGAAGTTTCAGTGAAGGCCTCTGAGAGAAGAGTTGGCGCTGACCATCAAGTTGAATCTTCAGAGGTCCCATTTGCAATCCTTTCTGATTTATTTGTTCGCCTATAGCTTTTAAATTCTTAAAGCAAAGTTGACTATCAGCCTATACCAATCATCTGCCATCAACCAACGCTTTCTCAAGCTTCTTCACATTCTCAAAAATGTATAAAAATAATCAGCTTTTGCAACTCCTTCAATGGCTATCCCTCTGGCTCTTTGTCTTTCCCAGTCTTCTCAATACCTCTCTTGCTGATCTTGGCACAGCTGCCTACTATAGCCCCCCATTCTCACGTAAGTATATACCTCTTAGTCAAGCACGGATCTAAGATTTTTATTCAGTAGAGATTACACACAGAATTTAATATTCATATACGAATAACATTTTTCAGTCGGGACTAAATTGATTTTCTAAACGATAAATATTTTATTGTGGATTTGATATAGCTACAATGTGCTACGGGAACGATCCAACGCAGTTTCCATCGAGCAGTTTATTTGCAGCAGCAGGTAGTGGAATATGGGATAATGGTGCATCATGTGGGAGGCAATACTTGGTGAAATGCATCAGTGGCAGCATACTTAATGCTTGTGTTGCAGATGACACCATTCAGATTAGGATCGTTGATTATGCTCCCATGGCGATTTCTGGCCCATCAGCTCGTGGCACCAGCATAGTTCTGTCAGATACTGCGTTTCAGACTATAGCAAATATTTCTGCCGCAACAATCAACATTGAATTTCAGCAGTAAATTTCTCTTGTTCTTAATCTTGAAATAATAGCATTTATTATTCTAGGTTAAATTTCACGTGTCTTGGGGTTTTATCTTGCCATTGTCAGTTCTAATCCCAATTAAAGAAGGAAGGTAAGCTTAAATAACCAATAGGCCTTTAGTCTAGTTGTATCTTTTGCTGAGTGCGAGAGATTGTGAGATCAATTCTCGTTGATTTCATCATTTACTATATGTTATATGATTTAGAATAGAAAAGACAAAAAAAGTTAAGTAGCTGACGGCCAGATGATAAACACGGGCCTATGTCATGAGATTGGTGGCAAAGCCTATGCAGACATACCAAATTGTCTCCAATCTTTATTAGAAAGCGGTAGGTAGGATGCCGGGACGCATCTAGAAAATTAGTATTAGGAGGCCAAAATTTCATTAAGAAAATTTGTTTGTGTTTTTTAAAAACTTTTACTGTTTTAGTTTTTTTTTCATGATAAATTTTTGTAGTTTTAGTTTTTTTCTTGATAAATTTTTACTGTTTTACTTTTTTTTGAAATTTTTATAGTTTTAGTTTTTTGGAGTAATTTTTATAGTTTTATTAAAAAAAAATTGGTTATGTTTTTATATTATGGTGCTTTTGGAGATATTGTAAGCAAAATAATCATTTCAAGCATATTTTTGAATATGAACTGGTATTAATTTTGGATACATCATAAGAAAATAATATAACTCTAAATTGCATATTTAAATATTTTTTCTTATTTATGGTACAAATTAAAAATTTTATGTCATAACAATGATAACAAACAAAAACAAGAGAATGAGAGAAGATCTAAGTAGTAGAATATTCAATTGATGTTAAAAAATATGAGCAAATTATTTACTTTAGCTATTTTATTAATGCCATCGGATACTCACCTACAAGTAACAGAAAAAAAATTTTAAAAATGAATAATGCATAAAATTATCTAACCAAAAAAAGGTAAATTAAACATAAAAACAATATTTTTTTTACAATATATTTTTTTCTGATATACTATGTACTTCATATTTATGTTTGTATATTCTGAAAACTAAAATTGAAAAGGGAAGCACCATTGGAAAGGGGAAGCATTAGCTCAAGAATGGAGGCTTGTGCTTGGTTTGTGAAGGGAATTGTTGATTTTCTACCGGGTGAAAGGGGAAGGGAATGAGGGAAAGTAAAAGAGGTAAGTGGAAAAAAGAGAAAGGTAAATGGGTAAAAGATAAAAAGTGAAAGAAAAAGGGAAAAGGGGAGTGGGAAAAACGGGAAAGGAGAAAGAGTAAAGGGAAGTGGAGATTTGACAAAAAAAAAAAAAAAAAAAAAAAAAAAACAAGTGAAGTAGGGTGGTCAATTCTAATTTTAAAATAATAATACACATAGAAAAAAAATAAATTATTGGAAGTTAGGGGGGCCCGGGCTCCCCCCGTCCCCACCTGAATCTGCCACTGGTAGGATGAGATATTCTCTAGACATGTTACGTGTATTAAGGAGTAGCCACGTTGATAGCATTCCTCATTGATTTATTGTAATACAAAAGCTAGAGCTTCCTTTCAAACTAAAAAAAAAGAAGGGTAGGCTAAATAGTTGACAACTCGTGTAGAAAATTTGAATTCTTCATATAAATTTAAAATTAATTGACCCGACCTAATAGAATAAGACTTAATTTATTATTTTAAGTTAAATTTAGTACAAGTGACATATGGTCAATTAAGTCTTCTGATCAAAAATAGTTTTTGGTACTAAATAATTGATAGATATACCTTATGTCTATGCAGGGTATGATCGCAACTGTGGAACAGAGAAAGAATGTGCAGCCCAAGGTGATTAACTTGCATGTTTCTTAGATTGGTTGGTCGGAAAAAAATATTTCTTGTGTATATGCTTGTAAAGGTTGTCATCTTGCTTATTTCATATACATATTCTACAATCAAATGTACCAAACTATTGATGATAATAATAGATGTAATAAATTTTTTTTTAATATTTTAAAATTTTAAATAAAGTGATAACTTAATATCGTATAAAATCTAAGTTACTAAAGACTTATTGTTACTTATTGAAAAAACAATAAGATTGTATATGTGTAGAGCTCAAAAAATGAATACAACCTATACTTGCATAAAAGTGTTGAAAATAATAAATAATTGTAATAAATTCTTGTCTAACAATTTGAATGAGATAGATTTCTATATATATTATGTGCACTTTTTCTTTTATTTCCTCGCCTTGGAAGCTTCTACTTTGACAACTTCGCACTAAACGTCTAAATAGATAGCGGCTACCAAAACTATTTTATAGTTTGCATTAGGGCTGCATAATGACTTTCCCACAATTATAACTTAACTTTGAAAATGACTTTAAAGAGCAAACTTTTACCAACGTGACTAAAATAATCACGATGTTCATCTGATTTCACATCGAAATGCCCTATCAATCAGTATTTCCAATATGTCAAGACAAACTCTTTTATATATCAACGGGTCTGGTTCAATTATTTATCTGGGATGAATTCTAAATTATGTGAAATCTACTTTTATACTAACAGTCGAATAGACCGATGATGAATGAACTAAAATTTCGAAACATCCACATCGGTCGAAGGGCATAGATTTCTCCGCAACCACATTCCCCCCTAATTGCATTTACTTTTTCCTCTTTTCTAGTCCCAATCTACATGATTATTTATAACTACTCATCTTGATGTAATATATTTTTGCTCTACGCCAACTGAGCGTACAAAACCGCAGCTTGATTTAGGCTAAGCTTTCATCTCTTAGTATTGTCGAGAGTTTAGTAGAGTGGTTGAGTAGCGTTAATTTGAACTTATACATTTTTATTGCAAATATTCCATAGATTTAACTAATTTGAAGTATGCATGCGGTGCCACACTATACTATGATTGTAACTTTATAGTAAATTCAATATTATCCTATCTAAGATGAGATATCTGTCATAAGGAAAAAAAAATATTTCATCCGTTAGTATTTTGGAGTTCCAGACCTTGCACAATGGTTTGAGAACTTAAGCTTAATTGTCCTTTTCACTATAAATTTTTGAATAATTTAAAAGGCGAAAAAGTCCTCAAAGATATGATGTATTTCATTTCGTGTCAATTTTGCATTAAGATACCTTACCTAGCTAGTCAATAGAGCGCAGTACAGACCAACTACCAGATTGCCGTAGCAGTGGCCCAATGTGTGGGTGAAAGCTTGAAAATTAATGAAATTTCCATGGATCTTCCTTGATGTAAACTATTTAGTTGAGGAAAATGGAGTCAATTTGATCCGACAAGTCAACTAGGAAAAACTCTTTCAATTTGCACAAAATTGGCATTAGACCGTGAGAGAGGAGTTAGACCTCACGTCTGTGTCACATATATTAGACTTACTATATGTGAGTATACTTATGTTAGATCGAATTGTGAAAATAGTAATCCGTCAACTAATCCCAAGAATTAAAGACTTAAAGGTATAGAAGAAATTGAAACTAATAACATCGATGTTTATATGATTAATAATATGCATTGCTAGTTTTTTTTTTTTTTTGGAAGGACAACAGTAAATAATAGAGGGAAAAGTTAAAAAAGAAGAATTAAGAGGACAAAAACGAATAATTTTGTGACACTCTTGAGGTATTATGTGTGAGAAGGTGCTTGGTAGAGTTGATAAGACTTTCAAGACAAAACAAAACATGTAAAGCTTGATTTATGTTCATCTTGTTAAAAGGTCATTTGAGATAATTTCTGGAATTATCGAAAATTAGAAGCTTCATTTAATTAAATGCTTGAAGATACCCAAACTAGTGATACTATACTTGTGTTCAACTAGAATAAAGTTCATCTCAGACCAATTTATTAGGAACATATACATTAAATTAAAAAATATATATTTTGATGAGAAAAAAACTATTCAAACCATTTAAGACTGATAGAGTAGTCGTGAATCACTGATACCATATGTTGTATTTCTCTTAATTAACATGTACAGTGCAATTGGCTATATATATATAATACAATGAAAGTGTTGTTAAGATAACTATGCGTGAGATTGGAGATAAGTGAAAATCACAACAGAAACAATATAAGTTTAGAATTCAAAACTAGTGTTATGTATCAAAGACATAATACATGCCCACATTTAGGGAGAAGTCTACTGATCCATGCTAAGTTAGAGGCTTTGCTTATTATTATTATTATTTAGCTAAGAGGGAGGCAAAACCAATTATGAAGAAACAACTCGGGAGGAGGTCACTTTTCTTCTATCTATATCTAAGAGGCTAAGGAGATTAATCAGAGAATCCTTAAGTACAATACCCCTAATAGGTTAACTTAATCCATAGTTCGCTAACCAATCTGCATACATATTTGATTCTCTATAGACGTAGTTTAACACAAATTCGTGTTCTCTTCTCATAATGTCTTTACACCCTTGAATTAACAGGCCAAGAAGGCTGTGCAGAGGTACTGTCCTTGAATCCACTGAATTAATAACTTCAGAATCTGATTCAATCTCCACATTTCAAATGCTTTAACACAAAGCCTTTGCTTATGTTGCCTCCAAATGAATATTCTTTCTAGGTACTTTAACACAAATCCATGTTCTCCACATTTCGTTATTAATGTAGTCAGTTTCGAACAAAGTTCTTAAGTCTGGAAAATTTCACATTTAGTCTTTATTATTTATAAAATATCTCAATTTAATCTGTATTGTTTAAAATGTCTTAATTTAATTCTTATTATTTCACCAAAAATTTTAGTTTTGTTCTTATTGTTTAAAATGTCTCAATTTAATCTCTATTATTTTCCAAAAAGTTTTAATTTAGTCCCTATTATTTTTAAAAAGTTTTAATTTCATTTCTATTGTTTTCTTAAAGTTTTAAATTGGTCCTGATTATTCAAGGACTAAATTAATTTTTTTTTTAGAAACAATAGAGACGAATTTGAAACTTTTTAAAAATAATAAAGACAAAATTGAAATTTTTTGTGAAACAATAAAGACGAAATTGAGAAATTTT
Source organism: Ehretia macrophylla (assembly GCA_037974665.1). Taxonomy (NCBI): domain Eukaryota; kingdom Viridiplantae; phylum Streptophyta; class Magnoliopsida; order Boraginales; family Ehretiaceae; genus Ehretia; species Ehretia macrophylla. Next base: position 52,908,647 of record CM075771.1, on the reverse strand, counting down.
AAATAATAGAGACGAAATTGAAACTTTTAAAAAAATAATAAGGACTAAATTAAGACATGTTAAACAATACGGACTAAACTAAAATTTTTTGTAAATAATAAAGACTAAATGTGAAATTATTCCTTCTTAAATCACTAGTTAGCATTGTCTGTTGGAAGTGTTATAAGAAGTTATGACCCTTGAATTCTCTTCCACCACAAGGAGTGTCTTGATAACATCCTCTTACCCGAGGAACAGCCCCTCGTGAAAGAATAGTGTAACCGCGTTGGATCATTCTATGTTGAATCTTCTTATGCTAGAGGACAATACTTGATTGTCGAGGCATCTGTGGCTCTCAAAATACCTCTTCACAAGGAGCATAGTCAATGTTAAGAGTGTCTCATGATGAAGAATAATGACAAATCACGTTCTCTAAAAAGGCTCATATGATCACACTACAAATAAAGTGGAGCATAGGTATCAAACTTTTTTTTATTTTCTCGATTAACAAATAAAATTTCATTGTAACAGTTTTAAATACAAAAAAGTATGTATGTTTTCCGATCAACAAATTTATAGTAGTAAGAAACTTACACAAGAACAAACGCATTTATATTTCACGCTTTACAAAGACGAATGTTAATTCTTATACGTTTGCATTTTGTTTTGCAATTGAACTTGGCACAGAAAACGCCTTTGATAATGTTCAAAATATGATCTTCCGTTCTGGCGCCATTGTGGTGAGGTATCAAACTTTTGTCAACGTTTCAATCAGGCACCAACTATTATCAAACGAGTATCCATTTTACTAACAAATATCGGTGCTTGTTCTATACAACACCGATAATGTGACAATTGGCAGGAGCTTCTGTTGGATTATACGCCCTAAATGTCAATTTTATGACATAATAATTATATTATTTATTTAATGTAGGCAGTTTATTTAAATATTATTAATGCGATTAACTATTTAAATAAAAGTCCTTAGAATAATATTTATAGATTATATCATTAAGAGTAAGGATATGAGTGGCAGAATCTATATTTATAAATATATTCTAAAATAGTCCCTGATCGTAGGATAAATTAATTGACGTTAATTTATCCAGAAAGATCGGATTACAGTCTATCATCCAAATAATATGAGATATTGATTTGGGCGATTAGTCTCATATCGTATGGTAGATATATAAGTACTTGTTGAGAATAAGTGACTGGATATGACCGCTAGTACAACAAATTACATGGAATGGTCAATAATTTGTTGTACAGTGTAATGGTGCAATTAGTCATTAGACCTGAAACACCACGGTTATATTGTGTTATGGATGACATAAATTGTTGGTGCAATAAAGCTAATCTCCATGAATGATTGAATAATGTACTTAGTGGTTACGATCTATCTCGGCATAGAGATAGGTGTGTGTAGATATATAATCTATCAATTAGGGATCCTATGTGATCTATTAATCGAGTAACTAGAAATCCTTGGCCAAGGTAGAATAATGGAAGTCATTCCACGTATTATTCATAAGTTACTGATTAAATAGATTTGGACATATGATTGAGTAATAGAGTTTGACGACCCTATCCATGATTTTGGCTCAATCGGGATGATTTAGATAAAAAGAATTGATTGCATAATTGTTATTAAAGGGTTTGTAGAATTTCACTTCATCATTAGTTTGGTAGTTGTGATATACTGTTAGGTGTCACTCACAACTTGCGAGAATTAAATTAGAAGAGTTCTAATTAAATATTAATTAGATTAATATTATTTCACTGCCAATTAATTATGAACCCGAGAGGTCACACACAAATGAAATTTACAGATTAATTGGGTTAGAGAAAAGATTAAATTAAATTTAGGATTGGCCTAAATATTAATTTAATCGGGCTCGTAGTAATTGCATGATGATCTAGTTATTATAGAGCTCAAGATTGGTTAGTTTAAGTCCAGTCCACATGTAGCCCTAGGTCACATGTGTCTCCTATATATTGTACTATTTTGACAGGTTTAGCTAGCACAAAAAATACAGTCAGAATAATATGTAGGATTTCTCTAGAAAATCTAGTGGGGGTAAAATCCAATTAAGGGTGCAGATTTTGTGTGGATACTTTTGGAGGCTTCACATTTGGGGAGCTTTGGATCGTTCAAATCCTACAACAGACTCATCATCATGGACATGTAATCCTGAAATCCTTTAATGCGTAATTAATGTTGATTATTATGCATGTATGTAATCTACGTAAATAGCCATGAACGGATGCATGTGTATTTAATTTTCGCTACGTTTATTTTGATTATCAAATTTTAAAATACCATGCACGATTCCCAACAGTGATATCAGAGCTACCGTTCATGCCTTTTACGTGGTTATTCGACTATATCATATATTATAGCACAATTAAAGTGTCATTCATAATTTGTGAAACTATTGTAAAAATTAATAGTTTGTGAATCTATTAATTTTGTGCTCGTAAATTTAATTGGATTAAATTGTAGCCCTAGAATTCTTCCCTAATCAATTTCATAAAATTAGCTTTATAGAATTTTTTTCCGGTTTCATAAAAATTGTCTTTGAAACTATTATTGATTTGTTTTTGAATCTATTTCAAAAATTTTGAAAAAACATAATTTTGTAAAAGTGTTTTCAAGTATTGTAAATTTTGTTTTATCAATAAAAAAAAAAGTTTTTCTGAAATTGCCCCTCCACCTTAGCAGCCATGGCTGCTCACGGTGGAGCAGTCACTAGCGCGAGGCACCACCTTGCGCTGACAACTGCTCAGCAGCAACGCGAGGTGGTGACCTTGTCACGCCCCGACCCGATCCCGCAAAAGACCAAGTCCGGACTCGACACACGGACGGAGTCTCCTTTGTACCGTGGACGATCCGAAAACCCTACATTCAATGGAATATACGCGAAAACCAAAACATACATCTATAACAAAACAATTCCCTTTGAAAACATACATCCTTTCATTAACCAACTTTATAAAACCCAAAATGTCATGCATACTACACAGGTACTTGTGCCACTAAGCTGTTAAACCATTAGCATGTAGTTCTTTACTAGATACTAGAGTACAACTTTACAACTTTTCAACCTTTCAGCTTATACAACATAATACCATAGAGGCCTCAAAATAGAAAATACATACAAGGCTACAAGCCTCAAAATAAAGCGATAACCGAGCAATATACACATTAGATATGGCCCGCACAAAAGTCTGGCAACCAACCACCAGCTAAGCAAAGAAAGTGCTATCAAGGAAATACCTCCACTTGCTCCTCCTCCTCCTCTACCACCTCAATAGGAACAGCCTCAACTACTCCTGTAAAATATAGTATAGAAAGGGATGAGCAAAAACTATTGCTCAGCGAGGGTTAATTGGTCTCAAGGACGGAGGTGAGAGAGGAATGCAATGCAAATAGTCAAGTAGATCAATCAATTAACATTTAGAGATACAAGCTAAGCCAACAATACATCAAGATAAGCATTAAGGTTATAATCACTCAATTAAATGATACAATTCACTTTCCACGAGCAACTGCAATTCATGAATCCAATGACGACGTGCCGACCCAACCACCTTATAACTTTAGTTTGGAATACCCCGGAAGCATCCAATCAATTCTACGATCCAAATATCCCTGGGAGGCAACACAAGCAAGAAAGGGAATAGGACACGAAGCTAGAGCAACCAACCCTGTCAACCCGAGGCTACCCAGAGAGGTTCATCACACCCGCCTCTGACTCTATGAATGCAATACATTATACAATGCAACAATCGAGAGATATAGTCACACGTGGGAGAATAACAAAGTAGATTACTCTCGCACGCAATAGCAACAATTGATAAATATTTCAATCACAATCAACTACAACAAGTATAATAAGCGACATTAAGTATTCTAAAAGCCAAACTTTATAAAAAACCAACAAAATCACACAACGGCCCTAACTTTCAGAATGCTACTACTTCCAAACGAGCCAAGAGTTTTGGAAACTGACTTCACTACTCATCTTAGGATACTATAAGGCACACCTAGAAGCAATAAAACCCTACTTTACCCTAGAATTTTCGCAAAGTCCCGATTTTCCCATTTGCTTGTTTGAATACAGCTATCCCAACCAACGCCATAACCACACCAAAAGTGCTTCCATAGCCTCCCGAGACAACGCCATCACGCAAAACGAAAAAATGCTAAACTCGACCGAAACTACCCCAACATGTACCAAGGCATTTTTCTTCATTTTTCCATTACACAAACAAAATAAACCACGCATTTTAGCATTTAAGCATATCTAGTACCTTTCTGCATCAATAGAACGCAACTCGGAGCAAAATTTCGGATGGGGGTTTACTATTCACGTTTTCACTATTTAACCAACATTTAAAATGCAATAACCAATTTTAACAGTAGAAATTACTAAAAACTTACAAAAGTAAGGTCTACTAACATCATAGAACATATTTCAAGCAACAAATCGAATTAAACTACATTTTATATGCAATTTCAAAAAATTAAAATTTTGACATCATATTTTCTAATGCGCAAATAACGATGCATCCCTTACCTTAGACGTTACTAGACGCTAGGAAGACGATGTTAGAAGCCTCAAAAATGATCCCGTGCAACCCCGCACGAAGATTCGAAGATTTGAGTGAAAATCTTTTTTTTTTCCCTTGATATTTCGGTTTCTCTCTTTTTTTTCAGCTTTGTTTTCTTTTGTTTTGTGTTATTTCATACTTATAAGGTGACAACTAAAGGTCAATTGGTCAAGGCTTGGTCAATGCTTACTAAGCTTGGTCAAACTAGTCTATTTTGTACATTTTAAACTTAAGAATAAGTCATATACTATAAGTCTAATAAACTAACACCTAAAATACTAAATTAAAAGACTAAAAACTATTTTCATTATTTGCTGAGGACTAGAAAACGCTCTCTAACTATCACTCCCGAAATGTAATGCACTTTGCGACAAAGAACGAATAACATTTAAAATATAAAGGAATATAGAAAAAATATATTTTTTAGAAGAAAAAAAATAAAAAATTTTCATGTTCTGGACTCGGGTATTACAGACCTCGCGCCACTGCTGCCGGCAGCAGTCGCGAGGACAACTCCTCGCGACAACAGCCATGGCAGCCGCCGCGAGAACTGTTTCTCGCGGCAATGGCCATAGTAGCCGCGAGGAAGTGTCTTCACTGCAGCCATGAAGGCCACGAGGAGCTGTCATCGCGGCCATAGCCATGGCTGCACCTCGCTAGAGAACAAAAAAAGTATTTTGGTGGGTTAGGGTTTCCAGACCTGAACCCATTCCAGATTCAAGTCCGGATCCAGATCCGGATCTGGGTCCAAGTCAAAACCCAAGGATCCAAGTTGTTGGGCTCCTTGGGCTGATTTGTTTTTAAAAATGTTTTCTTATTCTTTCTTTAGTTTTGGGCTAAATGGGCATATTCAACTTGGGCTTGTTTTGGGCTGATTTTTAAAGTTGTTTTAAAAATTAGCTTGGACCTCCCTTGTAGTCTGCATTGGGCCTATTTTTAATTCGGACTTGAATATACATAGTATGGACTATTTTAATGTTTGAATTGGACTGTTGGTCTTTTGGACTTGGACTTAATTAAAATAGGTTGGACTTATTTTAATTTTTTAAAGTCCAGCTTGTTTAATTAGTTTTGTTTGACAAATTAATTAAAGAAGCCCAAATGTATTTTGACACTTTATATTAATAAATTATTTATTAATTAATTAAATATAATTTAATTATATTTATATTTTGTAAATATGAGATATTTGTGGAGTAATTTAATAAAGAGTTTATTAAATGAAATAAATTTAATAAAGAGTTTATTAAATTGGATAAATCTAATGTAAATAGTTTATATTAAAAATTAATTGTGCTATACTTGTAGTTAATTAATAAATTGTTTATTAATTAATTACTATAAATATAATGAGATTATATTTATTTAAATATGAGATATTTAAAGATTCAAATTAATAAAGGTGTTTAGTAATTGGATAAACCTAATATAATAAGATTATATTGAGAGACTAATTGTGCTATATTCGTGGATTACTTTTATTATTATTTGCTATGTTTGTGGGTGATCATGGACTAGCCTTGTGTGAATGTATGGATGAATGAATGAATGAATGAATGTCATTATTTAATTTATTTATCCATTTTGGGTTTTATGTTATATTTTAAAATGGGACTTGCATGCCTCTTATCCCCGTTTTAAAGATGTAAAATCCCTATTCTCATTTATGTATCCCCACTAGATTAGGAATTTATGTATATAAATGTAATGGAAGATCAAGATGAAGACATCAAGAGTTGGTGGGCCCAATTCGCGAAAGGAGTTTTGTGAAGCCGAAGAATGGAAACCCGTGAATCTATCTTGTGGGCCCTTTATTTGATTTAGGCATTCAACCCAGTGGCTCGGGTTGATAGTGCTCCTAGTCCATGATCATCCCATTTTATTTTATGAATTTATTTATTTATTCATGAGATAAATATATAAATGCATGTATGCTTCCATATTATTTATGCGATGAATTGAAATTAGAAGCATGTGAAAAGTGAGACCTAAACTAAAGACCAGCAAACCTTCCTAAATTAAATATTAAGTTAATAATGGTTTAGTCTTGAGAAGATTATATCATTGCCTTCCATTATTGTAGATTGGTTTATGTGTTGGGCAAGTAAGTAGCTAGTTATGTACACATAGGAGTTATTTATTTGTATTAACATATAAACTAAGTCTATATAAGCATGAGATATGAAAATTTTGGATTTTTACTGGCAACCAAAAATCTATTATGTGATGTGTCGGTATTGTATTGATCCAAATTTCTAAGATAATGAGTTTAACTTAAATAATATTGGAGACCAAAATCTATAATGTGAGGTCGAAATGATTGGAGACAAGAATAATTGGAATTTGTATGAGATACATTGAATAAGAGGTTATTCACTTGTTTGTTTTACTTCACCAAAAATCTAAAATGTGAAGTGGGTTAAAGTAAATGAGCCTTTAATTCCACTAAGAAAAACACCTTATTGTTTTTCCGTTTTCCACTAGGGAAGTGTGGGATTCAAAAATTTTAGTAGGGGTTACTGTTTGATTTAAAGACCTAAATCAAATGGTTAATAATATAATTATCTAAAATCATTAGAAATTATTGCATACATATAGTATTGGATGTGAACCTAACATTCTATTTTGACTAGACCAAACTTCGATGATTTGCTCAATATTTTGAGAATTGTTCTCAAATCTGAGAAAGTCATACACGTTCTAGATGCCGAAATAAGTTGTCAAAGAGATACAAGAGAGCATGGGTAATGTATCCATCATTAATTACTTACAAGAGTTGTGAAATAAGCAAGATATGACAACTAGGTATGAGATATCTAGTGGTAGATATGAGATACCTAGAAAATTATTCCAAAGAATAACTAGAGGAATTGATTTGAGAGCATGTGTTCTCAAGATGAGTATCTTAAGTCCATGAGTCTATTCATGGTTTATCATAAGCAGGCAAATCTAATTCTCAAAAGTCAATTCTTAGTTCTCTCTTGTCGTTCATAATAGATTTTTTGGTGTGAATATATTTGACACAACCTTAGGATATGAGAGTTATGTATCAAGGGTAGATATGGAAAGGTAGAACTTAATTGGTAAAAGGAAATTGTTTCCACTGCAAGAAAGGAGAAAACTAGGAAAGGAAAATCCAAAGGAATCTCAAAGAGTTTGAGAAGAATGGATGTCCTCTATAAATATACCTCATTTTCTCGTTTACCCAACTAGGTATTCATTAAATTGAGCAATTGTTGCTCATATACATAGTGTCAATTAAACATTATATCTGTTTCGTGGACTATGAATGTTTCATTTATTTGGGAAATAAATGAGTTGACACTGGTAAATTAATGAACAAGTTTTATATGCATGATGTAAAACTTGATGGCCAGATAAACTAGTAATACATGAGATCAAGAGATACGGATAACTTTTAATTATTGTGGCATTTACAATTAGGTCATAGAGGAGAAACAAGAATCACTCAATTAGTGGAAGAAGGAATGCTAAGCCCTTGAGGCCTCGGGACATTCCCAACACGTGGATCTTGTGTTCTTAAAATGATCAAATCGCCCTTTGTGGGACAAAGTCAAAGGACCACAAATATTTAGGGTTTATACATAGGGATGTATATGGGCCATTTGGCAAAATATCCCAATAAGGATTTAGTTACCTTACATATACTTATGATTGTCATAAGTGTGAATCTGAACCTTTTGAAGTGTTCAAAGAATTCAAAGCTAAAGTAGTAAATCAAACTAGAAATGAAAAGTAAGTCTCAATGATGAGATCATGGAGAGTTCTTAGCCTCAGTTTCTGATAGTATCTCAAAGAAAAATAACATAGTTATTTCATTAACTCCTTATGGTACTCAAATGCTTGATGAAGTGACGGAGAGAATGAGCTGGACCTTGTTGGACATGGTCTAATAAATGATAAACTATGTTGATTTATAATTTAGCATGTGAGGCTATATTCTCCTTATAGCAGTCCAACTCTTGGATAAAGTCACTTCCAAGTTAATCTTAAGTACTTCATATAGAATATGAGAAAACGGGATACCTAGTCTTAAGGTGTTAAGAATGGGGGTTATCTTGCTTTCAATCAAAGGCTTGAGATTGATAAATTGGAAATGAGATTGGACAAGGTTAATTGGTTATCCCAAAGATTCGTTGGGATATGACTTTTATTCCCTTGCTAACTAGAGAATCTGTTAGCAAGTACAACTTCTTTTTGGAAGAATAGTTCATCTAAGAAGATAGTATGGGAAGAAAAGTATGACTCAGTAGGAGTCACTAAACAACCAGCTAACCTGAGTCAAATCTAGGATTTGATTCTAGAAAACCCAATCCAAAGAGCAATTGATTATTCACAGCTTTACCCAGATTAGTAAAATGACAATAATCATGTTGATAATTTTTGTCAGTTATGAAAAGTTATGTTAGACATAAGCTTAAATGACTTAAGGCCATAAAATCTTAAATAAATTACATGCAAGCTTGTGGACCTACAGGTCATACAAGAGAGAGAAGGATGGAGACCTTTAAAACAAATGGTGAAAGATTATAGTCATAGGCAAGGAGTTGATTATGAGGAAATTTTTTCACCAATTGTTGAAATTCATTATGATTTATTGGCCATAGTTACACATTACTATTATGAGATATGGTAGATGGATGTCAAAACGGCATTTCATAATGACTTCATTAATGAATACATTAATATGAGATTGTTAATATGTTTTGAGACCAGTGATGAATCACAAAAGAGTGCAAGCTAAAGGGATCCATTTATGGACTTAACCAAACCTAAACAATCAAGAACATTCGGTTTGACTTCATTGAGAATGAAGATAAACCTTGTCCACACAAGTAGGTCTAAGTTATTCAAATGAATTCTCCGAGTAAATTTCGGAATAATCCACCTAAATCCTTGAAGATGATCTATAGCGATAGATCAAAAAGATTAGTGGGTTTTTCCAAAAGGGTGTTAAAGGTGTTTAATATGAACACAGATTCTAAAAGAGGATTGTTCTCTTTTAAGACATGACATTTATCTCTCTAGGGTTGAGAGTCCTAAGACTGCTAAAGAGAGAGAGACTGGACACATAATGTTCAAAGTGTTGCAGCAATTAAGAATCTTTTATACGTCATGATGTATACAAAGACATGATATCATAAATGTTATAAGTGTTATGAGCAGATATCTGTCTGATCCATGTTAGGAACACTGGAAAACAAATCAAGAACATTCTTAAGCACTTAAGAAGCACTTAAGAAATGTTCTTGGTATATGGAGAATGTGAAAGTTAAAAGTTTTACAAATTCAGACTGAGAGTCTGAAGTGGATTATTGGAAATCCATATTTGGGTTCATACTCACCTGTAACAGAAGAGTAATTATTTGGAAATGTTCCAAATATTGGTACAATTGCAAATTTCAGAGATTGAGTATATCGTTACATCAGATGTGACAAGATGAAGTGATTTGGATCTAGGAGTTCGTAACTAAACTCAGGATGGTTCTTTCCATTAGTCAACCGGTAGTGCTATGATAACAATGGAGTTGTAGCGCAAGCTAAAGAACCTAGGTCTCACTGAAGATCCAAAGCTCGTTAAAGAGGCATTACCACATCAATCAGATATTGTGGAAATAATGATATTGTGCAGTAAATAACGTCAACAGTTGACGATGCTAGTCTACTGACTAAGTCAATGATTCAACAGTCATTTGATTACCATCTTAAGAAGATGGGTATGAGATACCAGAGTAATTGACTTTAGTGCAAGTGGGGGATTGTTGGATTATTATGTCCTAAATGTCAATTTTAGAGCATAATAATTATATTATTTATTTAATATTGGTAGTTTATTTAAATATCATTAATGCGATTAGCTATTTAAATAAAAGTCCTTAGAATAATATTTATAGATTATATCTTTAAGAGTAAGGATATGAGTGACATAATCTATATTCATAAATATATTCTAAAACAATCCCCGATCGTAGGATAAATTAATTGAGCGTTTATTTATCCGAAAAGATCAGATTACAGTCTATCATACAAATAATATGAGATATTGATTTGGGCGATTAGTCTCAAATCGTAAGGTAGATATATAAGTGCTTGTTGAGAACAAGTGACTGGATATGACTGCTAATACAATGAATTACATGGAATTGTCAATAATTTGTTGTACAGTGTAATAGTGCAATTAATCATTAGACCTGAGACACTACGGCTATCTTGTGTTATGGATAATGTAATTTCCTGGTGCAATAAAGCTAGTCCTCATCAAGGATTGAATAATATACTTAGTGGTTACGATTTATCCCGGTATAGAGATAGGTGTGTGTAGATATGGAATCTGTCAATTAGGGATCCTATGCGATCTATTAATCGAGTAACTAGAAATCATTGGCCAAGGTAGAATAGTGGAAGTCGTTTCACATATTATTCATAAGTTATTGATTAAATAGATTTGTACATATGATTGAGCAATAGAGTTTGACGACCCTATCTATAACTCTGGTTCAATCGGGATGATTTAGACAGAAGTAATTGATTGCATGATTGTTACTAAAGGGTTCGTAGAACTTCACTTCATCATTAGTTGGGTAGTCGTGATATACTGCTACGTATCACCCACGACTTGCGAGAATTAAATTAGAAGAGTTCTAATTAAATATTAATTAGATTAATATTATTTCACAATTAATTATGAACCCGAGATGTCACACACAAATAAAATTTACAGATTAATTGTATTAGACAAAAGATTAAATTAATTTTAGAATCATCTTAATATTAATTTAATTAATTGAGCTCGTAGTAATTGAATGATGATCTGGTTATTATGAGACCCAAAACTGATTAGTTTAAGTCCAGTCCACATGTGGCCCTAGGTCACATGTGTCTCCTATATATTATACTATTTTGACATATTTAGCTAGTACAAAAAATCATAGTCAGAATAATATGTAGGATTTCTCTAAAAAACCTAGTGGGGTGAAATCCAATTAAGGGTACAAATTCTGTGTGGATACTTTCGGAGGCTTCACAATTGAGGAGTTTTGAATCGTTTAAATCCTACAACAGATTCGTCATTATGGAAAGGTAATCCTGAAATCCTTTAATGCGTAATTAATGTCGATTATTATGTATATATGTAATCTACATAAATAGCCATGAACGGATACATGTGTATTATATGTTTCCGCTGCGTTTTATTTAATTATAAAAATTTAAATACCATGCACGATTTCCAATAACTTCTCCAACCAAAATGATGTTAAGGAAACGCCAATACAGTGCCAACCAATATGATGTTAAGGAAACGCCAATACAGTGCTAATTCATGCCGACATTAGGTCAATAAGTTCAGTAAAATTCGGCTTCTCAATTAATTCAATTTTTAACTCTAAGTTGTTGAAAAAGATAAAGAAAAAGAAGTTTATCTACATTTAATATTTTCTTGGTTTTATCTTGCTGTAACACTATCCATCAATGGATAAAAGTTGAATTACAAATTTAATATATAGCATTGAGTATTATAATAGAGTTGGTAGTTTTCTTGATTTTGCATTCGCTCATAATTCAAAGTAAAAGATTTTGTGCCCTTGTCTGTCAGTTCTTGTCTATTGCAATCTCAGAATATGGCAAAAGAACATTTCATTATGTCATGGAATAATTTATGGGTAGACCACGTGGATTTTTCATGGAGAAATTGTTAGAAATAAAGATGCAGGGCTCTTGTTGGCATAAAACCTATAAATGATCCACTTGAAGGCCAGTGCAGTATGAAAGATGCATTCAGAATTTGATTAGATTTTGTAAATGAATATTTAGGTGGTGAAGAAAATTTGAGAGGGGGATGATGTTAATGGTTATTTTTTGTTGCTAAGTAAGCAACGTATTCATTTCAAATCAAACAGTTTTTAACTTATAAAAATTTTACTACCACATTTTTTATATCTTGCAACATTTGAAAACTATTGCACGATAATTAAAAAACGTTACAAATGACTTTATGCAACGGTTTTCTAACCGTTGTTTTATGCCTTGTTGTAAATTAATCTTATTCTGACAGGTCTCAAACTATGTACAGTCTTAGTTGATTTCATATTCAATATTCAAGCCTTCTTTTTATCTCCAATCACAGTCAATCAAAACAACACGAAAAATGCTAAACATTAGAATTCACTCTCCAAAATCTTCTCCAGACTCCATTACTTTATAGTAGATCATCCAAAGATCAAATCATCTAGATGAGAGGCAAATCGTTTATTTTTTTATTTTTCTTTTGGAATTGATCCAGTTAATACTTCCGACTGCCCATCAAGCACACCTAAAACAAAATTATCTAGAATTATACTACAAAAAAAACTAAATGTAAGTGCTTGAGATGAGTATAGGATTATAAATTTACCTATCTTGCTAAATTTTGTACCATCTTCCTTTCTTTTTGACTTAAATTCTTAAAAAATAAAGTTTTTTACAAAGAACAACGTGAATAACAACCTGAAATAGTATAAGCAAAAAAAACTAAATGAAAGTGCTTGAGAGAAGCCAAGAAGCAGTGAAATAGTTTCTGGCTAAATTGATAAAATTCTCAGCAGAGGCATTAAATGAGTCATGTTTTCAAATGGCTGAAGATATTCAAAAGCTCAAAGGGTAGAAATATCATATTTGGTCTTGGAAAGTTTTTTTTTTTTTTTTTTTTCCTTCATTTCTTTCTTTTGTGCCAATATGTATTGAAGGGCTCCGGGAAAAAAGGGCATTCAAGAATCAGGGATATCTATAGAGTTCATTAATTTGCTAACACTGGAGAAACCAAAATTTTAGCCTCACCTCCTTTTGCATGAATTCCATTTTCCTAAACAACATCAGCTACTATGGTCTCATTTTCTGCTTCTATAACAATATCTTCACTGGGGCTAGCAATATTAGTAACTTAAATTGTGGAGAATCACCTTTCAATCCAAAGAAGAGGAAATAATTGAAAATTACCCTAAATCAAATCATTTCACCCCAAATCCCATTAGCATGAGCAAATAGTGATCACAAAGTATAATAAAACAACTAGACGATCAATTACGTACAATACCTTAGCATTTCAACTGGGAGAGATGTGACATATGAAAAGACTACAACTTCCTACTTTTTAGTCCTTCAACTACAAATAAGAGAATAAAGAGATATGATAGAGAAACAAAAAAGGGTGAATTGTATCAGATTTTTTTGTGGTCAGATATATGTGTACATAATTTTTTTGTGGTTTTAAAATTATACCATAATTTTTTATGGTCCGATTCTTAGTACACTGTCCCCCTCCGTTAGACATAAGTGCACACAATTTTCCTGTGATCTCAAAAAAAATTTGACGGAGGGAGGTGGTGTGTACTAAAAATCGAATCATAGAGAGGTCTGGTGTAATTTTAAAACTACAAAGAAATCGTGTGTATTTATGTCTGATTATAAAAAAATTTGGTGCAGTTCACCCAACAAAAAATTAGAAAGTAAATCCATGAAGTCCCAATCAATATTGTCATTTTCAGAGTTGTCCTCATTGATGTCTTCATGCTTTAGCATACCATAAAACTCATGTAATGGTATGTCCACCGTGATTCTTGGAACACCTTTCCTAGACCATTCAATATCATCATCAATAACATGATTCATCACAGAAATATGTTCAATCCTATCACAATCTTGGGTATTTGGGTACCCATCTTCTCTAAAATCTATAAGATCTTTTGAAGTAACTTCTAGAGCATAATGCCATTCTATGCCAACAGGATCTTGCACATAAAAGTAAAGATTTACAGCATAATCTCTTTAAATTAATAGCGTTGAAACTGTTAAATTCTATTAATTTAAGGAGATATTAATTTATTAATAAATTAATAATTATTAATTTATAGAAATATTTAATTTTTTTGGCTTAATAATAAACATATTATATTTATGTTATCTCTTTTAAAAAGCGAATCATATTTTTTCGGGTCAATTTGAAAAAACAAGTAGAAAAGTCTAATGAGAATAAAACATAAAAATCTAATTTAATAGAATTAGATTTTTTAGGCGCATTGCACACAATTAAAGATGAGATTCAGCTAGGTTTGAAGTTCAATAAAAGACAAGTTATTCTTAATCCATATTTTGAGAAAACTTTATAGTTAATTTATTATGTACTTTATAGCTAATTATTAATTTATGAAATATTTGAGTTGATAAAAGTACAAAGAAAATATTTTAAATATATTATCTTATAATTTTATCAAAATTATTAATTTTTTACACTAGTCTCAAGTCAGTACCATACATTTTTATTATTTAAAATAGATTATTAATTTATCGAATATTAATTTAAAGATGTTCTACTGTACTTGAAAAACAAGTACAAATGGATCATCTGAATAACAAGACTTAATTAGAGTGAAACGCATGAGGCCATAATTATCTGTTTCTGCTTTAAACCACTCACATATGAAAAACACATTCTTAAATTGTCCGTAATAATCTAGCTCAATTATTTGGCGTATATCTCCATAATATCTAACATTTCCAATTACTGGATTTTGATCCCTAGAGTTGGTAAAGCTAGACGTTGCTGCTATTAAAGTAACCCAACTATTTTGAGTTTTACATATTTAATCTCTTTGCATAGTATGAAACATCAACCCATTAACTATATATCCTTTATGTGACGTGCGAATCATTGGATGAAATCTTGACCGTGACATCTCATTCTTTTAGATTGGTTGTTAATCAAATCCTCATGTTCACTGCAATCATGAAATAAATAACACAAATATCTCAATGCATGAAAAATGAAATTAAAAGATAAAATTAAAGAAGTAAGTATGTCAACAAAGTTAAAAGAATTACCATATGTAGTCCTGAACTACTTTACGATTGAATAGTACATATCAGTATGCTTGAGCTCATGTAGAGAGGTCTATCATGATAGTTTTTTGTTTCTTTCCTTTCTTTCCCCATACCCAACATTGGAAAAAAGAGAAGAGGTTCCTTCCTTTACAGTAATTTCTTTTTTTCTTTTTTTTGAATTTTGTGGTGCTCTATTTAACATTGCCTTGACATCTTCTGAGAAATATTTAGAACAAAAGGTCAAATACTCTTCAGCTAGGTAACCTTATGCAATTGAACCTTCTAAGCGATTTCAACTATAAACGTAAGACTTCAATTTATATAAATACTTCTCTATTGGATACATCCAATGAAATCGAACAGGTCCTCCCATCTTGATTTCGTTTACTAAATGAATTGAAAAACACCATGATATCAAAGAAAACTGCAACTTGGAGCAAGTAATGCAAGATAAAGTGAGAAATTTTCTTATTAGGAAATTGCACACACCGTGAAATCCTTGATGCACTACCATCTGGAATCTTTATACTCTTTAACACAATACAAAATAAATATTTTTATTCTTCTGTCATTGAGAAATAAGCTTTAGGAAGAACTATTCGTTGACGTTTATTAGATTTTGATATATGAAACTTCATTCTTATGCCTGAGTCTCGCAAGTCGAGATGAGACTCTGTATGATCTTTTGATTTACCAGGGATATCTAACAAGGTTCCAAGAATATTATCACATATATTCTGCTCTATGTGCATCACAACTAAATTGTAAGGAGATGTAATTATATTCCCAATATGACAACTCATAGAAAATGGATTGTTTTTTCCAAGGGTAGTTAGTGTTTCTCTTGTTTTGTGTCTTTCCAAAGACATTCTGAAACCCTGCAGATAGATATTCTAACATATCACTCTCGGATAACAAAGAAAGTGGTAATCCAAATTCAGTGTTCTCATCAAATTATTTGATGTGTGTCTTCATCGATGGCTTTTTTCCAACCACTTATGATGATCCATATAACAATGCTTATGACTATATTTTAGGTATTTTTTGGACACATGCATAACCTTTGAAGCCTAGGTGTTAAAGGAAAGTGCCATAGCACTTTAACTAGAATTTTTACGAGAAATTATAGAATCTTCATCACCGTCGCATTGAAGATCTTGACTTGACTTTGACTTCTATCTAGAGGCTCTATGTAGATGATAAGAAATTCTATCCTCATATTCTTTCCAATAAAGCATACAATCACTAGGACACAAATCAATTTTTTTTTTTGTAATCAAGTCCTACATGTTAGGCCATCCTTAGCAAAGGATGTAAACTGCAATCATAACACTTTATAGAAACTCTAATATATAAATATCCAACCACAGCAGTAAATTTAAAGACTCAAAAAGAATTTTTTTTTTTAGAGACCCAAATAATAAAGGTTGATAAGTTTGCAAAAAAAGTAACAAATTTGGAGACTCACTGTAGCGAGTCTCCAAATGTCTGTCAAATGACAGACCTTTTCAAAAAAAAAAAAAAAAAACAGAAAATCGAAAGCCACAAATTTTATAGCCGTTAAAGATGAACGTTGGCAACGTTCACCTTCAACGTATGTATATATACATATACATATTCTGATTTTGTTTCAAGTTCAAAAAAAAAAAAAAAAACACATAAATATCACAACTCCAATCGAAAGAAAAAAGGTAATTTTTAGTTTTCTGTCATGGTGGCGATAGTGTGATGGTGGCGGTGGTTTTGATGGTGTGACGGTGGCGATGATGGCGAGGTGGCGATGGTGACGGTGATGATGGCGAGATGGCGATGGTGATGGAATAATGATGGCGATGGTGAGGGTGGTGATGGCGATGGTGATGGAATAATGATGGCGATGGTGAGGGTGGTGATGATGGCGAGGTGGCGATGGTGACGGCGATGATGGCGATGGTGAGGGTGGCGATGATGGCGAGGTGGCGATGGTGACGGTGATGATAGCGATGATGGCAGTGGCGATGGTGATGGTGAGGGTGGTGATGATGGCGATGGTGAGGGTGGCGATAGAGTAAGGGCGGCTAGCAGTGAGGGAGAGGGGAAATGAAATGGGGAGGGGAGTAGGGTTTGATTTATATGTATATATACATATTTATATATTTTTTTTTAAACTGATTTTTTTGTTGTTTTTTTTTTATTTAAAAAATTATGTTATTTAATTTATTACTTTTATTTCTTAAAGTAATTTTTTTTAATTTTATTTATTTAAGTTTATTTATTTCAATATTTTATATTAATATTATTTAAATTTATATTTTTTGTAATTTTATTCAATTATTATTTTTTTGAGTTTGATATAATTTTATTCAATTTTTTTTGTTGAATTTTTGTTCTTTATATTATTTGAATTTATATTAATAGTATAATTTGTATTCAATTAATTTTTTTAATTTTGTTGAATTTTTTTCTAAATATTTTCTTCATATTATTTCAATTTATATTTTGTATAATTTTATTCAATTCTTTTCTTCATATTATTTAAATTTATATTAATTGTCTAATTTTTATTATTGTCTAATATGTATTCAATTAATTTTTTTAATTTTAAGGAATTTTTTTATAAATATTATTTACTTTTATATTTTTGATAATTTTATTCAATTTGTTATTTGTTGAATTTTTTTCTTCATATTATTTAAATTTTTATTAATTGTCTAATTTGTATTCAATTAATTTTTTTAATTTTGTGGAATTTTTTTCTAAATATTATTTACTTTTATATTTTTGATAATTTTATTCAATTTATTATTTGTTGAATTTTTTTCTTCATATTATTTAAATTTTAATTAATTGTATAATTTTTATTCAATTAATTTTTTTAATTTTGTTGAATTTTTTTTCTTTATATTATTTAAATTTGTATTTTTTATAATTTTATTCAATTTTTTTTCTTCATATTATTTAAATTTATATTAATTGTCTAATTTTTATTATTGTCTAATTAGTATTCAATTAATTTTTTTAATTTTGTGAAATTTTTTTCTAAATATTAGTTACTTTTATATTTTTGATAATTTTATTCAATTTGTTATTTGTTGAATTTTTTTCTTCATATTATTTAAAATTTAATTAATTTTATAATTTGTATTCAATTAATTTTTATAATTTTGTGGAATTTTTTTCTAAATATTATTTAATTTTATATTTTTGATAGTTTTATTCAATTTGTTATTTGTTGAATTGTTTTCTTCATATTCTTTAAATTTTAATTAATTGTATAATTTTTTTTCAATTAATTATTTTAATTTTGTTGAATTTTTTTCTTCATATTATTTAAATTTATATTTTTTATAATTTTATTCAATTTTTTTCTTCATATTATTTAAATTTATATTAATTGTTTAATTTTTATTATAGTCTAATTTGTATTCAATTATTTTTTTTAATTTTTTAGAATTTTTTCCTAAATTTTATTTACTTTTATATTTTTGATAATTTTATTAAATTTTTTATTTGTTGAATTTTTTTTCTTCATATTATTTAAATTTTAATTAATTGTCTAATTTGTTCAATTAATTTTTTTAATTTTGTGGAATTTTTTTCTAAATTTTTTTTCTTTTTATTTTTTTAATATGTTTATTCAATTTGTTATTTGTTTAATTTTTTTCTTCATATTATTTAATTTTAATTAATTGTATAATTTTTATTCAATTAATTTTTTTAATTTTGTTGAATTTTTTTCTTCAAATTATTTAAATTTAAATTTTTATAATTTTATTCAATTTTTTTTCTTCATATTATTTAAATTTATATTAATTATCTAATTTTTATTATTGTCTAATTTGTATTCAATTAATTTTTTTAATTTTGTGGAATTTTTTTATAAATATTATTTACTTTTATATTTTTGATAATTTTATTCAATTTGTTATTTGTTGAATTTTTTTTTCTTCATATTATTTAAATTTTAATTAATTGTCTAATTTGTATTCAATTAATTTTTTTAATTTTGTGGATTTTTTTTCTAAATATTATTTACTTTTATATTTTTTATAATTTTATTCAATTTGTTATTTGTTGATTTTTTTTTTTCATTTTATTTAAATTTTAATTAATTGTATAATTTTTATTCAATTAATTTTTTTAATTTTGTTGAATTTTGTTCTTCATATTATTTAAATTAATATTTTTTATAATTTTATTAAAAAAAATTTCTTCATATTATTTAAATTTATATTAATTGTCTAATTTTTATTCAATTAATTTTTTTAAATTTGTTGAATTTTTTTCTAAATATTATTTAAATTTATATTTTTTATAATTTTATTCAATTTGTTATTTGTTGAATTTTTTTCTTCATATTATTTAAATTTTAATTAATTATATAATTTTTATTCAATTAATTTTTTTAATTTTGTTGAATTTTTTTTCTTCATATTATTTAAATGTACATATTTTTTTTTTTGCTTGAATTTGTAATTTTTTTCATTAATTTTTTTTCTTCAGCTATGGATTCCGGCGAAGGAGTTAGGGGCCGCAACTTCACTACTGAAAAATATATCGCGTTATGTCGAGCATACCTTGCAATTAGTGAAGACCCAATTACAGGCCGAAACCAAACATCAGCAACAATGTAGACGCGAATCTTTATGAAATTCGAAGAATTTCACCCTCCAACGACTCTGTTGCAAAAGAGAACTGCAAAATCTCTAAAATCACGATGGACCCCGATAAACAAAAAAAGCACGAAATTTGCGGAGTATCTTGCTCAATCTCAAATGAGACCGCGGAGTGGAGCAAATGCAACAGATATTATGTGTTTTATGCAGCAAAATATGTTGATTTAGTTTTATTTTTTTTTAAATACTCATGGTGACTACTTTTTTGTTTTTTCAGCTTGATGATGCCAAACGACTTTACGCTAATGTTACAGGAGAGAATTTCAACCTTGATCATTGTTGGTCGATATTACAACATGGTCAAAAGTGGAGAAAGATTACCGAGTTCCACCAAGGTCAAAATGCATCTCAAGAGGGTACACCGCTTTCTTTTGAAGATGACTCTCAATATGAGTCGGTGCCCGAAACCCAATCTGAACCGTCATCCTCGAGGCCAATTGGAAGAGAAAAGGCAAAAAAATTAAAAAAAGGCAAGGATGTTGTGACAAAGATCGTTCAGCAAGGAAGAGCAATGCAAAAACTTATGAAAGAGTATAAAGAGAGTTCTGACTGGGCAATAGAGTATAGTATAATGTCAACAAAGACTTCGACCATCGAGACTCCGGCCAGAAGAGCGTGGATGATTGACCAACAAAACAAAATCATCGCCAAAAGATCATCTCGTTCTATCAACTTTGACGATGATGGTTATCGTCCTCAAATGCCTTGAATTGTTGTACTATTATATTGTTGTTGTTTCTACGTGTGTTGTACTGTTGGTTTGTTTACATATGTTGTACTGTTGTAATCTAATTGAATCTATATTTGGTTTGAGAAATTTGTGTACAATTAATTTTTACACCGTTATTAATTTTTTTTAAAAAGGAACACAAACAGTTAATTTATTAAACCAGGACTTAAAAGACGAGAACAATACAACTATTGATGTCACACATTGAGATCTCGTGTACGAAACTCGTTCCAAACATGCTCAACTAGATCATTTCGGAGTATATAGTAAGCCGCTTCGTTCGTCACCTGACGGCGATTGTTCAAATACTCAGTAATTGTTATGGGATTTCGTGCATGTTCTACAAGGGCCTCTTATATGGTAAAGTGATGGATCATCGTTGAAATCATCTCCTTCTTCCTCGCGATTATCTTCTACAATCATATTATGCAGAATGATACAAGTCTTCATAATTTCTCCAATATCACGTTCGTGCCAGAAACGACATAGACCTTTTATTATCTCGAATCTACTCTGAAGGATACCAAATGCCTGCTCCACATCCTTACGATAGGCTTGTTGCAACCTATTGAAAAGCATTTTATCACGCTCACGTACATCTGAAAATGCTTGGACAATTATAGACCAGCGATGATATATACCGTCAGCCAAATAATATCCTTGACTATAATTTATGCCGTTAATGGTATATCCTATCTACGGTGCTCGACCTTCAAAGATATCGAAAAAAACCGGTGAACTATATAACACATTTAGGTCATTTATTCTACCAGGTGTTCCGAAAAATGAATGCCATATCCATGTGTCATAAGATGCAACAGCTTCTAGTATTATAGTAGGACGACCATGGTATCCAGCATATGTTCCGGCCCACGCAGTAGGGTAATTTTTTTATTCTCAGTGCATGCAGTCCAAGCTACCCAGCATTCCCGGGAACCCACGTTGTTGTGCCTTTCGAAGAAGCCTATACAAGTCCGCATTATTCGGAGGACGTAAATATTCATTGTCGTATAATGCATTGACGGCCCGACAAAATTGCTTCATAGACTCCAAACATGTAGTCTCTGCAATCTTCAAATAGTCATCATTTGCATCTGCAGGGTTTCGGTATGCAAGCATACGAAGCGTCGTCGTCCTCTTCACATAGGGAGATAAGCCTTGCTTTCCTGCAGCATTTGGTTTTTGCTTGAAATAATCGTCATAGTTGATGATATCGCCAATTATTTTCAGAAATAGTTCGCGACGCATGCGAAAACGTAACGTGAACTCAGCAGAAGGATACAAAGGTTGATCAACAAAATAATCTGCCATGAGTCTTTCATGGGCACCAAAGTGGTCTCTATTTTTGGATCGTCGGCGTAATTGACGTGACAAGCTACTACTCTCTTTCTCCGTAGCAAGCTGATATGCAATTTGCATCATCGATTGGTGTTGTTTGAACATGGTCATCATCATTGCATGACCACGACGACGGTTATTTTGATGGATCCGGACATTTTCATCAAATGGAAGGGAATCGAGCTCGCCTCCTTAGTTGGACATTTTAGAATGTGGGATGTAGAGTTTAGAGTGAGTGGTGAGAGTTGTGGTGTTTGATTATGGTGATTGTGAAAGTGTTGAATATGTATTATATATAATTGTATGAGTGGCTAAAGGATAGAAAATAGATGTACGAGATCTGCCATGGAGAATCCAATCCAATGGTCTTTGTGGGGATAAGAGATTTCTTTAGATAAGATTAAAATAGACGGACGAGATTTAAGTTGAAAATCCAATCGAAAGGCCTTTATTTTGGATAAGAGATTTCATTGATTATAAAAAATGGACGACCGAGATCGTTTAGTTGGAAATCCAATCCAAAGGTCTTTATTTTGGATGAGAGATTTCATTGATGATAATGAATGGACGACTGAGATCTTTTAGTTGGAAATCCAATCCAAAGGCCTTTATTTTGGATGAGAGATTTCATTAATGATAATAAATGGATGACTCAGATCGTTTAAAGAAAACCCAATCCAAAGGTCGTCATTTGGATAAGATCTTTTGTTTCAGATAACAAATTAATGGATAAGATCATCGAAGAAACATCATATCTAATGGCCGCTATTCTGGTTTCTCAAAAATTAGCGTTGTTGTAATCGAATATAGTTAACAATATAATATTTGGCAAAATATAATCGTTGTCAAAATTAATTAATTTTTAGGTTGAAATGTTCGTAAAAAAAATTATGAATTTATAAGTATATAAAAAAATCTAGTACTAAAATTCACGAAAAAGTAATAAAAAATTAGATTATGTTGAAAAATTAATAGAGTCTCTAAAATAGAGACCCAAACACTAATATGGTTGGAAAAATTTTAAAAACCCAAAAAGTAACTAAACTTTTAAGTAGGGTCTCTATTTTGTTAAAAGTCTGTAAAATAATTTTTAGAAACTCATAATTTAGAGATTCTGGTAAGGATAGCCTTAGTTATTGACTGAATAGCTAATCCTCTATCTCCTTTATTCGATATTTTTGTACATGACAATCTTACAGGTGTAGAATAATTACTCTTGTATTTTCAAGTTTCATTTTAATGAAATTCTTACTTTCAAAAAAAAAAAAAAAAAATATATATATATATATATATATATATATATATATATATAATACAAATATAATCCAATCTTAGCATACTCCATTCAACACAATCTTATGAAATTCCAAGGCGCCCATTTCTCCAAGCCCAAAGTTGAAGAGCAAAAACAGTCAATCTAGGCTCCGTTTATTTACTGTAAAATAACTTGCTTGTATAAAATATTTTTCTGTAAAATAAAATATTTTATAGGACTTCGTTTGTTTGTCGTAAAATAATTTGTTGGGAGAAAATATTTTTCCGGAAAATAGATTACTGAAAAATATTTTCTGGTATTTGGATGTATCATGAATTCTGTAAAATATTTTATTCTCCCAAAGTCCGGTAAAACATTTTACAAAATTTTTTACTAGCCGCAATTATTGACAGAAAAATATTTTACTATTAACTAATTTTACGGTATTACCAAATACCGTAAAATTAAAAAAAAAAATAGCTGCAATTGTTGACAGAAAAATATTTTATAATTAATTAATATTTTAATATTATCAAACATTATAAAATTCAAAAAATATTTTTTAATATTATCAAACACTATAAAATTTAAAAAATATTTTACGACAAAAAAACAGAACCTAAGGAGCTACTAAAGTGCGGCATGCGCACCACGTGCCCGTCACAACTTCCTTTCCTTTCCCTTCCTTTCCCCTCGACCCCACCCCCACACCACGCCACCCACCCACCCACCCACCCATCTATTTTTTTTTTTTGGTCAAACACACTCATCTATTCGTTGACGCGCTTTTGAACGTTTCTCCACTTTTTTTATTTTTTATTTTTTTTTATTTTTCTCAACTCTATACAATCAATCAATCAATCAATCAATCAATCAATCAATCAATCAAAGCGTATTTCAGTTACAAGAATTATATCTACACACTATTGCTACATACGCTTACTTTATTGCATAATTTGATCGACTTTTATTCCTTTTCCTTAATTTTTTAAATCTCTACTGGGCTCTGATAAGCTCAATTGATCTCAATTTCACACCGAAACGCCAAATTTAGGGTTTCATATACATACATATTTGTTTATGTGAATATTTTTGTGTTAGTTATAAATATAATTATTAGGAATTTAGGGCTGGAATGATGAAGAGCGAAGTGGAGTTGGAGCCAACGGGTGAGAGAAACCCTAGCGACTCGGATCCTCTGCTTGAGGAGCATCGACATGCCCATGTGGACTCGCCGTTGTTGTCGCCTCCGCTGACGGCGCCGATCGAGTCATTGACATCGGCGAGCTCGAGTGAGATAAAGAATGAGGATATTGAAGCTGGCTCCTTGCCTTGTTGCCGAATTTGCCTTGAATGTGATGGGGAAGAAGGTACTATGATCATTATATTCTTGTGTGTGAGTGTGTGTTTTTATATATGTCTACGTTTTCATTTTTTGGACAATTTCGTTGATTATAATATGATTAAAATGAAATGGAGTCTTGGTGCAATGGTAATGTTTCGGTAAAGTTGCCATCTTGTGGTTTCAAGTCGTGGAAATAACCTCTTGCGGAAGTTTAAGCTAAGGTTGGGTATAATTTTCTCCAAAAAAGTGGGTTTGGCACTTTCTCGACACAGTTCATAACAGGAGCTTTGCCCTTTTACATATATAGTTGAAATAATTTTTTGGCTTATGTGGTTATTGCAATCTGTAGTTAGTTTCGTTTTTAAATGGTGTTGTGATTGTGACAAGATGTTTGAAGTTTATAGTTTTGTGAATAGATCATCTATATATATCATATGGTGTTTTCGGTATAGGTTAGAGTGCAATTCAATTTTGTTGACCATGTGTACATGCTTGAAAGTCGAGAGCTTTAGGACAAATGCATCAATTGGCGAGTCTTTGAATACAACTACCGGGAAGGGGGTTGGTTGCGTTACAGGAAAGGTAGAGTAGCATGTTATGCTTATAAATATGATGCATGACGTGGTTAATAGCTTTGCCGTTGATTTTAGCTCTGTGCTGTAATTGGTAGAGAGCTTGTAACTTCCTTTTTCTTTTTCTTTTTTTTTTCCCCCATTTGCGCTCTTGTTTTCTTTTAAAACCTCTACTTTTGCAAGAATAGAATATTGGTTTCCAACAATTTAATTTTTTGAATGTGTGATCTTAGGTTTCTGATAGTTCAGGTAGTCCCAAATTCAGTAGCTCTACCAATTTAAATTACCATGTGGTCTTATTTCATTCCAAAATGCATCTTAAGCAAACTACAATTCTTCCTATCATTCTTTGGTTTTCTCTGTCTTTTGGTTTCTCATGGGGTTATCTTTACCTCTTTGTCCCCTCCATTTTTTTGGGGGGTGGTGGGGGTGGGGAATGGGCTGTGGACTTTGGGTTAGGAACTATGTATGATGCATGTGTCTATATATCTTTCTGTGTGTTCATGTTATTAGATATCCCACTACTTCATTTATCTGAATTTTATCCCCTTCCACAGATGACGAATTGATATCTCCGTGCATGTGCAAGGGAACCCAACAGTTTGTGCATCGCTCTTGCCTTGATCATTGGAGATCAGTCAAGGTGAGAATGTTGTGTTTCCCTACAGTTGGTTTCATCATATGTCGGTTTTTGTTCATAATTTGGTATTCTAAATTCAGGAAGGTTTTGCCTTCTCGCATTGCACAACATGTAAAGCTCAATTCCATCTTCGAGTAGCAGAATTCGAGGACAGTTCTTGGCGCAAAATAAAATTCAGACTATTTGTGGCTCGGGATGTTTTTCTTGTATTTTTGGCAGTGCAAACTGTAAGTATGACCTTTTATGATTCTTCATTGAAAATCTCACATGGAAGATAATACCAAAGGGGATATCTTGTGTGTTGATAGTGTTGGTATTGTTTTCTAATGGAAGGAAATTTGTGATAGTACACATTGACCAGAAAAATCTACACTCGTAGTCTCTTTACTTGATTGTCATATGATTACAACTGTTGATTTCTAATACGAGCAGCTCCTTAGAGTACGTAATCAACTCTCTAGTATTTATTATTAATAGTTATGGTTGATCAAGAAATCATTTGTTGTTGGTGATATAAGCTTTATAGCTTCCACATGTTTTTGTGAGGGAAGATTTTACATTCATACTGTTTTTACTTCTGCAAAACCTCTCAATACTTTTGATTAACCTGCATATTTTGTAGTGAATAGAAAATTCTTTTCTGTTGATAAAGTTGAAATGCTTTTTGATATGCCACTTGTCATTCTTTTCTAATGGTAGAACTTTCTTTCCATATTCTCCCTAGACATGCCAGCCTTCACAATTTCTAACGTGGTAGTTCGTGACACCAGGACTTCCATGACACTGGAAAGGATTCACTTGATATTAAGAAATGTCTATGGTGATTGATAAATTAATAACTCGGTTAATTGAAAATTTGGCTATACTTTGGTATCTTATTCATTTACTGACTGTAAGCTAGTAGATGATATCAACTCATTAAATGTTGAGGATAATGTAGGACTTAATGAACAACACTGGTATCTGGATAAAGGTTCTTATTAAGATTTCTATTGCATTGTTATGATGGTTCTTTTATTTTATTTTATTTTATTTTATTTTATTTTATTTTATTTATGACATACATGGTTATGAAACATAGAAGACTTTGGATGTGAATCTGTTTTCTTCTTTCTTGTTCATGTTTCATACCTTCCTATACATCATAGGTTATTGCTTTGATGGCTGTTTTTGCATACCTCCTGGATAAAGATGGATCTTTCAGAAATTCATTCAATGACAGTTGGGACCGCATACTTTCCAAGCATCCTATTCCATTCTATTATTGTATAGGTAAATTTTGAGGCATTTAATATGCAGAGCAGGAATCTTCTAGCTGTTTATATGGTTATCGATTTTGGCATGTGCTCAAACTGATCTCTTCGTTACTTTCTGGCTAAACAATCTATGACATTGTTAATTATTTATTCAATACCTAATATTTCCTGATAAAATTGCTATGGAGTACAATTTAGGTCCTGGTAAATAATTTGCTTTTCGTTGATAATGAATTTGTTTTGTTTTGTGGGTTCGTTTTCAAGCTTTTCCTCCATAAATGAGGTACTTGGATAGTTGGATTATATGGTCCAGAGTATTGCACCATTGTCTTTCACTAAAAAATGGGACAAATCTATAAATGAGCTCTTCTTTGGAGATGATATCAATAATAGCGTATCTTTGCATGCCTGGGTTAAAAATATAATATCTTCCATATCTTAATCCAATTATCTCTTATCATGACAAAGTAGAAGGTGTATTTGGTTTGTTTTTCAAGAAAAGGTCTTTATTTCTTGAATTAGCAAAAGAAGAAGAAAATGAACGGATGGCAGACTGGTCTCGTCAGTTGTTTAAGAAGAGTTAGTTTCTAGAAAATGCCAGAATGATCTTTTCTTTTCTCCTTTTCTCTCTTTTTTTTTTTTTTTTAGTTTCTTCAGCCACCTTATGTATTTAAGGTACTGAAGAAGACATGTCTTCGATATTTTTATTTTCTTGTTCCTAGAAAACATGTTCTTGGAAACTGCTTTTTGGGAACTCTGTCAAAGAAACTGTCAGAACTAGAGTTAATCTAAGTGCCGGCTAAAATTGAATGAATTATATCAGCTACTAGCATATATACTGCAAATGTTTCTATCAAGTGTGTGTCTTAAGCTTTTTCTGAATTGTTAGTTTTATAACTTTACTTTCACTTTTATTAACTGGACTGCATAAGTTGCAGAATTTTCTGGTTCCTTACTCTTTTCCCTTACTTAGAGCTGTGTGTTTTATGTTACGGGGTCTGACAATGTAAATTAAACCAGGAGTCTTGTCCTTCTTTGTGCTGCTTGGGTTTTTTGGGCTCATTCTCCACTGCTCTGCCCTTAATAGTAATGACCCACGGGTGGCTGGCTGTCAGAACTGTTGTTATGGCTGGGGAATATTGGATTGTTTTCCTGCATCAATGGAAGCATGCTTTGCACTAGTTATTGTTTTTGTCGTGATTTTTGCCATTCTCGGCATTGCCTATGGTTTCCTGGCTGCTACCATGGCCATCCAGAGGATCTGGCAGAGACACTACCATATTCTCACGAAGAGAGAACTCACTCAGGTATAACTAATTGATTTTATTACTCAATAGTTATTCAGATTCTCCTGTAGGAGTTAATTTTAACTGTTCATTGCTCGTATTGCACCGTGAACTGATCAATACTGTAAAGTCCACTTGCTGACTGAACGGAATCACCGCTGCTTGTTCTTTGCTATGGGGTGGGGTGGGGTGGGGTGGGGTGGAGGGTGGGCTGCGGCCATAATGTGGTTCCCTTTAGTTGTTGGTATTTGATGCTTATGAAGAATTAGAAGCCAGAAGGTATGATCGGAGAGTGGATCCTATGACCATTGTCTATGCTTCTTCGTAGTCAATTTAAATAAATGGCTTTTGGTCGTGAGTGCTTGTCTTTCTTTTTTAGATTTTATTCCATATATTTGCTAGCGTTATGGAATATCTTATCTAGCGTTATGGAATATCAAATAAATGGTTATTGGTGGATGACGATGTTGAAGACATTTTGTAGAATTTATGTGTTTTTTTGAAAAATAATTGCTTTTGATCCACAATAACATCTCATATTTTTGAACTTTATAATTGTTCTGTTTATTTCTTCTCTAACTGTGGTGGATGATGATGTTGAAGACATTTTGTAGAAATTGTAATTTTTTTTTTGTTTTGTTTTGGTTTGGACAAGTATATTTTGTGAATTTTTTGATAATTTTTGGTGATTTTTGGTGATATCCCAAATATGTCTTTAATGCCATGCAGGAGAGAGGGGTCTAAGGGTAAAATAGGAAAATCATAAAAAGTTAACATTAAAATGGACCAAATAGTTATTTTTCAAAAATTAAAGGATCAAAAAATTCATTTCCCAAAATCTGAGGGACCAAATTTTTTTTATCTCATTTGTCAACATACCTATGCCTAACTTTGTATGTATATGGTATATTTACGATCGAAAATGGTCAAAAGGGTTCTCTCCCTACACGAACGGGGTCTACTTCACGAGAGGTATACGTGTCAAGGAGAGGCTTTCTTGAAAGTGAAGACCGTGGGGACACATGACCGAAATAAGGGTTAAATATAATATCCATGCAATTATTTCAAGAGATTTGCATAATAATATTATCGTAGACTCAAACTTGTTTCTTGACCTATAGATATAAATATGTATATATAGAGCTAGTATTGAAAGAAAGGAAAAGAAACGAAACGATCAAAGGGTTAAACACACACACGATCAACAAAGGAAAAGATTTTGAAAGAGCGAGAATTAACAGCAATGGTGGATATGTGCAATAATAAAGGGGTGTTTAGGGTTTCGATGTGTGGTGGTGCACAAGAGACAGAACAGTTGTCTAGAGAGGGGAGCCATTACAGTCTCTCAACTGGAATTCTTCCATCTCTTGGTGCAAGAAGCAACCGCAGAGTTAAGCTACGTAGATGCGTCATCTCAAGGCATGATCAAAAAACCTGTAACGGCGGTCATAAGGTGAGATGACGCATCTACGTAGCTTAACTCTGCGGTTGCTTCTTGCACCAAGAGATGGAAGAATTCCAGTTGAGAGACTGTAATGGCTCCCCTCTCTAGACAACTGTTCTGTCTCTTGTGCACCACCACACATCGAAACCCTAAACACCCCTTTATTATTGCACATATCCACCATTGCTGTTAATTCTCGCTCTTTCAAAATCTTTTCCTTTGTTGATCGTGTGTGTGTTTAACCCTTTGATCGTTTCGTTTCCTTTCCTTTCTTTCAATACTAGCTCTATATATACATATTTATATCTATAGGTCAAGAAACAAGTTTGAGTCTACGATAATAGTATTATGCAAATCTCTTGAAATAATTGCATGGATATTATATTTAACCCTTATTTCGGTCATGTGTCCCCACGGCCTTCACTTTCAATAAAGCCTCTCCTTGACACGTATACCTCTCGTGAAGTAGACCCCGTTCGTGTAGGAAGGGAACCCTTTTGACCATTTTCGATCGTAAACATACCATATACGTACAAAGTTAGGCATAGGTATGTTGACAAATGAGATAACAACTTTTTGATCCCTCAAGTTTTGGGAAAGAAATTTTTTGGTCCTTCAATTTTTTAAAAATGACAATTTGATCTATTTTAATGTTAATTTTTTATGATTTTTCTATTTTATCATTGGACTCATTTTTTCTCTCATGCATGGCATTAAAGACACGTTTGGAATATCACCAAAAAATTCACAAAATATACCTGTCCAAACCAAAACAAAAATACAATTTCTACAAAATGTCTTCAACATCATCATCCATCACAGTTAGAGAAGAAATAAATGGAACAATTATCAAGTTAAAAAATATGAGATGTTATTGTAGATTAAAAACAATTGTTCGCAAAAATAAGTTATAATTTTTGAACTTGATAACTGTTCGCGAATAGTTGCTTTTGATCCACAATAACATCTCCTATTTTTGAACTTGATAACCCGAAATGGTCATGCAGGTGATATTCCAAACGTGTCTTTAATCTCATTTTGTGAAATTTTTTGGTGATTTTTGGTAAAATCCCAAACATGTCGTTAATGCCATGCAGGAGAAAAGAAAATGGTCCAAGGGTAAAATAAGAAAATCATAAAAAAATTAACATTAAAATGGACCAAAATGGTCACTTTTCAAAAGTTGAGGGACCAAAAGGTTCCTTTCCCAAAACCTGAGGGACCAAAAGGATTTTATCTAGTTGACAAATATTTGCCTTCTTACTGAGGCTTTACGTTACGTGTAAGGAGAGCAAGATATTATTAAATCAGTTCTTGAATGTAATAATTTTTTAAAATGTATTTTACGATTTAAATATTTTTCACTTAAATATTTATGTATTTGCCTTCTTAGAGAAACATTGTATTACTTTTGCTTTTGTCATAAACATTGTACTATTAGGAAACATATATTTGAGTGAATTTGCCCCATCACTTGCTGAACTTTAATGTTGTATAACACAGGAGTGGAGCCATAAAATTTATTTTGGAGGTCAAAATTTATTTAAACATAAACAAGTGTAAAAAATACTATTTAACAAAAAAAAAAAACATAAATTATGTAAAAGAACGTTTACCGATTTACTTAATGAAATTGAACTGTTTCTCTTCCATTGAATAGAATCCGTCAATTATCGTATCAATAGGAATATCTTTAGCAATTTCTTGTTCAATATAAATAATCAAGCTATCCATGAGAAAGCCATCCGCCATTCGGTTGTGAGATCCAATAACTTTGTTCGATAAAGCCTATAATAAGACCATCTAACAATTTTAATTAGCTATCAAGTAAAATAAATAAATAAATTCTACAAAACATATACATACTTATATTTAACCCAGAAAAGGAAGAATTAACACATTTAATTTAATAAAAGATGAACTAGAAAATTCATTTTGTAATTCCTCAAATGGGCATTCATCATCATGTAATGAGCTATGAGAGCTAGAAGTAGAACTAGAAGATGAACATACCTCTTCATCGTCCTTTGCCATAAGACAAACAATGTTGGCTACTTCTTCTTCCTTTCTACTTTCTCCATTGGTTGAAACATCATCCTCAATGCAACTTGCCTTCATGGCTTTTCCTCCTTGGGACTTGATTAACTTTGGGCAATTTGCTTTCATATGTTCCAGTTTGTTTCAATTGTAGCACCTTGATTCTTCATTTGGTTTGCTTTTCCACCTTGTTTGAAGAAGTTCATCTTCTCATCTTTTTGTATTTTAAGAACTTCTTGAAGTTCTTTGCAAGTAGAGCCATTTCATCATTTTCACTCTCATCTTCATCACTTGAATGAGTTTTTGATGCAAGAAGAGCAAGTGACTTCTTTGCTTTCTTTTCTTCTTCATCTCTTAGTCTCTCTTGATTGAGAACTAGTTCTTCGGTTTCAAGGTTACAAATGAGTTCATGCACTTTCAATTGTGAGAGATTTGTTGACTCTCTAATTGAAGTTGCTTTTGGCTTGTACTCCTTTGGTAGTGCAAGAAGAATCTTCCTTTTGAGTTTTTCATTTGGATAGGACTTGCCAAGAGCACTAAGGTTGTTGACGATTTTTGCAAACCTTTGATGCATCTCATGTAGTGATTCTCCGGACCTCATCCGAAATAGTTTATACTCATGAATGTAGAGACAGATTTTTGTATCTTTGACTTGAGTTGTTCCTTGATAGGATAGCTCAAGAAGCTCTCATATTTCATGAACCGATGCACATTGACTTACTCGACTATACTCCGTTTCATTGAGAGCACAATAAAATATGTTTTTTGCTCTTGAGTTCTTGGTCAACATAGCTATATCATTATCATCAAATTCATCTTTGGTTTTTGGAGTCTTCTTCTTAAACTTGCTACCACCTTCGTTTTCAATCTCCGTGACTTTGATTGGAACAAAAGGACCTTCTTCTACAATCCTCCAAAGAGAGTAATCGACCGATTGAATGTAGGTTTTCATCTTGTTCTTCCAATATACAATGTTTGTACCTGTGAAAAATGGAGGTCTATTAGTTGAATATCATTCCATGTAGGGAGATGTAGTAGTGTTTGCCATGATCTTAACTTTACTAGATGTTAAGTTATATGTAAAGTCCTAACTTTGATACTACTTGTTAGTCCAAGATATCTTAAGACGGGGGTGAATTAAGATAGAAATGCAATGATACTACTTTTTTGGATATGATAAAAATCAATGAGTTCAATGAAACAATTAATCAAACACAATGCATGCACAAATATAAAAAAAAGTTAAGAAGAGAAGAGAGAAAGAGATGACGCAACAATTTTTAGGTGGTTCGTTAATTTACTCCACCACCTAAGGTGTGACGATCCGGACCTAGCATATAGACATTTTATTAATTTGCATATATTTATTTTATTAAATTACACCATTCTTGAAAAACGTGCCACGATAACTGTTGCATTCATTTAAATTATATTCAATTGGTTTTTCCGAAATAGTTACTTTATTATTTTATTTATTAGAATTTATTTTACTAACAATTTAAAATGATTTAATTTCACTATTTGAATGTGAAACCTTGAACTCGGGAATGATTATTTTTATTAGTATTACCATTTGTATTTATTTAAATTATATTTTATTAATTTATATAAAGTCATTAATTTATTATTTTTATTAATTGTATTTATTTAATTTATATTTAAATGATTTGTCCGGGACACTTATTCTATTATTTTAATTATTTAAAATTATTTTACATGTCTTTAAATTAATTTATCTTACTGTTCGAACGGGAAGCCTGGACCCGGATCTGAACGAGCTAGTTTACTATTTTAATAATTATATTTATTTATGTTTCCCGGACCCAAAGGAACTGGCTTATTATTTTTAGTAAAAATATTTATTTATTTGGCCCAAACTTGAACGGGTTATTTTAATATTTTTAGTAATAAATGTATCTATGTGAATTTCATCAATGGAAGCATTCTTTGCACTAGTTATTCTTTTTGTCGTGATTTTTGCCATTCTCGGCATTGCCTATGGTTTCCTGGCTGCTACCATGGCCATCCAGAGGATCTGGCAGAGACACTACCATATTCTCACGAAGAGAGAACTCACTCAGGCATAACTAATTGATTTTATTACTCGATAGTTATTCAGATTCTCCTGTAGGAGTTAATTTTAACTGTTCATGCTCGTATTGCACCGTGAACTGATCAATACTGTAAAGTCTACTTGCTGACTGAACGGAATCAACGCTGCTTGTTCTTTGCTTTGGGTTGGGGTGGGGCCATAATATGGTTCCCTTTAGTTGTTGGTATTTGATGCTTATGAAGAATTAGAAGCCAGAAGGTATGATCGGAGAGTGGATCCTATGACCATTGTCTATGCTTATTCGTAGTCAATTCAAATATATGGCTTTTGGTCGTGAGTGCTCGTCTTTCTTTTTTAGATTTTATTCCATATATTTGCTAGCGTTGTGGAATATCTTATCTAGTGTGTTCACTCATTTTTTGCCCATTATACGTCTTCTCTGTCACTGATATACACGTATACATCTTTTCCCTCTTTCCTCTTAAAATGTTGCAGGAATATGTAGTGGAGGATCTTCGTGGTTGTTACAGCCCTCCGAAGCTGGATCCAGAACATGAAGAACGTCTCAAAATGCTTAAACTATTGTAAGGATAAGTAAATTATGCTTATCGTTCATCTTCACTTCATTAACAGAGTATTGATTTGAGATCTGAGAACCATTCTATTTGTGATCTATTCAAGTTGTTCAATACATATAGACATGAATGGTCTCTAATACCTGAGTGATTCAATGCTGGAGGAGAACTGGTAAAAATAAAAGAGCTTCCATGTGTATACATGTTCCACCCGCTACTCCTCGGCACCTATTGCAACCTTGCTTCGTTACACTTCTGTTATCAATGTTTGCCTGCTTCCAGATGTCTGGGAGTAGATGAATCTCTGCCTATAATGGGTATGTGGAAACTGAAAAGTGATCAGTTTTTTTTTGCATATATGGATATTGAACTGGCATTGTCACTAATCACACCAACATCAATACATTTAGTGATCATTGTTGATGGTGGACTTGGAAACATCTGAAAGCAGAAAGGGCAGAAAAGCATAAGAACGAAACAGTTAATTGCTACTATATTGAACACAGAAAATAATTACAAATATGTAGTCATTTTTTGTTGTGTTCATACCTTGACGTATCTCTGTCTCCGTTGCTTTTGTTAAATTAGTTAGAAAAGGGAAAGATCTATCCCAATTCTCCTGGGTATTTGAGATGAAACATGATCAATGAGGTTCCTAAGGTTCCGAGTAGCGCAGGATACGTTAATTGCTAGAGTGCTCTGGAACAGGTTAAATCACTGGAGACAAGAACGAACAGGTTAAATCGCTGGAGACAAGAACGAACGGATTGCTTTGGAATAGGTTAATTATTGGGGACAAGAAAGAATGAATCAAGTTCTATGAGCATGCTTTTCTGCAAGAGGGTTGGTAAAGTTTTTAAGTGAAGGCAAGCCTCCTCGCATGCGTGCCTTGTGCAGATAGATCATAGATGTCTTCTCTCTTATTGATCTAAGTGTGTTTTTATTTCACGAGTAAGGGAATTTTCTTCAAAACATACGTCCTAACTGTTTTGTGACACTTGTCGAGGTGAGAGAGAAGTGAGATGTGTGGGTGGGGTCGAGATGAGAGAAAGAGAGAGTTGGGGTGTGGGTGGGTTCGAGATGAGAAAAAAGTGAGATGTGTGGGTAGGTTTAAGGTGATAGAAAGTGAGAGGGGTGGATGGGTCTAAATGTTTTAAAAACAAGTATTTTTTATTTAGACTTCTTTTACTTTTACATATATGAGATTTAAATCTCATATTTCTTCAAAAATGAGACTTACACCCCTTCGTGCATTGAAAAAATGAGATTTACATCCCTTCATGCATTGAAAAAATAAGACTTACACCCTATATTTGTCAAAAATCAGTTAACTTTTATATTAAAAATATTTTAATGACAATCTTACCCTCCCCACCTCCAATATCACTATCCAAAAAACGCTACTCAACACACGGTTTTTTGTCTTCTTTTTTTTTTTTAGTTGAACACACGGTTCTTTGTCAATAAAAAAAAAAAGTTACAAGTTGTTTTGGGGTGGGAAGAAGATGGAATTGATTAGGGCGTGTTGACGTTAGGGATTAGTAAAAGTAGAGATATCATTTTATGAGATTTTAACAAAAAAAATTAATAAATTTTTTATAAAAGAGGTGTAAGTCTCATTTTAAAAAAGTAGAGGATTCAAGTCCCATACATTTAAAAGCTATAGGTGAAAAATGACCCGCGAGTAAGATATATTTTTTTAGCATCTTCACCATTCTGAATAGACTTAGGTGTGCACACTTTTTTTTATTTACCAAAAAAAAAAAAAGTATTATAATGATTGACCAAATCATCCCAGACAAATCTTGCTTCAATTATGGTGTACCTCCTAAAATTAACTCCAAGCTTCATTCATTTGCTCAAAACAAATTCAACATGCTTGAACTTGTACATCATTGTGAGAATTCCACCGCTCGTGCGAAATCGAGTAAGTTTTATTTTATGTTTTTAAATTCCAGAAAACTAATTTCGTATTTTAAAGTTTTTCAAAAAAACACATAAATTATACTGCAGCATGATTATTTTTCTAACAAATATTACTCAGGAAATCTAATAAGTACTATCGAAACTAAAATTAATTCCATTGTTAATTTAGAATTAAATAAATAATTTAGTAACTCTTAAATCCTTATATGTTAGTCATTATTGGACTGCATCTTCACATCTTGTCTTGAATTCATCCATAAACATTTGGTTTCGGTTCCATCTATAAGGATGTTTTCTTATAGTGTTTCTTTATATGTGCCATGACTATTGGTCTCATTAAACTTACGATTTTATAGTCAGGAGCGGATTTAAAATATAAAAATAAAAATTAGTGAAAATTTGAAGTAGAGTTTACGATCCTCACAATATGAAGTATTGTTATATATTACTCCTTCACCATTCTTTATATAATAAATTTTATGTAGGAATTATGAATTTATGAATTTGACATTCAATTTATAAATTATTACCATACAAAAAAGAGGTGACTAGTTATGTATAAACCTATTTTCCAAAAGTCCTTATTAGCACCATAATTAGTTGTAAAGATCGAAACATATATCTATGGACAGTTGTATTCACGAGCTAATGGAGACTATAACCTTTATGAATTTCAAAAAAGAAATGATTAAGGAGTAAGTTGGAACGTTTCAAAATGCATGTCTTTATTTTTAAAGTATCTTTAGGTTAAAAAACTAATTTAGTCTCCATTAAAAAAGATTACTCATATATGAGTTCTAAACTGTGTGTTTTTAAGTTTCACTAAACAAAAATTTTAAATTCGCCCAGAACCATA
The DNA here is from genome assembly GCA_037974665.1 of Ehretia macrophylla. Lineage (NCBI taxonomy): Eukaryota > Viridiplantae > Streptophyta > Magnoliopsida > Boraginales > Ehretiaceae > Ehretia > Ehretia macrophylla. The sequence continues at coordinate 52,871,208 of CM075771.1, read as the reverse complement.
TCCACGTTGGATAATAGCACTAGGAACGACATTTTTGCATAATCTTTAATCAGTCAAGACAAAAGGCACTTCAACGAAAATAAGTGAAGTAATTGAGCTATACAATGAATCTGCATTGACTCTGTCAATATTGTATATTCTTACTATATTCTTTTTTGGTACAATGGAGGCTTAAACCGTTGTTCAAACTCTCAACCTCCGATTACAACATATTACTACTTGATTATTCCATCCAACTCTTGGCTATATTTATTGTACTCTATGGGCAGTGCATGCGGCTAAAATTGCGCTTTTCTTCAACATATCACTGGAAAAAAAGAAAACTGCTGGCATAAAGCCCTGAAAAAATTACATCTGGAGAAAAAGAAATGGTTAAGAAAGTATCATAATGAGTTTCTTCTCAAGCCCTTGTGGTGACTATGTTCATCTCTTCCATCATCACTTTGAAAAACTAAATGGTCACCATCTCTAATCAACTCAATGCTGTCAATCTCAGCTCCATCTTTGATGAGAACTTTAGCAGGCAAGAAGCCATATCTTTTTCTACCAATGTCAAGTAACTCTTGGAAGCTATGTGGAAGTAACACGAGCCTCCCCGCGACATCTCCTCTCTCAGGACAACTTATAGTCACTCTAGTAGTCATGTTACCTGAAGCCTGGTTTACAGATAAAGGCGAGTTGTTATTCTCCTTGCGCGCAGCTGACATGATCCCGAATAATGAGTTATGGAAGTTGTTCTTCTTATGTCTTTGACGCGATCTCCCCTGCGATCCATCAGGCAAAGGAAATGAGCCTCCCTGGGACGCAGGGAAGATTGCTGGCTCACTTTTGAATCTCCCTATGAAACGAACTCCATGCCTCTCTTCAGGAATTGTAACAACAGATTGAGTTTTCTTCTCTTTAATGGATTCAAAAAGAGCTGTTATTTCTTCGTGGCCTTGCTGCTCGGCTAGGTCCCTCGGGGTCCAGCCATGTTCATCTACTCTGTCAATATCAGCACCATGGTCCAGAAGGAATTTTACTATCTCAATATTATCTTCGGAAACAGCAATATGGAGGGCTGTAGTTCCATTAATCTTAGGACGTGTGACATCCCCGCCATGGCGGAGAATTTGGTTGAGCAATTCCAAATCGTTTCGCTCAGCTGCAACACACGCAAATAGACCTATATCGCCAGTAGATAATTTAGCGCCATTATCTGCAAGTAGCCTGATCACTGATTCATGTTCCCCCAAGATGGCCTCCCATAACGGTACATTCCCTTCCGAATCTGCATAGTCAAGTAATGAATCAATAACTGAATTTCGTTTCTCTTTTTTTCTGAGTCATAGATATAAAACAATTAGTTACACCAGAACCAAGTTAACAAGTAGGTAAATAGGATCCAAACAAACTTGAACAAGCGAGACAATCCATATCGACGTAATGAAAGTGAAGGACCCACGATGAGGACCTTGCCTACCAAGATGGAATAATTAATAAAGGACATTTGAACAAATTGCTTCTGCAGATTGACTACTAAAATGTCAGTCATCCACCCATGCATCTGCTTCATGTCTACCCAATAATATAATATTGTATATAGAATAAATATGAAGTATAACTAGAAAGGCATAAATCAAGAAAGTCTGCCTAGTGAGGCATATCTACTTGTGTTGGCTTATAGTTATTATAGCTCTAACTCATTTAGCCAGCTAGTAATTAATCAACATGTGGGCATCAAAACCTGGTCCCCTTTGCATTGTTAATTGCAAATACAGCGCTCCTGACTATTTACCCCAAAGTGGAGTTGACTTTTTTTTCGAATTCTACGCATAGCAAGAGTTTCACAACCAGAACTTTTTGATTAGTGCTTCAGAGCCACACAAGACTTTCAAGAGAAAGCGCTATTGGAATAGTGTTTAGGTATACAAAGCAAAGATTCATGCTTATACAATAAAAGAACAACAAGTGTAAGAAATAATAAAGCTTACATGCACCCTAAGGGGTTAGCTCGAATGGCAAGACTTGGACAGTAAAACTGACAAGTCTTGGGTTCGAGTCCTTGGGGTACTAGGGGTTTACTCGGCGGTCAACCTCAGCGCCCGTGGGATTAGTCGAGGTGGGCGCAAGCTAGCCCGAACACCCATGATAATCAAAAAATAAAAAATAAATAAAAAAAGCTTACAGGCATGTAGGATATATAGTAATATACTAGTAAAAGCAATTAGTAGATTAATGGATCACTTCGGAATGGCATATACATTGCAACAATTTAACGTTGATAATTACAAAAAACGTGGGATCTGATCAAGATCTCTTTATCTTTTGCCAATGAGACCAAAATTTTAAAGAAGCAAAGAGCACTTATTGTATCATTGTGGCTAGAAGGTTAAACCAAGCATCCAATGCCAAAACATGTCTTAAAAGGACAATTTAGTAAGGGAAAGTGTGGTTACACGCATAAGCCAATGCTCTGAAGGGGCTTGCTGGAAAAAGGAGAATGCATAGGACATAACAAAATGTGTATATAAAATGGAAGACTCTACAGTTGGATAGATTCTGAAAACACATCAAATATCCTAGTAGGAACTAGGATGCATGATTGTTATTGAAGAAGAAATGATCAGAAGCCAAGTTTCTTTGATCAATGCATAAAATTTTATACATCCATAGATGTTAAGTCAATCTCTAAAATCAATAGTGCTTGATATATGTTGAGCATAATCTACCACTTTGCGTGATAGTTAAAAATGAAGATCAATGACAATGTTACTAACAAGAGTTTAACTTTACAGTTGGAGAAGTAGAATGTTATAGTAGGAAATACCTCTGCTATTTGCATCTGCCCCAAAATCCAGAAGAAGAAGAACACAATTCTGATTTCCGTTTGATGCTGCTATATGCTGATTAACATAAACCAATACAAAAGAAAAGAAAAGAAAAGAAATGAGAGCTCTGTATTTCAGAAGTTATATGTATGGAAAATCTAAATCCAAATATATAGAATTTTGAGCGCACCAACGCTGTCTTCCCATTGTTGTCAGACTCGTTAGGATCTAGGCCTCGCTTCAACAAGTGATGCAACAACAAGTCATCTCCTCTAAGTGCGGCAAAGCATAGAGTGAGAGGTAGGTCCAATCTTCCGTGAGCTAACATGTTCTGTGTCCCCCACAAACCTCCCTCCATGATTGGATCCTTCAACTCCTTCAAATGCTGCCCAATTGGAGAAAAAAAAAAAAAAAATCAACATAACAAATTAAATCAACAAATTTGTCTGTTTGTAAACCGCTATGAAAAAAATGTAGCTGAAATGTGTAAGGACCTGAAGCAGATTATTCATGATTATGGTCCCATCTCCAACATTGGCCTGTACTATATTCAAAAATGTGTTGCGGTTTAACCGCAGTAACTGACTTAATCTTTTTGTGCGGACAGTGAACAACTGAGGCCTGTAACAGAGAACTCCGATCTCACCAACAAGATAACCAGTTTTCGCCTCCCCAACAACCTGCAGTAAACATTACAGGTCCGGTCAATAAACATGTGGTAATCTCACCAAATGGAATGGAGCGCATTATGCAAGTTTTAAACGTGCGAAACTGGTATGAGATAGCATTGAGTTACCTGTTCAGCTCCATTCTTGAGAATCAACAGATCCTGTAAAGTAATTAAAAAGGGGAAATTGGCAATTGCTATAGACCGGAAACATAAAATAAAATATTTATAGAATCACTATTATACTTTCTTACTATATTTAACAAAAATAAAAAGTAAAGGAAAGAGTACTTTACCACTGCTCCAGTAACAAGAATATAGAAATCTGTTGGTGCTTCATTCTGTAAAATAACATCCTCATTTGGAGGAAAATACTCTGCTTTCATTTCAGAAACCTAAACAATTGGGATAAGAAGATCATGTAAAATGATGCATTCTTAAGGTGAAAAAGAGATAATAGAACATCTTGTAAGTGGATTACCAGCTGGAACAGTAGGTCATTTGACACTCCACGGAACAAGTATACCTTATCCACCAGAGAGTAAAAAAGAAAGTGAGAAATACTTGATCGAATAGCTTTTGGAAGAGAATCAAGTGTTTCTTGCTGCTGCAGCCCCTCTGAATCTGTTCTGAACTTCAAGCTCAAGTGTGAGAGCATCTGATCTTGAAGGCGGACAGGTAACTGATTCCTCTGTGCAAAACTTGAGGCAGCCTGGATAGTATCTCTCTGGCAATCGAAGCAAAATGTTATCTACTTAGTATGAGTAGCTTCATTGATCGAAGAACATGGTACAACTCGAGTAGGACGGAATATACTCACGAATTGTCGAGTTCTACTGGTCCCATGTACAACCAAGTTGGTCATATTTCCTATGAGATATGCAGTGAGTCCAAGATTAAAGAGCATGTAAAAGATGTTAAAGATCATCTCCCTTATATTTTCAGCATGTAAATCTCCATAACCGACTGTAGTAAGAGTAGTAATAGACCAGTAAATTGATGTAATATAACGCATCCATAGGCTCCGATCTAGGAAATCATCCATAGATGCCCCAATCCACGTCTTCTTTGGGTTGGGATAATGAGCAGCGATGAGATAATTGAAGCAACCCGCACAATGCACTGCAAAGAGGGTGACCTAAGGAACAAAATTTGATAGTCTTTCAGCAAAGTATTACCCAGAAGTGGCCAGAAAATCTTCTTTCTCTATATACTTACACAAATAAGCTTCATACACCTAATCCAAAAGTAGTTGAAGTGCCTATCTTTCTCCAATCTGTTTTGGAGAAATAAAAGATGCAGAATTTACCAAAGACTCAGACTAAATTGATATCAACAACGTTGTTTATGATAAGAATGTAAAGATTTTACCGTGCGAATAAGGCACTAACTCTACGAAGGCGCCAGAGTCGAAGCATGTTGAATAGGCCATATGACTGTAAAGGTTCAGGGGATATCTTCCGAGCAAGTTCAGAAGGGATTATGGATATGACATCGAATGCCAACCAAGAACTTGCATATTTCCAAGCAATTCTCTTTGGATTATCAACAAGAAGGTATGTAGTTTTATCAAGGTATGCCACAAAGAAAGTAAGAACAATATCAATAGCAAAGAATCCATTGACGACATTATCAACGATGGAGAGTGGTCCTGCTGGTTTATCAAGAAAGCCTAATTCAAAAGGAGACACCCAAGCTGTGTAGATCACAAGAACTACCAGGAATGTCTCCCATATCCTGCAAAATAAAGATCAATCTGAGCTGATTTTAGAAAATCTTCTCAGAAATTTGATTTCGTACATACAGAACTATGTCTGGGCTCAACAACAGATTCACTGATTACTAGTTTTTCTGCAGTAAGATTAAAGATTAAGTCAATGCGTGGTGTAGTATTAAGTCTTAGAATCATTGGATCCCATTAATGCTTTTTTAGACAGGAGATGAATACAATTCACACTTGAAAATATCATGAACCAACAGAAAAGACCTGTCATAAATTAAAATCTGCAGTGGCCATAAGAATTGATCAAAATAGCAAGATAACAATGAACTATAAAAAGAAAATATAGAAATCAAAGAAAGAGAAACAAAAAGAAAAAGAAAAAGTACTGCTTCTTCGGTCACTTAGTGCACAAGAAAATTCAGAATTGTCAGCATTGCCAACTAGAGCTAAAAGAAAGTGGAAAGCCATCAGTCAATCATAAGTTAATACATGAAAATACATGGGAAAACCAAAAGACTCGCACAAAGTCGGGCACACGGAAAGCTACAATTTTTTTTTTTTGCTAAATAAGCAAGTGCGTGATTCATTCAATTCCAAAACCGTACAAGTAAATGGAAGCAAAAAAAGAAAGCGACACCTGCAACCAAACAAGAATGCTATTCCTGTATTTTCTCCCTATGTAAAACTTGGTTTTGATGTCATTCACAATTTTAGCAAAGATTTGGTCTTCAGTTAGGAAGCTTTGCTGGAACAATCTGCAGTTCCTCTGAAGCCAAAGATGATAGATTGCACAACAAAGAAACAGTCTAAAGTACCATTTTGTTGGACAAACACTGAGGAAAGCTATATAGTATTAGGACAAATAAGTTTGTTTGTTTCAATTAAAAAAAATCATGAAGTCATAAGAGTATAACGTACGTAAAGATATCTTATGCAAATACTGCAAATCTGAAAAGGGGTTGGGTTGGTTAAGAAGGGAAAAGAAATTTCAAAGACATACAATTGGTAAACTTTTGGTCTAAAGAATTGAAAATTATTCCAAACGGCACGTCTAGCCATAAGTGTGGTGATGGTCCCTATGTGTGTGGACCGCCCCCATATTAGAGCCAGACGTTCAGCCGTGATGCATGAAATTGTTTATCTAAACAATATATCACATATATTTTAACTACTCCACGAAAGTAACGAGGCATAAAATATTCAACACAACCCCAAGAAAAGATAAAAGAAACTTTTTTAATAGGTTCCAACAACTACTACACTCTAACAAGTCTAAAAGAATTGTTTATGCATTCACAGACACACACCTAGAGATGCAGGAAAAACAAGAAGAATCAAATGGGACGATGATCTGAATTCATTAGGCCTCACAAGATCTATTTTCCATCTTTTCCACAATGCTCACAAAGAAATAGTACACAGATGAATGAATGAAATAATCAAAGAAATAATAAATCTTGTATCCTTAGAACTCAAGTGTCTATCTGTGAGTTACAATCCACAGTACTAGGAACTCAAAATAACTATATAAAAGAAGAAACCAAAATCCAAGGAAAAAGACAGAAAAAAAGAAAGGAAGAAGCTTACTAAGTACCATGTTTCTAACTATTAAATTACCATCCCATCTTATTTATCATCTACCACACGCCCATCACGTGCACGCGAGATCCATGTTAAGCCTAACAAGTTTTCTTGGTTTTTAAATGAATTAATGAGACTTGAACCTACTTAAATTCTGATATTATATTAAATTAACACCTAAGCTCTGATATTATATGAATATATTCATACATTAGATTTATTGCAAAAGAGGAAGACATAGACACAAAATCTTTTCTACAGACACTCATTAAAGCTGTAACATATATATATATATATATATATAGATATATATTCAACGGGTGAGGATCGGAGAAGAAGCATGATCAAAAAACCTGTAACGGCGGTCATAAGGTGAGATGACGCATCTACGTAGCTTAACTCTGCGGTTGCTTCTTGCACCAAGAGAAGGAAGAATTCCAGTTGAGAGACTGTAATGGCTGCCCTCCCTAGACAACTGTTCTGCCTCTTGTGCACCACCACATATCGAAACCCTAAACACCCCTTTATTATTGCACATATCCACCATTGTTGTTAATTCTCGCTCTTTCAAAATCTTTTCCTTTGTCGATCTTGTGTATGTTTAACCCTTTGATCGTTTCGTTTTCTTTCCTTTCCTTTCTTTCAATACTAGCTCTATATATACATATTTATATCTATAGGTCAAGAAACAAGTATGAGTCTACGATAATAGTATTATGCAAATGTCTTGAAATAATTGCATGGATATTATATTTAACCCTTATTTAGGTTGTGTGTCCCCCACGGCCTTCATTTTTAAGAAAGCCTCTCTTTTTCACGTATACCTCTCGTGAAGTAGACTCCGTTCGTGTAGTGAGAGAACCCGTTTGACCTTTTTCGGTCGTAAGCGTACCATATGCGCGCAAAGGTTTTTTTTTTTTTTTTGGGTCAAATATACGGACAAAGTTAGGCATAGGTATGTTGACAAATATTTGCCTTCTTTACCGAGGCTTTATGTTATGTGTTATGAGAACAAGATATTACTAAATCAGTTCTTGTATGTTACGTGTTATGAGAACGAGATATTATTAAATACTTATGTATTTGCCTTCTTAGGTAAACATTGTACGTATTACTTTTTCTTTTGTCATAAACATTGTATTATTAGGAAACATATATTTGAGTGAATTGCCCCATCACTTGCTGAACTTTAACATTATATAACACACAAGTGGAGTCAGAAAATTTATTTTGGAGGTCAAAATTTATTTTAACATAAACAAGTGTAAAAAATACTATTTAACAAAAAAAAAACATAAATTATGTAAAAGAAAGTTTACCGATTCATTCAATGAAATTGAATTGTTTCTCTTTCATTGAATAGAATCCGTCAATTATCATATCAATAGGAATATTTTTAGTAATTTCTTGTTCAATATAGATAATCAAGTTATCTATGAGAAAGTCATCCGCCATTCGGTTGTGAGATCCAATAACTTTGTTCAATAAAACCTATAATAAGACCATCTAACAATTTTAATTAGCTATCAAGTAAAAGAAATAAATAAATTTTACAAAACATATACATACTTAAATTTAACCCAGAAAAGGAAGAATTAAAACATTTTATTTAATAAAAGATGAACAAATGTTGCATGTTTTAAACAATCTTATATATACTACGTAAGAAAATATTAAGAAGTAGAATATGAATATATAAAAGTTGATTAACCAAAGAAAAATAAGAATTAAATAGACAATCTATTAATATAAATACAAAAAATAACAATTAATAAACACATTAAAAATATCTTAATAACTCACATAGAAATAACCCTCTTTGAATTCAATTCAAATTACTTGTCTAGAAGAGTGAAATTTGTGAATTTCGTTTGAGTGATGAATGAAGAAAGTAGAAAGAGAATATTGTGCTTGTGCAAATATGAAAAAAAAAAATGGATCGTGCAGTGATAAAAGAAAAGGAAAGAAGGGGAAAACGAGTTGAGATAAAAGGAGAAAAAATAATGTGAGAAAAAAGGGAATGGGTCACATGAGAATGGGAAAAAAGAAGAGGAAAAATTAAGTGGGGGAAAGGAAAATGGGCCATGCGGGTATAGGGGGAAAATGAAATAGGATTTAGGAAAATAAAAAAGAATGGTTGGTGAATTTGAATAATTGGATAAAATGAGTAAAAAATTGAGAAAAAGGGGGGCAAAGCATTTTTTTTTTGAAATATTACACATCTTAATTTAATTTAATTTAATTTAATTTTTGAATCTTGGCCGCCAGCCTCCTGTTTCCGTCCCGGATAGAACATTACTCCCTTTGGAAATTTGGGGCTTATTTGCAATAGTTAATATTTTAATTGATGAGGTGTGACAATAGGAAGAAATCACTCTCTTATTTAATAAAGAATTCAGTCCTACTTCACACATGAGAGAGAGAGAGAGAGAGAGAGAGAGAGAGAGCCATATCCAAGATAGTTGGCTTTTCAGATTTTAATTTTAGTAAATTTCTTTACAAAATCTTTTCTATAAGCTATTTAAGTAAAGAATATATATATATATATATATACACAAAGTGAGAGTAAATAAGAGCATTAAATTTTTTTATTAATTTTAGTAATAGTTAACGTTTCCATTTTAGTTATATTAATTTAATAAAACTCTAAATCCGTTTTGAAAGCGGAATATTTACTCTAATTTGAGCTTTAGTTTAGGAGCCATTAGAGACTAGGATTACTTATTTTCTTTATTTAAATCTAAGCGGCTATTATATAATGTGATGCGTAATGGGTACTTTTCATACATTTAATATTATTTCAATCCTTTTGAAGGTTAAGAAGGCTAATCACACTCGAAATGATAATTAAGGCTAAACACCTCAAACGGATTATTTGAGGTGATTTCCTTGAATTGACCAACCTATTCATTTTCCTTTTCTTCTCAATTATAAACCCTAGCGCTAATACCTAAATTAAGAATCCTACTTCTTTATCATTAATATAGAGAACTATATTCATATGGGCTATGTTAACTCGTAAAAATAAAAAATAAAAAAAACTCCTAAAAATAAAAAAAATTACTCAAATTAATATACATGTCAGATCGTATATATGTAGTAGAATGATATAAAGTCTAATCATACCATTAAAGCTTGGAACTTGAAGTACGTCTTTTTGTAGTTATCACAATGGTCTGTCAAAGGTTGAAGAGAAAAGATTTTCCCCAATAATTTAAACTCTTCCAAATATAAGCTATGAGATTTTGCAAGAATTGTCCATGATTAAGGTTTATATTTCGAGGCAAGATATTCTTATTATCCTTCATTTTCCCTTTTTTGCTCCTTAGTAAGTTCAATTTTATTGAAAACTTCATATAATGTCATTTTCTTGAATGTAACTCATTTATGGTTCTTATATTTGCTAATTCGGTAAAATAGGTCGATCAGAAAAAAAAAAAAAAAAAGGTAACTATAACTGCACTCTATCTTTTACATTCGCTACTCCATATTTAGCTTATTTAAGGAAAATGACAACAACATCATTAGATATTGGATATTAGAATACTAATTTAAATAAAACGTAAATATATACACCTATTTAACATAATTTAATCATCAAATTTCTCATTTGTTTTTTGTGTCTTTTCTTTTTTTCTAATCTAGCAAAAGTGTCTATTTGAAAATGAAAAGAATGTACAAAGTTTTTAACAAAACAACAAAGTAACAAAGTGGTCAATAAATCAAAATGGGAGGACCCAACTAGCAAAAGGAAAATCTAAGTAATTTCAATAGTAAGAGATATTCTATTGACAAAGAAACAATTGACACTTGTATTTTTGAAATTCCATCCAACTCTGACTTTAGCGATAACCTCATCTTGAATGTCCATCATGAGCTGCTCCTTAGCTTTCACTTCACCTCTAAATATGTGAGCGTTCTTCTCCTTCCAAACTATTGGATATGATATGGGAAGTGACAAAAGATTTACTGAACATGACTTAGGATTTACAGATCCTCACATAGAAATTATAAATCGAATATACTTCTCAAATAATTATTTCTCAAAAATATAGGCTGCGGCCTTTACACAGAGTTTTTACTCACTATTCACTCTTCTTACTTTTCTCTGTTTTTCACTTTTGCCTCTCTTATCAAAACACATTGACACTACATCTATTTATACTAGTAGCTAAAACTACAAAGTGTCACATACTAAATGCATCTAGGAAAGCTAAAAGACACATTATTAAATATGAACCTAAGAATACCAAAAGGCTCAACTTAGAAATATGTCTAGATACAATGTATCTTCAATTAATCTTCTTTATGAGTACCAAATGTTTTGCCACTTCATTTCCTCAAGAGTTATTTTGGTTTTTAGTTTGCAATTTCCAACACGCCTTCTCAAACCAAAACCATCTTTATGCCAAGTAAAACCCTCAATTTCTTGAATGTCTCAGTTGGTAGTGCATTTGTGAAAAAATCAGCAACTTGATTAGAAGTATTGCAATACTCCAATAAAATTGTCTTCTTCTTGATACGATCTCTTAAGAAATGAGATTTGAGATCAATATGCTTGCTCTTTCCATGTTGCATTGGATTTTAGACAATTCAATTGCAGAGTTGTAATCAACTAAAATGAAAGTTGAAAATTCCTGTGGATGATAAAGTTTCTTCAACAAATTTCTTAACCATATAGCTTCACAAACTGCTGAAGACAATGCTACGTACTCAGCTTCGCATGATGATAATGTTACCACACTTTGTTTCTTAGATATCTATGTAAAAGCTGTCGATCTAAGAAAAAATACATAGCTAGTAGTGTTTTTCCTTTCGTCTTGGTTACCTCCCCAATCACTATTAGAATATCCATGTAGAATAGCTTCATTCCTACAAGAATAAAATAGACCAAAATCCAAGTTACCTTTGATATACCTTAGAATCATTTTTGCTACAAGCCAATGAGATTCTATTGGAACCTCCATATATCTGCTCAACAAAGTAACACTATAAACAATATCTGGCCTTGTGATTGTGAAGTAACGCAAACTTCTAATTAAGCTCTTGAAAAAAGTAGCATTCACACCTTTTCTTTCACCTTTGTTTGTTAATTGTAAGACAGGAGGATAGAAGTTTCAACAGGATTGTAATTTTCTATTCTGAATTTTTTAAGTAATTCAGTGGCATACCTCTTTTGCAAAATGAAAATGCATCATCCTTTTGATCCACCTCAGTGCCAATAAAGAAAGATATTAGTCCAACATCAGTCATTTAGAACTCCTTGAACATGTTTGCTTGAACTTATCAAACATTTCTTGATTATTCCTAGTGAATAACAAATCATCCACATAAAGACATGCAATAAGCACATCACCTTGAGCATTCTTCTTTGTATAAATTGCATGTTCAAATGGACATTTGACAAATCCATTCTCTTGAAAATATCTGTCAATTCGAGAATTCCATGCTCGAGGGGCTTGTTTTAATTCATAAAGAGCTTTCTTGAGATGGTAGACCATGTCTTCTTGTCTGTCCACAAGAAAACCTTCGGATGGATCAATATAGACCTCTACTTCAAGTATGCCATTTAAAAATGCTGACTTCACATCCAATTGATTTTTTTTCTAATTATGATGAGCAGCAAGAGAAATCAACATTCTTACAATGTCAAGTTGAACGACTGGTGCAAATACCTCTTCATAGTCAACTCTATACTTTTGCTTGTAACCTTTTACCACAAGTCTCGCATTGTAACGATCAATCTTTCCATCAGTTGTCCTCTTGATTTTATAAACCTATTTGACTTCAATTGATTGTTGCCCTTTAGGAAGTGATGTTAATTCCCAAGTGTCATTCTTTTCAATACCCCAAATTTTTTCAACCATGACTTTCTTCAAACAATCTTCTTTAACCGCTTCTTCAAATGGCATTGGTCCATGATTGGCATAGAGACAAAATAGATTTGTATCTTGAGTCTCTTCATAAATTTTTCTAAGACTGCGAGCCTTGATTGATGGAGAAGATGATGAAGAACTGCTTGAACTTTAAGATGATGTTGTCTTTGGTGAGCTTTGATTTTGAGGAATTCTTGACCAAGGAGTAGTTAGAGCTCCTTGTTCTTGATTTTCCTAGCTTGTCATTTCTTCTTCTTCAATTTCAAGTTGGTTCTCTTTGCTTGAACCTTCTTGATTCTATTTCCAAGCTTCATCTTCACAAAAAATAACATCTCTACTTACCACTATTTTATTTGTAAGTGGGTTGTTAGCTTGTAGGCCTTTGACTCTTCACTATAGCCAACAAGGATGCATTTTTCACCACGATCATCCGACTTCTTCCTTTTGTCCTCAAATACACGAGCATAGGCAACACAGCCAAAAATTCGCAAATGGCTCATAGTTGGTTTGTAGCAACTCCATGCCTTTTGTGGTGTCATGTCTCTCACAATTTTGGTTGGACCTGTTCAACAAATAAGTTGTACATGTTACTGCTTCAACCTTGAAAGACTTAGGCAAGCCTTTTTCCTTCAACATAGTCCTTGTCATGTCCAGAATGGTACGATTCTTTCTTTTTGCAACTTCATTTTGTTGTGAGGTATATGAAGTTGTAAATTGCTGCTTAATTCTATGCTCTTTACTATAATTTCAAAAATCATTTGAGGTGTATTCACCACCTCTGTCAGATCTAAGAATTTTAATTTTGTAACCACTTTTCTTCTCAACGGATGCCTTGAAAATTTTGAAAATAGTAAAAGCAGCTAATTTTTCTTTGATGAAATACACCCATAATTTTATGTTATAATCATCAATGAAAGAAATAAAATACTTGTTACCTCCGGTATAATGAGTCTCAAAAGGTCTACAAATATCTATATGCACCAAGTATAATGGTGTGTGAGCCCTCCATGAATTTTTACTTTGAAAGTTATTCCTTTGTTATTTGCCAACAGTGCAAGTTTCAAACACAAATTTAGGTTTCTCAATATGTGGCAAACCATTCACCATGCTTGCATTTTGTAAGAGCTTGTGACCTTTAAAATTCAAATGGCTAAGTCGAAGATGCCACTTCCACGACTTATTCTTTACCATCCCTTGAAAGCACTTTTCAAGACTTGTACTTAAATGCAGTGGAAACATATGATTGTTCATCATTTGAAATTTTGTGATGAGTCTCCCCTATGTTGGGAAAGGGTATGCCCAAAAGACCACTACCACATTGTCATTGATATATCTAGATGTTTACAGTAAATAATTAATGTCATCTTACTTTTATGAGCATGTTTTCTCTCTTATGTGATTAACTTTCATATATATATATATATATATATATATGTGTGTGTGTGTGTATGTGTATGTAAGGTCCTTACTTCAAGTGTTAACTTAGGTACATGGTGGTTACGTATAGAAGGTCTAAGTCATAATTACTTGTTAAGCATAACTATTTAGTTCATAACTAGGTAGTAGAGTTGGGCGCTCTACTATGGTAGAAGTTATTGTGAATAAGTTCCATTTATAGTAAGGGTGATCTGCTTTGATTATGGATAGGGTTCCAGACTTACTTCACTTATGCATGTGTATGCATTGGACGGGCTACCGTAGGTGTGATACTTTAAATACGTACTACCAAAGAAAGAGGTCACCTACACCTACAATCTTCTAAGTGGGACAGTTCTCTTAATCTTGAGCATATGTGGATGAACTGACGAAGTCAAGTTCTTGCACTTTGAGTCACTATGGATGAGATCTTATATATGGGTCAGTAACTCTGTGATTTGTGCACACAGTAATACTTGATATATTGATTGTTACACTTATGAGCCGCTCCCTTGGTCAAGTGGATAGTATCCGGAGGATGGTTAGATTATGGGTTAGAGGTTCTAAGGAGAAAAGATGTAGTCAAAGAGGTGATAGTACAAATTGGTAAACCTATCTTACCTATAAGTGAGTATAGATAGGCAGTGTGGTCATTATCACTTAGTTGGTCTGTAGATTGAGCGTCATATATTATTGACTAACTCTTGTTCATACAATAATTATCTTGGAGTGCAGGCATAGTCTTTTAGTGGAATAGACTAAGGCTAAAATGACAAAATATTGGTAGGAGACTGCGAGAATATTTTGGTCATTTTAAGTGGAAGAATAATTATGTTTTTGGTCCCCTTTTTAGCCTTTTACCTTATAAGTGTATTTACAAAATAAAGAATTATTAAGTTGAAGAGAGGATTTAATCATTTGACAATTAGAGATCATGAATAGAAATTTATATTTGTAGAAGATATTTTTTATATAGGATTTAATGCTAGCTGTGTTTTAAGGATTAAGATCATACGAGATTACTAAAAAAGGAACTAGCGTTATCCCAAGCTACATATGTTGAGAAGCTGTTGGTTAAGTTTAACATGTAAAAATCCAAGAAGGGTTTGTAGCCCTCCAAGCTTGGATCTACACTTTTCAGATATCAATGCCCTAAAATATCTGATCAGAAAGTAGGGATGAGACGGATTCCATGTGCATCAGCAATTGGCAATCTCATATTCATCATGTTGTGTACTGAACCAGATTGCAGTTAAACATAGGACAGGATCACTAGGTAGTGGTATGACATATATTTAAGTATATTCGGAGAATGAAAAGACTATACGGTAGTCTACTGGGCTAAATATGCAATAAACTAGCATTTGCATGAAGAGTTAGGGAATCGTAAGAAAGGTAAATACTTTGAGAAAATTTATCACTTACTCTGGGAATACGTCTAGAAAGGAGACGTAGTGATAGATAGAGTTGTCTTTGCGAGTGACTTAGCAGATACTCTTGTTAAGACTTTTTCGAAGGTCTCTTCTGTAGATATTGAGTCAGTGGGGGTTAAGTTGTTACGTAGCGTAACCTAGTGCTCTTTCGTGCAAGTGGGAGTTTAATAGGAATAGGTATGCTCAAAAGATCACTAGCACATTGTCATTGATATATCTAGATGCTTACAATGAATAATTAATGGCATCTTACTTCTATGAGCATGTTTTCTCTCTTATGTGATTGATTTTCATATATATATATATATATGTGTGTGTGTGTGTGTGTGTGTGTGTGTGTGTGTGTGTATGCAAGGTCCTTGCTCCAAGTGTTAACTTAAGTATGTGGCGGTTACGTATAGAAGGTCTAAGTCATAGTTACTTGTTAAACAGAACTATTTAGTCCATAACTAAGTAGTAAAGCTGGACGCTCTACTATGGTAGAAGTTATTGTGAATAAGTTCACTTTACAGTAGGGTGATATGTCGTTGATCATGGATAAAGTTCCAGACTTACTTCACTTATGCATGTGTATGCATTGGATGGACCATATGTACTATCGAAGAAAGAGGTCACCTATACCTACAAGCTTCTAAGTGGGCCAGTGCTCTTAATCTTGAGCATATGTGGATGAACTAATGAAGTCAAGTTCTTGCACTTTGAGTCACTATGTGTGAGATCTTATATATGAGTCAATAGCTCTGTAATTTAGGTGTTTAAACTTAGTTAGGAGGGACATGCGTATGCAATAATGAATCTATACAATAATCACTCCCTTAGAATGATCTAGGTTGATCATCTTGAATCTGTGCGCACAGTAATACATGATGTATTGGTTGTTACATTTGTGGGTCGCTCCCGTGGTCAAATGGATAGCATCCGGATGATGGTTAAATTATGGGTTAGAGGTTCTAAGAAGAAAAGATGTAGTCAAAGAGGTGATAATACAAATTGGTGAACCTATTTTGGTATGAGTGAATATAGAGGGACGGCGTGGTCATTATCACTTAGTTGGTCTATAGACTGAGCGTTATATATTATTGACTAACTCTTGTTCATACAATAATTATCTTGGAGGCATGCATAGTCTTTTAGTGGAATAGACTAAGGTTAAAATGATAAAATATTGGTAGGAGATTGCGAGAATACTTTGGTCATTTTTAGTGGAAGGATAATTATGTATTTGGTCCCCTTTCTAGCCATTTACCCTATAAGTGTATTTACTAAATAAAGAATTACTAAATTGAAGTGAGGATTTAATACTTTGACAATTAGAAATCATGAATAGAAATTCATATTTGTGGAAGAAATTTTCTATTTTGATTATTGGCTGAATTTTGGATTAAATAATTAACTAATTAAAGTCTAAAGGCTATTAAATATTTAATATAGTTTTTTCATAATTGGAGAAAGACTCTATTCATAAATAGTAGACTAGATTTGGACATTAAAAATTCATTAGAGCATATGGGCTGAGCCAGGACCCATGGCAAGATGGGGCGATGGGTTTGGGGCATTTAAGCCAAAGGTGGGGCGGCCACATGGAGGAAAATTGAGATGGAAAAGGATTTTCATTGTATTATGGAATTAAATGATAATTCAAAGTCCTAATCCTTTACTCTTTTTGGATTCTGTTTTCAGATAGAATTACGTTGCATATTTTCACCTATATAAAGACATCTACCCCAAGCTCTACAATTGCACCATGTCTTTTGAGATCTCTCTCTTTCTCTCATGAGTAAACTTCAACTTTTGAAGAAAATCGAATTGTTTTTCTTTTAGTTTAGTTTTAGCAAGATCAAGTCCCACAACTTGATCAACACTTAAGCTAGGATTTTGGAATAGAGGGGAAGGTCATAGTTGATGAGCAAAAGCAGTGTTCCAGGCGTATGGAGCAACTCCTTCAGAAAAGGTGAAGTTTTTTATTTCGTTATTCGTGATAAAGGTATTTTTGAAAACTTTATTTGTTTTTATAATTAAACTATTAACTGTTTAGATGTTCAAGTAACTGTTTCATGCTTTATTCGTTTTAAAGATCTCTGCATGAATATTTCTGCCTTATTCTTGTAATTATAAAATTCGATTCATGCGATATAACATTTTTCTTTCGTGGTATCAGAGCTACTACGAATTAAATAATGAAATAGTTAACCTAGTTTAATATTTTAGTAGTAGAAACTAAGAAATAATTTAAGAATACTGAAAAATTCAGATTTGTTTAATACTTTTGACGCGTGGAATTATATGTTCTTATTAGTTTCTATGTTTATTAGAATTAATTATTGGTAATTAATTCATATGTGGTTTTGGATTAGTAATTGATTCTGGATTAAATTACTTGTTTAATAGTAGTTTAAAATGTTATAACTAATAATTTTTTAAACCACTTTAATCTCCCTAGAATTAAAAGAATTTATGGAAATTAATTTTTCTAAAGTTTCGCGATAAAAATTCATGTGATATTAAAAGTTCATATTAACGCAAATATGGGTTACGTAATTGGATTGGACAACTTGTAAAAGTTAATCCATGTTAACCAAGGATTGTGACAAACAATACATAAAAAAACGAAAATAAAAAAAAGTAAGAGTGCACATGTGCATGCGTGAAGATACACGCAGCCACGCGCAGCTCACGCGCGCGGCACCCCACTGTCAATTTTTTTTACTTTATTTATTTACTTATTTGTTTGTTGTTTATTCACATAAATTTAATATGGAATAATTTTACGAATACTTTGTTCTAGCAAAATGTAAAATATTATTTATGGGAGTTATTTATGATTAATTGTTTATTAAATGCTGGAAAATCAATTTTGTTAAATTATGTGTTTTTACATAATTAGTTTATCTTTATTTAATCGTGCAAAATTGTTTAGCATTAACCTTACCTTATAGGATTAAATTATAGACAATCTTATAAGTATAAAAATTAAGTTCTGGATAGTCAAGTTAAATAATTAATCTCGTACCGAGCAAAAAAAAAAAATTAATCTCGATATTAGACTAGTTATATTAAAGTCTAAAGATTAATTAAATTAGAAGATTGAAATTGGTTAAGAAAAATATTAAGATGACTATTTTTTCTTAGAAACCTAGACTTGACTAAAGATTTATAGAAAGCCTTACTTAGAGTTTAGTTTATGTGATTTAAATATTATACTTGAAGGTTTTAGACAAAATGATTATAGGTTTTAATCTAGTTTTTTTAGAAAAACCATAATTAAGTATTGAAGAAAATCACATAAGTAGAAACCCTTAGTCCAAATAATCGAGTGGGAGAAGAAACTAGAAAATTCCACGGCTTTCCATATCCGGATCATGTTAAAAGGTGATGCCAAATCGTCTTACCATGCGATATGCTCCCTATAGAGGGTGACATTATTCTTAGATTTAGTGGCTTAATCTAAAATTGAGAATTCACATAAAAGATGTTAGTAGAGCGACCTCCCTAAGGTGGAGTTCTAGGCTATAGATCAACTTATAGATATTGATAAGAGTAACCTCCCTACGGAGGTTCGAGTCTAAATTATCTAAGAAGTCCCATAAGGAATGATATTTACACTCAACTCGAGATAGGTAGTAACCTCCCTACAAAGTAAGTGTTATTGGATCTTGGAAAGCCAAATTTAGTATTGATAAGAGTAATCACTAAGGCACTAGCCATAGTTAAAAAGGGTTACCTATGTTTATGCACTTACATTCATGAGTTCCTATCATTTTATTCTCATGCATGCTATTCATATATATATGTCTTACATAATTTGCTCATACTTAATTATGTTGCATGGATATTCAGATAATATGACAGACTCTTTCAATCTTTTGTCGGCTATTCTTTCGAATGATAAGCTGACTGGACTGAACTTTAATGATTGGAAGATGAAGCTAGACATAGTACTCACAGTAGATGGGTACAAGTATATCTTGACTCAGTCTTGCCCTCAACTGATGGATGATTCTATTGATGCCGAAAGGGATACCCATGACAAATGGCAAAGGGCAGATAACATGGCTAAGTGTTACATGCTAGTCTCAATGTCTGACGTGTTGTTGATACAACACAAGAGCAAAGCCACTGCTGCAGAATTCATAACCTCATTAACTGAGATGTTCTTAGATAAGAATAGGCCTGCAAAGCAAGCTCCAATGAGGGAGATCATGACAGCCAATATGCCAGAGGGTTCGTTTGTAAGAGAACAAGTTCTCAAGATGATGGACAACTTTACCCTCGCAGAAGTCTTGGGGCCTCAAATTGACAATGAAAGTAAGGTGGACATGATTCTTGAGACACTGCCTGAATCTTTATTCCAATTCAAGCTCAAGTACAACATGAGCAAGATGGATATGGGGCTCACCGAGCTAATGAAGGAGTTTCAGGCAACTGAAGCAATCATGTAGCCCAAAGGTCAAGCCCATATGGCCCAAGCATCCTCTTATGGACAAAACCCGAAAGGGAAGAAGTTCTGGAAGAAGGAGAAGCAAGGAAATGGTGAAGGCAAAAGCCCAGCTGATAATGGGCAAAAGAAGAAGAAAAAAGCTGCAGGTGGTAAGCCCAAATAGAAGTCTTCGAGTGTGGCTAGAAAGGTCATTGGAAAAAAGACTGCCCAAAGTACCTAGGCAAGAAAAATAAAGGTACGAACTTTACTTGTGTGGTTGAAATAAGTTTGGTGGTTGATTTTACAGAATCATGGATAGTAGATTTTAGAACCACTAACTGCGTTTGCATTACCATGTAGGGGTTTCAGGAAAAGAAGAGGCTAAGTAAAGGTAGATTTGCTCTAAAGGTTGGCGTTGGAGCGATGGTTTGGGCTGCTGTAGTTGGAATAGTTGTTTTATTATTTAGTGATAGTTTTAAAATAAGACAATATTTATCATGCTCCAGACATGAGAAAGTTTAGTTTGATGTTTGTTTTAAAATGTTAATTTTGTTAAACTTTTATTTCATTTTTACTAGTAATAGAAGGGTTTTGTTAAAGTCTGGAAATGAGCATGATATATTTATTCTATCTCTATCCAACTATTTCTAACATGCGATTATGAAGATTCTGAATACTCAAGTTCCTTTTAGAAAAGAAAGATTTCGTTCACCAATGGCTTGTACTTATGGAACCTATGATTCGGGTTATATAAACCTGAACAGATTCAGAGCTTGGTTGAGGATGAGCTCTTAGACTCATGAGATCTCGAGCCATAGGCTTAGTATGAATCTTGCCTTGAAGAAAAGGTGGCCTAGAGGCCATATTCTTGTAAATGGCATAGGACAAGGTAGTGTTGGAATTGGTGCACACTGATGTATATGGTGGACCCATGAGCACACTAGAGTGAGGAAGTTTTAGCGCATCTCGGGTGAACTTAAGGTAATCATATGCAACAGGGAATTGTGTCTTAGTAGACTACACCTAGTACTCCTTAGCAGAATGGTATATCTAAGAGGCGGAATCAAAACCCCACTAGATATGGTAAAATCCATGGTGAGTCACACGACTCTACCCATATCGTTTTTGGGATAAACTTTAGAAATTACTACAGACATTTTAAACTAAGTGCCTTCTAAATGGTACCTAAGACACCTTATGAGTTGTGGACGGGCCGCAAGCCCAATTTAAGGCATATCTGCATTAAAGGGGTATCCAACTTATGTACCGAGTAGCTCTGCATTAAAGCAAGAAGCCTAAGTCTAAGATGTGTCGTTTCACAGAAAATTTTAAAGGAACAAGTGGTAGAATATTCTACCATCCTAAGGAACAAAGGGTGCTAATAAGTATCATGCTAGAGAGTTGGAGGATGGTGGTGTAATTCATCAAAAATTGAATTTAGAAACTTCGCACAAGGAAGTCACTTCTGAGATTTCTATTACACCTACACCTGTAAAGAAAATAGCAAAATCCTTAAATACCTCGGAGCCTTGTCCTAGTGGGAGAATATTGAACCAACCAGATTGATTCTATGGAGAGTCTTTCGAGGCAATCTTTAATCAGGTTGACAAATACACTAATAATGATGAAGTAGTAACGGACGTAGATGTTAACAATTGGCACGAGACAATGGAACCTAAGTTGAGGTTCGTGTATTCCAACAGAGTTTGGAACCTTGTAGTTGTACTGGAAAAAGGTAAAACCCTTGATGTGCAAAAGAGGACTACAAGAGTAAGAGATGAATGGACAAGACAATTAGGCTGGTGGCAAAATAATACATTCTAAAGAAGGTATCGTCTGTGAGGAGACTTTCCTAATAGTAGCCATGCTAAAATCCATGACAATTCTCTTAGCCATCGCTTGTCGTTATGACTATGAAATTTGGAGATAAACGTCAGGACTGTATTCCTTTATGGAAATCATAACGTAGATATCTATATAAAGAAACTAGGCAAATCTATTGCGAAAGACCAGGAAAAATTGGTCAATAAGCTTTAAAGATCCATCTATGGATTTAAGCAAGCGTCTAAAACATGGAACATTCTATTCAATGTAGTAGTCAAAGTCTTTGATTTTGAGCTGAACATTGATGATCCATGCGTGTACAAGGAAAAAGGGATAACAACAATGTTGTATTACTTGTCTTCATATAAATTATATCTTACTAATTGGGGACGTTGTAAGGATGCATCAATAGAAGTTTGACTGTCCTCTCAAATTGTAAATGTAGGATTTAAAGTTAGTTGTGTTTTAGGGATTAATATCATACGAGATTGCTAGAACAAGGAACTACCGTTATCCCAAGCTACATATGTTGAGAAGGTGTTGATTAAGTTTAACATGTAAAACTCCAAGAAAGGTTTGTAGCCCTCCAGGCTTGGATTAACACTTTCCAGATATCAGTACCCCAAAATATCTGATGAGAAACTAGGGTAAGACGGATTCTATAAGCGTCAGCAATTGGCAGTCTTATATTTGCCGTGTTGTGTACTAAACCAGATAGTAGTCAAACATAAGACAAGATTACTAGGTAGTAGTATAACATGTATATAAGTATCTTCGGAGAATGAAATACTATATATTAGTCTACCAGGCTGTATATAATATAATAAACTAACTCTTGAATAAAGAGTTAGGGAATTGTGAGAAAGGCAAACACTTTGAGAGAATATATCACTTACTCTGGGGATACATCCAGAAAGGAGACGTAATGATAGATAGAGTTTCCTTTACAAATGACTTAGCAGTTCCTCTTGTTAAGACTCTTTCGAAGAAAGTTTTTTCTGTAGATATTGAGTCAATAGGGGTTAAGTTGGAATTAATTAAATAATTAATTAGAATATATGGGTTGAGCCAGGACCCATGGCATGCGATCCAAGATGATGCGATGGGTCTGGGGCGTTTAGCCATAGGTGGGGAAGCCACATGAAGGAAAATTGAGGTGGAAAATGATTTCCATTGTATTATGAAATTAAATGATAATTCAAAATCCTAATCCTTTACTTTTTTGGATTATATTTTCAGACATAATTACCTTGCATATTTTCACATATATAAAGGCCTCTACCTCAAGTTCTACAATTGTACCATCTCCTTTGAGATCTCTCTCTTTCTCTCATGAGCAAGCTTCAACTTTTGAAGAAACTCAAATAATTTTTCTTTAAGTTTAGTTTAGCAAGATCAAGTCCCACAACTTGATCAACACTTAAGCTGGGATTTTGGAATAGAGGGGAAGATCAAAATCGAGGAGCAAAAGCAGTGTTCCAGGCGTGCGGAGCGACTCCTTTAGCAAAGGTGAAGTTTTTCCTTTCGTTCTTCGCAATAAAAGTATTTCTGAAAATTTTATTTACTTTTATAATTAAATTATGAACTGTTTAGATGTTCAAGTAGCTATTTTATGCTTTATTCATTTTAAAGATCCATGCATGAATGTTTTCACCTTAGTCTTGCAATTATAGAATTTGATTCATGTGATATAACATTTCCCTTCACCATGTGCATCTCTCAAATAAAGAGAAAGATTTTCCATGTGTATTATATAACAATTTTCAAGTAGTTGTCCAATGCTAAGAATATTGCTTTTCATATTGGGTACATAATACACATTAGAAATATAGTTTGGAGCACTATTCTTTAGATAAATTTTGATTTTACCTTTACCTTTCATCGGTAATTTGGATAGGTCTCCTAAGCTCACGTTGTCATTCACATTCTCTTCAAGTTCTTCAAAGAGTTCTTTTTTCCTACACATGTGGTTACTTGCTCCAGAGTCAAGATACCAGACATCATTTTAATTTTTTTATCCTTCTTGTGCAAAAAGAAGTGCACCATCACCATCCCCTTGCATGGAGGCTTGAGCAAGATTGGATTGCTCATCATGATCCGAATTATTGTTCCAACATTCTGAAACCACACTACAAGAAAAACAGGCTGGGGTGACGGCCAAAATCCATAGCCTAGCAATAGCCAAATTGGGACGGGCGACGGATAGGCTATGGAATCCCATCCGTAGCTAAAAGCCCGTAGCCAAATTGATATTCCGTAGCCCATTTGTAGTCAATTTCGAAAATCAATTTGTATTTATTTTTATAAATTCCGTAGCAAAATAGTCGTAACCCATCTGTAGCCAACTAAAATTTTGACTTTTTTATTAATTATTAACTTCCGTAGCAAAGCCGTAGCCATTTAGATCGTAAATCGACCGTCACCCACAGCTACGGATTGGTATCCGTAGAATTTTGGTAGTCAATCCGTAGCCAACTAAAATTTTGACTTTTTTTTATTAATTATTAACATCCGTAGCAAAGCCGTAGCCGTTTCGGTCGTAAATCGGTCATCGTCCATGGCTGCGGATTAGTATGGTAGCCAATCTATACCCAATTGTCGCAAAATATCCGTAGCCAATCTGTAGTCAATTGTCGCCAAATATCCGTAGCCAATCCATAGCCTTTTGTAGAAACATGTCCATAGCCAATTGTCGCCAAATATCCGTACCAATCCGTAGCCTTTTGTCGACACATTTTCGAAGCCAATTTGTAGCCATTTGTCGCTACATCAATCCATTGCCCAATTCCGTAGCCATTTGTTCGTCAAAAAATGGTGGCTAATTTTATGTGGCTATTCCGTCACCTAATAATTATTAATTATTCTAAAAATAATATGAAATATAAAAATTAAAAAATAAAACAAATTTACACAATAAAACGTAAAATTAAATATCCAAAATAATATTTACATTACGCATCTTTTAAATTCACAAAAATATTAAAATATTGTTCGAAATTAGTTTCTAAAATTGTCCAAAAAAACCAAATCCTAAATGTACCATTGATCATGTTAATCGGGCTAATGTCGTGGTTGGGGGTTTTTTAGCCGATCAATCTCCTGCTGCAATTGGCTCACGAGTTCCATGGCTTGGTTCGCTTGTCGATGCGTCTCTTGCTATGCATTTCCTTGGTCATCAAGTTGTTGCCTCAAGGACTCTGTTGCTTCAATGACTTGCCTATCGACTTCTTCTTGCGATAGTCCAACTCTAGTATTGATGGTGAGAATAAAGGGTGCTTTCATACCAATGTGGACTTCTTGCGAGCTGAGTCCATAGACACGCCATTTTTTCGCCCCACCAACATCTTGGTAGAAGATCTTCTTGCGTCGCAAGTTAACGTTGTTAGAGCATCTCCTCATATCGTGACTAAAAAAATAACATTTATAAATATTTAATATTCTTATACCACTCAATCTCATGCCCCAACTCGACCCCTCCTAAAACCAAGTCAGGACGAGAAGGAATTTCGGCATTATAACGTTTGTAATATGGCCCAAAACACAAAATATAACCTGCATAACAATTCATATAGCCACAACAAACAACATACAATCACAAATAAGTCAAATTCACAATCCTGGGCCTCCAACATATAACCAAAGGATATGTCGTCCATCACAACCACTTCAACATAATCATAAACATACAATCCTCATAATGAAATACATAAGCCTAACCACCTATACATTACAAAAGAGATTTATGAATTTTATTACAAGCCTATTAAATTAAAAGTAGCAACTTAAACTTAACATATACATTATATAAAGTTAACAAAATTAAACGATAGTAAAAGTAATACACTGTATAAATAGTTATTATTGTCTCAGCAGCCTTTGAATCAGAGTACTGGATACCATCACCCCCCCCCCCCCTTTACTGTGTGCGACCTTGAAAATATTAGCTATAGACAGGGCCGTTTGTTGTCTCCGCCTACATTATTAACTTCATAAGTAGTAATTACTCAAAAACTAGAATATTAAGATAGATTAATTTATGCTATTAAATTTAAGTAGTTAATTTTAGTTACATACCATCCTGCTCTGAACCTCATGAAAGGGGGTGACACCCGTGTAGTGTACCGATTGATTTTCTCCTTATTTTTCTTGGCTACTTTTGATTTCTCTATCCACTTTGGGTCGCACCATCTTAGTTGCATTTGCGCCCAATTTTCTAATGTCATCCACTTAGGAAGCTTGTCAAATTTACGGGTCTTAGCCAATGGGTCTTTCATTCTCTCCGCCACCTTATAATGGAAGCAATACTTGATACGTGTCTTGTCACATGGGTTCCACTTATAATCTTTCTACCACGACAAAAAGTGAAAATACGAACATGTGTTAATTGAACATGCATGTATAAATGTACAAGTGTATAATATAATAGATATTGATTGCATTAGAGTTTATAAAATCCTCAAAAAAGCAAAACCATCAGTCTTTGATATCTTCTGGAATTTCTCCATAAGTAATTCAGGATTTTGTGAATCCGCCTACGAATATTGACTTAAAATCTTTTATTACTGAAGCAGGTACAAATCTGTTAACAAATATATCAATTATATAAATTAGTGTCACTTGCATTGGCTTATTATAACTTCAAGAACTAATAACAAACAATTAAAGTAATTGCTCTATAATTTTATTGAATTGTAATTTCACCTGTTATTATATAATCGAATGTGAGTACGTCTGTCCTCCAACAATGTGGCGTACTGATCGAGTGACTCGAATCCCATAGTCTACCAGTTTGTTGTGCTAGTTGCACATAATGATGATTCTGGTTGTTCTGTTTCATGCTTGATGCTGGTTGTGGGTGTGACATTAACACAACGATCCTTGTTAGTCACTCGGATGTCACACAATGGGGAAGATAGTCAGCTAGAATGAACCGACGTCCCTGGAGTGCTAGGGGACTCACTATCAGCTTCACCACATGTTAAGGAGGACGAAGATAATGGCATTCTGGATCGTGACTTATCTGCTTATGATCTACCAGCTTTAACCATGATTGCTACAAAAAAAAAACATAAGATACACATATATGTACAATATATTCTATAAATTAAAAGATACTATAACCACTTTTCATTATATTTTTCAATTATCAATCATACAATTCACATACAGCTAACATACAAAATATTAAATTTATAGGTACAAATTCTCAAGACCCTGGGTTACTGACTATCCGAGTCATGGATGTCAACGTGGACGTCGTAGTCGTGGACCGAGACAATAGTTTTATTTTAGGCAACTTGCTCTTAGTTTTTAATCATTTACGTTTGGAACTAGATCTCTGATTTACCATTTATGTATCTTAAATCTTTACATGAATTACTCTTGATTAGTTTGTGGTGCCCCTCTTTCATTTTGACACTGTCAAAGAGGGACAAATGTTTATATATTTACCTTTTGACTAATTGTGATGCAAAGAGTTTTAGCATGAGATTATATATGATTCTACCGACTTATGGTTCTTATGGTAGTAATTATAGACATCTATCTTTTGACAAATAATGGTATATATCTTTTAGACATCCTTAGTTTCTTTTTTTGTTTAATGACTGGGCTACGAATAGGCTATGGACGTATAGAAGTTCGTAACTCATCCATGGCCATGGGCTACGAAAGGAAAGAAGTCCGTAGCCCATCGGTAGCCCATCCGCAACTAAGGACTACGGATGGGGTACGGACCACTAATATTATATATTCTAACTCGTTAATAGGTAGGAAAACTGCATTAAAACTTGTTAATATTTTTATATTTTTTCTGTTTATGAAGTTTAGACACAATGTGAGAGTTTTTGGACCCCTAGATTGAACATTTATTAACATTAATGCAATGTTAAGTGAGAACATGATAAGTTCGATTTAAACGGATATTGATTTCCTATGAGATTTATCTATAAAAGTACGAACGCTAATGAAATACGTACCAAGTTTATTTTTATTTGGAAAACTTGCAACTCAAGTGAAGTTTACTACGTTGTATGAGAAATCACAATTCCATAATTCAAATTAAAACCGATAAACCTCATTTTTGTGTGGAAGTCCGTAGCCCATCCATGGTCATTGGCTACGGATGGGCTACGAAAGGGAAGAAGTCTGTAGCCTATTCGTAGCTAGAGACTACGGATGGGCTATGGATCACTAATAGTATATATTCTAACTTGCTAATAAGTAAGAACAACGTATTAAAAAGTGATTTTTCTATCATATTTTTCTTGTTTATAAAGTTGAGACACAATGTGAGAGTTTTTGGACCCCTAAATTGATCATTTATTAACATTAACGCAATATTAAGTGAAAATATGATAAGTTCGATTTAAACGTCTATTGATTTCCTATGAGATTTCTCTATAAAAGTACGACGCTAATGAAATACGGACCAAGTTTATTTTTATTTGGAAAACTTGCAACTCAAGTTAAGTTTACTACGTTGTAGGTGCAATCACAATTCCACAATTCAAATTAAAACTGATAAATCTCATTTTTTTGTGAAAGTCCGTAATAGCCACGGATAGGTTACGGAAGAGAAAAAGTCTGTAGCCCATCTGTAACTAGGGACTATGAATGGGCTACATACCACTAATATTATGTATTCTAACTTGTTAATAGGTAGAAAAAACGTATTA
This sequence comes from Ehretia macrophylla, assembly GCA_037974665.1. Taxonomy (NCBI): domain Eukaryota; kingdom Viridiplantae; phylum Streptophyta; class Magnoliopsida; order Boraginales; family Ehretiaceae; genus Ehretia; species Ehretia macrophylla. The sequence continues at coordinate 52,842,784 of CM075771.1, read as the reverse complement.
AAACGTGTTAATATTTTCATATTTTTTTTGTTTATGAAGTTTAGATACAATGTGACAGTTTTTGGACCCCTAGATTGATCGTTTATTAACATTAACGCAATATTAAGTGAGAACATGATAAGTTCGATTTAAATGGTTATTGATTTTCTATGAGATTTATCTATAAAAGTACGCACGCTAATGAAATACATACTAAGTTTATTTTTATTTGAAAAACTTGCAACTCAAGTGAAGTTTATTACGTTGTAGGTGAAATCACAATTCCATAATTCAAAGTAAAACTGATAAACCTTATTTTTGTGTGAAAGTACGTAGCCCATCCGTGGTCATTGGCTACGGATGGGCTACAAAAGGGAAGAAGTCCGTAGCCCATCTGTAGCTAGGGACTACGGATAGGCTACGGACCACTAATAGTATGTATTCTAACTTATTAATAGGTAGGAACAACGCATTAAAACGTGTTAATATCTTCATATTTTTATTGTTTGTGAAGTTTAGACACAATGTGAGTTTTTGGACCCCTAAATTGAACGTTTATTAATATTAATGCAATGTTAAATGAGAACATGATAAACTCGATTTAAACAGCTATTGATTTCCTATGAGATTTCTCTATAAATATACGCACACTAATGGAATACGGATCAAGTTTATTTTTATTTGAAAAACTTGCAACTCAAGTGAAGTTTACTACGTTATAGGTAGAATCATAATTCCATAATTTAAATTAAAATCGATAAACCTCATTTTTGTCTGAAAGTCCGTAGCCTATCCGTGGGTATTGGCTACGGATGGGAAAAAGTCCGTAGCCCAGGGCTACAGATGGGCCACGGATTTTGTTATTTTATTTTTTCCTATTTAATTAAAAATTTCATAGCTATGTCGTAGCAACTTTGTCACGGCTAGGCTACAACCCTTTATTTTTTAAAAAACCTTTTTTGAATAATACATAGTTCGTAGCTAATCCGTGGCTATTTGGCCACCTCATGGCTATGAACTTTGTTATAATTTTTTTTCCAAACTAATTAAATAGTCTGTAGTTAGTCCATAGAAAAGTTGTCACGGCTAGGCTACGGTTTTTTATTTTTAAATTTTTTTTAAGAACACATATTTTTATGTAGCTAATCTGTGGCTATTTTGCCATCGCATGGCTACAGAATATTATTTTTTATTTTTTTTAATAATTAAAATTATTTTTCATAGCCAATCCGTCACTAATTTTTGTCTGCATTCCAACTGGGCCTAAGTTGGCTACAGAATTTGTTATCCGTAGCAATTTTATAGCCTGGCAGTAGCCAATTGGCTACGAAAAAAAATTTGTTGCCCAAATCCGTCGCCCGAGCATTGTTTTCTTGTAGTGCTAAATGGATAAATTTGTGACATTTATAACATTTAATATTTCTTTTGTTTCTAAAATTTCCACGTCCACGACCAGATCTTCCTTTTCCTCTACCTCTACCATCTTTGTTCACAAAATTATTTGAATTCTTTTGTTGAGATTGGTCATGGAAATTACCTGTGCCTTGACCTCGTTCTCGATAGTTGTTGCCACGTCTCCACCACGTTGAGAACCTACACCTCTTGACTTTTGGTCTTGAAAATTAAGCTTTGATTCCAAAGCTTATTCAACCGGGGCAGAATTAGAATTCTTCATGTGTTGTTCATGCACTTGGAGCGATTTTATCAACTCTTCTACAGTGAGTTTATCCAATTCTTTCAATTTTTCAATTGCAACTACCACATGCTCAAAGTTCTTTGTGAGAGATGACAATTTTTTCTCCATCATCCAAATATCTTCAATTGTTTCTCCATTTCTTTTCAATTGATTAACAATTGAAAGTAGGCGAGAAAAGTAATCATAAATAGATTCAACTTCTCGCATATGAGCATTTTCAAACTCACCTTGAAGTGTTTGCAAACGCACTCTTTTTACACGTTCAATTCCTTTTAACAAAGTTGCAAATTTATCTCACGCTTCTTTACTTGATTTTGTTTATGTAATTTTCTCGAACATGGATTCGCCAACGCCTTAATAAAGCAAGAACAATGTTTTCTTATTTTTCTTTCTTGTTTCACAGAGATAATTTTTTTGCTCTATGGTATAAGTTGCCTCAACTTCGGTGGTAGATTCTACATACCCACCTGTGATGATGTCCCAAAGATCTTGAGAACCAAATATAGCCTTCATTTGAATACTCAAATTTTCATAATTTTTACCAACGAATTTTGAAAGTTGTGGCTACACAAAATTGTATGCCATGATAGGTTAATATAAGAAAAGAGGCACACACTCAGAACCGGCTCTGATGCCACTATGTTGAATATGATACGAGAAGTGGCAAAAGATTTACTGAACACGATTTAAGATCTACAGATCCTCACACAGAAATTACAAATACAAATATACTTCTCAAATAATTATTTCTCAAAAATATAGGTTGCGACCTTTACAAAGAGGTTTTAATCACTTTTCACTCTTCTTATTTTTCTTTGTTTCACTTTTGTCTCTCTTACCAAAACACCTTGACACTACATCTATTTATACTAATAGATATGAATACAAAAAGTCATCTATTAAATACATTAGGATAGCTAAGAGACACATTATTAAATATGAATCTAAAAATACCAAAAGACTCAAGCTAGAAATAAGTCTAGATACAATGTATTTTCAATTAATCTTCTGTATGAGTACCAAATGCTTTGCCACTTCATTTCCCCAAGAGTTATTTTGGTTTTAGTTTGCAATTTCCAACACATACATGATAAATAGCGGCACAAAAGAGCAATCTGAACATACAAGCTTTAATGTTGCCTCCAAATTCCTCGTGTCTTTTTAGTTGTTGAACAACAAATAGAGATACAATATATATATATATATAGGAAAATAGTGAAGTGGTATGAATTTATCACCATGTTGTGGAATTTATTGATATTATACAAAAAGAAAATAAGACAAAAGTTTGAGAATTGTCAATTCTTGGAACTTAATTGTGTACTAGGAGGCAACTGTATGGTGTTAACATGTGTTGGTTGGTATACCAGCATCCCCCCTCCCATGAAGGAAGTATTGTATTCCGATATCCATTCAACAGGTGTTAAATAATGATTTATCTTCCTTTCGAAGCTTAATATAATGTTTTCATTGACCAAAGGAAAAAACAAAAAAACAAAAGAAAAGGCAATTTTATCAATTTAACTAATTCCAAAATATAAAAAATTCAACTTCCTCAAAAAGTTGGATTCCCGAAAAAGAATTCAAAGATTGGGAGGGAGAAAGTAAACACACACATATATAATCATGAGAACTTGCCTAATAATGATATAGGAAATGAAAAGAAAATATTGTATTTATTATAAAGACTGACAAAATGAGAAATTTAAGAATTATTCAATCTATAATGAAAATACAAAAACAAGTCGAAGTAGCCCCTATAATGTCATGTTTGTATTCATAAATGAAAGGCAAAACTTAGGAGGTAAAATATGGAGTGTAAAAATAATTTTCAAAAACTTATTTATTACAAAGATTTAATTGTGTTAATATAGAGTGAATATAAGTTTCCATTATGGACTTGCTTTCACAAGATTACAATGTTATAGGAGAAAACTAAAATTGTATAAATTAGAAGCGTTGAAGCAAAAAAGAACTAGTTCTGATGCCAACATCAAATTCTAATTTCTTGCTTCTCAAATTAAAATACAAACTACTAAAGGTAAACTTCAATTTTCAGAAGTCATTATGCTTCTTGTCGAACTATGACACATACAAGTTACAATATATACATATACATATACATATACATATATATATATATATACATATTGTATATATTCTCCAAAAAACATCAACTAATTCGTTATTATTCTTATGAAATCTATATTTTAATTCTTTAATCAAAGAGCCAAGATTGTAAAAAAGGAGTAAAGGGGAATGTTATCCATAAGTTTAATAGTGCTGAGGAAGGAAAAACAATATAAGAAAATTTCATTTGCAAAGGAAGAAAGGGGAAAGAGCAAGATGACTTGTCTACCTAATAATATATTGATGGTCATGTATAGACTGTAAATTTTGCGTACCAATTTGGGGCACATGCATCCGTATGAGCAACTATTAGACCCGGTAATCGGATCTAACCACTTTCACAATGTAACGAAGTTTATATTATATAAGTTCCACCATTATAGAGAACTATTTGAGTTTGATTAGTATTTTTCGTCTTTTTCATATTCCTCAATTTCCAAGTTGTGGAGCTCCTCTAATTAGTTGTACTTGCTTAGTTGCTTTCACATGTGTTATACTCCATAAATTTATATATAGCATGATCATATGTCTCATTCTTTACATAGCGTGCTGCATGATTACAGACAATATGGTCCATGTAATTTCTTAATAATACGAGGAAACGACCCCATGAAAACTTCATTTCAACATCATTTTGCTCAATTCCATAATTGTGTGCGCAAGCTCAGCCCAAAGGATGGTGGTATATATTATTGTTAGATTAGGTAGAACATGATTTTTTGTATTATTTTATTTATTAATGAGCTATTTATTTATCTGTAATTAATGTGTTAATTATATTTAAATAAAATTCTTAGAATTATTTTATAGATCATATTCTTGAAGATTCAAGAATAAGAGTGGAATGATCTATAATGAGAAATACATTAGATTCAAGAATCAGAGTGACATGATCTATAATGAGGAATACATTCTAGAATAAGTTTCCGATCGTAGGATGAAGTAATTAAGCATTAATTCACTTGGATATATTGGAATATGGTTTATTACCTTGATTAATATGAAATATTAATGCTAAGGATAATTAATCTCATATTAATTAGTAAACATATGGATAATTGTTGTTCTGTTACTAGTCAATTAGATTTGGTTATATGATTAACTCAGTGAGTTTAACATATTTATCCTTGACCCTCACTTAATCGGAACAAAACATATCTATCCATGACCTTCACTTAATCGGAATAGAACATACCTATCCATGACCCTCACTTAATCGGAACAGATCAAACGGAAGAAATACATATATTATGGCTTCATACAACTCTATTTCATCATTAAATGTGTAGTCATGATATACTATTAGGTGTCATTCATAACTTGTAAAAATTAATTAATTAATCTAGCTCTAATTGAATATTAATTGAATTAATATAATTCCACTGCCAATTAATTGAAAGCTAGTTAATCTTTGGACGGATTTCGTATACATACTCTTTAAGGCTTCACGCTTGAGAAATTAAGGTCGTCTTCAATTTCCTATAGCAAATTCTGCCCTACGAGGGTAATTAGGGATGGGAATGGGTACGGTTTTAATCCGAAATTGACGGATATCCACTCGATAAAAACTCGATAAAGAAAATCGATGGGAAAACTGATAGGTCTTAGTTTTTAAAAGTAGAAATTGATGGTTAAACCAATAGGTTTTGGTTTTAGACGTTAAAAAATTAAAATTCGAAACTTGATTATTAATTTATTATCATATATATATATACATATATATATATATATATATATAAACAAAGTTATATTAGATTTTTAACTAAAATCATAATCCGCTTCCCCAATATTTTTTTTTTGTCAAGGCCTCCAACTTTTTTGAATCAAAGAGGTGGAGGTGCTTTTATGATTACCAAGTCTTTTTTTTATTATTTTTATCTAGGATTCCCTTTCTTTCATTTCTCTCTCCTACTCTTTTTAATTTAGTCAAATCTCTCTTACATTCTCTCTCTTCGTTTTTTCCATTCTTCTTCTCTTTCTTATTTTTCCCCCTCACCGAATTTATCCCACTTTTCTCTTTCCTCTCTCACTTTCACTCTCTCCTTCACTCTTTCTTTTTTGTTTTTCACCTACCCCGATCACCCCCACCCCAATTCTAAAATCTAACACTTTCTCTCTCCACCCCTCTTCTTCTTTCGTTCTAGTTCTCTCACCCAAAACAACGTACAACTTAAAGAAAACTCTCTTTTTTCAACTCCATGGCGTAGATCGGTGGCAGGTTGTAAAATCTTGTCTAAGCAAAATATATATACATACATATAGATCCGCGATTTACACTAGATTAGTAAACTTTGCAGATGTATCCTTTGTGTAGTCTATTCCAATTCATAGACCTGATTCTTATGTATTTCATTTTATTTATATATTTATTTACATCTTATTTTATTGATGATTTATTTCATCTTTTATATGATTGATTATTTTTTTATTTTTTTATTGATAAATCATTGTTAGTGTTCATTGAAGATTTTATGAATTGAAGATCTTCTCAACTAAGTTGATTTTTTTACTTGTATATTAGTTAAATTTTAATAATTCTTTTATTTAAATTTTATATTATATAGTGTTGAATTTTTTATATTTTTTAGTTTATTTTGTTATTCAAACTAATTTTTTATATTTTTTTCAATGTTAATCGGTTTGGGTTCGGATAATTGCGATTTTTTTAATTTTAATTGGTTTCGATTTTGATTATTAATTTTTAAATCCTTTCGGTTTCGATTTCAGTTTCGATTTTAGTTTTTAGTTTTGTTAAGTGGTTTCGGCTATGGATATTTCAAAAATCACGGTTATCTGAACCGCTGCCATCCTCGAATTCTTACTTGTCTATTTAGTATGATTTTTATGCATAGATTAAAAATCTATGTAATTTAGCTAGGAATAAATACATAATTATTTCTCATGTGTTCAAATTAAATTTTAAACATCATGTATGCATTCCCAACAATTAAATCTTCTAAACCTCTCAACAATGACTATCGACCACAATGATCATATTCCACCAGTGTAATGGGGACTTTGAGTTTTTTTTTTTTTTGTAAAAAGGGACTTTGAGTTGTGATATCACTATAAACCGACGAAATTTCATTGCCTCTGGACCAACAAAGATGTATCGACATGACAGATTACTGATTTTTTTTTTTTTTTTTTGTCAAAACAGATTACTCATATTTGATGCCGATAACCTTTCAACTAAAAGTCTAAACCTGTGGCTTAGATGAAGTAGTTGAATAGCAATTTATTATAATTAAAAATTTGAAATTTAAATTTATATATTTTCATCACAAATATTATTACTTAGTTTTTTATTTTTTTTAATTAAAGACCTAAATTATAAAATATAGAAAAAAGGATATCAGCCAAAGGTTTACTGGTCTTGCCATTAAGCTGTCAAGGACGGATACATTGAAAGTTGTTGGGAGGGGGGGGGGGGGGGGGGGGGGGGGGGGTGGGTTTGGAAAAGGTAATATTTTTTTCTTTTTTGGTCAGCGTATTTCGCTCGTCATGCTCTTGTTTTGGTCCCTATCCTTCAGGATATTTTTAATGGGACTTGATAATATAATAATGACTACTTTTTAATAAATATAGAGATTTTTGATAAAAAATCAACACTTAAACAATATAAAGTCCTAAATTCAATCTTTTATTTCAAAGTTAATGAATTTTAACAAAAATAGAGATTAGACTCTATTTTCTTCAACAAATTTATTAAAAAAATAGAGTCCCAAAAAAAAGACAAAAAAATTTAAAGCTCACATGAGTCTCTTTCAAATCAGATTTGACTATATGAGTCTTTTTAATAAATCAGAATTGACATCTGACTAACAACTTTAACCAAAAAAAGAAAAAAAAAGTTGACAACTTTAAAAAAAAATACTTTGGCTGAATAAAAAAAATGAAAGGGGTTGCGGATCTTATCATAAATTCTTAAATTTAGAGTTTTTATCGAGGATAGTCTCACAACGTATAGTTTAAAATACTTTGACCAAGAAAATCAATTAGTACACATTGTTTTGCGGATTGTGATTACAAAAACCATACAGTACCCCTCTCACGAATAAAATATCTTCCATCACCGATATACAAGGGCAGAGTTAAGCACCAATGATCAGAGGGCACTAAAATAGAAAAATCAGTAATTAAGAATCAGTGCACTCATTTAAACACAAATTTTTTTATATAAATTATAAAAAAAAAGTTGTTGGTTTTTATGTCTAAAATTATATTTTTAATTATGATATATCACACTATGTTATAACCAAATCAATACTTAATTTAAGTATATTATAGTACAAATTAAGTTTTTAAGGCATGTTTCCCCTCATATAATGCACTATGTAGAAATTATAAAAATGTAAGTATTAAAGCATATATGGAGTGTATGACTCCTCCTCAATATAATAATGACATAACATACAAAAGTAAAGAAATAAATAACTATAGTTATTGTAAATAGAAAAAAAAATCTTCTTCATCAGATGTAGAGGAAAATTGTTACTTAGAGATTAATTTTCTTTTAAATCATTTATCCATTCTCTATCAACAAATAACAAATTAGAAATTCAATTCAAATTGAGATTAAAAGAATTTCAAGCACAATATGTATCAATTAAAATAATACCTATATATAAAAATAACAACAAAATGGGCTATTGTACACCGAAAGGTCCTTCAAGAGCTCCAAAATCAATTGCCATTTAGATGGTAAAAGCTTGAGTTGCAAACTTGCTCAATTTCAACTCCATCAAATAAGAAATTATTTTTCGATCATATGTTTAATAAAAACTGTCTAGTATTTTCCTATATTTTCTCTCATTTCTCTCTCTATTTTTTTCTCATATTCTCACTCTCTCTTTATTCAATGGAAGTACAAGACATATATTTTCAGCATGTGTAAACAAAGAAAATAATTGAAAAGAATCATTGATAAAAAAGTTGAAATAAGGCACCCCCTCACTTCTCCAACTTCCATCATGTTTATTTCTCATCTTCCATCATGTTTATTTCTCATCTTTTTTTTTGGTCAAAACGTTTATTTCTCATGAATCATCATTATTTTAACACTAAAAAGACATATATGTTTGTGTGCGCGTATTTTTTTTTCCAGGGACAACCTGGTTTAAAGCTGGCTTTGCCGGTGCCTACATGTATACATTTAGCTGAAGAATATAAAGAAATATAATAATCTTATTCACCATAGTTAATAAAATTTTAGATTATTCTTTTATTTTCGAGGATCTAAGTTTTTAAAGTGAACTTTTTACTTAGGGTTTAGAAACAATGATTTTCTCCTCTTTTTCTCGACTTATGTTTAATGCTATTTCCAATGCTAATAATTATTCCATGATTTAATTCGATGGCCCGCTAAAGAATCGGATGGGTCGATGTTGGGTAGGTGAAAAATCTTAAGATGACTATAAGGATATCTTTAATGAAGTTTCTAAAATATAATTTGAGTCTTTAAAGAGTAATAATTGAGGTTTTTACGAATTTTATGAAAAAAAAAAACATTAATGGTGTTTGTAAAATCCAAATATATATGAGGTCCACCACATTTGTCATTTTTAAGTTAAAATAGAGTTTCAGTTTCTATTTTTTTCAACAAATTTATAGAAGAAAATGGAGATTGAGACTCTATTTTGACTTAAAAGATAACAAAAATAGTAGACTCCATGTATATTTAAATTTTATAAACCCCATTGGTGTTGCTTTTTTTTTTATAGGGTCTTTGAAAACCTCATTTATTACTTTTTAGAAACCTAAATTATATTTTAAAAACTCTATTAAAGATAACCTAAGAGCTTGGATGTTCAAAACATCGACTCTTTCAATTGTGCAAGTCATTTGACCACAAAAAAAAAAAAAAAAAAACAATTGTGCAAGTCACTGGGGGCACAAGAAATCTTCCCCTTTTCCCCTCATAACTATTGGAAAAAATGGTCTCCAACAACTTCTCTAACAGTGTGTTTGGATTGAGGGGGAAAAATTTAATAAAGGAGAGAAAATGAGAGTATTATAAAGGAAAGGAGTGGAGTGAATCAAATCATGTTTGGATTGGATATTTTTATAAATGAGAGGATCATAAAGGATGATGATTATTATCTGTTTGGATTAGAAAGAAAATGGAAGGAATGAATAAATTTTATGTATAAAATGACTTTTATGTCCTTTTTTAATTTTATATTAAACTTTTATAGAGCCAATCCAAAATGTTTTCATTTTTTTTCTTTTTTTCCATCTAAGCGTCACTTTCCCCAAAACACTGCTTGACCCAAAAAAAAAAAAAAAAAAAAAAAAACCCTCAGCTCACTGCATTCCAGATCTGCACTGCTGCAAAACCACGTCCTCACTTTCCTTTTTTTTTTTTTAATATCATTTGGCATAAAACTTCAAAATCAAACATCACGGTTTGACCAAAAAATAAGGAAATAAACAGCAAACTCGACACCATAACACCTTTTTTTGCTTGGTTGAGCTGAAGAACACAAAAAAAAAAGAGCTGAAGAACACAACGTTGAATTCGGACTAAGCAGGTGTGAGATGCAGTAGAAAATGGAGAAGCGAGTGAGTGAGAATTTGTATATGTGATATAGAGGTTATAATAGTCATATCGTAAATATAATTTTTCTCTTCTTTCTAATGACCTCAATTTGGGAGGACTGAGTTTTGGGGTATATGGGGGGTTAGGTCAGCCCCTCTATTACCGCAACCATCAATTTTCTTCAAAAACAAATAGAGTTCCCACTCCCACAACCATCCCCTTCCACCCATTTCCCTCAATCCAAACAGACCCTAGGAATTCTCTACTTTGTAAGGAATCCTATTTAATTTTAAATAATCCCCTAAATTCATATGAAATAAGCGATTAATTAAATATAGATAAGTTATTAGACTAAAATTAAAATAAAATTTTCATAAAATAAGAGATTAATTAAATAAAAAAAATTTGTTAAATTACAACTAAAATAAAGAATCTCGATTTAGAGAAATTTGTTAGAGTCGGTCGTATCACATAGAAAAAATATGATATGTCGCGCCGGGGAAGAATATGGCCTTTGCGTAAGAAGTTTCTGGATTTCATCGTCAAGCTCTTACTATTTTACTATTACTTGGATAAACAGAAAAGGTTGGCTCCCATTTTGCTATTGGGATCAACAGGGGCACACGATCTCCCACATCTTTCTGTGGGCATAATGTAGGACTAGTTTCTCTCAATCTCTTTGGGCATATCTTTAACTTTGGGATGGAAAAAGATATAATATTGGCTACATTTTGGCTCTTGCCCTTACTGTTTGTGATGTGAAAATTAAAGCAGCCATAAGTCTGTAGTACCGTTCAAGGATGGTGCTAGTATGAGTAGAGGTGGAGTAAGGGTATCTTCAATGGAGTTTTTAAAGAGTCTCTAAACAGTAATAATTGCTATTTTAGAGACTCTATTGATCAAAATTCATCACCAATGGGGGTCTCTAAAACACTATTTGCTAGTTTTTGGCAAAATTATGATATCACTCAAGTTTTGAGTCTCCAAAATAGCACCTAGTCTCCATTTTTTTCAACAAATTTGTTGAAGAAAATAGAGACTATACAAAAAGACAAAAACGAGTCTCTAAAATAACAAGATCAGATCTGACGATGTAAGATTTAAAAAAAAAAAAAAAAAGCACAAAAAAACGAGCTGAAACAGCAACAAAAAAATTTAACAAACATAAAAAAAAATTACAATACAATTATTATTTTCAACAAATAACAAAAAAAAATGTAAACACAGATCTTAAAAAAAAATAAAGTTTGTGTTGGTAGTTTCGCCGGTGGTTGGGTGGCAGTGGAGAAGATGGTGGCGGGGGGGGGGGGGAGGGGGGGTGGGGTGGGATGCAACGGAGGAGATGAGAGGGAGGGGGGGCGCGTTGATGCGTTGCAGGGAAAAAATGGGAAGAAGAAGAAAGAGAGGGGGGAGGGGGGGGGAGGGGAGGGGGGGTGAGGGGGGGAGGGGGGGGGAGGGGAGGGGGGAGGGGGGGCCCTGCATAGATTTGTGTGTGTGTGTGTATTTGTATGTGTTTGAGGGGAGGCCTGCGTAGATTTGTGTGTGTGTGTTGTATTTGTATGTGTTTGTAGTGTGTGCAGAGAAAGAAAAGGGACAAGAGAGGCGCAGGGAAAAAAGAAAAAAAAGAAAATGTGGGTAGGTGGGTAGGTGAGGATTTTTTAATATTTTTATTTTGAGTTTTGTATTTATTTTTTTAATGTTATTTTAATTTAAGTTATTTTTTTAATTAAGTTTTTTAATATATTTAATTAGGATTTTATTTTTATTTTTTAATGTTATTTTAATTTAAGTTATTTTTTAAATAAGTTTTTTAATATATTTAATTAGGATTATATTTTTTATTTTTTATGTTATTTTAGTTTATGTTTATTTTTTTTATGTTTTTTTTAGTTTAGGTTAAACGTAATCTTAATTTTTTTAACATTATGGATCGTCGCTATTTATTTATTTTTTGCTTGAAAATATTCGTTAAAAGAGTTGAAATAATCTAAATAATATTATTGTATAAAATTAAAATTAACACACATATATTGTTGCTATTTTATTTTTTTATTTTAATTTAAATAATATTAGTTTAGGTTAAGCTTTTGCTGCTTTGCGTTTTTTTGTTTTTTTTTTAATTAGACTTTTTTTTAAAAAATTATGGTTTTGTATTTTTATTTTTTTATTTTAATTTTTTAATTTAGTTTTTTTTACCTTTGGTAAACTTTTTTAGTTTTTGTAATTTTTTTATTTTACGTTTTTTTAGTTTAGGTAAAATTAATTAATTTTAGATTTGTGATTAGATTAATAAAATTAATTAATTTACTAAATTAAATAAAATGAAGAAAAAAAAACAAATATAAACGCAACACACGAGAAAATTTTAATTTAATCGGTAAATTAATGAGGATTTTTAATTAATATTTTTTTTATGTAGGGTTTTTTTTAATTAGAGATTTGTAATGCATTTTTTTGAAAATGCAATTAGGGCATCCTCAATGGAGTCTCTAAAAAAGTCTCTAAATAGTAATGATTGCTATTTTTAGAGACTCTATTGATCAAAATTCAATCACCAATGGGGGTCTCTAAAAATACTATTTGCTAGTTTTTGGCAAAAATTATGACATCACTCAAGCTTTGAGTCTCCAAAATAACACCTAGTCTCCTTTTTTTTCAACAAAATTGTTGAAGAAAATGGAGACTATACAAAAAGACAAAAACGAGTCTCTAAAACAATAAGATCAGATCTGACGATGTCAGATTTTAAATATATAAATAAAAAGCACAAAAAAACGAGCTGAAACAGCAACAAAAAAATTTAATTTACATAAAAAAAAAAATTACAATACAATTATTATTTTCAACAAATAACAAAAAAAAAATGTAAACACAGATCTGAAAAAAAAAAACAAAAAAAAAAATAAAGTTTGTGTTGGTGGTTTCGCGCGGTGGTTGGGTGGCAGTGGAGAAGATGGTGGCTGGGGGGGGGGGGGGTGTGGTGGTCGTGGGGTGGGATGCAACGGAGGAGATGAGAGGGAGGGGGGGCGCGTTGATGCGTTGCAGGGAAAAAAAGGGGAAGAAGAAGAAAGAGAGGGGGGGGGGGGGGAGGGGGGCCTGCATAGATTTGTGTGTGTGTGTGTATTTGTATGTGTTTGTGTGTGTGCAGAGAAAGAAAAGGACAAGGGAGGCGAAAGAAGAAAGAAGGGGGGGGGGGGGGGGGGGGGGAGGAACTGCGTAGATTTGTGTATGTGTGTGTGTATTTGTATGTGTTTGTGTGTGTGCAGAGAAAAGAAAAGGACAAGGGAGGCGTAGGGAAAAAGAAAAAGAATGAAAATGTGGGTAGGTGGGTGGTAGGTGGGTAGGTGAGGATTTTTTAATATTTTTATTTAGAGTTTTGTATTTATTTTTTAATGTTATTTTTAATTTAAGTTATTTTTTTAATTAAGTTTTTTAATATATTTAATTAGGATTTTATTTTTTATTTTTTACTGTTATTTTAATTTAAGTTATTTTTTAAATTAAGTTTTTTAATATATTAATTAGGATTATATTTTTTATTTTTTAATGTTATTTTAATTTTATGTTATTTTTTTTATGTTTTTTTTAGTTTAGGTTTAAACGTAATCTTAATTTTTTTTAACATTATGATCGTCGCAATTTATTTATTTTTTGCTTGGAAATATTCGTTAAAAGGAGTTGAAATAATCTAAATATTATTATTGTATAAAATTAAAATTAACACAATATATTGTTGCTATTTTATTTTTTTATTTTAATTTAAATAATATTAGTTTAGGTTAAGCTTTTGCTGCTTTGCGTTTTTTTTGTTTTTTTTTTAATTAGACTTTTTTTTAAAAAATTATGGTTTTGTATTTTATTTTTTTATTTTTAATTTTTTAATTTAGTTTTTTTACTTTGGTAAACTTTTTTAGTTTTTTGTAATTTTTTTATTTTACGTTTTTTTTAGTTTAGGTAAAATTAATTAATTTTAGATTTGTGATTAAATTAATAAAATTAATTAATTTACAAATTAAATAAAATGAAGAAAAAAAAACAAATATAAACGCAACACACGAGAAAATTTTAATTTAATCGGTAAATAAATGAGGATATTTAATTAATATTTTTTTTTATGTAGGGTTTTTTTTAATTAGAGATTTTTAATGCATTTTTTTGAAAATGCAATTAGGGCATCCTCAATGTAGTCTCTAAAGAGTCTCTAAATAGTAATGATTGCTATTTTAGAGACTCTATTGATCAAAATTCATCACCAATGGGGGTCTCTAAAACACTATTTGCTAGTTTTTGGCAAAATTATGACATCACTCAAGCTTTGAGTCTCCAAAATAACACCTAGTCTCCATTTTTTTCAACAAATTTGTTGAAGAAAATGGAGACTATACAAAAAGACAAAAACGAGTCTCTAAAACAACAAGATCAGATCTGACGATATCAGATTTTTTTTTTTTAAAAAAAAAAAAAAAGCACAAAAAAACGAGCTGAAACAGCAACAAAAAAATTTAACAAACATAAAAAAAAAATTACAATACAATTATATTTTTCAACAAATAACAAAAAAAAAATGTAAACACAGATCTGAAAAAAAAACAAAAAAAAAATAAAGTTTGTGTTGGTGGTTTCGCCGGTGGTTGGGTGGCAGTGGAGAAGATGGTGGCGGGGGGGGGGGGGGTGTGGTGGTCGTGGGGTGGGATGCAACGGAGGAGATGAGAGGGAGGGGGGGCGCGTTGATGCGTTGCAGGGAAAAAAGGGGAAGAAGAAGAAAGAAGGGGGGGAGGGGAGGGAGGGAGGCCTGCGTAGATTTGTGTGTGTGTGTGTATTTGTATGTGTTTGTGCAGAGAAAGAAAAGGACAAGGGAGGCGAAGAAGAAAGAAGGGGGGGGGGGGGGGAGGAACTGCGTAGATTTGTGTATGTGTGTGTGTATTTGTATGTGTTTGTGTGTGTGCAGAGAAAGAAAAGGACAAGGGAGGCGTAGGGAAAAAAGAAAAAGAAGAAAATGTGGGTAGGTGGGTAGGTGGGTAGGTGAGGATTTTTTAATATTTTTATTTTGAGTTTTGTATTTATTTTTTAATGTTATTTTAATTTAAGTTATTTTTTTAATTAAGTTTTTTAATATATTTAATTAGGATTTTATTTTTTATTTTTTAATGTTATTTTAATTTAAGTTATTTTTTAAATTAAGTTTTTTAATATATTTAATTAGGATTATATTTTTTATTTTTTAATGTTATTTTAGTTTATGTTATTTTTTTATGTTTTTTTAGTTTAGGTTAAACGTAATCTTAATTTTTTTAACATTATGATCGTCGCAATTTATTTATTTTTTGCTTGAAATATTCGTTAAAAGAGTTGAAATAATCTAAATAATATTATTGTATAAAATTAAAATTAACACAATATATTGTTGCTATTTTATTTTTTTATTTTAATTTAAATAATATTAGTTTAGGTTAAGCTTTTGCTGCTTTGCGTTTTTTTTGTTTTTTTTTTTAATTAGACTTTTTTTTAAAATTATGGTTTTGTATTTTATTTTTTTATTTTAATTTTTTAATTTAGTTTTTTTACTTTGGTAAACTTTTTTAGTTTTTGTAATTTTTTTATTTTACGTTTTTTTAGTTTAGGTAAAATTAATTAATTTTAGATTTGTGATTAGATTAATAAAATTAATTAATTTACAAATTAAATAAAATGAAGAACAAAAAAACAAATATAAACGCAATACACGAGAAAATTTTAATTTAATGGGTAAATTAATGAGGATTTTTAATTAATATTTGTTTTACGTAGGGTTTTTTTTAATTAGAGATTTTTAATGCATTTTTTTGAAAATGCAATTATGTAATTAAACGTAATTCTAATTTTTTAAACGTTATGTTTGACGCAAATTATATATTTTTTTGCTTGAAATATTTGGGAAAACAATTGAGATAATCTAAATAACAATTAATTAAAAAAAAGAAACACACAATAAAAAATTACACATAATCAAATTATTATGTAAAATTAAAATTAACACGATATAGGGATTTAATTTTATAGAGATCGTCATTGTAGATTTTTTTTTATCTTGGTCTTTAAATGAGTCTCTAAAATAATTTTTTTGCCTTAGTCTCTAAGTGGGTCTCTAAAACACTATTTGGTCTCTATATGAGTCTCTATAATGATTTATAGAGACCCATATAGAGACTACATTGAGGATAGCCTAATATGTTGACTTGACGGTAATGGCGGAGTCACATTAATATGTAGGTGTGCACATACACACTTCAACTAATAAAAAAAATAATAAGAATCCTTTTTCTTTTTTTAGTCAAAGAAAATTATTATATCTAACCCCTTCACTGTAAAAGTATACACTTATTTTTTTTATTGCATGAGTGCATATTTTGACCTTAGAGTCCTGAATTCCATCCTGCTTGGTGGAGCTGCATCCTGGCAGGGGATGTATTCATTTCTTGAGAAATAGTATCTTTTCTCTTTTTGTGCAAATTGTTGGCCTATAGTTCTCCTTGATCTTTAAAATGCCATGATAATATTTTCCCATATCATGTTATTTAAGAGCTTATGAAGCCAAGTTCAAATATTAACGTATCACGTTTTAGTGAAGTAGGGAGAAAATTTAGTTTTTCTATTTAGGAATTTTAAATTTTAATGCGTAGAGGTTGAACATAATGTCCAAAGAGCTAATTGGATATTGCAAGTGGAACGAATGGGACGTGCTTTAGAAGAAACGATCTTTACCAAACCATTTTATTAGAAATAATAAGAGCGTCGCTCAATACTCAAAATTTCATATTTTTGTTTTAGGGGATGATATATGTTAGTAGCAGATTCAAATGATTAGTGCACCATTCAAAGCACTGTAACAAGATTCTTTTAGAAACCAAAAACTAGTTTTATGTAGAGAAGGGTTAAAAAAAAGGAAAAATAAATGCTAGAACATAACGTATCACGTTTTAGTGAAGTAGGGAGAAAATTTAGTTTTTCTATTTGGAAGTTTTAAATTTTAATGTGTACTCCTTTTTCATCATCAATATTGAACATAATGTGCAACAGATTCGTGTAAAATGCACTATCTTTCATAACCATCCATATATAGATACATACATACATACATATGAATATTGATTGATGATGAGATAATTATGGTAAAAAATCGTATCTCTTTGGTTAATAAGATTCAAAAAGTTTATCAATCTCAGGCAATGCAAATTCATAATAGCCATATAGAAACTATTATATGTCAAATAACACAAAGGTTTTAGTTCTAGAAAATGAAATGTCTAATGTTTTCTATCCAAAGAGTTAATTGGATATTATGAGTAGAACGAATGAAACGTACTTTGAAAGAAACAACATTTACCGAACTATCCTACTGGAAATAACAAGAACATCACTCAGTACAAAGTTTCACATTTTTGTTTTAGGAGATGATATATGTTGGTATCAAATTCAAAGGATTACTGTACCTTTCAAAAAAACGTAACAAGATTCCTTTGAGAAAAAAAAAAAAACTAGTTTTATGTAGAAAAAGTATTATGACCAAAAAAAATGTAGAAAAAGTATTAAAAAAAGAAATCCTAGAACATTGTGTGTTCCTCACTCTCTTTTAGTCTTTTAGCAACGCAAGGGTAGTCTCGTACAAATAAAAATTTCGTCAATGTTGTACCTGTAAAAAAACGGTAATTTAGGCTTTGTCATAAAATATTTTTTTAAAAAATATTTTTTTTAATTTTTTGATGTTTGGTAATATAAAAAATTGATCAACTAAAAAATATTTTTCAGTCAAAAATAATAGTTATTTTTTTCTAATTTTTTGGTATTTGATAACATCAAACAATTGATCAACTGAAAAATATTTTCTGGTTAAATATTATGACTAATACAAAGTTTGAGAAAACAATTTCATATCATTTAAGAGAAGAAAATATTTTTCAAAACTCAAACATTATAAAATATTTTTTAATATTTTATTTTTTTAAAAAATATTTTTTCTCAATAAATTATTTTACGATAAATAAATAAAAATTAAAAAAATATTTTTCTCTGTAAATATTTCTTACAAACAAAATATTTTATGACAAACAAACGAAGCCACGTGTACAGTAGGGTCTTTAAATAAAGCGGCAGACTATACAGTAGGGCCTTTAAATAAAGCGTCGCAAAGCCCCACATAACGTGGTATGATTCACTGCCACGTGTACATCTTATCCTCTTAAGCTCTTTATAAACCCCCTTAACTCCACTATACCGTAAACCTTTTAACTCACCGTTAAGCAACTCAATCAGCTCCCATTTCCTCTCATTCTTAAACGCCTCTCTACACACACGCACGCGCACACAACACACACACACACACACACACACACACACACGTATATATACACACAAATATACGTATACACGTATTTCTATACATATAAAGTTCCGTATAGCAACAGAAATGGCGACCAGTATGTTACCGATCGGGCCGGGGATCGTAGAAGCCAGCGCGAGCACCAGCCACCGGAAACCGGAAACAAGCGGTCAGAAAAATTCTTCTCCGAAGTGGTGGTCACCGATCTTCGGCTGGTCATCGGAAGCGGACTACATTGACGGGGAGAAAAACAAGAATATCAGCGCCGATGAGAATTTCTCATCGGCAAGGATTGTGAAGAGCAGATCCGAACCGGATCGCGATCCGAAATTCACGGTTCGGTCTCGGTTTGCTCCGGGATCTTTCACGGAGGAGAAGGCGAGGCAGCTCCGTATGTTGACCACCGAAACGACGACGTTTCACGACGTCATGTATCACTCCGCCATCGCCTCTCGTCTCGCCTCCGATTTCTCTAAGCGCTCCGATCGCTAAATCCGCTCCGTCCATGCATTTCTAATTTTCTTTCTTTTCTTTTTTCTTTTTATTTTTCTTTTTGTGTTGTTCCGAAGGTTTAGAAATAGATGATGTAATCGTGTATCATTTACATCTAGATTTTGATAGATAAGCATGTGTAATTTTTAAATCAATGCTTATGAGTATCAATCAATATGAATATAAACTAATGAGGAGGAAAACTTCATTTGCTAGTGTTTGTCTTTTTTTTCTTTCTTTTTTTCCAACCCCGCACTAATTAGATTCGAATCTTAATTTATCAATTTTTTTTTGATATGTCAGTATTTGTCAACAAGAGAATTTTGTTTATTTCTATTTGATAAATAAATTTTTAATTGTTCAAATTGTTTAATCGTCAGTAAGTAACCGACTCAACGCAAAAAATTCAAAATGTCTTGATTTTTCTAGAAGAGATCCAAATTAGATAACAACGATTTTTTGATTTTTTTTTGGGTCAAAAGATAACAACGATTTGAAACATTTCTTCTTTTTTTTTTTTCACAATAATGTAATTACTCTATAGAATTATTGCCTACGATTGATAATGGATGATCATATCATTTTTATTGTATTTTATTTTTTGATATAATAGAAATTCAATTCATAATATAATTTTAAAATATTATATTATAATAAATTATTACTTAACTATTTAATTTAATTTTTAAATTCATTTTCTATTTTTTTGTTTAACAATAATTACACAACAATTCATAACTTACACAAATTGTAAGTTTTTTCTAGAACAATCACTATTATAGTTCAGCTTATTATTCCCACCCTTCCTTTAGTGTATATATATATATATATATATATTTTTGGTCAAATCCTCCTTTAGTATATCACTGGCAATCTTTCATAAGTGTTTACTCAGACACCTACGCACGGTGCAATCAGTGGTGTTGATAAAGATTTTTATTTATTTTTGGTCAGTTTGATAAAGATTATTGAACTTCAGATCTCATTGTTGCTTTTTTTTTTTTTTTACTTGGAAAAACATCTTTATATCAACTAATTTATAAAATATTGATCAAAATTAGACATCACCGTATTAAAACTTTCAGTTCCTTAATAAATCATGATTGATTTATCCTTACCTGATCTAAAGCTGAATGTGACTTAAAACCCAAAAATGCAGTGGCTCGTCTTAAAATCTACATTGGTACGAATAAAATTTTGATCACAAACAAAAGTCAAAGAATCTAATTGGTTTGATTTTTTGGATTAATCAGTGTTGATGCATGACTTGTAACTAATAAATAGTTCTATTAGTGACTTAGTCACTTACTAATTACATCATTTTGCTTTGTATGAAAATGATAGGTGGCCAATTATAATGGTGTTAGATGAATTATTGATGGTAATGACGTGGAGTTCTATCCTTGTTAGGATTTTAATAAGAATAGTTGTTGGGGGATCAAACTGGTCGAGTGTCCCCATGTAAATTCATAATTTGGGTTATTGGCTTAGCTTGTAAATGTCTAATCGTGAGTGATTTATTTTAAAGCAATGGGGGTCCATGAAATGGACATGAATGAATTGACCAAAAAAAAAAAAAAATGGACATGAATGAAGAATTAAAGTGCACCTTTTTTTCTTTTACTATGAGTTATTTACGTCGTAACACATGATTTAAATCGATTAAAAATCAAATAACATTTATGTTGGGAAGATATAAATTTAAATTTAAGATATTTAGCTAAAACAAGTCGATACCGACTACAAATAAATCATTTTTTATAAAAAAGAATCGCCAAACCAACTTGACTAACTCATTTTTTATAAAAAAGAATCGCCAAACCAACTTGACTTGGCTGGTTAATCTCAGAGATCTTATCGACTAACAAATTAGAGACAAATGACCACAATCTTGACCTTACCAGTCTAACCGATCAAAACACATTAATATAGAAATAAATCTACCTCTTATATAAGAAACATTTTGATCAGTCAAACTGATGGAAAAGTTTCCCTACTTTTTTTCAATACGCCAACTTGCCTCAATCTTAAAAGCTACAACTGTGGATTCGGGCAATAGGATCTACTATGAAAAGTTCCAAATATCAGAATCTTCAAGAATCCAAATGACGAATATGCTTCTTTGAATAAGATATTTGAGAAATTGAAATATCAAGAATTGCAAGTTGCGTATTCTGATTGTTTTTAGTGGGAATTTCTATAATTTCATAACTGGAGTTCTATTTGTCTTGTGGTTCAATTAATCACAAGTTCACTGGTTCATAACAGCTCTTTCACGCCTCTTTTAAAAGATTGTAAAGATATTCTCTCACATCACGAATTCTACAAACTCTCCTACGTCTTTAGAGAGGCAAACAAATACGCAAACTGACTCGTTAACTGTGAGATTAGTCAAAATTTGAATTGTAATAATTTAATTCACCTTCCGCATCAGCTCCTTCTCTTAGTGGAAAAAAACAGAGTGGGAGAATTCACTCTTAGGATAGTCAATGTTAGTCCCCCCAAAAAAACAAAATCTTGTTTTATTACACCGACAAAAAGGTGTAGACGAAAAAATAGCATTTAGTATTTCTCTATCTTTTTTTTTTCTTTTGGGTTCAAATAGTATTTCTCTTGTAGTGTTATTTAATTGAATCAAATGGCATTTAATAGTTCGATAAAAAAAATTGGGATTTAATAGAGTTGTTACCGTTGGAAAATCATAATTAAGAGCAAATACAACCCTATTATCTTCAATTTTTTTAAAATATATGTGCATTTGCATTTTTAGTATGAAAAAAAGATATTGATGTTATAATCCCCACTAAAACATAATTCTAGATTTACCCCTATTCATATCTCCCCTTCACCAAATATGTGTATGGAATTATTCTTTGCCCACATCAAGATTTTCAACGACATCTCTTATCTTTTTTAGCCTGAGGAATGTATAAATAAATGAACACATTATGCAATTAGTCTCTATTATTTTCCCCAAATTTTACTTTTGCCCTATTATGTAAAATTAGTTATAATTTAGTCCAAGTTGTTTTAAAAATATTTTCAAATTAATTCTTACTAGCAAAATCTTAGTTAATTCTAATGAAATATATGTGAACTGCCTAAATTGCCCTTACATAATTAAAGCGATAGTGATTAAGTTGAACATTTGTTGTCTTTTTCAAATTTTTTCTTGAAAAAGTGGTCACGCACACGCCGCCTGACCACTTTTTTGTTAAAATTAACCCAATTTTTGGTAGTAGGGACAAAAATGATAACTTTTTAAAAATGATGAAGACTAAATTAATTATAACTTTGAAGAATAGGAACTATGTTGAAAATTCAAATAAACAATAGGGACTATAAAGAAGTCCTCTTTTATTTTTTTATTATTATTATCTTGATTAAATGAACAAATATTAGCTGAAACCCCTTGGGGGAAAAGGATAAAAGGTTATAAGATTTTGAAAAAGTTGCAGATGTGCATAGACAGCGATACAGGTGCACTTCTTTCAACAACCAATGTATGGAGCTGGACTTGTAGATGATGGGCAAGTCATGGCTGTCCATTTCTTTACAAGCCAAGATTTGGATTGTTATATGACTATGAACAAAAAGATGATGAATTGTGCTTGGAAGCACCCGTGAGACCACCCCAACATCGCTCTCAGTAAAAGACCAGTTGCATAGAAAGTAAGAAAGTTGGCTTGGGGACTTGGAAATCACGGGAGGGTTCAAGAGGTCATGATCTTACGCAAGAAATGCTGTAACATATACCGTCCAAACTAAATGGTGGATCAAATTTGACAAATTTGTCCTCTAAAATAAGAAGTTTTTGGTTTTGGAAGGATTATATCAACCACTTAACGTCCCTTCGATTTATTTGTTATGGTTATTTCAAATCCCTTCTTCTCTTTTCATATGATTTTACTTACTTTACCTGGTAAATTGTATTGTTACCCTTGCTTCTGTCAAGACTGTTTCCATGATCTGATATTTTAGAAAATGAACATCCTTCTTGATACGCTGGGTCCGAAAAAATAATAAAAATGGGTGATTTCACTATATTTCTGATTAGGGACAAACCCTACCACAAGAATATATATATATATATATATATATATATATTTATATTTATCACTAACATCTTCTCAACGTGATGATTTTTTTCCTAAACAAATCTGCAATCCAATCTGTTGCTTTGTCGACCGGTCCCTTAATTAGTCTAAATTGGATGAATTGGAATTTAGGATT
The DNA here is from genome assembly GCA_037974665.1 of Ehretia macrophylla. Taxonomy (NCBI): domain Eukaryota; kingdom Viridiplantae; phylum Streptophyta; class Magnoliopsida; order Boraginales; family Ehretiaceae; genus Ehretia; species Ehretia macrophylla. The sequence continues at coordinate 52,819,357 of CM075771.1, read as the reverse complement.
AAGCTCTAAGACGTCATTCATGATTCTTTATTTTTCCGGTTGGGAGTGGAGGCTTTGGACTTCGTGGCGAGGAAGATATTCTAGCAATCAGAGTTTTGTGACATTATATCTCACATTAGTTTTATATGAAATTTATTTTTAATTTATAATGAATTGAGTTTACAACTACTATTAACACGAGTATAAGCATTTTAAATTAATTGATTAAGTTCAATATGTTGATAAACTGACTTAAATCATTACAATTGGTATCAGAGTAACCCACCGGGCAAAACGAGAAAGTTGCCTATGTAAGGGTTTAAGGGAAGTCTGTGACAGGCGAGGACGCTGCATATTTCAGCTTGTATACGATAGTGAAAGATTGAATTGCAGGAATAACAATTAACAAGCTTGCCATTGAGGATGCGGTATCGCAATTGATTTTTCCTTGAAAATTTGTTCTGATTTATGGGAAGAAGTCTTGAAACTCTCCAAATAAAGTGAAGCACTCTGGGCAAGCCTTTATTTCCCAGATCAGTCTCCTAAAGCTCTTAAACAGCCACACAATTACAACTTCCGTGTATGAGATGGCCCAAAAGCAGGGGCGCATTTAGAATTTTTATATTTTGAGAAATGAAATAAGCTTTTTAGTAATACAGTGGTTTTACCATGCGGATCGCATAATTTGATGGCACCATGATTAAATTATTATTTTTATTATGGTTGTGTAGTGGCCAATATCTAGTCAAGGCCAAGATTTTATTCCTAGATAGCGAGTTGGGTTTGGATTAACTCAAACTCATACGAGAATGGTCCCAATTTGAGTCACAAATTAAAAAATCTCTATAAGTATACCTTTATGCATGGTTAAGAAGGGGAGGAAAAACCCAAGCCTACAACGTGGCCATCTCTAGCCACCTTACCACCATAAACGTTCTACATCATCTTGGCCTTCTGGGATTAGCGGGTTATTAGTGCCTACTAAAAACCATCTCGTATATGAATAATTTTTTCAAGTAGGGGCTAAATCGATGTTTCAACCTAAAGGTACCTTAAAAATGCACATATTTCAAAAAACGCAACCCTAATTCACTTTTTAATAGTTTCACTCTCGGGTTCAGTCTCTGCCGGCCCAAGTATAGGTCCGCCCATGTTATGGGTACCAATACAAGAAATTTCGCGTTCGGAGACAAAACTCGGACGTTACCTTTTGACCCATCTCCTTTTTTGAATTTCGTCTTCGTTTCGTCTCAAATGGAGATGAAAATATATTTCGTCACTTTTTTGTCTCTCTCACATTTTGTCTCCAATTCGTCTCTCTCACATTTCGTCACATTTCCGTCTCCTTCATATTTCGTCACATTTCCGTCTCCCTATAATTTCGTCTCCTTTTCGTCACCTTTTTTAATTTAAAAAAAAATAATAATTTCAAATAAATAGTTATAAATTCGGATTAAGTCAAAATTACTATAAAATTTTGATTTTTTTTACAAAAATTATACTATATATATTTATATATACACACACACACACAATATATTTACATATATGAAAAAATAAATAAATAAATCACATATATATACAATATATATAGACAAATATGAAAGAAAAACAAAAATAGATCTGATTTTTTTTAAAAAAACTCTAAACTCATAATAAAACTACAAAAAAAATTATATATTTACCTAAATCTATCACTTATACACACACACACACACAAACAAAAACACACACACACACACACACACACACACACACACACACACATATATATATATATATGAAAGGAAAAAAAGCAAGCAAAAAAAGCTGAAATTAAAAAAAAAACTTAAAATCTAGAAAAAAAAATTACCAAAACTATATATATTTACGTAAATCTATTATTTATACATACATATATATGACATATATACATAATACATATATAATCTAAACAAACGTGGTGGTATAAAAAAATCTAAAATCATAATAAAAAAACACTATATACATATACTTGGCATTATATACAAACATATATATAATGAATTAAACCAAAACAAATTCAAAAATTTAAATAAAGAAATTACCTTAAAATGATGTAAACTAATAGTGAGTTCACACTTGAAAATATGAGTTAAGAGAAAGGGGAGGGGAGGTTACGTTTAAATATTTTTTTTAAAAAAAATTCTCCCAAAATTCATTTGGGAGAAAATGAAATAATAGTTCAAGTGGGTGGTTGAACCGTGTCAAGTCCTTTGAAAGGACTTGGCACAATTTTTTTTTTTTTTTTTTTTGTATTTTCCCCCCAAAATATCTTGGGGGGAAATGAAATAATGGTTCAAGTCCTTTGAATACATTTTTTTAAAAAAAATTTCCCCCCAAAATTTTTAGAGGGAATTTCTGAATTGGTTCAAGTGATTGTTGAGCCACTTGAACCAAGTATTTTGGAGACGGACCCATTCCTTTTTTTTTGGAAATGGACCCATTGGGTCTGTCTCCTTTTTTGGAGACAGATCCGTCTCCTTTTGTTTTTCTTTTTTAAAATTAGTGTTTTTTTAAAATACTAATTTTTTTAATTTAAATAATTTTTTTTTAAAATACGGGTGACGGAACAAATGGGTCCGTCGCCCTTTTTGGTGACAAATCATTAGGTCCGTCACCCTTTTGGAAGTTTTTTTAAAAAAATTAATTTTTTTAAATTAAATAATTTTTTTTTAAAATATGGGTGACGGAGCAAATGGGTTCGTCACCCTTTTCGGTGACGAATCATTAGGTCCGTCACCCTTTTGGAATTTTTTTTAAAAATACTTATTTTTTAAATTTAAATAATTTTTTTTTTTAAAATATAAATGACGGAACAAATGGGTCCGTCAACCTTTTTGGTGATGGATCATTAGGTCCGTCACCCTTTTGGAATTTTTTTTAAAAATACTAATTTTTTTAATTTAAATAATTTTTTTTAAATATGGTTGACGGAACAAATGGGTCTGTCACCCTTTTCGGTGACGAATCATTAGGTTCGTCACACTTTTGAGTTTTTTTTAAAAAATACTAATTTTTTTAATTTAAATAATTTTTTTTTAAAAAATATAGGTGACGGAACAAATGGGTCTGTCACCCTTTTGGAATTTTTTTAAAAAATATTAATCTTTTTAATTTAAATAAATTTTTTTTTAATATAGGTGACAGAACAAATGGGTATGTCACCTTTTTCAGTGACGGATCATTAGGTCCATCACCTTTTTGGAATTTTTTTAAAAAATACTAATTTTTTAAATTTAAATAATTTATTTTTTTAAAATATGGGTGACATAACAAATGGGTCCGTCACCCTTTTCAGTGATGGATCATTAGGTCCGTCACTCTTTTGAAATTCTTTTAAAAAATACTATTTTTTTTAATTTAAATAATTTTTTTAAAATATGGGTGACAGAACAAATGAGTCCGTCACCCTTTTCGGTGACGAATCATTAGGTCCGTCACCCTTTTGGAATTTTTTTAAAAAATACTAATTTTTTTTAAAAATATGGGTGACGGAACAAATGGGTCCGTCAACCTTTTCAGGGACGGATCATTAGGTCCGTCACCCTTTTGGAATTTTTTTAAAAAATACTAATTTTTTTAATTTAAATATATTTTTTTTAAATATGGGTGGTTCCGTCACCTTTTTCGGAGACGACATAAATAAACCGTCTCCAAACTATCTCCTATTGGCGATTATTTAGAGATGACTTATAAAATCGTTTCAAAATCGTCGACAATGGAGACGGTTTGGAGACGAAATACTTATGTTGTCTCCAATCCATCTCCAAATTGTCACTATTCATGGATGAAAATTTTCGTTACCTTTTCGTCGCTGTTTTAATGACAAAAAAGTGACGGACTGTCACTATTGACAGTTTTTCTTGTAGTGTACGTATATTCCTTTTAAATTTTATGTGTCAAAATTTAACAACATTATATTAGTTCTTTTGTCAAATTTATGAACCTAAAAGCTAACAAATTCCGTAAGTTACGAAAAAATTAATAACAAGGCAAGGTTGTCTCATAACATGCAAGACTAGATAATTATCAAAAATAAAATAAAATTATCAAAACATGCAAGACTAGAGGGCCAACCCTTTTCTTGCTTGTATATTTCTATAATGCATAAAGAATATTACTAATTTAATATTGTACCAATCAAGAGTTTCTTTTCTCCCGCACTAGGCTGAGTAGTAGGGGCAAATTAATTCTTGTAGGCTTAAATTTACTTTTGCTTTAATAGGGTAAATAAGGCTTGGTACGGGTTTAGTGGATGCTATAGCTTATTCATGGCAAGCGCATTTTGGTATAACTCTCCAGGAGAAGTATTATTTAATTGAAGGTTTTTTGTTTGGAGGAGCAACAGTTTCATTATTGAGTGATTCGGATAGTGAATTTAAGAATATTTGCCTTATCAAGTTGATCAGCAAACCTATGTATATCCAACCGTTCTCCAAGAGAAGTATTATTTAATTGAAGTTTTTTTGTTTGGAGAAGACGAACAGTCTGGTTACCAAGTGTTTCAGGTAGTGAATTTAGAAATACTTGCCTTATCAAGTTGATCAGTGAACCTATGTATATCCAACCGTTCCAAGAATACTTGGTCAAACACTGTATTTACGACTCAGAATTGCTCGAAAAGGATCCCCTACTCGAGAGTAGGGGCGGAGTCAGAATTTTTTTTTAGTGGGGACTAAAATTATTAAATTAAACATTTATATATAAATATTTTTTTTCAGTGGCGGCTGATTCATTTTTTAACCTAAAAATACCTTAAAAATACATATATTTTTCAACAAAATATGAGTTGAGTGGGGGCTACAGCCCCCACAATTCAAAAGGTGGCTCCGCCACTGCTCGAGAGTGGCCAATAAAATAGCCATTGCAAGATGTGCTCGATCTAGTCACGTTATTCGTTTCGTTTATAAAGGGAATGCATTAAATTACTCCAAAATACTACCATGCACATTTTTTATTTATTACAATATTTAAAAATATTTAAAATTATTGAAAAAAGATTAAAAATCATTACAAATAACTTTATCGTTGCATAGGGTCTCGTTATAAATTCTTTATTACAATGATTTCTTTAATTGATAAGCAACACTTTAAAAACATTGCTAAAAAATAATTTCATGAGCAATCGTTAGTAAAAAAATAATTAAAAAATTTTAATCATTACAAAAAAAAGTTTATTTTATACAAGAGTTAAAAACTGTTGCAAATAAGAGAGAGCTCAAACAGGAATCTTGGTCAGCATTGTACCCAATTAACGGGCCTGATCATTTGCCTAGATTTCTGTTTATGCATGTATTCCATATCAGACACATAATTTAAGACCAAGCCATTGATTCTCTGGGGGTTTCCAAGACTAATCAGATACATATTCACATAAATAATTTCAATTACGTGTGACAGTAAACGAGAATAAATATACTAATAATATTAAAAGGAATCTTCACTGTCACTAGAACTTTGATTTAGTGGTAATATTTTTCACTGTTATGCGAGAGGTTATGAGTTCGAGTCTCACTAGTTATGTTGTGTGGCTTTTAGGTCTCCCTGAATCAAAAAAAAAAAAAAAAAAGATCAAAGGGGTATATTATCCCACTCCAGTAGGCTAGAGAATCAGATAACAAAAGATTATACAATTGGATTGAAACATTGAAAACTCAATCAAGGAGCAAGCTGTCTTTAATTTTATATTTAGCTACTCAATCAATCACTTTGTTAGTAGTTCTTTTAACGCATTTTAAATTAGGTGCAACAGTCTTTTTGATATCCTCTAACAGAAATCCTTTAAACACTCAATGAACTACTTCATTTAGCCTTTAAACAGAAATCCTGGAATGATTCTTTTTGTCAATTTTTTTTTTTTTTTTAAAGAAAGAGTTAGAAACTCTTAAAGTGACCAAGAACATCATTAGTTTTTTTAATATTATGTTGTTTTTGCAGAAAACATGTATATCAGAACAATTACGTGACAATTCCCCCAAAACAGTCCCAAGTTCCCTCCTACACATCGTAGTTCATGTAATCCTATCATAAAATCAGATTGTTCCATTATGTCATAAATTTTTTCTATGACCACAGAATTTTGGAAATGGCTTCAAAACGTTTAACATTTTAAACGTCTCTCTCTATTTATATAAACTCCACGCGTTCAAAATCAACAAGTGAGGCCCATTGACGTTTCTTTTAACCTCCACCTCAGAAATAAAAGAAAAGAAAAAAGTATAAACTCCCCTCTAGATCAGTCCCCAAGAGCATTGTTAGATTATTAAGGCTGACTTTCGTCTCTGTTCGATGAGTGAGTCGTGTAGTCAAGCTCCTTTCTACCTTTTTCATGAGTCAGTAGATGCTACAATTCTCACGAACTCCAAGAATAAAGTTATTAAAAAGTGACTCGAAAATTATATTTTTTAAAAACGTGTGCAATTTTAAGATATTTTTATACTGAAAAAAAAGAAGATTTTTTTTTTTTTTAACTTCCACTAAAAAAAGTTATTCATATACAAGTATTAAATATTTTTAACCCCCACTAATAGTCTGTTTGGATTGAGGGAAGGAAGTTTAATAAATGAGAGAAAAAGATAGTATCATAAAGGAGAGTATAGTAGATGATTAAATTATGTTTGGATTGAGTAATTGGAGGAAAGGAGAGTATCATAAAAGATGATGGGTGTCTTTTGTTTGAATTATGAAGAAAATAGAGTAAAAGGATAAGTTTTATGTGTAAAATGACTTTTATAACTTTTGTCTTTTGTTTTTGTCTATATCCTTTATTTATTTATTTATTCTTTTATTATCTTTATCTTCTTCCCAATTAGACAAATTGTAAGGTTTTGAAGAAATCATACCAAAATTTCATCAATCTACAACTTAAATCACTTATCATCATCTTCTTCATTCTTCTATTGCAGCTCACGTTAATACACCACCACTAGCCTGGAATTTTTTTTTTTTACCAAAACCAACATTCAAACACAAGCACCATCAGACTCACCACCAATTTCTCTTATTTCCATCATTTCATCCAATTACACCACCATAAACACGCAAACGCATCGTACACATAGATACACAAAAATACCTAAGAAGAGGAAGGAAGAAGATGAAGAAGAAATAAATAATGAGATTTATTGATGTTGAATGATGAAGGTAAGCCTGAAACTTATGTAAAAAATAAGGGATAAAATAGGTATTGCAAATAGTAGATAATCCATCCCCTCTATTTTACCCTAATTTGAAAGGAACGAAATTTAGAGCTTAGGAGGGGAAATGAGCATACATTCATTTCATCCTCCCTCCCAAACCTTTGAAAACAAACAAGGGGAGAGATTAGGTAGTCCTTCATCATCCATCCCCTAAATGATGATCATGAATGCATCCCATCAATCCCTGTCCAAGTGCCTAAATGATGATTTCGAATTATGAACTACAACCCTCACACACTCAAGTATTGGTATTTGTTTGGCAAGAATAGTCTTATCGTTTTTTAGATCAGTAGGCCCAAGTTAAATTTTAAACTACCCAAAGGACATGATCTCAGCTAATATTGCCAAGCCCATGAGGTTACTTAAAAAAGAAAATCTGACCCAAATTAAATTTAAACTGCCCAAATTAAATTTAAACACATGATCTCAGCCAATATTGCCAAGCCCATGAGGTTACTTAAAAAAGAAAAGCTGATATTTCTCTTAATTGGATCTTAATTGTCTGCACAAGGAGGGCCTTGAATATAACCCAAAATGAGTGATATTGTAATATTGGCTTACACTAGACTTGTTGGGCCTCTAGTTTAGATTTTACATTTGGGCTTATTGATGTTTCTTTTCCTCGGGTATGGCCCTAGTTCCATCTTCTTTTGGACCCATACCCACTCGTTATTATCTTTCGGTATAAATTTTCGTATTGACAGAAAAAAGAAGTAGGTTGAAACAAGGGCAAATTTCACAAATAGATTATAATATTTTTGCCTTTCCGATTTCGTTTCCATTGTTTCAAAATTGACGGGTTTCATTCATTAATATTTATATATATATTTTTTAATTTTATCACTATTATTTTAAAAGTGTCCAACTTAGTCTCCAAAATTTACAAATATATCAATTTAATCCTCAATATTTTCAGTTTTTCTCAATTTAGTCACTAATGTTTCTTGTGTAAGGCACAAATTATAATTTTATGGTAGGAATTGAACTTTTTACAAATTTTGAAAATTAAGCTTGTCACTTTAGAAATAATAAGAAAGAAATTGATAAAAAATATGTGCTAGTGAGAAAAATTGGGTAATAAATTAAAACATTTTACATCATTAATAGCTAAACACATCAACTTTTGAAACAATAAAAATAAAATAAAAAATATAAATATTGAGAATTATTTATAAAATTCACTCTTGAAAACATATGATGCAATAATTGTGATTGGAACAAGATGTGCTAGTGAGAGAAATTGTTACTGTACAGAAACAACACAATAACGGTTGTGAATAAATAGACACGTGAAATTCACACTTTATTTCACAACTGTTACTGTACAATTTTTGTAAAGTAGGACAACTCGCTAGTGAGAACATACCATTAACCACAAATCAGAAAAAAAAAAAAAAGAATAAAAGCAGAAAGCTATTGGCAGTCAAAAAGTAGGATTTGATTTGAAATTCAAATAGAGGTATGAATATTCGAGAATAAGTTTTAGTATAAATTCTGTGGCAGAGAACTTACGCTGTGGGCGTCGCGTCGACTTAAAGCCAACCCCAACGCCCCACGCTCCCCCCGCCCCCCCACCCAACCCAACACAGCCTATATAAGATTTCCTCCCCTTCTTATAAAACCCTTTTTTCGCCGCTCCTCTCTGCCGTCAAACGCACTCTCTACATCAGCCGAACCCCAAAAGAAAAAAGAATGGTAAATCTCCTGCTTAAATCTCATTTTATTTACTTTATTATTTTCACATTTTCTGTGTATTTTTATTTTATTTTTTCTTGGTTAAATTTGCATAACTTTATCATTTTTTTGGATTTTTATCTTTGGTGTTAATTTTTTGTATTTTGGGTTTTGGGTGCAGGCTTTACCAAATCAGCAGACTGTGGATTACCCAAGCTTCAAGCTTGTCATTGTTGGTGATGGAGGAACTGGTAATATATATTTTTTCCCACTTTTATTAAGGTCTCTTTTTTAAGTAAAATTTTCGGTTTCTCAATATTATATATATATATTTTACTTTTAATTTATGTCAAGACTTGTAAAATTAGGTGGGGTCGATCATATGAATTTGACGATACACTTATATATGTATGCCTGACCTATCAAGAATTAAATTATGCGCGTGGATGAGCTAAAGCTAATGTCTGAAAATAGATCTCCTTTTTTTAATATCACAGAATCAAGAAATGGAGAAAGCGTCAATGTCTAGCTTGAATAAATTGTTCTTTTTTTAATACTATATTCTTTTAGTATGGGGGTAAGTTTTCAATTGAAGACAATATTTAAGGAACGGGTTTCGGTGGATATTTTTGTTGAAGTTTTAGGGGTGCAAAGTAGTACTGAACTACTATTGTGAATTTTTTAAAGCATTTTAATTGATCTGGTGTTTTTGTTTTTAATTGTTATCTAAGGTTTTTTTTTTTTTGGGCTAAAAATATGCTTGTGGAGCAACTTTTGTTTTTAGCTGTTTTACTCAATTCTGATGTTTTACTTACTGGTAGAAAGAAGAAATAATTATTGTGGATGGTGCAGGGAAAACAACATTTGTTAAGAGACATCTTACTGGTGAATTTGAGAAGAAATATGAACGTAAGTGATGCCAAAATCATCTAGTCTTCTAATGATTTGTTTCAGTTAAAGCTTTGATTATTGGTTTCCCACGAATACAAGATAATTGGTTAACGTGCTTTTTTGTTGTGATGAGACAGCAACTATTGGTGTTGAAGTTCACCCCTTGGATTTCTTCACAAATTGTGGAAAAATTCGTTTCTATTGCTGGGATACCGCAGGGCAAGAGAAATTTGGTGGGCTTCGAGATGGTTATTAGTAAGTGCTCAGATATATGAACGTATTCTTATCTTTTCGGCTTCCTTTTGCTAACTATGTTGATTTTCTTTAGAATTTTGCATTGCCCTATTTAGGGGAAGTTTAATAGAGTTGTTTACATTTGATTTCCTTACAGAAGGTTTTACTTGCTTAATGTTGAGAAGTCTTACATTTTAATATATTCTTAGAGGTGAATTTTGTACCCACTTAGACTGAGAACTCTGGAATCAAGGTTGCCATTTGTAAGAAGTTGGAATATGTGATGTACATGCCGTGCTTTTATTGACTGCGATTTCCTGATTCCTGGCCAGATGGATAATGTAGTTATTCTCTCAAGTGTTTCTGGTGCCCCTGATGTCTACCCCTTAGAATTCAACGTTGCCTGTGCTGATCTTTTCTGGATTTATCTCTGTTATTGTCTTTGGCTGTGAAAGTGATGTGTGTGAGCTTAGTATTGTTAGTGTTACCTTCTTCCTTTGAATAATGAGTATCTAAAATTTCAATTTTTTTTCTACATTTGCGGTGCTATTTTAATTTCCGTGGGATTATTTGATCTCATCTACTTCTGAGTGCTGAACTTTGCTATTTCATTATGCAGCATTCACGGGCAATGTGCAATTATAATGTTTGATGTTACTGCCCGGTTGACATACAAGAACGTCCCCACTTGGCATCGAGATCTCTGCAGGTTTAATAGGCTTATTAACAAAATTACAACTTTCCTGTGTCACATTATGTCTTGTAATCAATTTGACCATCATTCCTTTTGTATATTGCAGGGTTTGTGAAAACATACCCATTGTTCTTTGTGGAAACAAAGTTGATGTCAAGAACAGGCAAGTGAAGGCAAAACAAGTCACTTTCCACAGGAAGAAAAATTTGCAGTATTATGAAATTTCTGCAAAGAGCAACTACAATTTTGAGAAGCCTTTCTTGTACCTTGCCAGGAAGCTTGCAGGGTAATGCCATCTGATTCCAGTTTTAATCTTTTTCTTTTCCCTTGCTGCGTTGGGGTGGGGGTTGCTCACCAATATGGTTTGAATTGCCTCATCTTATCATTTTTTTAATGATGCTAGTGATCCCAATCTTCATTTTGTGGAATCTCCCGCACTCTTACCACCAGAAGTACAAATTGACTTGGCTGCACAGCAACTGTAAGAATTCTATCCCTCTTGAATCTACTATTTTGGTTTCAACTTTCTGATTATATTGAGGTTCTATGAATAGATTAATATTTTATCACTGTATATGTATACATTTGCCGACTGTTTGGAGTAAGATGGTATACATGCAATTATTTTATTAATTTGTACTTACTCATGTTGAGATGCCAAGTTTCTAGAGACTTTTTAATCTCAGTTTCCCTCGTGATTTCGGTTTCCCTCGTGATTTGGGTTTCTTACTTTCTTTTAATAAAGATAAGATTAATAATCTAGCTTTTTCTTGATAATATAGCCTTAAATAACAGAGCGCCCTTTATGAACACTTGATTGATAGTAAAATAATCATCTCTTTGAATGTTCTCGATTTGGAGCCTGTTCTATATTTAACCTTTTCTTTCGTTTACATGGACCTAACTGTTTAATGACAAAAAGAAATCTGGGACGTGCAATGTCTAGCATAAGTTTGAAAGGATCTTGTATTCCTTTACTTCCTTGGAATTTGATATAGATTTAGTTGTTCCTCAACTCGTTTAGATTCTATTAGTAGCTGCCTTTGGATGAATTCTGACAACGTTTTGTTCATATCCAGGCATGAAGCAGAGCTTGCAGCTGCTGCCAGTCAGCCACTTCCAGATGACGATGATGATACCTTCGAATAGATGAGTGATTCAACGGAGGCTCAGTTCTTTTTTTTTTTAAGGCTTCTTATATGTACTTCTGTTTCTAGATTACCGGAAACTTCATACAGGTGGATTTGTGTATGCGCGGATTAGTTTCTTGTATTTGGACAGGTCGCTAGATATATTGCCGTGAGTTGTGATTTCTGATACGCGTGAGGGTGTCTTGAGTCGATACTGAAATGGCGATACTGCTGTTTTATCTTATTTTTGTTGAGGCTCTTCGTGTTTGAGCTTCCATTTAGTAGGATTTCCTTGCGGGATTATATGTGTGAGTGATATAAATCCTAAACCATTTTCGCTCCCATTTGATGAACCAATATACTTGGTATTTACATCAGCGTAAATGGTGAGTTCAACCTCTCTTGACCTCAAATTAAACGTTCAGCCTACAACAGCGAAGTAATTTGACGCTCAAGTCAGTATGGGAGTCATGTAAAAGTGTAGAAGAAAATAATAGGTAACGATATTTAAATGACTAATATTTGCTTCGTGGGGCTGGGGTCCACATGCGATCAACCTTCTTAGCGTGAGCTTGACGATATGGTTATTAGCGACAGGCAAATTAATTATATTAGACTTACGTGTTTATACTCTCAAAGTTGGTTGCTCCGGAATGTAGTACCAATTGTTACCTACTGTGGTACCGTGTTTCTAAAATTTTTCTAGGCTCCTATTTGATCTCAATGATGGAGTTTATCTGTCATCGTTTCACTGGCCGACCATTCAAATCATTGTTAGGACGTAAAGTGAAAAATTGTAAATCTGTGACATAACATTCCCAAAGAACAATTTGACGTAGAAACCCACCTTTTTTGATTAAGAGGTTGTGAATATTTCTGAAAGAAAAAAAAAAAAAAAACACAAAGAAAAGCATGCCACGAAACCTGTTACCTGTACAGATTGCAGAAAAGGTTGGTGACAGGAAAAAAGTGTACTCGTGGAATTTCAAATTTGAACTTTAAAGTGTGGAACCTTTTAGAATTTAATGAGAGGTTGTCTTTCAAGCTTTTATGTTCTTCCCTTTTCACTTTAGCGTATGAGTTCACGCACTAGGGTGAAGTCTAGAGTTTGTGTCGTGAATGTTTGAGATGTTTGAAAAACTTTTCATTTAATAAATTGTGGCGTATCATTATATTATTTTATTTTTATTATTTATTTTATATATAAATATTTAATTAACATGTTAAAATAATATATTTTTAACATATCAATTAAATAACTATATAAAAAATGATAAAAAAGTAATGAAATTTCCTTTCCTTTTTTCTTGATTACAAAAAACTCACTTTAATATTATATTAAATTAATTTCAAAATAATAAATTTTATGTTATAACAGTGTATCTTGAAACATAATCTAATCAATTAAAAATTAAATAATATTCATAATAAGAATACAACTTCAAAAATTATTACCCGACTACTTTAACCGACGTAGCGTCATTTTAAAGCCAATATATAGTCAAACACAACACACAGTACACTCCTCTCCCTCTTATAAACCCTCTCTTGGCCGCCGCGCTCATCTCTGCTCTCGCTCTATCAAACAAAGCTCTCATCCAACACAACCCATTTTCATATGGTAAATGTCTGTCCCTAGATCTCATTTCACTTTTTATTTTTCATTTTCTCTTAACTTTAGTTGGCTTTGTTTTTTACGATCTGTTTGCTTTGAGCTTATTTTTTTAAATTTTCAAATTTTTGTCTTATGTTTCTTTTTTTTTTTTTGGGTTGCAGGCTTTGCCAAATCAGCAGACTGTTGATTACCCAAGCTTCAAGCTCGTTATTGTTGGTGATGGAGGAACTGGTAATATTATTGTTATTTTCCATAATTATTCTTTGTTTTTTTTTTTTATACTAAACTTTTGCTACTTTTTGGATTTAATAAAGTTTCTCAAAATTTTTACCAATTTTACATTTTCATATTACAAAGTTTAAGCATTTGGAGCTTGGTCTTTTGATATTAGAAAATTATTATGTTTGTAATTGGCATTATGTTTAGAAAAAAAAGATAAATATAGAAAAAGGTCAAAATTGTTGCATGGTTTTTCTTGTGGGTGATGATTATATGGATTTTGTTGCCTTTCTTTTTCTATTGCTGTTTGGTGGATCAATTTTGTTGGGAAAAGCATCTTTTTTTAATCGAAAAGTAGGTTTCTATTAAGAAAACTTAAAGAAAATGACGTTCTGATAAAACGGATGGTGCAGGGAAAACAACATTTGTGAAAAGGCATCTTACCGGTGAATTTGAGAAGAAATATGAACGTAAGTGACATCCGATTGCTTAATTTCTTCTTGGTTTCAGTAGTATATTGGATTATGGTAATTTTGATAATGCTTCCTCTGTTTTTTCCTCTAATTTATATTGATTCCTTACAAACTATATTTGGAAACAGCAACTATTGGTGTGGAAGTTCACCCCTTGGACTTCTTTACAAACTGCGGAAAATTACGTTTCTATTGCTGGGATACAGCAGGGCAAGAGAAATTCGGTGGTCTGCGAGATGGTTACTAGTAAGTGCTCTGGCGGTGTTGTATTTTTGGCTGTATGTTGCTTAAAAGTTGGTGTCTGTCTTTGGATAGTTGGGAAGCTATTCTATGCTCGTGTTCGATTCTGAACATATGCTCGATTTTTTATTTGTAGTAATAGAAATTGCATAGTGTGAGTTTGCTGCTGCACGAAACTGCTCATGTAATTGTGAAATGCTCAGGCTGGGAATAACGAAAAATTTTGTTTAGTTTCCAGAGACTAACCCTCCTTCATTTTGTTTGGGATGCAAAATGGCACGCAACATGCATGTTATTATTGCTGTATCATGCAAGTTTAAAATGGGATTTATGTCCAATAGAGATTTAGCTGGTGCTGGGAAACTGTAATGTACAGTGAAATCTTTAATATTCGTCTCTATTTTAGCTTTCCAAATTCTTGGATCCATTGAGGTAAAAGTGATATTAGGTCCTCAGCTGTGCTATTAGTATTTTTGCTATCCTTTTCAAACCTGTAACATATGTTATGGTAGCAACTTGTTAATCTTGTTGTTTCTGCATAGGAATTTCTTCCCTCTGTCCTTTTAATTTTTAATTGTCAACATTCTTGGAGAAAGTTGTATAATGTGGGGTAAGTTATGTCGTCCAGATAATATATTCAGGAGAAATAATCCACCAGATCTGACTTAATAGAAGTCTGGTCAAACAAAGGGTATATTTATTAACTTGTAATTACTTAAATAAAGCGTGAAGCCGAGGTACATGGATTGGCTTTTTGAGGTGTTTGTGGTACATGACCATTTTCTATATCTCCAAAAAACTGCCTTGAATTTGTTATGCACGTGTTTCATAAAGTTGCAAAGAAAGTAATTGGGTGAATTTTCATCTTGGTTACTGGTTGGAAAGTCTAATGTTCTGGTAGAATTTTGGAAGGACTTAACATATACTATTGAGGACTTCGATTATCTGTTTCCAAAAGGAGTTGCATGACATTGTCCCCTGCTTGTAGTGATCAGAAATCCTTGTTACTATTTGCATGCGCCGCGTATTAAGATAGTGAATAATGACTTGAGTATTGTCGAGGCCTATACTTTTTACCATGTCAAAATATCAACATTGCTGTGTGCAATCTTTCGTGAATTTCTAGTTTGCCCCTTCTTATGTGCATAAATTGAAGCAGGGCATATTATTGCTTTTCATTATTTCCTCTAATTCTAGTTTCATTGCAACGTTCTTTGATGTATCATTTTGATGCTTGACTTTTGGACTTGTTTTTAGCATTGCAATGTGGTTGTTGAGAAAACAATGTTAAGGATTATTTTTCTTGGTTATGTGTTGCTTTCATTGTGCTAATATTTGTTCTATTTCTATGCAGTATTCACGGGCAATGTGCAATTATAATGTTTGACGTTACGGCTCGATTGACATACAAGAATGTTCCGACATGGCATCGGGATCTCTGCAGGTTTGTCAACTGGTTACCAGAATAATTTCAATTTCTTTAGATTGCATCATATATATCATTATCCTTTTTTTTTTAATTTAATTTTACAATGTATTATTCCCTGAAATTTGATCTTCTTGCCATGCCAGGGTCTGTGAGAACATTCCCATTGTTCTTTGTGGAAACAAAGTCGATGTCAAGAACAGGCAGGTTAAGGCCAAACAAGTTACTTTCCACAGGAAGAAAAATTTGCAGTACTATGAGATTTCTGCAAAGAGCAACTACAACTTTGAGAAGCCTTTCTTGTACCTTGCAAGGAAGCTTGCTGGGTAATACAAAGATCTATTTTTAGGTTCTTTTAGGGATTAATACTCTCAACCATGTGTTCTGGAATTTGATTGTTGCTTTATTGATGGCAGGGATCCCAACCTTCACTTTGTAGAATCTCCTGCACTTGCTCCACCCGAAGTACAAATTGATTTGGCTGCACAGCAACAGTAAGTATTCTATTGCAGCTGACTACTTGTAATGTTGCTTTTTATCTTTGTCTATGGTGATATTAGGGGTCCACGAAAGATTCACTCTCCTTTTGTGCCTAGAGATGTCTCCATAAGGTTGGAAGACGAGATTAAACTGAGTTTTTGGTACATATGTTGTTTAACCAATAAAGCTGTACATAATTATTTCATTAGTTGCATAAATTAGCGTTTCAAGGTACCACCCCCCCCAACCCAAAAAAAAGAAAAAGAAAAAAGAAACAAAAAAAAACCTTCATTGGGTGGTAAATATAAACCAATAAAATGAAGTAAAGACAACGAGGGAAGAGAAAGACAGGTATTTGTATAATAGTGAATCTACCAATTGCAATATACTGCAAAGTGATGGAGTTGATTGAACCCTTTCAGTGTCCTTTTGTTAATGCAATATTCCATTCTGAGGCTTGTTAACCTTTTACATTTGTATAATGAACCCAATTAGCCCCTTTGGAAAATCAAAGTGGACGACACATTGTTGGAAGTGTAATTCTGAGGCCTATCTTCTTAGCTTCAAGCAGTGACATCGTGAATGCAGTTTTTTAATTTGTTCACCTGCAAGTTAGATTCACCTTTTTTTTAATTGCTATTGGCTACATTTGTAGGAATTCTAACAAGATGTCTTGCGTATATACAGGCATGAGGCAGAGCTGGCAGCTGCTGCTAATCAGCCCCTTCCAGATGATGACGATGATACCTTTGAGTAGATGTATTGGAGCATTAAATGCAAGTTCTTTTTGCTATGCCTTTTCTGCTTGTCTTCTTCTGTTGATTTCTTCTCTCTAATTTAAACAACTTCATATGTAAGGATTCAAGTTTGTGGTTTGATTTCTTGTGTTTGGGCTGTAGATTGTGCTAGATATGTTGGTTTAGCTGTGAGTTGTGATATTTTAGGCTATTTTGGAATTTTTCAAGGCTCTTTGTCCTTGATATTTCAGTACCATTTCTTCCAAGACAATCTATACAGTGGAGGAATATATTCTTGATCAATTTTCCTCCTATTGGATGTATGAGCACCAGAGGGGTATTTTTCCTCCGTTTCGCCTTTCATTCTTTCGATATAAGTATATGCGGTACGTGAAGTATTCCTTTCATCTTCGTGTGGTCCTCTGGGGATGTTCTATGTGGCCTTCTAGATGCATTACTAAGTTTCTATAATTAGCGTCTCATTTCCTGGGCCTTGTGTTCTGAACGAAGAGATCTGGGTATGTATAGAATCCTCATTGTATCGTTATTCTCACTTTTGAGTTACATCTTTTACAAGTGGTTTTCCCTAGTCAATATGGGGTGGTTTTGTTGTAGAAGTAAAGACTTTTATAAATCCATGTGCTTTAATTGGGGTTCAGCATCTGACTCAAGATAATCGTGTATTAGCAATAAATGTGCTTAGAGATGAAGCTCTTTTATCAAACTCAGAAACATTGCTACATGTTGGAGTTGGATCTTCGCATGATGTTATTTATTACACTATGAGAGAATCTAATGGTAAAAAATTGATAATGTAATTATAATGAAATAATATAAACGTTTCACCACAATTGAATCTTATATATCATTGGGTGGATATTACGTACGCTGCCTGCGGTTGAAACTATTCATCCTACAGGAAAACTGTTGTAATCTTGGAGAGGAAAGGAAATGCCGGTTCCCTATTTGAGGAGTAGTTGTTATTGTGTCAATTAGCTTCCTACAGAAACAAAACAGATCCTTGCCTCCAATGCTAACTAGTTATTAATAACTCTCTTTTCGAGACATTTCACCATAATTGAATCTCCCAACAAGATGTTTGTTATATATATCATTTTGGCTTTCCACAACAATTGATTTAGGCGAGGTAAGGAATGCCTAAGCTACAGATAAGGGGAATTGATTTGCTCATTATATTATGATCTTATGAGCGAGATTTTAACGGTTATAAATTGTTGATATAATTATAAATAAAATGACATGGATCGTTTAAAACCGTTTAAATTTCACTCATAACGTTACAATATTATAAGAGAATTTTTACGCGTGGATAAGGTATTGGCCGCTACAGATAATGTTATTAACCTCTAACCACTGGCAAGTTTTGTCGCAGGTGTCATGTCAGTAGCAAGATATACAAGGACGGACATGTTACTGTAAAGATTTGTAAAACCTAATTCACCATATTCTTAAGAGTTCTTTAACAAATCCTAAAATAACACGTTAATACCCATATTCCAATTCAAGAGAATAAGAAGATACAGAAGCGGAAGCATACCTGAATCCATTGTTGGAGGTAGATTAACGGGTCGAGATCTTCCAAATTAGTACGAACTTTTGCTAGAGGTGTAGCCTTTTCTCTGTTGATGGGGATGCAGAGAAAAACAACGTACGTACAATTTGGGGACCATAACCCTAATATAACTTAAATGTTTTAGATATTTCTAGTTTGGCCCCTCATCAAATTAGAAATATCACTCAGGTATCTACACATTAATTCCATGATAATTATACCCACAAGCCTAAACTTAATTCTTAATTAGATCACTTTAATTAGGCTTAATTAATAGATAGCACAACACATTTAAATATTTACATGTGTGGCCCCACATGTTGAAATTTTCCAACAATCTCCCACTGGGCCACAATATGTAACCTTACAAATGTGTTTAACTTTATGAGCTCCAAAATTTGCTATCACAACCTTAGGGTATATCTGGACAATCTCGTCCATTGATTATATCAATATAGGATCAAAGCGGTCTTCGTCACATTTAGCGTAACTAAACCCATCAATGGTCACGTATACTAATACAACCAAATGACATAGATCAATCATGGATGCGTAGCATGGAAAATTACATGAAATGTGATCCAGACATGTCTATTTCCAACTGGTCCTACTTTAGTGAGATCAAAACTGAACATAATATAATAGAGTGACATGAACTAAATGTCTATATTTCTGATCAGAAAAAATAACCAAATACATAAATATGTCCAAACTCAAACATAAAGCAAATAAATGCACAAACTCCCACTAAAACACAATATCCTCATACAACACAACACCCATATGAGCAGTGTGCTCATGAAAGACCTTGGGTGGTAATGCCTTTGTAAGCGGATCCGCTATCATGGAATTTGTTCCAATGTGCTCTATGGATATTTGTCCACTCTGCACTCTTTCCTTCACAACTAGGAACTTGATGTCAATATGTTTTGACCTAGATGAGCTCCTATTGTTGTTGGAATATAGCACTGCTGACTTATTGTCACAATATAGCTTGAGTGGTCTTTCAATACCCTCCAAAATGCGCAGCCTAGTGACAAAATTCCGCAGCCATATTCCATGGTTTGATGCCTCATAACACGCTACAAACTCTGCTGCCATGGTGGAAGAAGCTATGAGTGTCTGCTTGGCACTCCTCCAAGATATAGCTCCACCAGCCAATAGGTAAATGTAACCTGATGTGGATCTCCTACTGTCTTGGCATCCAGCATAATCGGAGTCGGAATACCCTATGATCTCCAACTTATCCGATCTCCTATATGTGAGCATGTAATCCTTTGTTCTCTGCAAATACCTCATAACCCGTTTGGCTGCTTTCCAATGATCCATCCCAGGGTTACTTAAATATCTGCCTAACATACCAACAATGTACGCAATATCCGGACGCGTACATACCTGAGCATACATTAGACTCCCTACAGCTGATGCATAGGGAATCTTCTGCATTTCCTTAACTTCAAGGTTATTTTTCGGGCATTGACTGAGACTGAACTTGTCTCCCTTAGCGACAGGGGTGTCACCTGGTTTGCTGTCCTGCATGCCAAATCTTTTGAGCACTTTATCAATATAGCCCCTTTGTGATAATCCAAGAATACCTCGTGAGCGATCTCGATGTATTTGGATCCCTAATACAAAAGAGGCGTCACCAAGATCTTTCATCTCAAAATTCTTTGATAAAAATCTCTTGGTGTCATGCAGCATGTCTATATCATTTGTGGCAAGCAGTATGTCATCGACATACAAAACCAGGAATATGTGTTTACTCCCACTGAACTTGTGATACACACAATCATCAACAGCGTTTATCTCAAAACCAAACGAGATAATCACTTGATGAAATTTGTAGTACCACTGACGTGAAGCTTGCTTGAGCCCATAAATAGATTTTGTCAATTTGCAAACCATATTCTTTGGATTTCCTGACACAAAATTTTCTGGTTGCACCATATAGATCGTTTCCTCAATGTCACCATTGAGGAACGCTGTTTTGACATCCATTTGGTGAAGCTCAAGGTCAAAATGCGCAACAAGTGCCATGATTGTCCTGAAAGAGTCCTTCGTTGAAACTGGAGAGAAAGTCTCTTTAAAGTCAATCCCTTCCTTTTGTGTAAAGCCCTTAGCTACAAGACGAGCCTTATACCTCTCCACATTACCCCTCGAATCCCTCTTGGTTTTAAATATCCATTTACAACCAATGGGCTTTGTACCTTCTGGTAATGGGACAAGTTCCCAAACCTTATTGTCTTGCATGGACTTGTACTCTTCATTCATAGCTTCAATCCACTTTCGAGAGTTGGAACCTTGCATGGCTTGATGGAAGTTGATAGGATCATCTTCCACCATGTCATTGTCTTCCTCATGTTCCTGGAGAAATACGATAAAATCGTTCGGAATTGCATTTCTCTTTTCTCTAGTGGATCGCCTTAATGGCACTGGTTCTTGAGGTTGTTGAGTTTGTTCCTCAGGAACAATTATCTCATCTTGAATTGGGGGTTGTTCAATATTGTCTGGTTGAAGGTCTGGATTCGCTTCTTCTTCAATGACAGGTATAGAAACCTGCACATTGTCAAAAGCGATAGTAGGAATTGAAATTGATTCCTCTTCATCCTCAAAGACAATGTCTCTAACCTTATTTCTCCCCTCAAACTCAACATCCTCAAAAAATGTTGCAGTTCCTGTCTCAAAAATTGTCCTAAGTTTGGGATCATAAAACTTATAGCCCCTAGATCGCTCAGCATAGCCAATAAAGTAGCTGCTTACAGTTTTGGAGTCCAATTTCTTTTCATGTGGCCTATATGGCCTTGCTTCAGCTGGACATCCCCAAACATGAAAGTGCTTTAGACTAGGTTTCCTGCCTGTCCAAAGCTCATAAGGTGTTTTTGCAGCTGCTTTAGTTGGCACTCGGTTCAGAATATAAGCTGCTGTTTTTAGTGCTTCACCCCAGAGTGACTCTGGTAAGGTCGAATGACTAATCATACTCCTTACCATATCCTTAAGAGTCCGATTTCGCCTTTCAGCTACACCATTCATGCTAGGTGATCCTGGCATGGTGTACTGTGGGACGATTCCACATTCCTCTAGGAATTTAGCAAATGGTCCTGGACGTTGTTCACCCGAACCGTCATATCTACCGTAATATTCACCACCACGGTCAGACCTGACGCTCTTGATACTTTTGTTGAGTTGGTTCTCAACTTCAGCCTTAAATGATTTGAACACGTCCAAAGACTCTGATTTATCATGTATAAGAAATAGGTACCCATATCTTGAGTAATCGTCTATGAATGATATAAAATATTGTTGACCATTCCAAGATGCCGTAGGGAATGGTCCACAAATGTCTGTGTGAATCAGTTCTAAGACGTCCGTAGTTCTGTTGGCACCTAATTTCTTTGATTTGGTCTGTTTTCCCTTGATGCATTCAATACAAACAGCAAAGTCTGTAAAGTCAAGAGAATCTAGAATCCCATCAGACACAAGTCGTTCAACTCTAGTTCTAGAGATGTGACCTAAGCGTTTGTGCCATAATGAGGCTGAATTTTCTTTATTAATTTTGCGTTTAGTACCACGTGATTCCACATGCAAGGTTTCATTATATGACGCAATAGTATCTAGCAAATATAGGTTGTCATAAATGTTAAGAGCACCAGTTCCAACAACATTTGAATTTATAGATAAAGTAAACTGATTGTTTCCAAATGAACAATAATAACCAGATTTGTCCAATAAAGAAACTGAAACCAAATTCCGTCTAAAAGACGGTACAACAAAAGTATCTATCAAATCCAAATAAAAACCAGTTCCTAACAATAACCTAAAATGCCCTATTGCCTCTACTTCCACCGACTTGCCATCGCCCACAAAGATGTGTCTTTCAGCATCACTTGGCTTTCGGTAGCTCAGGCAACCCTGCATAGAAACACTGATGTGAGTAGTTGCACCAGAATCTAACCACCATGTGTTTCTGGGTACTGAAGCTAAATTTACCTCAGAACAAACCAAATTAAGAAAAGTACCTTTCTTTGCACGCCACGCGTGATACTTGGTACAATCCTTCTTCACATGTCCAGGCTTGCCACAAAAGAAACATCCCTCATTGTCCTTTTGTTGTTTCTTTGGTTCTGGACCCTTAGCAGCTTCATTATTCTTCCTCTTTTTGCCCTTGTCCTTAGAGGTGCTAGCCAAATGAGCACTTTCTGTCTTATCTTGCTTCAATCTCTCTTCTTCTTGCACACAATAAGAAATGAGCTCATTGAGAGTCCATTTATCTTTCTGACAGTTGTAACTGACCTTAAACTGACTGAACTGTGCAGGAAGAGAGATTAATACTAGATGCACGAGTAAGTCATCAGACAGCTCGAGCTTAAGAGCCTTAAGTTTTGAAGCAATATGAGACATTTCCATAATGTACTCCCTGATATTTCCTTTGCCTTTATACTTCATGGAAATCAAGCTTTGTAGAAGCGTGCTTGTTTCCGCCTTATCGTTTTTTGCAAAACGCTTCTCAATTTCGGCTAGGAAATCTTTGGCACTGGTTATCCCTTCGGACACCGCACCCCTAAATGCCTCTGGAATGCCGCGCTTAATGATCATGAGACTCATGCGATTTGAGCGATCCCACTTCTCAAAGTTCCTCCTATCATCAGGAGAACTTGCATCCGTAAGAGAAGCGGGTTTCTCAATCCGAAGCGCAAGGTCCAGATCCATGCAGCCGAGAACAATGAGTATGTTCTCCTTCCAATCCTTAAAGTTTGTCCCATTAAGAATGGGGATCGAGTTGATATTAGCAGATATTGTAGAAACACTAGCTGTATAGAGAACACAACAACCAACCAAATATGCTCAAATTAATAATAAAACAAAATAATCAACAAATTCAAATAATGGTAAACCCCATCTCAAGATACCTAGCACAACATTAATATCAAGTCTTTGGACAATAATATTAACAGTAAGTGGTACTCTTGTTGTAGTGATCAAACATTGATAATAAATCATGTCAAATAATAAATCTATCTTTGGATATATTTATTATTCACATGTAAAACCTTGTAATCGTCACATGTTTACCACCACAGGTATGTGTGCAATTCGGCCAAATATTAACCTTCCTTTGGGCTGACTAATATTCGCATGAATATACACACACACAAACATCCAACATCCTTCATGAATAATCTACATAAGAGAGGTCACTTTGGTGACATCTTGTTTCAATTAGTCCACTTAGAATGTTAGACAACCTCAATTTATTATTTAAAAGATATACCATAATTATTTGAATTTGTGAGCAGTCCAAATGAATATTCAATTTGCATTGAACCCATATGTACACCAAATATATATTTATGACAAAAAATTTTCAATTTCAGATATAAAATAGAAAGGAATTATGAAGGAAAAAAAAAAAATTAAATATTTTGTCTTCATAAGCGTATCTGTAGCAATAAATATATATTCATGTTCTTTCAGGACACAAGGGATGTTCCCAGCCTAGTGGCAGAGAGGCCAAACATGCATTTAATAAGAGGTCACAGGTTCGAAACTTGCAGCAGCGAATTTCACGCAGCATAATTTTTCTTTTGAACTACGAGCAAAAGAAATCAGATTTGTTATATTGAATATAGCTGCGTTTCAAAATCAATAGCAGCGTCCGTCCTAGTTGGCTGCACAGACTTAAAATAACATAGTGGTGCTGGGTTCAAGACTTGGTGGTACCAAAATTTTGTCCCTTTTTTTTTTTTTTTTAATTATTATTGTATGAATCGCAGAAGCAGCAAGCTTTTACCACACCAAAACCTCATGTGAAGCATAAGGACACTCACGATTCCCAAGTCTCAAGTTTCAAAAGCATATTGAATGGCAAACATACAACAGCGAGCATATACATATAGTTACCATATTGACAATATATGCTACGGCACTATATGAATCAGACCGTACCTTTTTTTTTTTTTTTTTTTTTATTTGAGTCTACAATACCCAAAAAAAAAAAAAAACAGGCAAATATCACAATGAAAGATCAAAACCCTAAAACTTCAAAAATTTTCCAAAACTAAAATTCAATAAATTCTCATGAATTAAATATGGGTGGCTCTGATACCACTTGTAAAGATTTGTAAAACCTAATTCACCATATTCTTAAGAGTTCTTTAACAAATCCTAAAATAACACGTTAATACCCATATTCCAATTCAAGAGAATAAGAAGATACAGAAGCGGAAGCATACCTGAATCCATTGTTGGAGGTAGATTAACGGGTCGAGATCTTCCAAATTAGTACGAACTTTTGCTAGAGGTGTAGCCTTTTCTCTGTTGATGGGGATGCAGAGAAAAACAACGTACGTACAATTTGGGGACCATAACCCTAATATAACTTAAATGTTTTAGATATTTCTAGTTTGGCCCCTCATCAAATTAGAAATATCACTCAGGTATCTACACATTAATTCCATGATAATTATACCCACAAGCCTAAACTTAATTCTTAATTAGATCACTTTAATTAGGCTTAATTAATAGATAGCACAACACATTTAAATATTTACATGTGTGGCCCCACATGTTGAAATTTTCCAACAGTTACCAGAAACACGCGTTGGCTGTGGTTGGGCATCCCCGGTGGGACTAAGTACGAATCCCAGACAGGAAATGCATGATATAACATGAATTACCTAATCAATATGTTATATTAAACATATGCTCTTTAACATTTAGCTGTCTTGCAATGAAAGTACTATTTTTAATGAACTGTAATGAACATAAGTTGTCTTGTTTCTTCATCGAGTTAAAGCATCAAGCACGCCAAGAAAAAGAAAGGGATGATCAGAAGGATCTAATGCTTGCTTATTTTAAAGGTTTCTCTGAGTCTAGCTCCCCCGAGAGTCCATCACAATAGTTCATCATAATTCTTCGAGAGTCTGGACTATCGTCTTTGATATCAATTTATTATGGCGAGTTCAAAGAATCAGAGAACAAATAGACCTTAACACACATGTGTAAAATTTAACTATTTACCCAAAAGTTTAACCTATTGGGTCTTGAGTCTACACATATTTATTAATAGCTCATTATTCTACTAATCTTTCCATATAAGGGAAATCATTTTCTTTGCTTTTTAGTTAATTATATGAAACTCCTAACAGTAGAGCTATTTACTTATTCAGTGCCGAAATCACTAAATGGGCAAGTTGCCAATTGAAAGACTCTATGTACTTTATTTGTTGGGTTATAGGCAGGCATTTCACCCGAGATTTTTTAATCTACCCTTGTGCGATTCCTGTAGTGTTTGCAAGGTTGGGCAGCAGAAAGATTTATCATTCTTTACTAAACTTCCAGCTTGTAAGTACTGATGAGGCAAAGAGTTTCACATGCCTACCGGCACTAGCAATCGCACCTTGGTCACCGTGTTAACTTCGTGCCAAATGACTTGTCCCTTTCGTTGTCTGTTCGATCCACACACACAATTGACCCCCATTGGTATGACAGTGCACTGAATAACACTATTGATACTCTCATTAGGCAACCACATCATTCCAACCAAGAGTGGCTGTACCCAATGATGGTCTATAACTTTTCCGGCATCTTAAATGCAGTGTCAAGTGTGATGTGGTCTCAAAGGAACAGTACGCTATTCAAGGATGTGTCAATTGAGTTGAAGGCAACAACACTAGCTTGCCTGAACTGTCGGTGGGTGCATCGTCGGAGTTGCCAGAAACTACTTTTCTAGTTTTCAAGTGATCAAAAGCCTTTTCTCATTTCTTTTCTAAAGTCGTTTTTGTTACTATTATCCTGAATAAGCCCCCTTTCTCTTCCTTGATTTGGTGAATTGGTAATGCCTTCGTTTCTTTTGTTCATAATTCACTTCCAAGTTGTTCATGCCCTATGTGTATGATACAGCTGGTTCAATTTATGAAATCCAAGTAATGGGAAACTTTATCATTATAATCATATGCGAAGACTGAAATATGCCATTAGGGGGTCAAGTAATAATTTCCAAGATATTATGGTAGAAATAAGAGATGTATTGTTTGTCCTAGTCAATAAGAATTTGTTAGTGTTAGTGGTATTGATATTAATTTGTTACTAAAATCGTTAACCTGAAGTGGGCTGAATTTCCCTTAATTTCAAGAACTTCAATAATTCTTGATGTCACAAGTAATCGGACGATGCTATGAAAATAAAAAAAATTAAGTTTTTATTCTCAATTATGTCAATGGGTAAGCTATGTTACAACTGCTTCTATTGAAAACTATAAAGGAAAGTAGTAAATAAAAATAGTAAAACTGCTCTATTTCTACTCCTAAGGATAAAAAATAAAGTCTTTCAACAATATATAGGATGTTGATGTCTGGATGTCTGTCTTTTCTTGTCTCTGCATCCTACTTTTATAGACCTCTTCTGATAACTGCCATTTAATCACTGTCAATGGTTATTTCGCCACCATCCTTCTCTTGGTGTTAGATGAGGTTTGACAGCTACCCTCTTACTCGTTTGTTGAGGTCGTCCTTTTTTCAATTCCACCTATTATTAGAAATGAAGTAACTCTTACATGTGTCTCCTATGATCAATTTATGATGTAGCTCTCACTCATGTCTCCTACTATTGATATGGTACAAACACATATGGAAGATTTTCATACTTCAAGTTGTTAGAAGAAAATACGGCCTTCAACTCATGTCTTATAATATCATAAAATATTTAAATAATATAGCATATATCAATATAATCTAAATAATTCTATAAAGATACACACACACACACACACACATATATATATATATATATATATATATATATATATATATATATACACATTTTTAATGGTATATATCATGAATGACCCACTACAAGAAAACAACACTTGGGCGATGGATTTGAGTAAATTTTTTTTCTTTTGTAGCAAATTGGCAACAGAATGACAACAAAAAAATGAAGTCCCTAGCCTTTCTGTGGCTAAATTAGGCACGGTGAAGTGGCGCCAAAACTTGGTGATAGATTGGCAATGAAAAATAATTTTAATTATAAAAAAATGAAAAATAATATTCAGTAATCATTTGGTGGCCAAATAGCCATGGATTAGCACCAGACTATATTAATTATTTAAAAAAATTAAAATATAAATTTTCGTAGCCTTTCCGTGGCAAATTTCTTATAAAATGGCGACAAATTTTTTAATTAAATTGAAAAAAATAAAATATCAAAGTCTGTCGCCATGCTGTCGCAATTTATCAACGGAATATATCTTTTATTCATATTTTTTTTATTGATATGTAATAATATATTAGTATTAAAAAAATAATGAATTTTCGTAGCCTCGCCATCGCCCATTAGTGACGGCGTGGCTACGAACTATCATGTACTATTTTTTTTGCTGATTTAATAAAATATCCGTTGCCTTTTCGTTAATATTTTTGAATAGTAATAAAAAATAAAATATTTTAATTCCAATAAGAATATAAGAATATAAAATATTAACAAAAAAACCTATTTAACGTATCCGTAGCCATGCGGTGGTCATTGGCCACATAATGGTTACGGACTTGTATGTGTCATACGTTCAAACTTATTTGGTTTGAACTTCATAAACAAGCAAAATATAAAGATATTAACATATTTTTATACATTTTTCTATTTATCAACAAGTTAAAAATATATATTATTAAATATCCGTAGCCATTGGCCACAGAAAGACTACAGATATTATCGATTGGTAGCCATACAGTCGCCAATATCCATAAAATGGCTACGAACTCGTATGTGTCCGTAGGCAATAGCCACGACGTGGCTACGAACTTTTAAATAAACACAAAGTATATCGCTTTTAATTTGAATTATAGAAGTGTGATTCACACTTCGACCTACAATAGAGGTAAATGTCATGTGACTTGCAAGGTTTCAAATAATAACAAAATGAGTTTGTATTTTATTACCATGCGTATTTTTATAAAAAAATCTTATAGGCATTTAATAACCATTTCAATCGAACTTAACATGTTTTTATTAAATATTACGTTAATATTAATTAACGTTCAATCTAGTAGTTTAAAAACTCTCACATTTGGTTTGAAGTTAATAAACAAGCAAATATGAAGATATTAACATGTTTTTATATGTTTTTGCTATTTATTAACAAGTTAAAGATAGATACTATTAAATGTCCATAACCATTCTGTAGACATTGGCCATGAAAAGCCTACGTATATTATCAGTACGTAATCATGCAATTGCCAATAGCCACGAAATGGCTACGGACTCATATGTCTCCATAGCCAATCCGTAGCCAATGGCCACGTCATGGCTACGGACTTTTAAATAAAAAAAACAGTATATTGCTGTTAGTTTGAATTATAGAAGTGTGATTTGATCTATAATAGAAGTAAATATCACGTGACTTGCAAGGTTTCTAGATAATAACAAACTTGGTTTGTATTTCATTACTATGCGTATTTTTTATAGAAAAATCTCATAGGCATTCAATAACTATTTCAATTAAACTTAACATATTTTCATTTAATATTGCATTAATATTAATAAACGTTCAATCTAGTAGTTTAAAAACTCTCACATTTAGTTTGAACTTCATAAACAAGTAAATATGAAGATATTAACATGTTGTTATATGTTTTTACAATTTATTAACAAATTAAAGATAGATACTATTAAATGTCCGTAACCATTGGCCACGAAAAGACTACGGATATTATCGGTCCGTAGCCATGCAGTTGCGATTAATCACAGAATAGTTAGGGACTCGTATGTGTCCATAGCCAATCCGTAACAAAATAATAAAACAAGAAAAAAAACTAAGGATGTACCAGACCAATAAAATTAAGAAAAAAGAATTAGGGTCAATCTACAATTTGACAATACTTTAACAAAGAATTATGTAAGATTGAAGCTTTAATTTTATAATACTTTAACAAAAAAAATCTAAAAGATATATACCAAAAGTCAATAGAAGCATAAGAAGATTTAGGCACGCCTTTTTAATACATGCATGGATTAAGGTTTAAAAAGATAAAAAATAATAATTACAAGCATAAGAACCATAAGTCGATAGAAGCATAAGAGCATACAAAAATATATATACCATAATTAGTCAAAAGGTCGATGTCTAAAATTTCTCCTTCTTTGACAGTGTCAAAATGAAAGAGGGGTACCAAAAACTAATTAAAAGCAAGTCATGAAAAGAGTCAAGATATATAAATGCTAAGTAAGAGAGTTCAAAATGTAAATGATTAAAAACTAAGAGCAAGTCACCGAAAACTATTGTTTCTGTCCACTACCATAGCCTCTACCTTGACCTCCACAACTCGGATAGTCGGTCACACGAGGGCGTGGGTCTTGTCTGAAGACCTGACCATGAATGTGCCTAAATTCATCATCAATGAAATCAAGCCGACCTTCTATATCTTCAAATTGAGTTTCAAAATATTCCCGATCTTCTGCTGCGCTCGCTCAAAGTCTCAAATGAACTTTTCAATTCTGTAAGGGTTTTATCGGTGTTGCCCATCCAAGTTATTACTCCCTCCATCAGTTTATCCATATTTTTTATCCAAGAATCCATATCATGAAGTTTTTCTAAAATGAGATCAAGAGGTGAACGTGGAACACCACTAGAACTAGCACCTCTCCTCCTTTCATGGTCTTCCATCTGTGACACTCTAGAAACATGACGAGCCTTTTCCATAACATCGGTATCCCCCATAACATTGGTATCCCCCTACATTTCTTGATATAAGTTTTCTATCTCAACATCACCCACATGAACTGGATCCTCAACAAAGGCAGTCTTTCTTTTCGCCCTAAGCTTAATGAGATCTTGGATTTCCCTAGGTAGCTTATCAAATTTTTTTTGGTTTATGTAATGACCTTGGTACCACTAAACTTGTTGCCTATTCAGAGACATAATATCAAGATACTAATTGTTGTTAAACTTTGTTCTTTTACGTTCTTCAAATGACACCTGAAGTATTCAAAAATTCAAGTAAGGGCTATTCTATATGGCAATGATTTCTTTTTCTCAATACCATGAATCATGTGACGGATAATGACATATGGGAGGTTCACTTGCCTACAACTAACCAACAAATACACAATATGGGCATCTCTTTGAGGCGTTCTTTCATCGTTAATATTTCTTTGAACAAGAGAGGAGCCTACAAAGTTTACCCAAACCAATTTTTTTCTTAAAAATTGCATTTCTTCCATGAACAACTCCATCAAATTCTTCCACCTAGAAAAATCTCAAACAATTGTTTTTATCATCGGGTTCCACTCTAGTAGTTGGCAAACTAGTTGTATCATATGCTTTTACCCATTCATTTCACATTTTAAAGATTATGGCTATTATATTAGGGGTTAACTCAATATTAACACCTCTAACATTACTTCTCAAAACAATAATTTCAGAAGTATCCAAATTCTCATCAAATTCACGAATTAAAAACGGGTAAACATTGCAATCTATATGTAGGAATTCATACTAACCTTGTTGTTGAACGAAATTAAGAATTCGAGTACATTGTATGTCGTCATGAACCAAGCACTTTTCATACAATATCTTCTTGACATCCTCGGTGTTTTCATGTGTAGGAGGAGGATCCCTATCCGGAGTTGGAGACCTTCTAAAGGAGATTGCTCTTTTTGAACTAGAAGCCTTTGATTTCTCTTTGTTTCTTATGTTAACCATGATAAAATTGAGAGATTTCAAGGTTTTGGGAAGAGGATAACGCTATTATGGAAAAAGATTTAAGGAAAAATGGCTTGGTTTTGAGAAGTTTTGAGAGACAATTTGAGATTTTAGGCTAGGGTTTGAACAAAACGGGATTTGGGGAAAAAAAGAGATTTTGGGCCTTTATAGGGGTCGCGATTTACCGGCCGACCGACACCCCTCCTCCGGCGCAGACACGAATTATGAAATGGCTGTAGCCATTCTGTCATTCACGTTTATTTTCTTACTCAAATCAGGCCATGTAAATTTTTTTTTCCACTCTCTTCACTCTGTCGCTCTACGAAAATATCTTCTTTACCCTATCTTTTTCTCTAGTTAGTTGTTAAAGACTAAATGAAGAGATGAAATAGTAGTTCATGTGTTTGTATAATGGCTTTAGTTAGTGTTCTAGCTTCTACAATAAACAAGTAAAGTGCTAAAACTAGTAAGCAAGCAAAGTAGAGACTTAAAGAGAATCATGTGCACTGCTTTTGCATGAGTGTTTTGAGGTAGTAAACCTAAATGAATGAGGCTAATTGTTGGATATGTTGTACTAGACTTATAGTAGAGAAAACTCTATGTTTGGTGAAAGAGCTAATATTGAGGTTAAGGTGATAATTTAGACTGATTTTCAGTAGGGTTCTGATTCTCGAGTAGGTGCAGGGCAGTTTGCGCAATGAATTTCTATAGGCCATATCTTATCGACTATAGCTCCGAATTGAGATCCATTTGATTCTAAACCCATCTATATTTAAATAACTACATATCTGTGTAGTTTCAGAATTTTTAGAGAATATTAAGGTTGATAACCGAACTAGTAAAATCATGCATGTGCTGTCTAGAATTTCAGCTTGTATTACTAAGTGTTTTATGTTGTATTGGTGGTTAAATTCTAGATGAATAATGGTTGATCATAGGTAGTTTGAATGCTTGGTGGTAATATGTAATTGTTGGGAGAGAATGTTCAAGTGAAATGAATACTAGGTGAAAAATGGTTGCTTGATAGAATTAAGGTATATGTAAGTGAAAGAAAGACATGTCATGTAAAATGAATGTATGCTATAACCAAAGATGTACAAGAATGCATGCATGTTCATTTGCCTTTGAAGTTGTTCACGAGTATAAATGTTGCATAAACGGTATGGTGGCCTACTTTGTCACCTACCAAATGTGTTTTTAAAGCGTTCATTGCTTGCTAAAGTGAAAGCGTGCTACTTAAGTGTTTTTGGTTGCTTAAATGCTTATATGCTCGAGGGGCAGCCTACTTTGTTGTCCCCTCATTTTATGTGCTTATTAAATAATTATCAAAGTGATTTTATCGAGCGTTAGCGAAGGTTGCAACATTAAGCGAGGCACAGTAGTGTTTTGCCTTCACTGGGCAACAACAGGCTTGCCAGTGATTGGTTGCACAACCTCCGTGTCTTATTCTCTTACTCGCTTGGTCATTGAAGGCCTTGGGGTGTTGGGTCATAGGTTATCGGGGTATTCGGAGTACCTCAGCAGGAGTGATAAAGGGATACCAGCAAGTATTTAAGCGCTAAAGTGTTCGTGGAAGTGGAATGAAGAGCAGCTGCATCAAGCGGAATCGTATCCTTTTCTAAAGTGATTACATAGTTTCTTAAAGCTTGACTGAATGTTATTGTACCTTATTATCATGGTTTAATGCTTATTACTACATATTATTATGTGGTATTCATCAAATGTTTATTTATTGTAGATACATGGTTCTTGGTTCTATTTCACTTAAAGTACTTGACTTTAATGTTCTCTTGTTGATTACGTGATTTGCATTCATGAAACGGGTTTTCAAAATCTCCCCATATTTATCCCCCCTCAATGAGCATGTAGTTGCTCACCTCTCTTTCTTCCATAATTTCAGGTAAAGGAAGGAGGACTTTGAAGTGTTTTGCTTGTGGTTAGGCATACTTTAGTAGGAGTGCTATCTTTGACTAGAGACAGTTCATAGTTATGTTTTGTAATTGTTAAGAGAATGTTAAGAGTTCAATAGTTTTTGTGGAGATGTAATGTATGTATTTTTAGTTTGATTTGAACTTGTAATATTAGTAGGCTTGAATTGGAAGATATGAGATAAAATGATGTTGAATGCTTGTGGTTGAGTTTGCTTGAACAGGTATTGAATGGTCCCTAGTACAGGGAAAACTCTGTCCATTTTTCCTCGTTTATTTACCTTGGGGTTTGGATCGAGTTGTTATATCGAGACTTGATTTCGTGATGGATTGGGTCGTGACATTACATCTTCTAACTCATTTATCATCCGCTCAGTACTCCAGTATCTCTATGAAACCCCAGATTTTATCTTTGCATAGAATTGCGTGTTTTGACCTGTTTATGTGTTATATGAGTTAGAATGTGCTAATTCTATGATTTATATTCCTAATACATGCTATGTGTGCATCCATGAAATTTTTATCAAAATCAGCATCATAAATTTTATTGACGGTTTTTGTGAATAGTATTTTGAACACATGTCCTCTAAAATTTTTACACGGGTATTTTAAACGTTTTAAAACCTAGTCCTCAGATATTAATAGATCCGTGTCTGATGAAAATGGATTTCAAATCGGATTAGAAATTTTAAAAGTTTTTATACTTTTTTTTTTGCAAAAATCGCGTTTTTAACCGAGTCGGGTGTTAATGTATGCAAATGAAAATTGTTGTCACCTAAAATAAACTACCTAAAAAAAGTCTAAGTGTTAAATGCATGTTGGTGAGCAAAATAGTCAAGAAAAATAATTAAAAGACTAAAAATACTAATTAAAAGACTAGAAAATCAACTTTGACTTTTATTATTTTTGTTGACCTTGAGCTTATATCATCAACACACACTAAAATAGCACAAAAACACCTCCAAAAACACCTACATAACTGAAAATGCCAAGGGAAGCAAAGAGAAGGCATTTTTCTAAGGTTTTCAAGTGATTTTCTCATAGATTTTACAATTCAAGTCCAAATTACTTCATTTAAAGCTTGAAATTGCTTGTTGAGCATCCATTCTACCTATTTCTAACCTTAGTTTGCATCAAAGGTGAGAGAAAAATTCTAGATCTCAAAATGCTATTTTTATATCAATTCATATAATTGAATTTTTCGCCGTTGAAATGTTGAATTGATGTTAGAATATCGCTTAGTAGATGCTAAGGACCATTTATATGTGTTTATATAAGTTTTGAATGGTTGTAGCATGTATTTTTATATTTTGGGTATTAAAATTGAGTTATTAGCTTGTTGATTTAATGGAGTTGTGGTGATTGGAATTGATTGCTGTTAGCTTTTAAAAGTTTGTTAAATACGTGGTAGTAATGTTGTAATGCCAAAATTTTGATTGTGATGTCGTGGTGAAAGTCCGGAAAAATCAGCCATGGTGCATTGAGGTTTTAGAGTTGTTGGGCTTGTTTTGGATGGATTGTGGTTGGTTTCCGAGGGGGATAATGTAGTTTCTTGAGTAGGTGAGTGATAGAAACTGGTTTGGAGGTGATTGGATTAGTAGATTGTAAGTTATAACTTTTAAAAGTTTGAGTAGTTTTTTTTTAAATGCTGAAATAATGTCTTTAGTTGTTTGGGTGGTGTTTGAGTGGTTAAACCTTGGGTTGTTATTGGTTAGATTCGGGTTTGGTTGAGTGGATTAATGCATGTTAAGTTAGATGGCCTACTTTGTCATCTAACTTAGTTGTTGAGTTGTTAATTGATTAATTGATGTTATGTTGTTGAAATGATGTTAACTGATTGATTATTGATGAAGTCGGGAGATAGACAACCTATTTTGTTGTTCACTTGTGATATGAATGATTATTATTATTATTATCATGAGTCTTGGTATGTATGTGCCACATCTCAGGCAGCGTTGGGCTATCGAGTTGATAACGGCATGACTATTATAGACTACCCCTAGCTCGCATGGGCGGAGGTACCATGGAGGGAGGGTCTAGTGAGGTACCTCGGGTGTGTGTGTAATGGGGAGTTATAAGAAGATGGTCGAGATCGTGATGGCGTTTGGAACTACACCAACTAGAGTATCCTTATTGATTGGTTATTATTATTGTTGTGCTTATATTGTTATTAATGTTTATTATGTGTTTACTGCTCAAATGATGATTTTCAAGGAGTATAGTAAATACTTTTAAAAGATCTATCGAATCCTCACTGGGCTTGTTTTATATAAGCTCACTCTCATTCGTTATATGCATACAGGAGTTACTGAACAGGAATACGGATATGTGCCTCAGGAAGTTGAGAATGTGCTTTATGTGGACGAGTCTTATATGCCGGAGTCATTGCCATGAGTTTGTCTTAGTGTTGTAATATGTAATACTGTATAACTTATTCAATTATAAGATTTATACTATGCTAGTTTAGTAGTCTTTCTTTTGAACATGATTAGGTTGCTAGACTGGTGCATAATCTATTTTGCAATGTATAATATAACCTATGTATGATGTTGGAACGGAGGCGTATAACTTATGGATGAAATGGTGAAAGAATGTTTAAATTTTATTCCGGTTGCGTTGTATGTTGATACCTGATTGTGGAGTTGGTTGGTGATTTGTGGAGTTGGTTGTATGATGTTCTAAAGGGTTGGTTTAGAGCCTTGATATCCGTGTTACTGTTGTTATACTGCCGAAATTCCGTTGCGTCCTAACTGATCGTAGGTGGGGTCGAGTTGGGGCGTTACAATCTCCCACTTGACTGGGCTTATTTCTTGAATTGATTAAAGGATCTAGGTAAGGTCTCAAGTAGTAAATCAGTTTGTTCTAAAAGACTTATCTTGGCACTCAAAGATCTGCAATAAGTGATAGCATCCATTATCCTAAGCATATGAGCTTCAATGGATTCACTTTCTTGCATCTCGGCAGTCTTCACCTTGCTCCATATTTCCAAGGACTTGATTATATCTGATGAATACTCTATGTTCCCATGTTGAATTCATAGAGACTCAGGGATAGAAGCTAGGATAATCTCGCTGGCCCTAAGGCCAGCTTTCCTCCATCTCTTCTCTAACTTTTCATCTTTGGGACGAGGTTGAGTCAGGACATATATCAACCCACGATTTGTGAGTAATATGTCCAAAGCCTCCTTCCATTCATCATAGTTATAACCATTCAATTGGTTCTCACGCAATATAGACATTGGAAGAATGTAGTCATATACCATTTTAATCTGAATATACATGAAATATAATTAAAACATGAGCAACTTATGTGTGACATATATGTGTATGGAATGCATGAGAATAATAGTAGGAACTCATGAATGCATTTGCACAAATATAGATAACCCTTAAAACTATAACTGGTGCCCTAGTGATAACTCCTATCACTATTAGGTTTGCCTTCCCAATACCTGATAGCACTTACTCCGAAGTGAGGTTACTATCTATCTTGAGTTGAGTTAAAATACCATTCCTTATGGGATTTCCTAGAAAAATTCCGATTTGAGCCTCCGAATGGAGGTAACTCTAACCAATTACTTATAAGGTGATCTATAGTTTCAGAACTCCACCGAAGGGTGGTCGTTCAACTAACATCATTTTAGTGAATTCCCAATTTAAAATCATTCTATTAAATCTAGAATAATATCACCCTCTGAAGGGAGGTAAATGATATCATTCATTAATATGATTCAGATATGGAAAACCATGAGATTTCCTAATTCCCTCTCCTACTCAATTATTTAAACAAAGGGTTTCTATAAGCCTTTAGTCAAGTCTAGATTTCTAGGATAAAATAGTCATCTTAATATTTTTTCCTAACCAATTTCAATTTCCAATTAATCCCTTAGACTAAGTCTAATATCTAGATTAATTAATGACTTAATTATCAAGGACTTATAAATATAAATGTCATACAATTTTGCATAATAGAAGAATAAACAATTATGTAAATCAACATAATTAAAACAAAAATTGTATTTCTAGCATTTAATAAAATCAATAAATAATCTCCACAAGACTTTTCATATTTAATCTATGCAAAAAATAACACAAAATAATAATAAAAAAACTGGAAAAATAATAATTAAAAAAAAACAAAATGGGGCCCACCATGCGTATTGCAGTGGGCGACACACACATTCCAGCGTGTGGACTTCACGCGCCCGCGTGGATCCCTGATTTAACTTTGACAAGTGTCCAATCCATTTCCATAACCTAATTCGCAATAAATATGAAATCTAGAAACTAGGAATTTTAACGTAAAACTTCAGGTGTTTTGTTTTCATAAAATTCCTATTTTATAGTAGGCTTCCATTAATTGTATTCATTTTAAACTACTCTACCTAATAAGTAGTTTAATTTTAATACAATTAATAATCTAAAACCACAATTAGAATTAACTACAATAATTAATTCTAAATAACATAGAAATTAATAATAACACCATTTAATTCTTAAATAATTAATACTGAATTTTTAATGTTCATAGTTTATTTCTAAGTTTCTACAATTCTAGGATTAAACTATTCTTAACTATTGCATGTTTAATTCGCAATGGTTTTGATACCACTGAAGGAAAACGATATAAGCTACATGATTCATATCAGAAATTTCTATGAACATGGCGGAAACAATCGTGCAGGATCTTATGTGATTAAACATGAATAGTTAATTCAAACAACATGAACAACATAGTTAATTCTAAATCATAATGAAGTTTTACATACCTTTTCGCGTATAACGAAAAATTGAGAACTTCACCTTCTCCAAGAAGATCTATACGCCTAGAATATAGCTTTTGCTCCTCAACTCTTGATCTTCCCTTCTATGACCAAAATCTACTAAAGCAAGTTCTAGTTGTGGGACTAGAACTAAATTAAAGAAAAACTAGAAATGAGTTTCTTCAAAATATGAAGCTTACGCAAGAGAGAGAGAAGAAAGATCTCAGAAGAGATGCTACAATTTTCAGAGCTAGGGAAACGGTCTATTTATAAGACAAGAGTTTGAGAAAAAATCTCTAGAAAATTAATGTGGTTTTGGACTACAAGAATCTTATTTTTCCTCTACCCTAGCTGATTTTCCCTTCCCTGGTTCGCCCCTAGACCTATGTGACCTCCTTGGTTCGCGAGCTGGGGTCCTGGCTTAGCCACTATGGTCTAATTAATTACTTTGGTATTTATTTAATTCAATTTCAGCCAATAATTAAAAATAAAAATACCCTTTCTACAAAATAAAAAGTCTATTTCTAATATTTAATTGACAATGAATTAAATACTATCTCTACCATAGTATTTCTTTAATATATCAAATATTGCTTATAAAATAATTTGGCTTGAAGGGAGACCAAAGATATATTTATCATTTCTCTAAGAATAAATAAATTATTCCTGCTAGTCCCTTAGCACTATTTTATTATTCTAACCTTAGTCTATTCCACTATAAGACTATGGTTGTACTAGAGGATAGATACTGTATTGAATAGAAAAAAAAGTCTTACGCCTAACTAAGTGATGAAATGACCAAACTACCCCTCTCTACTCACTCGTAGTCAAGACAGGTTCCATAGTGTCCTATCATCTCTTGAGCGACATCTTAAACTCCTTAGAAACTT
Organism: Ehretia macrophylla; assembly: GCA_037974665.1. Lineage (NCBI taxonomy): Eukaryota > Viridiplantae > Streptophyta > Magnoliopsida > Boraginales > Ehretiaceae > Ehretia > Ehretia macrophylla. Next base: position 52,780,498 of record CM075771.1, on the reverse strand, counting down.
TAATCCACAATCCAACCATCTTCTGGGAGTTATCCACTTATCCAAGGGAGCTACCCTTAAGTGTAACATCTAGTACACCATTCTGTACTACTATACATAGATTCAGGATGATCTAGCTTAGATCATTCTAAGGGAGTGATTAATGTATAGATTCTTTATTCCATATGCATGTCCGTTCTAATCAAGTCCTATACACCCAAACCACAGAGTTAGTGACCTAAGCATTTAGACCACACCCATAATGACTTAAAGTGCAAGCACTCGACTTCGTCGCTTCATCTACACATGCTCAAGATTAAGAGTAATGACCCACTTAGAAGCTTTGTAGGTATACGTGAACTTTTTCTTTGATAGTATGTATTTAGAGTACATACCTACAAGGTTCATCCAATGCAAAGATATGCATAAATGTAATAAGTTTAGAACAATTCCATGATCAAGACAAATCACCCTACTCCAAAGGGAACTTATTCCACTATGAATTCTACAATAGTAAAGCGCCCAACTTTACAACTTAGTCATGGACATAATTACTCTGCTTAACAAGTGGCCATGACCTAGACCTTCTGTGCGTAACTACCACGCACCTAAGTCACCACTTGAAGCAAGGACCTCACACACACACACACACACACACACACACACATATATATATAGTTACCCACATAACAAATGTGAGAAAAAAATGCTCATATAATAAGATGATATTTTAATTGTCAATTGCAAATATTCGTTTACAAAAATGGCAAGTGCTAGTGGTCTTTGGGCATCCTATTCCCAACAAAGTGTTGATCAAGTTGTGGGACTTGATTTTGCTAAACTAACTATAAAAAAAAAACTATTCGAGTTTCTTCAAAAGTTGAAGCTTACTCATAAGAGATAAAGAAAGAAATCTCAAATGAAATGGTGCAATTGTAGAGCTTGGGGTAAAGGCCTTTATATAGGAAAAGAACCTGTGAAAAATCTGTAGAAAACCAATGTGGTATATGATTTAGGACTTGAAGTTGTACCCATATTCCATAATAGAATAGGAATCCTTTTTTACTTTTATTTTATTTTCTCATTTTTTTTCCTTTGGCTGACCCATACCTCCCTTAGCCGACCTGGACCCACGTGTCCCTCCTTGGGTGGCAAGCCATGGTCCTGTCTAAGCCAATGTGCTCTAATTAATTTAATTAATTAATTCCAATTAATTTTTAAAATCCAAATCTAGATTATTATTTAAGAATAAATCTTTTCTCCAATCATGGAAAAACTATCTTAAATATTCTTGTAGCCTTTTAGAATTTAATTAATTAATTAATTAATTATTCAATTATCCTTTAATAATTATTTAATCCAAAATTCAACCAATAATCAAAATAGAAAATATCTTTCATAAGTAGGAATTTCTATTCATGACCTCTAATTGGCAAAAGATTAAATCATCTCTTCAATTTAGTAATTCTTTATTTAGTAAATATTCTTATAAGGTAAATTGCTAGAAGGGGGACCAAAGACATAATTATCCTTCCACTGAAAATAACTAAAATATTTTCGCTAGTCTCCCAACAATATTTTGCCATTTTAACCTTAGTCTATTCGAATAAAGGACTATGGCTACACTCAATGATAATTACTGTATGAACAAGAGTTAGTCAATTATATATGACGCCCAGTCTTTAGACCAACTAAGTGATAATGACCACGTTGCACTTCTGTACTCACTCATAGCCAAGACAAGTTTACCAAATTGTACTATCACCTCTTTGACTATATCTTATTCTCCTTAGAACCTCTAACCCACAATCTAACCATCCTCTGAAAGTCAACCACTTGACCAAGGGAATGACCCACAAGTGTAACAACCAATACAAATTGTATTACTGTGCGCACAGATTCAGGATGATCTACCTGGATCATTCTAAGGGAGTGATTATTGTATAGATTCCTTATTACATATGCATGTCCCTTATAACCAAGTCCAGACACCTAAATCGCGGAGTTGTGGACCCACTTATAAGATTTCACCCATACTGACTCAAAGTGTAAGAATTTGACTTTGTCAGTTCATCCACATATGCTTAAGATTAAGAGCATTGTCCTACTTAGAAGCTTGTATGTATAGGTGAACTCTTTCTTTAATAGTACATATTTAGAGTATTACACCTACTGTGAGACCTGGTCCCAAATTCACGTGCATTACTATTATATTATATGTAATTACATATATTCTAGTATTATATATGTTTTAATTATATGTTGTATGCCTTAGAAATAAGTCAGAAACTAAGTTAGAATAAGAATAAAATTCTAGAAGTTAAGTGGATTGACTTTTGGGGTAACTTAGTAGATATTAAAAACTTTTGGGGTTTAGTCATAAACACTTAAACTACTTTTAGGACATCAATGTAAGTCTTAAACTAGAATTAGAGTTTGGCTAATTGTACTTGGGCCCCATCGGCCAAGCAAGAAACAAAAAGGGGCTTTTGCAAAATTAAGACAACTTTGGGGTAAAACTGAAAATAACTAAACTTTTAACTTATTTCTCAAGATTATAAACTAATTAAAACAATATTCCTACCTACCATAATCCCCCAAACCCACGGCTTTCAAGGGAAGAAGAAGAGTAAAGCTTTGATGAAAACAAGGGAAAATAGGGGAAGTAGGAGAGGATTTTGCCAAGTTTGCGCAAGAATTCATCGTCTAGCTCTCTTATACGTTCAAGTTGCACCTTTTCTTTGAAGATTCAAGTTGAGGGGTTCTTTCTAAATGAATTTTAGGAGTTCATAAAGCATGAATATGTGTTTGTTGGACGAGTTATTGTTATGTTATACTAGAATATATGCTTGATCATGACTTGCAAGAACTGATTAGAGCAATGATTTTGTATGAGCGGGTTGAGTGTGTACATCTTATTGGAAAATTCTAAATAAATTTTATGTTATTTTAGACTCATAGAGGAACAACTCTTATGTTGGACGTTTTCTGAGAAAAAAATCATTTTCATGCTTGAACTTACTAATAACCGTGAGGTACTGTTGTTTGTACTGAAACTGGACAGCTCTGTATGGTTGAATTTTGTGGTTCTTCTGACCTAGTAAACATGCTTGAAAAATTCTAAAATTTTTACAGCAAATATCAGGTCAGTTTGTAGTAAACTTTGTTTTTGATGTTAGAGCTAATTCCTTCGTTTAAGGCTTCTAAAAAATTGAAAACCATAGGGTAGCAGAAAACGTTGTTAGTTTGGACAGCTTTGTGCAGCTGCATTATTTTGGATATATCTTAGTGAGTTTAACTCGGTATTGGTCTTTGTTTGTTTCTAAAGTTGTCTACACTCGAAGAGCTTCATGTACATATAAAAATTAGATTATTTAGAGGTCATTTACCAAGATAACTAAGCTGTTGAAGTTGAACTGCTACTGTGACATTTTGCAAATGTTAAACTGAATTGTTTATAGCTATGGTTGAATTCTATTGTCAAAAGGTTAAATTTGTGCCTTCATGATAGCATGTGATGTTTTAAATGTCATATGTACCTAAATGCACTTATGATATATGACATGTTATCTTGTAATAGTATGTGAAATGTTAACTAATGTGTTATTGGAAAAGTATATGGTTAAATGCCTGTATGCCGGAGGCAACCTACTTTATTGACCTCCAAATATGTTCCTACTTGTTAGTGCCCTCTCAAGCTTGGACCCTATTCCTCGGAGAGCTGGGATGTACTTGTACAATTGTTATGTATGAGCACGACAGGTTGCAACCGTTAAATGAATCAAATGACCCTATGGTAGAAGTTCTGGTTCTTCCTGGGCGGCATTGGGCTTTCCAGGACGGTCTCGGCTATCATGGTACTGTTTGGTGTATATCTGGATTTCACTTACTATTTGGAGTAAGGGGATGATACTGTTAGCAGTTTCAAGGCCGGCCGTTTTCAGCACATTCTCGTGTAACTGTATTTTTTTTCCTACTCTTGCTTGGGCCCTAGATGCTCGAAGAGTAGAATTGTTTACTTGTTATTGTTCTGTATGTTATTTAAATGTTCACTGTTATGCAAAATTATGTGACTTGCTTGTAAACTGAGTTGCATGGCATTCACAGGTTTCCAAATGGGTTTTAAAAGAGAAAATGATTTTGAAAACCCTTCCCAGTTCCCCCCTCGCTGAGCTTAAGTTGTTGTAAGCACACCCCATTTTATGTCCCCATTTCAGGTAAAAATGAACAGGAGTATGATCGACAAGTTGATGAGAATGTGTCTGTATGTGATGAAGTCGATTTCTGTCTACTTTGATAGTGGATTGTTTGACTGGCTTAAATCTTGATAAGATGCATGTGATCCAGATGTTGTGAACAATGTACTATGTATATTATGTTTGGACTTGTAGTATACCTGTATATGAGTCTAACTTAGTCATAGTCTGTATGTACTTAGTAATCTATTTTGATGACTAAGTTATACTTATATACTTGTGTTGCTTGTAATCAGTTTTGTTTTTGGTTTTGATTACATGCTGGGAATTAGGTTTGGAAACTAAAGGACTACTAAGAATCTAATGAAGGTTAATTTAGTTAATGATAGTTTATTTAAGTAACTTGTGGTTTTAATTGTGGATTGAGATGTTGGAAATTGTGTTGTTGGCTTGAATGGTTGGCTATTGGTTGTTGGAGGATTGTAGTTGTGTTGGTTGGATTGGTTTGTGATCTTTTCTATATAGTTGAAGAACTGTAGTGTCCGAGTTTTAGGGGAGACTCTCTTTGTTTTCCCGTTACGCTTTAACTTAGTCTATTTTAGGTTGGGTCGGGGCGTGATACCTTTAGGTGGTATTAAAACATAAAGAGCGTAAGTCGGGTTATGACCCTTAGTTAGGCGGGTAGATGTCTCAATGTGTGATGTGTTTTGAATGCCATAGATAAAGCACATATATCGTTTAATATATATAGCATGCATGCTAACGTTATAACCTTGAGAGATTGTTTTTATTTATAGATGGATAAAGATAGACTTAGGAGTAGAGGTGAAACCCATGAGACAGGGGGTACGACTTAAACAAATGCTGGGGATCGAGTTGTTAATCAAATGACCGCTACTATGGATTGGATAGCTCAAGTCTTGGAGCAGCAAACAAGAGGAAGTGTGAGGAATAATAACAACAATGCTGAGAAACGATATGTTGCAGACATTTTTGAGGTATGGGACAACAAAATTTTATGGCGAACCGGATGATGAAAAAATCGAAGAGTGGCTTCAGGAGATTGAGAAAATTTGTGAAATCCTTGATTACAATGATGAGTAGAAGGTCTCCTTTGCATCCTTTTACTGAGAGAGGATGCACAACAATGGTGGAGGATGACAAAACTACAGTGGGAAGCCTAGCGTACCTATTATACATGGGCAAATTTTGTGAGGTCTTTTAAGGTCAACTATTTCCCGAAGGTTGCCCAGGAGAGACGAGATGAAGAGTTTATGACGCTTTGGCAGGGTAATATGTCCATGGTGCAATTTGAAGCTCGCCTCAACAAATTGTCCCAATATGTGCTAGAGTTAGTCCAGCCGCCGAGCCGGAGAATCAAAAGGTTTCTTCAAGGGTTAAGGCCTGAGATACAAGACCATTTATCATTACATCGGTTTACTGTATATACTGATATGGTAGATGCAGCTACTCGGGTGAAAAAGAGAAAGATGAAGACGAGAGTTGGGGCCAGTCAGTAAAATAAGAGGCTGTTTGTATCCCAGACACAATAGAGGTCACATCAGACTCAGAGTCAGGCCAATCAGAATCAGTATAAGCCGACTACTCCCAGACCGCAACCCAGCGCATCAGTGGCCTCATCAGCCCGCGGACTAACAGGTACAACTGCCATTTCTCAGGTTGTTACCTATTTATTTTGTAATCGGAAAGGGCACATCGAGGGCCAGTGTTAGAAAAAGACATGAAAGTGTATGAGGTATAGCAGTGACCAGCATCAGGTAAAATAATGCTTGAAACGACGGGGAAACCAGAGACAGGCTATAGGTAGAGTGGTTCAGAACAGGTCTGCAAGCAATGTTCCAGCCCAGGAAGTTCTAGCTCGGGTTTATGCGATAAATCAAGAGGAGCTTCCTGAAGAAGTAGCAGTCATGGAAGACACTTTTCTGACTTTAAATCAACCGATTAAAGTGTTAATTGACACTAGTACTACGCATTCATTCATAACTCCACTTTCTGTACAACGTGTGAACTTGTAAGCTGAATCATTACCATATAAAGTGGAAGTTAGTACTCCGATGGGTTCTAAGTTTATCAATAACTCAATTTGTAAAGCTTGTAAGGTACAAATAAAAGGGAAGAAGTTTTTGGCTGATCTTATAGTATTCATCTTTCAAGGTTATGACGTTGTCTTGGGGATGGATTGACTGTCTAAACATTATGCACAATTAGATTGCCGGACGAAAGTTGTGAGAATTCAGAGGCCAGGCCAACCCGTTGTCAAAGTGAAGGGCAAGGGTAATTATCCTAGTAATCCTATCATCTCAGCTACAAAGGCCATGATGATGGTAAGGAAATATTGCAAGGGGTATCTGGCTTCCTTGATCAATAAGCCTTCACACAAAGCCAAGCTAAAAGAAGTAGGTATGATAAAAGAATATGTAGATGTGTTTCCTGAGAAATTGTCCAGTTTGCCGCCAAGGTAAGAGATTGACTTTGTGTTTCCGGGTACACAACCGACATCAAGAGCCCCTTACCGAATGACACCCACGGAGCTTCAAGAGTTAAAAATCTAGTTACAAGAATTATTGAAGAAAGGGTTCATACAGCCCAGTTCGTCTCATTGGAATGCTCTTGTCTTATTTGTGAAGAAGAAGGACGAGACTTTAAGATTGTGTATTGATTACCAGGGGCTGAACCAAGTAACTGTCAAGAACAAATATTCATTGCCCTTGATTGATGAATTATTTGATCAACTTCAGGGAGCCAAGATTTTCTCTAAATTTGATTTGTGGCAAGGTTATTACGAATTGCGGATTGAGGAGGAAGATGTGCCTAAACCATCCTTTTAGAACCAGATACGGGCACTATGAATTTGTTATAATGCCTTTTGGGTTGATTAATGCACTTGCTACTTTTATGGATTTAATGCATAGGGTGTTCCAGCCATACTTAGACCAATTTGTGGTGATCTTTATTGATGACATCTTGGTCTACTCTAAGTCAGAGGATAAACATGAGCGGCATTTGCGTCTGGTTTTGCAGAAGCTTTAGGAATGTCAATTATATGACAAGTTTAACAAATGTGAATTTTGGTTACAGCTGGTGACATTCTTGGGGCATATTATATCCTAGGAAGGAATTGCAGTTAATCCAGCCAAGGTCGAAGTGGTGTTATCATGGAAGAAACCAGAATATGTTACAGAAGTACGGAGTTTTCTTGTCCTTGCAGGGTATTACCGGAGATTTGTAAAGGATTTCTCCAGAGTTGTAGGACCTCTCACAAGACTTACTCAGAATAAGATAAGGTTTATTTGGGATGATAAGTGTGAGAGTAGCTTTCAGGAGCTGAAACAGAGATTAACTTCGCCCATTCTTGCGTTACTGGAAGGGACACAAGGTTTTGTCATCTATAGCGATGCCTCTAAGGAAGGTTTAGGATGTGTTCTGATGCAGAATAGCCGTGTGATTGCCTGTGCCTCTAGGAAATTGAAGCCGTATGAAATAAATTATCCCACTCATGATTTGGAGTTAACAGCTATAATCTTTGCTCTGAAGAAGTGGAGACATTATTTGTGGGGTAGCAAGTTTGAGGTGTTCACCGACTACAAAATTTTGAAGTATCTATTCTCTCAAAAGGAGCTTAATATGAGGCAAAGAAGATGAATGAAGTTATTGGATGATTACAACAGTACCATCAATTATGTGCTTGGGAAGACGAATGTGGTGGCTGACGCCTTGAGCCGAAAAACAAGCATTGCAAAGTTGAAGGTAAAGGAATAGGAGATGCTTGAGGAGTCATGTCGGTGGAAACTGAGGTTGACCAGAAAATGGAGTTTTATTTGCTAGTTTACAAGTGCAACCATTATGGCTAGCAGGAATTAAAGAAGCTCAACAACGGGACCCCTATTTCCAGAAGATCAAAGATGACAGTCCGGATTTCAAAATGCATGATGATGGATTGTGGAGGTTTCGAAAACGGATTTGTATTCCTAATGATCCTGAGTTGAGAAGAAAGATCTTGGAAGAAGCTCATAATTCCAAGTACACCATCCACCCGGAAGGTACAAAGATGTACTGAGATTTAAAGCAATACTACTGGTAGAACAATATGAAAAAAGAGATTGAGGGATTTGTAGCCAAGTACTTGATGTGCCAAAGAGTAAAAGCTAAACACCAAAGACCGGCTAGTTTGTTGCAACCCTTGAAGATACCACAATGGAAATGGGAACATGTGACTATGGATTTCGTAACGAATTTGCCAAGATTTCCAAGGGGATGTGATGTTATATGGGTTGTTGTTGATCGCTTGACAAATACGACACACTTTATTCCAATGAATAAACAAGATGACTTTGGAAAATTAGCATACTTATACGTAACACATATAGTGAGATTACATGGTATGCTAGCCAGTATTGTATCATATCGGGATCCTCAGTTCATATCTAAGTTATGACAAAAATTACAGGCCGCTTTGGGTACAAAATTGAGTTTTAGCATGACCTATCATCCTCATACGGACGGGTAATCAGAGAGAACCATCCAAATATTGGAAGATATGTTATGAGCCTGTGTGTTAGACTTTGGGAAAAGTTAGGAAAATCATCTGTCATTGGCCGAATTTGTATATAACAACAGCTATCAAGCTACAATTGGCATGACTCCTTATGAAACACTGTACGAGAGAAAATGTAGATCTCCATTGTATTGGGTCGAAGTTGGGGAAAAGAAGATTGTAGACCCTACTTGGTTGCCAGAGCTTATGGAGAAGATAGAAAAGGTACATCTGATTAGAAAAAGGATACTTATGGCTCAAAGCTGACAGAAGAGCTATGCCTACAAAAGAAGACAAGACTTGGAGTTCGAGGTTGGAGATCGGGTGTTTCAGAAGCTCTCACCTTGTAAAGGGTTGGAACAACATGGTAAGGGTGGTAAATTGGGCCCAAGATACGTCGGACCATTTGAAATTATAGAGAAAATTAGCAAGTTAGTTTACCGGTTGGCGTTACCTCTAAATCTCTCAAATCTCCATAATGTGTTGCACGTGTCGATGTTGAAAAAGTATAACCCCGATCCTTCACATGTATTGGAGCCAGAGTCGTTACAGCTACATGAGAATTTATCTTACGAGAAAAAGCCGATTCGAATATTGGATGAACATGATCGGGAGCTGAGGACCAAGAAGATTCCAATGGTCAAGGTTTTGTGGGACAACCATAGGGTAGAAGAAGCTACATGGGAGAGGAAGAACCAAATGGAACAGCAGTATCCAGAGCTATTTATGAGGTAAATTGCGAGGACGCAATTCTTTTAAGGGTGGGAAGATGTGAGACCCGGTCCTAAATTCACGTGCATTACTATTATATTATGTGTAATTACATATATTCTAGTGTTATATATGTTTTAATTATATGTTGTATGCCTTAGAAATAAGTCAAAAACTAAGGTAGAATAAGAATAAAATTCTAGAAGTTAAGTAGATTGACTTTCGGGGTAACTTAGTAGATATTAAAAACTTTTGGGGTTAAGTCACAAATACTTAAACTACATTTATGACATCAATGTAAGTCTTAAACTAGAATTAGAGTTTGGCTAATTGTACTTAGGCCCCATCGGCCAAGCAAGAAAAAATGGGCTTTTGCAAAATTAAGACAACTTTGGGGTAAAACTAAAAATAACTAAACCTTTAACTTATTTCTCAAGATTATAAACTAATTAAAACAATATTCCTACCTACCATAACCCCCCTAAACCTGCGGCTCCCAAAGGAAGAAAAAGAGCAAAGCTTTGGTGGAAACAAGGGAAAATAAGAGAAGTAGGAGAGGATTTTGCCAAGTTTGCGCAAGAATTCATCGTCTAGCTCTCTTATACGTTCAAGTTGCACATTTCTTTGAAGATTCAAGGTGAGGGGTTCTTTCTAAATGAATTTTAGAAGTTCATAGAGCATGGATATGTGTTATTGGATGAGTTATTGTTATGTTATACTAGAATATATGCTTGATCATGCCTTGCAAGAACTGATTAGAGCAGTAATTTTGTATGAGCGGGTTGAATGGGTAAATATCACTAGAAATTCTAAATAAATTATATGTTATTCTAGACTTATAGAGGAACAATCTTATGTTGAAAGTTTTCTGAGGAAAAATCGTTATCAAGCTTGAACTTCCTAAAAACCGTGAGGTACTGTTATTTGAACTGAAACTGGACAGTTCTGTATGGTTGACTTTCGTGGTTCTTCTGACCTAGTAAACGTAACACCCTGGTCCCTCTCGAGACCGAAGCTCCCGATCCCAATACCTAAGTCAAAAAAAAAGAGAAAAAATGGACAGAGTCTTCCCTATTTCTAGAATTATCCAAGACCTGCACCCAGTAAATAAGCCCACAAAACCAAAATCCAACATCCTCAATCATTCCCATCCTCCAAAACCACAACATTCTTCAACTCCTTAAGGCCATCCAAGCCTTAATACTTAGTAAAAATTCACAAACTAGCATGCATTACATAAGCTATTAAAACTCCAAGTCATAAGATTGGTTATCATACCACTCTAACCCCATCTATTCAACTTTCTCATTTATTAAGTTCACCGAACAACCTTCATCAACCCAGACAAGCATGCAAGTCCAATAGGCAATTAAGCAGCTCACCAAGTTATTACAAACCATTCACGACTATCTAGTCTTATAAGCCCTAAAACTTTACAAATACATACATAGCCAAATAAAATTACATCCAAGATTTCTATGGCCTCAACTAGTTATAAATCAAACCACTTAACTAGATCGCACAAAAACACATGTACAGATAATGGAGGCTAGGACATCCAATCACAGTAACTCTCGAGCTTTCTCTTTATCTTTTTCCGAAGACATCGAACCTGAAATTGTTAGAAACGAGGGTGAGCACACAAAACGCGTATGCCCAGTGAGGGAGGAAACAATAAACGGGGAGGTTTCGAAAAGATTTTTGTGCAATGCAACAGCTATTCACGTATTCGAATATAACAATTTAATACTTATTCTATAAGCTAAATAATACACTTTAACTACTATATGATAGCACTTACACAACAATTTCAAGATGACATAAGATGCCGACAAAGCTGGATAATATACAAATGCAAAACATATGATGGTAATATTTCAAGACCAATACGCAACTACACAGTTAAACAAGCTAAATGAAGTATCATCAACTATACAAGCAATTAAAGACAAGTCTATCAAGCAATTAAATCAATAGTTGTATAAACATTGAAAGCAGTAAACTAAGTAACACTCGAGATCACGATACTAGGAAACACGGAAGCATACGAATCTGGGTAACACACAAGCACGCTGGACTAGATAGCATACAAGCACCCGAGACAATGTACCATACAAGTACGAGACTAGATAACATTCAGGTATACGAGGAGAACATATGACAAGATATTCACGTATACGAGCTAATTATCACTTATAACGAGGTGCAATCACGAGTAACTCTCATAAGGTAGATCTTTATGCCCCAAAAGATGAACAAACCTTTAGGGTAGGAGATTATGCCTCAGCGAGAATTATCGACCACGAGAACGAGCACGAGCAAGATATATAACTCCATTCTCCCAGGGTAGATTTGTATGCCCTAACGAGGTGGCCAAACCCTTCGGGGTAGAAGAGTATGCCCTAGCGAGAGGGATTGGGAACCATGGTAGCCAAGCTAGACCGACAGCCCGACGCTGCTCGGAGTTGAACGGCCTACCATGCCCAAAAGGTTGCACAACCCGACACGGATACGAGAGTTTACAAGGTGACACGAGAACTCTTGAGGATTTACAAGGTGACACGAGAACTCACTAGATAACCATATAATACAATAACACATAAATGGGCACATAACAACACAAGCATGATAATTAGACAATATATTGGAAATTCAACTAGACTATAACTTTATTAACAACTATTCAATTCATTTCCTTTATGTAACTATATACAACTTTAACTAACAAATCATAATAAGGCTAGAATACATGTATATACACTTAGAAGACACTGTAGCACACATCATCCTTTCATTATAGCACCATACATTACATAGACATTGAATTACATAAGCTTAGCAATAACTATAAATGCAAATATAAATGCATCCCTCACCTTGAAAGCCACAAACACTCATATCCGCTCCCCTTTGTATCAAAGCTAGCAAATCACATAAGATTCATAATTTAGAAATGAATACAACATAATTAAACACCTAATAGCAAGCAATCAACAAGACATTAGATATTAACATAAAAATCTCATACAAGTAACACACCAATACCTAAAGCATCAAATCCCCAATTCAACCGCACTAATCACCTCCAAACACCTTAAGACACCTCTCAATCACGTGAAACCTCACTTCAACCCATGGCTAGCATTAAATCCTAAGTAGCCCCTTTAGTCTAATTCAAGCTTATTTTAAACCAAAGCCATGCAAACTACCATCCATTCATTTAATCATCCTAAGAATACTCTATGAATTCCTTTTAACCCATGAACATTCAACTTTAACCATTTCTACCTCAAAACCCCTTTACACCTCATAACTTCAAAACTTGCCAAATAATCACGAAAACACACTAAAGGCATTCTATTTATTTCACATTCATTTACGAACCACAAATATCACCAAAAAGGCCTTTTATACCAAATCAACTCTTTCGAAATCCTAGTCACATTCTAATCATTCCAAACATCAAATTAGCCTTGCATACACCTACGACACCTACTACAAGCATCGAATGAACATTTAACCATCAATTCACTAAAATACTATTTATTTTCCCAACTTTCTCAAGCTACTTTCTCCAATCGAGACACGAGACGTGCAAACCAACTTCACCACTCATTTTTAGTCACTTTATGGCACAACTAAACCCCACGAAAACATACTTTAACACGCGTCTACCCAAAAATTCCGATTTGCCTTTTAACACGTTTGAACTACAAGTACCCAAACCAAACTTCAATTTAGCTCCATAAAAGAATTTTAAGCACCTACTCACCTAATAAACACTATCCATAGCATTCATTTGCACCCGGATTTACTTTTTATACGAAACCCCTTTTTAATTTAAGCCAAATTCACACAATTACTCAAGTTACAAACAATCTAATCTCACATAAACGTTATTCTATGATCAATAGTACCTAAGGAACCAATAGATAGCATAAAATCAATCCTACAATCAAAATTTAATAAAACCCTCAGATTTCACAATTCATTGTCTTCTCCAACATGTATTTTCTAATTTTAACCATTAATCTTGCTAAAAGCTCATAAAGATGTGTTCTACTAACTTATTAGAAGACAATTTATGCATAAACATGGATATATAAGCAATATATCATCAAATCTAAAAAATCAAAGTTAAGACATATATATATATAAAGCATATAATTGCCTAAATTCGTCACCAAAATACTTGTAGATGCTAGATATAGGCCTATGAACTCTTGTATGCACTTGGAATAAGCTTGGAATGGATGGAGATGGCCAACTATAACAATTTTTGCAAGAAAAACACTATTCCCGTTCATAGTTTTTGGCTGATTATTTGACATATTTTGAGCATTTTTGAGAAATTTTGGGTTATAAGAGTTTAAGTTGGATCAATGGATTGGGTTATTGGGTCAAGTAGTTTGACTAGATGGGTCAAATGAAGTAAAAAACAAAGCAAAATGCAAAACTAAAATACTGAATTTTTTTACTATTCGTGCGATACACTTACATTTTTATAACTTGAGTTCCCGATATGTTATGCACGTAATTTCAATTTTTTCATGTCTCCTAAATGACAAGTAACATGGAAAAAATACAAAACCAAGAAAATAGAATAGTAAAAAATTCTTATGAATAATAATTATTTATAAATAAGCTTTTAAGAAATAATGCACATAATATATGCAAATGGAGGTGATATGTATGCACTCGGGCTCGGGCGTCACAGTAAACATACTTGAAAAATTTTGAAATTTTGCAGCAAATAGCTTTGTCAGTTTTTAGTAAGTTGTGTTTTTGGTGTTAGAGCTAATTCCTTCGTTTAGGGCTCTGAAAAATTGAAAATAGTAGGGTAGCAGAAAACGTTGTTAGTCTGGACAGCTTTGTGCAGTTGTACTATTTTGGTCATATCTTAGTGAGTTTAACTCGAAATTGGTCTTTGTTTGATTCTAAAGTTGTCTACACTTAAAAAGCTTCACGTACATATAAAAATCAGATTATTTAAAGGTTGTTGACCTAGGTAACTAAGCTGTTGAATTTGAACTGCTGTTGTGACATTTTACAAATGTTAAACTGAATTGTTTATAGCTATGGTTGAATTCTATTTTCAAAAGGTTAAATTTGTGCCTTCATGATAGCATGTAATATTTTCAAATGTCATATGTACCTAAATGCACTTATGATATATGTCATGTTATCTTGTAATAATAAGTGAAATGTTAACTGATGTGTTATTGGAAAAGTATATGGTTAAATGCCTGTATGCCGGAAGCAACCTACTTTGTTGACCTCTAAATAAGTTCCTACTTGTTAGTGCCCTCTCTCGCTTGGACCCTAGTCCTACGAGAGCTGGGACGTACTTGTACGATTGTTATGTATGCGCGCGACAGGTTGCAACCGTTAAATGAATCAAATGACACTATGGTAGAAGCTCCAATTCCACCTTGGCGGCATCGGGCTTGCCTGGACGGTCTCGCCTATCATGGTATAGTTTGGTATATATTCGGATTTTACTTACTGTTTGGAGTAAGGGGGTGATACTGTTAGCCATTTTAAGGCCGGTCGTTTCCAGCACATGCTCGTGTAACTGTATCCTTTTTCCTACTCCCGCTTGGGCCCTAGATTCTCAGAGAGTAGAACTGTTTACTTGTTACTGTTCCGTATATTATTTAAATGTTCATTGTTATGCAAAATTACGTGACTTGCTTATAAACTGAGCTACATGGCATTCACAAGTTTCCAAATGGGTTTTAAAAAAGAAAATGATTTCGAAACCCTTCCCAGTTTCCCCCATCGCCGAGCTTAAGTTGTTATAAGCTTACCGCGTTGTATGTCCCTGTTTCACGTAAAAATGAACAGGAGTGTAATCGACAAGTTGATGAGAATATGCCTGTATGTAATAAAGCCGATTTCTGTCTACTTTGATCGTGGATTGTTTGATTGGCTTGAATTTTGATAAGATGCATATGATCCAGATGTTGTGAACAATGTACTATGTATATTTTGGACTTGTAGTATACCTGTATATGAGTCTAACTTAGTCATAGTCTGTATGCACTTAGTAATCTATTTTGATGACTAAGTTATACTCATATACTCGTGTTGCATGCAATCAGTTTTTTTTTTGGTTTTGATTACATGTCGGGAATTAGGTTTGGAAAGTAAAGGACTACTAAGAATCTAATGAAGGTTAATTTAGTTAATGCTAGTTTATTTAAGTAACTTGTGGTTTTAATTATGGATTAATGTGTTGAAAATTGTGTTGTTGGCTTGAATGGTTGGCTGTTGGTTGTTGGAGGATTGTAGTTGTGTTGTTTGGATTGGATTTGTGATCTTTTCTATGCAAGTGAAGAAGTGTGATGTCCGAGTTTTAGGGGAGACTTTGTCCGTTTTCCCGTTACGCTTTGGCTTAGTCTCTTTCAGGTTGGGTCGGGGCGTGACACCTACGGTGGCCCGTCCAATGCATACACATGCATAAGTGAAGTAAGTCTGGAAACCCTATTCATGACCAAGGCAGATCACCCTACTGTAAAGGGAGCTTATGCACAATAACTTCTACCATAGTAGAATGCATAACTCTACTTCTTAGTTATGGACTAAATGGTTTTGCTTAACAAGTTCTTAGTTATGGACTAAATCGTTTTGCTTAACAAGTAACCAAGACTTAGACCTTCTGTACGTAACCACCACGTACCTGAGTTAACACTTGAAGTAAGAACCTTATATTCATACACACACACACACTCATACACATATATATAATAATAGTCAACTACATAAGAGATAAACATGCTATTTAAAGTAAGATAACTATAATTAATCATTCTAAACATTCAGATATATCAATGATAATGTGCTAGTAGTCTTTTGGGTATACTATTCACAATAAGAAGTAAATAGGATCTTTAACTCAATCTTATACTAAGTATATATATATATATATATATATATATATATATATATATACCATTAGTAAGAACTTTCTTTTCTAGTTGGGAAGTGTCTCTCATTTTCACTTTTTATTACTCTTTTCGTTCATTTTTTCTAACATTTCTAGTACCAACTAATTCATTCGAGGGTTACATCTCAAGATGTCATGATGCACCAATTCCTATGGCCATTCCTTTAATACTTCTGGCTCTCGGGAGTCTCTTTGTAGGATACTTGGCTAAAGTGTGACCTGTTAGCCTATAAGTAAGTACTATGATGAAGCGGCTCTTGCTCACCCAAAACATGTCACAAAATAATTAAACAACAAAACCTATATTGGTATAAGTTGGATTATCTTAAAAGGATACTACATAGTAAACGAAATTAATATGTGCACATCTTTAATGGTGTATGTCATGAATTATACACATTTTGACTAACTTGATCTTCTTTCCCCTTACTCTATACTTCTATATTTGTCAAGTGATAGGAAAAATAAACTTATGTATATTTAGTTTGATTAAGGGCGGTACACTTTTGAGAATGAAATAATATTTGTGTTCAAGGTCGAAAAGAACTATTGAGAGGAAGATCCTTGATTGGATAAGTGAAGAGAGGGACTAAAAGTCTTTTATATAGTGCACATTTCAACAATTCCACCTATTATAGACTTGATTGCACAATATTTTACATGAACTTTTCATGAACTGACAAAACCCATTAATATCAGTAATTATACCATAATGTAGGATTATAATGTAAGAAGTTATATGCACTTTGCAAGTTCATAAATTCAATATTACATTAAGTTTATACAATGAACTCTTCAATATTCCTCTTGTCATTTCATGAATTCACTAGCTATATATATGTACCTATATGCACCGACCCCCTCTCCTCAAAGACCTTGACTTCTATGTTAGTTTGAAATGTATGGATTATAATCATAAATTTGGATATTCTATTACCAAATATATTTCATTCAACTTTAAAGGTGTTCTATTTGCCATTTTATTAGTATAGTTTATCTCCATGACTTCCAAAATAAGCAAAAAATATGCGATTCTTACGGAATTCATTCAACTATTCGAGGCAAAATGGCAGCGAGAAAATTTTGAAGATATTATTAACTAATCTAACTGAAAAAAAATCGTATTGATTATTGTTAGTCCAAATAAGCCTATAAGGGGGGTGAATTAGGCTAATGGAAGCAAATAACTACTTTAAAAATTATGAAATTCAACTACAATATTCACTTAGGCAATTTATCAAATACTTTGTGTGTAACACATATAATAGTAAGAATTGTGCAATAAATCAAACACAAGATATGTGATATATGTGAAAGTAAAGAGAGTAGGGTTAGAGAGATCAAACACAAGGATTTTTAGGTGGTTCGCTAATCTACATCTATCACCTAAGGTCTTCTTCCCTTTGGATTTTTACAAAATCCACTATTAATGCTTCTTCAAAAGTTGCTAAAGCACAAACCAACTTTTCAACTTTCTCTTGAGTCCAAAGAGAATCACAAGCTTCTTTAAATGTAGGTGAAGCTAAGAACCTACTACAACAATCTCTTGAGTCCACAAGAGATCAACCAAAGGTTCTTCAAATATAAATGAGACTTTAAACCTACTACCCCTCTTCCTTTGAGTCCACAAAGATTTTACAATACTCTATTCTCTTCTATGATTCTCACAATCTAAGATCTAGAGAGCAATACAAGCAAGAATATGTGAATTTGAAAGATACAAAGCTTTAACTCCTCAATGAGTTGGATAATACAAATAAAACACTTGAATACTCAGAGATTTGCAATTGTTAGCTCAAGATTTGTAGCATTAAATGAGTAATAAAGACTTTTGAAAGCTTGGTATTCAATGCTTGAAATTGGAAGAAGTGTCTTAAGAACTAGGTGAAGATATTGTTATAAAGAAAAGCCCCAACGAATTTAAAACGGCTATATTTCAAAAATTCGGTCCAACGGATCCTATCTAGTGACTCGACCAGGTCACTCGATCAGATGGTCTTTTCCATGGATCCGAAAGAGTGGATCCGGTCGAGTTACTCGACTGGGTCCATTCGACTAGATTAATATTTTTCATTGAAAGACTTGCAGAAACTGATCCAAATCGATTTTTTCGAAATGTAAAACACTTAGAAACCTCAAGAACACTTCTTCAAAAGAGTTTTCAACCTTTTAAACATCCCAAAATATTTTTTAAACTCTTTGGGAAAGATTAAAACCAATTTTAGCAATCCAAAAGTTTTAAACCAATTTTCACCCAAAAGTCTATCTTTTCAAGATAAAAACATTTGAACTTTTTAAGAACAATTCTTCAAAAGATATTTTGACCTCAAAGAGCTCTTGAGAAAAGATTTAAAGAATATTTTAAGAGATTACAAAGAGCTTAAGTCACACAAATGCAAATCCAAGGCAAATGACAATATTCAAGTCGTTACCCCTTATGTCGCCACTTCTCCGTCTTATGTCACCATTTCATCTTTATAACTTGAAGTCTTGATCTTCAAGATCTTCACTTCTTTAATTATTCAAGACTTCATTGATTCATGCTTGTGGTAAGTTTGATCATTGCTTTCTTCAATTTCTTAATGGCCGACAAAAATTGTATATTCTCAATCTTGCATTTCTTCTTTTTGAGTCTCACTTTTCCCTTCTTGCAAGATTCTCTTCCACCAAGCATTCAAGCATATTTGGCTCATAAAATCATTAGTTCAATATAATCTACACAAGCCAAAAATATTGAAATTCAAATTGTCTTTGCAATAATATATACATTTAATGCACAAAAGTCAATAAGTGTGTGTTTAATAATATAAGACATATTTGATTTCACACTCTTGATAAATCTAATTGTTCATACTTGCGTTCTTCGTTAGATCAATACCATTGACTTTTCCATGCAAGTGATGCCACCATTCAATATGTGACTTAAAGCAAATATGTACCATTATACACAAGAGTCACAAGAATGAATTTAAAAATATAGACACATTAAATCAACCACACTTGACATAACCAAATAGCTATATTTGTTATCATCAAAATCATGCATTGGGCCTAAGGCCAACAATTATATATAATGTCAATTAAGAAAAAATACTACAGAGCGAGAAGTTGGAACTAGTTAAATGTTGACTGCCCAATCAGGGAGAAGTTAACAAAAAAGAAAAAGAAAGATTTTTTGTTTCATTTTGTCAATATAGGAGCTGATGGAGGTGTATATTGAAACTTATACATGCAAAATTGTTAATTATCTGGTCTCTAACTGACATGAAGTATGTGTTGAAACATATGCATCACAAAATTTATAGTCTTGGAATACATTTAATGTGGTCTTGCCTAAGATGAGTCCCTTGTCATTAAGAAAAATAAAATATTGATGTAGAGCAAAAGAGAACAGTTGTAGACATTGTTTAAAGTTTATGTTAGGTTTATTTTTAAAGTTGATTAATAAGTTGGTGATACATTTTAAGCTAAGCAAGTAGACTTATGCTAGAAGAGAATGATCTAAATATAAAACATTCTGGTGATGACAAGTTAAAAGACCCTTGAAGATATTAAGGTAGCGATTGATATCTTAGAATAAATTTGGACATGAATAAAAAAAATAGAATGAACTTGATAAAAAGTATACCATGCTTGGTATGTTATAGAAATAAAGATTTGAATGGTTGTATTGAATCTAAACACTTGTTTGTTAGTCAATATACTAGGTAGAATTAAGAATAACTTTTATAAAATGACAAGATATGCCCTTTTGCTATTATACACGTGTTATTGTTTTAACAATATAAATAAATATAATAATAATAAAAATGGTAATAATAATAATAATTATTATTTTTAATTTGTTATTATATACTTTTATGTATGAAAGGGTATTTTGGTCATTTGAAAAATAAAGATAATATTAATTTGATTACTTAAATTCATAAACAATAATAACAATGATAAGTATTGTTATTTTGTTATTTTGTTCATATTATGTTTTGAAAAAGCATTCCTTTCGTAAGACAATAAATAGTGTTCATAAATAATGTTGATAAATAAAAATAATAAAAATAATAATAATAATAATAATAATAATAATAATAATAATAATAATAATAATAATAACAACAACAAAAATAATAGTAATAATAATAATAGCAATGATAATAAAATTTTGTTATTATATATATGTTGTATTTTGAAGGGGTATTTTGATCATTTGACAATTGAGTTCATTTCCAAGAACATGGAATGGACTATTCATATGTGTTTCGTCTGGAATGACGATTCCCAAATTCATGAGAATCACATCACCTAGAGAATGAAATTATCAAGTTCATTTCTTCAAACCAAGCATCGAAATTAGAATAGAGTTATGAATGTCATTCTATTCCCGACCCATTCCACCATACCAATTACCACCTAAGAAATTACTGAGTAGCAAAACTTTCATAATGCACATAAGAAGTTATTGATTGGAGTATAATTTCTCTTCTCTTGTGTTTTCGAATCTAATGTTAAGTTGTTGGTTAAACAATATTCTTGATCGTCTGTATATTGTTGCGTTGAAGAACTCATATGATATAGCTATTTTCCTTTCATGAAGTTTTAGATATACTTTAGATAATTGATGGTTGTTCTTTATTGTCTCTCTCATATCAGTTTTCTAATAACGTTAATATTGCCTTCTAATCTTTTTTTACCATCAATGAATACTTTTATGTCATGTGTATATGCTATGAATAATCCTTCTCATTGTATTTGTCAGTGCCCTTATGCTTATATTGATAATAAATAGTTCAATTGTATTGTAAAATATTTCATAACATTCAAGGGCACAAAATTATTTGGCCAAGACATAAGCATGTTGCATTCCTCTTTCATTCTCCTCACTTGCGTTGCCCATTTGTGATCTTCAATTTTATTTCATTTTCTGAACAAATTTCTTCCATTTTCAACAATTATGAGTTCATCAAGAAGAAAGAGGAAAATCTGAAAAAACATATGCAATAAATGATAGAAAGAGAAAAATGAACGTCTAGTGGGGTTAAACAAAAGAGAAAGAAAGAGAAGATAGGAAACCTTAATTAAGGGAAACAAAAAAGGAAAAATTAAGAGAGGGCAAAATTAATAAAAGAATAGAGAACTAATATAACATTAATTGAGAAATAAATAATTTTATCTAGTTGGCATGCCAATTAAGCATGTTAACTAGGAAGTGATAATAAAGTGATAAAAAGAAGGTAACGTCTAGTATTATTCTAAAAATAGGGTAACGCTCCTTTTAATTTATATAAGAGGTATGCCCCTCCAAAGTATATATGTATAACGGTTTATATATATATATATCAAAGAAAAAGAATAGACATAAAGCCGTATGATAACTTGTACAGATTCTTCTGAATTTGATTAAATGGAAATGGAAATTGTAGAAATGGGTATATACTAAGGCAATGTACGAAGTACAAGTATTTTCAGTCCACAAGTGCTAAACAGTGAAAGTTACATGGCCATGGCATTTTTTTTATTGAAGGAAATTCAACGTAGTTAGAAACGTTTACATTAAATTTATATGAATTATAGATGTTGTAGTGTAGTATTACGTTCTAATACATATATTAATTTAATTAAGAGAAAAATTTAAATTTAACACTTTTAATTTACAGGCTCATACTTCTATTATTTGTCCCCACGATGGGGGAGGAGATGGCCATGACATTTGTAAATTAAACTAATTATACAAATGCAATTTTAGGAATATTATGCTGCAGGGGCCAATTATAGCTGTCTGAAGCATAAAATTCAGTGCATCAGTGGACAACGGTACTAATTAATATATCTGGTAGAACATTAATTACTGCTCTGGCAATGAACTACTTATTTTCCTACATTGAAAACTCTGCGAATGCATGCCAGCATGCATATTACGTGATCACATATAATTCATGAATCATATGCTTTAAATGCAATATGAATATGTGTATCCTGAAGCATTCTTCTAGTTTTTTTCTGTGGGGAAAAGCTCTGATAATAAATTCGAAGGGCTTGGGTCACATGGAGCATCATGTGATGATAAGGAATTTATGGAAAGAAACATTTGAATCCTCATGGTAGGGTAAGGTGCATGATGGTAAATGAACATGATTAATTGAGCTTCATATGTAAGCTTGGTAACAGGACATGTTCAGCAATAGTTGCATGTGTTTACGCTTGCAAGGGAGGAGCATAAATTGTAAGGAAGGAATGAACTGTCATTTTCTATGTCATAGCTAGGCATGAAGTACTGATGATGCAAGTAATTAAGTGATTAGGAAAACCTGGATTCTCATAGCTACTGCTAGAGTGTTCCGTCAATCTATTTCATTCACTTGCGGCTGATCTTGTGGATAAGGCTTAGGAACGATCATGATCATAATACGTATTAAAAATAAGTAATTAAGTAATTAAATAATTATAAAGGCATGTTAAAGTAAAATATGAGTCACCATCATAATACGTGTTAAGAGTGAGGCGGACCGTTTAAAACGGTCAACAACATTTTTTAAAATTTTGCTTGGTTGGTTCAACAAGGACCTTCTCTTATTGTCCTTCATCCTCGGAGTGATGGATAGCTCTCTTGCTACGTTATAGGTTGCTTTTTGTTTTATATCAATACATGTACCTCTCTTTCCTACTCCATATTTGTGCCCAACAATACATCTATTGGTTCTCCGTCCTATCTTACATAGCATTACATACACATAGGAGTAATGCTATGCTAGACTATCTTTAGTGATTAATTGATATGCCTCCATGATTGGATTGAGGATCTTCCAAAGAAATTAAGAAACCTTAACATTTGCAATATTTTGGGTTAAATACACAATAATCTTATAGCTTGTCGAAAATATTTGTTACTCTTTCGTGGTATTAGAATTATTTTATAAATTACTCATATTATTTAAAAGGTGGCACGCCCGATCCGATTTTTAATTGCATGAAATAAAAAGATGAAATAACGATAATACTTTTTGTTTAATATGTACACCACCTCTTATGCTTTTAATAACAAGCTAGGTATTCCTTGCATATCGAAATGATTTTATAAAACTTGTCTTTTATAATTAAAGTATACAATAATCCCCGTGTTTGTCATCATAAGCTACCCGTCCCCCCCTCCCTTTGTCTTGCATATATTGACGACCCAAAGTCGCAAAGTTAGTATTTGAGCTCATGGCTTCGGAAATCTGTATATAACAGTGTGTTTACATGCGAATGATGCATTTACAGATTTCCAGAAAAATAAAAACAAAAATCTTATTTTACATGTTTACCTCCCTGACCTGACGTTTTGGCTCCATCTAATGTATATGTTTTCTTTCCATAGGGCTTTTAAAAGCGATCATAAAAGTACTTCTCCAAGAAATACTTATTAGTCGACAATGGTTCAAGTGTGATCACTAGTTTTTAAATAAAATGAGCCTAAGTATTGACCCAAAATGTTTAAACACAAGATAATAGTAATCGAAAAAAAGTAAATCTTTATAAACTATACACATATCTTTCATAATTAATGCGGGACGGGATACTACATAATCTGCTATACTTTTGTAAACCTGTATATTTAAGCATCTAAATCCCTTCGCTAGGAACGAGGATTGCATTTCAAATCTTTACATTTTGCTGAATGGTTTGGCTTCTAGTGTTGTACTTTTCAGAAAGGATCATAATAGAAGCAAAGCTCTCCAGACCAGAAATCTAGCTAATAGAAACAAACAGAAGGGCCGAAATTGCGAAGATATCAATGAGCATTCTTTTCGCGTCTGTAACCACCTGAGTTTGGCCTTATTGTTGACAAGAAAGCTGTAATTGCTGCTTGACAGATCGTCTTCTTGTCTATTTCCTAACTTTATATATCTAGCAGCTCCTAATATATATCATGTTTCCCCCATATGAATCACGAGAAACAGTAGTGCTTTTGTTTTTATTATCTCGTCCTTTTGCCTCACCTAAGATCAAATATTTCGAGCTTACTTCCATGAAAAATGTAAACTTTATTTTTGATACCGCGATCACATTAAAACAAGAACTTTGAGGCTCAATAGCTAAGTACATGGAAATGTTGAAAATTTCGATAAATTCTAAATTCGAATTGTGCACACAAATATATAATACATAATATTTTATCCGTAATTCGGTAAATCCCTATGTCCACGGAGTATTTATCTGTATCATAGTTTTTAAAATCGTACGATTCGCACAAAAATCGATTCGAATCAGTTAGTGAATCGCTAATTTGGGTGAATCGGTCACCGAATCATAGTGAATCGTTCCCGATTTAGGTCAAACCAAAATAAGCCCAAAAAAATCCAAAAAAAAAAAAAACAAAAGCCCACTTCAATTTTTTGCAAGCAATATACAATTAGCCCATTATTAAAAACATGAACAAATAAAATAAAATAAAACTATATATGATTTAACATTAGTTTTCAACTATAATTACAAGATCAAAAATTCAAATTGGCTTTCACTTGTTTTTTGTTGTTTATTTTTGCTAATAGAAAATTAGTATATCAATTATCATCTAGAATTCTAGTTTTAAATTTGTGACTGAATCAATACGATTCATGATTCGATATGATTCAAATTCAAAAATATGGTATTTCGATTCACGATTTGAAAACTATGATCTGTATTACTCAAAGCATTAAAATCTTGGCTGTGTAAGAGAAAATCGTAAAACTCTCGTAGGCTCACACTCAACAATAAGCAAAAAATTTAGTGTGTGGCTCTCACACACCTCATGGTGTGTGACTTAGGAGTGACATTGGTGTGGCTTATAAACACAAGTTATAAAGTGCTATTTATAGGAGACTAGTGTTAATCCAACTAGGATATTTAGGATATGTACAATCTAGAGTAGTTTTACTTTGAACAAAATTCTAATTATCTATAACATAGTTGTCGAATTGTGAATCGTATCGTGAATCGAAATGTCAGTTTTTTGAATCATGAATCAAATCGAATCGTAAATCGTACCGATTCGGTAACAAATTTAAAACTAGATGATATTTGATATATTATGTTTCCATTAACAGTTTTAAGTTGAGATTCTTCATTTGAATGGATATTAATATATATATTTGTTAATTTTTCTAGATGGTTCACTCCTTCACTTGTCCCTAGTAGCCGAAGCAATTGGATATTGGAAAACAATATTTAAACCTTAGTAGTTTAGTTTATAAAAAAATTAGTTGTAAAGACAAGTATATGTTTGTGGACTCAATGCAAAATTCATTTGTATCAACTTTCTATTTTCAAGTCATTAAAGCTTTATATACAAAGCAAGAATGAAGCCATTAAAGCTATGTTCCGAAATTCCTAGATGTTTTTGTTCTTTAATGTCCACCATCTCCTATAGGTTCAAAATTAACAATGCCTGGTGTACCACAATTAAATGGGATTTTCTTAGTGAAGAAACCGTGCTTTGTTGGATATTTATTTGTGGGTCATACTTTCCTCAATTTAATTTTATGTTGAATAGTAAATTCCTACTATTGCTAGAACTTTATATTTGATATAAGTTGGATAGCAACCAAGTATTAAATGTGTTAATTTTGGTTTGTCCTACTTTTATTGAAAAGTTTTTAAAAGACTAGTGGGAGGTTTGGTTAAAGGTAATTTTATTGTATATCCCAATTTTGTAGGATATAATTTCTATTTAATGATCAATGTCTATTGATCTATTATATTGTAATCTTTCTTGAAGAAAAGGTTTTATTCAAGAAGATGTTACTTTCTAATAAAATAGAAATTGAGGAAGTGTCCTCATCATAAGTGTCATCTTCAATTAATTCATCCTCCTCATCTTCTAGAACATGTTTTTCGTTTTCTTTTCCCTTTCCCTTTCCCTTTCGCTTCTTGTCCGGATTTAAAACTCTTAGCCCTATGATAATCATAAGATAAGACAAAATAAATTATTTTTTAGCAAACAACACTAATTAATATTTCTAGTATCAAGTATTAGCCACCAAATAAAAATATACCTCTCTTTCTTTTTCTACCAATAAGCATTTCTTCATCTTGAAAGCATTCTTGAATATCCATCTATGAATAATCTTCGGGGAAACAAGGATCTTCCTTCTCTGTAATCCATTCATTGTCGGACTCTATATCCGATAAACAAATATGATCATAAGTGTCACCTTGCTCTTGTCTTTTCAAATGTCTCATTTGGAGTTGAATATTATATTTCACAAAGACAAGAGAGTTCAATCTTTGTTGCTCTAAATAATTCCTTCTCTTTGAGTGCACAAGATCAAAGGTACTCCAATTTCTTTTACATCCTGTGGCACTACAAGTTAAGCTTAGCACTCGTATAGCTAGCCTTTGAAGCTTTAGGCAATCCTCTCCATAGCTCTCCCACCATAAAGCTACATAAAGGGTAAGATTATAGTTAATATTAAGTATTAACTATAAAGGGAGGTGTATCTAAGAGACATGTGCTTCTACAGAAATTTATGTATCAGGTTGTTTCTTGTCTCTTGTTAAGACCGCCATGCTTATACCAAACATTCCCTCCGTCTTCTTGAACTTTTCCAATTGTTCATCTATTTTCACCTTTGATTCTACATCAGGATACATTCTCTCAATAGTTTTGTATAAGCCAGTCTTCACTTCCCTATCTGGATTGAACTTAGCATCATAATGATACCTACAAGTACAACATTTATATGGATTCACATTACAAAGCTATAAAGTTTAGTGGTACATAAAAATATAAAAGTGTTGGATTTTAGGGTTGGGTCGCCCAATGTGGGTTGACCCGACCCGACCCGACCCATTTAGTATGGGTCAAAAGGGAGTTGTGAGAAGTTATGTAAATAACTTCCCACTATATCCAAAAAGAAAAAAAAGTGAGAACGTACGTCAGTTCTTAAATAAGAACAGAAGAAAAGTTTTCTGTCTTTTTCTCTCATTTTCTCTCTCTCAATCTCCCTTAAATTCACCATGTTTATTGCGTGTAAACATCAGACTCTTAAGTTGTTGACATATAGTTCAAAGTCAAATTCGTACTTTGAACTCCGATTCGCGATTGTTTAACGGTAGAACAAACGTGGTTAATTCCTGCAAACTCTTCCTCATACTACGAGATTAATATTAAATTTTATTCGGTTTATGAAGATCCGTATTATGTATTTAAATTCTTCATTGGTATCAGAGCCAAATTCGTTTGTTCTCCGTAAATTATGTGAATTTATGAAGTTTATGCAAATTATGTGGTGAATTTTGAGTATGATGATTTTTAAGTAAAATACAGTGATTTTATGCATGTTAAAATCAGAAGAATTCATTTCCTTCACCATTAGTACATAATCTTTGTGATTTTAGTAGATAATTGCATACATTAGTCATTTTGTACAATTATTTCTACAAATTTTGCTACTGTTTTTGCCTTTTTTCATACCTGTAACATGCTCAAAAAATTGTGCTCATCGAGAGCTGTCCATTGACATATTATTCGTTAATTTTGTCCAAGAAATGCAAAAGATGTGATTTTTTGAAGTTTTTTGCGAAAATCTAAAAAATTGGGTTAGTGTGTTCTTGGTGTCGTGCGTGTACATTGAAAAGCGTGAAAATTTACAGAACATGGTTCTGGACATGGGGGCCACGTGGGTCAATAGTAGGACGCCACGTGACGTGTGCCACGTCATTTAGTGGCTAAAATTTAAAATAAAAATTAAGAAATTGTTTTGTCAGACGTGATTGAAATCACGTCTGACCCATGTTTCTTTTTTGTCTACCTTTTGTGGTAGTTGGCCATGTGGCTTACTTAGGGTGAGACACGTGGCCATGTGATATATATATATATATATATATATATATATATATATTTTTTTTTTATAAAAAAAAATTAGTTTTAATTTTTAATCAGCCAAGCCATTTTTCAGTCATTTGGCTTGGCTCGGCTCTGTGCTTAGGCTCGGTATCGGCTCGGCTCACGGCTAGGCTTGGTAGCTCGGCTTACGACTCGGCTCGGCTTGCGACTTTGTAGGCTCGGCTAGTGGTTTGGCTCGGCTCGGCTTGATGGCGGCTCAGCTTGGCTCGGCTCGGCTTGCCATTTAAAAATATATATTTATTAATACATATGTTGTATTATTTTTATTTTGGCCCACATCTTTGTGATAATGCTATAACTGACCCCATGTTCCTGTTTTAACCCATTATCTTTGTGAAAATGCCATTTGTGGCCCCATGTTCTCATTTTGGGCTATTATCTTTGTGATAATTGTGTTTCAGCCCTAATTTCTTGCAAAACTAGTACATAACTTATATTAATTTCAATTATGACATGAAATTATGAGTAATTTCATTAAATTGCCCATTTTTTTGTAATTTAATTGTAATATTTACAATTAAGGGCATGAAATTTTTGTAATTTCATTTACATGCCTAAATTTATGTAATTTAATTATAATATTTACAATTAGGGGCATGAAATTTTTGTAATTGATGTGGAATTTTTGTAATTTCATTTCAAAGTTTGAAATTTGTGCAATTTTATTATACATGTTGTGTACAACATTAATACATGCTACGTGCATTATTAATTTGTGAAATTAATTTAATAGATAGTTATGTATTAAAAATTGTTTATTTTCCCGAGACTTTTAGTAGTCACTCAAGGATTGTGCGAATTAAACAAACTGCGAGAAAATTTACACCATTACTGGTCATATGAACACGTACTGCAATGGGCCCAAATAGATTATCCCATATTTCGTTTTACTTTTAATATTTACATGTAATATTAAATATTTTATGGGATCACTTTTTAATGAGCATGTGATAGTCATATGTGAGTTATGTGATTATGTTTGACATACTCTTATTTCTCCTCATACATAGAACCAAATCTGGGTCTTTTGGGTCTCGATAAGTTTGAGACAACTTCTACATGTCCAATTGT
Source organism: Ehretia macrophylla (assembly GCA_037974665.1). Taxonomy (NCBI): domain Eukaryota; kingdom Viridiplantae; phylum Streptophyta; class Magnoliopsida; order Boraginales; family Ehretiaceae; genus Ehretia; species Ehretia macrophylla. The sequence goes on along the minus strand of CM075771.1, from coordinate 52,751,174 downwards.
CATGGTCCATATGTGTTAAAAGAATTGAATATGTCAATTCTGAAGGACCACAACAATTATAATAAGAGAAGGAGAATATTGAGTTGTAATTATTGTTGTCTAACTTTATTAGTAATTTATATGTTAAATGCTAATTCATGTTTGAACCATATATATTGATTCTTTTATTATTAAATATTAATAATTTGTTTATTAATATTTATTTTAGTACTCTTTATCTAAGTGGGAGTTCTAATATTGGAATTGGTGTGATTCTAATCTAGAAGTATTAGTTCCACACATGAATTTATGTAATTCATATATGGAACTAATGTTTCTACTCGAATATGATTAAATTGTGATAATTGTGACATTTGAATATAGAATTTGGCAGGTTGTACTACAATCTGTTGGTATTATATCTTATGTCACTTTATTGGAATTAAATACTTGTTCAAGTAGAATTAACCATTGTAAATGTGCTAGTACAAAACATCCAAAATGTCTATGTTGTGGTTATTACTAATAATAGCCAAAATATCATTTTTGCCCTCAACCAAAGGAAAAATGAACGATGATGATTGCAAAACATGGCATCATAAAGTTAAGAATATCCTTGAAGAACAAATAGGTGCTTGAAACACTGAGTCATGTTGTGGTGAACCATTAGGGTGGAAACACTACTCCGCATAAGAGGTAGAAGCCTATCAGGCTGAAAAAATGCTAATGCTTACATCACGTTGCTGAGCATTATGCATAATGCCTTATTACTTATTACGAAGTAAGACCTACTGATGTGGGGATTTTGAAAGCTTGAAAGAGAAGTTCAGTGGAATTTTCATTTATAAACTAAGTCATCTTATAATCAAGTTCGACACATGTTAAAAACGTTAAAATGCTCTTAAAGGGTAGCATTTGCGAGAAGTAGAACATGATATGAGAATTGAAGGCAGTTGACCTTATTTTCACTGATGAACAACAAGTACAAGTTGTCATCGAATCCTTTCCATCTAAGTTGGGTGTGCATGATTGTCAACATGACGCACAATGCATCAATTGGAGTTTGTGCAAATGCCTCTTGGTCATCAAGGCTACTGGTTAAGCTTAAGTAGCTAAGTCCAATAAGTAAGGGTCATGTAGATCCAAGTACTAGGGGCAATGACTCCAATGACAAAAAGGAAGGATAAGCTGATTGAGAAGACCAAGAAGGTCAGACGTATGTGACATGTGCAATTCAACATTGTGATAGCTATGTGCTACAATTGTCACAAGTAGGGTCACTAAGCTCGGGATTGACCTGAACTGAAGACCGAACGTTTGACCTCATAACTAGAAATGAAGGAGCATTTGTGTAATACCATTAGATTTTCGCAGAATCATGGTGGATATCTATGGAAAATACTTTGAGAGTTGAAGTCAAGGGCATTGACACTTGTTAACTACCACTTAGTGATGGTCAAATTCTATTTTCCATGATGTCCAATATGCTCTAGATTTTTTTTTTAAAGCTTGGTATGTGCATTAAATCCCTTTACAATTAGGTTCTTAACTTCGTATAATTAGTACTCAGTCAAATACTCATTATTGATTTGGCTATATTGTGGTTGGTATTTTATTGTTCCATGAGTTGAACATCAAAACCATTGCTATATATATGTGTTATTAATACTACATCTTTGAGATCTATAGTATAGCAAGCTAGGCATATAAAGGCAAAATAGAATGAACAGACTCGCAAGAGAATGTCTTTTGAGGCTGTGATTAGCACAATTCTTTCTGCCACTGTGTGAAAGTTGCCTAGCCAATAACTCCACAATAAAATGCTTGGCACATGCTTGCGAGCTAACTTTAATTGCCTTGAATTCATCCCGAAATCTAAAATCCAAAGAATGTTAGGGCATAGCAAGAGACCTGATGTTTCATTACTTACAATTTCATAAGTTGTGGGCTTGTCTTTTTGTTTTCTTACAAGTCCAAAGCTTTTAATTACTTTAGGCGTAATTTAAACCTTGTTGAGAATCGATAAGACATAAAATGAAATCTTTGATAATTGATTGTGGTTGATAATATCCATTTGATTCGTTCAAGAGGACTTGTAATGAAACAGGTATATCTTGAGAGCTAATTATTCCTAGAACTTCGCAACTATGAGATGTTGTAGAAAGAAGGAATAAAACCTCATTAGATGTGATTAACTATATGATGGCTCATATAGAATTCTCAATTTTGTGTTGGGAATATATAACTGCCATATATATGTTTACTTAACTGAGAGCCCTAGAAATCAGTCACTTCAACTCTCTATGAGTCATGGACATGTAGTAGACTAGTCTGCGATGACTTATGACCCTGTGAGTTGACTATTTTTGTTCATAACATTTATCATGAGCTTGAGAAAATTTAACCGAAAGGAAATATGTGTATTTCCATTTGGTACTTAGAACGCTCCAAATAGAATGTTAATTACTCAACAGATAGTGGGAGTGTGTCTGAACTCAACATTCTTAGATATAGGATTTCCTAGTAGGAGATTCAGTTATCTGAATTAAATGCTCATAATGGTTCTATCCCTCACAATTTTTTCAGTTGCAATGATGACTTGCTTTCGTTGACTGATCCAAGTGGGAGATAAATACTGGTTTGTTTTTGGTCAACTTGAATTCGTATTGCGATCAAAGTGAATTCGTTTCATTAACCGGTTTGTGGATCATGTTCACTTGCAATAGTAATATCAGTTTGGTCAACTCGAATCTGTTTCGCGATCAAAGTGAGTTCATTTTATTACCAGGTGATTATGAAAATAAAATTTTCATATGATTACTAGTTAAGATGATGATGAACCTTACATAGTGGTTGAAGTTCTCTCATCTTTTTATAAGGGAAAGTCAGATGAAAGCAATGGAAGAACAATTAGATTTAATATTAGATATTAAGCTCGCTAGTGGCTAAAAAGTTGTACCCAAATTGAGGGTATAACTTGCACGCAAACCTTCGTTCGTTGTTAAGTTTGCCTTAATTCACTTATTTCTGATCATGTCACCCAATTGAACCTCAAATTACATCAGGTGGATGTAAAGGTGATTTACATCAAGTAGATGTAAATGTAATGTTTCTTAGTGGAGAAATGCAAGAAGAATTCATTTTGTATGATCTTCAAATGGTTCAATAAGGCATCTATGTATATGTCAATTGATCTGAGAGTAGATATGTGATTCTATCTCTCTAGATGGATGATATATTGTTGATCAAAAATGACAAGGAGTATATAATCACTATTAGGAAGTGATTGGTTGTCCTCAACTTTGTGGGATAAAGGACATTGGTAGAGTAGCTTGTGTGTTTAGAGTCAAGATCCAGAGGGGTCAATCTAAGATTCTTGTTTTGTTACAAGAGTTATATGTCAAGCAAGTTCTTGAATGACTCCACGCGTAAGTCTACAAACTTATAGATGTTCCTATAACCGAGGGAAAAGCCTAAGCATAGGGATGTGTCCTCTAATGCTAGAATAGATTGATGCGATAAAAATGTTCATTATTTAAGCACCATGAGAAGCCTAGAGATGTCTCGTATATTCGTGCACGTACGTTTTCCTGGCAGGGGTTGGGAGGTAACAAATCCGTGAGGGGTATGGGCCTCAAAGCGGACAATACGTGCATAGTACGCTTTTAGGTCTGCTCGTCATGGCCTCAGTGCTCGCTTGAGCCTAAGTCCCAAGGGATATCCTGTAGGCGTGGGAGTTAGGTTCGGGGCGTTACAAAGTGGTATCAAAGCAGACGCGTTTGTATGGCTAGCGATGACGCTGGGTCCCCAAGGGGGGCGGGTGTAATATCCCGCATCGGACGCGGAGGTCTCTGGGCTATTGAATATATAAAGATGTCTCGTATATTCGTGCACGCGCGTTTTCCTGGCAGGGGCTGGGAGACGATAAATCTGTGAGGGATATGGGCCTCATAGCGGACAATACGTGCATAGTGCGTTTCTGGGCCTGCTCGCCATGGCCTCGGTGCTCGCTTGGGCCTAAGTCCCAGAGGGTATCCTGTAGGCATGGGAGTTAGGTTCGGGGCGTTACATACTGTGGTATGTACGTGGCTAGATATTCATTTTTGCCATGGGATTGGTATGTCGTTATCAATCAAAATTTTAGACTAGCTCATTCGAGAGTTGTCTGAAGGATCTTGAGGTATTTGAAAGACAATTTAGTTTTTGGTCTATGTCATTAATGTGTTGATCTTTATTAGAAGAGATCTACAAATGTTAACTTGGGTGGTGACCCAAATGAGCATAAACGTTACCTCTTGACATGCTTACTTGTTAATCAATGGCACTACTTCGTGGAATAGCAAGAAGCAAATATGCATAGTATTGTCAACTGTGGAAATTGAGTTGTGTGGCATGCTCAACAACTATGCAAAAGGCAGTATGGCTCGAGAGATTATTATGGACTTGAGATGAGTCAATTGCTAGACAAGCAATGACAATCTATTGTGTCCACTAATTAGCCATCGCCTATGTTAAGGATCTTAAATTTCATGGCGAAACCTAGTACATAGACATTATGGCTTTGTGTTAGAAAAAGAAGTGATTGTGGAACACTCATTTACGCATGAGATGGCAGTGACCCACTCTATAAACCCATATCCAAAGATATATATTTATTGCAGTAGAATCTCTTGGATTGCGTAGAACTTCATATTGATATTCTGTAAAGTATTATGTAATTACTAATGTACTCATACTGGTGAGTGTTTGATGCCAGTTCATAGTGAACAAAATTTTCTTCATGTGTTTGCTTGGTGCCTTATCTTTGTGATAAGCTTGGAAGAAATCGAGTATGAGTATGCTAGCACATATTGGCATTAAAAAGTATGTTGACAAGTTGATGAGATTGGCTATTTCACACAAGCAATCACCTCTAGCGCAGTGGGAGCGTGCAGAGATGAGACGATATGAGTTGGTTAGTATTCGTCGGGAAATACTATACTCATATAAGATATGTCGCCTTAAGTATTGGTTTAGAATTGGTTTCTGTGACAATATTAAGATGAGACTTCTTATTTGTATATGTTATAATTAAAAACTGACATGAGGTCGATATGGATTCTCACAATCCATATAACCTGTTTGTAGCCAAATTTGAAACCTTGATTATTAAGTGTATTAAGTTCGAGAATTCAGGTTAGTTTCTGAGTGACAACTAGACCAAGATATGTACGGTGTAAGATTTAGGTAAAGACATACGCTTCTTCTTAAGAGAAGTCACACCATAACACATGTTTCATATCATGTGTGCTTTGCGACTGTAAAAGGAAGTGGGTGAATGGATCCCTACTTCACTACTGTGTGAGTCCTTGAAGCAATAAATGCTTCTTTGAGATACCCTTAGTGACCTACGCTTATATTCTAATAGGTCAAGTTCAATGTTAGCTACTTTGGTATGTTGCCTAAAGATCACGTTAGATTCGATTATATGGGACATGTCCGGGAAAGCGGTTGACTTGATTTAGAAGGATATTGAGCGAAGGGAAGACTGTTCGCATCTAGCGCTACATGTGTTCATTGGTCGACCAGTTATACAATCTTTGTGATTGAACAATCTTTGTGATTGAATATAACTATGAATACATGTTTGAGATTTAAAGGTCAAATATAGCCTACAAGAGATAAGGTGTGTGTTGACTGATGTGCACTTAAAATTGGTCTAGGGTACAACGATATTTTTTTTCTTCCGTTGAAGACCGTAACTCCCATGTCATCCTTAACAGGTGCATGGTATGAGCTTCCACTTGTTGTGTGCTCGCGGGTCGCACGACTTATTTGCCCATATGAATTTGATGGTGGTTCCCGACAAGGTCGTAGAGAAAGATAGTGGTGGATATGGGTCTACCCATCTTGTGCGAGTAGGAGATGTTGGATTTTAGGATTGGGTCGCCCAATGTGGGTTGATCCGACCTGACCCATTTAGTATGGGTCAAAAGGGAGTTGTGGGAAGTTATGTAAATAACTTCCCACTATATCCAAAAATAAAAAAAAGTGAGAACGTACGTCAGTTCTCAAATAAGAACATAACAAAAGTTTTTTGTCTTTTTCTCTCATTTTCTCTCTCAATCTCCCTTAAATTCACCATGTTTATTGAGTGTAAACATCAGGCTCTTAAGTTGTGGACATATAATTCAAAGTTGAATTCGTACTTTGAACTCCGACTCGCGATTGTTTAACGGTGGAATAAACGTGGTTAATTCCTACAAACTCTTTCTCATACTACGAGATTAGTATTAATTTTATTCGGTTTATGAAGATCCGTATTATGTATTTAAATTCTTCAAAAAGAATTAAAAATGTACCTCGGATTGAGATAGTATCCTGCCACATGCAGTGGGCTATGGAGTTGCAACTCCCACCTTTCTTCAATAATAGCCCAAATGCGCTTGTATCTAGTCTCAACATGGTTAAAGTTTTTAGCAATCTCTTTTTTTTCTCTATCAAATGCTTCATAAATATATCCCATTGGTGGTTTTGAGTCACCATCCACAAGTCTCAACACTTTAACCAAAGGCAACGCACTTTGAATGCAATATTTGATTGTTTTCTAAAATCGAGCATTTCCCAAAATTATTTCTTGTCCCCATTGTACTACTTGAATGAGCACTTCTTTCACATTCCTCCTATGCAAACATACTCCTAAGTGGAATTTTTTGATCATAAATGTTTATCAAAGTCAGATTAGAGATGGCAAATCTAGTAACTCCAGGCTTTGTCAAATCTCTTTGTTTGTTATACTTCTGAAACAAGTCAAGTACCTAAACATGTCGATAAATAAATGTAGTCGCTTTCTTTGCTTTGTCGATGGTATCCTTAAATATGCGCAATTTACCTATGCCTGCAAGCATATGATCTATCAAATGTGCTGCACATGGGGAGCAAAACAACTTATTTCTTTCAGTCATCAAAAGCTCACCGGCACCTACATAACTCGAGGCACTATCTGTTATTAGTTGGACAACATTTTCTTCTCCAATTTCCTCCACAAATTCATTAAGCAATTTATACATTTTAAAAGAACTTTTAATTATTGAGGAGGTATCAAGTGATCTAATAAAAATTGTGCCTCTTGGACTATCAACTTGAAAATTAGTTATGCAGCGATGCTTCTCATCAGTCCAACCATCAGACATCAATGTGCAACCTGTTTTCTTCCATTCTTTCCTAAACTCTTCTAAATCTTGATGTACACATTCAACTTTTTTTTCTTTTTTTTTTTCAGGTACGAAACCCTTGTTTCATGATAAGTAGAGGGTTTTAAACCCTTACCGTATTCTCTAACGGATTTAAGCATTTGAGTAAATAAAGGGCTTTTCACGACGTTAAAATCTAAAGGACAACCATATAGAAATCGATATATATCCCGAATCACGGGCTCTCTCTTTTTCACCATTTGGTTTAATGTTTGTTGATTCCCATCTTTCTCTTTTATCATAAAAGAATCAATGCTTTTTTTCTTTTGTGAACCAACACCCTCATCCAAGCATTCTATATCAATGTTCATTGGTTGTTTCTCCTTCAACATGTCTACAAAGAGTAATTTAACCTCTTCACTCACTTGGGTGCAATGAACAACATCTTTACGAGTACAAGCTAAATAGTGTTTCATCTTTATAACACCACCCCAAAACTCTTTTCCACAATAATTATACTTTAAGCACATTATAGTTTTCTCACTAACCCTTGAGCAATGATTCCACGTCGTGTCTTGTTCTTTTTGTATTTTCTTAACCATATTTTAATGATCAATACCAAAGTCCTGAGTGTTAAGACAAAATAAGATAAAATAATTAAAATTCAAAAATAAAAAAATTATGTTTCTTTGAAATTGAAATTTAAATTCTGACAAAAAAAAGAGTTGTAAGGCAGTCATATAAAGCAATAAATATTAAAGCATTAGTAAGCAATAACATTAATAAACTCCAAAGTGGTCCAAGCTTTAAGAAGCATCAGCAAACTCCAAATTCTCAAATAATTTTTTATGTCATATATGCCAAAGATTACCGTTTGACCAACCATTAAACCAAACTATATTCCAAAAGACCAAAGCAAAGTCTGACCAACCATTTAAGCCAAACTAGATTCCAAAAGACCAAAAATAAAGTATTAAAGAATCTACATAGTATCTCAACGAAATAAAGATCAGCATAGTAAACTAATAAACACATAGCCAAAAAAGTATCTTGAGATCAAGCTCACTAATTACAACTTACAAGCTATCTTCTTGAGTTCTTCACACGACCAAGAAAATCTCTCGAGTCTTCATCTCATCTGCAATCAGTTCACTTACAGGCTACAACTACATAATCTTTCTCTTTTAGTAGTTAAGGCTTTCTATTTTGGGAATTTTGTAGTTGAAAATTGAAAACTTGTTAATTTGATACTGATAAGTGATAAATGATAATATTAATGGGTCTTTTCTGATTTTATTTGTTCATGTTTAAAATTGGGCAAATTTTTTTAAATTAAAAAAATTGGGCTTTTTTTGTTCCCTGATTTTGGAACATTATTATGGCCTGAATCATAAACGATTCAGTGAATCATACGATTATTACGATTTGCTACAATTCACATTGATTCACGATTCTGCTATTCAATTCGCATTGTTTTTTAACTGAATTGTATCGAATGGTACGATTTGCGATTCTGACAACACTGGTCTACAGAATTTGAATGGATTTAGAATTCGAGCCAATAAACCCAATAAATCATCCCTTTGGTGGGTAATGCCAAGCATCAAGCCTTCATATTCTGGACTCTTCGCCTTTTTCAATGGCGGCTGTCTACAACAACAATTTTGTGTTGTAATATTGTCTTCACAACAACTTTCTTTATCAATCTTCGATGGCAAATAAAAAATCTGGCTTTCCCTTAATCAAATTTGTACATCCTCTTTTGTTGTGGAGTTTTGGGCTTCTTCATCAATAATAATGATAGCTTATTTTTATCACACCAACAACAAACAACAAATTTGAACTCATGTTCTTTGGATTTATGTTGTCTTTCCTTGTTGCAACATCCTTGTGACAATGACAGAGGTTTTTTTTTCCTTTTTTTTGTATCTGCCAAGAATAATACTTTAAAACACAATAACGATACCAAGGGGCAAAGTTGTCCTCCCTTGCTTCTGTATCTCTTTGTCAATAGCAAGATCTTTGTCAATGGCAAGATCTTTGTCAATGGCATGTTTATTTCTTGACTATTAGTATTTGGCGGTATCTCATGGTTGGTAACTTCCAATGGCAAATTGACAACTTTTGTTGTTAAAGTTCTTCAGCTTTGGTAGCTGGATCTCCATGTATTGTGTGTAATCCTTGGCTCTGATACTACGTACTTGTTGGGAATTTCGGTGAATTACAAACTCAAATCATGCATACAAATACGTAATACATAATATTTTTAACGTGGTTCGAAAGATCCTTAAGTCCACGAAGTATTTATCTCTATTACTCTAATGATAATTATTAAGAGTTTTACATGGTGAACTAAAGAGCAAAAAGAAAGATTTCTCCTATATGAAAAAATTAGGAGAAACGAATGAGCTATTAATAAACATGTATAGGTTCAAGACTCAATAGCTTAAGTTTTTGGATCAATAGTTGAGTTTTACACATGAGTGTTAAGGCTCATTTGTTCTCAGATTCTCTGGCATTGCCACAACATACTGGTATTAGAGCTGATAGTTTGACGATCTTGGCCCGTACTCTTGAAGAATTATAGTGGACTATCATGATGGACTCTTGGTAGAGCTTGGCAGTAGGGCTCAAAGGATGTAATAGGGTCATGATAAACATAATTCTTGAGCTATACTCTCCAAGTTGTATGAAGTTACGGTAACGCGATGGAGCAAGACATGGTTGATCTGGGTAATCCCAAGTAGGCTCATACGAGAGTAAAATCGAGTTGATCTTGGTTCACGGGAAAGAGCTATTGGAGCCACCATAGTAGCTAAGGTGCAAAGAGATCTAAAAAGCTTGTGAAAGTGGTGAAAGATGGATCCATCGGCAATGAAAATGGATCAAGGCAAAGTTGAGGCCCAACATGGAGAGTTCAGATGTGAAAATGAGAAGATTTATTAAGAGTTTCACATGGTGAACTAAATAGCAAAAAAATTAATTTTCTCACGTGGAAAGATTAGCAGAATGATGAGCTATTAATAAACATGTGTAGACTCAAGACCCAATAACTTAAGTTTTTGGGTCAATAGTTGAGTTCTACACATGTGTGTTAAGACCCATTTGTTCTCAAATTCCCTGAGCTAGCCACAACAATTACAATCATCGCTTTTTGTAGGTGAAAATCATAAAACTCTCATAGGCTCACACTGAACAATAAGCAAAAAATTTATAGTGCATGACTCTCACACACTTCATGTTGTGTGGCTTAGGTGTGACATTGGTGTGGCTTATTTACACAAGGTATAAAGTCTAATTTATAGGAGACTAGTGCTAATTCAACTAGGATTAGGATTCCTATAGTCTAGAGTAAGTTTTACTCTGAATAGACTTTTAATTGTCTGCAAAATTTGAATGGATTTGGAATTCGAACCAGTAAACCTAATAGGAAATTGAATCATAAGACGAGATGAGGATTTAGCATTTTCTATTGCCTAAACATTTAGTCATTTCGAGATGGCCAATTACTGCTTTGCTCAACCAGTCTGCTAAAGGATTAGAGATTCGGGTTTCGTTATTCTTCAGTTTTCTGTAGAGATACTCAGATTGAATTAGTGATTGATTTCCAGATCTCATTCCGCATCTTAAATGAACCGTGAACGAACTATATATAATTTGCTAACATTCATCACCTGGAATTTGAAGATGGTATTTTGTGCGTCAATTGAATGTGATTCACCAAATGGAATCAGTATAGTATTCTTGCTTCACCCTTTCATCATTATATGGAGAAGTGATGAATTCCTATTCTAATGCACGTGCAATGGAAAAAATCTTGAATATCATAGTCTCGTCCAAGATACACAGAGAAGCGATAAACATTTCTAGAGAGTGTTGATATATATGAAAATTTGGTTGCAATGGTCATGGCCAGACTCAATGGCTTTCACAACATAGCGAATTGAAATTTTGAGACAAGGGCCTATATTAGGTGAATCACGGCCACCAATATAGAGAGGCAGCCAGAACCAAACATTTTTACTAAAAAATATACAAGTGTTACATCTACCTCCAATGGGCAGGCACTGTTTTTTTCACTAGAAAGTCCGTGAATGCATGCAGTTTGAAGTTCATATATGCCAGCTTTTTCAGTCATGAAATCCTACGTCAAGCATTTTCTAGAGCAAGCCAGAAAGGAAAAAATTAAAGAGGTCAAGTCAATTCCGTCGTTTAGTCAACAAAAATCAACAGAGTTTTCTGTACTTTTTTGTTTTCGGGTGCATAAAGTATTACAAAAAGTATATCTTTAAAATAAAATCATCAAGGCAATGGCCGTTGAAGATAGAAACAACAAATAACAAGGATGTTTTAAAGGGACAAAACATATGGCATAAAATAAAATATTACTTCACTAAGACCAAAACATAGAATTTCTTTACTGACTGGATGTTAGTGGGATATTAACATGTTCTAAGAAGGGTGAAGAATTAACAATATAGGTTGGGTTAAGAAAGTGTAATTAGTCAACCCTATCCCCAGTTTTTTAGATGTTTAGTAGTTATGGTTAGAGATTTTTAAATTCAATGGGAATCTATTACACATTTTGATCATAAGTTATACATTACAGTTACGGTTAAGGATTTTTAAATTTATTGGGTACCCATTGCGGTTTTGGTTATAAATTATGCTAAATAGTTATATTTATAGTCATCTTATTTTTTTGTGATTAACTGACGCACCGTCATTCTTAATTTTTGATATACTTGTTCACGTTATAGGTTGAAATCAATTAAGAAACTAATTTTAATTTAAAATTTTTTAATAAATCTTAGACTTGATTAAATTGAACTACACTAATTTCTTTAAACAGAACCATGTATCTTAAAATTTAACAAATTTAATTTGAAAGACTTCTAATAAAAAGTTTAGTCATTGTTGATTGAAGTGAACAATAAATAAAAATTAAAAATGACATTTTAAGTGAAAAAGTGAGGACAAGTGCTTCTCGATTCACGAGGGTCCAAGAAAAGAGTACGGATTGGCTTGTGATTCTCTCAGTGGCAGAGGTTGTTATATTTGTGTGTACTTATCGATGAAACCTGACCTTGATTTCTTCACTTTTAGAAGCATGCGAAGCTGTGATTTTCTTTTCATGTCTTTCCACTTCTGCCCTTGTTAGCAAAGAGAATTTATTTGAATAGTTGTAAATTATGTGAGGTTTATTTATTATTTTTATAATTAATAATCAATTCAAACTGATCAAAAAATTTTCAGTTAGCAAAATGAAGCAACAACATCGCATCAAGGTTCAAGTGACCTCACTAATCATGGATTTGTACCGTGGCCTCCCATTATTGCTCAAATTTTGCTGGCATTGCTGCCTCATTTATTGCCACTTTCTAATTTTAAACCAATCACTTCTGTCCATAACGTACAATAATAGAATGATCTCACGCTTCCAGTCTCTGCAAACGGCACGTAACATTCAATTATTATGGCGAATTGTTCTCCAATTATCAAGAGAGCTTAATGACCGATTATTCACTTTTTGTTTATTATTGAAAACGTTTATTTGGAAGTTTTTTTTATTTCATATATTAACGGTAAGAGACACATAATTTCGTTTGAAACAAACATGACTTATTATTAAATCAGGTGCAAAGTCTATTTAATATTTAACTCAAAAAAAATTAGTTCATTAATTGATTCTAATTGAAATGTTAGCAAGTCTTCTATCTACATCACAAGTACTGGTTAACCTGTTCGGGCTCCACCTGATCCCCATTTTTGTAAATTTGTCGATTGCATTTCTATCCTAAAATATCATCTTCCCGCCGAAGGAGTGAGGATTGGGGGTGTGGGGGGTGGGGGTGGGTCTAAAATTGATTGGTATTGGTAAATGAAAGAGAACATTGAGTGAATTTTTCGCACCTTGTCGAGTTAAGAACGTTGCGGTAATAGACACACTGGCATAGCATCTTACACTAGCGAAACAAGTGGCCATCAATGTCCTTCTGAGATGGAGTTATTTTTTTTTGTTAAAGTCACGAGGTATTTCTACACTCGAATGTATGAGACTAATCTCCGTTCGAAGTTTGAGTATGTTCCTGATCACGAACTGCTTTTAGTGAATGTCGATATTGTGTGTATTCTAAATTACATTATCAACGAGGGATGGATGTATATATATCGCCAATTGTAGAGGTTGCAATCTCAATAATTCCATAATATATTTTGAATTATTTCAATATCTTTAGTTTGTAAAACAAATTAGTTCTTCTAGACCAGTAATTTTAATTTCTAAAACTATTTAATTATAACGGTCAGTAAGACTACTTCAATAAAAGATTTAAATTCGCCCCTACGAAAGAGAATCGGTTTCCATCTTGAAACCTTGTCATTTGAAAAGACTCCTTCGGCCAGATTCTGCATGCAGGGAATCACTAGACAGTGAAGAAAACGAAAATGTTGTACAATGGATAATTGCAACACTAGAGGAATAAAAACAAACAATAGCTGGTGCTGTACTCTAGCTCTCTGAGTTGATGTAACTTGACAAAATGGTTTTGGGTATGGACAAAGCTGTGTCTGAACAAAAAAAAAAAGAAAAAAGAAAAAAGAAGTGGACAAAGATGTGAGGAATGCTAAATGATTGGACGAAACATAGCATGCCACGATTTGACATGGCTATTCACATAAAGCCATTTGCAAGGATTCGTCACACCCCGTTGATTGCGTCGACCAAAGCTTGTTATATATGTTATATTCTCTGTCACAGCATCAGGCATCTATAACTACAATCAAAGATTTGGAAGGTTGATGTCATATGTACATAACTTGATAGGATTTTCAAATTGGATCCGTATTGTAAATTTATGATCATTTGGAATATATATAAGGACGACCATTTAGTGTAAGGGTTGGTTCATCTTGGGTTACTAAAGAATTATCTGATTGCTCGGTAATTGAATAAGAGAAGTTTTTATCGTTTTTTCTTTTAAATTTTATGTACATCGTAAATCGTTCATAATTTATGAACAAGATGAGGAATTCTATTAGATCACTATAAATATCGGTTTTTTTATGTACATCATAGATCGTTCATAATTTATGAATAAGATGAGAAATTCTATTAGACCACTATAAATATTGGTCTTTCTGATATTAATGTGAGAGATTATGGTAATTTTTCTATCGCTTGTGGTTGATAAAACTGGAAGACGTGTTTGACGTATGAATTTATAGACATGGTGTGCTTTTCATCGTGGTCATCTTTTTTGATTCGTTAATGTAATGATTGATCCTAAATGGCATGTTTTGACCCAAAAAAAAAAAAAAAAAGATTAAATGGCTTGTGAATCTGATCCTCTAATCTTAATGCGGCCACTTTTCTGACCATCAAGAGAGTTTGACTGGGAAATGCGTTTTAACGTTGTTGAAGTGATGATAATTGTAGATAACTAGTCATCGAGTAAGATTTTCCACTTGTGACTTGTTGATTAAGCCTATGAGCCTATTTGTCATGAGTAGTGCAAGCATGCCTTTAATACAAATGGTTGCAGTGTAACAAGTTATATTCTCCACAAGAAGAGGCTCATCAAAGTTAATTTTACCATTAATGGAAATGACAGGTGGATTCACATCTAAAGAGTTGTGGGGTTTTCCTCCACATCCTTGTCGGAAGGACGACTTAAAGAGAGGGAGGGGTGGGTGGGGGAGGGGGAGGGAAGGGAAACTAATAACGGGAAAAGATAAAGTGGACTGAGGATATGCAAAACGATCAAGCATATCCCTTCTTTTGCTCTTGTTGCTTGTCTTTACCAACTAATTTTTTTCATCACTTTCCAAAGTCTCTTCACTTTTCATAGAGAAATCAACAAATAGCTCGAATTATTTCCAAGCATATGGGTCCATTTTATGATTGAATTCCCTTAAAGCTTTTATAAAGGTTAGATTTTAATTGTCCCAAGGGATAGATAAGATGAAAATATTGTAAGAGAAATAGGTTAAGCATAGGATTGAACCTCTAGTGCTGATTTGATATCAAATTTTTGACTTATCTGATACTGTATTTGTGGTGCCAGTCGTAGCACCTTTGAATTTTAACATTATATAATAGGTGTTTGTGAAGTCTGAGATGAAGTCACTTGTAGTTTTAAATGGTGCATGTTCATTTGTGATATCCGGTTATGTAGAGTATTTCTCAGAGTATGAAAAAAAGAAAGAAAATGTGGTAATCAAAAGAATTACCTCGACAATCGGATTATATTTTTCTGAATTATTTGGTTTCGTAATGCAATAAATGAAGAATAAAACTTTGTATTATTCATATTAGTAGTCAATTAAACAAAGTCTTAGAGAGCAAATCAAGTTTTATTTTATGAAAAATGAGATGAAATTTCTTAGTTCACCTCTTCTTCCGGTTGTGACCACATTTTTAAACACAAAACTGACAAACTATCCGCCCTTTCTCCTCCAAAAATGCAATTTGTAGGCAGCTTTTCTGTTATCATCTGACAATAAGAAAGGTCCAAAAGAGCTAAATAACTCTATTTTAAAATGGATAAATATTGCAAATAAAGCAAACTTCGTCATCGGCAGGCCTTGTTTTAAATGATTGCATATTCGACTTTGTCCTCGTGTCCTTTTGATGATGAAGATATTAATTAGTTTTGAGGGTAGATTTTTTTTTTCAATTTAAATAATTTTAGTATAGCAACCCCATAAAAAAACAAAGCTAGACAGTGAAGAGGTACAAAAGACGAGACAAGTATAGATCTTTCTTGAAGCTTTCAATCGGTTAAAAGACTTCGACAATGATATCTACTAGTCATTACCAATTATATCAAATTGATGTATAGGCATTCAATTAGACACATAGAGACATATTTCCACACAATAAATTCAAGGTGAAATGTTAATTCAAACTGATTTTAATCCACGTAAAAGTGTTATTAATTTCATTCTATATTTGTTTGGAGATGCATATAATTGTACACTGTCCCTATTTCTCACTTTCCATTTTGGAATAAGCAAAATACTATGTTTAACGATGATTCTTATCAAATATTCATGTACCATATATACATTGATTATTTGTTTTTCGATGCACTTAGTCCATAAATTTTAAAATACCAAACTACTAGCTATGTGTGTTGAATAAAAAAAATCCAAAACTCTACGCGGTTTGAAATTTGACGTGCACTTGACTCATTCACTTTATTCGCATGCCTTGCCCATTTATATCACTGAAAATATTCCGTTTCATTTTTTACATTTAGAAAAAGTTTGCATTCGTCAAACTTGATGAGACTTAGAGAGGAGAGGGTGACCCCTACATCATGCAGGACTCACCTATATGTGCGTTAAACGTTAGCGAATGCAAGTGTGATCCCTAACAACATAGACGAGTTTGTTGATGATTAATCATACTTACAACGGGAAACCCTAGTCTAGTAGCATTGGTATTAATAGGGTTTTGCCCAATAACCCAAAATTTAAGGACTTAAGATCCTACTAGCTTAATAGGGCTCATAGTTCCTCTTTGAGATTGTATATTAAGATATTAAGCCTTCTGGATTTACTTTTTCTTTCCCCTATTATCAGACTTTTCTCCGGCTATAATAATTGAAATGGTTTATTTATTTTTGTTTCTAGACGCGATACCACTGATTTCTCCCGAACCATGCCTAACAAAAGGGGCAAATCTGAAATATTTTGTCGATGTGGATTAAAATTAGTAAAGATGTGAGAACTTAGTTGGTCAAAAAAAATTTACAGACGAAAAATATAAAAGTATTTTAAAACCTTTTTTTTATAATCCAAAAAGTAGATTTACCCTCTCTTACCACCCAAGATCCATGATTTTCTAGGTCTACTAGTGAACAATTTACTCCGGAATTGTGAAAGATGTTGCACTAAAAGTATTCCCCAGCGAAAGGTTTGTATTTTCAGTACCTTTTTTTTCTCAAGAAGGTTAGCTCAAAAATACATAGCAAAAGAAAAAAAAAAAAAAAAAAAAAAAAAAACAAGTTAACTTCAAACAACTGTAGACAATAGATGCAAACAGTGGCTAATGTATGTTAGAGCCAGTGGGAGCTGCAACTCTGCTGGTCTAAAAGAACGTTACAAGTTTTATGTATTTCTAAAAAAAAATTAATTATCTATTTTTTTAATTAAAAAAATTAATTATCCTCTATGCAAAACACACCCCACCCGCTAAACTCCAAAATCTAACTATTGAATTTTTTATTTTTTATTTGAAAGTGTAGGACCAACGAAGGGCACAGAGCCCAAACATGTCTTGGGACTATTAAGACAAGATTAGGAGAAGTTTCCCTTGGGTGGGTACTCATTGTTGGGTCAGCAAGAGCATATTTCCCCACCAAAAGCACAAAAAGAAACTCTTAAATAGACTGCCTTGTTCCCATGTGAAAAAATTTAATAGCAACA
Source organism: Ehretia macrophylla (assembly GCA_037974665.1). Taxonomy (NCBI): domain Eukaryota; kingdom Viridiplantae; phylum Streptophyta; class Magnoliopsida; order Boraginales; family Ehretiaceae; genus Ehretia; species Ehretia macrophylla. The sequence goes on along the minus strand of CM075771.1, from coordinate 52,733,589 downwards.
TTCCAAAGAAACAACCCTGTTTATGCTCCCCCTTTTCTCTCTTTTACCAAAACCATATATTCGGAGTAAAGATGGTATGAAAACATAACAGCCTTTTCTCTTCTGTCTTAATTCCCAATCTTTTCACACCTACTAACACCAATCTTTTCTGAACTATTGAAGTTTATTATCGATGGGCCTTAGTATAAATAGTTGAGGGTTTTAGGACTAGAAAATCACACATTCAACTCCTCTCATCAATCATATGAGTATATGTTCGAACCATAAAATTACTTTACATGATGGTTTAATTGAATTAGTATCGTGTGCATGCGGAAATTACAACTTAGAAAAAGGAGTACTTTCACGTCCTTACTATTATGTGTCATTATTGGTGCGATTATTTCTATAATTATTTTCTTGTACATGATATCAGGATCATATTTTTGGACTTGATTTACGTAGGGCTTAATTTATATTGTAACTATTAAGGTAGAAATTTAGAACACCGGAATTTGAGACCTCTAACGAAGCTCTGAGCTCGACCTACGTTCAAAAATAACTGTGAGTTCTTCTCATGTGCGCACTCTAACGTTCAAGTTAGTCTTAGTGTGACTTGACAAGGAAGAAGAAAAATTTAGTAAGTGTTTAGAATGAACGAGTAACATTTTCTTTGTGAGTGGATGGGGTATTTATACCTTCCTAAGAGCCCCTTTTCATATTTCATGAGATTGTATCAGATTATGTTATAACCAATTTTTTGAGGTCTGGAATGTGTTGGTAATCCCGACCTCAGCTAATCCAGTGGTCGGGTCGGGTATAACCAGAACTTCAATGAGATCACCCTTCCTCACCAGGGTAAAGTCAGTACTTCATGTCGGTTCAGTATATCTCACATTATCTGCCCTCCTGATTTCTTGGACTTTAAAGAAGGTCGGGGAATCGAGAATTAAATCTCACATTCTTGATTACTACGGTATGTTTCTCCATAACCACCAACTTTTAAATGCATTAAACTATTTGTTTGCCATTTGGCTATGTGGCAAGCCCACGTTCGCTATTTTACTGCCATGTTAGCACGCATTGTGCGAGTAAATGTTAGCCCTACGTTTTTGTTCTAACCTTTGGCATTCCCACTCAAATCCCATCTTTCTCAATATATAAATATCAAGTGATTTCAAAAATTCATTCCTCACTTCACTCTTCTAATCTTAAGCTTATCTCTCAAGCTTCCTCTAAAAAATTCTATTTCCCAAGGCTTCATATCCTACTTCGGTAGATAGAATCCCTTCTTAGCTCGAGCTCAACTTCTTTTCATTCCACTTTCCTTCAAGCTAGTAGATACGCCTTTTCCTCTTTTTTTCTATGGGTAGCGATAGGTCTTCATCCGACTCCCAAAATCCCTTAATTCATTCTTAGGGTAGTAAGAAAAAGGAGGTGAGTGACCACGAGTTGCCCTCTAAGGTAAAGGTTACTAATTCTGGAGAACTCGAGGTGGTCTATACAAAAAATCTCATAATCGGTAGAGATGATGCCCTTGTTGAGTCGACCATAGAGAGGTCTAGGTGAAGTCTATTGAATGTAACACCCCTTAGCATCGTCCCTTTTTTTTCGCAGTGAGGCTCAAACCTTCATTTGTTCCCTGGGGACCAAGATCCCCATCTATTTCTAGTACAAAGACTAATCGTCCCCTAGAGTGAACTTTCGTAGTTAACGTCCTGTCCCCTTATAGCCCTGAGTCATTTATTAATTTCGCGATCCTTGATAGAGAATGTCTATCCACCTATACAGACAGGGCCAAGTATGGTGAGACATGGGTCTTCCCAGAAGGTTACGAGTGAGGTTAGGGTAATTGATAACCAAGATAAAGCCTGCTACCCGAGTCCTAATAAGATCACTTTTTACTACTTTATCTTTAAGTTCTTCACCCTTCCCATTCCTCGAGTTTCCCTTTTGATGGCTCATTCTCCCTTTCCTCTGCCCTCTGAGCTTAGATTACCTCTTAAACATGAATTTACCATTTTGCTGTTGTCATGAGATGGGTCAAGGTCTTCAGAGGCTTCCTTGCTAAAGTGGCTTGGAAGTTCCGAGCCTTAGGACTGTTAACGTATGCCACCAAGGCTACAGATTCATTGAGGATGGAGACCTCCAGAGTTGATTGGTTGAAGCGGGTGGTGTAATCCCAAAATGATTCCTCTTTCATTTGTTTTACCATTAAGAAGGATGTCGTGTGTTTAGTTGGTTACTTATTGCTAGCAAACCGATCTAAGAAGGCCTCAACCTACTGGTAGAATGTCTCTATAGAGTTCTTAGGAAGAGTAGAGAACCACTTACGAGCTGGTCCAAAAAAGGTGGTCAGGAAAGATTTATACTTAATGACATCAGAGATATCATTGAAATCTATACTATGGTTGATGGAAATGTATGGTCTTCGGGATCCCCAACCCTGTTATAAGTTGGCGCGAGTAGCTTGTACCCATAAGGAATAGGTTCAACTAAAATTATAAGGGTAAAATAACAGTTCTCCAGTCCAACCAGAGCTTAAGTCCCAAATATAGTCTTGGGCCTCTTTTGCCCCTAAAGTCCAGTGACTGGCCTCTTATAATAGGCTAGATTTGGGCAGTTGGCGGGTCTAGAAGACCCTCTATTATGTACTACATACAGATGAGGGACCATGGTGGGTTCATCCCTCATAATCGGCCCAGCTGGCTCAATAATATTGACATGGGCTTGGTTTAGCAAGGGTTGTACTATATGGTTTATTGGTTGTGTAGGGTAACTTTTTGATTGAGTTGTTTGGGGATGGTTTTAAGCTTGAATGTACTGGTTCAAGGTGCTTTGGAGATAGTAGAACATTTGGGCCAAGATGTTAATGTCTATGGGTAATGATGGTGAAATTGTGGTATATTGGGAATATTCTAGCAATGATGGTCCCGGAATGACAGATGATACGAGTAACCGGATCATAAGTGGATGATGGGTAGAGATGTTGTATATTGTTTCATTAGCAGGGTTTATTCTTGGCAGTAGAGGTGGTTGTTCATGTTGTGGTGGTTCACTTTGAGGTAGTGGTAGAATATGGAGACCAACTTGACTATGGCTTCTTGTGTTTACTATGGTAAAAAATTAGTAAGATAAAACTTTATTCCCACAGATGACGCCTATTAGGAATGGTGTATGCCCTAAAAACTACTAGCACATTTCTGTCAGTCGATCTTGATATTTGCATGAATGATTAAATCCATTTTTATTTATGAGCATGATTTCTTCTTTATATGTGAATGATATATTTGTATATAAAGCCCATTGGATCACATGAGTGACATAGGTATAAAAGGTCCAAGTCATGGTTACTTGATTGCATAAACTTTGTCTATAACTGAGTGGTAGAGCTGGTTACTTCCCTATGGTATAAGTTATAGTGAGAGAGTCTCATATGTGCAAGGTTATCTACCTTGATCATTAGAGGGCTTTCCGGGCTTGTCTCACTTGTACATATGTCATGTATTGAATGGGACCACCATAGATATGATCTCTAGAACAGTACTATCAAATGAAAAAGATCATATACATCTATAAGCTACTAAGTGGACCATTACTCTTAATCTTGAGCATATGTGGATAACTTGACAAAGTCAAGATCTTATACTTAGAGACACCATAGGTGAAATCTTGTATGGGTTAATAGCTCTGTGATTTGGGTGTACATATTTGCTTCGAATGGACATGTATATGCTATAAAGAATTTATACATTAATCACACCCTTAGAATTGTCTAGGTTGATCATTCTAAATCTGTGCACAGTAATATAGTTTATTATATAGGTTGTTACACTTGGCTTGTGGGTCACTCCCTATAGCAAATGGATAACATCAAGTCAATGGTTAGATTATGAATTAGAGGTTCTACGTGTTGGAATTGAATGCCCTAAAGACCACTAATACTAAGATATCTCAATATAATAGATATTGATCAGTTAATAAATTAGTGCATTCATTATGAGCATGTTATATTCTCTCTATTATTTGATATATTTGTATGCAAAAAGGCTTAGTGATACAAGTGAATAACATAGGTGCATGGTGATCCGCACAGAAGGTCTATGCTATGAGGCTTGGATAAAAAATATAGGTTCATAATCGAATATTGAATCTGGCCATTTCACTATGGTAAGGTTATAATGTAAGAATCTTCTATTTGGTAGGGTGATCTACCTTGGTCATTGGAAGGGCTTTTCGGACTTCTCTCATTAGTGCATAATGGTACATTGAAAAGGACTACAATAGATGCAATCTCAGTAACATTACTATCATTGTCAAAGAACTAAAAGCATCTTAAGCTACTAAGTGACCAATGCTCTATATCATGAGCAAATGTGGATGTGTCAGTAGATCCTAGTATATGTGTTTTGATTCACTATGGGTGAGATCTTATAATAGGGTCAACAGCTTTGTGTTTTAGACACATGGATTAGATCCATTAGAGGGCATGCATATGACTCATGATTCTATGATATCTTAAATTATAGTGAGCTACTCATTTGGAGTTATCTATGTAATCATCCAAATCTAAGCGATTAGTAATATAGCTTGGGCTATATTGGCTACTAAATTTGTGGGTCGCTCTCAGGAGCAAGGGAATAACATCAAGGTGGTAATTATATGAAAGATAAAGGTCCAAGGTGTAGATGTAATCAAGATAGGATGATAGTGTGAATGCAGGACCAACTCTTGATTGCAGTTGAAACATAGAGGGGTATTTTGATCATTTTGGTTAGTAGGTCAAAGACAGAAAACCTCCCTCAGAAGTTTATTAGTTACCATGGAGTGCAACCCTGACTCTTTAGTGGAATAAGTTGAGGTTAAAATGGTCCAAACACTCCTAGTGTTTAGTAGGGGTATTTTGGTCATTTTAAAGTCATAGTAACAATGTCTTCGAGTCTATCTCCTTGCCACTTTCCTTTATGGTGAACTGCAGCTTTCTTAACTTGGCGTTTATATGCTAATTGAGCAAGGTTTCCTATTTGGGAACAAACAGCTCAATTAGGAAGTTTAAGACATCAGGACAAGAAACACTCTTAAGACAAGAATATTTGTCCTATCTGATGATGTCTTAACAACGTGTGCCAGGCACACTCTTGCATTTGGTAGATGTGTGTAGGCATGTGGAAGAGGTTGGTTAGCAAGAGATAAGGTTTTGATAATTGAATTAAGAAGATAATTCATTTAGAATATTAAAATAGGATCTCCTAAGTTAACTAGGACACTCTCCCTCCATTCTCCTCTATTTTTCGGCTAAAAACCTAGCCTCTAGACACATGTGCACAATACAACTAACACACACACACACAGAGAGACTCATACACGACCAAGAACAATTAGAAAGGCAGGGAAAAAATTTCTACCAATTTTTGTCACTATTCGCAAAGAAACTGGAATAGGGGAGAAGATTCGTAGAGCTCGTACCTTGGAGGTCTTCTCGTGCCTTGGAACAATTTTTCTAGCCATTTTTCAGTACCTTAAAGTGAATATGTTGTGTATTTAAGCCAATATGAAAGGTAATTAATCACACCTCATTTATTTTAGCACTAGATATTGATTTCGGTGGATGTTTTGTGCATGATTTCATGTCTTCCATGTGTGGATTATATGGCCATTAATTGTTTTATATTCCGCTTATAAACTAAAAAGTTAATGTTTGGATGCCTAGGAATCCACATCCTTCACTAAGGAGAAGTAGTCAGGAAGGTGTTAATACGATTGGTAGACCAACTCTGGCTATGAGAGAGTATAGAGGAGCATTTTGGTCATTTCACTTAGTGCGTCTGAGACAAAGTGTTATACTGAGTATGACATACTTCTGTGAACATAGTAATTATCTTGGAGTACAACCATGATCTTTTAATGGAATAGATATAGGCTAAAGTGATAAAATAGTGCAATTGACTAGTAGGGGCATTTTGGTCATTTTTAGTGATAGGATAATTATGTCTTTTCCCTCGTCTGGCCATTTTTCTATTTAGTATGGTTTCTATGTTTGGTGCTGCTAAATATTTCATGAGGATAAGAGTTAAAGAGTCTTAATGTACTAGAAGTCTTAATTAGACTTTCTTTTCTTGAAATGACTTTCTATTTTTTACATTTGACTCATTATGGACTTTATCGCATTTTTAACAAGTGATTGGCCCTTGGACATGTGGCTTAGGCATATAGGAGGGGCTCTAGGCATGTAGTTGTGAATGAAAGGTAATAAGAGGACTCCTTGTTTGTAATGCATTATATCCTAAATCCTCGAATCTTGTTTACTTGCAAGTTAATTTGCACTTAACTGGTCTTCCTAGACTTTTCTATATAAAGGTGTTGGGATTAGTATATGCCCAAATGATCACTAACAAATTGTCATCAATGTGTCTGGATAGTTGTATAGTTGATTAATGTCATCTTATCTTTTATGAGCATGTTTCTCTCTAATGTGATTGATTTATATATGTATAAAGATCCATTGCTTCATGTATTGACTTGGGTTTGTGGTAGTTATATACAGAAAGTCCAAGTCATGGCAATTTGTCAAGAATAACTGATGTCCATACTTGAGTAGTGGAGTTAAACACTCTAAAATTGTAGAAGTTATTGTGAGTAAGTTCCCTTTGTAGGGTGGTAATGGTATGTCTTGATCATGAAATGGGGTTCCAGATTTACTTTACAAATGCATGTGTCATGCATTGCATGGGGCTATCGTAGGTGTGATCTCTAAAGTTTACTATCAAAGGAAAAAGATCACCTATACCTATAAGCTACTAAGTGGGTCAATGCTCTCAATCTTGAGCATATGTAGATGAACTAATAAAGTTGATTTCTTGCACTTTGAGTCACTATGGGTGAGATCTTGTATTGGTCAACAGCTCGGTGATTTGGGTGTCTGTACTTGGTGCATATGTAATAAGGAATCTACATTATATTCACTCTCATAGGATTGTCCATGTTGATCATCCTAAATTTATGCACAATGATACAGTTTGTAGGCTGTATCGGTTGTTTCATTTGTGGATTGCTCCCGTGGTCAAGTGGATAACTTCTGAAGAATGGTTGGATTATGGATTAAAGGTTCTAAGGAGAAGATGTAGTCAAAAGGTTATAATACTAGTTGTAGCCTTGTTTTGGCTATGAGTAAGTATAGAGGGACAATATGGTCATTTCATTTGGTTGGTTTAAAGACCAAGTGTCATACTCCGTATGGCATTCTTCTGTATATATAGTAGTTATCCTATAATGCAATCATAGTCTTTTAGTGGAATAAACAAAAGTTAAAGTAACAAAATGTTGCTAGAGACTAGTAGGGGCATTTTGGTCATTTTTTTGGAAGGGCAATTATGTCTTTTGGTCCTCCTTCTAGCCACTTTCCTATCTAGTATGGTTGCTATGTTTTGTGTTGCTAAATATGGCATGAGAATGAGAGTTAAAGAGTTTTAATGCATCTAGAAGTCTTAAGTAGACTTTCCTTTCTTGGAAAGACTTTTTATTTTTGATAGTTGAGCTCATTATGGACTTTACCTCATTTTTAGCAAGTGATTGGCTTCTGGACATGTGGCTTAGGCAAGTGGGAGGGGCTCTAGACATGTAGGCGTTAATGAAAAGTGATAAGAGGACTCCTACTCTGTAATGGATTAGGATAATGTCCTAAATCCTCGAATCCTGCTTACTTGTAAGTTAGTTGGCACTTCACTAGCTCTCCTAGACTTTTCTATATAAAGGTGTTAGGATTAGTGTATGCCCAAAATACCACTAGCACATTGTCATCAATGTATCTAGATATTTGCATAGTTGACTAATGTCATCATAATTTTTAAGAGCATGTTTCTCTCTAATGTGATCGATTTATATATGTATAAAGGTCCATTACTTCAAGTGTTGACTTGGGTTCATGGTGGTTACATACAAAATGTCCAAGCAAAGGTTACTCGTCAAGCATAAATGATATCCATAGTTGAGTAGTAGAGTTGGACACTCTACTATGGTGGAAGTTATTGTGAGTAAGTTCCCTTTGTAGGGTGGTCTGCCTTGATCATGGGATGGGGTTTCAGATTTACTTCACTCATGCATGTGTCATGTATTGGATGGGGCCATCGTAGGTGTGATCTCTAAACTTTACTGTATAGGAAAGAGATCACTTACACCTACAAGGTACTAAGTGGGCTAGTGCTCTCAATCTTGAGGATGTGTTGATGAACTGACGAAGTCGAGTTCTTGCATTTTGAGTCACTATGGGCGAGATCTTGTATGGGTCAATAGCTCGGTGATTTGGGTGTCTGGACTTGGTTGCATACGCAATAAGAAATATATATTAAATTTACTCATTTAGGCTTGTCCAGGTTGATCATCCTGAATCTATGCACAGTGGTATAGTTTGTAGGTTGTATCAATTGTTACACTTGTGGGTCGCTCCCGAGGTCAAAAGGTTATAGTAATAGCTTTAGACCTATTTTTGGCTATGAATGAGTATAGAGGGGCAATATGGTCATTTTATTTGGTTGGTTTAGAGACTAAGTGTCGTTCTCTGTATGACATACTTCTATATACACAATAGTTATCCATTAATACAACCATAGTCTTTTAGTAGAATAGACTAAGGTTAAAGTGACACAATATTACTAGAGACTAGTAGCGGCATTTTGGTCATTTTTAGTAGAAGGGTAATTATGTCTTTTTTCCCTCTTCAAGCCACTTTTCTAATTAGTGTGTTTGTTATGCTTAGGTATTGCTAAATATGGTATAAGGATGAGAGTTGAAGAGTCTTAATACAACTAAAAGTCCTAAGTAGATTTTTCATTCATTGAAGAGGTTTCTATTTTGGACGGTTGAGCTCATTATGGACTTGGGCTAGTTTTTGGCTTGGATAAGGGCTTACATGAGTGAGACCATATTTTGGGAGCTTCTTGGAGGCCTTAGGCGTATAGTGTGCTTGGATCGTAAAAACTCGATTCTTGTCTTCTATTAGAGTTGAACTAGCTCTCCTTAGCAAAAACTATATAAAGGCCTCTTCCCCATATACTTTAGGCGTCCCTCTCACACGAAGAAGCTCTCCCTCTCTTGTGCTTTCTCTCTCCCTCACACCATATATACACACATACACATACATCTAGTAGCTAGTAAATCAAGATCAATTATACCTTTGATCAACACTATAGCTTGAAACTTAGGATAGAAGGGAAGATCAAGAGTAGGAGTGTGGAAGCTTGGCTTAGGCGTGTGGTGTGGAGCTTCTACAACAAGATTTAAGTTCTTCAGTTTTTTTTATTGCATCTAAGTAGGTAATTCGAAGAACTACTACTGTATGACCAAACTATGAACTATTAAATGTTCTATGTACTATTTTATGTGTTTTAAGATTTTAAAGATCCATGCATGAATCTTCCCACCTTATTCAGTCCATAACTAGCCTAGGATTGATTAGATTCATGCTATATAACATTTTTCTAAAACTTAAGAACCATTTTGCCACATGTTAGCGAAAGAGAATCCCTCCAAGAGAAATACCATCATGCCACGTGTAACTTTTTTTTTTTTTTTTACTAAAACTTGCCAAACAAAAACAGTACTCTTTATTTCTCAACCATTTTATCTATTTGTTATATATTGAAACTTCTATATATTTATCTACTAAAATTATAAAAAAGTTAGCTGCAAGCAATAATTTTTATTTCTCAATCATCTTATATTTTTGTTACATATTAAAACTTCTATATTTATCTATTAAAATTATAAGAAGTTAGCTGAATTGTGAATTCAACTCCAACACATTTCTAAAAAATTTAGTTGAATTATGGACTTAACTTTTTTGGGATAGACATCCATATAGAAACCAATATACTTAGATTTAAATTTAGGAAAAACAAAATTGTTGAATTATGACTTAATTTTTGATATATTTCTACAAAACATAGCTAAATTATGGACTTAATTTTTTTGCACCTTTTTTTTGTTGAAAGTTTTTGGCACATTCACATGTATCGAAACCAATATATTTCTACAAAATTTTTGAAAAGAAAATTATCAATATTTCTTTTTATATAGATATCAATTTTTAGTTATGAGAATCATTTAGGAGACAATATATCGTCATAAATCGAATGATGCAATTGGATCAGTGTTTCCTGGGATACTATATTCATTCATTCTTTTTTTTGTCAAAGTTTTTTTGGCACCTTCATATGTATTGAAATCAATATATTTCTACAAAAAATTTGAAAGAAAAATTAGCAATAATTTTTTCCCTATAGATATTAATTTGTAACTATGGGAATCATTCGGGAGACTATATCGTCATCAACCGAATGACACAATTGACTCAATATATCCTAAGATACTACGTTCATTCTTTTTTTTTGTCATGATATTATCTTCAACTTCGCCTGCATTATGGGTCTCTCCCTAGCATTGATGGTCCCAAGCCCGGATAATGGAATAGGGTTACGTTAGACAGTCGACAGCCACCGTCAAACATGTCAGATCTTTCACATAGATTTGCGACAAAATAAAATTACTGTTAGGGCGTCATTTACCTGCGACGCATTGTATTGTTCGAGTACAGTGTTAAATGAGCAAGGACCGCTGCATCGGTGCCCAGATGTAATGATAAATGGGTAAAGGTTCTCGCACCCTTATGAACTGGGACGAGTAAAGAAGCTAGTCCAAAATAGGAAAGTAAAACTAGGAGCTTGGAATATCGGGAGTCTAACAGGATTGATATAGTATGCATACAGGAGATAAAGTGGGTTGGCGAGAAAGCTCAAGAGATTAAAAGGACAAGGTTTAAACTTTGGTATTCGGGTAAAGATAGGTCAAGAAATGGGGTAGGCATAGTTGTAAACAAGGACCTAAAGGAAGATGTAGTAAATGTCAATAGATATGGGGATAAGATAATGACACTTAAGGTAGTATTAGGTGGAGAGACTTTAAATATTATTAGCGCTTATGCCCCTCAGGTCAGTTTAGGAGCCCAAATTAAAGAGAATTTTTAGAAGGACTTAGAAGGATTGGTGCACGGAATACCACTAGGTGAAATGATTTTTATAGGAGGAAATTTGAATAGGGAAGGGACCCCAATGGATACACAAATGTTCATGGGGGGTACGACCATAGGGATAGAAATGAAGAAGGTAAGGTTGTACTAGACTTTTTAGTAGCATATAACATAATTGTTACCAATACTCTCTTTAAGAAGAGAGATAAGCACTTGGTCATATATAAGAATGGTTTTTCAAGAACACAAATAGATTTCTTTCTGGCAAGGAAGAATAATCGCTTGGTTTGTAAGGATTGTAAGGTAATCCCAGGAGAGAGCCTAACTACCCAACATAAATTGCTAGTGTTAGACATAAATGTTAAAAAATGGAGAAGAAAAAAAAGGGTTTATAAGTGTTCAAGGATTAGATGGTGGAACCTAAAAGGAGAAAAACAAATAATGTTTAAGTCAAAAGCTTTAAAAGAATCCGTATGGGAGACAAATAGAAACGCAAATGAGAGTGTTACAGAGCGTGTCAAAAAGATTGTAATCATGAAAATTTAGAGAGATACAAAGTAGCAAAAATTAAAGCAAAGAAGGCAGTTAACGAGGCTAAAGCAAAAGCATACGAGGAACTTTATAGGTGACTTGATACAAAAGAAAGAGAAAAAAAAGGTATTTAAGCTTGCAAAAGTCTAGGAAAGGAAAACTAGGGACCTAAATTAGGTGAAATGTATTAAAGATGAAAATGATAAGGTATTAGTCAAAGAAGATGAGACAAAGGAATGGTAGAAAAACTATTTTTACAAGCTCTTTAACGAGAGTCATTCTAGTAACATAAACTGGGGACAGCTAAATAAATCAGAAGAGGAGTTAAATCACACATTTTATCGGCGGATAGGAAGAGAAGATGGTAAAGGGGAACTCAAAAAGATGAAAGTTGAAAATGTTGTAGGTCCAGATGGTATCCCAATTGAAGTATGGAGGTGCATGGGCGATGAGGGTATAACGTGACTAACAAGACTTTTTAATGTAATTTTGAGGAGTAAGAAGATGTCTGATACTTGGCGGAAGAATACCTTAGTTCCAATATACAAAAATAAATGAGACATCCAGAATTGCGCCAATTACTGAGGAATTAAATTTATGAACCACACTATGAAACTCTGAGAAATAGTGATTGAAATGAGAATAAGGAGAAATCAAGGGTGTCAGAAAATCAATTTGGTTTTATGCTTGGGAGATCAACAATGGAAGCTATCTTTTTACTAAGGAGGTTAATAAAACAATATCGAGGGAACCAGAAAGACTTATACATGGTGTTTATTGACTTGGAGAGAGGGAAGTTCTGTGGAGAGTGTTGGAGAAAAAAGGTGTATGTGTAGAAGACATTGAGGTGATAAAAGATATGTACAATGGAGTGATGACTAGCGTAAGGACGAGAGCAGTAGAGTCTAGTTTTTTTCCCGATTACAATAGGACTACATCAAGGATCTGCCTTGAGCCTATACCTTTTCGCACTAGTCATGGATGAACTCACTAGCCAAATCCAAGATGCTGTACTGTGGTGCATGTTATTTGCGGATGATATTATTTTGATGGATGAGTCTAGAGAAGGTGTAAATACTAAGCTAGAATTATAAAGTTCAACTTTAGAATCTAAGGTTTTTAAGCTAAGCAGATCAAAGACAGAGTATATGGAATGTATGTTTAGCAAAAATAAGTCGATAAATGAGATAGAGGGAAGACAAGAAAAAGAGAGTTTTAGATACTTTGGTTCTATAGTTCAACAAGATAGGGAGATTAATGCGGACGTTGATCACAGAATCAAAACAGGATGGACGAAGTGGAGAAATGCGTCAGGAATCTTGAGTGATCGAAAAATACCACTTAAGCTAAAAGGGAACTTTTACAAGATAGCCAATAGGCTTGCTATGTTATATGGTTCGAAGAGTTGGATGGTAAAATATCAACATGTTCATAAAATATCGGTGGTTGAGATGAGAATGTTGAGGTGGATGTGTGGCAAAACTAAGAAGGACAAGATTAGGAACGAGGTGATACATGAAAGAGTAAGAGTGGCCCTGATTGAGGATAAGATGAGGAAAAATCATATAAGATGATTTGCCCATGTCCTGAGACGACCTGTCGAGGCGCCTGTTAGAAGGTGCGAATGTTTAGAAATAGTCGACCAAAAGAGGGGTAGAGGCAGAACTATGATAACTTGGACGGAGACAATTAGACGAGACCTTGCGTGTATGGAGCTTATAGAGAAGATGGCTCTGGATAGGAACGAATGGCGACACATGATCCATATAGCCGACCCCATCTAGTGGGACAAAGCTTAGTTTAGTTTGATTTGATTTTGTCATGATACTATCTTCATTCTAGACCATGTAATTTTGGTCCCAATATGATAGAGGTCTAACATGAAAATTTTTATTGCTTTGGACTTTGCTTAAAATCTTGATTTATTAAATTATATATCTATCAACATTATAAAGTAACAACCACCTTGTCACGTATAAGCAAAAGAATATCCCTCCAGAAAAAGCTATCATGCCACGTGTAAGTAAATAAATTAGCACCCTTAAAAAATCAATATTTATAATTTTGAATTTATCTGATTGAACAAAATCCAAACATACGACTAACCATTAGATTAAATTTTAAAAAATTAATACCCCTACTAAAAAAATAAAAATGCTATCCAGTTATGTGAGAATTTTCAATTTTGTACTATTTCGATCTTAGATATATCTGATAAAATAAAATTCATGTACAAAACTAACAAACAAACTTGTTAAATCAGATTATATCTAAAGTTTGTATTCTAGGTATCGTAGGAATGTATCTTATCTTCATTTAAACTCCTTTTATCTTTATCTATAGAAGTTTACTTACCAAAACCCATACACATAACTTGTTTATATTATTGAATCAGATTATTGTGAATTTGTATGAGTTGTAGTCTTTTTCTCTCTTTTTTGCTTCTCATTTAAGTGTTGTTATGCATTAGTCACTTGAAAATGAGGTTATTTACCTTTCTTTGTTTAATTGTTCTTTAATGAGACGCTGTTATTGTTATTGTTATTATATTTTCCTTTTGTCAAATTATTATTATGTTTTGAAGGCCTCAAATATGGAAATGCAACATTTACTTAATAGTTTCAGTTTATTTTGACAAAACTACAATTAAAAAACTTCATTTTAATGCAAACCCTTTAAATTCCAATTCGATGAGATTTTACAGTTTTATTCTCATGGTTATCTTGATGTAGATAAGGAAGGTAGATTTGTATCCATTGAAATATTAAGAAAAGTCAGATCCTAACAAACTTATGCAAGTTTCAATATGGATTGTTACATAAAATACCATGTGAAAGAGTTTGAGAAAACCTCCATAATTGAATTTACAACCTTTACAGTAGCTGCAAATAGGTACAATGATTCAAGCACAACAATTGTAGATGTTCATCGCATTGGAATCTTGCTACTATTTTTACTTTCCTTTTTTATTTTACATGATATCCATTTATGGGGAACGTAATAACAAATTTGGGTATATGTAAACAACAGTGGCAAAAGAAAGTAGTCATTTAGGAGTTTATAGTATCTCCAAGTTGGATTAGATTTATATTGTACTTCACAAAAGGTGGATATTTCATGTAGCTACCTAAATTGGTATATCTGTTATATAGACATATAGTTCCAATCTGCACCATTTCTTAACAATATTTTAGTATATACTCTTCTCAAATATTGGCCAAGTTCAATCTTTACAAAAAAGGTTGAGGTGGAGGCTAACTACAGAGGTTTAAGTATGAGATCTTCTTTTTTTTTTTTTGCTTTCTAAGATATTTGATATGAAAAGGAAAAAGGATTAACAAATCAGTAACTTTTTGTTAGAGTTTTATTGTGTCTGATCCTATAATAATTTGTCTGCATCTATATATATATATTATATAAGCTAAGCAACAACTATTTCAGAATTCAACGTCTCGAAGTTCTCAGGTGACCTGTCACAGTACATAAACAATTAATTTTTCATAAAGATTACAATTAAAAGTTGACTAACTTTAAACAAAAGGTATAAAAATATCCCTTAAGATTTATTACCTAATCTATTTTTAATTTTGTTGTTAGTAGTAGATGTCTCTTATTAACTTAAAAATAATTTAAGAAAAATACTTGATCAAGTGTATAATGATAGAGAAACAATCATGGATACTAACAGTGACAACTTTAGACATCTAATAATGGATTTAGTATTCCTTATATATTCATTGAATGTTGTTTACATTAACAATTGTAATTTTAACAGCGCCTACAGTAATAGGAGTTGCGAGACCCTTTTTTAAATAAGATGAATTTTCATAGTTCCAATATGCAATATGATCAAGAAAATGTGATAAATGCATTTTATAATTTGTTAAAATGTTTCAAATGTCAAAAATACTCCTCTAAACATAATAGATAACCACAATAAAAAAAAAAAGTATTTTTACTTCTACCTGAAAATACTATTATGCTATAAGTAATCAAATAAGTATCATTTCTAAAAAAAGAATCTAAATATATATATATATATATATATAGATATATAGATATATTGTATAATCTAAGCATCAACTATTTCATAATTCAACCCCCCAGAGTTATTAGCTGACCTGTCATAGTACATAAACAATTAATCATTCATAAGATTACAATTAACAGTTGACTAACTTTAAACAAAAAGTATAAAAGTATCCCTTAAGATTTATTACCTGATCTATTTTTAATTTCATTGTTAGCAATAGATTGTCTTTTCTTAAATTAAATATAATTTGAGAAAAATACCTGATCAAATGTACAATGATGGATATACAATTATGGATATTAACAATGGTAACTTTACATATCTAATAATGGAATTAGTATTCATTTTTTATTCATTGAATGTTGTTTAGGTTAATAATTGTAATTTTAACAGTGTCTACAGTAATAGGAGTTGTTAGACCATTTTTCAAATAAGATGAATTTTTATAGTTCTAATATGTAATATGATCCAAGAAATGTCACAAATGCATTCTATAATTTATTGAAATGTTGAAAATGTTGAAAATATTCCTCTAAACATAATAGGTAACCACAATAAGAAAAAAATATTTTTACTTCTATCTAAACACACAATTATGCTACAAGTAATCAAATAAGTATCATTTCTAAAAAAAAAGAATCTTACTAATATCTAAAAGACTTAAATATTTGATTCATACAATGACAATCAAATTAAAAAAGTATAAATAAGCAGAAAGAAAATTCTACATCATTTTCTAAATGACCAAGCCTCCCACAAAAAATTACTTAATTTTTCAATTAAAAGCTTGGTCAATTTATAAAATTCACTTAATATAGTAAAAATTACATTTTGGAATCATAAATAGGTAAAAAAAAAATTCTACATTCATTTTATAAATGAAAAGGTCTCTCTCATAAAATTATTTTATTTTTCAATTAAAAGCTTGATGAATTTAAAATTTTCAATTTCACAAAAAATGGAATCTTACTTACATCTAATAAATTAAATATTCAATTCATATCTGTCTTCATATGTTATTTTCTGTGGTAAATGACATGTAGATAATATCAAAATGAAAACAAGTTTAGGTGGTAGATATTATAAAAAAAAAATACAAAATTACATTTGTCTTCATCTATTATGTTATTTATTTATGATTTTATTTTCCATCTCACAAGGTTCGTAGCAATGGTTAGGCATTGTCCAACTTGGAACTTTTCTATTTCTTTTTTTGAGTAAATGACTTAAAATCCCCTATGTTTTGCCAAAACTGCACAATATCCCTTGTGTTTTAAAATGTAGTTGATTACCCCCTAGTGTTTTATAAAAGTAGCTCAATACTCCCCTGTATTTTAAAACGTAGTAGATTGTCTCCTGTTTTTTAAAAACGTAGTTGAATACCATCCCCCTATATTTTTTAACATGCAACTGAATGCCCCCTGTTAAAATGAATAATTTTTCTAACAAAAATGGGTATTTAACTACGTTTTTAAAAATACACGGGGGTAATCATCTGCGTTTTTAAAATACAAAGGGGTAATCTACTACGTTTTAAAATACAAGGGGGTATTCAACTACTTTTATAAAACACAGGGGAGTAATCAATTACGTTTAAAAATACATAGGGTATTGTGCACTTTTGGCCAAATATAAGGGGGTGTAAAGTTGTTTACTCTTTTTTTGGTCAAAAATAAAAACTGGCATGAAAAAAGAGATCCCACATTGAACTTTTTTTTTTTTTGGTCAAAACTGAAATTGCATTGAAAAAGAGGTACAAGTTGAATTTCTCTTTTTTTTAGTTCAAAGTTAAATTGCATTGAAAAGGAAGTTAGATGTGGAACTTTTCTTTTTAAAAAAAAAAAAAAAAATTGCATTGAGAACAAGGTCCAATTTCTTTCTTACTTCTATCTAAAAACTTACACATTAGATTCATATAGTAAAATTTAAATTTAAAATCATAAATAATCGAAAAGAAAAATCTACCTTTTTTTTTTAAAATAAAAAACCTCCTTCATAAAATTACTTTATTTTTCAATTAAAAGTATAATTAATTTAGAAAATTCAATTTCATATAATAAAAATTACATAAAAAAGCCATAAATAAGTGGAAAAAATTCACATTCATTTTTTAAATGACAAAGCCTCCTTCATAAAATTTAATTTTTGCTTTAATTAAAAGATTGATTAATTTAAAAAAATCAAGATCACACAAAAAAAAAAAGAATCGTACTCTATCCAAAAGATTAAATATTCAATACATATTTGTCTTTATTTGTCATTTTCTATGTTAAATGGCACGTAGATACTGTTGAAATGAAAACAAATTTAAGTGACATATATTACTAGTAAAATCAAATTAAAAAAATTATGTTTATCTTCATCTGTTATGTTTTCTTACTTATTTATGAAACTTTTCTTCTTCTTTTTTTCAAAAAATAAAATTTGATTTAAAAAGAATTTCAACTTTTATCTTATTTTTTTGAAAAAAAAAAAAAAACCTGTATTAAAAAAGATATCCAAGTTGAACTTCCTTTTTTCTTGATAAAGAATAAAATTTTATTGAAAAGAGGTCCAACATGGAACTTTTTTTGGTTAAAAATGAAACTGTATTGATAAAGAAGTTAGACGTGAAATTTTTTTAGGTAAAAAATGAAATCGCTCAAGAAAAAGTTTAATGTGAAAATTTTCTTTTCTTTTTAGTCAAAAATGAAATTGCATGGAAAAAGTGGTCCAATGTGAAACTTCTTTTTTGGTAAACAATGAAATTTGCATTAAAAATGAGGTCCAATGTGTAACGATTATTTCCTTTTTTTGGGTAAAAAATGAAATTGCATTAATAAAAAGGTCTAAACTGGAACTTTTTTTTTTTTGATAAAAAATAACATTGCAGTGAAAAAGGTCCAATGTGGAACCTTTCATTACAATGGACCTTGCTTAAATGTCTTTCAACTAAAATCTTGATTTATTAAATTAAATTATAATTATATCTTAAGTTTATATTCTATATATGTTAGGACTTTATCTTATCTTCATTTAAACTCTTTTATTTCTATTTGGAAAAAAAAATTAGGATACAACCACTTGAGGAAACGAGATACACACATGTATCTTTTTAAAAGCTTGATCTATGTAAAATAGTGCTTACTGTCACATTTTTTAGAAAATAGGTGTTTATATTTGTTTTTTTCTTTTTTTGGTGATGACATAGTATTTAGAGTAACTATATGTTATAGTCTCTCAATAATGTAATTAAAAAGTTAAAATTATTAATTTTATGTTCCTTATTTTAGAGTATTTACATCACACCCGTGCGAAAACTAATATTATAGAAAACTAAGCCCACAACATATTCCAATTCTCTCATACACGCAAGTCAATGTCACAAAATCCCATAACAACATGAATAATAGGCTCAACATAACCTATTAAAAAAATTGCAAGCATTTGGACAATACCCCATAAAAATGACAATAAACAAATAATATATCCCGTACCCCCAAACCTAAACTTTGCTTGCCCTCAAGGGATATGCGAGAGAGGTAAAAAAGTATGAAAAGAGTCGACCTAGTCAAAAAAGTTGGAATCTAACAACATCAGTGCACAAGGGATGACTTACGGTCATAAAATACGGTAAGTGCATAAGGTATCAATCTGATAAGTAAGTGTCAAAGGGTACCATGCAACAATATAAGCGTATAACAGTCAATAGTGTAACGCCCCGAACCCAACCCCATGTTGTAGGTCAAGTCCGGACCCGCCACATGGACAGAGTCCCCTTTATACTGTGGACAAATTTTTTTCCTGCAAGTTAGCACATATAATTCCCGAACCACAATCCATAACTCATACAACCTATCTTTCAATATTAACATAGCCAACCAACTTCACAAGTGTCACGCCCTGACCCCGACCTATTGCTAGACTAAGGCCGATACGTGGCTTACGTAACCCAAAATCTGTAAAAAAATCAATAACTTAATAACCTGTACATTCATATATACTCCACAATAGTTCAAAAAGGCTTTCAATTACATCGGCCTTAATAAAGGGAACCATAACTAGTTTCATATGTTCAAGACCTCGAACCACCTGTTCGAACATAAGAGCTAATCAACATTTGGGTGTCTAGGTCTCAAAAGAATAGAAGTGTTTAGTTACATATTAGTTGTCCAAAAGAATAAGTTATACATCAAGTATTCTTAAGTTACATCAGCATATAGCAATCACATAAGGCAGAAATCCTCGATGTCACACCAAGGAGTTTCGCCAGCATCTTGAGGTGTCTGCTCAGCCTCGGCCTCGCCTAAAAGGTTAAAAGAGGGTGAGCTAGGCCTGCGTATAGCTCAGTGAGGATGAAACGGGAAGGGTTTTCGCAAATGTTTTCTCTTTTCGTAAACAATTTAAGAAATCATGTCATGCATACAAGAATGCACATGTAAGTAAACAAGTAGTAACTCAAGTATGCAATGAGATAAGGAACAGAGATACTTATTGCAAAAAGGATACAAGGATAACTGATATTGGAGGCTGCTGCCTTGAATCATGTAATGATAACCCCACACCACAACTGTGGATCAAGTCCTCAAATAAAACCCCACACCAAGCTCCATCAACAACCGAGGGTTCCGGATAGCTCCCCTCAAAGATAAAGAATAGGTCCTTTGGTAGTCGTGATAAAACTGGCAAGCCCGATGCTGCCCGGGGGCCATCGATCATACCAAGGCCTTCAGAAGATTGCAACCTTGATAACATATACATATACATATATAATACCCAACTCTCCAAGGGACGTCATCAAGAGAGAGAGGGACTAGGATAGCAACAAAGTAGGTTGCTTCCGTCACAACAATATAATTTAAAAGATAAGGCAAGTAGGTATGTAAACCTCTTGCGGTAATAAATGATTAGGCAATGGCATGTCAAGTAGGCATATAATAATTGTACATATATAGCAATTTTAAAGCCTCAAGAATTTCCAAGTACCACAAAATAGCGAGAAGATATCAAAAGATTACTTAAAACGACAAGAAAATGCAAACACAAATGAAGCTATGAAACAACTCATCTCATTTGCAATAGCCTAACTTAGGAGGCACATTTTCCTAATTTTTCAAACTCCAATTAATCTGATTTCAGTCCATAATCGAAGCTTATCGAAATTAGATAACTCTAGAATCAAACGGAATGCAATTCGGAGTTGAAACGAATGAGATATGGCCTCCGGAAAATCACTGTGCAGAGCTGTCAAACATCCGGGCAATACTGCCTTCATCAGGTCGACCGGATGAAGCAGGTAACACCCAGATCGAAGCTTTCTGCCGGGCGTTGAGGCCTCTATCCGGGCGACCGGATAAGGGCTGTAACGCCCGGATAGCTGGACGGGAAATGCATATTTTTAACCAAAATCACCCAAATAATCTCCCATCCTCTTACCAACACACAAGCAAGTTCTAAATGGCTACTAGGCATCATACAAGGCATTCAAACTCAACCAAAACCATCCTACCTCATCAATCATCAATCACCCAACTTGAAATCAAATCCCTAGATCTACAACACATAAACCCAACCAACTTCACAACAATGTCATATATGAACTTCACAAGCTATATTACTCAACAAAATACAACATACCACCTTGGATGAGCTTTATTAAGAAGTTTTGAAAGAATCCCTCACCTAGATGTGGAGTTGGATGCAAGAGGTGATGTTCCCAAATGCAAATGGAAGCTTGAAAATGCAAGAAAATTGTGGAAAATGACTGCAACTTGCTTGCTCTTTCCTCTCCTCTTCTTTCTCTTCTCCTTCTCTCTTCTCCCTCTTTGATCGTGTATGAGTGTGTGTGAGTGTGTGTGCAGAGATTTGTGTGTGTTTGAGTGTGTGGTGTGTGTTTTGAGTGGGAATGCATAGTAGAAATTAGGTGATCAAATATCTTAATTGCCAAAAGTCCACCTTGCTCTCCAACTAAGGTATTTTTGCTAGTTTGCCATTTTGATTCAATTGTAACTAATTAGTTACTAATCTTGACTTGCTAGAATATATTTAATGTCTACGACACATAAAATTCCTAAATGCACGAAATGAACATTTTGGCACGTAAAACGATAAATATGCACAATAAATAATATTAATGCACATAATTGATGCCAATGCATATGAAATAATATGTATGCATTATAATTAATATAATTATATATATAGATTCTCGTGTCGGGTTTTACATCCTCCCCTCCTTAAAAGAATTGCGTCCTCGCAATTTCTTCTTACCTTGAAAACAACTCCGGATACTGCTTCTCCATTTGATCCCGTAACTCCCAGGTTGCTTCCTCAATCCCGTGGTTGTTCCACAATACTTTTACCATAGGAATCTTCTTCCTACGCAACTCCCGTTCTTGTTTATCCAAAATTTGTACGGGTCTTTCTTCATAGGAGAGGTTCTCACGAAGCTGTAGCGGTTTCGGCTCCAAGATATGACAAGGGTCGGGTTGATACTTCCTCAAAATCGAGACATGGAACACGTCATGTATACCGGAGAGATTCGTTGGTAGACTCAACCGGTATGCTAACTTGCTAATTTTTTTCACAATCTCAAATGGTCCCACGTACCTCGGACTCAATTTGTCACCTTTACCATGCCGAATCAACCCTTTCTGAGGAGACAATTTCAGAAACACCTTATCACCCTCTTCAAATTCCAAGTCTCTTCTTCTTCTATCGACATAACTTTTCTGCCTACTCTGTGCGGTGAGCATCCTTCTTCGGATCAAATGCCCATTCTCTATCTTTTCCATCATCTCTGGCAACAATGTAGGATCAATAGCCTTCATCTCACCAACCTCACTCCAATATAGAGGGGATCTACACTTCCGTCCGTACAAGGCCTCGTAAGGTGCCATTCCAATTGTTGCTTGGTAACTGTTGTTGTAGGCAAACTCTACCAACGACAAATATTTTTCCCATGTCCCTCCAAAATCTAATGCACAAGCTCGTAACATGTCCTCTAAGATCTGAATGGTCCTTTCGGACTGCCCGTCAGTTTGAGGATGGTAGGCCATACTAAAGCTCAACTTCGTCCCTAAAGCATCTTGAAACTTTTGCCAAAACCGTGATGTAAACCTAGGATCTCTGTCAGACACTATGCTTACAGGTACACCATGCAATTTTACAATGTTAGCTATGTACAAATCAACTCGTTTCTCCAAGCTATCCGTCTTATTCATTGGAATAAAATGGGTTGTCTTCGTCAACCGATCCACGATCACCCAAACAGTATCACAACCTCGAGGTGACCTCGGCAATTCCGTCACAAAATCCGTTGTTATGTGCTCCCATTTCCAAAGGTTGTAGAAGCCCTGCAGGTCTTTGATGTTCTGCCTTCACCCGTTGACATGTCAAGCATCGGGACACAAACTCTGCAATCTCCTGCTTCATGTTGTTCTACCAATAGTGTTGTTTCAGGTCTCGATACATCTTTGTACCTCCCGGGTGGATGGTATACCTCAAATGATGAGCTTCCTCGAGTACCTTCCTTTTCAACTCCGAATCATTTGGCACACAAATCCGGTTCCTGAACTTCTACAACCCATCTTCGTGCAACTTGAAATCCGGATCACCAACTTTTAACTTTTGAAGCTGAGGGTCTTATTGTTGTAACACTCGGATCTGGGACAACAAGGTAGGTTCCTTGATCTCCAACCTTGCCAAACTCGCCTTCCGGCTCAATGCATCTGCCACTACGTTTGCCTTCCCAGGCACATAATTTATAGTGCAATTGTAGTCATCCAAGAGTTCCATCCATCTTCTCTGCCTCATGTTCAACTCTCTTTGAGAAAAAAGATATCTCAAACTTTTGTGATCAGTGAATATCTCGAACTTACTTCCCCACAAATAATGTCTCAACTTCTTCAACGCAAAGACAATGGCTGCAAGCTCCAAGTCGTGTGTAGGGTAATTCATCTCGTAAGGTTTCAACTTCCGTGATGCATAAGCTATGACTTGATTGTTCTGCATCAACACACAACCCAATCCTTCTTTCGAGGCATCACTATAAATAACAAACCCTTGACTTCCTTCGGGTAATGCCAACACAGGGGCAGTCGTCAATCTCCTCTTCAACTCTCGGAAGCTATCTTCACATTTATCATTCCACTCAAATTTAACCTTCTTCTGCGTGAGCTTCGTAAATGGCCCCGTAAGCTTTGAAAAATCCTTCACAAACCTCCTGTAGTAACCTGTCAACCCAAGAAAACTACGTACCTCGGTAGCATTCTCTGGTTTCTTCCATGATTGCACAACATCAATTTTGGTCGGATCTACTGTAATCCCTTCTTGAGAAATCACATGACCCAAGAACGCCACTTGCTTGAGCAAGAACTCGCACTTACTAAACTTGGCATACAATTGACGTTCTCTCAGCTTTTGCAACACCAAATGCAGATGCCTCTCATATTCTTCCTCAGTCTTCGAATACACTAGGATATCATCAATGAAGATCATCACAAATTAGTCCAAATACGGTTGAAACACCCAGTGCATCAAATCCATAAATGCGGCAGGGGCATTGGTTAGTCCAAATGACATCACAACAAACTCAAAATGCCCATACCTCGTTCTGAAAGCCAACTTAGGCACATCCTCCTGCTTGATGCGGAGTTGGTAATAGCCCTGCCTCAAGTCAAATTTTGAATGCACCTTGGCTCCTCGAAGTTGATCAAACAACTCATCGATCAACGACAATGGGTACTTATTCTTAAAAGTCACTTGGTCAATCCTCTGTAGTCAATACACAACCTCAATGTGCTGTCCCTCTTTTTCACAAATAGGACGGGTGAACCCCAAGGAGATGAGCTAGGTTGTATAAATCCCTTCTCCAACAAGCCTTGTAATTGAACCTTCAACTCTTGCAATTCAGTTGGAGCCATGCGATACGCAGCCTTAGAGATTGGATGAGTACCCGGTAGTGTATCAATCACGAACTCAATCTCCCTCACGGGTGGTAATCCTGGCAACTCTTCCGGAAACACATTAACATATTCCTTAACCACCGGTACTTCTGCTAACTTGCTTTGATCTGTTGGCTTGTTGATTAGGTAAGCCAAATATCCTTTGCAACCTCTCCTCATAAACTTCACAGCTTTGATTGAGGATACCACTATCTTTTCTGACAAGTCACGCTTACCTTTCACCTTAAGCACAGGTTGCCCCGGAGCCCAGAACTCTATAACCTTCGTTCGACAATCCAACCGTGCATGATGTCGTGACAACCAATCCATACCCAAAACAACTTCATAATCTCGGAAGATTAGCACTATAAGATCGGCCAAAAACTCCCGATCCCCAATCCGTATCTTGCATGCTTTACATGCCAATCTAGTAGCACATTTAGGGCCTATCGGGGTGCTAACCTCTACATGATATGGTAAGTTCTCCAGTGGCAACTTAGTGCGATATGCACATTTGGGGGTTATGAATGAATGCATGGCTCCAGTATCAATAAGTACCTTAACAAATTGATTTTGAATCAAGAAAGTACCTTCAACAACAGCTACATCATCTGGGACTTCTTCTTGATCCATCGCATAGGCTCGAGCTTGAACCCTCTGGCCTGGAACATCTCTAGCGGGCTGATTTGGTGCAGTCCTATTCTCCATCTTTGGACAGTCTTTAATATGGGGTTGATCACTTCCACACCTCACACACTTGCCTGTTTTCCTCCAACACTGGGCTTCCATATGACCCCTCCTCTCGCAATACCTGCACAATACATTCTGGGTAGCCCTAGTAATACCTGCTACACCACGAGCTGGTGGAATGATTGGGGCATTGGGTTGGGGTCTAACAACTGCTGGCCTCACTTGGCCTTGACCTTGGGGGTGCTGAGTTTGGAATGCTCGGGAATGACCCTGAGTCTGAAAGGGCCTCTTGTTCGGCTGAGCTAGACCAACCTTCATTGCTAACTTCATTTCCTCAACCCTCGATGCAGCCTCAAAGATAGCATTGTAAGTGTCGAACTCTGCTACTGCCAGCCCATCTTGAATTTTGAGTCTCAACCCTTGTTTAAACTTCCATATCTTGGTAGTGGAGGTCTGGACCATATGCTGTGCATACTGGGAGAGGCTATCAAATTTTGCCCCATACTCTGCCACTGTCATGTTTCCTTGCTTCAAGTACATAAACTCCTTCATTTTCCTGTCCCGGGAAGCCTCAGATATGTACTTACTCTTGAATGTTCTAACAAAGTTCCTCCATGTAAAGGGAGTGTGATATGTCTCCCATTGATCTCTCACTACATCCCACCATGTTTCAGCATCGCCTTCCAGCTGAAAAACTGCATAGGCAACCTTTTTCTCATCTATATAATCCTGTGCAGCATAGATCTTCTCCATCCATGATAGCCAATACTCTGCCTCTTCACTATTCGGCTGGCCCCTGAACTTCGGAGGGCTGTAGAACAGGAAATCCTTGAGGTTATCACCTCCTCTATTACCTCCATTTCCACCACTGTTACCAGCACCATGATTGTTGTTGTTATTATTATTAGCTGCTGCTGCTGCTGCTGTGGCTGCTGCGGTTTCTGCCTGCTGTTCCATAGCCCTACTCATCCGATCGATGGTAGTTGCCATCAAATTGAACATAGCTATATCAGGATTAGTTTGATTTGTACTTCCGCTCTCTTGATGTCCAGGGTTGCTACGGGTGTTAGGTCCTGCCATCTATAGATATAGGACAAGTACCACTCACAGTTATAGGTTATGTATGCATGATATGAGATGTTAATGTATGTACTAACAATGCTCCTAACGCATAGGTTATACACAAGCAAGAAACAAGTATAACATGTTAAGCACATAAGTTCACATAAGCACATAAGTTCCTAGAGGTGCTACAACATGTTCTCCCTCAATTCTCCTACCCACTAACCAGGGGTTCAAAACCCTGACTACGCTAACACAAGCTAGCTCTATACTAACTAAGGCTAGCTCTTATACCACTCTTAGGTGTCACGCCCCGACCCCGACCTATTGCTAGGCTAAGGCCAATACGTGGCTTACGTAACCCAAAATCTGTAAAAAAATCAATAACTTAATAACCTGTACATTCATATATACTCCACAATAGTTCAAAAAGGCTTTCAATTACATCGGCCTTAATAAAGGGAACCATAACTAGTTTTATATGTTCAAGACCTCGAACCACCTGTTCGAACATAAGAGCTAATCAACATTCGGGTGTCTAGGTCTCAAAAGAATAGAAGTGTTTAGTTACATATTAGTTGTCCAAAAGAATAAGTTATACATCAAGTATTCTTAAGTTATATCAGCATATAGCAATCACATAAGGTAGAAATCCTCGATGTCACACCAAGGAGTTTCGCCAGCATCTTGAGGTGTTTGCTCAGCCTCGGCCTCGCCTGAAAGGTTAAAAGAGGGTGAGCTAGGCCTGCGTATAGCTCAGTGAGGATGAAACGGGAAGGGTTTTCGTAAATGTTTTCTCTTTTCGCAAACAGTTTAAGAAATCATGTCATGCGTACAAGAATGCACATGTAAGTAAACAAGCAGTAACTCAAGTATGCAATGAGATAAGGAACAGAGATACTTATTGCAAAAAGGATACAAGGATGACTGATATTGGAGGCTGCTGCCTTGAATCATGTAATGATAACCCCACACCACAATCGAGGATCAAGTCCTCAAAGAAAACCCCACACCAAGCTCCATCAACAACCGAGGGTTCTGGATAGCTCCCTTCAAAGATAAAGAATAGGTCCTTTGGTAGTCGTAACTAAACCGGTAAGCCCGATGCTGCTCGGGGGCCATCAATCATACCAAGGCCTTCAGAAGATTGCAACCTTGATAACATATACATATACATATATAATACCTAACTCTCCAAGGGACGTCACCAAGAGAGAGAAACAAAGTAGGTTGCTTCCGTCACAACAATATAATATAAAAGATAAGGCAAGTAGGTATGTAAGCCTCTTGCGGTAATAAATGATTAGGCAATGGCATGTCAAGCAGGCATATAATAATCGTACATATATAGCAATTTTAAAGCCTCAAGAATTTCCAAGTACCACAAAATAGCGAGAAGATATCAAAAGATTACTTAAAACGACAAGAAAATGCAAACACAAATGATGCTATGAAACAACTCATCTCATTTGCAATAGCCTAACTTAGGAGGCACATTTGCCTAATTTTTCAAACTCCAATTAATCTGATTTCAGTCTATAATCGAAGCTTATCGAAATTAGATAACTCTAGAATCAAACGGAATGCAATTCGGAGTTGAAACGAATGAGATATGGCCTCCGGAAAATCACTGCGCAGAGTTGTCAAACATCCGGGCGATACTGCCTTCATCAAGTCGACCGGATGAAGCAGGTAACGCCTGGATCGAAGCTTTCTACCGGGCGTTGAGGCCTCTATCCAGGCGACCGGATAAGGGCTGTAACGCCCGGATATCTGGACGGGAAATGTATATTTTCAACCAAAATCACCCAAATAATCTCCCATCCTCTTACCAACACACAAACAAGTTCTAAATGGCTACTAGGCATCATACAAGGCATTCAAACTCAACCAAAACCATCCCATCTCATCAATCATCAATCACCCAACTTGAAATCAAATCCCTAGATCTACAACACATAAACCCAACTAACTTCACAACAATGTCATATATGAACTTCACAAGCTATATTACTCAACAAAATACAACATACCACATTGGATGAGCTTTATTAAGAAGTTTTGAAAGAATCCCTTACCTAGATGTGGAGTTGGATGCAAGAGGTGATGTTCCCAAATGCAAATGGAAGCTTGAAAATGCAAGAAAATGGTGGAAAATGACTACAACTTGCTTGCTCTTTCCTCTCCTCTTCTTTCTATTCTCCTTCTCTCTTCTCCCTCTTTGATCGTGTATGAGTGTGTGTGAGTGTGTGTGCCGAGATTTGTGTGTGTTTGAGTGTATGGTGTGTGTTTTGAGTGGGAATGCATAGTAGAAATTAGGTGATCAAATATCTTAATTGCCAAAAGTCCACCTTACCCTCCAACTAAGGTATTTTTGCTAGTTTGCCATTTTGATTCAATTGTAACTAATTAGTTACTAATCTTGACTTGCTAGAATATATTTAATGTCTACGACACGTAAAATTCCTAAATGCACGAAATGAACATTTTGGCACGTACAACGATAAATATGCACAATAAATAATATTAATGCACATAATTGATGCCAATGCATATGAAATAATATGAATGCATTATAATTAATATAATTATATATATAGATTCTCGTGTCAGGTTTTACAACAAGGCTATCCGAGCCTTGGAACAACAGAGTATAAACTATACAAGCATGCAAGGCATTCTTTAAAATATAGGTTGTAAGTAGCAAGTTATAACAGTAGGCCAAGCTTAACATTCTAATTGTTTAACACATAAGCATGCAACAAAAGAAGTAAAGTCTAGTATCAGTTATTACATGCCAACAAACCATACAAGATTACAACTTCCAAATACATACAAGACCCCAAGGGTCTCAAAATGAAATCAACTAACATCTTCATGCAAGCCACACATAATAGCCAACCTTAACACACAAGAAAGTCACGGAAGTTGTTCTACTTGCACTTCTTCTTCTTCTTCTACCGCTACTAGCTGGGGTTTCACCTCAGCTTCTCTTGAAACATGTTAAATGAGGAGTGAGCAACAATGTTGCCCAGTGAGGGAGGTGATGTAGCATACCGGGGCGTGCAACATGATATGCAACAAAAATAGCCATAAATACAACACAAAGTAACAAAACCAGATAGACAAGTATTTAACCACATATAAAAAGGATATGGTTCCATTTTGTCTTCAATCAGGAGCCACGAGTCAAGATCTTCAAAAACCCTTATTCTCCAAAATGGGGTACTTCGGATGTACCCTGATCCTATGACCCTTTCTCCTGAGGTAGGTCTATATGCCCCAACGAGGTAAACCACGCCTCTGGGGTAGTAGAGAATACTCAGCGAGAGAAAGGGAATAGGCACCATGGTAGTCGAGGGAGCACGGCAAGCCCGATGCCGCTCGTGTTTCTCGACGCTACCATGTCCGAAAATGTTGTGCAACCCCAAATCAAGTCCACGAGAACCAAGATCATCAATTAACACATAAGAGGGACGACAAACTAGGCCGCCCTCGCAATTAGCCACAATATATACAAAATAACGATACGAACATAAAAGAGACAAATGACATATTTTTCCACAAACTCCTCAATTAGCTCAATTATATCTTAGACAAGCATATAAACATAACACAACACATCTACAAGCTCTTGTAAGCACAAGGTATTCATTTATCACTTTTCCATTTCTTTAACTATGCAATTCTTCTTTCATATGCAATTCAAAGCTCCAAAACTAGAATCCGATCATACTACATCTCTAGATAAGCTAAAAGGCACCTACCAAGGCCATGAAAACCCACTTTGGAGCCAAAAGCTCGGGAAGGCCCCGAGTGAGTTTTAACTACACCTACCCTATCCGGACCCCAATTTAACGTAACGAAAGCACTAAAAGTGCTTTCATGCCCCAAGGATACCTAATCCAAAGCCCAAACATGCCCGGATTATGTTTCATGTAAAATCCCCTTTTTAAAGTTAGCTAACTTTGCATTTTAACTCATTTTCGGGAAATTTAACTTCATGTGAGCTTTCTACTAGTTTCACTAATGTCTAAAGCACCTAAAGGAAGCATCAATTCATTCCAAATAGCAAGTTAAGTCAAAACCCTAAAATTTGTCATTATTTATCATCTTCTTGAGCAATTCAAGCTTTCATTCATGGAGGTTCCTATCCAACTACACAAACATGGTCTAAAAATTATAATAAATATGTATATCACAATATATGAGCATATCTATAGTCATAAGCAACAAATCACAAAAATGTAAAACTTGTCATAAACTTTAAATCAATAAAAAATGCTAACTCTCTCACAATTTTAAAGGTTGTAGGCGAGATGTAGAAGTTCCCTAGTGCTCCAAACTTCTCCTAGACCAAGCCAATGGACCAAATTCATGCACAAAAATTGATGAAATCTCTCCTCTTTGCTCCTTAAGGTTGTCGAGTTTGGGGGAGGGGGGTATTTTGGGGAGTTTTTGTTTTGTTTTTGATGAGCATGTATATGTATGAGTTGTGTACTGAGTATATGTATGTGTATATATAATTAGCCTAAGTCAAATGCTACTAGTTATTGGTCAAACTAAGTTAAAACTCCACTTAAATGCTAACTTAATCAAAACTAATGTTTCACTTACGTAACACTATTCACACGAAGCACAAATCATTTTTCAAATGCGTGATCCCGGCCTCCAAAGTCCAAAACTACAAGTTTTCGATTCCTTTTATAAGTCATGTTGTCTAGGAAAAATATTAAATCGAGCATTTAAGATAGTTAAATTTCTTATGAATAGTGACATCTAACTAAACAATCAAGCAAGAAAAGAAATGCACATAAAAATGCTCAAATAAGTATGCAACAGTTATTTAATAATGTGATGAAATTTTCGGGCATCACAAATAGAATTAGGGGGCCTACAACATAAACTTCCAAATACCAAGTGAAAGCATAGTCTACAAAATGAGTGCATACAAGAGAAAGAAACAATACAAGAACTCAAAATCTTCATGCACTTCATTTTTTTAACAAAATTGAAAAGTCAAATAAAACAAACTAAGAGATAACTAAAGCAAATTAAAACAAATAACCTAGGTTACCTCCTAGGACCGCTAAGTTTTACGCCCTTAGCCAAGCACTAGTGCTAGAGCAAAATACTCTTAAAGTTCTTCTACTTATATAGCCGGATTATTAGATCAGTCATTATATGAAAAAGAAAATGATCTTTTAGAGTAAAATGTTTCACTTTGTACATGAAGTAATCATTTCTAGTCATGCCTCGATAAGGTGGTAACATCCTTCCTATGATGATGTGTAATAGTATGGACTCTTCTATCACATTAAGGACTACTAACATTTCTAATTTGTGGGATCCTATATTTACTGGGCCAACCCATAGGATATGTGACATATAGATTGAAAGTGTGCTTACTTCCCTATGAATCATTTCACTAACTTTTGGATTAAGTCTCTTTTGTATATTTTCAGAGGACAGAATTTCCCCTTCTCTAAACAACCACCCAATGGCCCTCTGGTGGTTATCAAGGATCACCAATAATTTCTCCTCATATTTTGATGAAATGTCTAAAGCTTTAACAATTGGGAGAATGTGATGTGGTCTTAAATAGGAGTTCTTAAGCTGAGAAGGTACAAGTATGAGACCTAGAACTAGAGGAACATTAACCAATGGTGGATTGGCTTTACAAGCCACATGAAAATGATGATCGACAATCTTTCTATGTTCTTTTTCTATCTCTATCTCTTTTTCTTCCTCTTCATCTCTCTTTTCCTTCCTTACTCTCTTCGTCTCCCCTCTCATCTTCATCTTTACTAATCTCTCACTTACACCTCTAATATATTCTCATTTACACTTATCTTATTCTTGGGTGGTTTCTTCATCTCCAAAATTGTATTTGTCTTTTGAGTACACTATAGGCTGAGTGGGAAGCTTGTCTTCATCCCAACAATTCATGAGGTCAACATGTTGATCAACTTGGTCTTGTGACGTGTTTAAAGATTGTTAGAGGGATAAGATACTTCTGATAAGTCGGTTAAACTTGTCAAGAAAAATAGATTGTGATATAGCATGTTCAACCGAGTTGGCAGGGTAAGCATTATGGTACAAACAATTGTATTCAGGCCTACTATGAAACTCATAAGGATGGGAATTTGATTGTTAAGATTGATAGAATTGTTTCCCAAAAAACTAAGGCAAATATTCAAGATTCCCTTGGTTTCAAGAGAAATTTTCATGCTCTCGCCATCCAGGATTGTAAGCATTGGGGTACTAATAATTGTTTGAAATACAATTCTAGGTGATAAAGTCATGATCTCTAAGGAACTCTGGAAATTTAGGCGCAAGAGGATAGCTCAAGGTGGGATGATCAGGTTGATTACACAAAGCACAAATATCATAGATGTTTGAGATAGATGAGAGATGTATTCTATTACATACCTAGGAAATAGGGGGCTCAATTTGCCAATTTGGGTAAGAATTTCCCTCACAATAGGCTATGACTCGATAAAACTTTTTGTTTTATAATTTTTGCTAAAAAACAAAGAAACAATAAATAGAAAAATATCTAAACATATGTATTAGCGATAAA
The DNA here is from genome assembly GCA_037974665.1 of Ehretia macrophylla. Taxonomy (NCBI): domain Eukaryota; kingdom Viridiplantae; phylum Streptophyta; class Magnoliopsida; order Boraginales; family Ehretiaceae; genus Ehretia; species Ehretia macrophylla. The sequence goes on along the minus strand of CM075771.1, from coordinate 52,700,767 downwards.
ATTTCTTCTATGTCGCTAACTCATAGCAAATTTGTCTCAAAGTTTGTACCAATTTACTTCTATCTCAAGTCGTCGTACTATTGTCTCTATTGGCGACAAAAAAATTTCGTCTCTAATTGCAGTTTTTCTTGTAGTGTAATATTAATATTCTTGTAAATGTTATTTCATAACATGAAAATCATATTTCTATTTTCTTTCGCCATTGAGATTTCACCAATCTTGACTATATATGTATACATCACAAAGACATACAATTTTAGCATATTTGTTTTTTTAGCATGCTTGTACATGACTATTAAATTGCAATCAATTGAACATAAATCATAAACTTTTGATTTTTTCCATTTTGTCCTTTTACCTCTACAATCTAGTTACTTTTTTTCAATTGGACTTAAGTAATTTCTTATGTTTGAGTACTCATAGTCTTCACACAAGAGAATTACATATATATTAGAGATGTAAAAAAAATAGTCCAACAAAATCTAAATGCTAAAAGAATTTATGGTTAAATCCATTTTGTACCCTTCACCTTAAAACACGATGACATTTATTATCCCTTATGTTTAAAAGTTTCACTTATTAACCCTTGACTTCAATCAACTTTAATATAATTCTAATTCTGTTAAAAAATAATTTATAATTTTTAAATTAGCATCATAATTAGAATCTAAAGACAACTTTACCATTTTCCCTAAACATCTTTCAAAACCTTTGACCAAAAAAAAATTCAAAAACAAAACCCCCACCCCAAACCCATACCACCTACACACCCCCCCGCTGCTGACCCCCACTTCAACCCCTCACCCTCCTACTGATACCCCAATCCCCTACCTGCCATTGATGTGTTGTTTTATTTTATTACTGTGTGTTCGGTGTATGTGAGAGTGCTGACCCCTACCCCCACTAACCTACTTGCCCGCCGCCGACCCTCACCCCACTATTAATTTCTCAGCCCCCCATGTACCGTTGATGTGTTCTTTTTTTATTAGTGTGTGTTCGGTATGTGTACATGTATTGGCTCTTCCACCTACCCACCCGCCACTGTCCTCCATCCCAGCCCCTTACCCTGCCACTAATGTGTTTTTTTTTATTAGTGTGAGTTTGGTGTGTTTGTGTTTGTGTGTATTCATATGTGTGTCTGAGTATTTTCTTGTGTGTGTACTCTTGTGTGTTCTGGGTGTGTATGTCTTCGTATTCTGGGGGGTACGTATATTCATGTCTAATGTGTGTATATGTATGGTCTGGTGTGTGTTTGGCATGTGTGTTTATATGTGCATGTGGTGTGAAAAAGGGGTATGTGTGTTGATGATCAAGTGGTTTTAGGAGTCACTATTCCCATTAAGTTTTTTATGGTAACTGGACGGGAGGGTTAATAAGTGGACTTTTTAAACATGGGGGTAATAAGTGTCACCGTATATTAAGGTAAAGAGTACAAAGTGGAGTTAGCCCAAGAATTTATTCTATCCAATTAATCCACAAATTAAAGTATCCTACTATTGAAGAGTAATATAAATTCTTTGTTCTCGAAATTTAATATATCTTTGGAATGAGTAATATAAGTTCTATTAGATTCTTTCTTTATCTTTTTTTTTTTTCAAGTAAGATTTAAATCGTACAATACATGATAAAATATATCACTTATTATAATTAATTTTGTAATTTCTTACACTTACAATAAGAAGCACACCACTAGCTAGACCAAAGACTTGTTGGTCTTTCTTTATCTTCTCTGTCAATCTCTCTATCACTCTGTCTCTCGTTTTATCTATGTTTTCATTTTTTCTTTTTTTTTTTTGGGTTGGATTTGAGGGTGAGTGACAAAAGCCAAAATGGACTTGAGGGATACAATGATACTACTTAGAAAAGACAAGGGCAACACTGTCTTATAGGTATTAAAAGATTAAAATAATTCATAATTCGTTGACCCTTATAATTCCAATGGCGGCCCCTACGCCGTTGGCCTTGCCAAACAAACTCTCTCTCTCTCTCTCATAAACTTTCATGTTGGCATTAAAAAGAGAAGACACTAAGAAGCAACCAACATAACAGAAGTAGATAAGAGGAAGCTCAAGTACAAAAAGGCTGCTTTAACTAGCTAGCTCAACGCGAAAAACATTAAGAAAAACAAAAAAGAAAAAAGAGGCTGTGTTGTGAGCTATCTAGCTAAAGGCTCAAAACAGCCATGGAAGATCAAGATATTCTTTGTTATTTCAAGCTGTTTGTCATCTCTTTCATTTTGTTAGTTTTTGTGTTAAAGGTGTTTGTTTTTCTATGGTGGAGACCAAGAAAGATCGAACAACATTTCTCTAAACAAGGTATTAGAGGACCCCCTTACCACTTCTTTGTTGGTAATGCTAAGGAGCTTGTGAGTTTAATGTTGAAGGCCACCTCTCATCCCATGCCTTTTTCTCACAACATCCTCCCTAGGGTCCTCTCCTTCTATCACCACTGGAAGAAAATCTATGGTAAGTTGAGTTTTACCTTCTTCTTCTCTCTCTCTCTCTGATATGATTCACGAATAATACTTTGTAAACATATGCTAAGCCGAACCACGTTGAAGTTATAGAGTCAGTATGACATTAACCATTCTTACAAAGTTGTACCTACTTGTTCATGTCTTGTTTATGGGTGCAAAGGTTGTTGACATGTTCCTTAATTCTTTTGTCTTTCTTGGAACCATTTTAGTAGTAAAATCTTCTTAAGCTCTGTCTGTCTCTCTCTCTTTTTCTTGTTTTCCTCTCGTATGTTTTTTTCGTTAGAATGTTTAATGTCATATACTAGAGAATCTATTGATTTTTGATGTTGTGGGTGTGTCCTTTTCACCATAATGCTCGATACTCGTGACCTTGAAAGCTCTTCGAACCTTTTGCTCATATTCTGGATTTCAAGAATTGATCAGACTGCTCGAATATTTCTTTGATTGGAGTCGTAATTTAAATTTAAAATATTTTATCATAATAAATTATTATTTAATCATTTCACTTAACTTTTTTTTACTGTTTTCACCTCCTCTCTTGTTTATTTTTCCAAGTCTTGTTCCTTCTCATTTGATATTACATGGTCTCGTTCTAAATACTAGCTAATGAATGTTTTCTGATTTTAACGTGACAACAAGGGGCAATTCTTATAAGATCTACTATATTCTTGTCCAATAATTCATGTTCTTTGTCCATCTAGTACTCTCATTCATTTTTCCCAACAACTAATTTTTAATATCTTTTTTAATTTCCCCACCCCCCCAAAGAAAAAGAAAAAAAGAAGGTTTTTGAACGTCATATATATTGATGAGTTTATCATTAACTTTTCTGTTTGGTTGTGTCTTTATTATCTGTTTTAGATTGTTGTGACAGGCTGAATTTTGATGATGAATTTGTACATGTTTTATAGTGGCATAGTTTGAGTTGTCTTCTTCCTGCTTCATTTTGTTTTGCTCTCTCTCTTCCCTTATTTTTCTCTCTCCAATGTTGGGTCTATACTATCTAAGCACTCTGAAATTAATGGCTGTCTTGTCTTCTTCTCATGCCCATTTTTGTTAAGTTCATACTTGCTACCTGAAACTGTGTGCTATCACCTTTTAGGCGTAAGCTAGCCTTTAATTTGTTTTTAACAGATTTCATCCGAAATAAAAATTTCGTACACCGAACTGTCTTTTAAATGTTGCGTGTGCTAATCGTAGGTGCAACATTTCTAGTTTGGTTTGGACCAACGGTTCGTCTCACTGTGGCTGATCCTGACCTTATTCGTGAAATTTTCACTTCAAAGTCTGAATTTTATGAGAAAAATGAAGCTCATCCACTCATCAGACAGCTTGAAGGTGATGGCTTGCTCAGCCTCAAAGGAGAAAAATGGGCTCACCATAGAAAAATCATCACACCTACCTTCCATATGGAAAATCTCAAAGTAAGCTGATCAATTTTTTAAATAAATAAATAATTATTTAATTAAGTTGTATTGACATTTTCTTTTTCTTTTTTTTTTTCCTTAATTTTTAGTTATTGATTCCATTGGCGGCCAATGGCGTAATTGAAAACTTGGAAAAAATATTATCCATGTCAAATTCTGGTGAGGTGGAAATTGAGGTCTCGGAATGGTTTCAAAAATTGACTGAAGATATTGTCACCAGAACTGCCTTTGGCCGTAGCTATGAAGAAGGAAAAGCCATTTTCCGTTTACAAGCTCAACAAATGGTGTTGGCAGCTGAAGCATTCCAAAAAGTTTTCATCCCAGGTTACAGGTATTAATACAAAATTTTAATATATACTGTACGTTATCATTCATTTATGTAAAGAATTGTGCATGAGCAGTGTCATTGAATTCCCCTTTTTAATGTGTCGCACTTTTTTTCAGATGGTCACATGTTCTAGTAAGTACACAAGTATTATTATGAATTAATTAACAATTTTCCTTTTAATAATCATTAATTGTTTAGGTTCTTACCCACAAAAAGGAACATGAAGTCTTGGAAATTGGACAAGGAAATTAAGAAATCACTAGTGAAAGTAATTGATCAAAGGAGAGAAAATTGGGCAAGTGAAATGCTTGAAGATGGTCCTAAAGATTTGCTTGGACTTATGATACAAGCAAGTGCTAAAGAAGCTGCAAAGAAGGCAGAAATCAATTCATCTCCATCATCAATCATCACAGTTCACGACATTGCTGAGGAGTGCAAGACTTTCTTCTTCGCCGGCGAGCAAACGACGTCGAATTTGCTGACGTGGACCACCGTACTGCTAGCGATGCACCCACAGTGGCAGGAGCTAGCACGTGATGAGGTTCTCAAAGTGTGCGGGCCACGTGACATACCCTCCAAAGATGATCTTGTCAAGCTTAAGAAGGTAATAATTAAGCTCATTTTATTAATTAATACAACATTTGTCTAGTTTTGTCCTTTAGTATATTGTCAATTCAAGAAATATCGAACATAATCAGGGGCGGAGTCAGGAATTTTTATCAGTGGGGGTTAAAATAAATAATTTTTTAATTATATGATTTCATTTTTTCTTTCAGTGGGTGTTAGTTAATTTTTTTAACTAAAAATACATAGATATTTTAATTTTTTTCCTAAAAATACATAAAATTTTATAATTTTTCAACTATATGAATTCATTTTTTCTTTCAGTAGGGGCTAATTAATTTTTTAACAAAAAATACATAAATATTTTATTCTTTTTCTTCAAAAATACATAAAATTTTTAACGTTATTCTAAGTCAGTAGAGGCTGCAGCCCCTACTTGCTCTAATGTGGCTCCGCCACTGAACATAATACTCTTCACAAAAATAATCACAAAAGTAATATATATAATTTAAAAGTTGGACCTAAACACGTACTATTGCATGCTTTTTATGCGATTCTACCTAGTAGTAAAAGCTAAAAAGAAAGCATAGGGGTACTTTTATCACTATATATTACAAAATTTATATTACTTTTTTTTTAATTGTGCGTATAACGGAAGTTTTGTACATCAATGATAATTTTTTTTTAATGGTTCAAAAGAAAGCAGAGGGGAGTACGGTATACTTATCACTATATATCACAAATTTTGTTATTACTATATTTTTCTAATTTTATATGTAACGAGAATTTTGTGTGTTATAGCGCAAATTTATACAGTAGTTCAAAAGAAAGTTAAGGGAGTACAATATAATTATCACTATATGTTACAAACTTTATTTTTACTATATATTTATGATTTCGCATAAGAAGGGAGTTTTGTGTACCCGATTCCGATTTTATATAATGGTTGAATTTTATTATTGAATATTTAAAGTGATTTAGATATGTGATATGCATGTATGCAGGTGAGCATGATTCTGAACGAGTCCTTGCGGCTTTATCCACCAATTGTTGCAACAATTAGAAGGGCAAAGGCCAATGTGGAGCTTGGTGGATGCAAGATCCCTTGTGGGACAGAGCTTTTGATACCAATCATAGCCGTTCATCATGATCAAGCAATATGGGGAAATGATGTAAATGAATTTAACCCTGCAAGATTTTCAGAAGGAGTGGCCAGGGCAGCTAAGCATCCTGTGGCTTTTATTCCCTTTGGGGTTGGGGTCCGCCAATGTGTTGGCCAAAATCTAGCAATTTTACAAGCCAAGCTCACACTTGCCATCATACTCCAACGGTGCTCCTTTCGCTTGGCCCCACATTATCAACACGCACCTACGGTGTTGATGCTTCTCTACCCACAATACGGTGCACCCATCATCTTTCGACGCTTACCTGATTCCGGCGTTGATCGCGATCAAGGGTCCTAAATGGCTATTAAATTTAGGCCATACATAATCCTTTGTGTGAGTGCATATAATATGTCATAAAATTAGGTGCTAGGACATATTTTGTTAAATTCCTTGATGGCTATTTTGTTTACATAATAGCATCACTAACCCCCTACCTGCCACCCCCCCCCGCCCCCTCTCCCCCCCAACCCCCCCACCCCCAAGTAGTCATGCCTTGTTTCTTATGCCAAAAAGAATTGGATTTTCGGCATGTGACCTTGTGCTAGTTTAGGAATTAGTTGTGTGACTAAAAGCTTCACTAATCCACCAAATTTGTATGTAATGTACATGTGCACAAGTCGTAACACAAGTTTTGTGATATTGTATATCTCATATTTGTGAAGAAATGGTAGTTGGTGTACAATAATGGCGATTGTGTTGTTTGTGTTGTCTCATCCGTTTAATAATGGAAACTGTGTCCAAGTTCCAAACTCCTTGAAGACGGCTCCCACCCTGTTCCGGTTATCTTTTCACGAAAATAAACAAAGTTATCGCTTCAATTCACTTAAGATAATATAAAACTCGTACTTAATTAACTTGCACTATATTTTTTTTTTCAGCCAAAGTCATATGTCTTGAAATTTAAATCCAAATATGAGTTTGAAAAACTTAACAAAAGTATTCCTTATAATAAAAGAAATTTAAAAAAAAAAAAACAACCGTACCCTAGTGTACCCATCAGATGGTAGTCTTAAGGTTCTTTAAAGACCGATTCACCTTGTGTAAATTGACAAAATACAGAAAACCTTCCATTGACAAGCGATTGTGTAATGCTCGTTGTCGTGGAGTTAATAGGAGAAGAATGTTTATCAAAATGACGCAAACAGTAGAATGAGATAGAGATGTGCCTACCATTAGAATTGAATTCTATCACATTGACGACTCCTGCAATTTGGCTTCTTGTCTCCTTATTATAATCAAAGGAGAATGTCTCATTATGTAAAATTGAATGAAATGTCTATACATATGACTGGAGCAGGTGGCATGGTTTGATATGAATATGGGTCGTTTCTTTTTCTTTTTTTTTGGATATATAATTTGTGACTCGATAAGTAAACGGATAATCATAATTAATTGAAATAAATTACCTGGATAAAAAGGAAAAGAATTAATTGTAAAGCTATTGTGTAATATATAGACAGATTTTTTTTTTTTTTTGTCGAAGTGATATATAGACAGTAAATTCAGATGATTCTGCTCTAAACATCAACAAGATATTTGAATATCGATGACGAAACAAGTTATATATATAAGAATTGCTGCAGGGGAATAGAATAGGCTTTCAACTTCGTATATGCCCATTTCTCTCCTTCCCAAGGATTAAAGAAAAAGAAAATATTTAACCTTTAACAGACTTTAGGGAAAAACGAGTATTATATTGCATCTTCACTCTTACTCCTCATTGTATAGTAAAAATTCATATGCGTTTTGAATATCGAATCTCTTATATATATGATAAAAGTTATATTATAAGAAAGGGTTATATAAAAGAGAAGAGATAATATATAACAATGTCGGCAAAAAAATTAGACAAAGGAAAGTCTATGCACGACGCAGTATGCTTGCGTAATTTGGCTCCGAGACTTACAATCCCTCAGGAAAAGAGAAAATTAAAATAATTAATATTAAAACACAAGCATCCTCCATGCCTCCATGTTGAGATTTGAAGTGTCCTTCATCAAGTACAAGGGGGCACAAGGATAAATCACTTTGTGTTACGACAAGTAATTAAAGCAAACAGCTAATGCAATGCCCAAGAGATGAGATGTTCTTTTAAAGCAAAGGTAACTGTAACCAGCATGCAAGATCACTTTTTAATTTATATGCTTTCCTTTATGGGGTTTAGAACTTTGAGTTGTAATTTAGTAAGAAATAAGATTAAGAAAATAATGCTTCAAGGTTATGATCCAATGATAATGAGGTGAAATTATTTTTATAATATTATAAGTTTAACATTTTTTACTATTTTAAAATTTTGTCTTTGACTGACTTAATGCATATATAAAGACATACCGCTACACTCAAAAATTTATCAATTAATAATCAAATTTCATCAAATAATTTAATGATCGAAATCCACCAACTAAATTCCAACATCATCCAAAAATTTATTGTATTACTTTTTGGGATCTTGTCATGCTTGCTCCTATATTTTGATGGTCCCCATGAAACATGTGGTTGGAGATCTCATTGTTCTCTTACAAAATTTTGGCTTTTTCTTTCCCACTCTCTCCCCCCTTTTCATGTGTAATAAAGGAATCAAAGCATGCTATGAAGCATGTGATCCCATCCATAATTTACTTAAACCCTAATTTTTCAATTTATTAACAATTTTATTTAGCTGTTGACGTGCCCTCCCCATGCAAACACACGGTGGCGCGCACATTAATCGCGTTTTATTCTTCCTTATCACCATGTAATCTCGAACTATGTGCGCCAACGAGCTCCGCCATGCTAGAATATATATTAGCATAAATATTATTATCAATTGTACTATTATGCAACTAATTAATTTGAACACATTCATTAAAATAAGTAATAGCCATTGTCCTTTAAACTATGTGTAAGGCCAAAGTCAATTTCCCAATTCTTCTTCTTAATTATCAGTTAAATAATTGCATGTGCCTTGGAAAAGAATTAATCTATATCGTACAATGCTCAGATTAGGTACAACATATCCCTTTCATGTAAGCTAAGAATTGCCAAGTCATTATCAATTTCTTTTGGATGACGTGGGTTCAACTAACGAAAGTTGATCATTAAATTATTAGGCTGAATTCTATTACCAATTAATAAATTTTTGGATACAATAATATATTTCTATACATGTACCAAATCAATCAAGAATTGAACTTTAAAATAATGAGAAGTGTCGAACTCATAACCTTACAAAAATGATTTCACCGCACTACAGTTAGACAGCGCCCCTTGAAACAATTTCCTAATCATTTTATTCTTCCCGACACATAACAAATTTTCGAAGAATAAACATTTCCAAAATGTGTATATAAATTCTATAATGTTTAATATATTCATGAACCTTCAAGACAATTGTTATATTTGTTTAATAATTAATTAATTAACGCGCTTCCCCTAAAACGTCGTAATCAATATTCTAATCTTAGTTGTTAATAATTAATAATGTTCGAGCTTGCTGCAACTTTGTCTTTGTCCTGATGAGCACGCTTCTAATTAAATGACATCTAGGGCAATGTCCCCCGCCATTGATGAACGACAAACTGAACATTCTAAAGTAGTATTAGCTTGTAATATGAAACATGCACGTCCAATGATGATTAATATTATTGATGAATGTGCAGGAAATCATCTGGTGATTTAATCTGTTAAATAAAATCTGAACATGCTTGATGCGGTACAAAGTATTTTTCTGAGAGGAGGAAAACTATTATAAGTATAGTTTATTGAAAGGACCTAAGCTAAGTAGTTTAAGAAGACGAAGAAAAAAATTAGAGAAAGAAAACTATGTTATTGACTAATGTTGAAAATAATAAAAAATATAATAAACTCGTCTTTAACACCTTAATTTTTAGATAAGGTGATAATTTAATACGATATCAAAATTTAGGTTATAGGTTCAAGTGTTGCCGCCATCTATTTAAAAAATATTAAAATCGTTCACTCGTAATACTCAAAACGATCTCTAACAAACTATTTTTTAACATTTTAAACTTTTAGATAGGATGGTAATTTAATAATTGAACAACAACTTGGTTCTACTGCTTGTATTTGGAGAATGTGTTCAAAATCACCTCATAAAAATATTGGTCTTCTACTCCTGGTTATTGTGTGTCTATGAGACGATGGTTAAGTGTGTGATGACCGAGATCCAACGACTAGCTTGTCAACATATTAAGGATAATCAACTATACAAAATACTTAATTTCATGTTGACAGTAGTAAAATATTATCCAAGTAATTATTATAAACTTAGCAAATATCTTTTACACAATTAATATGAAATAGAGTGTTACAAAGTGACTCTAGAAATTTCCTTCCCTCTATTTTTTAATATATTTTGAGTCATTTGGAATACTAATTTGTTCATGTCAATCAGGTAAGGAAATTTGTGTAATGGCTATAACTAGTGTTTGACAATATTACAAGACCTACTGCCTATGACACTTTTAGAGTATCTCTTTTTTTATTTTTTTTTATTTTTTTACTCTCTGGGTAGTTGAAGATCCCTATTCTCCTATAATTTATGATCGTTTTTTCTTGGTAATTATATTAGTAATAATCTCAGAAAGCTTTTTACTTGATTTTTTTATGGATGATAAGGAAAACTCAATTAGTGGAATTTGATCACTGAATTATTTTCTAAAATTCAACCAACAACTAATAAAATTTTGGATATAAAATCTCATCTCAAAAATATACTAGGTGGGTTAAAAATAGAACATCGAGGGCAGAGAACTTTCTACTTGACTTGAAAATTGTTACGAGTAGATGCATATATCTTGTTCTAAAGTGTTAGCAATGAGTATATTTGTAAATACCATGTAAAATTGCATGGCTTGCGAAGTCTGACAACTAGCAGCCAACAACTAATCAATCCATGCAGACAGGGATTCATGTTACAAAAAGTGGAAGGCCCTTCTATAACTTTGGACCATCTGATCTAGTATTTCTTCGGGAAGAATCTCCAAAATCATATTGTAACGATTTAAATTTAATTACAAATTTGTTAATTTATTAAAATTAATTAATTGATTAAAAAAAACTTAAATATGTGATGACGATAATAGATGAAAAACTTAAATTTTTATAATATCATATATTTTTCATCAATTAATATGAAACGAAGTGTTGTTATAAAGATGATTCACATGATGAATGACATGAAGAACAAGACAAGAAGGTAGTTCAGAAGTACTCTAGATTCTACACCCCAAGGAATGGCCAGCTCATTGGGCTGGCTATCTTAGGACGCAATTAAGATGGCGGTTTTGAAGATCCCTATAGTAAATGCTTAAGATCTAGGGTTGTATGATCAGAGTCATTTTTCAATTATAATTATGCTTAATTTAATCTCAATTGTCTCCTGTTGTTGCATTGATGCCATATAAAGTAAGCTGGCTCATGTCTGTCATTGTTTAATGCGAACTTTGTCTGGGCTGTTATAGACCAAGTAGCAAGGACTAGACTTTTATATGATTGGCTATATATTCATTCATAATTAGCGTGGCATCTCTTCAAATCCACAACTCTCAGTGTTGAAATTCAGCTGATCTTAGGATATCTTACCTGCCATATGATTACTTAGATGTCAATGAGAGCAACACTAGGTTTATCTTCTATTTTGCCAGATGGAAGCAATCTTCATAATATATAGAGATAGTACAATGGAATGGACATTGTATTTTCAGAAAGGGAATTAGGATGAAATAATTGAATAATAATTCATTATAATTAAAAGTTTTAAATTTAAATTTATATTTTATCATCATAAATATTATTGTGACTAATTTGAGCTTTACATTGGAATTAATGTACCAGCATGAGCAGATTTACTAAGGGGACAACATGTGTTACAGCTTCTACTAACCCTGATAGTAGAACTATTAAAGAGTAAGTTAGAACTATAATTTTAAAAAAAAAAATTTAATTTAACTTTTATTAAAATAAAAATTTATATATAAATATTAAATTATGTAATTTTAATTTTTAATAAAAAAAATTAAATTCGTACCAACATGTCGGTACATCACGAAATTCTTACAACTCCACGATGGGTATGTAATTGAATTTTCTGGTTTCATGTCAAACTTCATAATTCATAATTGATATAATAGACTCCCTTGATTTAAATTTCCATCAAAATCATACCATGTGACGGCGTGAGGTTATGCATGGTCATAGGACCCAACGTGAAGCTCAGTGTGCAATGCACCCACGCGGACCAATAAGTTACCCATTTTGATCAATGACATATTAATAGTGCATGAAAATGATGTCCCAATTTTGAAAAATGAGAATTATTAGTAAAATAGGCCTATTACACATCAATCACATCACATGTTGACATGTGGTAGTGCATAGAATCGGGACCAAATGAGCTATTCGTTCAATAGCTGGAGAATTGAGAAATGATCACATCCAACACCTGTAGAAATATAAGCTTGACCCTATAAAATTGTACTAACAATTTTCTAATATGACCACCCTTTCAAAAATGAATCTTTCCAGGTTATGAAATGATTGTTGAAAATATCGAATTAATTTAAGTATATATTTTGTAATAATTAAATTTTAATTTAAGTGGTTACTTAACATGATATTATAATTTTATTATCAAAAAGATTTTAGATTTATATCTAGTCTCTGTCATCTCGTTTATCATGTACACAACTTAAAAATCTCAACATGAGAGGGCGTGCTGGAAATACAAGTTATCTGATCACTACTATCATGTCATTTACCATGTGTATAGTTTAAAAACATCGTTATACATGACTGTTAAAAATCATGGGGTTGCTAAGACTAATTGGTGCTAAATGAAGTAACTCATGATCTTATATATTGGTCTTTAATGTCCTGATTCTATGTGAAAAAATAGAATTCTCCAACATCCCATTCATGTGTGACCTACAATTAACCGATTGACATAATAGAAGAATCAACAAATTTGGACAAACTACGAATCAAACTCGATTGTTAAATGTCCAATTACTGACGTGGTTAAGAAGCAGCGAAATTAGAAGAGCTATATACCAAATTCAAAGCCTGAAACAAGTATGGGCCGCACGTGGATGGGTAACATTAAATTAAGAGTCAACTCTAATACTATGTTAATTAACCTAAAGTTCATCCTAAAACCAATTAGTATTAGATATAGTAGTCCATGGTCTTATGTATAGGTCTTGATTCTCCTAATTTATCCATGTTATACAATTGAATTCTCCAACAGTGACAGTGTGTTGGAGACATATAATGATCCCATATCAGGATCTCATGAGTTATCCTTCCTAATAGATTAGTCTTTTGAGTTCGGCTCTCTCCTTGGACTTGAGTTGTTACATTGGTGCTTTCATTGAGAGTAGACTCTATGGATGAGAGATTATAAATTAAATTAAGGTGTGATAAGTGTCACAATAATAGTGGTAGATGAGTTCAGCCGCCAGAAGGAAAGGGCTACCGTCAGGCCAATATTGATAGGCTAGCCTGCATGGGCATTAGCTCTTAACGAGAGTAGAATGGAATAATCTCACATCAAGATCTCATCCTCACCAGGGGTGGTTCTTAAGTGCAAGAGTTTTTCCTTCCTAATAGATTAATCTTTTGTGTTAGGCTCTTTCCTTTGACTTGAGTTGTTACAAGACATCAAACTGATTAAAAATATACTATTTAACAATTTAAATTTTTAAAAGAGATGGTCACTTAACAAAAATAACATTTTTTATTATAATATTTAGCATAATACTATGCTTGTGTTGCAGAAACGTTGTGCCCTTGTTGGTTGCTTATGTAGTCAATTGACACAATTGAAATTTTGCTTAACCTAATGGATGTTGTTAAGATGGTTGAGGTTCCAACCTAAAATTAATTGGTGTTAAGTGAAGAAACCCAAGACCTTATAAAATAGCCTAAGAGGTTCTCATTTTTTGATGTGAAAAAAGTGTATATTCTAATATACCTGATTTAAGAAGGATTACACGTGGAAGATTGAATTATACACATAGAAAGGACCACACGTAAAAGAGATTGAACACTTGTGAAAAGGCCAGCAAATGAAAGATTGAACACGCGGGAGACACACTCGAAAGATTGACAAGATTAGACCATATATGGGGTTAGCTGTGATACCATATTAAGATAATTGAGGTTCCATCTTAAAATTAATGGGTGTTTAACAGTTGAGTAGTTTAGGATCTTATAACGTGACCATAGAGTTTCTGATTTTCTGATATGGGACAAGTGTTATATTGTAAATACACATGGAGATTAATACATGTGGAAGATTGAAGATGCATGGAACATGACACACGTGAAGGATTGAACACAAATAGACCTAGTTTTAGATGGGTCACATGTGGATGAATAAAACTGGACTAAGGACCTAACTCTGATACCATGTAAAGATTACTGAGGTTTCATCCTAAAACCAATTGATATTAAGTGGAGTAGTCTAAGATCTTATAAGGTAGTCTACGAGTTTCTAATTTTTCGATGTGAGACAAGTGTATATTCTAATAAATGTTGTTGATCCTTCCATAGAGAGCTTCCGAATAGCCGTGTAAAATACGCTTGCCTTGCAACTAAGGGAAGAATTACAAATAGGTTTAAAGAAAAAATCTTCTCAGATATGCCATCTTAACGTATATTGTTTAATCTTTAATTAATTTGAAGTATATATTAAAATGATTATTATATTGTAAAATTTATAAATTTAAAGTGAATGTTATACGGTTCTATCTAAATAAGTGTTTTGTTGAAAAAAAATAAAAAACAAAAAAACAAAAAGTTTTCAAGATATTTTCTAAGAAGACAGGATTTGGACTTATATGCATTCAAGTAACCCAACCCAAACACACACTTTCTCTCACTTTTCTCACACACACACACACACACACACACACAATAGACACGCAGAGGCGGCAAAATCACATGGGAGAGCTAATGATGAAATAAGCTAATAAGACAAGAGCAGAGGATCTGGTGGAACACACATAAATGTACAACTCATTTGTAGGTTTCTTTCTCTCCTAGGGCTATCTTACAATCCCTTTCATAAGTGGACGTCCATCACCTTTTAATAAATTTTGCAATCAATCCCTCTCTTGTTTCTTTGGCAAATTAAATTAAATAAAATACGCGTAAAATGAGCTGTTTATTAAGAGGAATGACGCTTGGAATCTTGTACAGAATTCAAGGGACAGAAACCATGATTTTGCCCTTCACACGTAACAAAAATGCAAGAACTATATATATATATATATATGTTTAATCTATGTATGTGCATGAGAAATTAGAAAGAGAGAGAGAGAGATAGAGTTTGTATTTGTTGCATTAGAAGTTGATCTAGCGTAAATGAACAATTATTTTGTCCGCTCTTATTGGCTGTCGGCATTTTCTAATAATTTTTAGTTCCTTTTTTCTTTTTAGTTCTTTAAAGTTCCGTGTTTTGAATTTAGATAGCATTTTGAGTTAGATATATCTAATAGTGATGAAATTATTCAAACTATATGATCATAATTCAATTAATTAGCCATCATTGACTAACATTATGAGTAAATATAAATGGATCATATGCACGAGATTCACCTAATTGTACAAGGTCCGAAAGTTCAAAGCGGAAAACCGAGGAGACCATCCTTTTGGATGTTTGAAAATGGAAAAGCAACAGATCATTAATACTATATTCAGTCACGGATTGAGAAAGATGAAGGAGATATAATCGTGTATAATGTTAGAGAAGATAAGGTAGTTTAATAAAAGATTTATTGATGACAAGTTAGCAGGTATTTTGGGATTTTGTATGGATATGGAAGTGGACTAAGCACAAGTGCTTTCAAATTGCAATTTGTAGCCTATTAAGGAAGCAGGATGCCAAAGAGCTATTTTTGTACGTTTTAAGGGAATCAATTCCAAAAAATAAATAATTTTCAAAAACGAAATTACCACGAAGTTCTAAGTTCATTAAGTTATGGAACTTTAGTAAGAAATAAACATTTTTTTGAGTTAAAAACCTAGCTCAAGGCAAAAGACTAAAAAACCCCTCAGAAGATTGATTGAACCAAGAGGGGTCTGACCCGGGAGGTCAGTCAGAATCGATCTCTACAGGAGGATGTTCCAAAAGGTTAGTCATCTAAGTCTCAACCTGATGACGTTCCAAAAGGTCGAGGATAAATAACGAAAACTTGACACAACTTTCAGAAAATCCAGAGATAGAATAATCTCAACGGAGACAGGTATAAATAAACCACCATGTCCATTGAAGGAGGTAACTAATTCTATTATTCAGAGAATTACATACATTCTTCTTCTTCAAAAGCACCCAAATCTAACTTAAGCATGACAAGAGGGTTAAGCTTAGTGAAAGCAGCCTTCACTTGAAACCTAAATGGCCTCGAGTGCGAGTCACCTAGGGAGTCGGTGGAGAACCACTGTTGATCCTCTTTGGAAAAAAAAAAAAAAAAAGTATAACTTAAGCATCGGAGTGCTTACGCAAGGAATTCTCCCTACAGTTTGTTGCTTGTGTGTGCAGGACGGCAAGAAGCTGGTCTAGGATCTTGCCTCCAAGACAACCCAAAAAAGTACCTTAACAATTTTTTTTAACAAAAATTGACATAGGAGTTTCGATTTCATGAATTGAAATTGAATTCCTCGCATCCAACTTCATCATCAAATCAGATGCTCAGACAATGTACTATGAAGTCTTTGGGATTGCTTGCAATCGGAGGATCTCTTCCATCATCTCCGACATCATGAGTCTTGCAGCACCCTTTCCCCTTATTAATTTTCTATTGGACTAGATTTCAAATATTCCACAGGATCTAGCTTGGTTTTTTGCTTGTGATATGCCTGTTGTTGGAATTGACTAACTCTTTAATTTTCTTTGCATATCAATGAATTAAGACAAGGTATCAAACCTAGAATTGGATGACTCCAGTTGAGATTTCAAACCATTTACCTAATGTTTATGTGAGGTCAGAGTAAATGATAATACTATACCTAGCTAGGACTGTACATTTTTTTTTTCTCCACAAACTTGAGAAGAAAAGGCTAAGACTAAGTTTATCTTAACATATGATTTTCTATTCTCCTTGGAAAATTTAATGAAAATTGTGTGTGTTAGCAAGAAACTAATAATTATATCCAAGGAGAAAATTTAAGAAAAAGAGAGACAAAGGACGTATAACAAAAACTCGTTTAAAAATATGCATTTATGTTGTAACTACACACATATAAATATATACATGTGTGTGTGTGTATGTGTGTGTACACACTCATTTATGTTTGTATCTTGAATCTTACTTTTTTTTTAAAATGTATATATTTTTGTTAAGTTGAGAAAATTTACATGAAAGTGGAGGCGCTTATGTATTGAGGTGAAAGCATTGGTAGGAGTTGGATCAGTAGCACCATGTTTATCCTCTACGTTTTATATGCTTTGGCCCAATGAAGATGCACTAACGAGTCATTTTGATTTTCTCCACAAATATTGGACCAGAAGATTACGATTACTCCACCATTTCCTGGCCCAGGAGATAAAGGAAGACTGTATAACATTAGGCCTTTGAGATGTTCATTTAAAAATCACATCAAGGATAGCCATAGGCCCAGAGCAAAGAAGACCATAAGATACTTCAAAATTTAAAATCGGCTATATATTTAGTATCACAAGGTTGGTCCTTGATTTTGAAAAATCTATAGTTATACATACATATACAGGCTAAAACGAAAATATTTATATCATAAATATTATTTGGACCATGACTAACTAAGTTCTTGCTTTACAACTCCTAACACTACGGAATTTATAATCTTGTGATTTATGGTGAGTGGGACTTAACTTTTAATCCTCACACAGGTGGGGTGAGAGACAGGAATAAGCATTCCTCACTTTATAATCATCCTTTAAGAGACTACATGTTATTACTTAGTTTATGCAATTATTCTAGATGAATACCCGCTATTTATTGTTGATCATAATGGCTAATTACGAGTGACATCTTAACATTCTAGATATGAAGAAATAGAAAATATATCAAATTGCAACATACTGATGTGTGTACATCAAATAATAATAATAGAGAAAAGTTTTTGATAATCAATGTGCATTGAATAACACAAAAAAAAATAATAATAATAATCTCACATGTAGTTTTCATGTGTTACTTTAATGGGAACTTATTATAGATGTTTGAAACCAATTATAGTAATATAATGTGATTTTTGTCATCTAAATAGAAGCACACAAATCAATATGTAATACATATTTGACCTTTATTTAACATCTACATTTACATTTGTTGTTTATTATAGTTTCATTTTACGTTCTGAAATTATATGCTTTAAATCAAACTCAATGTCGAATAGATTAAAAGAAACAAAAATCAAAAAGAAAAAATCAGAGCTGGTCTTTCCCCATTCCCCACAAGGATTAGGTTTAGGCAGGGACAGGGGCAGGTGCAAGGAGCAGGGGATGAAGGTGGCGGAGGCAAGGGCAAGGGACTAAGGATGAAAGGAGCAGGGGCAAGGTGAGCGTTAAGATGACTTTCTAGGTGATGGAATAAGACGTGACAATAAGTCTCTCGTCCCAATATCATCCCTAATCCAATGTGATCGGCCTAAAATTCTTTATCATAAAAATTAAAAATTAAAAAAAAAAACGCACTTTTCGAAGATGACTTCAAAATGTTCAATGAATTAGGCATCTGAAGCAAATTTCATCGACATTGAAGGAACAAAACCTTTATAATTAAGGCCCCGTTTGTTTGCCGTAAAATATTTTTTGAAAAATATTTCTCTGATTTTTTAGTATTTGATAATATTAAAAAATTAGTCAGTCGTAAAATATTTTTTGATAAAAGAAAAATGTTTTCATCTCATTTGAAAAAAAAAAAATTTACTCGCTCTACTCCACTTTCACCCACCCTAATCCTATCCCCCAAACCCCAACCCCCCCCCTTGACCCGACCCATTACCGTCACATCTTTAGTTAATTAATATTAATTAATTTTAATTTAATGACTAATTAATTATATTAATAATATTAATTCATCATAATTATTTATTTATTAATTTTAAATTTGTTATTCATTAATTAAAATTATTATTAACTATTAATTAATTATTCAACTAATTTAGTTTTAAATTAGTAATTTTATAAACTGATAATAATTAATTAACTTATTATTTATTAATTAATTATCTTAAATGTTATTGATAACTAATAATTTTAATCAATTAGTTATTTAATATTGATTATTATCAATAATTTTAAACAAAATTAATACATTAATAATTTTAATCAATCTTTCACTATTATATTCAAACTTTAAAAAATATTTTTCAGTGTGACAACAAAACACCAGAAAATATTATGTTTTTCAAAAAATCATTTTCACTTATAAACATTTTCCACCGACAAACAAACGAAGCCAAAGCTACACGATATTAATATACAAGTACCAGAACATAATATTATAATCTAATCTCATCACAGCCAGGACATGATATAAAGAAAAGAAAATCTGTATAAAATATATATATATATATATATATATATATATATTGTGGTCTAAACAATATTTACTAGAAATCAGGTAATGCCTCGTAAGCTGATGTAGAACATTGTCCAGAACTGCACACTTATCTAGTGAGTTTTTTTTTTTTTTTTCTTTTTTTCCCTAATATCGATTCGTCATTTTATTAATACGAAAAAAATCATTGAGTACACTCTAGAGGTGACCCCTGTACACGAAATGGAACCTCCATCCAGCTGCAAGTTTTAATCTGTACAAATTCTGTGGTTCTTTTCAATATTATATCCGCAGTGCTTGTGACATTTCTGAAAATTCTACAATATTTCTCTTCAGCATATCGTGTAACAACGAAACGCAGCGCAAGGTTTCTGAATCTTGCTTCATATCCATGTCCTTTAAATGCCTCATCCAGCCAGCCATGGCAGTTCTCCATGCCAAAACCAACAAGTTCTCCCATCGATTCTCCCTTGAGATCCAACTTTCAAGGTCCTACTCCTCATTTTGTGCGCCTTTCCTAATGATATTTCCAAGCCCTCGTTCTGGCAACCCCAGGGCTCTTTCTTTACACGTAGCTTCCTTTCGGGCTTTCTCTACTATAAAAAGGACGTTCACCGATGGCATCATCATAGAATCCGCTCTGATGCTCGTCTGAGGTCTATTCCTTTCATTCTCAAAGGCTTCACCTCTCTTAGTAGATGTTGATGAGCATAAGTAATTGGGGAGTATTCAGCAAATGGCTCTGCTTGAAATTATGTGTGTATCCTACGGTACTAAAATGTATATACATCAAATGCCGAAAACATAGATAAGTCTTTCAAACACTGATGTTCTTCACATCTTTCCTAATATTAGATTTTTAAGTTTTCAGATTCCTGGAGATGCACCAAACTTGGATTAACATGGGAGCATCTGATCAACTTTCGACTTCTCCAACTGTCTTATAAAGTTTACCAAAAGTGCCAAACTAGATACATATTATAGAACCACCACGCATCTTAAAAACTACCGAGTATATTGCAGCACAAAAATGTCCTCAGCAAGCCATTTGTTATAAACTAAACCTTACGTGTGATTAGAGATTAAGTTGCTCATCATAAAACCATTTTGGAATTCATTTTTCAGACCATAAGCAGCTGCAAGTACTAATTAACAATTCATCCGCAAGAAATAAATTTTCCATGGACACCTGAAGTTGGTCATGGATCTCCTGTTTTCAAAGTCCTTTTACTTTATGTTACAACTACAAATCTTTACAACTACAAAACTAAACATACTGAATGCAGTCTTGACATATTGTATGTAACGTAGTTCACATACATTAGGAGGTAAAAGATAACCATCACAATTTAGTTATGCTAGAGACTCAAAAATCTCCAGCAAAGGAAATATTGGCATTATTGATGCTATTTCTACTACATGAGATTACATATCAGAAAATGATTGTAGTGCACATATTAAATGAAAACCAAAACTGCAGTTAAAGCAGACTGATAAATGGACTAATCTGAAGTATGGAGTTCATATAATTTGAACTATTCTGCAAAATATATCAAGTAGTACATAAAGAGAAATATTCTAAGATTCATGATTAAGGGATAATCAATCAACCTGACACATTGCGATAGAATGGTTTAGATGTCAACAATTTGAAGATTAACCCTCATGAGTCACAACTATACCACAGGAACGATGTCCATGACAAACCTATTTTTTCTTATGTCAAATGAGAGAAGATATAGGTGTCAAAGCTATAATGCCTCCACAACCAAAGGTAACAGTTGCTCTAGACATCATATATGTGTATATATATATGTATTCATATGTGTGTGTACGTATGTATGACACATCTAGATTCTTGACTTCTCTAGAATATAGCATGACTCCCTATTCTCAACATCTAACTTTTAGCATTGATCTAATTTAATAAGGCATAAAGCTAATACCTACAAGTCTCGAAGTTGTACAAGCATCATCAACAAAATCATAATAGCACATCAAGCTTCAAACTGTTTAAATGAACATGTCTAGGTAAGTACCAAAATATAGGCAATAAAATCGAGAGAATGCACATTACTTGCGGCAGCATGAAAATAAAAATATAGAACAAAAATTGCAAATAAGCTATATTAGCCAAGACTGGAAATAAAATGTTTCCAGCATTAGTATATGATCGCAGGATGGTTTTGAAACTCAGATTTGGCAAAAGGCAAAGAATCACGCAACCAGGAAGAGTTATCATACCGAATGATATGATGAGCTGATTCATCTTTACCTAATCTGATGCTGACATTGCCACTTTGTCTACATCATGAGAAGCTGGTAAAACCAAACATCCCCTTTTAGAGATTCAGAAGCAACATCTACGAGCCTCCAGAATTGGGCCCTGAAAGATGTAGGTGAATCATCAATAATTTCACTGCAGAGAACAGACCAGATGCCTAGTAAAGATATATCCCGTTTTCATGACACAAGAAAGGGCACAAAGCAGAATTTCTAAATTCCCAGATGTCACAACCTAACTTCAAGGCAATTTACGACCTCAATTTATTGAACAGATCCATACAAATGAA
This sequence comes from Ehretia macrophylla, assembly GCA_037974665.1. Lineage (NCBI taxonomy): Eukaryota > Viridiplantae > Streptophyta > Magnoliopsida > Boraginales > Ehretiaceae > Ehretia > Ehretia macrophylla. The sequence continues at coordinate 52,678,689 of CM075771.1, read as the reverse complement.
CAATGAGAGCTTATAACATGATCATGACAGCATTCTCTGAAGTATGAGGATCAAGATGTTCTGTAGATCCTATGAATAACTAAGACATGGTAGAAACTTTGGAAAACAATGGCGCAATATGAGTTAAACCCAACTCTTAGACACCAGTGAACATAAATCTGAAGATAATCAAGAATTTTATGACATAAAGAAATGATAAATTAGGGTACAATGATTCAAATCTAGGAGATCTAGCTAAATTTATTCAGCCTAGACTTCTATAGATTTGGTAACAAAAGAGAAGACATAATATATACTATTACTCTAGCTTGTTACAATGAAATGTCATAAAAGATCTCATGCAATCTAATTACAAAAGCAAGGGGGATTATGAGAGAAGACGAGGAAAGCCAAAATTCCAGGTTTTCGTCAACTAATAGGGATACTGCCAGAATTGGAAATTAGATTTCTTAGCTCCATCAAGTGCTCATCATTTGATATATGGAGTGAAATACGAAGATTTGTCATCAATGTTTCTTGTTCCCAACTTAAGGGTCCTGATGCATGCAATGCCTCCATTGTGCAACGGTAAGCATGCAACTCTAACCTATGGATTTCTGCTGCCAACTCCTCTTTCGTGGGAACAAAGCTATTCCTTTCCTCATCGTATGACCAACAGATAGATTCAGCATCACTAGAGTGATCTTCAGCATCTTCACCACGATGTACAAGAGCTCTACAAGGCCAGTTAAAGGGATCATTGCTACCAACACTACTGCAACTAGCAGAGCACACAGCTTTATCAGCGTCATTATCCTCCGAGGTTATTGCAGCTGAACACCCAACAGCACCATTTCTTTTCCTTCTCTCAACATCCACATCAGAGAAGTTTGCAAAAGACTGTATTTCCTCTTTACCTAGCACATCTGTAGCGAAAGCAATATCTTTTACCTTTTTGGGGAACTGACAAAAATCATGAACACTCACTCGACGACATTTACCCTCCCTCCCAGGTACCCTAAATTTCTGGCCATGTTCTTCAGCCCGAGGGTAACAATAAGGTGTCTCTCTCTTCAGCTTTCTGGAGTAAAGAATGTGAGAATTACGGAAATTGATGTTTTCCACATCGAAAGTGTCATCATCCTTTACTTGAAAATTCATCTTCGATTTTGATGCCTTTAACCCTTTGTTGTGCTTCAGTATTAGCTGCCGGTTGCTTTTCCTGTTGTCATAATCCATTGAACCCTGTGTGTACAAAACAACAAAGAGATTACTCACCATAGTTATGGCAAAAGAACTAGAAATTTAACTTCTTGCAAGAATTAATGATTAATATGGAGAAACTGCTTGCATTCATTGCATTCCTTCTAGGCACAGGACTTATCAATTATTGAGAAAATGAAAAGCACATATATTATCAACATTAGAACAAATTTGTGAGTGGATAATGATTCCTCTATATTTTTTGCCATTCTTCTACAAACATGACCAAGAGCAAATTTGAACATATTGGAACAAGATGAGTCTTTACTTCTAAAATCTCATGTACATATCAATAATAAGCACGAATAAACCTCTTGTACATACAGTGGGGGATTTATTTGGGGGACAGCGGGGCTGCTGCACCCACTGACCCCAAGAGTAGAGCTATTAACGAGAGAGTCAGAGTTGTATTTTTTGAAAATGTGTGTATCTTTAAGGTATTTTTAAGCTAAAGAATTAATTTAGCCCCCATTGAAGAAGAAAAATATCCATATATGAGTGTTAAATTATATGTTTTCAGCCCCCACTAAACAAAAATCCTGAATTCACCCGTGTCCATATTAATACTAAAGCACAAATACCTTCTGATAGTCATATACATGGAAACTAGACATATGGAAGAATATTTTGCAGCATAAGATAAGATTCTAACAGAAAATACCTTTCCAATTACAACCCATTCTCCATCCAGCCATGATTGCCTTGTCCGGATGTCAAACTTTCCAACTTCAAATTCGTTAGAGGATCCAACTAATCTTACCAGAAAACAGTCCCTTGCTAACACCTTAGACACTGTTGCCATCTTCCAAGAGAGATTGTGCGATATCTCAACGACATCACCAGGTCTCCAATTCTCTGCAACTCCCACCTGACGAGGAGGACAAGGCCTAATTAACTTCCTAGACACCCTTTCTTCAATGGACTCGTCAAAAGCACCCCTATCATATTTAACAGTGTAATTATGGCCATTGCCATATAATATTTCTGCACGACGCCACGAGCCTGCTGGCTTCTCCTTCTGGCAAAATACTTCCACTTTTGTCCCTTTCTTGAATCTCATTATCAATAGCGTATGAACTTAAAATCAGACTCGCTAACCAATAATTCTTCCTACAAAAATTCCAGAAAAACGAAAAGACTATTAAGAAAGCAGAGTTTACATAACAGTAATCATAAAACATAGATTTTAAAAAAACTCGGTTCCCTGATATCGGACACCATTGGAATTTCATGTTCGAAGCAGTTGCCCCTATAATTATGCAGAATTATGATACAAAGATCTTTCCAATAAGAAACTTGCAGGTTAAAAATCATATTTTTAGATAATGTAAACACTATAAATAGGTGAATATATATGTACACATACACACACACACGCATATACATATACCAAAAACACATCCAGATATAATAATACAATTAATACAAGAAACTGAAAACGTATATACATTTTACGGAGAAAATTGCAACCATTAGCATATATATACGTATAGATACACACATACATAAATGTATAGCTATATATATACACATAAACACTTAGTGCACATGTACAAGAAGATTGCATCATATTCACATGTACCATGATCACCTGTTCATCTATAATGCGGTAAATTACATATCATTGTGCTTCAGAGACAACCACATATACACATATACATACATACATACATACATACATATATATTCATACGTCTATATATGTATATATATAGTCCAAATAAATTGATGACCAATTTATTCCCAAAAAATAAAAAACAAATAAATAAAAAAATTAATTTTAAAAATGATAACAACAAAAATAAACAAATAAAAGAAAGAAAAAAAAAGGACATTTTTTTTAAACTAACCTTTTATTAAGATCTTCGTCGATCAACGGATTCCAGAGAGAGAGAACGAATAGGGCTTTGTGAAGAAAAAAAAATTAATTAATTTTGGTTTCAAGTTTGAACTGCTCTTTTCCTTTTTTGCTTTTGAAGAAAATTAGAAAATGTTTTTTTTTTTTTTCCTACAGATAAAAGGAATATTGGTATAAGTGGAATTGTGAGACAAGTTACCAACTGCCTAAGAAATTATTACTAATTGGCTTGTTTGTTGGGTTTAGGATTGTGTATTATGCTATGCTATGCCATCCTGTGCACCCATATTGTTTCTTAATTTTTGGCTTTCAAATTTATAAAATTAAACTCAAATCCGTTTAAATTATATTTTGCCAAACTTGTTATAGAAATTCGTCGGGTTAAAATTTTGCTTACCAAATTCAAACCCATTAAATATTTAAAAACCTGCAGATACTCGATCCAACCCATTAATGACAAATAATGACAAATCACAATGGATTATAAAATGTAAATTAAATTTATTGTCTATTATTAAACTTAAATTTAATAGAAACATTCAACAAAATATTTATGGTGAGAAGTTATTATCATTCCATAATAATATGAAATAACCTGAAGAAAAAAGAATATCAGGTACTTGTCACAATTGTAAATTATCATTCTCGTTTGAATTATTCAATAATTGAACGGTTGTATTAGTTGAATTAGATAAAAAGAATAGGTAAACATAAATAATAAGAGTTGGGTTATATCCCACAACTATTAATCTTAGACCAATATTAAAAAATTATTTTTTATTAAGTAATATATTATTTGTATATGTATGAAAATATATAAATATTTTTATTATTTTATTTTTACTAAATTACTAATTGAGTTCTTGGGTTTCAGATTTTTTTAAATTGGTATTACTAAACCCTACCGGACTACCCGTCAGTAATTACTTATAAAAACCAAACCCTAACAAATACTCCATCAATTTTGTAAACGGGTTTATAATCGAGTTGAATACCCGTCGAATTCAGATTTAAACTCTACCCGTTATCATCCCTATATATGGTGCGGACACCTGTTATTTTGCTTATGTACATATTTGTCCCTTGTATTTTATAAAATTGCTAAGATCCTTTAACTTATTAAAATTGTGCACACATCTCCATCAGTCTACCTGTCGTTAACCTTTTTAATAGCAGTGACTATTTGACAATTATACCCTTTTATAAAAGTGAACAAAAGAAATCAAAATTAGATAAAACTATGCCTTTTAGAAAAAAAATAAAAAATTAGAAAGGGTATTTGCAAAAAAAAGAAAAAAGAAAAAATTGTCTCCCCCACCTCCACCTCCACATCCACCTATTGTTGAAGCCAATGGGCTCTATAGCATGCAGGTGCATACAGTGAATTTTTCTAGGTATCAAAATATGGTGTGTCAATTTTCATAATTTTGGATATGATTAAAAAAAAAAATTCATAATTTGGATATGATAAAACAAATTAATAGTAGTGATTGTTAACTACTAATTTTTTTAGTGTTATTAATTTTTTGGGGTAATCAAAATTATTGATGTCATACCTAAAAAATTTTCTTACTCGTGTTTTAATCTCGAATAGGGAGGAAACCAATAAAAGAGAAAACAAAAAATGACAAAATTGTTGAGCTTCTTAGCTCAAATTAGCTTTTGTTGATATTGAATATAAACTACATGGTTTGTATCCAATTCTAATCAGCTAAGTTTTCCATCATCTTGGGTCTAATAGTGGCTTTATAATTTCTTGTTTCTTTTTTATTTTGAGAATGTAATTCAAATTCTTATGGTTCAAATTGAATATTCCAAAGTTTCTATTCACATCTTGAAGTAAAAAGTTTAATGTGTGGTAATTAATCTTTTTAGGAGTATAATTATAATTTATGTTTGAGTGTCATTGTCAGCTTGTTTTTGTTCATTTTCATATGCTTATTTCAATTGATGCAATTATTAATCTTATGTATATGTTATAACTAATTAAGCACCGACAATGAGTTGATTATTTAACAATTTCAAAATGAAGTCACGCCGAGGATAAAAGATACTTTTTGTATTACTATAATTATTTATTTTTTTCTCTTTTATATGTTATGTCATTATTATATAAGAAGAGTCATGTTTTGAAGACTCTACATATGCTTTATTATTTATATTTTATAATTGTTATAATATATGTAAATTAAGTATTAATTTATGTATAGATAAATGTTCTCGAACTCTTGATTACTAGTTGTGCTACTATAGTGTCTACCTTGCCCCCAATGTCTAGCTCTGCCTTTTCCCCACCCTCACTCGTACCACCACCACCACTAACCACCAAACATCCCTCCAATGACTAAAACAGAAGGCAAAAAGAGGGAGGATGGGGGGACGATGACATCAATTTTTTTTTTTTTTTTGAGTAAGCTAGTGGTGAGAGGATACAAGAAAAAAAGACTATTATACCCAATAACAGAATTTTGGTCCAATAAAATAATTTTTGAAGTGAATTACTCGTAAACTCACAAATTGCACGGGTGGAGTACAAATGTCATTAAGTTGGATGAATCTTTTAATGGAAGGGGTATTGCGCAGTATTTTATCAAACCACAAGGGGGAAATATGCATTTTATGAACCACATGGGGCAAACATGCACTTTGCGTAAACCATATGGGGGTTTCGTGTGACAACCCAGACCCAACATGTAGCATAATATACTTAATTGCACATTTTAATCGGTGTTGGTTTAGGTGTTATATGTGTGGATGTGTTTAATATAGCATTTAAGATTTAACTAGTAGTTTCATCTTCTTTTATTTCTTTTATTTTCTTTAAGAAAGGGACACCGATACTATTAATTCAAATAAAATATTTCAACTACTGTTTTGACATTTACTATGACGCCGAGTACGCCAGCATGTTTTAATTTAATTGTTACATATCTCTTGTGCATTAAAATGTTAAATTAATTGCTTTAAGTGAAAATCATTATTCATAACAAAAATCAACTGTTTTAATTGTTCTAATTTAATTTTTTCTCCTGTCATATGACTTGTAGGAAGAATGAGAAAAGTGTTATTTTAAGTATGTGATGTTGAGAGTGTGCGTATAAGAAATGTTTTCTTGTATCGTGTGAATAGAAAAATAGTAATAAACATTGAATTATGGACTAGTTAACTTTTAATTGCATTTTAAGCTACCTTTGACTTAGCCTTGACTATTTTTAAAAGCTCAAATCAGCTCCACACATTTAAAACACCATATATACATCATACATATAACATAACACTTAGAAAAAAAAAAATAGAAACCAACCCCCCCAAACCCCAAAGAAACCCGTCGGCCATAAGACCAAAGAGTAAGGAAAAATCTCTTCTTGCTTCTTCAATATTTGGCTCAATCAAAGCATCTAATAGTGGATGCAAGCTCCCCTAGTCATTCTCCTAGCTTCTATTGGTCTCCTTGGTGAGGTAGTTTGCATATTTTAACAATTTTATGTTTATGTCAAATTTCAAAAATTCTTAAATTTGCTCTCAATTGCTTATATAATGCTTGGAAATGTTGTAAAATGTTGTCTTTATGCTATCTAGACTTGATTAGTACAATTTGCTAGCTTGTTTGCATGAGAATTGAAATTTGGTGTTTGAGGAAGAAGATGAATAGTAAAAATGTGAATAGTAACCCTTGTGTTCTAACTTAATTTATTGCTATATAAGTGTGATTTAAGAGTTATTAAACCTAGTTTGGAGCCTCACATGGTTTGGAAATACTTAGATTGTTTAATCTTTAAATTAAAGTAGGGTTTTTGTATTGAAATTGGAGATTTTGTGTAACCTTACATTAAAGCTCGATTAAAGGATATTTAGGCTCAATTTAGGAGTAAATAAACCTAGTTTAGATACTTGAATGATTAAAAATGCTTGAAGTGCAAGATCAATTAGTTAAAGTTAGTTTAATGGGCACTATTCACCCAGACCCTTTAAATCTTGCTCAAAACCTTAATCTAATAATAGATATGTGATGTTGGGTTGACAAAACAGTCCCACGTTAAAATTTATCGAATTCCGAGAACGTCGATTTTTATGCCTCTTTGTATGTGCATATTAGAATTATTGTAATTAGAACCTTAAATACTAGTTTAATGCTTAGTTTAGGTTCCATAAATGTAGTTGAGGATAGTTAGATACTTTAGTTAACTAAACCTTGGCTAAAACTAGTTTCAGCATATTGAACTTAAATGATAAAATGGAGATTTTAAGCCTTATGCTTAACTTTAGCTTGTTTATTGTGTTATATTTGGTGTAGAGACTAGGAATACTTGTTAGATGGCTAAAATTAAGGTGAACTTCTTAACTTAGTTACATGTATAGTAGAGTTTTGAAATTAGTTTTTATAGTGAAATAATTGGGACGAAAACATGGGTTACGAAATCTGGAAAAATTAGACAGATTTGCATGCCTACGTTGCAGGACCAATTTGACCTAGCAAACATTGACGAAATTAGCTGAATTTTGGGTATATTGTAGTAGATTCATAGTAGAACAAAAGTGTCTTTTGAAGGCTTGACCAAATTCTAGATCTATGTATTCGTTTTTTGGATGGTTTCCGAGAGGCATGTGATTAGGCGTGAGCTTGACAGTTTTCCTTAGCTACAGCCACTGTGACCTTTCCCTATCCCCTTTGCCTTGTGCTTATAGTTTATAACTTATAGTTAAAAGTAATTTTAATGAGTGAGTGTTATAGTTGTAGCCTTGGTTGTATTATTAATCAGTAGAATGAAGAGGATGTATAGTTTGAAGACTTTTAAGGTAGTAAATGTTTGGAAGTCGTGGCTAATGAATGTAATATTTGAACCTTAACCTAGCTTTGATTAGCTTTAAAACCTTAAGAGAATTACCTTTAGATTAATTTAATAGTTGATTAAGGAATAAGTGGAATTGAACTAGTTTCATATACAAGTTTTTAACTAATGTAAAGTAAAGGAACCTTGAGCAACTTATGAACCCGTATTAGTAGTACTAACTAGTCTTTAATTCAAAGGACCAACTTCTATGTGATAGTCAAACAACTCTTTCTTGACTTGTAAAGTTATTTTTATTCTTAACCTTAATCGCAAAATTGAGAAACCTTAACTTTAAAGATGTTGCTAATTATAGATTAAATAATTGTTGAACTTGTATTAGATTAATATGTGATTAGCACTAGTTGTTTCTATTGTATCTCTTCCATTGATTACTACTTCATGTGAGATAACTTTATAGGTGAACTAGAAGCTCAATTGATTGGTTAATTTGCTATGTTTAGAGTGCTCAACTTGGATTCATAGATGTGTAACAAAATGTAAGAATTAGTTGTTAATATCTAAAGTTAACTTTTGCTAATAGTTACTAGCTTTACTCATTTCATATGTGCTACGGTTCACCTACCAATGTTAGTTATTTGTATGACTACCTGAACTATGTAATAATGTGGAATAAATAAGTGATTTTATAGCTTCTGTTGTTGTGGGTTGAGATTACATATTAGTTAAGTTAGAATTGCTATAATCAATTGTTAAAAGTGTTGCACTTATATGAATAACTAGGGGTTACACATTTGAGCGGATTCAAAGAGGTTTGGAGTAAACCTAAGCTATACTTTTACAGGTTTGGTAAAGATGAGGGATTCTTTATCTTTTATGTGCATCTTAACTTATTTTATTGTTTCTAGATTGTATTATTTGGTAATTGATAAGGTTTATATGCATTATTTACTGGCTATCTTGTGTCTTTTCATGTTAATTGTGATTAACTGCAAGGACGACCTACGTTGTCATTCCTCTTACGTGATTTGATACTCTTGGCTCTCGTGATCTTGACTTGGGTTGCGCAACCTTTTCGGACATGGTAGCGTCGAGAAACACGGGCAGTATCGAGCTTGCCGTGCTCCCTCGACTACCATGGTGCTTATTCCCTTTCTCTCGCTGAGTATACTTCACTACTCGAGAGGCATGGTTCACCTCGTTAGGGCATATGGACCTACCTCAGGAGAAAGGGTCGTAGGATCGGGGTACATCCGGAGTACCCCATTTGGAGGAATAAGGGGTTTTTCGGCATGTGCTTAAAGATCTTGGTTCGTGCCTCAAGATTGAAGACAATAAGATGAACCGTATCATTTTTCAATGTGTGATATCTTATTGCTTATTTGTCATATTAATTGTTTAATGGTTTTACTTGTACATAACTGTTGCATTGCAAGAATCCCTTTATAAATGCTACCCGTGTACTGTTTCCCTCCCTCACTGAGTATATGTGTTTTGTATACTCATTCCTCATTGCCCACCTTTCAGGTATTGCAATATTAGGAGGAATGTTTGTGCTTGTGGTGCTTGGTCTTTGCTTGAGCGTCAATGTATTATATGGCGTGGGTTGTAAAGATATTAATCTTGAGTTGTATGTATTCAATGAATAAAGAAATGTACTTTAAGTTTAATTGGGTCTTTAGAGTGGTTTGATAACCAAGTTAATGTGATAGGTTAGTTTTATTTTAATTCAAGCATGGGCGTACTTGTCTTAAGGAAGAGAGTTAGGATAGCCTTTGAAATTGGGGATGTATAATTGCTTGAGTTTGTTTGTTGAGAACCAAGGCTTGGATGGCCTTGAGGAACTGTTGAATGTGTTGGACACGGTACTGGTCCATTTATATTCGGTTTGCAGGTTTTGATTTATCCTATAAACAAAAGAGACTCTGTCCGTTTTTTCTCGTTTTTCGTGTCTTGGGCTTTGGGATTAGGGCCTCGGTCTCGTGAGGGATTAGGGTGTTACAGAGGTGGTATCTGAGCTTAGTTAGCTCACAGTCGGGACAAGGTCCTAGGTCTGTTAGGTAGCAATCTTGAGTACGTACATGTGAAATGCATTTTGGATAGTCATGTGCTTGCATGTGGGATTGTATTTGTTTGAATGAAAATATGTTCTTATGTGTTATATTTGTGTGAAATATGAAGATTGTGTGATATGTGATTTTGTGTGCACCTATGTGACCCCTTTGTGTTATAAATGAAACTTATATGATATGTGTGTTTATGTGATTATGGGTATATCAAAGTGATTTCATGAATGACTACTTGCTTCAACTATTAGTAACATGTGTGTTTGAATTCAGTGAACTAAGTTGTTAGAAATAACATGATAACTTGCTAATTAAAGCTAAGTATTAATGGCTTCTAGTACAATTCATAATTGCATAGTAGTTTAAAGTATTTATTGAGTATATGTGATAGTTGCATAACATGTGAAATTTTATCATATAGTATGTGCATGCTATAAGAAGTTTATCTTGTGCAATCTCAATTACATGCATTCACTACCCGTTAAATTGGTAAGTGATCTCTCCCCTCTATAATGCGATGGTCGGCAACGTCCCAAGTATATTAATCAACAAGAAGAGAGGTATTCGCCTTGGTACTCTTATTTGAGACTAATTGCAACCGCGGGGGGTTAGTGGCATTCATCGGTAATATCTCTGGAGTAATTCGGAAGGAATATCTATGTGCCTTCATATACGAAGTTCATGTTTAGTACCTATATTTGGAATGGTTCACCCTCATAGATGTTCAACCAATGTTCTTGACATGAATTCTTATTTGGGATTTCACCTATGGTCTTACTTTGGTATTTCTATTGGGTATCTCTTGGTAATATCAGTATGCGGGAACTACTACAGGATTTCTATTCAACTACATCTTCAGTATTTATATCTGGGCTTTCTCTTGGTATTTTCTAACTGTATCTTCATAATAGCCTTTATTTGGCTATCACGTTCGGGATTTTATCGGCGGAGTTCTCTAGTATTCTTACTGAACTTCTTGATGATATTATGGAAGGTAATCCTGCTAGTCTTCTTTTGTGTCACACTTCTTTGGCTTCAAGTTTGATTTTAGCTGCTACAATTATTGAAGATCCACTAGGGAATAAAAAATTGCGAGGATGCAATTTTTGTAAAGAGGGGAGAGTGTGACAGCCCAGACCCAGCATGTAGTATAATATACTTAATTTTATATTTTAATTGGTGCTAGTTTAGGTGTTATATGTGTGGATGTGTTTAATATAGCATTTAGGATTTAACTATTAGTTTCATCTTCTCTTATTTCTTTTATTTTCTTTAAGAAAGGGACACTGATACTATTAATTCAAATAAAATATTTCAACTACTGTTTTGACATTTACTGTGACGCCGAGTACGCCAGCATGTTTTGATTTAACTGTTGCATATCTTTTGTGCATTAAAATGTGAAATTAATTGCTTTTAAGTGAAATTACTATTCATACAAAAATCGACTGTTTTAATTGTCTGAATTTAATTTTTTCTCTTGTCATATGACTTATAGGAAGAATGAGAAAAGTGTTATTTTAAACATGTGATGTTGAGAGTGTGCGTATAGGAAATGTTTTCTTATATCGTGTGAATAGTAAAATAGTAATAAACATTGAATTATGAACTAGTTAACTTTTAATTGCATTTTAAGCTAGCTTTGACTTAGCCTTGACTATTTTTAAAAGCTCAAATCAGCCCTACACATTTAAAACACCATATATACATCCTACATATAACATAACACTTAGAAAAAAAAATAGAAACCAACCCCCCAAACCCCAAAGAAACCCGTCGGCCATAAGGCCAAAGAATAAGGAAAAATCTATTCTTGCTTCTTCAATATTTGGCTCAATCAAAGCATCTAAGAGTGGATGCAAGCTCCCCTAGTCATTCTCCTAGCTTCTATTGGTTTCCTTGGTGAGGTAGTTTGCATATTTTAGCATTTTTATGTTTATGTCAAATTTCAAAAATTTTTAGATTTGCTCTCAGTTGCTTATATAATGCTTGGAAATGTTGTAAAATATTGTCTTTATGCTATCTAGACTTGGTTTGTAAAATTTGCTAGCTTGTTTGCATGAGAATTAAAATTTAGTTTTTGAGGAAAAAGATGAATAGTAAAAATGTGAATAGTAACCCTTGTGTTCTAGATTAATTTATTGCTATATAAATGTGATTTAGGAGTTATTAAACCTAGTTTAGAGCCTCACATGGTTTAGAAATGTTTAGATTGCTTAATCTTTAAATTAAAGTAGGATTTTCGTATTGAAATTGGGATTTTGTGTAACCTTACAATAAAGCTCGATTAAATGTTATTTAGGCTCAATTAAGGAGTAAATAAACCTAGTTTAGATACTTGAATGAATTAAAAAAGCTTGAAGTGCAAGATCATTTAGGTAAAGTTAGTTTAATGGGTACTATTTACTCAGGCCCTTTAAATCTTGCTCAAAACCTCAATCTAATGATAGATATGTGATGTTGGGTTGATAAAACAATCCCACGTTAAAATTTATTGAATTCCGAGAATGTTGATTTTTATGCCTCTTTGTATGCGCACATTAGAATTATTGCAATTAGAGCCTTAAATACTAATTTAGTGCTTGGTTTAAGTTCCATAAATGTAGTTGAGGATTGTTAGATACTTTAGTTAACTAAACCTTGGCTAAAACTAGTTTTGGCATATTGAACTTAAAGGAGAAAATGGAGATTTTAAGCCTTATGTTTAACTTTAGCTTGTTTATTGTATTATATTTGTAGTAGAGACTAGGAATACTTGTTAGATGGCTAAAATTAAGGTGACCTTCTTAACTTAGTTATATGTGTAGTAGAGCTTTGAAATTAGTTTTTATAGTATAATAATTGGGAAAAAACATGGGTTACGAAATCTGGAAAAATTGGATAGATTTGTATGCCTGCGTTATAGGACCAATTTGACCTAGCAAACATTGAGGAAATTAGCTGAATTTTGGGTATGTTGTAGTAGATTCATAGTAGAACAAGAGTGTATTTCTAAGGCTTGGCCAAATTCTAGTTCTACGTACTCGTTTTTGGATGGTTTCCGAGAGGCATGTGATTAGGCGTGAGCTGGATAGTTTTCCCTAGCTGCAGCCACCGTGACCTTTCCCCTTCCCCTTTTCCTTGTGCTTATAGTTTATAACTTATAGTTAAGAGTAATTTTAATGAGTGAGTATTATAGTTGTAGTCTTGGTTGTATTGTTAATCAGTGGAATGAAGAGGATGTATAGGTTGAAGACTTTTAAGGTAGTAAATGTTTAGAAGTCATGGCTAATGAATGTAATATTTGAACCTTATTGGAACCTAGCTTTGATTAGCTTTAAAACCTTAAGAGAATTACATTTAGATTAAGTTAATAGTTGATTAAGGAATAAGTGGAGTTGAACTAGTTTCATATACACGTTTTTAACTAATGTAAAGTAAAGGAACCTTGAGTAACTTATGAACCTGTATTGGTAGTACTAACTAGTCTTTAATTCAAAGGACCAACTTCGGTGTAATAGTCAAACAACTCTTTCTTGACTTGTAAAGTTATCTTTTATTCTTAACCTTAATCGCAAAATTGAGAAACCTTAACTTTAAAGATGTTGCTAATTATAGATTAAATAATTGTCGAACTTGTATTAGATTAATATGTGATTAGTACTAGTTGTTTCTATTGTATCTCTTCCATTGATTACTATTTCATGTGAGATAACTTTATAGGTAAACTATAAGCTCAATTGATTGGTTAATTTGCTATGTTTAGAGTGTTCAACTTGGATTCATGGATGTGTAACGAAATGTAAGAATTAGTTGTTAATATCTAAACTTAACTTTTGCTAATAGTTACTAGCTTTACTCATTTCATATGTGCTACGGTTCACCTACCAATGTTAGTTATTTGTATGACTACCTAAACTATGTAATAATGTGGAATAAACATGTGATTGTATAACTTCTGTTGTTGTGGGTTGAGATTGCATATTAGTTAAGTTAGAATTGCTATAATCAATTGTTAAAAGTGTTGTACTTATATGAATAACTAGGGATTACACATTTGAGCGGATTCAAAGAGGTTTGGAATAAACCTAAGCTATACTCTTATAGGTTTGGTAAAGGTGAGGGAGTCTTCATCTCTTCTGTGCATCTTAACTTATTTTATTGTTTCTAGATTGTAATATTTGGTAATTGATATTGTTTATATGCATTATTTACTGGCTATCTTGTGTCTTTTCGTGTTAATTGTGATTAACTGCGAGGACGACCTACTTTGTCATTCCTCTTACGTGATTTGATACTCTTGGCTCTCGTGATCTTGACTCGGGGTTGCACAACCTTTTCGGACATGGTAGTGTCAAGAAACACGGGCGGCATCTGGCTTACTGTGTTTCCTCGACTACCATGGTGCCTATTTTCTTTCTCTCGCTGAGTATACTTCACTACCCCAAAGGCGTGGTTCATCTCGTTGGGGCATATGGACCTACTCAAAAGAAAGGGTTGTAGGATCGGGGTACATCCGGAGTACCCCATTTGGAGGAATAAGGGGTTTGCCGGCATGTGCTTGAAGATCTTGGTTCGTGGCTCGAGATTGAAGACAAGAAGATGAACTGTATCATTTTTCTATGTGTGGTATCTTATTGCTTATTTGTCATGTTAATTTTTTAATGGTTTTTGTATATAAGTGTTGCGTTGCACGAATCCCTTTATAAATGCTATCAGTGTACTGTTTCCTTCCCTCACTGAGTATACGTGTTTTGTATACTCACTCCTCATTACCCACCTTTCAAGTATTGTAATATTAGGAGGAATATTCGTGCTTGTGGTGCTTGGTCTTTGCTTAGGAGTCAATGTGTTATGTGGCGTGGGTTGTAAAGATATTAATCTTGAGTTGTATGTATTCAATGAATAAAGAAATGTACTTTAAGTTTAATTAGGTCTTTATAGTGGTTCGATAACCTAGTTGATGTGATAGGTTAGTTTTATTTTAATTCAAGCATGGGCGTACTTGTCTTAAGGAAGAGAGTTAGAATAGTCTTTGAAATTAGGGATGTATAATTGCTTGAGTTTGTTTGTTGAGAACCAAGGCTCGGATGACTTTGAGGAGCTGTTGAATGTGTTTGTAACACCTCGATCCCTCACGGAACCGGGACTTCTATTAATCAAACTATTCTCAACCCAATTCCAAACCTCAGACACAAAATTTAGGAGAAAATGGATGGAGTTTCCTCTATATATAAGACTATCTAAAAACCTGCAAATATCAATATACAACCACAAGAACATAATCCACAACCTCAATGCATTTCATACTTATAAGCATGCAAGTCTACTAGACAATAAAGTAAAGATTTCAAGTTAATAAAACATTACAAGCCATTCATAATTATCAATACATTCTAAACTTAACTTTACAATTACGAAACCGAATTCAATGACAATCCACGTAAGCCAACATAGTCAACATGAAACTCTCGAGCCTTCTTTTCTACCTCTGATAGCACTGATCCTGAAAGGTGTTAGAAACGAGGGTGAGTATACAACATGTATACTCAGTGAGGGAGGTGATGCAGCATACTGAGGAATGCTTTCATGAGATGCAACAAAGATAATAACATATACAACACAAAATAACAAAACTAATTAGACAAGTCTTTAACCACGTATAAAAAGGATACGGTTCCACGTTTGTCTTCAATCACGAGCCACGAGCCAAGATCTTCAAGCAAGCGCCGGCAAAACCCTTATTCCTCCAAAATGGGGTACTCCATATGTACCTCGATCCTACGACCTTTTCTCCTGAGGTAGGTCCATATGCCTAGCAAGGTGAACCACACCTCTGGGATAATGGAGTATATTTAGCAAGAGAAAGGAATTAAGCACCATGGTAGTCGAGAGAGCACGACAAGCCTGATGCCGCCCGTGTTTCTCGATGCTACTATGTCCGAAAAGATTGCTCAACCCAGGGTCAAGATCACGAAAGCCAAGTATATCAAATATCACATAAGATGAACGAAATGGGAATTTTTTTTCAATTGTTTTTTAGCTAATTTGCTTGTATATGTGATGTATTATGTTTATAGTATAAGTAGGTGTTGTATTAGAAGTCAAAATGCTAGCAAAAACTTAGTCCAACCAAGTTATAAGCTCAATTTAAAAGACTACTAATTAACTATGTTACACTTATGTAACACTATTCAAGCAATGCGCAAAATATTTTTCAAATGCATGATCCCGGCCTCTAAGGTCTAAAACTACAAGTTTCCGATTCATTTTATAAGTTATATTATCTAGAAAAAATATTAAATTGAGCATTTAAGACAGTCAAATTTCTTATGAATAGTAACCATCAAATAAACATATTTAAACTAGAAATAAAACACTTTCAAATGCACAAGGAGATATGCTACAGTTATTTATGAATATGATAAAAGTTCTCGGGTGACACAATAGATGTCAAAATAGTATTTAAATTATTTTACTTGAATTAACAGTATTGGTCCATTTTTTAAAGACAAATAAGAGAATTAAAAAGGAAGTAAAACTACTAGTTAAAATCTTAAATGATAAATAAATACTTTCACACATATAACACTTAAACTAGCACCCATTTATGTGCAATTAAGTGTATTATACTACATGCTGGGTCTGGGCCGTCACAGTGTTGGACACGGTACTGGTCAATTTATATTCGATTTGTAGGTTTTGGTTTATCCTATAAACAAGGAAGACTCTGTCCGTTTCCCCTCATTTTTTGTGTCTTGGGCTTTGGGATTGGAGCCCCGGTTTCGTGAGGGATCGGGGTGTTACATTTCATGCCATTTAAAATTTGCTATTCTTTCTTAATTTATGGTGCTAGTATATAGCTTTGTATTGGCTAAATTCACGATTTGGAGATAAGCGGACCTAAATCGCTATCATCCGCTGTAGGGTAAACCATCACCTCTAATGTCCCCTGACTGATTCTACCATAGAGGCCACCGATAAACGATAACTCTCCCCTAGCACAGCTTATAATGAAGTTGTATTGTGCTTTCCAAAGACAACTCTTTTGAAAATCTCAGTCAAAAGGTGCTAAGTTGGAATCCTATTATAACTAGGGATTCTTGTGGTTCTAGAGGATCCAACTATAGGAAAACGAGGAATCGAGAGCTTTCTGCCCTTTTCTTCCCAACTCTTTACTAGCTCTAGTTTTGCAATGTTCATACAAAGGAGATAGGGGCTTTTGGATTCAACTCAGAGCTAGGGTGAGTCGATAAGAAAATATCACTGACACAATTGGTTCTGACGTGGCATAAGTAGCTCGACCTGACCTTATGATATGATATGTGGATGAAGGTCCACTAAGCATAACTCTATAATTTTTTGAGTTGTTTAGGTCGTTTAAAAGGCCAATAATTTAGGTCAGATAAAAGACCTCGACTTATGTGTCAAAAAGCTGAGGTTGGGCATTGCTTTCCGAACTCACATGTTGGTGAGATATCCCGAGGTCCCTAAAGGCGGTGTGTAGCTCAAGTGAACTTCGTGGAAAAAAGCGAAGAAAGTTTAAGTTCAAATAGGAAATGAATCTTTGATCCTTAAATCATGGGTTCATATCCATACTCGAAAAGTTCGAACTTCAGTAAGCATAAATAAGTCATCTCACTCCACTCACAGGTATCTTGCTCTTTAGCCTAAACACTATCTCTTACCTTGCTTTTAAGAAATTTTATCCCTTTTGTTGGCCATATAACTGATTTGAGCATTGGAGTAGTCCCATAAGGGAACCCCATAGGGTTGTTCGTTTTGCAAGAAGCAGGTCGGCAAGTGCATCAAGCCTACTACCGAAATATTACCTTAACAGGTTCAATTTTTTTTTTTGACTAATAATGATGAGCATATTGGTAATTCACGGGATCCTCTCCTAATATATCTAACATTCTAATATTAATTCTAAACTATTAATTTTATCCAAAATACTAACATTTTATCTAATGGAAAGGAATTACCTTTTTATTAGATCAAATGTTAGAATAAAATGTTAATTATGAAATGATCATAATCCTTCCAATTAAGGATAATTAAAGGACCTTTTTTGAGAGTCATACGCTAATACATTATCTCCACTTATATAAATGATCAGATTTATACCATTTTACTGTCCACTATACGTAACACAAAAACGATATGATGTGTTATGTATAAATTGATTTAATAAAAATACAAGTCACACCGGCTTAAAATAAATAATTTGTATACCTCACAACTGATTTATATTTATATTTAACACTAAAATAGCATATTTTTCCTCTTCATGGTAAGCTCATGTCAGAAAATAATATTTATTCAAACAATATAAACATCATTTATGAAAATGATTTAAAAAGCTTAAACATTTAAGTGTAGATCGAAATTATTATTTTGGATATATGTGTGTATGTGTGTGTGTGTGTGTGTGTGTGTGTGTGTTATTTTATGTGTCTACCCGCATGTCTATGTAACTTGTTTTTAATCTATTTTTAAAAGATGCATAAAACTACATTGTTTTGGTATTAAATTTAAATTTTAATCTATTTTTAAAAGAAGCATAAAACTATATTGTTTTGGTATTAAATTTAAATGAATAAGTGAGGTGGAACAAATTGAACCTTTTATTTAAGCGAATATAATTTAATAGTCTCGCATTAAAGTAATTAGAAGACCCTCAGTTGTCCTTAATTAGAGACATCTAATTCCATGGGTCACAAAAAATAAAATAAACTCATTGTTTTATCCTAGTCTATATTCTATCCGGAAATTTAATGAAATGAAATTTGTGTTGTAGTTTTTTTTTTTTTTTTTGGATATAGTTGTTGTTGAAGTAGTCGAGAAAATAGGATAAGATTGTGCAACAAGTTGCTTCTCAATCTTTAGTCCAATTATTACTTTTCTACTTATATATCATATCTGACACTCACAATCGTGTAGACAAGCATATTAAGAAAAATTAATCGAAGTTGAAATTCTAATGCAAATGGAATTTTTACACTTTTGGTCACATGAAATTACGTTAGGGAAATAAGAAAATCAGAGTCTTATGAAATGTGAATTTAGTTTATATGAACTCCAAATCTCAATAAAGAAAAATGTATAATAAAAATGTAAGTCTCCAATAGAATGTTATTGAAACTATCTTTTTTCTTTGTTAACAAAAATTCTTGTTATAAGTGCAATGCAAACTTCTAAAATTATGTAAGCAACAAAAAGTTGAGTTATAAAATTTTGGGTCCCTTATAGCTTTGCAATTTTTATTTCTTTTTTTTTTGTTTGGGTTTTTGGGTCCCTTATAGCTTTGCAATTTTTATTTATTTATTTATTTTGGGTAAAAGCAAGGATTTTATTGAATAAACTGAAAACTATGTACTATACAAGAAAAAAGTGAGGCCCCCAAGGGGTGACTATCTTAATTTACGTTAATTTAATTAAATTCTAAGCTTTACAAATAGTTTGATTCAAAAAATTTCTCTTAGCTTTTCTAACCATATGTCTAAGGTTTGATCCTTTATTAGAGCTATGTTACTATACAATCTTCGATTTCTTTTTTTTTTTCTCTATATGTGAAAGACAGAAGCACAAAAAAAAAAGCTTTGATACAATTGATTGTAGCGACGACAGGGATGCCACGCTAATGAACCAATCTTCGAATTTGAGTCCAATTGGAAATTTGTGTGGGGTCTTTAATCATCTTCCAACCTTTCTTCCAGATTCTTCTAGAAAATGAGCTGTGATGCCCGGGAGTTTCATCACCTCTTTTAAATAACTGTTGCATAATTACCTGAGCATTTTATGTGTATTACATTTCTTGTTTAATTGATTTACTATTATGCACTATTCATAAGAAATTTGACCGTCTTAAATGCTCGATCTAATATTTTTCCTAAATCACATGACATATAAAATGAGTTTGGAAATAGTAGTTTTGAGCTTTGAGGGCCGGGTGTACACAATTGAAAAATGGCAAACAATTAAGTGACATTTTTACTTAGTTTGACCTGGTATTAGTGATATTTGACTTTGGAATTTTAGTATATACATACTCATATATGCCTTAGCTTTACACTTAAACACATTTGCTCATAAAAAACAATCAAAAAATCCCCATTTTACCCTCCTACCCAACGGCACAAGGAGAAGGAAATGAAGCATTTTCTTCAACAAATCTTGGTGACTTGATCTCTTGCTAGCATCCTAAATCTAATTCCAAGTTTCTCCAAGCTTCTTCAAGCCTCCTAACCTCTATACATGTGAGGGAGTTGCATATTTTGTTGATTTAAAGTTTATGTCAAGTTTTACAATTTTGAGATTTGTTAATTATGGCTATAGCTATGCTCGTATATTGTTATATACATGCTTACTATGACCTCTAGACCATGTTTGTGTTGTGTATTAGCTTTTGCCATGGTTAAAGCTTGAATTCTCAAGGAATATGATGAATAGTGACCAAAACATAGGGTTTTGATAAAATTTGCTAAATAGAATGAATTGAGGCTTCCTTTAAGTGCTCTAGGCTTTAGTGAAACTAGTTGGGAGGCTATGTGAAGTTGAATCACCCGAAATTAAGCAAAATTGCAAAATTAGCTAACTTTAAAAAGGAAAATTTTCACGTAATGCAATCCGGGCACGTTTGGGCTTTGGATTAGGTATCCTTGGGGCATGGAAGCACTTTTGGTGCTTTGGTTGGATGAAATTGGGGTCCGGATAGGGTAGTTGTAGTTAAAACCCACTTGGGGCCTTCCCGAGCTTTTGCCTCCAAAGCGGGTTTTTATGGCCTTGATATGTGTCTTTTGACTTCATTAGGGATGTAGAATGATTGAATATTAGTTTTGTAACTCCGAAATGCATATAGGAGAAGAATTACATGGTTAAAGAAAGGGGAAAAGTAATGATTGACTATTTCGATGCTTATAAGTACTTGTAAATGTGTTATTATGTAATTATATGCTTGTCTAAGGTGTAAGTGAGTTATTTAAGGAGGTTGTGGAAGAAAATATGCTATTTTCTCTGTAACACCCCAAACCCAACTCCCATGCCTATAGGATACCCCCTGGGACTTAGGCCCAAGTGAGCACCGAGGCCATGGCGAGCAGGCCCAGAAACACACTATGCACGTATTATCGGCTTTGAGGCCCATACCCCTCACAGATTTGTCGCCTCCCAGCCATTTCCAGGAAAACGCGCATGCACGGATAGTCCAGGACATCCCTTATATCCAATAGTCCTAGCGTTTCTCCTTCCGATATAGGATGGGGTTACCACATTCGCCTCCTATTAAGGAGGCCCAGTGCCCCCGTGGGCCACTGGCCAAAGGAAGGCCCGCTCTGATACCACTTTGTAATGCCCCGAACCCAACTCCCACGCCTACAGGATGCCCCCTGGGACTTAGGCCCAAACGAGCATTGAGGCCATGACGAGTAGGCCCAAAAACGAACTATGCACGTATTGTCCGCTTTGAGGCCCATACCCCTTACGGATTTGTCGCCTCCTAGCCACTGCCAGGAAAACGAGCGTGCACGGATAGTCCAGGACATCCCTTATATCCAGTAGTCCCAGCGTTTCTCCTTCCGATGTGGGATGGGGTTACCATATCAAAGATGTGACGCCTAAGAACATCACCGTACATCTTATTAACTGTTGCATCCACTATTTGCGCATTTATTCTGTGCTTTACTTGTTGTCTTCTTTGGTTACTATTCATTCCATTTTTCAACTACTTAATTACCTTGAATTAGTATTTTTCATAAATCATATTAATTATTTTAGGAATGAGAAAAATGTGCGTTTGAGCTAAATGCATTAAGAGCCTTCATTTAGGAAATGATTTGTTGAAACTAAGGAATAATGTTACGAAACAAAACTATGTGTTTCAATTAGCTATCATTAAATGGCGCATTAGGACTTGGTTCTAGCTAGTTAAACTCATCTCGGTAGTCAACTTATGCACCCAAACATAACCCCAACTTAATATATACTCACATAACACTTTATAACTCAAAAAAAAAGTGCAAAAGCTGAAAACACTATAGCAGGGCCGAAAATCAGCATAGGAGGAGGAGGAGAGTTTTTTGCTAAATAAATCCTCATTCCAAGCCAAGCCAAGCTAGATGCAAGTGGTTTAGGGTGTTTACTAGCCTCCTAGGAGCTCCTACGTGCAATAGGTGAGGGATTTCATACCTATTTTTGCATTTGAAAAATGTTGCTCTTTTCTTGACTTCATGGATTTGCTATCAAATGCTTATGTAATGCTTAAAGATGCTTATGTATGTTGTATATAAGTAGTAGAGACCTTATTTATGCTATTGTTTCGTTGTTTAAACAGTTGAATTCGTTCGTTGATCGTATGGCATGAATAGTGACATTTTTAAAGGATTTTATGGAATTGTGCGATATGGCTTGATTCATTGTTTCTAGTAGGTGCCTTAGATATTAATAAAGATAGTTTAATAGTCACATGATGTTGAATTGCTCAAAAATTGGCTAACACATGAAATAGGCGACTTTTAAAAAGGGGTTTCGGGGTTAATGCAAATATGGGTTAATTTGGCCATTACATCTAGTGTTCTTAGGCTATGTAGGTGCTATATGTGCTTTGCTAAACCTCGGTTGAGTCCCGGTTAGGGTACTTGTAGTACAAACTCACAAGGAAAAAATTGGAAATTTTGTACTAAACGCGGGTAATTAGGTAGTTTCTAGGGTCTTAGGGGTGCCATAAGGGATAATTAAAAGTATGGAATAGGCCGCTCGCTTAACTAGAACATTAACTTGTGTTTGGAAGAAAAATGGCTTGTGTTGCAAAGGGGTTTTGGGTCAAACATAAATCCGGGTGAATTTGGTTGATATATTTGGTGTTCTTAGGGTAAGTAGAGACTAAATGTGCTTTTCTAACTCTTAGTTGAGTTTTGGTTAAGATACTTGTAGTACAAACGTACAAAGGTGTAATTGGGGCTTTTGTGGCTAATTCGGGTTAATGAATGATTTCAAGGGTTCTAAGTGTGCCATAATGTGTAACTAGAAGGTTAGAATAGTTAGTTGGTGAATCTTGAGCCTTAGCCTTCGATTTGGAGTTAAATGAGTTAAGATAACAAAAGGGAAAGTCAGGGTTTTCATGCTTAGCCTTTGAATTAGCTTTGGTGCTTGTATATCTTGCCTTTACATGTTATTATATGGCATTTGTGAGCATTTCGTGAAGTTTCATGATCATCGGTCATTGGCCCCTTTGTGTTGGTATGGTTATTTTCATATTTAATGATTATATCTTGTTATAATGTTTATATTACTTGTACTTTGTTAAGATCAAACTCTAATAAACATTGTATGCTAAGTGAGTAGGACTATAAGAATAACTCATCTAGTTATATGATTATTGATTATTGTAATTAAAAGTAATTAGAATTTATAACTTATGATCTTAACCTAATGGTATTTGATGCTTCTAATATATCTTATGTTGTCTAATGATATGGCAAGGTGAACATTGTAGCTTAATTGTGTGTGGGTTATGAACTTATGTGAATAAATGATTATAAATCTAGCTTATAATGTTGTAGGGTTGAGTTAAGTAAGAGTTGAGTTGAAATTAATATAGTTAATTGCTAAACTTATATGAACACCCTAGGGTTGCATATTCGGGCTAATTTGAGGAAGTTTGGAGTAAATCAGAGCTATCTTCTTGCGTATTTAGCCAGACCCAAGGTGAGGGAGTTGCATCTTATTTGCATTTCTCTGTTGTATATAAATTATGTTAGATAATGTCATGCTATAAATGTTAGTTATTTAATTTATATTGTTATCTTGCTTATATTGCTTGTAAATTATCATGTATATGTTACTTGGCTCTCGTGATCTTGACTCGGGATTGCGCAACCTTTTCAGATATGGTAGCGTCAAGAAACACGGGCGGCGTCGGGCTGGCGTTGGGCTTGCCGTGCTCCCTCGACTACCATGGTGCCTATTCCCTTTCTCGCTAAGTATACTCCACTATCCCAGAGGCGTAGTTCACCTGCTGGGCATATGGACCTACCTCAGGAGAAAGGGTCGTAGGATCGGAATACATCCGGAGTATCCCAACTTGGTGGAGTAAGGGTTTGCCGGTACTTGCGTGAAGTTCGTGGCTCGTGGTTCAAGATTGAAGACTTGAAGTGGAACCGTATCCTTTTTAATGTGGTTAATTACTTGGCTTGATCTTGTTGTTTTATGTTATACATATATGACTTTTTGTGATTGCATATCATATTGCACGCCTCGGTATACTGCATCACCTCCCTCACTGAGTATACATGTTGTATACTCACTCTCGTTTCTAATACCTTTCAGGATCAGTGCTATAAGTTGGAAATGAGATTGCCTCATGTGTGGCCTGCCTGCTCTATTAGTGTGTAGAACAAGGAAGAATGTGTACATTATATGCCTGTATACTATTTGAGACCTTATGGTCATATATGTATTTGTGTTATCTTAAGAAATGTAATATTAAAGTTTTAGTCTTGGGTGATAGTTAGGTGCTAGTGGTTTGTAATAACTTCAATTGTTTAGTCTTCGGTTTAGTTGACTTGCATGTTGATAGAGATAAAACAGATTGAAGTTGTGGGTTATGGTCTTGTGGTTGTATGTTGTTGTTGCAGGTTTCAAGATAGTCCTATATATAGGGAAAACTCCGTCTATTTTCCCTTAAATTTCATGCCCGAGGTTTAAAATTGGGTGAGAATAGCATGATAAATACGAGTCCCGATCTCGTGAGGGATCGGGGCGTTATAGTCTTCCTTATGTTTACATCATGGCTTTGTGCATATCGTGGTTATTTGCGAGGGCGGCCTACTTTGTCGTCCCTCTTACGTGTTATGTGTTGATCTTGATGCTCATGGTCTTGTCTCGGGATTGCGTAACCTTTTCGAACATGGTAGCGTCGAGAAACACAGGCGGCGTCAGGCTTGCCGTGCTCTCTCGACTACCATGTTGTCTATTCCCTTTCTCTCGCTTAGTATATTCTATTATCCCAGAGGCGTGGTTCACCTCATGGGGGGTATATGGATCTACCTCAGGAGAAAGGGTTGTAGGATCGGGGTACATCCAGAGTACCCCATTGTTGGATGAATAAGGGTTTTGCCGGCACCTGCTTGAAGATCTTGGATCGTGGCTCGTGATTGAAGACAAGTGAACCGTATCTTTTTTTATATGTGGTTAATTACTTGTTTAATTAGTTGTGTTATTTGGATTTGAATGTGTTGTTATCTTGTTGATATCATGTTGCATGCCCCGGTTTACTGCATCACCTCCCTCACTGGGCAACATTGTTGCTCAATCCTCATTTAACATGTTTCAGGAGAAGCTGAGGTGAATCCCCAGCTAGTAGCGGTAGTATAAGAGGAAGAAGTACAAGTTGAACAACTTCCGTGACTTGTTTGTGTGTTAAGGTTGGCTATAATGTGCTGTTTATATGAAGAAGTTGGTTAATGTTCGTTTGAGACCATGCGGTCTTGTATATATTTGATGGATGTAACAATTGTAATCTTGTATGATTAATAGTAGAATAGATGACATGTAATAATTAACGCTAGTTTTACTTTCTCTTATTGCATGCTTGTGTGGTTGATAGTTAGGAGTTAAACTTGGCTTATCATGGTAACCTACTTATAATTAAAGTTTAGAGATGTCTTGCGTGCTTGCATGTGATATAGATTTTGTGGTATCAAGACTCAGTTAGTCTTGAAAAGTTGGTTGGTTATTGTTAATATGGAAGTTGGGTTGTATGAAACGTTTGCTAGTTGGCTCGAGACTTGTATGTGACTATATGCAGGTATCCAATTTGTCCACAGTACAGAGGAGACTCTATTCATGTAACGGGTCCAGACTTGACCTGTAGCATGGGGTTTGGGTTCGGTGCGCTACATTTAGGTGGTATCAGAGCTATTTGAATGCATGAAGCCGGGTTAATTTCCTCAGCATATGGGTAGAGGTCCATATGTGAAAGTTGAACTACGTGACTATGTGATTGTTTAATTGCCTAAGTGCTTGAGTAAAGGACAAGCTAGCATGTAAACGGAATGTCAAAAGCATGAAATGATATGAATATGAAAAGTTTAGTGTTTAATGCTTGTCAAGTATATTATATGTTGTCTTATGTGCACAAGGTGTTTTGAAATATGTACATGTTATCTTTGTGTTATTATGTGCCTATTATAACACTGCATTTTTCTAGCATTGAGATAAGGAGAAGGGGAAGACTGAGAAGGGAACCGGAGGAAGCTTCTAGGCAGGATATACCTAGGTAGGGTGCAGGAGTAGCTGGGAATGTATCGCAGCCGGGGAATGTACCTCAGGGGTAGGAACCGATCAGTGCACAGATTATGGCCATAATGGCCACCGCCATGAATACTATTGCTCAGTTTGTGACTTAGCAGGGTCAAGCAGGGACTGGCAGAGGTAATCAGGCTGCTAGAGCTGAGGGTAGTGGTGCTGCAGGGGGTAACTTGTTTGATAAGTTATTGCATCACCGAGCGTACAGTTTTTATGGGGAACCGAATGATATGAAGGCAAAAAATGTGGCTGAATAAGTTTGAGAAAGTTGCTGTGATACTCGAGTGTAATGATGAGAGAAAGATCACTTATATTGCATTCTTACTTGAGAGTGAAGCTAAGGATTGGTAGCGTACTGTTAGAGAGAAATAGGAAGCCGAGTGAGTATAGCATACATGGGATAAATTTATTCGGGAATTCCGAGATAAGTATGTATCGGTAGTAGCTCGCGAGAGACATCAAGAGGAGTTCATAGCTTTGAGGCAGGGAAACATGAATGTGGATCAGTACGAGGCTACTTCCACTAAACTCTCTTGTTATGTGCCAGCTTTCGTACAGCCGGAAGACATGAAAATTAATAGGTTTATCAAAGGTCTGAGAAGTGATATTATGCTTAATTTATATTCGTAGGATTATCCGAATTATGCTGCAGTAGTAAGGGCCACGTCAAGATATGAGAAACACAAGGCAGATGTGTTGGCCGAGTCTAGTCAGTCGAGTAAACGTCAGTATCAATCTCAGAGTTAGGGTTATTAGAGACAGTATCAGCAGTCTGTTTAGACTCAGCAGCCGAGATAGACCTAGAGCTACCCAGGACCAGTTCAGGCACAGTTTCAGCCGAGGCCAGCTCAGAGCCAGCCACAAGGACAGTCACAGACCTGACCAGTGATCACTAGATCTCAACAGGGTAGTTCCGCTATATCTACTTATAGGACTCCTACGAGAGGTGCTACTGCCAAGAAAAACCAGCAGTGCAGTCACTGCAATCGCAAGGGCCACACGGAGGTGGAGTGTTGGAGGAAATTGGGTCAATACATAGGTTATGGTAGTGATCAGCATAAAGCTGGAGATTGCCCCAGGTTTAAATAGGGACAGGGACAGACTTTCGGCCAGAGTGCTCAAACTAGAGCTTTATGAGCAGCTACTATTCTACGAGGCCAGGCACGGGTTTTTTACTCGATCAGGAGGATTTCCCAGACATGACAATGGTGGTGGAAGGTACTTTTCTTATTAATAGTCAGCCGGTAGTAGTTTTGATTGACACCGGGGCGACATTCATTTATCACTCCTATGTGTGCACAATCTACTATTTTAAAAGTTGATAAACTGTTGTATGTAATTGAAGTAGGAAATCCTATGGGTACCAAATTTGTTACAGAGTATGTGTGTAAAGATTGTGATATTTGTATTGAGGGGCATATGTATCCTATTGATTTGATAATCATGCCATTTCGAGACTTTGAGGTTATCTTGGGGATGGACTGGTTGGGGCGGTATTATGCATATCTGGATTATAGAAGGAAAATTGTAACTTTAGAGATACTTGAACAACCTGTCATTAAAATTGTTGGGAGTCAGAAATCTACTGGGACCTGCATAATTTCTTCTATTAAAGCCACTAAAATGTTGAGTAAAGGTTGTGATGCATATTTAGCTTATTTAATTAATTAGCCTGGGGATAAATGTTAGGAATTGTGTCCTAAAGTTAGTCATCGAGTGTAGCTGGCAAATTAATTTGTATATGGATTATTGTTATATTAATAATATTTGGCCATTGCATCATATCGTCTATCTTCTTTTACCTTTGATTGATCATGATGTAGTCCTTAAAATGATTTTATGGAATCATATGAATGACGGTTAATTTTGGTCATTCTTAAACTTTGTTCGTAACCAAATGATAAAATTGGTATTGGGACGTCAATTTCATCGAGTATAGGTTATTGTTTGTTGCATTGGTTAGTTATCCTCATGACCAATGGGTGTTGGGACATCGGTGCGATAAACAAGTGACATGTGGAGACATGTTCACTGAACATGACTCTCTTTACGAGCGTCCTATGGTATGTATCCTACTGTCTAAGGATAGCTCGTGGTACATGTGGTAGACATGTTCTCTCTGACTTGAGACTACCATGGAGATTTACGGATTATTCATCATGCTTAGGTGTCGAACTATCCAGATTTCTAATCTGGAAACGGAAGGTTATTGGGTATGGGCAAGTGCCAGAGAAGTCAATGTGTGAGTCAAGATGAGATTGACTGCTCCAGGTATTTGGAGAATGGTGTTTTGCTTAATTTCAATTCAGAAAATCTTTGGCCAAAGCACATCTCGTGATGAGTCACGAAGGTAAGTCATGATGTGTCCTGATAGGATTGAAATTTGACATGAAGTAACTAATTAGGGATTTGACAGTTAACCATGTCCCTAGGGTTATTTCAGAACACCGAGGGTCATAGGGAATTCACCATTGTATCAAGGTTCGTTGAATATTGCCTTGCACCTATTCAGCTTATTCGGTCATCGAGAACCATTACTAGATGGTATCTTCGATTAGTGTAAGGATAGTCTTTATGCTACCGGCTTAAGTTTGAACCTATGGAGTCACGCAAAAGAATAAGTGATTTAATTGGAGAGATGACCTAATTATAATCAATAGTTAATTGAGAATTAAATATTATTTATGATTAATATTTAATTAAGAATTAAATATTATTTAATTATTATTATTAGGTCGTGGATTTAATTATTTGACAATTTCTAGCTAGCACTAGATTTATGATTTATTAATTAAATCCTAGGCTGATTGATTTAAATTTATAGTGATTTAATTTGAATCGTTGTGGGCTTTATGGAAACCTACATTAAAAAATTGGGTTTTTTAAAACTATTTTGGGAGTTGGCATTTTGAAGAGCCTAGCCCACATGGTCTTTATAAGAAGGGCCATGTAGGGTTTTCAAAAAAATGATTGACATATATCGTTTTTCTGAAAATATATGAACAAGAAAAAAACCCTCTCTCTGAAAAAATTATAGCCTCATCCTCTTTCATCCTTGTTCGCATGCGAAGTAGGAGGAGCTAGACGCTTCCATTGGGCAATTCCATAACACTAACACGAATCGTACGAATAAGTAATCCTAATTCTCTAATTTAAAATTGCCAATTATTATGTATAACGAGTTGATCATGGTGGAATTCCAAGAGATAGTCTCACGGATTTCATGCAGTGGTATCAGAGCCATCACGTTTAGTGTGTTTATTTTACATATTTGGTACAAGATTATACATTGCCTATATGATATGGTTGATATATTTGTTTTTGTTTTCATACTGTTACTGTAGCAGAATCAAAAAAAAAAAGGACGTATTGTGCGACGTTTCTGTAGCGATTACTGTAGCGTGTTACTATAGCGATTACTGTAGCGAGTACTGTAGCGAGTACTGTAGACCTAAAGGATCTGAACCCTAATGGGCTGCCTGATCCGATTGGGCTTGACCCAATTTGGATCAGTGAAGCCCAATCTTGCTTATTTTTATTTTATTTCTTGTTGGGCTCAAGGAGTTGGGCTTAAGCTAATTCTAATTCTTTAGGCCTTAGGATATATTAATTCTATTGGGCCTTAATTTATTCACTTGTTTTTTATGTTGGGCTTATATGATAATTAAATGTCTATTTCTAAAATGGTTTGGAAGCATTGGACTCAACTATTAAATTTATTTAAACTAAGTCCAAATTAATATTAATTAGTTGATAGTGTTAATCCAATATGGATTAAAATTTATTTTGGATCAACAATTAATAAAATAGATTATTAATTGTTTTGGTATATGAAATAGTTTCATAGAATTGCACTAGGACCATATTATTAAAAAATATATATATAGTATTGCAATTGAGTTTAATTAAATTTAAATTAATTGTTAATTTAGATAGCAATTAGTAAATAGTTTATTAGTTGTATTTATTTAACTAAATTAATTTGGTGAATTAATTTAGGATATCCAATTAATTGAAAGTTAGTTTAATTAATTGAAAAAATATTAAACTTAATTGTTAATTTTGCTAATATTAATAAATTGTTTATTAATTTGTGCCTCTTTAACACTATTTATTTTGAATATTGTTGTAGGAAATCCAATTAATTTAAAATTTAGTTTAATTAATTGGAAATATCGATTTAATTTGATTAAGTTGATTTAATGCCTTGGAAATTATATAGAATGTCTATGTGTATACCTATTTGTGTTAATGATGTATGACATGGATTTAAAGGAGGTTATGGGTTTGCATATCATGATGATTATTGCATTTTATTATTATAAATTGTTGTAATTATTTATTTGGGTTAAATTGGACCTGCGAGTCCAGCCTTCTATTTTTCTAGTTGTAAATCCCTACCCCAAGTAATGTATCCCTTCCTTTTAGAAGGAGTTCTCTATCATGTCTATGTAATTAATAGATATAGGGCTTTGGAGCATGGATCAAGGAGTTGAAGATTTCTAGAAGGCCTGGGCCTGTCCAGGTTAACCCAATTAAATGTAATAATCTTTATTTGCATGACTAGAGTGGTCCATGATGGCTCTAGTGGACCACATTAGGAAAGCCCATAACCACCTATTATTTATGCTCAATTTATTATTATGTATGCCTTATTTATATATATCTTTCGCGATCAATTAATTGGATTAATTAATAATAAGGCAAATAAAACCAATCATCGTACTATAATTAAAATCCTCTAAATTATTAGGTCCTTTAAGTGGGTTGAACATTGGATGTTCAACTCACTGCCTCCCATTAAAGTGAATAATAATGGGCCCAACATCTTAATAAACGTTGGAGGCCCTCCGGCCTGACTTTTATCAGGGTTTTGGGATTATTATTCATTGTATAAATTCTATGGAATCTCTTTGAGATGGTGAGTAGGTGGGCTGGCCTCCGTCAAGCCTACTCATCAAGCTTAGAGAGGGATTATGAGATATCATGTTAATGGTTTGACCTAACTGGGCCTTTTAGTGGAGGACCTCCGTCCTGCTGAAGGGGTGCTTGGGGGCAGAATTGAGATCACTGAGAGTTATTTGGAGAAATAACTGGTTATGAACCTACCAAATAAATGTGCATAGGTGGGCCGGACTCCGTCAGGCTTATGTACAATTATTTGGATCTTAGTACCCACTAAGGCAATTTGGATCGAAAATTCCTTCGGATTGAAGGTAGAGGCTATCAATCTGAACAAAATAGTGGGAGAATCCTTTAGACACTGGCCTATGTCTAATGTGATTAGATAATTCATATATTTTAGCTAATTTATTTCCTTTACTTCAATTATTTGCAGATTTAATGGCTAACACGTTGTCTTTGAGATCACTATTGGATAGTGAAAAGTTGACCGGGCCAAATTACGATAGCTGGTATCGTAAATTGCGCATTGTGCTCGAGCATGAACGTATCCTGTATGTTCTGTCTGATCCAGCACCTACTGAACCTGCTGCCCAAGCGACTGTTACTGATCGTCGGCGATATCAGAAATGGGTTGATGATAGAATAATAGTTTGCTGTATCATGAGGGCTGCAATGAATGATAAATTGAGTCGCAAATTTGAGGAAACACAACCTGAGGACATCATTCAAGCGTTGAATGAATCTTTCGGCACATCTGATGACGCAAAAAGACATAGGACCTCTTGTGCCATCTTCAGCACTAGAATGAAATAAGGGACTTCCGTCACTGATCATGTATTATACATGACTGAGCAGATTGAGAAGTTGGCTAAGTTAGGCTATCCGCTCCATGAACAGCTTGGCAAGGATGTCATCCTCAACTTTCTTCCTCTATCCTACCTCCCTTTCTTGAACCAGTTCAAGATGAACAAGCCAGTTGTTAACTACCATGCACTTCTGGGGTTGCTGCAAACTTTTGAGAAAGATAATCAGCTCCTTAGAAAGACAGTTAATGTGGTTGGAGGTGCTAGTTCCTCAAAACACAAGAATTATTCACGACGTGGCAAGAAAAAGAACAAAAATGCATATGCAGCTCAAAGCGGGGTTAAGAAACCCGCTCAGCAGCAACCACAAGTTCGCAAGCAGAAAGCTGACCAAAGTCAAGCAGAATGTTTCTTCTGTAAGAAGAAGGGACACTGGGAGATGAATTGTCCTCAGTATCTGGCATCGTTAGATCCAAACAGGCCGAAGAGACAACAAGGAGTTGCTCAGCAAGGTATGTATATGATAACACCTTGCAACTTCAGTGTTATAGACTCTAGTACCTATGTATTAGATACAGACAGTCCTTATCATATTTGCAATTCGTTGCAGGGGCTGGAGGTCAGTAGGAAGTTCAGAGTTAGTGAGCGACACCTCAGCGTTGGAAATGGAAATCAAGTTCCAGTACTAGCATTAGGGCATTTATCTTTAGCTACAAACTCAGGAAACTTTAGTCTTAATAATGTTTTCTATTGTTCGGATTTTGTTTTGAACATTAACTCAGTTGGGCTTTTAGCCCAAGATGGTTATTCCTTTACTATTATGAATAATGATTTTGATGTTATTTTGAATAACACTACTGTCATTAAAGGACAACTGAAACATGGAATTTATGTCATAACACAGCCTGTAAACATAATGTATGTTAGCAATAAGTGTCCAAAGCAAGGAATAAACTCAGGTGCCTACCTTTGGCACTGCAGGTTAGGTCATATAAATGAAAACAGGATTAACAAGTTAATCAAGGAAGGGTTGCTTGATATTAATGATCCAGCATCACTACCTACTTGTGAATCTTGTCTATTGGGTAAAATGACCAAATCTCTTTTTATTGGAAAAGGTGATCGGGCTGCAGAGCTCTTAAGCCTCGTGCATACAGATGTATGTGGGCCTATGAGCACAAGTGCTAGAGGAGGATACTCCTACTTTATTACCTTTACTGATGATCTATCTAGGTATGGGTATATCTATTTGATGAGAAATAAGTCAGAATCTTTTGAAATGTTCAAAAGATATCGTAATGAAGTAGAGAAACAAATTGGGAAAGATATCAAGATTTTACGATCTGATCGTGGAGGTGAGTATCTTTCCAATGAGTTTCTAGGTTACCTTGAGGAGAATGAGATTCTTTCACAATGGACCCCCCCCCCCCCGGTACACCGGAGCATAATGGTGTCTCTAAGAGGAGAAATCAAACCTTGTTAGACATGGTATGATCCATGATGGGACGTGCCGATCTACCCATATCTTTTTGGGGATATACCCTTGAAGCTGCTGCTCACGTGCTGAATAGGGTTCTTAGTAAGTCAGTAGATAAGACACCATATGAGATGTGGTTTTGGTGTAAACTAACACTCATACACCTTAAGGTTTGGGGGTGTTTAGCATATGTCAAGCGTCTTCAAGCTGACAAGTTAGAACCAAAATCTGATAAATGTTTGTTCGTAGGGTACCCTAGAGTTTAGAGGATACCAATTCTACAACATCGGTGAACAAAAGGTGTTCGTTGCCTTTAGAACGGTTTTCCTAGAGAAAGAGTTTCTCGAGAAGGAAAACAATGCCTCCAATATTAGACTTGGAGAAGTTCAACTAGAACAAGAACAAACATTAGTAGAAGAACATACAGAACATGAAAAGGTTAGTGAACTGAATCCTAAGCCCGTTGTAGACACAACAATAAGAAGATCTGGTAGAGTACCACGTCAACTGGACAAATATGGATTCCTAGTCCGTGGCGGTGATCCCATCGAACTTGATGAGAATGATGAGGATCCGATTAGTTATATGGATGCAATGCAGAGACTTGATTCCGAAGACTGGCTTATAGCCATGCGATCCGAGATAGAATCCATGCATGTCAACAATGTTTGGACATTAGTTGACCCACCCAAAGGGGTAAGACCCATTGGGTGTAAATGGGTTTTTAAAAGGAAAAAAGGAGCAGATGGGAAGGTAGAGACTACAAAGCCCGTTTGGTTACTAAGGGATTTTGTCAATGTTATGGTATTGACTATGATGAGACATTTTCTCCCGTAGCAATTCTCAAATCGGTTCGCATTATGCTTGCTATAGCTGCATACCTAGATTATGAAATTTGGCAAATGGATGCCAAGACAACTTTCCTTAATGGTGAGTTGGAAGATGAGGTGTACATGACACAGCCTGAAGGGTTCACATCCACAAATGAATCTAAAGTATGCAAGCTACAGAGATCCATTTATGGACTCAAGCAAGCCTCTCAGAGTTGGAACATACGTTTTGACAAGGTTGTCAAAATGTATGTCTTCATTAAGAATGAAGAAGAGCCTTGTATCTATAAATGGCAAATGGTCATATGGTCATGTTCTTGGTGCTATATGTGGATGATATTCTCCTTATAGGGAATGACATATCTGCATTGCAGAGCGTGAAGTTGTGGTACGAGACCTAACATGGCTTATTCTCTTGGAAGAGTAAGCAGATACCAATCTGATCCTAGCGAGAAACATTGGCAAGTGGTTAAAACCATCCTAAAGTATTTAAGAAATACAAAGGACCAATGGCTCGTTTATGGAGATTCTGATATGAAACTGGTTGGTTATACCGTTTCAAGTTTTCAATCAGATAGAGATGATAGTAAGAGCGTATCCGATTTTGTGTTCACCTTGAATGGTGGAGCCATCAGTTGGAAAAGTTTCAAACAGCAGACTGTAGCCGATTATGTCTGTGAGGCAGAATATATAGCAGCATTTGATGCGGCGAAGGAGGCAATTTGGCTTAGAAAATTCATCACGGAGCTCGAAGTTCTTCCTGATCTGACTGGTCTTGTCACAATCTTTAGTGATAGTACTGGAGCCATTGCACAAGCTAAAGAACCCCGATCTCATCAGAAAGCCAAACATGTACTGAGACGTTACCACCTAATTAGAGAGATCATTGCTAGAGGTGACGTCACTCTGCAAAAGATTGATAGTAAAGAGAATTTAGCTGACCCCTTCACCAAAGCTCTCGGGATCAAAGAGTTCAATGCACATCGAGAATAGATAGGTATATGATAAAGATCCGACTGACATTAGGTCAAGTGGGAGATTGTTAGGAATTGTGTCCTAAAGTCAGTCATCGAGTGTAGCTGGCAAATTAATTTGTATGTGGATTATTGTTTTATTAATAATATTTGGCCATTACATCATATCGTCCATCTTCTTTTACCTTTGATTGATCATGATTTAGTCCTTAGAATGACTTTATGGAATCATATGAATAAGGGTTGATTTTGGTCATTCTTAAACTTTGTTTGTAACCAAATGATGAAATTGGTATTGGGATGTCAATTACATCGAGTATAGGTTATTGTTTGTTGCATTGGTTAGTTATCCTCATGACCAATGGGTGTTGGGACACCGGTGCCATAAACAGGTGACATGTGGAGACATGTTCACTGAACATGACTCCCTTTACGAGCGTCCTATGGTATGTACCCTACTGTCTAAGGATAGCTCGTGGTAGATGTGGTAGACATGTTCCCTCTGACCTGAGACTGCCATGGAGACTTACGGATTACTCCTCATGCTTACGTGTCGGACTATCCAGATTTCTAATATGGTAACGGAAGGTTACTGGGTATGGGCAAGTGCCGGAGAAGTCAATGTGTGAGTAAAGATGGGATTGACCGCTCCGTGTATTTGGAGAATGGTGTTTCGCTTAATTTCAATTTAAAAAATCTTTGGCCAAAACACATCTCGTAATGAGTCACGAGGGTAAGTCATGATGTGTCATGACAGGATTGAAATTTTACATGAAATAACTAATTAGGGATTTGACAGTTAACTATGTCCCTAGGGTTATTTCGAAACACCGAGGGTCATAGGGAATTCACCATTGTACCAAGGTTCGTTGAATGTTGCCTTGCACCTATTCAGCTTATTCGGTCGTCGAGAACCATTGCTAGATGGTATCTTCGATTAGTGTAAGGATAGTCTTTATGCTACCAGCTTAAGTTTGAACCTATGGAGTCACGCAAAAGAATAAGTGATTTAATTGGAGAGACGACCTAATTATAATCAATATTTAATTGAGAATTAAATATTATTTGTGATTAATATTTAATTAAGAATTAAATATTATTTAATTATTATTATTAGGTCGTGGATTTAATTATTTGACAATTTCTAGCTAGCACTAGATTTATGATTCATCAATTAAATCCTAGGCTGATTGATTTAAATTAAATAGTGATTTAATTTGAATCGTTGTGGGCTTTATGGAAACCCACATTAAAAGATTGGGTTTTTTAAAATTATTTTGGGAGTTGGCTTTTTGAAGAGCCTAGCCCACATGGTCTTTATAAGAAAGACCATGTAGGGTTTTCAAAAAAGTGATTGACATATATCATTTTTGTGAAAACATAGGAACAAGAAAAAAAAACCCTCTCTCTGAAAAAATTATAGCCTCATCCTCTTTCATCCTTGTTCGCGTGCGAAGTAGAAGGAGCTAGATGCTTCCGTTGGGCAATTCCATAACACTACCACAAATCGTTCGAAGAGGTAATCCTAATTCTCTGATTTAAAATTGCCAATTATTATGTATTACGTGTTGATCCTGGTGGAATTCCAAGAGATAGTCTCACGGATTTCCTGCAATAAATTGAAACTGAATGAGGTACTTGTTGTAAAAAAATTTTCGGGAGTATTTCCTGAGGAGTTGCCTAAGTTACCACCTAACTGAGAAATAGAGTTTGTGATTGACTTGTTGCCAGGAACTAATCCTATTTCTAGAACCCCATATAGAATGGCTCCTCCTGAGTTGCAGGAGTTGAAAAGTTAGCTATAGGGTTTACTTGAAAAATGTTTTATTCAGCCTAGCTCATCGCCTTGGGGTGCTCCTGTATTATTTGTAAAGAAGAAAGATAGTACTTTGCGGTTGTGCTTTGATTATTTGGGTTATCTAACTTATTTGATCAACAAGTCATCTGATAAGCTGAAGCTGGAGGAAGTTCTTATTATTCGGGAATATCCTAATATATTTCCCGAGGAGTTGTCAGGGCTACCGCCAGAGAGAGATGTTGAGTTTGTAATTAATCGGATTCCTAGTACTCAACCTATTTCTAAATCAGCGTATCGGATAGCAACAGCTGAACTTAATGAGCTGAAAACACAGTTGCAGGAGTTATTAGAGAAGGGTTTCATTCAGGAGAGTTCTTCACTATGGGGAGCACCTGTTTTATTTGTGAAGAAGAAGGATGGTACCTTAAGATTATGTATCGACTATTGTGGTTTGAATCAGGTGACCATCAAGAACAAGTATCCTTTACCACTGATTGACGAGTTGTTTGATCAACTTCAGGGAGCCAAAGTCTACTCTAAATTTGACTTGAGGCAGGGGTATTATCAGCTTCGGATTCGTACGGAGGGTGTTCTGAAGTCTGCTTTTAGGACTCGGTACGGGCATTATGAGTTTGTTATTATGCCCTTTGGACTGACTAATGCACCGGCAGCATTTATGGACCTTATGCATTGGGTTTTTCAGCCGTACTTGGACCAGTTCATGGTAATCTTTATTGATGATATCTTAGTTTATTCTAAGTCTGAATCGGAACACGAACAACATCTACAACTTATCTTACAGAAATTGCAAGAGCATCAGTTGTTTGCGAAGTTCAGCAAATGTGAATTTTGGCTGCAACAGATATCTTTTCTTGGTCATGTGATTATACAAAGCGGTATTTCAGTAGATCCTACTAAGATTGAAGTGGTGATGTCTTGGAAAAGGCCGGAGAATGTTTCGGAGGTTCGTAGCTTCCTTGGCTTGGCGGGTTATTACCGTAGATTTGTCAAGGACTTTTCTAAGATTGCAGGGCCACTTTCTAAGTTAACTCAAAAACGGACCAGCTTTATTTGGGATGAGAAATATGAGAGTGGGTTTTAGGAGTTGATAAAGAGATTGACTACCGCTCCAGTACTTGCTTTACCAGAGGGGACCGATAATATGGTTATCTACAGTGATGCATCCAATGAGGGCTTGGGTTGTGTACTTATGCAGAATGGTCAGGTTATTGCCTATGCTTCTAGAAAGTTGAAGCCGTATGAGGTGAATTATCCGACTCATGATCTTGAGTTGGCAGCAATTGTATTCGCACTAAAAAAGTGGCGTCATTATCTGTGGGGCAGTACGTTCGAAGAAGAATGCCGAATAAGTTACCGTTTGCCCTAAAAGAATCCAAATAAGAATTCCAAATGGAATACCAGATACCAAAAGTCATATACCGGATAAGAACACCAAGCAAGAATTCCAAATGAAGATACCGAAGAAAAAGCCAAAGGCTGATCATTAAATACCAACTTTGAGCATTGAGTACCACCTACTGATCACCATAACCATTGATCTACTGTTCCTTCTTCTATTAATCCACTTTTAGGGAGATCCGCTACTAGCCGACTCTTTCAGCGGAAGAAATTACTTACCATTTTACAGGTAATGCATGTACACAGTTAATAACATATAAAGTAAATTGTTCATAACACACATAACACTTTTAGTTCAATTTGCTCATTCTATGAATCTAGTAATTATGTTAGAGTTCGGTAATACCTAATCAGATTTGCAAGATATCTAGCACAACTTAAAATATAATCTACAGAAGATAGATTCACACGTTGTTACTAATACCTAAAGCACGTACCCAAAAAATCAATTAAACACACATAATGTCACATAAATGTACTAAGTACACAATCTTCATATAAGAAAATTGTGCACGTACCACACACTGGTCACATAAAAAACATTGAGCACGTAAGACACGTTATTCACATAAAGCACATTGACCACATTTAATTCACTTAACACATAAGGCATATTGATCACATAGAAAGTTAGTCACATAAGTAGATTAATCAAATAAATATATTAACATGTAATTCACTTTTAACTTAGTACATACATTCATGTTAAGACCTCTACCCAGATTCCGAGGATACCCTGGCTTACAAGCTAATCAAGCTCTGATACCACTTAATGTCACGCCCCCAACTCGACCCTACCTACGATTAGTCAAGATGCAACAGAATTTCGTCAGTATAACGACAGTAACATGGATACCAGGGCTCTAAACGAACCCTTTTTAAATTCATACATCCAACTCCAAAGATTAACAACAACTCCACAACTTTTACAACAACATACAACACAATCATTTCCATATATATATTTATCAACCATACAACAGTTCATTCATAAGATATACGCCTCCGTTCCAACATCATACAGAGACTATATTATACATTGCAAAATAGATTATAAACTAATCTAGCAACCTAGTTATGTTCAAAAGAAAGGCTACTAAACTAGCAATATACATAAGTCTTATAATTGAGTAAGTTATACAATATAACATATTACAACAACTAGGACAAGCTCATGACAACGACTCCGACACATAAGACTCGTCCACATAAAGCACATTCTCAGCTTCCTGAGGCACGTACCCGTAATCCTGTTCAGTATGACCTGTATGCATGCAACGATTGAGAATGAGAGCTTATATAAAACAAGCCCAGTGAAGATTCGATAGATCTCTTAAATGCATTTACTATACCCCTTGGAAATCATCCCTTGAGCAGTAAATGCACAATGAACATCAATAACATTATAAGTACAACAATAACAATAACAGTAAACACACAATAAGGACTGAATACACTTGTTGATGAAGCTCCATATACCATTTTCAATGCTCATCAACTCCTCTAAACTCAATGACACAATCCTGAGGTACCTTGACCTAAACCCACACCCCATGGCATCTCCGCCCATGTGAGCTAGGGATTAGCCATGATAACTATGCCAGTAACCCAAGATGCCTCTCGAGGTAACACAACATTATCAAAGCTCACAACAATGAGAGTCAATTCGAGAAGCCAACAACAAGGGTTGCCCGACTCTCGACTATTAATAACAATAACAATTCTAATTCGAGAAGTCAAGAACGAGGGTTGCCCGACTCTCGCTTTTCACAATCAATAATCAATAATCAATTAAACCATATTTCAGCAATCAAATAAACAACATTTAACAATTATCAACTATACAATTATGAAACTATTAAGTTAGATGACAAAGTACGCAATCCAACTCAACATGCATTTAAACCAACATTCAACCCCGATTTCAATCAACAACAATTCAAGAATCGACTACCCAAACAGTACCCAACAACTAAAGACATTATTTCAACATTTAAAGAAAACTACTCAAAGTTCTAAAAAGTCATAACTTACAATCTACTAATCCAATAACTTCCAAACCAGTTTCTATCACTCACCCACTCAAGCAACTACATTAACCCCCTAGGAAACCAACCACAAGCCATCCAAAACAAGCCCAACAACCCTAAAACCTCAATGCACCATGGCTGAAATTTCTGGACTTTCACCACGACATTACAATCAAAATTTTGGCATTACAACATTACTACCACGTATTTAACAAACTTTTAGAAGCTAACAACAATCAATTCTAACTACCACAACTCCATTAATTCAACAACAATCCAATAACTCAATTTTAATACCCGAAAAATAGAAAAATATGCTACAACAGTTCAAAACTTATATAAACACATATAAACAATACGTAGCATCTACTGAGCAATATTCTAACATCAATTCAATATTTCAATAGCTAAAAATTCAATTATATGAATTAACATAAAAATAGTATTTTGAGATCTAGAATTTTTCTCTCACCTTTGATGCAAACTAAGGCTAGAAATAGGTAGAATGGATGCCCAACAAGCAAAATCAAGCTTTGAATGAAGTGATTTGGCTTTGAAATGAAGTTTTTATGTGAAAAATACTTTAAAAAACCATGAAAATGTTCTTCATCTTTCTCCTCCAAGGAGCCACGGTTTTATGTGTGTTTTTGGGGTATTTTTGGCTTGTTTTAATGTGTGTTGATAACTTATAAGCAAAAGTCAACAAAAACAAAAGGTCAAAGTTGATTTTAAGTTGATTTTTTAGTCTTTTAATTTGCATTTTTAACTATTTTGCTCACATATATGCAATTAACACTTAGAATATTTTTAAGTAACCTATTTTTAGTTGAAAACAAGTTTCACATGCATAGACTTACACCCGACTCGGTTAAAAACTCAGTTTTTGCAAAAGAAGATGAAAAGTTATATTATTTGTTTTCAAATGTCTTTTAAATGCATTTTTCAATTGTGCCATTTTATAAATATTTAAAATGAAATATAATTTGTATTCAATATATACTAGGTCAATGAAAGTCAACGCAAGAATCGTTTTGAGTAAAAATCATTATTTTAGCTTAAAAATATACTTTTTCGCCCGTAAAATCTATTTAAATTCCTAATCAGTTTCAGAAATAATTTTTATTCAAATACGGGTCTATTAATAATGGAGGACTAGTTTTTAAAATGTTTAAAAGACCCGTGTAAAAATTTTAGCGGACGTGTGTTTAAAATACTATTCACAAAAACTGAAGATAAAATTTTTGATGCCGATTTTGATGAAAATTTCATGAATGCTCACATATCATGTATTAGAAGTATTAATCACTTAATTAGCACATTTTAATTCATATAACACATATAAACAGGTTAAAATACGTAATTACATATATGGCTAAATTCGGGGTCTCACAGTGGACAAAGAGTTCCATGGGGTGTTGGGTCGTAGATTACCAGATTACGAATGTTTAAACAAGGCATGGTCGCGTCGTGTCACATTGGTCGGCATCGGGCTTGCTAAGCGAGGGCCTGACTACCATGGTCCAAGTCCCTCACTTGCATAGATGGAGAATGTCTATGGGGTATTGGGTCGTAGAT
The DNA here is from genome assembly GCA_037974665.1 of Ehretia macrophylla. Classification (NCBI taxonomy): domain Eukaryota; kingdom Viridiplantae; phylum Streptophyta; class Magnoliopsida; order Boraginales; family Ehretiaceae; genus Ehretia; species Ehretia macrophylla. Next base: position 52,636,638 of record CM075771.1, on the reverse strand, counting down.
TTTCAGGGTATCCGGATGGACTTGAGCGAGAGTAACAAGGAGATGGTTGAGTTCATGATAGTGGTATAAGGAGATGACATCAACATTGTTAAGCGTATCCTTCTTGAATGTTTATAAAGCTTTGATATTACTTGAGTTAAATGTTCTTATTGTTTATGTATTGTCCCATGGCATGTTTTCGAAAGGGTTTTCAAAGTTAATTGTTTTCCAAAACCTTCTCTTACTCCTCCACTCACTGAGTTTGTGAAACTCACCCTATTTTAACAACATTTCAAGTAAGGCCGAGTTCGAGCCCTAAGGTGTAAGGTCCAGCACGAAACCTCATATGCATCTATATTATTTACCATGCATTCATACTACTAGATATGCATTTATGTCATTTAACGTGCATTTATATTGTTTTATGTGCATTTGACCTACCTTACGTACAATTGTCTTGTTTTACGTGTATTTAAGTGCTTTAGGTATCATAGACATTAATTGAGTTAAACCGAGTAACAAATAGAAACTAATATAGTTAGAAATGAACCACAATGGCAATTTAATAATATGCAATTAGTTAAAGAGTACTCTAGTCATTTAGCAAAATAACAAATATTCTGCCTAACTTTCTTCTTCCAAAAACCAAGACACAAATCATACACATATACACACCACCATATGTAATACCCCAAACCCGACATATAGAGAATAATACATGTTTGCATTTAATTAGATTCTATCTTGAATGCTAGCATATAATTATATGTTTACCTTAATGAATCCATTCATTTTTAGCACTATTTCATAATTCTTCAAAAAATTAAAATAATAGTTAAATTAATTATTTAAAATGAATATTAGCTAACTTATTAATTATAATACTCGGTTTTATTTTCTTAACTAATATTTACTTTGTTTCCAACAAATTGACAAATTACCTTTAAGCCTAGAACATTAAAATTTTATGTTTCTTTTTTCTGAATTTCATATTTTTTCCTTAATACTTGCTATTTTAGATGCATACGTTCATTGAGTTTGCGTGCATAGCATATCGGGAACAACGAGAAAAAATTCATTAGTGAGCTTAATTGAATAGTGAAAAATTCAGCAATTTAGTTTTGTACTTTGCTTTGTTTTTGAATTCATTTGACTCACCTAGCCAAACTACTTGACCTAATAATCCAACCCATTGACCCATTGACCCAACTTAAATTTTTATAATCCAAAATCTCTCAAAAATGCTTTAAAAGGGTAAAAAAATCAGTCAAATACCATATACGGGAATAGTGTTTTTTCTTGCAAAATTGCTATAGTTGGCCATTTCCATCTATTCCAAGCTTGAATCTTGAGTTCTTGAACATGTTTACACCTTCTTCAAGCTTCTCTAGCCTTATGTGGTAAGAATTTCATCTTATTTTTGTATTTGAAAGTTTTGCATCTAAACTTTAATTTTTTTTTGGATTTGTTGAGATATTGCTTGGTTATACTTGTTTAAGCTTAAATTACTCTTATTAATGATCATAGAGCATACTTTTATGGTTAGATAGTATTTTGAATGGTTGAAAATGGAGTTGGAGCTTTGGGGAAGATGATGAATAGTGAAATTTGTAGGGTTCCGAAAATTTGTGCAGTTTAATTTGATTCAATGCTTCTAGTAGTTGCTAATTAGGTCCTTGAGCGTGGAAAAAATGTTAGTTGTGCTTGCCATGTACAAAATTTGAATAATTTGATCAAATTAGGCTACTTTAATAAGGGGTTTCGGGGTTAACTCAAATCTGAGCACGTTTTGAGATTATGGCTAGTATTTATTAAGTATTGAAGCTTTAGAAGTGCCTTCGTTTCACTTGTTTGGGTTTCGAAATTGGTACTTGTAGTGTAAACGCACAAAGAAGAAATCGGGGATTTAATGGTAAACGAGGTTTAACGTGTGAACTCGAGGGTCCTTGGGGTGCTATAAGGTGTGATTTGAAGGATAAGATAACTTGTTTGGGAATCTTGAACCTTGCCTTTCAGTTTGGAGCTTAATAGCAAAGATTGACAAAGGGGTTTCAGGTTGAAAGTGAATCCGGGTGTGTTCGGGCATTAGGGCTAGTGTTTAGTAAGTGAGAAGATGCTAGAAATGTATTCGATTTGCTTAGTTGAGCTCCGATTAGAGTACTTGTAGAGTAATGCATGAAGAGGCAAATTCAGACTTCTCGGGTAATTGTACTTTAAAGTAAGATTTAAAGGGCTTAAACGGTGTCATTAAGTGTCATTAGAGATGTTGTATAGTTAGATTTGAGGTTCGTTATCTTGTGTGAAGTTTAGAGCTTGTTTTGTAAGTATCTAGAAGGAGATTTGTTGAATTTCTTGTGAATTACTTGAATTAGTTGCATTATTAGTTATTATATTGTTATATCTGCTCTAATTGATCATGATTGAGTTATATATTGTATAAGTTTGAAGTTTATGACCTAAATAGTAAACATGTGGAAATGTTTTAATTGGATTTTATGTGAATTAGTTGAGCTTGGTGCTTAGTTGGTTATTTGAATTGATGTAGTTATTATAATTGACTTTTAAATGATTTAAATAAGAGTTTAAATGGTAATGGTATGTAATATGTAGTTGTTTGGAGAAGTTTCATGAAATAGGTTGTATAGCTACTTTATTAAAATATGTTTGTATCTTGTTTATAATACCGTGTTGCTTATAATTATATGAGTTATGTTGTGGGAAATGACTACTTGGAATATATGTTAAGTTAAAGTATATAAAAGTGACATTTTGTTAAAAATAGAATTCTAATAGATATTGTATATATGCTAAATAAGCGAAGTTATGAGTTAGCTAACCTAGTTGAATAATTAATGAATGTTGTAGTTAAAGAGTAATTGAAGTAATGTTTGCTCATAGGTTCAAGGTGACTGGAAATGATGTGATTCAAACTTACATCTTGGAACTCGGTAGAGGTGAGGGACCTGCATCCTTACGTGCATTATAGTTTATTTTCTTGCTAAAAGAGTATATTGTTTAGTATAATTGCGTAATTGATATATGCTTATTGTTGCTAAATTGTAACTTGGTGCGAGGACAACCTACTTTTTGTCCTTAAATGTGTTTACTGATTATATTGTAATTGTTATCATTCTTGCATTGCATCGTGGTTACACAACCTCATTGTCGCGGCGGATGCGATGGCCTCGCTAGGCGGCATCGGGCTTACCAGTGTTGGTTGCCTTAGCTCCGTCTGCTATTCCCTCACTCGCCTGGTCCAGAGATTGCCAGGGGGTGTTGGGTAGTAGGATCGGGTACATCTGGAATACCCATTGGTGTAAGGGATGCCGGCATATCGAGATTGAGATCGTGGTTCGTGGATCGGGGATCGGGGATCGAAGATTTGGAGTGATAAAGGTTATCGATTGTATCCTTTTAAAATGTGGTATTAGAATTATTATTCACTGTTTATCTATTGTATTAATTGTGTTAAGTTGCTGCATTGCACGTCCCCGGTAGACCTTATCCCTCACTGAGCAATTGTGATTGCTCATACCTCGCTAAACATGATTCAGGTGGTGCAGTTGGAGGAGTTGCCTTGGTTGCTGTGTACTATTACTTGAGATTGAAGTGATTGCTTGCTAAACTGTAGAAGACCTTGCTTGTCTACTTTATGTTCTATTTTGGAGCCTAAGGGCTTATGTATATATATTTGAGTGGTTGCAATTTGAAAGCTAAGTGGATGTAGTAATTGTTATGGAATTGTGGCATGTAATAACTTATGCTTCTGCTTCTAGCTACGTTGCATGCTTGTATGTGTTTATATTGTCTTGTGTTGCTTAAGGCTTGGATGGCCTTGAAGTTGGGATTTCAATTAGAAATGTTGTTCCTTTGCTTCGTGTTTTATTTGAATGCTTACAAGTTTCCAGAATATCCACGGTACAGGAAAAATTCTATCCGTTTTTCCTAAAATTTTGTGACCGGGTTTGGTATTGGGTTGAGAATAGCATGGTTATTAGAGCCTCCGGTCTCGTGAGGGATCGGGGCGTTACACCATAGCCGGCCAAGGGAGAGAGGAAAAAGAGAGAAATGAGGAAAGAAAAAGGGAAAGAAGAAGAAAAAGAAGGGATGATAAAGCATTTTCAAGCCATTCAAGTCATCTTCAAGTATTCTTCTTGCATTCTCCAACATTTTCCTTACATTTCAAACTCTTGTTGAGGTGAGGGGTTTTCTTTCAAAGCTTTTCTAAAGTTGCACTTGGCATGTTTATGAGTTGTAAGCATTTGTAGAGAATGATCTATGGAAGGATATGCTTGATATGTGAATTTGAGCTAGGAGTTGTGACCTATGACTTCAAGAACTTGAGTAATGCTTCTATTGCTTGATCTTGCCCTTTATTATGTTTTATAGATGCATACTAGCTAGTCATATATATGATTTGAGTTAGAGGAAATGTTATATGAAACTATTGATGGCCAAATTTGGTAGTGGATCATAAATGTGTTATCTTGCTAAGCTTGTGGGTGTTTAGTTGATTTAGGGTTAGCATTACTCTTGATGCATGTTAATATGGGTCTTGGAGTGTTGGTGATAAAGAGGTTGAACTTGGATTTGTGTTAGGAGTTGCAAGTGAATGATGGTGTTAGTATAACAAAGTTTGGCCAAATGTACGTATTGTTCCCAACCAAAGCCGGGCGAGTAACTCAACCGGCCTTGCACTTCTATTCTTTGCAAAAGTTGGTCGAGTAGTCAGGGGCGAGTAACTCGCCCGACTACTCGCCCGACTTCTCCTGTTCCACTTCATAGGTTTTAGCCTATTGTGTTGGTTTAGGTTGTGACTTTGATGCCTAGTTTGCTAACATGTATAATGAACTTGATGTGGGTTAATTAGGCATTACAAATGTGCTACAAATGACATATAATTAAGATACAACCATGTAGGTTAGGAATCTTTCATTAAACCTTGGATACGTTTATGTGGTTAATGTTATCACTTCATGCACCTAAGTACCAATGTGACTATGTACGATTGGATTCAAATGTTAAATGAGTAGAGGCAATCTACTTTGTTGTCCTCCCGCTTATTGTCTACTTATATTATATGCAAATATGATTGGACTATGTACGCGCGGCAAGGTTGCAACTGTTCTTTCGGGCATGGTAGCATTCGTTTCCCATGGTGGCATTGGGCTTGCCAGTAGGTCTCGACTACTATGGTCCCCATTCCCCCTCTTGCTTGGACCCTAGTCCTTGGAGAAACAGGTCATAGGAATTTGGGTTATATCTAGATTACCCCCACGGGTTGGAGTAAGGGGATGATATTGTTGACAAATTCAAGGTCGGTCGTCTCCAGCAATTGCAAGAACAACTGTATCCTTTTAATCCCATATGTTACCACTATTGCTTAGGCCTAGCCCTTGGAGAGTTGGGTTGTATGTTCATTGCTATCATGTTTAATTCCATATCTTGCTACATGTTTATGTGTGCATGGCATGGCTTTTCTAAATGATTTTGAAATGATAAAACGCTTGCGAAAATCCCCTTCCCAGTATCCCTCACTGAGCTAAGTGTAGTTCACCCTTCTTTCTAACAATTACAGGTGAGGCCGAGCCCGACCCAACTGTACAGGTTGAGGGTAAAGCTGCTCTATGTGATAAAACTGATTTCTGTCTTATGTGATCCGTACTTAGGGATGTCGATGAACTCTTGTTGTATTAGAAGATTATGTTGTATATATTTGAATAACCCTATGGATTATATTATTCTTTTGGACACATGGTTATGTAATTAACTTAGTACCTTATTCTTTTGAGACCTAGAGGTTGTTGATGGGTTTGTATCATGTAAAGCTTGAAGGAGCTAGGTGTTGTATATATGGACAAATGGATGTTATTTTGAGGTGCCAAGGACGCAGGTAATCTTTTGAAGTTTTCTGGTGGTATATTAATGAATGTTAAGTTGTTAATCGATGATCTTGCAGGTGTTAAAAAAGTTACACGTCATGTTCCGGCCTTAGCCTAGAGATGGGTCGGGGTCGGGGCGTTATACAAGGAGACTGAAAATAAATGTGATGCTTGACTTGCTTGGATAATGTACATCTTGATTTTGTTGTTTATGTAGTTATGTTGTGATGGATACTTACTTTGAAGCATGTAATACGTGGTCTAGTGTCTATTTTGGAAGTTGGAAAGTCTCTTATTGCAATATTCTAAGTCTACTTTTGTCATGTATATATTTGTTAGACTTAGGTTAGTCCGTTTTGGATCCTATACCTATTCTGGCCAAGTTTAAAGTAGGACTTCAAGAGGCTTGTAATCTTTAATTTCTATGTGAAATGTCCAGTTTATGTAATGTTTAGTTTCTATTGTTATATGAATTGTTTGTACATGTTTACTTTTTTTAGTGGCGTATTACAGGCATTATAATGCCCATTTTTCATCATGTCCAGACTTGGTTCCGTGAGGGGTCGGGTAAGGGCATGACATTTAGTGGTATCAGAGCTTAGATAGCTCAAAAGCTGGGATAGAGTCCACGGACTATCAGGTAGAGGTCTTGATGTGAACTTCTCTTGAATGAATATGTGTATACATAATGTGTTAAGTGTTTACAATGTGATAAATGTACCTTATGTGTTAAGTGTGCATTATATGATCAATGTACATTATATGACAAATGTGTATTATGTGAAACTTCTTTCATGTGTGTTATACTTGCATATAATTTGCTTATGTGCTATAACTTGTAAGTAACCCTTTGATGTCAAAAGATGGCTGCAAGAGGTCCGGGTACCATGGGCAGACCCCGCAGAGATGTTGGTGCTCAAGATGATCAGACACCGATAGGTGAAGAGGTGTTAAATTGAAGGGCAGCCACGATGGACCATATGGCTCAAATATTGGAGTGACAGGAACAACGTGGGGCCAATAACCCTAGGAATGGAAATGGCAATGTTGGTGACAACATGCTAGAAAGGTTCTTGAAATATGGACCGTCAAGGTTTTTGGGTGAGCAAGATGACGAGAAGGACGAGGCTTGGCTTGAACGGATTGAGAGTATTTATGATGCCCTTGATTATACCAATGATAAAAAGATCTCATTTGTTGCATTCTTACTGGACGAGGATGCTAGGCAATGGTGAAGGACCGTGAAATTACAATGGGAATACCAAGAGACTCTGTATTTGTGGGTAAACTTTGTGAAAGCCTTCAAGGATAACTACATTCCAAAGATTGCCCGAGAAAGACGAGAGGAGGAATTTATGTCTTTCAAGCAAGGTAACCTGTCTGTTGCACAGTATGAGGCCCGGTCCAATAAGTTGTCACATTATGCACCCGAATTGGTGCAATCTACAGGCAGGATAGTACGTAGGCTTATAAGGGGTTTGAGGCCAAAAATTCAAGACAGTTTGGTTCCATTTCAGTTTGCTACCTATAGTGAGGTTCTTAATGCAGCAGCCAGGGTTGAAAAGAGAAAGAGCAAAGTGAGAGCGAAATCAAGTCAGCCATACAAGAAACCTTTTCAGTCATAGGACCAGCAGGGATTCTTCCAGCCTCTGAGTCAACAGGAGCAGAGTCAGAGCCAGCAAGAGCAGAGTTGTAGTCAGATGCAGGATAAGTCGACTAATATGAGGTCTCAGTAGGGTGGTATAGCTACTCCTTCGACTCGAGGTTCTTCTGGGAATAGTACTACTGATCAAATTAAACATTGTACCTTCTACAATAGTAAAGGTCATTCTAAGTCTAATTGTTGGAGAAAATTTGGGAGGTGTATACGATGTGGCAGTGACCAGGATAAGAAAAAGAACTGTCCGAAATGGCAGAAGGATCGTGCCTAGACTTCAAGCATAAGTAAGTAAGAATTTTGAGGACGAAATTATCCTAAGGAAGGGAAGATGTGAGACCCAAGAATGAACTTTATGTGCAATTTATGTGTTTACTTATTTTAGTAAATAATAAGTGCATTTACATAATTTATTTAGTGTTATTAAGCTAAATGTGTATTTAAAGTTCATTTAATTAGCATTTTGTTGACTTTTCATCTAGTTTGACCAAACTAGAACAAAGTGGTCATTTTTGAAATGTTTAATGAATGACACTCTTGCAAATATGATCAAAATGCATACATAAGTAGTCATTTAACCCTTTTATGTTATTTTGCCTAGACTAAATAGTGCATGACCCCTTGACTTGCATTGACTTCTTATTATATAACATAATAAAACCAACAAAAAAAAGGCCATCGGGTAAAGAGAGGAAAGGAAGGGGAATAATGAAACCCTTGGTTTTGCTCAATTTTTGAAGAAGAATGAGGAAAAAGGCTATTGCACTTAAATTGGAGCTAGAGCTTGCATATTCTAGGTGTATTCTTCCTATTTATAGCATTTTTAACCATAAAAGGTGAGAGACTTTTTAAATCTCAAAGTTAAAGTTGATGCATAGTTTGTGAACTTGCATATACATGTTATATATTGTTGTATATGCATGTGTATCTTGCTAGATAGTATCTTGAGAGCAACATACATGAATTTTAGCTTGATTGAACCATGAATTGTTATAGCTTGATTATATGGTTTGTAGTTTGAATTTTTTAGCTAGATATGAGTTCAATATTCATTCCTAGCTTAAATATAGATTTCATATGCATACATATATGTTTATAACATGATTTTAGTGGTTTGAGAGCAAGGATTGTTGAGTTAAGGTGAAAAGTGTGTTTGCTGGAAAATTTTCCAACAAAAGTGTATTTGATGCATTTTGCTTATTAACCTTGCTCTAGGCTTGATCTTGCTAATGTTATGCACTTATATGGTATTATAGTTGTCTAATATGTTGGTAATGCTAAGTTTGAGCATTTGTATGGCCTATTAAGTAGGTTATTTGATGGTTAAATGGTAGATGTAAAGTGTTATTAATTGTTGTAAAGTGTTGTTGATTGGCGTTAAAGTGTTGATTTAATGTTTTGTTGTAAGAGCTGCCTTTCTTCATGGGTTATTATCTTAATTTGCTCCTTATTTTGTTATATAAATGCTTAGGAATGTGTGTTGCATTGTAGCTTGTGAAAAGGGTTGGTAAAGTTATGGTGATGTGTTGATTAAAGTGTTGAATTGTATTGTTGAGGTGATGAATTGCATGCTAGTAAATTCTATTTTAGTAGTTTTATGTATATGCTCAAGTATGGTGTCAAGTAAGGTTAGAAATGATTAATGAATTAAAGTGCTTGTTTAAGGTTAGGTAACCTACTTTGTTACCTAATCAATGTGTTTTACATGAAAATGAATTGTTGATGGAATGTTAAATGTGATTATGTGCTGAATGTGATTGAGAGGCAACCTAATTTGTTGTCCTCTCTAAATGAACGGGAATGCGTGATATGTGATTAAATGCGACTATTTACTGTAACTATTGAATGCAACTGTTTAATGTGAATGTTTAAGCACAGCATGGTAGCATCGTGTCACATTGGGCGGCATCAGGCTTGCCAGGCAAGGGCATGACTATCATGGTTCGATTCCCTTGCTCACATGGATGAAAATTTTCCTGGGGTGTTGGGTCATAGATTACCGGATTGCGAATGTTTAAACGTGACATGGTAGCATTGTGTCACACTAGTTAGCATCGGGCTTGGCAGATGAGGGCATGACTACCATGGTTCGATTCCCTCACTTGCATAGATGGAGAATGTCTATAGGGTTTTGGGTTGTAGATTCTCAAGGTATCCGGATACATATGAGCGAGAGTAACAAGGAGACAGTTGAGTTCGTGATGGTGGTATAAAAAGACAGCATCAATATTGTTAAGCATATCTTTCTTGAATTTTTATAATGCTTTGATATTACTTGAGTTAAATGTTCTTATTGTTTATATATTGTCTCATGGCACATTTTCGAAAGGGTTTTCAAAGCTAAATATTTTCCAAAACCTTCCCTTACTCCCCCTTCACTGATTTTGTGAAACTCACCCCGTTTCAACAACATTTCAGGTGAGGTCAAGTTCGAGCCCCAAGGAGACTGAAAATGAATGTGATGCTTGACTTGCTTGGATAATGTACATCTTGGTTATGTTGTTTATGTAGTTATGTTGTAATGGAGACTTACTTTGAAGCATCTAATATTTTGTCTAGTGTCTATTTTAGAAGTTGGAAAGTCTTTTATTGTAATATTCTAAGTTTATTTTTATCATGTATATATTTGTTAGACTTAGGTTAGTCCATTTTGGATCTTGTACCTATTCTGGCCAAGTTTAAAGTAGGACTTCAAGAGGCTTGTACTCTTTAATTTCTATGTGAAATATCCAGTTTAGGTAATGTTTAGTTTCTATTGTTGTTATATGAGTTGTTTGTACAGGTTTACTTGTCTTAGTGGCGTATTACAGGCGTTATAATGTCCGTTTTTTGTCCCATCCAAACTTGGTTCCGTGAGGGGTCAGGTTGGGGCTTGACAACAACAAGAGCACAACACTAGCCAAAGAAAACAAAAACAAAAAAAAAAACAAAAAATGAAGACAGTCTACCCAAAAAAAAAAAATTAAGCTAAAAACCAACAAAAAAAGTTGGCACATAAATGAAAAAAAAAACTTATCTGCAAAATATGGTCTACCACGCATCAATAGCTTTGTGGTGGTGATGCAACTAAACATTGTATTATAAAGAGGATGGGAGGCCTTTTGTGTCCAAAAAAACCATAAGTGGATCCCATCAAAATATGGTCAAATATTTGCAGCAGTCGCGCGTGTCTTACACTCTCGGTTAAGTTTAATGATTTTTGTGTCGGAGGGGGGATTCGTGCATGTATTTACAAACTATAAGAGGGTTATTTGCACTTTATAAAATATAAAGGAGAAACGTGCATATAAGTAAAAATATAGGGGGGTCCCGTGCCGTTAACCCTTTATAAATAACTAAGTATGTAAAATTAATTTTAATATTTTATATTTATGTGAGGTAGTTTATCCAGGGTACAAAATGCCTATCCCTACCCCTCTTTTGCGGCCCCCGCACAGGGAATGAAAATTAAACCCCACCACTCGCCCTATTCCCTAAAACGTGTGAGGCCCGACCCCGAAGCTTGTTTTACCTCGATTAGTGTGCCCTAATTTTGATTAGTGTGTCATATATGATCTCACGTGTACTTACCTTGATATACGTATCTTAACCCTGAATACGTGCATTTCCTCGACCAACATGCATTTACCTCGATTTTCATGCCTTAAACTTAAATTTACATGATCGACCTTGGGTTACGTGCACTCCTATTAGAATATATGCATCTGTCGCGAAGTACAAGCCTTAACCTAGATTTAAGTGCCATACCTTGATTTACGTGCATTGCATTGAGTTACGTGTCTTACATTGGTTTATGTGCATTCACCTAGAAGTATGTGTCTTATCTCGTAGTACGTGCGTCCCTCGATTTATGTGCATACATAAAATTTCGTGCATACACATCATCCTAGGAATATTCTTACACAATCCACTATCTAATAAAATATTATATTTTTTCCAACACACTCAACTATCCAATAAACTATTATAAACCTACACAAAATACTATAATACTTAAAATACTACACTCAACATTTCAAATATACTTTAATCTATCACCAAACACTAGAATTGAAAAAAAAAAAAATATATATATATATATATATATATATATATATATATATATATATATATATAATAACATACACACACATGCCATACACGGCCATAGAGGCAAAAAGAAAGAGGGGAGAGAGAAAAGTAGAAGAATAAACACTTTGTAAGAGCTTCTGCACATTTTCATGCCTAGAGTTCAACAAAAGCTTATTATATTCCATTGCTTAGTTCTTATCACCCCTACACTCATTCAAAACAAGCAAAATCAGATTGAGAGAGGGTAAGGGTCGCCCAAGAGAGGAAGAGAAAGAAGAAGAGGGAGAGAAGGAGAAAGAAAGAAAGATGGAGAAGAAAAGACAGGCTTTGGCTAGCTAGTTTCAATCTTTGCAATTGCTTGCTTCAATTCTTGCTTAATCTTCATCAAGGTGAGGGTTATAAACTGTTTTTAAAGTATTTTCAAAGGTTCATAAGTATGATATGTGATTATATAGCCATGCATGTAGCTAGAAATAAAGATAATGCAAGATTACTTGAACTAGGCAGTTTGTCCTTTTCTATGCAGTGTTTTTGTTTTTCTCGGTTGATATACAAAACTTAATGGAATTGGACGAATTTTGGATATGTTATACAAAAATTCCAGATGAATAACTTTCATGTCTTAGGAAAAAGCAAATTCGGTGGTTAAGGTTGAGTTCTTGGATGATTTCAGTCCGTACCTGCATGCATGTATAAAATCTGATCTAATGACTTTGTTTGGTTGATTTGTGATGGTAAACCTGTATGGTTTTGGCTAAGTTGCACATATATTATGCTAGACTCATATTAGAATATACCCCATGTGGTTTCATGTACTAATTTTATGGTTAAGGCTATAAACAAAGGCTATTTCAGCCGGGTACATACGTATGAGTCCATTGCATGCAGAATTTTAGTTGTTAACTTGCGTCCTGAACTTGCGTAGCTACTTTGACATAGTAAATCTTATCCAAATGAGCCCATTTTTGGATATGTTATACCCAAGGAATATTAGAACAAACTTAATATTGCACAAATTATCAAATTCTGACCAGAACCATTTTTAATTGAGTCATTCCAGAGAGTTTCCCGTTCTCACGCTGGGTAGGCAGAATCGCACGACGTTTCTGTAAATGCTATAACTTGCTCATTTCAACTCCGAATCTGGATCCGTTTGATTCTAGGACTATCTAATTTTAACGAACTATCTTCCTGTGGTATTTTCACTAATTTTTAAGGACTCTAAGGGTGTCAACCAAACTGGAAAATTCACTGCATGTGTTATTCAGGTTTTACAGTTTGTATTTCTTGAAGATTTGGTGCTTGCATGTGTTCCTAAGCCAACAAAATGTTTAGCATGTTATTTTTTGATTCTTGATGATATCTTGGAAGATTGGTGGTTATTATTGCATGTGGTTATGTATTTGAAGCCCTTAGTCGATTGAAATACTTGTTTGAGGTGATCATTATGAATTGCATGACCTTAATTGATTTATATGAGTTGTATAGTAGGCTGCCCGGAAATGTTTAAATGCTTAGAAGAATGATCCATGATAGGTTTAGGGTTGAATGTGTTGGGAATCATGCATGGTATTTTAAATATTTTATAATTAAATAAAACGCAGCAGAAATAATTAATAATACTCATGCATCCGTTCATGGCTAATTACCTAGATTACATACATGCATAATAATCAACTATTAATTACGCATAAAGATGTTATGATTACCTTTCTAGTGACGAATCTGTTGTAGAATCTGAACAATCCAAAGCTCCCCAATTGTGAAGCCTCTAAAAGTATCCATACAGAATCTGCACCCTTAATTGGATTTCACCCCCACTAGGTTTCTAGAAAAATCCTACATATTATTCTGACTATTATTTTTTGTGCTAGCTAAACCTGTGCCAGAATATTACATTATATAGGAAACATACATGACCTAGGGCCACATATGGGTCAGTCTTAAATAGATCAGTCTTGGACTCATAATAACCAGATCAATATCAAGTTACTACGAGCCTAGTTAAATTAATATTAGGACGATCCTAAAATTAATTTAATCTTTTCTCTAATTCAATTAATCTGTAAATTCCATTTGTGTGTGACCTCTCGGGTTCATAATTAATTAGCAGCAAAATAATATTAATTCAATTAATATTTAATTAGAACTCTTCTAATTTATTTCTCGCAAGTCGTGAGTGATACCTAGCAGTATATCACAACTACCCAACTAATAATAAAGTGAAATTCTACGAACCCTTAGTAATTATCATGCAACTAATTCCTTCTGTCTGAATTATCTCGATTGAGTCAGAGTCATGGATAGGGTCGTCAAACTCTATTACTCAATCATATGTCCAAATCTATTTAATCAATAACTTATGAATAATACATGGAACAACTTCCACTATTCTACCTCGGCCAAGGATTTCTAGTTACTTGATTAATAGATTGCATAGGATCCCTAATTGACAGATTCCGTATCTACACACACCTATCTCCATGCCGGAATAGATCGTAACCACTGAGTACATTATCCAATCCGTGATGAGGACTAGCTTTATTGCACTAGCAAATCACGTTACCCCTAACACAAGATAATCGTGGTGTCTCAGGTCTAACGACTTAATTGCACCATTACACTGTATAATGAATTATTGACCATTCTATGTAATTCGTTGTATTAGCGGTCATGTCCAGTCACTTATTCTCAGCAAGCACTTATACATCTACCCTTACGATATAAGACTAATCACCCAAATCAATATCTCATATAATTTGGATGGTAGATTGGAATCCGATTTTTCCGGATAAATCAACGCCCAATTAATTTATCCTACGATCGGGGACTATTTTAGAATATATTTATGAATATAGATTATGTCGCTCATATCCTTACTCTTAATGATAGAATCTATAAATATTATTCTAAGGACTCTTATTTAAATAATTAATCGCATTAATTATATTTAAATAGACTGCCCACATTAAATAAATAATATAATTATTATGCCCAAAAATTGGCTTTTAGGGCATATAATCTAACAATCCCCCACTTGCACAAAAGCCAATTACCCCAGTATTTCATACCTATCTTCTCAAGATGGTAATCTAATGACTGCCTTAGTCAGTGGACTAGCACCGTCAACTGCTGACGTTATTTACTGCATAATATCATCATTTTCACAATCTCTGATTGATATGGTAATGCCTCTTTAACGTGCTTGGATCTCTAGTGAGACCTAGGTTCTTTAGCTTGCGCTACAACTCCATTGGCGTCACAGCACTACCTGTCTGACTTAATGGAAAGAACTATCCTTAGTTCAATTACGAACTCCTAGATCTAAACCGCTTCCTCTTGTTACATCTGATACAACGATGCACTCAACCTCTGGAATTTGCATTTGTACCAATATTTGGAACCTTTCCAAATAATTGTTCTTCCGTTATAGGTGAGTATAAACCCAGATATGGATTTCCAATAATCCATTTTAGACTCTCAGCCTGAAACTGTAAAACTTTAAGTTTTATCTTTCTCCATATACCAAGAACATTTTACAGTGCTTCTCAAGTACTTAATAATGTTCTTGATTGCTTTCCAATGTTCCTAACCTGGATTAGACAGACATCTGCTCATAACACTTATAGCATTCATAATATCATGTCTTTGTACACGGCATGACGTATATAACATTCTTAATTGCTGCAGCACTTAGAACCTTATGTGTCCAGTCTCTCTCTCTTTAGCAATCGTAGGACTCACAGCCCTAGAGAGATAAACGTCATGTCTTAAAAGAGAACAATCCTCTTTTAGAACCTGTGTACATGTTAAACATCTTTAACACCCTTTTGGAAAAACCCATTAATCCTTTTGATCTGTTGCTATAGGTCGATGTCCAAGGACTCAAGTGGATTATCCCAAATTTTACTTGGAGAATTATTTGAATAACTAGACCTACTTGTGTAGTCAAGATTCATCTTCATTCTCAATGAAGTCAATCGAATGTTCTAGATTCTTTAGGATTGGTTAAGTCCATTAATGGACCCCTTTAGCTTGCACTCTTTGTGACTTATCACTGGACTCAAAATGTATCGACAAATCCATATTAATGTCTTCATTAATGAAGTCATTATGAAATGCTGTTTTGTCATCCATCTACCTCATCTCATAATAGTAGTGTGCAACTATCGCCAATAAATCATAATGAATTTTAACAATTGGTGAAAAGATTTCCTCATAGTCAACTCCTTGCCTATGACAATAATCTTTTACCATTTGTCCTAAAGGTCTCCACCTTTATTCATTTAAGATCTTATGGCCTCAAGCCATTTAAGCTTATGTCAAACATAACTATTCATAGCTGACAAAAATCATCAACATGATTATTGTCATGTTTCTAATATGAAAAACTGTTAAATAATCAGCTGTTCTTGGATTGGGTTTTCTAGAATCAAATCCTAGATTTGACTCAGGCTAACTGGTTGTTCAGTAACTCCTTACTGAGTCATACTTTATTCCCACACTATCTTCTCAGATGAACTATTCTACCAGGAAGAAGTTGTACTTACTAACAGACTCTTTAGTCAGTAAGGGAATAAAAGTATATCCCAACAAATCCTTGGGATAACCAATTAATCTCATCCAATCTTATTTCCAATTTATCAATCTAAAGCCTTTGATTGAAAACAGGATAACCTTCATTCTTAACACCTTAAGACTAGGTATCATGTTCTCTCATATCCTATAAGAAGTACTTAAGATTAATTTAGAAGTAACCTTATCCAAGAGATGGACTGCTATAAGGAGAATGTAGCCTGTAGCCTCACAAGCTAAATTATAAATCAACATAGTTTATTATTTACAAGACCATGTCCAACAAGGTCCAACTCATTCTCTTCAATACTTCATCAAGTATTGGAATACCAGAAGGAGTTAATGAAGTAACTATGTTATTTTCCTTTGAGATACTTATTTAGAAATTGAAGCTAAGAATTCTCCATGATTTCATCATTGAGACTTACTTCTCATTTCTAGTTTGATTTACTACTTTAGCTCTGAATTCCTTGAACATTTCAAAAAATTCAGATTCATACTTATGACAATCATATGTAAGGTAGCTAAATCCTTATTTGGTTATTTCTCCAAATGGCCCATATACATCTCTATGTATAAACCCTAAATATTTGTGGTCCTTTGACTTTGTCCTACAAAGGATGATCTGATCATTTTTTTAAGAACACAAGATTCACGTGTGGGAATGTCCCGGGGCCTCAAGGGCTTACCAGTCCTTCTTTTACCAATTGTGTGATTCTTGATTCTCCTCTATGACCTAATCGTAAGTGCCACGATAATCTAGAGTTATCAGTATCTCTAAATCTCTCATATTACTCGTTTATCTTCTCATTATCCATATAAGACTTTATTCATTAATTTATTAGTGTCAATTCATTTATTTCCCAAATAAATAAAACACATGAATAACAATTATTCCAAAATTAATGAATACCCAGATGGGTAAACGAGAAGACGAGATGTATTTATAGAGGACATCCATTTATCTTCAGACTCTTTGAAGTCCTTTGGATTTTCCTCTCCTAGTAGTTCTCCTTTTCTTGCAGTGAACATAATTTCCTTTTAGCAATTATGTTCCACTCTTCCAGATCTACCCTTGATATATGACTCTCATTTCCAAGGGTTGTGTCAAATGTATTCACATGGAAAAATCCATTATGAATGACAAGAGAGAATTAAGAATTGATTTTAAGGATTAGATTTGTCTGCATATGATAAACCATAAATAAACTCATGGACTCAAGATACTCATCCTGAGAACATATGCTCTCAAATCAATTCCACTAGTTATTCTTTGGAACAATTTTCAAGATATCTCATATCTACCACTAGATATCTTATACCTAGTTATCTTATCTTGCTTACTTTACAACTCTTGTAAGTAATTAATGATGGATACATTATCCATGCTCTCTTGCATCTTTTGACAACTCATTTTTGCATCTAGAACGTGTATGACTTTCTCAGATTTGAGAACAATTCTCAAAACATAGAGCTAGTCATCGAAGTTTGGTCTTAGTTAAAATAGAAGGTTGGGTTCCTATCCGATATTATATAGGCAGTAATTTCTAAGGATGTTAGATAATTATATTATTAACCATTTGATTTGGGTCTTTAAATCAAACAGTAACCCCCACTAAAATTTTCAAATCCCACACTTCCCTAGTGGAAAACAGAAAAACAATATCTTAATGGAATTGGGGGCCCATTCATTTTAACCCACCTCATATTTTAGATTTTTGGCGAAGTTAAAACAAATAGGTGAATAACCTCTTATTCATTGTATCTCATACAAATTCCAATTTGTTCTTGCCTCCAATCCTTTCGACCTCACATTATAGATTTTTGGTCTCCAAGATTGTTTAAGTTAAACTCATTATCCAGGAAATTTAGATCAATACAATAACCGATACCTCACATGATAGATTTTTGGTTGCCAGTAAGAATCCAAATTTTCCACATCTCATGCTTATATAGACTTAGTTCATATATTGATACAAATAAATAACCTCTATGTGTCCATAACCCCTATGTGTCCATAATGAGCTACTTCCTTGCCCAACATACAAACTAATCTACGATAACGGAAGGCAATGATATAATCTTTTCAACACTACACCATTATTAATTTAATATTTAATTTGGAAAGGTTTGCTGGTCTTTAATTTAGGTCTCACTTTTCACATGCTTCTAATTTCAATTTATCGCATAAATAAAATAGAAACATACATGCATTTATCGTATATTTATCGCATAAATAAATGCATAAAATAAAATGAGATGATTATGGACTAGGAACACTTATCAACCTGAGCCACTGGGTTGAATACCTAAATCAAATAAAGGGCCCACAAGGTAAATTCATGGGATGCTCCTCCTTGGCTTCACAAAACTCCTTTCGCGAACTGGGCTCACTAACTCTTGATGTCTTCATCTTGATCTTCCATTACATTTATGTACATAGATTCCTAATCTAGTGGGGATACATAAATGGAAATAGGGTTTTACATATTTAAAACGGGGATAAGAGGCATGCAAGCCCCATTTTAAAATATTACATAAAACCCATAATGGGTAAATAAATAAAATAATGATATTCATTCATCCATATCTCATTCAAGACTAGTCCATGATCACCCACATATATAGCAAATAATAAAGAAAAGTAATCCACGAATATAGCACAATTAGTCTTCTAATATAATCTTATTATATTAGGTTTATCCAATTAATAGACACCTTTATTAATTTGGATCCTAAAATATCTCATATTTAAATAAATATAATGAGATTATATTTATAGTAATTAATTAATAAATAATATATTAATTAACAACAAGTATAGTACAATTAATTTTTCTAATATAAACTCTTTATATTAAATTTTCCAATTTAATAAACTCTTTATTAAATTTAATCTATTTAATAAACTCTTTATTAAAATTTAATCCATAAATATCACATATTTACAAAATATAAATATAATCAAACTATATTTAATAATTAATAAACTATTTATTAATATAAAGTGTCAAAATACATTTGGGTTTCTTTAATTAATTTGTCAAACAAAACTAATTAAACAATTTGGACCTTTTAAAAAAAAATTAAAATAAGTCCAACCTATTTTAATTAAGTCCAATTCAAACATTAAAATAGTCCATACTATTTAATACCAAAATCTAAATTGAAATTGGCCCAATATAGACCACTAACAAGCCCATACTTATTTTAAAACAATTTTAAAATTAGTCCAAATATAGCCCAAAACAAATATGCCCATTCAGCCCATATAGAAAGAAAATAAAAAGAAACCCCAACCCAACAACTTGGGTCTGGGTCCTGGTTCAAAGCCTTACCTAGATTTGGATATGAATCCGAATCTGGATCTGGGTCAAGTTTCAGAAACCCTAATAAAAAAACAATTTTTTTCTCGTTTTTCTTCCTAGCGTCGCTCCCTCCATGGCTGCACCTTTGCAGCACCATCCCTCAAGAAACAAAAACTCTTTGAGCCGTCAGTATGGCCACGACAGCCTAGGTGTCGCGGCCAACACAGCCACGACAGCCTAGCTGTCATTGCTGTTGCAACTCCATGGCTGCTGCGACTCAGAGTCACGAGGAGCACCTTACGACTCTGCATCTCGCAGACGCGAGGGACACAAGGCTCCTCGTGGCTGCCATCCTCATGGCCGCTAGGAGTCACCACTCCTCGCAACCGCTTGAGGCGCTGCCGCGAGAACCGCTGGCTCGTGGCTGTGGTTTGCGAGATACCCACCTGGGTCACGAAATGGCAGCAACACCACCAACGTGGTAGGCCATTGCTATGGCTGGAGGATGCAGATTTCAAAACAATTTTATAATCCTTTTTTTTTTTTATAATGCAGAATTCAAAATTATTGTAAAACAATTTTACATAATTCATTTTTCCAATTTTGAAACAGATTCAAAACAAATAAAAATAGTTTCAAAACAACTTTTATGAAACAAACCAAATTCCATAAAACTCATTTTATGCAATTAATCGTGGGAGGAACTTTAGGGCTAAATTTAATCTAATTAAATTATGGGCATAAAAATTAATAGATTCTAAATCTACTAATTTAATAGTTTCAAAAACTATTTAATTTGACAGAATAAATTGTGCTATACAATTTTATGCTAAAATCGAATAACCACGTAAAAGGCATGAACGGTGGCTCTGATACCACTGTTGGGAATTGTGCATGGTATTTTAAATATTTTATAATTAAATAAAACGCAGCGAAAATAATTAATAATACTCATGC
The DNA here is from genome assembly GCA_037974665.1 of Ehretia macrophylla. NCBI lineage: Eukaryota > Viridiplantae > Streptophyta > Magnoliopsida > Boraginales > Ehretiaceae > Ehretia > Ehretia macrophylla. Next base: position 52,616,209 of record CM075771.1, on the reverse strand, counting down.
ATCTGTTCATGGCTAATTACGTAGATTACATACATGTATAATAATCAGAATCTATATTCATAAATATATTATTCTAAGGACTCTTATTTAAATAATTAATCACATTAATTATATTTAAATGGACTGCCCACATTAAATAAATAATACAATTATTATGTCCTAAAATTGGCTTTTAGGGCATATAATCTAACAGAATGTTATTGAATCATATTGGTATGTACATATATGATGTCGTTTGGTGATTTTGTATTCATATCAGTGGATTTCATGGCTTGCATGTGGTTTTAATGATGATATTCGCAATGTTTCAAGGCTGTCCAATAGTTGCTAGATATGTATGATGACGATCTAAGTGCTCCTTATAGCTAATAGTTGATGAATCTTGCACCCGAGCACAAACCTAAAACCTCAATTGCAAACTAGGTCTTCTAAGTGTTAAATCATACTTTACAAAACTTATAATTGAGGTTTTAATTGAAGTTGTGGACTGCCCGGAAAAGTTATTATAGCCTCATGCATGAATTATATTGATTATGGGGTCATACGTTAACTATTCGTGCACTCGATCTTGTATATGATGTTATAACACATTTGTATGCTTTTATGCATTCGTTATATTGTTAAAATGTATTCTATAGCTTATATTGTGTATGATTACGTGGCTGCCCGTAAATGTATAAATGCTTTTAAATTGGTATATGAAGTGATTATATGTTCTAACGATGCCTTATATGCCAACGTGTCAATATGTGATCATATACATGTATGGAGGCAACCTACTTTGTTGACCTCCTATTGTGAAATTTTAGTTGGCATAAATGTGCATTGTATACAAGGTTGCAACCTTTCTTTTGGCATGGTAGCGATTCACGAACGCCGGGCGGCATCGAGTTTGCCGGTGCTCCCGTGACTACCATGGTCCAATTCCCTCTCTCGCTTGGAACTTTGTTACCCTCGGAGAGTTGGGTCGTAGGTTTGGTGTACAATCCAGAGTACACCCATGCGGGAGTGATAAGGAGTATGATATTCAAGGCCGGCCGCTACATGCGAATGCGAAAGCGAAAGTGAAAGCAAATGCGAATGCGTAACGTGTCCTTTTTACTATGTGTTTAAGTACTCTCGCTTGGTTCCTAGAGGACCTCGGGGAGAAAAGATTGATAAATGTGTTCATTTATATTTATGCTATGTTATGAACTTACTTGTTTTACGTGACATGTTTCCAAATGAGTTTTCACAAGTTAACCGAAAAAGAATTTCAAAGGTCCTATTACTTGTTCCCCCCTCGCTGAGTTCATAAGGACTCACCTTCTTTATGTCATTACACGTGAAGCGGAATTGGAACAGGTGCCCGAAGAGAATGTGCTAGTTGATGATCCTTTGGAGTAACTATGTGCATTACATGTTTTTCATGAATATGGATGTTATTAAGGATGTTGTGTTTAAATTGAAGACTATTTATGTTGCTGTTGTAAAAGACCCCCGTTGTAATTTGGAGTCAAATTTTGGTTTGTACTAACTATAAACCGGACAAACTCTTTTATTTCGGTTGTTTGCTTTCATCGTTATGGATAGTAGTTATCATTAGGTGTTTAAACCAATAGGTGAAGAATCAACTAAGTTAGCCTTACCTATACTTATTAAGGTACTCATTTGTAAGCTAAATGATAATAGGTACTTGCATAAATAGGAATTTGACAAATAAATGAGATGTAGTTATCGTGATAGGCTTATTAATCCAAATGGAATTTTTAAGATAAACTAGCGGACATATCGATTGATGATCAAACAAGAATTTTAGCTGTAAGCAAATTATAGATTCGGAATTTTGAGGTGTTCTAGAAAATAGGTCAAACCAAAGATCCTAAATACAGCTGTTATGCTGCCGATTTTCCAAAAAACTTTTAGAGTTCTAGGCTAACGAATAAGCATTAATTATAGTCAAACGGTTAAAGTTGTAAAATAACAATAATAATTTAGGTCATACCCTAGTCTAGCCTCTATAGGTTGGGTTGGGGGTGTGACATAACGTGTCCCAATAATGCTCCCATATGGGGCAATGGTTGGGTAGGCACCCATCCCTATTGCCATCCCTTGATAACCTCCTTCTACCATATCCATGAATAAGCTCTTGGCCCATGTGAGAATATTTGGCATAATAGTTCTTCCAGGAACAAAGGTAGATTGGCATTTAGAAACAATACTCTCAAGTGAAGATTTAACTCTATTTGCAAGCATTTTGGAGATACACTCGTAAATAACATTGCAACAAGAAATTGACCTATAATCCCTAATTTTAGACGGGTTTCTAGTTTTTGGAACCAAGGTGGTGCTTGTTGAATTGCATTCATCTAATAATCTCCCAACTTGGAAAAAGAATTTGATCGCCTTAACAACATCTTGACCAAGCAACTTTATAAAAAAGTGTCGTGGCCCTGGACTTTTATCTCCATTAAATGAGAACAAAGTTTCCTTGGTTTCACTTTTTAGGCACTTCCGCAATCATCCCCTCCCAATCAGAATCTGGAATTTGATTTTACATAATGGACTTCATATCACCTATTGAGAAATGATGATGCGTGTTTGCATTTCCTAAAAGGGAGAATTCCATTTTCCCCCATGTGTTGAACAATAAATCCCAAAGTCCCCCATGTGTTTTTAACATTACCCAGATTCCCCTATGGCTTCTAAAACCATTAACAAATGTTAATGGTCAAACCTATTGACTGTCTACAATGACAAATTTGCCCTTACTCACTGATCCTGCTAGTAAGAAATTACCATGTTTCAATTACATTTTTGCCATTATTCACCCAATCAGCTTAGAACTACAGAATCTATTCATAATAAACTAATATCCATACAAAATATTGGTTCAAAAAGACAATTAAAAAATTCATAAAAGTCCACCAAGTTTCAAAAGACAATCAAAAAATTCATAAAAATCCACCAAACACTACCACCAACATCATACCAAAAATAATCAAAAAAATAATCATCCACTAAACAACACTACCAGTACCAAAAAATTACATACCAATACTTCAACAAGTCCACAAAACATCACCCACATACTCTCACCAATCAATTAATGTATAAGCATTAAATATCACCATTATATGTGCCACATCTTGAAGCTGTGGAGCCTACATAGAACCAAAGAAAGGTTTGAGAATCGAAATTAGAAAAATCATTTTAAGAAAACAATTAAGCTTATACCAGCGAAAAAAGATCAATGATTGCTATATTATGTTGTATGATTGATCTGTCTAGCTTCTTCATGTTGTATAGTGGATTTATACTTCTTTTTTGACGATCTCTTGGGTACCTCCTTATCTATTCTTGGACATAAATTTTTATTATGCCCCATTTCTCTGCATATGCTACATCTTTTATGGATATATCTGGGCTCTTTTGCAAGCTCCCCTATCTCTTTGATTCTATTCATCTTAGGTCTACCTCTTTTCTTTAGTACCTTTGGAGGATTTACTTGAGCACAACTAACTTTAGGCCACATGCATCGATTAGGAACTGGATTTATCATTCCCTGGTATATCCTTTTGTATGCATCCACAGTCAAGTATTGATGAACAAATTTTGTTGGATCATATCTCATGGTATGTATTCACATCACGGCATGTCTACATAGAATACCACTCACTTGCCATTCTCGACATTGACAAGTCATTTCTCGCAAGTTGACCACAAAACGTTTCTTATCATCTTCCGCTTGAAAAAGCCATTTAGTTGATATCAATGGATTCAAATGCATGCCAACTTGAAAATTCTTGTCTATTCTTTCTAGGACTTTTGGTGGAACTCTTGATTTCCATTCTAATGATTTTTGGTATCTTGTGTACATCATTTTCGTTACTTTTTTCTGATACACTCCAAAAGGGTGATAACAGGTCTTGCTCTATATGTGGTAAGTGAAGCATTAAAAGATTCAGACATGTTGTTGGTGACATGGTCATTCATAACTGCTTCATCAAATTCATGTCTTGCCCAACATTCAGTGTCGACTTTTGAGTCCACTGTAACACCCCAATCCCTTACGGAACCGGGATTTCTATTAATCATGCTATTCTCAACCCAATCCAAAACCCCGGGCATGAAATTTAAGAAAAAACAGACGGAGTTTTCCTTTTTTATAAGACTATATGAAAACCTGCAAACAACAACATACAACCACAAGACCATAATCCACAACCTCAATCCATTTCATCCTACAACTTCACCACATCACATTTTGCATTAAAATCATCCAAGCCACAACTTAGCAAAAGTTCATCACGCAAGCATACCAGGCATAACTATTGATATTCTATAGTCTAAACCCACTTATCTTACCACTTTAACTACATTCACAAGCTTTACTTATGATAAGTCTACCTACTTGTCACACAAGCATGCAATCAAAAGACAATAAAATCTATTTTTAGCTATTACATGCCAACTACTCTATCAAACCACATAAGTCCTTAATTTAGTTTACAATCCAACAAGCCATACAAAAATATATACAAGACTTCAAGGGTTTCCAAAATAGAACAAAAATACATCAAGTCCCATCTTCACAAACAACTTCCAACCACAGCAAGATAAGCAACCAACAACACGGCACACAAGGAAATAGTTCTAACTGCACCTGAAACATGTTAAAACGAGGAATGAGTAACCAAAGTTACCCAGTGAAGGAGGTGATGCAGTAAACTGGGGAGTGCTTTCATGATATGCAACAAGGATAGTAATAATAATAACACAAAATAACCAAGTTAATTAGACAAGTACTTAACCATGTATAAAAAGGATACGGTTCCACTTTTGTCTTCAATCACGATCCACGAGCCAAGATCTTCAAGAAAGTGCCGGCAAATCCCTTATTCCTCTAAATGAGGTACTCTGGATGTACCCCGATCCTACGACCCTTTCTCCTGAGGTAGGTTCATATGCCCCAACGAGGTGAACCATGCCTCTAGGGTAGTAGAGTATACTCATCGAGAGAAAGGGAATAGGCACCATGGTAGTCGAGGGAGCACGGCAAGCCTAATGCCGCCCATGTTTCTCGACGCTACCATATCCGAAAAGGTTGCGCAACCCCGAGTCAATATCACGAGAGCCAATAATATCAAATCACGTAAGAGAAATGACAAAATAGGTCGCTCTCACAGTTAATCACAGATAACACGAAAAGACACATGATAGCAAGTAAATAATACATATGAACTTTATCAATTACTAATAATACAATCTAGAAATAATAAAATAAGTTAATATGCACAGAAGAGATGAAGACTCCCTCACTTTAGTGAACCAAACCTGTAAGAATCTAGCCAATGATACAAGGACTAGCGCCAATTTATTCTTAACATCTTGGACTGGCTCAAAGAATCAAATCCTATCATGTAGTAAATACACGCTTATCACAAGAAATCTTATAGATGTCACCCACAGTCAATGCACTAAAGTTCGCATCACATAATCAGTTTAGCAACACAACAAGATACAGTCACACATTAAACAAGTAATCATGCCAGCTGATTTAGAAACTTCACCCAGAAGGATAAACATATTATACAACCTATTTGAACTCTTAGCTAAGCAATTAAAGGCTCTTTACCAGTCACAATCATAACCTTACATATATAATACAATTGAGAAGCAATATAACCAATATAAACTAAACATAATCGTTTTCATTCAATCTTTAACAAGTAATATGTACTTCAACTTACGACCTTCTCTAAATAGATGAACATAATACACAAGAACAATTAAACACTTCTCCAATCAATTAATGAGTCAATTAACAACAATTATCAACATGATTCATAACTAGTTCCTTTAGTCCTCTTTCAAATTCATACTAAACTAAAGTCATGCAAACCAAATAACTTAATTCATAAAACTTCACTACTATGATACGTACGCTACACAAAGGCATATAAACATTTAATTACTCAATTATAAAATAATCATCATGAAATTAACTATGCGAACACAAAGAGGTCAATATTATACCTTTCCCAACACTTTATCTCAAGCTCACACATGCCTCAAAATTGCATTTAAACACTCTAGAAACAACTATAAGGCAATACAAGTACTAAAACAATTAATTCATTCATTTCTCATTTGTTCAACTAGGCTATTTAGCTTCCTACCGGAATTCAAGGATAAAGTTAAGCAAGCTAACAATCCTACCAATCTAAGGATACCTAAATACCTCATTTAGAACCTCCAAATCATAACCTAGAGCACAAGTACACGAAAACACCGAAAATGCCTCTTTGTGAGTTTATACTACAAGTACCAATTCCGGAACCCAAACAAGCGAAATGATGGCACTTCTAAGGCTTCAATACTTAGTAAAGACTAGTCATAACCTCGAAATGTGACCAGATTCGAGTTAACCCAGAAACCCCTTATTAAAGTAGCCTAATTTAATCAAATTATTCAAATTTTGTACATGGAAAGCGCAACTAACATTTTTTCCACGCTCAATGACCTAATTAACAACTACTAGAAGCCTCGAATCGAATTAAATTATAACTTTTTTTTCGGAACCCTAGTTTGGCACTATTCATCATCTTCTCCAAGTTGCATTTTGCATTTTTAGCCAATCAAGAAGCTAACTAACTTCAAAAGTTTGCTCTACATACTTATTTAAGCGTATTTGAAGCAATAAATTAAGCTAGAACAAAAGCATTACTATTCATATTTTTTTACTATTCATCATCTTCCACATTTCACCTTTTGCAATAAATCCATAAACAAGCTCATAAACTACACAAATATAGTCTCTGCCACATGTAAACACAATATTATACAAGATTAGAGCATTACATGGGCCGAAATTAACAAATCAAGAAAAATCAAAACATAGACATGAACTCAAAAAATGCAATTTTAAGCTAACTCCCTCACCTCAAGCTCTTGGAAATGGTTGAAAGATGATCTAAGAAGGTTCAAATAACTCCAAGCAAGCACCAAGATCAAGCATTGAAGGATTAGAGTTGAAATTTTATTCCTTTTTTCTTTCTTTTTCTTTTCCCGTTTTTCTCTTCTTTCCCCATGGTTTCACCCTTTTTTTTCTATTTTGGCCTTCAAATGCATATAAAAAGCTTACCAAAGTAAATATATATGGGCTTGGGCTTTTGGGCTTAGAAAAATCAATTAAGTCCACTACAACGGCTCAAAACAAAGCTAGACAATTAAAGGCCCAAAACAATATGCTAAATATTACTATTCATACGGTTGAGCAAGTAATTTTTTTTCTCTCACTCCGAGCATACAATGCAAGAAATAATAATTTTCTCATCCCCATATAAGTCATATAATATGGGAAAAACATGAAATTAGAAAAATAAAAAAGTCAGAAATCTTCATAAATAGTAACTATAAAAAAATATATTAAACCTCACATAATTCAGATGATCAAATAACATGCGGACAAATACAATTAGGCACTATTTACTATATGCTGGGTTTGGGGTATCACACTCTCCCCTCCTTCAAACAATTGCGTCCTCGCAATGTCTTCTTCTAAAAGAACTCCACATACACATTCTGAATACTCTTGAGTAGGAACCTCGCATGCGAATACCCTCGAGAATACCAAAGAAATTTGCCAGAGTAACATCTTAAATTAGAACTTCAAGGTAGAATGCCAAAAAGAATACCAATCCAAAAGTCCGAATAAGAATCTTTCCGAATAAGAACATCACATAGGAATTTCCAATACAATTGTTAAACGAGAAGCCCGACCGAGGATCTCTGAACGAAAATACCATAATTAAAGCAAATAAAAATCCCCAGATAGACCATCAATCATTATTGCTGAATAAGAATATTATTAAGAATCTCAAAGCAATGTTCTCAGGTCACCAAGCAATGAAAGCCAAATAAGAATTCAACGGGAGCACCAAACAAGAAGCCCAGTAGAATTATACTAATTAAGAGTCCCCATATCGAATCTCGGAAAAGATCACTCGTAGATATATAAGTGCCGAGTAAGAATGCCAACAAGAGTCCCAATAAGAATACTACTATAGAATCCCGTATGAAAAAACCAATAAGAATCCCAACGAGAATATCAATTGATCAACACTCTCTCTTTTGTTGGTCCACGTCTTCAAGCAAGCCGCTACTGATTATCTTTTTATAAGGGAGAGCATTCACTTACCAATTCAAGGACAATGCACGTATACAATGGTTAAACATAAAGCAAATACTTATTGCACGCCATTGCACATATTCAAGGTAGTAAGTACTCAGTGTACCATATAAATGCAAGATTAATCACATCGATACACTTACCACTACACATAATCACGTATTATATCCATCACGTAACTTTCTTAATTCACACAAATATAGCACATAAAAACATATTTTCACTCTAGTAGACTCAAGCCCACATGCAAGCACATACCAATTCAAAACACTCTACACATGCACGCACTCGGGCTCATTACCCAACAGACTGAGGACCCTGTCCTGGCTGTGAGCTGCTAAGCTCTGATACCACTTTTGTAACACCTCGATCTCTCACGAAACCGGGATTTCTATTAATCATGCTATTCTCAACCTAATCTAAAACCCCGGGTACAAAATTTAGGAGAAAACGGACGGAGTTTCCCCTATTTATAGGACTATCTGGAAACCTGCAAACAACAACATACAACCACAAGAGCATAATCCACAACCTCAATCCATTTCATCCTACAACTTCACCACATCACATTTTACATTAAAATCATCCTAGCCACAACTTAGCAAAAGTTCATCATGCAAGTATGCCAGGCATAACTATTGATATTATAACGCCCCGATCCCTCACGAGATCAGGACTCCTATTTATCAATTCTCAACCCAAATCTAAACCCGAGCACATAATTTTAAGAAAAATGAACGGAGTCTCACCTGTTTATAGGACTAATAAAAAAACCTACAAACAGTCACATACAAGTCCTGAATCACAATCAACCATTCATACAACCTAACTTTCAAGATTCATAAAGCCAACTAGCTCCTCAAGGCCATCCGAGCCTTGGAACCCAACAACATCTCACACAAGCATGCACTACTAAATAATAAAGTAAAGCAAATAGAAGATATTACAAGCCCACTAGTACCTAATCATCAAGCAAAACTAAAACTTTAATATTACATTCCTTGATATAAAATAAATACATACATGGGCACAAAGTCTTAAATACAATACAAGCATATCATGATCACATTCTTCCATGTTTTACACACCGATAGAACAAGCAGGTCAAACAGGAGGCAATCCAATCTTCAGCTTTTCCTGAAATATGTTGAAAAGAGGAATGAGTAACCAGGTTACTCTGTGAGGGAGGTGATACAACATACCAGGCGTGCAATATGATATGCAAACACAAGAAATCATATATATACAACATAATCTAACAAGGTTAAATAGCCAAGTAATTAACCACATTAAAAAAGATACAGTTCCACTTCAAGTCTTCAATCACGAGCCACGAGCCACGAACTTCACGCAAGTGCCAGCAAATCCAAACACCAACAAGTTGGGATACTTTGGATGTATCCCGATCCTACAACCCTTTCTCTTGAGGTAGGTCCATGCCCAGCAGGTGAACCACGGCTCTAGGGTAGTGGAGTATGCTCAGCGAGAAAGGGAATAGGCATCATGGTAGTCGAAGGAGCACGGCAAGCCCGACGCCACCCGTGCTTCTTGACGTTACCATGTCCGAAAAGGTTACGCAACCCCGAGACAAGTCCACAAACATTAAAATATCATATAACACGTACGATGGTCGACAAAGTAGGCTGCCCTTGTGAAACCCTACTTTTCTATCCTGTCTCGTTTTGCGTGTTTATTCTTGTTTTGCACGTTTATTCTCGTTTTACGTGAAATGACCTGTCTATGTGCTATATGACTTAGAATGTGGTAATTTTGATATTAATACTCCTAGAACATGATAAATGTGCATTCATGAAATTTTTATAAAAAACGGAGTCATAAATTTTATCGTCGACTTTTAGTTAATAGTATTTTCGAAACACGTCCGCTAAAATTTTGAAACTGGTCTTTTTAACCCTTCTAGACCTAGTCCACAGACTTTAATAGACCTGTGTTTGATGAAAACGGTTTTCAAATCGGCTTAGGAATTTATTAGGGTTTTTACACCGCTTTTTGTGAAAATCGAGTTTTAAGCCAACTCGGGTGAAATTGTTTGATTGTAAAACTTCTTGTCACCTAAAAATAACCTACTTGAGCTATCTTGGGTGTTGAATAATTGTTTTGAACATTGGTGATCAATAAAATGAATTTAAAGTCAAGAAAATACTAAAAATACTAAAGTTCTCAACTTTGACTTTCATTAAAATGTTGACCTTTATGCATATATCACCAACACACACTAAACACAACACAAAACACACTCCTCAACACACACAAAGGGCCGAAAGTTTCATGGGAGAATAAGCCAAGGTTTTCTTCAAGTTTTCAAAGCAAAATTTCAAAGAAAAAGCTAGTGTTTGTCCGTAGATTTTCGTGCCGAGTTGGATTCCACTTGTTGGGCACGCATTGCACGCATATCTAGGCTTATATCACATCAAAGGTGAGAGAAAAATTCTAGATCTCAAAACTCATATGTTGTGTTTATGCGTATAAATAATTATTGAACCGTTAGAATGTTAATTTGAAGTTAGATTATTGCTCCATGCATGCTAGGGATCGTTATGTATTCTTGCGAGATTTGAACCGTTGTAGCATAATTATTTATTTTTGGGTATTTAAAGTTGATTAATTTGGTAGATGTTGATTATCTTGAGTTGTATTGGTTGAAATCGATTGCCGTCGATTTCTAAAAGTTTGTAAATTACGTGGTAGCGCCGTTATAATGCCGAATTTTCGATTGTGAGGTCGGTGCTAAAATCCAAAAATTTCAGCCATGACACACTAGGGTTTTAGGGTTATTGGGCATGATTTGGATGTGTTTTGGTTGGTTTCCGAGGAGGCTAATGTAGTTGATTGAATGGGTGAGTGATAGAAACTGATTTGGAGTGGTTTGGACTAGTAGAATGTAGGTTATGAATATTTGAAGTTTAGGTTGTCTTTCTTTAAAATGTTAAATTATGCCTTTAGTTGATTGGGTGTGGTTTGAGTGATCGAATTGTGAGATGATGATGGGTAAACTAGGGTTTGATTGTGTGTTTAATGCATGTTCGGTTGGATGGCCTACTTTGTCATCTAACTTAGTTATTTGTTGTTAAATTGATTATTGATGTTATTATGATGATAATATGATTATTGATTGATGATTGATGAACCGGGAAATAGTCAACGGAAAAGGTTGTCCTCTTGTGAATGATTGATGTTTATTATTATTGCTGAATCTTTGGTATGTGTGTGTCACCTCTCAGGCAACATCGGGTTGTCAGGTTGATAACGGCATGACTACTAGAAACTACCTCTAGCTGGCATGATGGAGGTGTCATGGAGGGAGAGGTTATTGGGGTACCTCGGGTGCGTGAGTTTATGGGAGTCACAAGAAGGCTGTTATGATCGTGATGGCATTTGGAGCTACACCAACTAGTGTATCCTTTATTGAATGGTTATATGTGATGTTAGTATTATTGATGTTATTATGTGTTTACTTGCTCAAAGGATCATTTCTAAGGAGTATAATAAATATTGTTCGAGATCTATCAGATCCTCACTGGGCTTATTTTATATAAGCTCACTCTTTATTATTGCATGCTTACAGGTGTTGTAGAGCAGGACTACGGGTACGTGCCTCCTGAAGAGGAAAATGTGCCTTACGTGGATGAGTCTTATGTTCCAGAGTCTTATCCTTGATGTTGTATTGTTTTACTATCTTGTATATTATCTAGTTGACTTTTATATGCTTTGTAGTTCATAATGTAAAAGACGTTGAAAAGATAATGAATTAGTTGATGCTATCTTTGTAGTCTTTATTTTGTCTATGTTTAGGTTGCTAGGTTGGTATCAATATATTTTTGCAATGTATATTAAGGTTCATGTGTTATGTTGGAACGGAGGCGCATAACAAAGAATGATTATGGTGTAATATGGTTATGTTGTATGTTGTTATTTTATTGAGGAGTTGTTTATTGTATGGTTATGGAGTTGATGTATGATGTTCTAATGAGGTTGGTTTAGAGCCTCGGTATCCTATTTACTGTCGTTATACTGCCGAAATTCTGTTGCGTCCTGACTAATCGTAGGTAGGGTCGAGTTGGGGTGTGACATTTAAGTGGTATCAGAGCACATGTTTAGTTGTCAGCCGGGGTATTCTCGGAATGTGGGTAATGGTCGTAGCATGAAAGTATGTATGAAAAGAAAGAAAAGTGATTTATGTATTAATATGATTAAATGATTAAATGATTAAGTGATTAAGTGATTTAGTACTTATGTGATTATGTGATCAATTTGTTTATGTGTTTTATATGAGTTTGTTGTTTATGTGCTAATAGTTGTTTGTAACTTGTTTACGTGCTATAACTTGTGCTAACTCTTTGATTAGTAAAATGGCCGGTGGACCAAGGGCCAGAGATAGGCCTGAGGTAGTAGATGAGACTCCTGGTAATGCGGCACCGGGCTGTGATAGGGGTGATGATCGTTTGGGGGCAGCTATGGATAGGATTGCTGAGTTAATGGCCGGACATGCCCAGTTAATAGCAGGGTAGGCTGCCCAGACTCAGGCTTGGCAGGCTCAGTTGTTGAATGTGCAGGGTGGTAACCACGGGCGTGGTACCCTGAAAGAGTTCTTAGGGTATCATCCACCTAGATTTCAGGGGGAACCCGATGATCGGAAGCCTGAAGCGTGGATTAGTAAGGTGGAGAAGATTTATGATCCTCTTGATTATACCGATGAGCAGAAGGTCTTCTTTGCCGTGTACTTGCTGGATGATGAGGCAAAAGAATGGTGGCGCACGGTGAGAACTAGCTGGGTGACTCAGGGTATTCCGTATGTTTAGGGTACCTTTCTGTTGGCTTTCCGGGCAAAGTATATCCCGAGGATCGCGAGGGAGCGGAGAGAGGCTGAGTTTCTGTCTCTGGTTCAGGGGGATACCTCAGTGGCTCAGTATGAGGCCACCTTTACTCGATTGTCCCGGTATGCACCGGAGTATGTGGCTAATGAGGAGCAAAGGACTCGTAGATTCATGTTGGGGTTGAGGCCCGAGATTCAGGATGTGATGGCTCTGAATCGGTATGATATATTCACTGAGGCCTTTGATGCAACTTCTAGGTTAGAGAAGAGAAAATGGGATCAGCTTGTGTCTAGTCAGCCCAGTAAGAGGCCGTATCAGCCGCAGTTTCAGCAGGAAGTGTATAGGCCTTCAGTACAGCAGGTTGTGTACAGGCCACCAGCTCAGCAGGGTTCTTTTAGGCCACAGGTGCAGTAGAGTTATTATCGGCCTCAGTTTCAGTAGGGGTCATATCAGGTTCAGTCCCAGTATAGACCAGCCCAGTCTCAGGGTCAGTACAGGCCTAGTTTGGTAAGGCCTCAGCAGCAGGCTGGTTCAGCTATTTCTTCAGCTTCTGGTTCTTCCAGGGGCAGTGTTAGTGCATCATCACCGCAGTGTACACACTGCAAGCGCACGGGGCATGTGGAGGCCGATTGCAGAGTGAAGGCAGGGACGTGTTTAGGATGTGGCAGCAATCAGCACAGGGCGAGGGATTGCCCTAGATATTCGAGGACTGAGGGTCGGGCAGCGACTCAGGGTTATCAGGGCCGACCTGCGGCCAGTGCACCTCAGCAGCAGCGGGTTCAGACTCGGACCTACGTAGTTGACTTAGAGGAGATGCCTGAGGAGACTGCAGTTGTGGAAGGTAACTTCCTTATACTTGATCAACTTGTTAAAGTGTTGATTGATTCTGGTGCTATGCATTCTTTCATTACTCCTGCTTGTGTGCAACGTGTTAATGTGCAACCTGAAAGACTGCCTTATGTGGTTGAGATTAGTACCTCTTTGACTGATAAGTATGTGACTGGCTTAGTATGTAAGGATTGTAAAATACATGTTAAGGGGCATAGTTTTCCTTCGGACCTTATCTTATTTCCTATCCAGGGGTATGATGTTATCTTAGGTATGGATTGGCTTTCTAAGTATGATGCCCAGTTAAACTGTAGAACCAATGTAGTACAGTTTCGTTTGCCAGATCAGCCAGTAGTTGAGGTAGTAGGGAATCGGGGTGCTAAGACAAACTTTGTTATCTCAGCAACTAAAGCTGTTAAGTTGGTGAGTAAGGGGTGTTCGAGTTATCTAGCTTATTTGATCAACAAGCCATCTGATAAGTTACAGCTGGAGGAAGTCCCTATTATTCGGGAATATCCCAATGTATTTCCCAAGGAGTTTCCAGGGTTACCGCCAGAGAGAGATGTAGAGTTTGTGATTAATCTTGTTCCCGATACTCAACTTATTTCTAAATCAGCGTACCAGATGGTACCAGCTGAGTTGAAGGAGCTGAAAACTCAGTTGCAGGAGTTATTGGATAAGGGATTTATTCAGCAGAGTTCTTCACCTTGGGGAGCTCTTGTTTTATTTGTGAAGAAGAAGGATGGTACCTTGAGATTGTGTATTGATTATCGTGGTTTGAATCAAGTGACCATCAAGAATAAATATCATTTGCCACTGATTGACGAGTTGTTTGATCAACTTTAGGGAGCCAAAGTCTACTTTAAGTTTGACTTGAGGCAGGGGTATTATCAGCTTCGGATTCGTATAGAGGATGTTCCGAAGTCTGCCTTCAGGACTCGGTATGGGCATTATGAGTTTGTTGTTATGCCCTTTGGATTAACTAATGCACCGGCAGCATTCATGGATCTTATGCATCGAGTTTTTCAGCCGTATTTAGACCAGTTCGTGGTAATCTTTATTGATGATATCTTGGTCTATTCTAAATCTGAATCGGAGCACGAGCAACATCTACGGCTTGTCTTACAGAAGCTGCAGGAGCATCAGTTGTTTGCCAAGTTCAGCAAATGTGAATTTTGGCTGCAACGCATATCTTTTCTTGGTCATGTTATCACACAGAGCGGTATTTCTGTAGATCCCACTAAGATTGAAGTGGTGATGTCTTGGAAACGACCAGAGAATGTTTCTGAGGTCCGTAGCTTTCTTGGCTTAGAGGGTTATTACCGTAGGTTTGTGAATGACTTTTCTAAGATTGCTGGGCCACTTTCTAAGTTGACTCAGAAACGGACTATCTTTGCTTGGGATGAGAAGTGTGAGAGTGGGTTTCAGGATTTGAAAAAGAGGTTGACTACTACTCCAGTACTTGCTCTACAAGAGGGGACCGATAATATGGTTATTTACAGCGATGCATCCAAGGAGGGCTTGGGATGTGTTCTTATGCAGGATGGCCGAGTTATTGCCTATGCTTCTAGGAAGTTGAAGCCTTATGAGGTGAATTATCCGACTCATGATCTTGAGTTGGTAGCAGTTGTCTTCGCACTGAAGAAGTGGCGTCATTATCTATGGGGCAGTAAGTTTAAGATTTTCACTGATCATAAGAGTCTGAAGTACTTGTTCTCACAGAAGGAGTTGAATATGCGTCAGCGGAGGTGGATGGAGCTTCTTGGAGATTATAATTGTTCTATCAATTATCTGCCTAGAAAGACAAATGTTGTAGCAGATGCTCTCAGCCAGAAGGCGCGTGTTGCTTGTTTGGCTGTCAAGAAATGGGAGATTCTTGAGGAATTCACTTATTGGAGACCGGAGTTAACTCAGGTTGGGGTGATGTGTTCACATCTCCATATTCAGCCTTTATTGCTGTCTCAGATCAGAGAAGCTCAGCAACTTGATGTTAAACTTCAGAAGATCAAGGATCAGATCACGGATGATCAGTCTGACTTTAAACTGCATGAGAACGGTATTCTTCGGTTTCAGAACAGGGTTTGTGTTCCCGATGAACCGGGCTTGAGGCGGGATATTTTGGAGAAAGCTCATAATTCTAAGTATACTATTCATCCCGGTGGAACCAAGATGTATTGGGATTTGAAGCAACATTACTGATGGAATAACATGAAGAGAGAGGTTGCTCAGTTTATATCTAGATGTTTGACTTGTTAGAGGGTGAAAGCCGAGCATCAACGACCTGCAGGGTTACTTCAGTCGTTGGTTATACCAGAGTGGAAGTGGGAACATATTACGATGGATTTCGTCACTGGTTTGCCTAGAACACCGAGGGGTAATGATGCAGTTTGGGTTGTCGTGGATCGTTTGACGAAGACAGCTCACTTTATTTCGATGAGGATAGGAGATGAAGTTACAAAGTTGACGGGTCTTTATTTGGATCAGATTGTTAGACTTCACGGGATTCCATCTAGTATTGTCTCAGATCGAGATTCTCGATTTACTTCTCGTTTGTGGGAGAAACTTCAGGAGACCTTAGGTACTCAGTTGAACTTCAGTACCGCGTATCATCCATAGACCGACGGTTAGTCTAAAAGGACTATTCAGATTCTGGAGGATATGCTCAAGGCTTGTGTTCTAGACTTCGGGAAGAACTTGGAGAAACATCTACCACTTGCCGAGTTTGCCTATAACAATAGTTATCAAACTACTATTGGGATGGCACCTTTTGCAGCTCTTTACGGTCGTAAGTGTCGTTCACCTTTATATTGGGACGAGGTAGGGGAGATGAAGACTATTGATCCGACTATCATGCCAAAGCTTCTTGAGAAGATTGAGAATGTTCAGTTGATCAAGCAGAGAATGTTTACGGCGCAGAGTAGATTCAAGAGTTATGCTGATAATCGTCGTCGGGACTTGGAGTTTACAGTCGGAGATCGGGTTTTCTTGAGATTGTCTCATCGTAAGGGGTTTGCTCGTTATGGTAAATGTGATAAGCTGAGTCCGAGATTTGTTGGGCCGTTTGAGATTACCGGCAGGGTTGGTAAGTTGGCATATCGGTTGGCTTTACCGGAGAATTTCTCTAATATCCACGATGTATTTCATGTGTCTAATTTGCGAAAATATAATCCGGATCCTTCTCATATTCTTGAGCCAGAGCCATTACAGCTTCATGAGAATCTGACTTATGACGAGCGTTCGATTCGTATTCTTGATCAGATGGAACGAGAGTTGAGGTCGAAGAAGATTCCAATGGTTAAGGTGTTGTGGAAGCATCACGGCATTGATGAAGCAACTTGGGAGAGACGAGATCAGATGCAGCAACAGTACCTAGATCTGTTCAGTACATCAAGTAAGAATTTCGGGGATGAAATTTCTTTAAGGGGGGAGAATGTGAAACCCCAATTTTCTATACTGTCACGTTTTACGTGTTTATTCTCGTTTTGCGTGAATTGGCC
This sequence comes from Ehretia macrophylla, assembly GCA_037974665.1. NCBI lineage: Eukaryota > Viridiplantae > Streptophyta > Magnoliopsida > Boraginales > Ehretiaceae > Ehretia > Ehretia macrophylla. The sequence continues at coordinate 52,598,876 of CM075771.1, read as the reverse complement.
TGTCTATGTCCTATATGACTTAGAATGTGGTAATTTTGATATTAATACTCCTAGAACATGCTAAATGTGCATTCATGAAATTTTCATCAAAAACGGAGTCAGAAATTTTATCATCGATTTTGAGTGAATAGTATTTTCGAAACACGTCCACTAAAATTTTGAAACTAGTCTTTTTAACCCTTCTAGACCTAGTCCACAGATTTTAATAGACCTGTGTTTGATGAAAATAGTTTTCAAATCGGCTTAGGAATTTATTAGGGTTTTTACACCGCTTTTTGTGAAAATCGAGTTTTAAGGCGACTCGGGTGAAATTGTTTGATTGTAAAATTTCTTGTCACCTAAAAATAACCTACTTGAGCTATCTTGGGTGTTGAATAATTTTTTTGAATATTGGTGATCAATAAAATGAATTTAAAGTCAAGAAAACACTAAAAATACTAAAGTTCTCAACTTTGACTTTCATTAAAATGTTGACCTTTATCCATATATCACCAACACACACTAAACACAACACAAAACACACTCCTCAACACACACAAAGGGCCGAAAGTTTCATGGGAGAATAAGCCAAGGTTTTCTTCAAGTTTTCAAAGCAAATTTTCAAAGAAAAAGTTAGTTTTTGTCCGTAGATTTTCGTGCCGAATTGGATTCCGCTTGTTAGGCACGCATTGCACGTATATCTAGGCTTATATCGTATGAAAGGTGAGCGAAAATTTCTAGCTCTCAACACTGATATTTTGTGTTTATGCGTATAAATAATTATTGAACCGATAAAATGTTAATTTGAAGTTAGATTATTGCTCCATGCATGCTAGGGATCGTTTATATGTATTCTTGCGAGATTTGAACCGTTGTAGCATAATTATTTATTTTCGGGTATTTAAAGTTGATTAATTTGCTAAATGTTGATTATCTTGAGTTGTATTGGTTGAAATCGATTGCCGTCGATTTCTAAAAGTTTGTTAATTACGTGGTAGCACCGTTGTAATGCCGAATTTTTGATTGCGAGGTCGGTGCTAAAGTCTGAAAATTTCAGCCATGACACACTAGGGTTTTAGGGTTATTGGGCATGATTTGGATGTGTTTTGGTTAGTTTCCGAGGGGGCTAATGTAGTTGATTGATTAGGCGAGTAATAGAAACTGATTTGGAGTGGTTTGGACTAGTAGAATGTAGGTTATGAATATTTGAAGTTTAGGTTGTCTTTCTTTAAAATGTTAAATTATGTCTTTAGTTGATTAGGTGCAGTTTGAGTGATTGAATTGTGAGATGATGATGGGTAAACTAGGGTTTGATTATGTGTTTAATGCATGTTCGGTTGGATGGCCTACTTTGTCATCTAACTTAGTTATTTGTTGTTAAATTGATTATTGATGTTATTATGATGATAATATGATTATTGATTGATGATTGATGAACCGGGAGATAGTCAACGGAAAAGGTTGTCCTCCTGTGAATGATTGATGTTTATTATTATTGCTGAGTCTTTGGTATGTGTGTGTCACCTCTCGGGCAGCATCGGGCTGTCGGGTTGATAACGGCATGACTACCAGAGACTACCTCCAGCTCGCATGACGGAGGTGTCATGGAGGGAGAGGTTATTGGGGTACCTTGGGTGCGTGAGTTTATGGGAGTCACAAGAAGGCTGTTATGATCGTGATGGCGTTTGGAGCTATACCAACTAGTGTATCCTTTATTGAATGGTCATTATAGTTTATGTGATGTTAGTATTATTGATGTTATTGTGTGTTTACTTGCTCAAATTATCATTTTCAATGAGTATAGTAAATACTGTTCGAGATCTATCGAATCCTCACTGGGCTTATTTTATATAAGCTCACTCTTTATTATTGCATGCTTACAGGTGTTGTAGAGCAGGACTACGGGTACGTGCCTCCTGAAGAGAAAAATGTGCCTTACGTGGATGAGTCTTATGTTCCGGAGTCTTATCCTTGATGTTGTATTGTTTTACTATCTTGTATATTATCTAGTTGACTTTTATATGCTTTGTAGTTCATAATGTAAAAGATGTTAAAAAGATAATGAATTAGTTGATGCTATCTTAGTAGTCTTTCTTTTGTCTATGTTTAGGTTGCTAGATTGGTATCAATATATTTTTGCAATGTATATTAAGGTTCATGTATTATGTTGGAACGGAGGCGTATAACAAATAATGATTATGGTGTAATATGATTATGTTGTATGTTGTTATTTTATTGAGGAGTTGTTTATTGTATGGTACGGAGTTGATGTATGATGTTCTAATGAGGTTGGTTTAGAGCATCGGTATCCTATTTACTGTCGTTATACTGCCGAAATTACGTTGCGTCCTGACTGATCGTAGGTGGAGTCGAGTTGGAGCGTGACAACCCTCACATATAAGTATAATATAAGCCAACAAATACACAATATAGCATTAAAGTCCCAAATGAGGCATTCAATGCAACTTTTCTCTACCATCTATTTAAATAGCTCAATTGAAGTTTAGACAAACAATATAATACATAACAATACTACAACAAGCTCTAGATGCATCAAAATAAGCCAAATACTACATTTTTCATTTTCTTTAACCAATCTTTTCTTCTTCTAAGTGCATTTCAAGGTTATCAACCCACAACCTGACCATACTACATTCTTAACCAAGCCAAAAGATACCTTTTAAGATTATAAAACCTCATTTTAGAAGCAAAAGTTCGGGAAGGCCCCGAGCTAGTTTGAACTACAACTACACTAACCGAACCCCAATTTCGCGTAACGAAAGCACCAAAAGTGCTTCCTTACCCCAAGGATACCCAAACCATAGCCCAAACGCACCCAGATTGCACAACGAGAAAAGTCATCTTTTTAAAGTCGACTAATTTTGTAATTTAGCTCGGATTTGGGTGATTCAACCTCACGTGGCCTTTCAACTAGCTTTACTAGGGCCTACAACATCTAATTGAAGTCTCAATTCAAGCTAATTAGCAAATTCATTCAAAACCCTAGCAACAAGCACTATTCATCATCTCTTTCCTAAAATTCAAGCTTCTAACCATGGTTTATGCTATCAAGCTTTAAAAGTCTACTCTATAGGCTCTAGTAAACACATATTAAGCATTTATAACAAGTATTATAACTATAATCAACAAATCAATAATTTCAATATATAAGCATAAACTTTGAACGCTATAAAAATGCAACTCCCTCACTTGCATGAAGATGTAGGCAAGGTGGTGAAGCTCCTAGGTGCTCTTGAATCCTTCCTAAGCAAGCCAAGAGCTCAACTCCAAGGTTTGATGAAGAAATTCTCCTCTTTTTTCCTCCTAGAGATAGTCGGCCATGGGGGGAGGGGATATATAGGTAATTTTTTTAATTGTTTAGATAATATAATGGTTGAGTTGTGTTATGTTAAGTATTATGATATTATATGTTAAGTTTTGTAAAGTCAAACCTCATAAAAGATTGGTCAAATGAGCTTAACTCTAATCAAATGCTAACAATTTAAAAATCAAGGTTGTTACGTACGTAACACTATTCAAATGGTGCGAAAACTATTTTCCAAACGCACGCTTCCAAGCTCGAAAGTCCAAAATAGCTAGGTCTCGATTCCTTCTAAATGTCATATGACCTAGGAAAAATATAAAATCTAACATTCGAGGCGGTCAAAAATCTTATGAATAGTAACCTCAAATTAAAGCAATTAAACAAGAAAGATGATGTACGTAAGAATGCACAAATAAATATGCAACAGTTGTAAAGGATTTATGATAGAATTCTTGGGCGTCACAGATATTCTATAGTCTAAACCCACTTATCTTACCACTCTAACTACATTCACAAGCTTTACTTATGATAAGTCCACCTACTTGTCACACAAGCACGCAATCAAAAGACAATAAAATCTATTTTTAGCTATTACATGCCAACTATTCTATCAAACCACATAATTCCTTAACTTAGTTTACAATCCAACAAGCCGTACAAAAATATATACAAGACTTCAAGGGTTTCCAAAATATAACAAAAATACATCAAGTCTCATCTTCACAAACAGCTTCTAACCACAACAAGATAAGCAACCAACAACATGGCACACAAGGTAGTTGTTCTAACTGCACCTGAAACGTGTTAAAATGAGGAATGAGTAACCAAAGTTACCCAGTGAGGGAGGCGATGCAGTAAACCGGGGAGTGTTTTCATGAGATGCAACAAAGATAGTAATAATAATAACACAAAATAACCAAGTTAATTAGACAAGTATTTAATTATGTATAAAAAGGATACGGCTCCACTTTTTTCTTCAATCACGAACCACGAGTCAAGATCTTCAAGCAAGTGCCGGCAAATCCCTTATTCCTCCAAATGGGGTACTCCGGATATACCCCAATCCTACGACCCTTTCTCCTGAGGTAGGTCCATATGCCCCAACGAGGTGAACCACGCCTCTGGGGTAGTAGAGTATACTCAGCGAAAGAAAGGGAAAATGCACCATAGTAGTCGAGAGAACACGGCAAGTCAGATACCACCCTTGTTTCTCGACGCTACCATGTCCGAAAAGGTTACGCAACCCCGAGTCAAGATCACGAGAGCCAATAATATCAAATCACATAAGAAGAACGACAAAGTAGGCCGGCCTCACAGTTAATCACAGATGACACGAAAAGACACATGATAACAAGTAAATAATACATATAAACTTTATCAATTACTAATAATACAATCTAAAAACAACAAAATAAGTTAAGATGTACAGAAGAGATGAAGACTCCCTCACCTTAGTGAAACAAACCTGTAAGAATCTAGCCAATGATACAAGGACTAGCCCCAATTTATTCTCAACATCTTGGACTGGCTCAAAGAATCAAATCCTATCATGTAGTAAATACATACTTATCACAAGAAATCTTATAGATGTCACCCACAGTCAATGCACTAAAGTTTGCATCACATAATCAGTTTAGCAACACAACAAGATACAGTCACACATTAAACAAGTAATCATGCCAGCTGATTTAGAAACTTCACCCAGAAGGACAAACGTACTATGCAATCTATTTAAACTCTTAGCTAAGCAATTAAAGGCTCTTTACCAGTCACAATCATAACCTTACACATATAATACAATTAACAAGCAATATAACCAATATAAACTAAATATAATCGTTTTCATTCAATCTTTAACAAGTAACATGTACTTCAACTTACGACATTCTCTAAATAGATGAACATGCTGTACAGGAACAATTAAACACTTCTCCAATCAATTAATGAGTCAATTAACAACAATTATCAACATGGTTCATAACTAGTTCCTTTAGTCCTCTTTCAAGTTCATACTAAAATAAAGTCATGCAAACCAACTAGTTCCTTTGGCCTAATTTAATCAAATTATTCAAATTTTGTACATGGCAAGCGTAACTAACATTTTTTTCACGCTCAAGGACCAAATTAGCAACTACTAGAAGCCTCGAATCGAATTAAATTACAACTTTTTTTCGGAACCCTAGTTTGGCACTATTCATCATCTTCTTCAAGTTGCATTTTGCATTTCTAGCCAATCAAGAAGCTAACTAACTTCAAAAGTTTGCTCTACATACTTATTTATGCATAGTTGAAGCAATAAATTAAGCTAGAACACATGAGTTTACTATTCATATTTTTTACTATTTATCATCTTTCATATTTCACATTTTGCAATAAATCCATAAACAAGCTCATAAACTACACAAATATAGTCTCAACCACATGTAAACACAATATTATACAAGATTAGAGCATTACATGGGCCGAAATTAACAAATTAAGAAAAATCAAAACATAGACATAAACTCAAAAAATGCAATTTTAAGCTAACTCCCTCACCTCAAGCTCTTGGAAATGGTTGGAAGATGATCTAAGAAGGCTCAAATAACTCCTAGCAAGCACGAAGATCAAGCATTGAAGGATTGGAATTGAAATTTTCTTCCCCTTTTTTTATTTTTCTTTTCCCGTTTTTCTCTTCTCTCCCCATGGTTTCACCCTTTTTTTTCTATTTTGGCCAATGCATATAAAAAACTTACCAAAGTAGATATATATGGGCTTGTGCTTTTGGGCTAATGTTTTGGGTTTAGAAAAATCAATTAAGTCTACTAAAACGGCTCAAAACAAAGCTAGACAATTAAAGGCCCAAAACAAAATGTTAAAAATTACTATTCATACAGTTGAGCAAGTAAAATTTTTTTTCTCGCACTCCGAGCATGCAATGCAAGAAATAATAATTTTCTCATGCCTCATATAAGTCATATAATATGAGAAAAATATGAAATTAGAAAAATAAAACATTCGGAAATCTTCATGAATAGTAACTATAAAAATATATATTAAACCTCACATAATTCACATTATCCATCAAATAACATGCGGACAAATGCAATTAGGCACTATTTACTATATGCTGGGTTAGGGGTATCACATCCACCATCAACCACTTATGTGCATTTGGTTCCACAGTTTTTATCTCTTCCATGTAGTCATCGAACTCAAACTTATTGTATGCCTTTGTAGCTCTCCAAAACAACTTCCTCAATCTAACACCTGGATATTTTTTTTTCTAAAATTGGCATATAAATGTCTTGCACAATGCCTAATCCTGTGATTTGCACAATACTTATTAAAAGCATTTTGTAACCCCTTCTGTCTATCACTCGTGAAAGTGATAGATACTTCCATACCAAGAAAATCCAGGAAACATTCAAGAAAATACCCTTAAGTGTCTTCACTCTCAGATGTACACACCATCACTGCTATAGGAAATATGCCTGAATTTGCATCAAGTGAAACTACAGACAACAATTGGCCCCCATAATGACCTTTCAAGAAGCAACCATCAAGTCCAATAAATGGCCTACAACCATAAACAAATCGATTCCTTTGAGCAATAAAACTAATGAAAATTCTATCAAACGTTACAATGCCCCTTGGATTGTTGAAAAGTACATCATCACACTTCATTTTTACAAATGATGTAGGGTTGCTATCTTTCACAACTTGTGCATACTAAGGCATTAAAGCATAACTTTCAAACCAATCACCGGAAACCTTCTCAACTTCCTTACCTTTAGTCCTATACAACTTCTTCCTTGGGACTTCAACCTTATACATTAGTTTTAATAGTCTAGCCAACTCATCAATACTTTTGTTTGGGTTGACTCTAAAATCTTGTTCGAATTTAGTAGCTATCCAAGTAGATGTTGTACCTATACCTGTCAAATCCTTGATGCAATTATGTTCAGGATTCAATGTCTTGATTTTAAAAGTTACATCATCAACATATGTAGATGCATGAAGCCTAAATGAGCAACTTTCTGCATTACATTCAATAGTGACTTTGCTTTTATCATTCGCCTTTTTCTTTAATTTAACCCTTCCTTGCATACAATATTCATCTAATGTCTTCCTAAGGTGATATACATTATCAAATATTTGGCCCTATTTAAACACAATCTTCCACGTCTCTTTATCCCTATCTAGGACTTTCTTGAAGTAATCACCTTGCATCTTATCTGCTACTTTGGCTATGCTTTTCTTAACCCTATCATTGGTGCCATGCTTTTCTCAACCCTATCATTGGTCTCATCTTCATCATCAATTCCTTTATAATGTTCAGCATTATCAGAGTCATAATATGATAAATTCTCATTGTTTTGATCAGTTACACTATCATCTACAACGTGTCTAACTCCACCGTTATCATCCGCACTACTTTCACTCCAATAAAAAAAACTTCACCACCATCACTACCATCAGATTCAGGTGTAGTTTGACCCATTTTAGGTTCACTTGGACTGATTTCAGCTATAGTCTGTGTGGCTTCAGGATGAGTGAGTTGTGATAACTGTGAGGCGCATGTTTGCAATTTTAGGTTGACATTGATTGTTGTCCTCCCAATTGATAGGTACAATTGTAATAGCATCTGCACATCTTCATCTCCTTCGATTAAGAACGTATTTCCAGAGTAAGGATGCATACCCTCAAGAGAAACCAATTGACCTAACCATTCACCTCCTAATGCCCCACATGTATCATTCAACATTTCTATATAACCATAACAATTTGTCTCCAAGCCATTAACAATTAAGTGTTCTCCATTATAGTTAATATCAATTTGGAATGCCATCCTATCAATTACAAAAATGAACAAAATTATGTTAATTTATATGAGCATCATGGGGAAAAAAAACAAACTAAGAATTGTGATCCTATATTCGTACCTTTAGAATTTAACTACGAATATGTGCCAGCAATGAGACCACTTCAAATAGCGATGAAGTTATTTTAAGCATCACCTCACAGATCGAAGTTGGTAAAAATGTTTTTCATCACTTTGCTTTGTTTGTGTATGTGACGAGGAGTGGATTTGAGTATGTGTAGATTTGTGATTGGAGCAAATGGTGTTTTTCTTCTTTTGCTTAGTTGATGCGGGAAGGGGCAGATGGTTGCTGAAAAGGTTTCTTCTCACTTTAATAACCAAAAAGACTATATTAACCGCAAGCATTAATGATTTGTTAACGGTGTTAAAAGCCATGGGGAAATCTAGGTAATGTTAAAAACAAATGGGGGACTTTGGGATTTATTGCTCAACACACGGGGGAAAATGGAATTCTCCCTTTCCTAAAATGTTGGAGTAAGCTGACACAATCTCTGTTCAAATAGCCTCAGCCTCCTCAATCACTTCCCCGTCATCATTAACTAACCAATTGAATTTCTAGCCACCCTACCTTTGATGCACTTGTCGAAATAAGCAGAGTTATATAATCACCCTTCTCCATCTAAAGAGTGCGAGATTTCTGGAATAAAATAGGCTCGTCTTCTTTAACAGCTCTTTAAGGGTATCTCCAATGGTGAGAATTATTCACAAAAATTTACTATTTTTGGCTATTTTAGAGACCCGGGTCTCTAAATTTAGAGCCAAAATAAATGGGGCTCACCACTTTTATCAACTTTTTGGCCAAAATAAAGACCCAATCACTTTTTGGGTCTCTAAATTTAGAGCAAAAAAAGTAAATTGAGTCTTTATTTTGGCTAAAATCTCTAAAATTGTGTGGACCTCATGCATTTTGGCTCTAAATTTAGAGACTCAATCTCTAAAAATTATTAAAAATGGTAAATTTTTGTGAATAATATCTCCCATTAGAGATACCCTAAAACACCCCAAAGAGCTCCACTTCTTCAATCCTTTTCTCGGCACTACTATTTGATCCACTTCTTCAATCTTTTTCTCTACACTACTGTTTGCAACAAGAAAGACTTCACATTTTTCTTGGTCTATTGTGAAAAACTAATGGCTTCCCACCACCCTATCTTTGTATCTTGCAACAACAAACGCCGCCGTATTTTTGAAACTTCCGAACAAGATATATTTCTAAATGATGACTGTTTGAGAGAAATATTGGAAAACTTGCCTATCAAGTCCATCCTACGGTTAAAACTCGTATCCCATCGGTGGCTCGATGCCATTCTTGACCCTCTCTTCCACAGAAGTTACGATCAGAGGAACAGCTCCACCATGCCCACCGCCCTCTTTCTGTGCAAGAGGCCTACCAGTATCAATTTCTTGGCCCTTAATAATCAAGAAATTGATGTAATGACTGGAGTCACCACAAAGTTGCGGCATTTTCTTGATGATCTCAGGCCCAAGATTGTGGAAATGCATTCTAGCAATGGGTTGATATGTTTACATGTTCGTTTTTCTGGTGAAGCTGACAGGTTTTATCTATATAACCCAACGACGAGTGAACATAGGATGGTTCCTATACCTGGTACCATCCCTAAGCCGCATGAACCCGTCTCGATGAACGTAGTGTTTGACAGGAATTCTAGTCTTTACACCCTTATTTACATATGGAAGACTAGTATATCAAAGAATGAAGAGAATGAAGAAGATGAAGAACATGAAGAGAATGAAGAAGATGAAGAAAATGAAGATTCTGAAGAAGTGCAGTTTTCCATATATTCATCTAAAACGAAAGATTGGACAAAACACTACTGAAAAATGGCGTGAGGAGTCACATTTCTTTAGGAAAGGTGTATTGTGTTACGGCAACCTTCATTGGGTGTGTGAATATGCAGAGTTTCTCTGTTTGAATTTGAAGGAAAAAGTATTTCGTGAAATGCCGAGCACGGCACCTCATGAGAGATGGGAGTATCGGAATATTAAATTTTTTGGTGAATCTGCCGGCAGTTTGCTTCTAATTGAAGTCTATGAAGATCTAGCTACAAGGTTTAATATTTTAGAAATGAATTCTGATTTTATGAATTGGAATATTAAATACGTGGTTGATATGGTTTCCGTTTCCAACACCTATCCATCTATGGTGGATCTTGACCAAGAACCAGAAATGCTTGAAGATAGGTATAAGTTTGGTGTATTGGACTTTATTGCAGATGAAGTGTCGGAAAGAAGAAGCCTCGTTATCTCGATTCCTGGGAGAACCATTATGTGGGACATGCAAGATGAATCCATCGTAGAACTCCAAGGAGTTGAGGAATTTCAAAGGGACGGTCTGAAGTACTTCAAATGGTACCACGCATATAGATATTTTCCAGCGCTGGCTGGAGTGCGTTAGGTACTTTTAGTTTCTCGTTTGGTTATTCAGAAATTTCGATTTCTATCTTTGCACTTTGTGATTCGACCAGAATTTGTTAAATAGTTAACTCTCTTGCATATTTTTGGATCAGGGATTGTCTGTGAGTAAAATGATAATCTTTGGAAGATAAAGTTGATCAAAGGCAGGAGTTGTTGAATCAAGGACCTTTACGAAAGGAGTAGCTGTATTCAGATATGCCTTATGTTGCTTCATGCACCTACATCCTTTTAGATTTTGGATTTTCATACCTTAAACTGAAGAACTAGTTATGTGTTAGCACATATGAAGTGAAATGAGGATAGGAGCTATTGTTGATCAGGCTTTGGTATAATGTTTGTTTGTTATGAATAATATGTGTCAATGTTAGATGAGCAGATAGAAAGTTTTAACACTGGACATGGTAGTAGCAATGATGAGTTGGTTTTGATTCGCTTGTTTTACCCTGAAATTGATGATGATTTTTGAGATTTTTCTGGATTGAAATTTAAATTGACAGCCAAGGCTTTGTAAAAAGAAACCTTTTGCAGTTTATCTGCTTTGGGGAAAATTATTCTATCTGGAGGATCACTGTTGACGTGACAAGGTGACCCTCCCAGAGCACGACACTTGGCGAGCATATATGCATTGTTTGACATCACACGAAGCAAGAAGACAGATTTACCCTTCATTTTGTGTGTTGTCCGATAAGTGTTAAAAGCACATGCATAGATGGAAAATGACCAAAATAGACACACAAATGAAGACAAAAACTTTGGCAAATGACCATATTGGGCCGTGTACAGAATAACTTTAATTTTTTTTGGCTCAAACATGTCCTCATTTGCCCTAGGGTTAATTTTTATTTATTTTTTCAAATCGTGTCTCCATATGGATGTAATTTTTTTGTTTGTACGTGTATCTCCTATTTGGATGCAATTTTTTTTGTTTGTACATGTAGTAAAGTGACACTTCAAATTGGTGTTATTTATTTATGTTTGTCCAATTGCAATTTGCATGGGATTCATGAGTACGAAATTGCATGTAATAGAAGTGTGTCTCAGCAAACCAAACACCTCACAAGATATGATAAGATTTAGTTTTATTTTGGTCTTACAAAAAAATTAATTCTCGATCGAATTGTTATCGAAACTTAATTAAAAATTACTTGATCATCTTATTAAAATATGGGAACATGATCCAAAATTAGTATCTATTGTGCAAAAAATGTCATATATAGGGATATTGTAACACCCCGATCCTTCACGAGACCGGAGTCCCAACCCAAATCCCGAGGTCACGGAAGACGAGGAGAGACGGGCAGAGTCTCCCCTGTTTTTAGGGCATTCTAACACCTGTAAATAGAGAAATCGACATACCAAACTTCACAAGTAACATAGGCCATTTAAATTCCCAAAGATAATGCTAGTTATCTAGTCTTAGCAAAATAGTTTATAGAGTTCTAGTTAGATAGCTAACAGCCTTAACGCCACCCAAAAATATTACAGACCGCTAGCCTAGGAGATTTTCAACTTAGTTATATAATTACATCTAGCAAATATGTACAAGGCACACAGGCCTCAAAAGAATACATGTTAGCTACCATATATACAAGAACTTCTGTCTATCATAGCACAAGTACTCAAGGAGACTCCCGAGCCTCCTCCTCCTCCGGAGGAACTGAACCTACCTCGCCTGAAATGGTTAAAGAAAAGAGGAATGAGTATACTCAGTGAGGGAGGTGTACAAATACCCGGAAAGGTTTCACAAGGTTTTCATGCAATACAGATAAACAAGTATATCATGTAGCTCAAGTAACAATAAAACTAAGTGATAAAATCAATTGCACGACTAAATGCTAAGTCAGGGAAATAAAGCTACAAGCCTACTTCAGGAATTTTTACTAAGAAACAAGTCATGAACAAGCGATAGAACATAACAAACATCAAACAACAACTCAACTTTAGCAACACTTGACTAGGAATACAATTATAAGTAACAATCATATTAAAAAGGATACGGTTCATCTTCTTGTCTTCAATCACGAGCCACGAGCCAAGATCTTCAAGTAAGTGCCGGCAAACCCTTACTCCTCCAAATATGGGATATTCCAGATGTATCCCGATCCTACGACCCTTTCTCCTGAGGTAGGTCCATATGCCCAGCAGGTGAACCACGCATCTGGGGTAGTGGAGTATACTCAACGAGAAAATGAATAACACCACAGTAGTCGAGGGAGCATGGCAAGACAAACGTCGCACATGTTTCTCGATACTACCTTGTCCGACAAAGTTGCGCAACCCCAAGTCAAGATCACGAGATAGCAAATAAATAGTACATACAACATTTATCTTTACTAGGCACAGAAATGAGGACAACAAGGTAAGTTGTCCTCAATCACATAGCGTTAGAACATAGTAGTTAAGAAAGTATTAAGTAATTAAGATAGGTTTCAATAGATCACATAACTTTACTGTTCAGACAACAACTAGCAATAATGAGCAAACAATCATTTATGTGAAATAAACAACTCAAACTGATAATAAGAAAAATTAACTAGGAACTATTTGACAACTAACTGTCTTTAGTACTTAATGACTGACATTAGCCATAGAATGATGATGCAACTCTTTAAGGTATCCTAGGTTAAGTCTCTTCTTAGTGCCAAATAAATTCTCTCAACATAGTACAACTAACCTGTAGTAATCATTATCTTAATACCAGTTTCAGTTCCAACTAACCCTTCTAGCATCCTTTACAATTCCTCAAGGCCAGTTAAAACCACAAGTGCAAATACTAGCTAAGGCAATGGTTAGATAACGTTAAATTTTTCAAACTACCCTGTAGAACTTCTCATAATCCACTTCAATAATTCAATTAACTACACACCTGAGAAGAAGACATAGATAGCAACTAATAACAATGTCATTTTCTAAATGCCTAAAAAATATTACTTACTAGAAATAATGTTAATTGTTTCTACGTATTCATTGTTATATAGATAGTATAATAAGAAAATCTCTAGTTAGTGTCACCTAACTCTATTCAAGTTCCTATTTCCTAGCTACTTGCTTATCGAACAAGATTACAACCATGTTAAAATCAACTTTCCCCATTTGCCCAATCATTTACTACTAGTCAAGGTAACCAAGTTAATTAATCACTTGAAAGAGCTAAGTTTTATCAAACTGTGAAAGGGCCTAACTACTTAACTTATTCCAACCAACTTTACTAAATATAAACTAAATCAATCTGAACTTCATATTATAAGTGTACCATGGAGCAAACTTATCCTCTAGTATGTTAAATCCTCTTTCATCCAACTTTTCAACCCAATCTATCTATTTCGTATTTATGAAATCTTTAGCTATAACTTAGTCATTGAGTTTACAGACGATATAATGCCACACTCATTAAATATTAGACCTTACTTACTATAACTTAAACTTAGTCCATACCTCCATTAAAACTAAAATGTCCTAGTAAGAACTTTGCACACCTAAGTCGTTAGTTAATCCAATCTAACTCTACTTGTACTCTAATGATTATAAACTTTAGCTGACTTCTTCATTATGTAATAGTTAAGTTAATTCCAATTACTACATAATTCTAACAATTCGCAAGCTCAACTATTAAAGCCATTAGCATTCATCTACAACACTTATCTTCATTTAATGCACAGAAGAAGGAAAAAGAATACGTTGGCAGTCCGCTACAGGTAGTGGACTGCCGGAATTTGACCAGCGCCGGCGCCACTGCCGACGCTGAAACAGCTTGGCCGAACACACACACTAACACACACATATCATGTTTTGACCATCGGCTTGCTTGATCAATTGTTTTACACCTTAAATTAGTTCTTGAATAGTTTAAAGATACTCCATTGAGGCCTAACTACATACACTTAACATGCATCTCTAACTCTTAGCTAACCTACGACTACAATGAAGTAATCATCACATTCATATGTTGAACGCCTAAATAAATTATCCACCACATAAATCTAGTTAATAATCCTAATTTCTTGAAAGATTAATCACATAGGTTATATACCCATTTACGATCAATACTATAGAAATGTTAACACACAATATATACACAAAGATAGCATGAATCCCTCACTTGATTCAAATTCCCACTTCGGATATGATTCCTGTGACGCCCGAGATTTAGTCATGCATTCAATTACTGTTGCATCCCTTGGTTGCGCATTTACTTCGGTGCTTTACTAACTGACTTTGTGACTACTATTCACTCCGTTTTTAAACTACATTTTATTAGTTAATTAACATTTTTATTAAATCATATTAATTGTTAAAGTAGTGGGAAAAATGTGCAAATGAGCTAGAGGCGATAGGAGAACTCGTTTAGAAAATGTTTTTAGCAAATTATGAATAGTGTTACGTAACATAACTTAGGGAATGAATTAGCTAGCATTCATTTTACTATCTAGGCTCGTTTTAAGCTAACTAAGCGCATTTTAGTGAACCATTTAAGCAAGCAACTTAGCCCCATTTAATATATAACTCACACAACACACACATTAGCTCATAACTTAGCAAAACAAAAAAATAAGGGTTGAAATCACTATAGCTTACCAGACCGCCTTTCTCTTGCAATTTGGGAATTTTTGCTTCATCAAATCATCAATCCAAGCCAAGCCAAGCCTTGAGAAAGTGGATTAGGGTGTGTGCATGGTTCCTAGGTGCTCCTACGCGCGTTGGTGAGGGATTTCACGGCTTATTTTCGCATTTCTAAATAGTTGCTATTTTCTTGATTTGTTAAAAATGTGTTTGAATGCTATTGTATTAATTATCTATGCTATTATACCTTGTATATGAATGCTAGAGAACATATTTGAGCCATCGTTTCGCTTTTTAAACGGTTAGAATCGTTAGTTTGATTTAGGACGTGAATAGTGACATTTTTTCTAGGGTTTTGTGCAATTGCTCGAATTAGTTTGATTCAACACTCCTAATAGAAGCCTTAGGTGCTAATGAAGATAGTCTAAAAGCCCTGCGCACTTGAATTGCTCTAAAATCACATAAAACGTAAAATAGTCGACTTTAATAAAGGAGTTTCGGGGTTAATGCGAATCCGGGTAGATTTGGGCTTCACTTTTAGTATCGTTAGACTACCTAGGTGCTATAGAAGGTTTTCTAACCCTTGTTTGAAGCCCAGATAAGATATGTGTAGTTTAAGACTATAAGAGGGAATTTGGGGCTTTGGGGGTAATTGCGGGCGTTTGAATGAGTTGGAGGGTTGAAAGGGTTCCTTGAGAGTTAGTTAGAAGGTTGGGAGAGTTTCCCTTTGAAATTGAATCATTAACTTGGGATTGGAAGAGAAATAGTTTCAAAAACAAAGGGGTTTAGGTGCAATTTCGGTTGACTCACGCTTCTAAGCCCATGGCATGACTTCTTGAGTGTTTATATGTGGTTTTAAGTTGATTTGGAGCTTTTGGTATGATTCTATGCTTATCTTGTATATGTCCCTTTGTAAAACTGCTTATTTGCTTATATAATTGTTTCTATTCTAACTGCATCGAGGTCAACCTACTTTGTTGATCCTCCTATGTGTTATTGCTTATATTATTGATATTAACTTGCCATTGTAAAGTGCATTGCATAGTGGTTGCGCAACCATAGTGTCAGGGGCGGATGTGTTGAATATCGGCTGGGTGGTAGAGGACTTGCCGGTGGATATTTAAACTCCATTCCCTAGTCCCTCATTCACCTGGTCCGGAGATTGCCAGGGGGTGTTGGGTCGTAGGATTATCGGGGTACATTCGGATTACACCCACTGGAGTGTTTGGGGTTATGCCGGCTTATCGTGATCGTGATCGTGGTTCATGGATCGTGAATGAAGACCAGTGAAGATTGGTGTATAGGGGTTATGTGAAATGTATCCTTTTAAATGTGTGGTTATTTAAACTATCATTGTTTCTTTAATTGTCTTATTGTTATTGTTGTTTAACTGTATTACCTGTTGCATTGCACGCCCCGGGACTATATCCCTCACTGGGCAACAGTGGTTGCTCATACCTCGATATATGTTTCAGGAGACGCTGAGGGTGATCCCCAGCTTGTTGAGGTAGTAGTAGATGAGGAAGAGGTGCAGATAGAGCCCTTACCCTAGTTGCTGTGTGTTGTTCTAAGGTGGCTGTGCCTTCTTATTTCCATTTGGTACTTGTGTATCTATTTTGTGGCCTAAGGGCTTGTATATGTTGGTTGTTGTAAGAAGTTGAAGGATAGTTAGTTGTAGTGTAGAATTGGGAACCTATGTCTTGTAATAACTTATGTTTATGCTTTTATTCACTTTGCATGCTTGGGAGTGAATGGCTTAATGTAGAATGTTTTATCTTCTAAGTATGTTTTTAATGTTCTCCTAGAATGGCATGGCTAATAGCCTATATTGTAAACAAGTTACTTGCATGCTTGTGTGGTTTTGGAACTGTTGTTTGCTTCAAGGCTCGGTTTGCCTTGATTCTTTAAATATATAGCCATGAAAAGTTTGTTTACCTTGTAGTTACCTTATTTGAGAGTTTACAGGTTTTCAGAATGTCCACGGTACAGGGGAGACTCTGTCCGTGTGTCGAGTCCGGACTTAACCTTTAGCTTGGGGGTTGGGTTGGGGCATGACAATTCCTACCCCTTTCGTCGGGCTTGCTGTCGGGTGGAGAGTCTTGAGCTCAATTTATTGTTATCTTTTTCTCTCCTTCTTACCACAGCTAACACTGGTCCCCTGTGTTCTCTCTCTGCCCGATGGTATATTGGTGGTGAGGAGAGAGTTGATGTGTTTATTAATTGTCTGTGAAGTGTGTGTATGAGGCGTGTGAGATAAGAATTCAGAGTAGATTTGGTGAGTTGTGTGGTCTTGCGCATGAGAGTACATGAGAGTGGGTAAGATATAAGAATTGTGTGGCTAGGTTTATTTCATTATTTATTTATTTGTTTTATTCTTTCTCTTTTTAAAAAATTAAATTAAATTAAATATACATACACTCTTTAAAATATGTGATTGTAGCCTCAAAGTCAAACAAATAAGGGTTAAAAGATAGGGTGGTCTCAGTAACTCGCTCAGTCCTGGCCCGGCTTCGCACTCAACCAAAGACAATCGATTAAACAATCTACCTAAGATAAATTTAGATAACAATATAATATATTAAGATAATTATCCCGGAGTCAATTATTCTTTAAATTAATTAAACGCAATTAATAAGAATAATATTCTATCAGTTGTTCCATGTAATTCAATTAATTGTAACTCAAATATCTAAAGGGTAAAATAATGATAATATAATCATTCTCAAATTCGGGACTTCACATTTAAACAGTAATTCAAATTAATTGAAATGTTAATAAAGTAATTTTTTGTAAATAAGATATTAAAATAATAAAGTAGTTATTTTGAGCAAGTTGATCAAACATAATTAAAGATAATTACAGCAATGAAATAATAACTAATTATTTCTCATAAAAGAATTAGATTCAATTTTTAATAATTACACATGATGATAATAATAATGTAATCATTTCTTGTAATTCTATTACTTAATTTAATAATTATAGATAATAATGATAAGTAAAGTTCCGGATCAGAGCTTCACACTAAAAATAAATTAAATATAATTGAAGTAAAGTCTAATAATAAAAGAAAAAAAATAACCATTCTAAGCAAATCAAATAAGTAGAATTGAATGAACACGAAAAGTTTTCATGGCACGTTTTCCAAAATGCAATTTAATAAAATAAAAATGCAATTCTAATTAAAATCTATATGCCAGGTCTGGGCGTCACAGATATTGTGACGTGCTAATTGCATAACCAATTTAAAACGTCATTGTTATCCTTGATGGGTTTATCTTTCAAGAAGTGGCAACAAACCATTTATTTCATGCAAGATTTTGTTGTCCTTATCAAAATATTAAGTCAAAGCAACCCCATGAAGCACAAATCTTTAAAGTGTCCATTTATTACATATAATGGGCCTAATCAATAACCATATATGAAATGTTAGCCTAACTTGAAAATAATGTATGTATATGAAACTCGGGCCAACTAGGACGACTAGGCCGAATAAACAATGTTATTGCAAAAGGTCTATTAATGAGTCAAATATATGCATATTGAGAATTATGCACAAAATATTTAAATAAGCTAAACAATTTTCTAAAAAAGAAAGTAAAATGTAATTAATTAAGAATAATTTGATTTTTGTTAGAATATTTTTAAATTATATTGGACCAAAGTTTTCAAAATCAGATACGAACTATTGATTAATGATATATATGTGCGTGGGAATGTGTGTGAAAGACTATATACTTGTGACTTTGGTATGTTAAAGAATATTTGTTATTTCACCTAATCGTGTCGAGGTGTTTGCAAAGATATTAACAAAAAAAAATTGTGTTAACGTTATAAATAATCGTAACTATTCCATTTAGTGAGAGCGACATAATTTAAAATACTTATCAATTTAAAATATCATCCCTAATTAAAATTAAAACTTAATTTAAATACTTACAAATAGATTGTGTAGATTTTATTATTACATATATAAATAAATAATAATAAAGTATAGTAATATAATCGTCTATTAAAGAAGTCTAGCAGAACTCTAACAATGCCAATGATACATTATAAGTTTAGGGAACACAATATTAATTTACTAACTAGCTATGATAATGATCTTATCATATATTAAATAAGTCTGAAGCAAAACTAGAGATTACAAAACAGAACACTTAGTTTACATTACTTTCACATATATATGAGACCGCCTCTTATATGATAAAAACTAAAGACTCCTTGAAAACCATGGCCTCATATGGGTGCCCAACAGTATGAACATCGAAATCATACAACTCACGGGTGTCACGTGCATAGTACATGAGCCTCTCTTCAGCGCTTTGAAAAAGTGACATGTATTTTTTTTGTCCAGTTTGAAAAGATAAATAATGAGAACATTATATGAGGATCATTAATTTTAGTAAGATTATAACAAGGTTTCTCTAATCTCGTATCTAAGTCCTTTAAGGATTATAATGAGAACTAATTTCTCTATTATATCATATTCCTTATAGGAATATCTCAATTTTTTATCTCCAAATAATTAAATATGAGATTGAATTAAATTTGAAGTTCAACAAAAAATAAACTACTCTTTATTCATATTTTAAGAAACTTCATAGTCAATGTATTATGTACGTTTTAGCTAATTATTAATGTATAAAATAATTGGGTTAATAAGATACAAAGAAAATTTTAAAATGTATTATCCTATAATTTTATCGAATTTAATAACTTTTTACAATGGGTCCAAGTCGGCACCACATCTTTTTATTAATTAAATGAGATTATAAATTTATCGAGTATTAATTCAAAGAGGATCTACTGTATATGCTACCCCAATTATATCAATGTTGTTTTAAATGAAAATAATAGATTTAATTAAAACAAGTTTAAGAATATTAAAAATTGTTTGATTAAATAAAAAGAGATAATATTGAAATAAAATAAAAATAGTAATTCTTAGAATATGGACGTTGTTTGAGTGAAATTAAAATATAAAATTCCTATACTATGTAAGGAGAAATATGAGGAAGCTATTAAAGTTGGCCTTAGGCCAACTCCAACCTATTCCTTACAACCATCTCTACATGTAGAGATCGCTACATTCATCTTTCAACATCTCTACTTGTCGAGATGGTGAAAGAATCTTTACAAATATCCCTAAACCCAATTATGGAATTAAAAGAAAAAAAAATAAATCTCAACCTTAGAAGATGGAGAGTGCAACCTCAGATATCCTTACTATATATATGTATAACACAGGCTTATGAGATTGACATATATAAATATAGGTAAAATGGAAAGCCAGAAATATGGGCAAAATTAGAAGAAAAAAAATGCAATTCAGAGTAAGCACATTAAATTTAATTAATTGATTCAAAATATTAAATGACACTGTTTCACTGATCTAGCAAAATCAATTTATGCAATTATCGGAATGGCGAATGCAAGATTATCAATATTAAATTAACACTTTGCCCTAAGATTTGATCGTATCATGTCAATTATTTATACATGGAAATATAGCAAATTCCAGTATGAAAAGAGTAAAAAATTACCACTCACCATTTACTCTAGTGGTACAATTTTCCTTTTAGATGCAAACAGTCTCCAGATCAATTTTAATACGTAATATCTTAATTGATTTAAAATGGTTTAAGCCACTCTTGAATCAGAAAGAAAAAAGAATATTTAAAAAAAATTAATATAATTACAAGAAACACAACAACAGCAGCTCGGGATCTAAAGAAGGAATGAGAATAATTTAATTTCTTATGAGAATCACAAAATTAGAGATAAAGCACAAATTCAACTTCTTCGATTAGGGTATTATGTAAAGAGTATTAATAGACAGACTCATGAAGCGGAAACAGAAAATTGTTTATTTTCTATTTTCCAAAGAAAATTACTTATGGTTTGATGGATAAATGGAAGAGAAAAGTAAGGAATAATGGTGGAAGATGAAGAAAATAAGATAGGATAGTGGTGGAGGCTTCTCGGGAAGATGAAGATGAAAATACACTGCATTGAAAATAAAATTGGGGGTATTTTGGTATTTAAACGTAGGGCATTTTAGTAATTGAGAGAAAATGATAAATAAATAAAAAATTCTTTTTTATTTCATGTTCGTACAGTGAACGGCTTTTAAGGCTAAAATGGTAAATTGTTATATATTTTATTTTAATTTTGCATAAAGGCCATCCGCATAGAAGAATGACCCCTGCTTTGGTATAACTGCAGAAGTTATTAATGAATTACTACGTAATTATTTATCTAATCACATCCTATTTGAATGTGAAAATGAAGAACCAATTGAGAAAAGACCGAAAGAGAATAGAACAGAGCCACTTTCTTCTGGCATGACTACTGGCACTCGAGATGTCATTTCTCAAGTATGAGGAAGTTAGGAGTCAAAGAATAATACGTTGCGTTTTCGCATTGCAGCATTAGTATCAAGTCTTATTAGCTGGAAATAGCAATTAGTAATTGAAGCAGTGAGCATCCAAACGAACATGACCTATGATGCTTCTTTCTTGATATACATCCTAGAACCATTCTATAGTTTTAGTAATGTTTAGGAAAAAATACCAAAGAGAGAGAGAAAGAGAGAGATAGCTGAGGTTTTTTCATGAACCATTAATCAGATCATGATGGTCCCTAGCAATTGGACTTGCGGATCTTAACCTGGTGCTAGACGACTAGCATTTACTTATAAATCTATTCTGGTTAGATTTATAAACGTGTATAGCCTGTTGAATCAAAGTTAGACAGACCTCAAGCACAATTGAGGAAGATGAAGAACAGGAGAAAAAGAGAAAGAGCTGAAAGAAAAAATATTCTCAATAGTTTTTGAGAGGTACAAAGCCTGCGACCCTGAGCACATTAAGGGCGGCCGGTGGGGGATTCCCCTTCCTCCTATGGTTTTTAATTTATTAAAAATACATATGTAGTATTGTTAAAAAATTTGTGACCCCTTATTTTTTTTTTTTTAAATGTATGTAGTATCATTAAAAAAAATATTTTTTAACCCCCCAATGTTGATTTTCAAGCTCCATTCTTGACCATGAGTTAGGTTTAATTGGAAAACTATCAAGAAAGTTTGATTATATAAAGAATCCCAGTATTACTAGGTCACATATTTTTACACTCCCCTAAATTTCTTCGATGTGCTCTATAGACTATATTAATCTCGTTAAAATTCCTATGAATTTTATTTTGTTATATTTGGTTTAGACTCGATACTTTTACGAATCTTAAGCAATTTTTCAACAATACCCCTAACTCAAAAAAACAAAAATATCTAAAAATTCTACGAATAATAAATTTTGAATACTTTAGCTAATACGCGAGCAAAAAAATGTTTAGCGTATTTATATAAGTAAAGTAAATTTATTTTTATATTTGTAAATTTTAACTTTACATTTTCAAAATTAGAAACTTAAATTTATTATTTTAAAAAATTTTGAAATTTTGAAATTTTATTTTCTTTATTTTATTTTTTATTTTAAATTAAAAAATAAAAATAGAAATTTAATTTAAAATTTTGAAATTTAGAATTTAGCATTAAAAATTATTTTAAATATAAATTCTAAATTCTAAAATTTTATTTATGTTTGAAATTAATAATTTTTATTTCTTTTCTTTTCTTTTCTTTTTATTTTCATTATTTTAGTTTTCCTAAATATTTTATTTTATTCTTATTAATTTTATTTTTTAGTTTATCTTTTTTATTTTATTTTATTTTTACTTTTTATTTTATTTTTATTTTATCTCTTTTTATTTTTCTATTTTTTTATTATTTATTGTTTTATTTTTTATCTCTTATTTTATTTATTTTAATTTTGTATTTTTTAAGATGTGTATTTGTATCTTTTATTTTCTCCAAAACATTCCAACAACTTTGAAAATGTGAGATTCCCATCACTCACATGAAAATAGAAATTGATCAAATCATGGATATTGTATTCCTATTAATGTGATATTCTCATGAATATTTTTTTATTCTGTGAACTAAATATAAGAATATCATATTCCAGACTTTATATTATTGGAAATATTGTAAGATTTCGTGAACCAAACGCCTCTTTTGGACTTTTGATAAGTGTGACCTTAGATTTCATAATTTTTAATAAATACTCAAAAGTTTTCATTATACTACTTTTTTTTTCTTTTTCTTTTTGTGTTTATATCATCTACTGAAAGACTTTGCTCCAACTTGAGCTAACTTGAAGACCATGATCAATCTTTAGCTATTCAACATCTTAGAATCTGCAAATGGCTATTGTTCATTGGTAAATAAACTTGTATAATTAAACGTAGTATGTGATAAATATATATGTTGTTGGCCAAATGTACATCACTCTTAAGACTTAATCTCACTTGACTTTGAATTTTATAGATTTTAATTTCACATATTGTAGAAAAGTGAAAGCAAATTAATGAAAATCTAATCAAACTTTTGAGAGCCAATGTTAGACAAATTAATGGGCTGGCTTACTATAGTTTTTATTGTGAACTTGTTTGTTTTTCTATCTTCCTTTTTCTTTTTGAAACCTACAATAAAAAGATATTCCATTAACAAACAGATCAATTGGTATCTCGTTGACATTCCATAAACAAATTCAAAGTTGACTGTTTTATTATTACCAAAGAAAAAAAAATCCAAAGAAGTTGTTATCTCCATGACTTGAGACAATAACCCCCTTATAGTATTGTAAAATTAAAATAGAAGTACATATTTGCATAATAGATTATGTGAACACACACACACACACACACACACAAAATAGTTAAATTAGAGCTTTGGGTATTTATTGATTCTCTCACATAGTAGGGGTAAAAGTGGCCGTTGTCAATTTTTTAACAGAAAAACTAATGCATCATTACTGGAAGAGGTGTAACGCCCCGAACCCAACCCCACGCTAAAGTCAGGCTCGGACCCGTCACTCGGACAGAGTCTCCTCTGTACCAAGGACAAAACTGTTACCTGTAAGCATTCAATCAAGACATTTGAACTAAAAGCAACAACTTATCAACAATATCTCCCAAGCCAAAACACAATCACAAGGCCATCCGAGCCTTGGAGCAACAATATTCTACTAAAGCACACAAGCATGCGAGATAAGTTGGTTTTAGTCATAAGTAATTAAATACAATAAAATTCTAAGTTCCATATGAAGATTAACAAACACTCCAAGCATGCAAGAGAAATTAAAGTATAGAATTCATTATTACAATCCAACAACTTTCTTTAACATCCTAGTACACATCTACTAGACATATATATACAAGACTCCAAAGTCTCAAAATACATTAATAACAAGAACTCCACGCAAGAAGCACATAAAATCCACCTCAGCACACAAGGTCACGGATTCTGATCTACTTGAACTTCTTCTTCTTCTCCTACTTCTAACAGCTGGGGATTCACCTCAGCTTCTCCTAAAACATTTTAAATGAGGAGTGAGCAACAAAGTTGCCCAGCGAGGGAGGTGATGCAACATGCCAACGTGGAATATGCTATGCAATACAAGTAAACATATACAAGCCACATAAACTAACAAGACAATAAGCCAAACTATTAATCACTTTAAAAAGGATACGGTTCCACTTCCAAGTCTTCATCCACGAGCCACGAACCACGAGCATCACGAACATGCCGGCAAACCCCAAACACCAACAATTGGGATACTCCGGATGTATCCCGATCCTACGACCCTTTCTCCCGAGGTAGGTCCATGCCCAGCAGGTGAACCACGCCTCTGGGCTAGTGGAGTATGCCTCAGCGAGAAAGGGAATAGGTACCATGGTAGTCGAGGGAGCACGGCAAGCCCGACGCCGCCCGTGTTTCTCGACGCTACCATGTCCAATAAAGGTTGCGCAACCCAAAACAAGTCACAAGCAATCAATATAACACATAACACGTAAGAGGGACGACAAAGTAGGCCGCCCTCACATATATGCACGATAAAAGTTTATATAGGCATGATATTCGCTAATAGATGCCAAAAGAAGCAATCAACACAATTAATTCCAATAATCTACTCAAATAACTTAAATACATACTAAATATTCAATGCAAGGCATTACTAACACACAACAAGTTCCAAATGCAACTAAAAAAGGCTAAAAACTACATTTCCCCTTTCTTTAACCGAGCTTTCATTCTCCTAAGCATGGTTCGAGATTCCCAATCATACCCTAGTCTTTCTATATTCCTAATTAAGCTCAAAGGTACCTTTTAAAGTCACTAAAACTCATTTTTGAAGCAAAAGTTCGGGAAGGCCCCGAACGGGTTTGAACTATAGCCATACTAACCGAACCCCATTTTCGCGAAACGAAAGCACCAAAGGTGCTTCCTTAGCTCAAGGATACCCAAATCAATGCCCAAACTTGCCCGGATTGCTTAACGTATAAAACCCCCTTTTTAAAGTAAGCTAATTATGCAATTAAGTTCAAATTCGAGTGATTCAACCTAACGTGGCTTTTCAACTAACTTCCCTAGGGTCTAGAGCACCTAATTGAGGCATCAATTCAAGCCAATTAGCAAATTTTCTCAAAACCCTAGTTCTAGGCACTATTCATCATCTCTTTGATCAAATTCAACATTCAACCATTAAATTTGTTATCAAACCACAAAAGTTAGCTCTATAGACATTAAATAACTCATAGGAAGCATTTATAACAAGATATATAGCTATAATGGACAAATCAAGAAATTTAAACATATGCACATAAACTTTAAAGTCAAGAAAATGAGACTCCCTCACAATTTTTGAAGATGAAGAAGGTTGTTGAAGACTCTAGGTTGCTCAAAACCCCTCCCAAGATGAATCTAGAAGCTCAAAATGCCAGATTAAAGAAGCAAGATTCTCCTTTTTCCTCCTTGAAGTGGACGGCCAAGCTAGGGGAAATCGAGGGAATTTTGTAATTTGTTTTGATGACTTATGAGCATTATTCTATTTAATTTCATGAGATGGTTATGTTATATGTGATATATAATTAATATTCTAAGCTAATTAATCTCAAAACTTGATCAACTAAGGTTAATTGTAATTCCAAATGCCTTTTAATTGAAACTAGCACTATTCTAACGTAACACTATTTAAAGTTCACGGAAAGCATTTTCCAAACGCACACTCCTAAGCTCGGAACTTCAAAACGAAAATTTCTTGGTTCCTTTTAAATGTTAGGTGACCTAGGAAAAATTTAAAATCAAGCTTTCGAAACAGTCAAAAATATTATGAATAGTAACCCACAATAAAACAATTAAACAAGAAAAATGATGCACGTAGAAATGCGCACATAGGTATGCAAGGATTATAAATAAATTTAGGTTAAATTCTCGGGTGTCACACCCTCTCCCCCTTAAACTAATTGCGTCCTCGCAATTCTTACATGATTCGGCAAAGTGCTCCGGATACTTCTCTCTGATCTGACCTTCTTGCTCCCAAGTGGCATCCTCAACCCCATGATGATCCTAGAGAACTTTTACCATAGGAATACTTTTAGTTCTAAGTTCCTGAATCTTTCGGTCAACCACTCGAAGAGGTTTCTCGACATAAGCTAAGGACTCATCAATCTCCAACGGCTCCGGCTCAATAATATGCGACGGATCAGGATTATACTTTCTCAATAGTGACACATGGAAAACATCAAGAATCCGACCCAAACTCGGTGGTAGTGCCAATCTGTAAGCTAAATCCCCAACTTTCTCAGTGATCTCAAATGGTCCCACGTATCTAGGACTAAGTTTACCTCCTTTGCCGTGCCGAATCAAACCTTTTCGCGGAGAGACTTTCAAGAAAACATGATCACCCTTAGAAAATAATAAGTCCCGTCGACGTCTATCAGCATAATTCTTCTGTCGACTCTGAGTTGTAAGCATCCTTTTCTTTATAAGTCTTACATTATCCACCATTTTAATCATCTCCGGAAGAATAGCGGGATCAACTTATTTCATCTCACCTACCCCATCCAAATACAACGGAGACCGACATTTTCGCCCATAAAATGCCTCGTAGGGTGCCATGCCAATAGTGGCCTGATAACTGTTATTGTAAGCAAACTCTGCTAAAGGCAGATATTTCTCCCAATTCTTGCCAAAATCCAGAACACAGGCTCTCAACATATCTTCCAGTATCCTGATAGTCCTCTCTGACTGGCCATCCGTCTACGGGTGATATGCAGTACTAAAACTCAAATTAGTCCCCAAAGCCTTTTGTAGTTTCTGCCAGAACTGTGATGTAAACCTGGGATCTCTGTCTGACACTATCTGGGATGGAACTCCATGCAGTCTCACAATATTTTCAACATAAAGCTCGGCCAATTTATCGAGAGAATCTGTTTTCTTTGTAGCAATAAAATGAAAAACTCTTCGTCAACCTGTCTACTACAACCCACACAGAATCATTACCTTGTGGTGATCTCGGCAAATCCGACACAAGATCCATAGTAACTTGATCCCATTTCTAAACCGGAATCTCCAACGGCTGCAACAATCCTTCTGGCCTCTGATGCTCCGCCTTAACTTTCTGACAAGTCAAACATTTAGCTACAAATTCAGCTATCTCTCTCTTCATCTTGTTTCAAATCTCTATACATTTTTGTGCTTCCAGGGTGAATCGTGTATTTAGAAGCATGAGCCTCAGCAAGAATTTCATCTTTCACAGTCGAATTACTGGGAATGCAAATTCTATTCCTGTACCTGAGAAGTCCATCATCATGCATCTTAAAGTCGGACTCTCCCCCTTTTGACTTCTCTAAATGCTTCAATAACTGCGAATCGGATTGTTGCGCTTCTCTGATTCTAGATAGCAATAAAGATTTGATTTGTAAGCTAGCAAACTGAATACCTGATCTAGAAGCCTCTGGTTTCCACAAACAAAGCTCTTCTACAATCTCCCAATCCTTGATTATCAAACTAGCCACAGAAGCTTTTCGGCTCAGTGCATCTGCAACAGTATTAGCTTTTCCCGGCAAATAGCTAATGGTACAGTTATAATCATTCAACAGTTCAAGCCAACGCCTTTGCCTCATCTTCAAATCTTTTTGAGAAAACAAATATTTCAAACTTTTATGGTCAGTAAATATTTCAAATTTGTTGCCCCACAAATAATGTCGCCATTTCTTCAAAGCAAATACAACAGCTGCAAGCTCCAAATCATGTGTAGGATAATTGAGTTCATATGGTTTCAATTTCCTAGAGGCATATGCTATGACTTTACCATTTTGCATCAGAACACAACCTAAGCCTTCTTTCGAAGCGTCACTATAAATCACCAAGTTCTCGGTTCCCTCAGGCAAGGCAAGGATAGGTGCAGTGGTAAGTCTCTTTTTCAACTCCTGGAAACTAGCTTCACATTTGTCATCCCAATTAAACATAGTTTTCTTCTGAGTTAAAGTAGTCAAAGGTCCTGCAATCTTTGAAAAATCTTTAACAAATCGCCTATAATAGCCCGCTAATCCCAAGAAACTACGGACTTCCGTGACAGTTTCAGGTCTCTTCCACGACATAACCACATCAATTTTAGCAGGATCAATAGATATTCCCTCCTGGGAAATGATATGACCTAAAAAGGCAACCTGTTTCAACCAGAATTCGCATTTGCTAAATTTGGCAAACAACTTGTGTTCTTGCAGGGTTTTAAGTACAATTCTCAAATGCTCTTCATGCTCAGACTCAGACTTAGAGTATACTAGTATATCATCAATAAAAATCACAACAAACTGATCAAGATAGGGTCGGAATACCCTCTGCATCAAATCCATAAAAGCGGCTGGAGTATTTGTCAACCCGAATGGTAAAACAACAAACTCATAATGGCCGTACCTGGTTCTAAATGCAGTCTTAGGTACATCTTCTTTCCGAATCCTCAACTGATAATAACCCTGTCTCAAATCAAATTTCGAAAACACAACAGCACCCTGTAGCTGATCAAACAACTCCTCAATTAGAGGCAAAGGATATTTATTTTTCACCGTTACCTGATTCAGACCTCGATAATCTATGCACAGACGTAGAGTACCGTCTTTCTTTTTCACAAATAACACGGGAGCACCCCACGGTGACGAACTAGGCTGAATAAAACCTTTCTCAAGTATACCCTTTAGCTGAATTTTCAATTCTTGTAACTCAGGGGGAGACATTCTATATGGGGTTCTCGAGATAGGACTAGTTCCCGGCAACAGGTCAACCATAAACTCAATCTCCCTATCAGGTGGTAACCCAGGCAACTCCTCAGGGAAAACCCCTGGAAACTCTTTTATAACAGGCACTTCATTCAATTTTAATTTATCTCTAGGCTGATTAATTAAATAAGCTAAGTATGCATCACAGCCTTTACTCAACATTTTAGTAGCCTTAATGGAAGATATAATACGAGTCCCAGTAGACTTTCGACTCCCAGTTACTTTAATAACAAGTTGGTTAGGTACTTCTAAAGTCAAAACTTTCCTCCTACAGTCCAAACATGCATAATATCGTTCCAACCAATCCATCCCCAAGATAACTTCAAAGTCCCGAAATGGCATGATAATCAAATCAATAGGATACATGCAACCCTCAATGCAAATATTACAATCTTTACACACAGACTCCGTAACAAATTTAGTACCCATAGGATTACCTACTTCAATCACATACGGCAGTTTATCAACTTTTAATGTAGCAGACTGTGCACATGCAGGTGTAATGAATGAATGTGTAGCCCCGGTGTCAATCAAAACTACTACCGGCTGACTATTAATAAGAAAAGTACCTTCCACCACCACTGTAGTCTCTGGAAGCTCCTCCTGGTCAAGTGCAAATACCCATGCCTGACCTCGTGGTACAGTAGCTGCTCCTGAAGCTCTAGTCTGGGCACCCTGGCCTAAAGTCTGACCCTGACCAACTTTACACTTGGGACAATCTCTAACTCTGTGCTGATCACTGCCACAACCTATGCAACGACCCAGTTTTCTCCAACACTCAGCCTCTGTATGACCCTTACGGTTGCAATGAGTACACTGTAGATTCTTCCTAGCAGCAGCTCCTCCTGTAGGGGTCCTATAAGTAGATGTGGCAGAACTACCCTGCTGAGATCTAACAGTCACTGGTCGGGTCTGTGATTGTCCCTGTGGCTGGCTCTGAGCTGGTCTCGGCTGTGACTGTACTTGAACTGGTCCTGGATAGCTTTGAGTCTGCCTAGGCTGCTGAGTCTGCCTCTGATAACCCTGACTCTGAGACTGAAACTGTCGTTTGCTTGACTGACTAGACTGAGCTAACACATCTGCCTTACGTTTCTCATATCTCGATGCAGCCCTAACTACTGCAGCATAGTTCGGAAAATCTTGCGAAGACAAGTTAAGCATGATGTCACTCCTCAACCCTGTAATAAATCTCTGGATTTTCACATCCTCCGGCTGAACTAAAGCTGGCACATATCGAGATAATCTCGTAAAGGTAGCCTCATACTGGTCCACAGTCATATTCCCCTGTTTCAAAGCTATAAATTCATCCTGATGCCTCTCACGGGCTACAACCGATACATATTTATCTCGAAACTCACGAACAAAGTCAGCCCATACATGCTGAACCCTCTCGGCATCCCATTTTTCTCTAATAGTGCGCTACCAAGCCTCGGCATCACCCTCCATTAAAAATGCAGCATAGGTGATCTTTCTTTCATCGTCACACTCAAGTATCGCAACAACTTTCTCGAACTTACTCAGCCACATCTCTGCTTTCATATCATCAGGCTCACCATAAAAACTATATGCTCCGTGATGCAGAAATTTATCAAATAAGTTACCTCCTGTAGTACCACTGCCCTCTGCTCTGGCAGTCTGATTACCTCTGCCGGCACCTGCTGTACCCTGCTGAACCACAAACTGTGCTATGGTATTCATCGCAGTAGCCATAGTAGCTAAAATCTGGGCATTGCTCGGCTCCTGACCCTGCGGTACATTCCCGGCTGCCCCAGCATTTTGCCCCGGTACATTCTGTCTGGGAGCTTCCTCCGGCTCTCTCCGTGGTCTACCCCGTCTCCTCATCACAATACTAGAAGAACATAATATTATAATAGGCAAATAAACTATGCAAGATTATTTACACATTGTTTTCAAACATTTTACTCACAGAAGAACACATAAAACACTTAACAACATTCAACACTAACTTTTCATATTCTTATCATGTCAAGCTTTATCATTCCTTTTTCATGCTAGCATGTCTTATATCTAAGTACTTTAACAACTAAACACTCACATATTCACATAATTCACTTTCACATATAAACCTCTACCCACATGCCAAGGAATTTAACCCGGCTTCAAGCATTCTAGTAGCTCTGATACCACTAAAGTGTAACGCCCCGAACCCAACCCCACGCTAAAGTCAGGCTCGGACCCGTCACTCGGACAGAGTCTCCTCTGTACCAAGGACAAAACTGTTACCTGTAAGCATTCATTCAAGACATTTGAACTAAAAGCAACAACTTATCAACAATATCTCCAAAGCCAAAACACAATCACAAGGCCATCCGAGCCTTGGAGCAACAATATTCTACTAAAGCACACAAGCATGCGAGATAAGTTGGTTTTAGTCATAAGTAATTAAATACAATAAAATTCTAAGTTCCATATGAAGATTAACAAACACTCCAAGCATGCAAGGGAAATTAAAGTCTAGAATTCATTATTACAATCCAACAACTTTCTTTAACATCCTAGTACACATCTACTAGACATATATATACAAGACTCCAAAGTCTCAAAATACATTAATAACAAGAACTCCACGCAAGAAGCACATAAAATCCACCTCAGCACACAAGGTCACGGATTCTGATCTACTTGAACTTCTTCTTCTTCTCCTACTTCTAACAGCTGGGGATTCACCTCAGCTTCTCCTGAAACATTTCAAATGAGGAGTGAGCAACAAAGTTGCCCAGCGAGGGAGGTGATGCAACATGCCAACGTGCAATATGCTATGCAATACAAGTAAACATATACAAGCCACATAAACTAACAAGACAATAAGCCAAACTATTAATCACTTTAAAAAGGATACGGTTCCACTTCCAAGTCTTCATCCACGAGCCACGAACCACGAGCATCACGAACATGCCGGCAAACCCCAAACACCAACAATTGGGATACTCCGGATGTATCCCGATCCTACGACCCTTTCTCCTGAGGTAGGTCCATGCCCAGCAGGTGAACCACGCCTCTGGGGTAGTGGAGTATGCCTCAGCGAGAAAGGGAATAGGCACCATGGTAGTCGAGGGAGCACGGCAAGCCCGACGCCGCCCGTGTTTCTCGACGCTACCATGTCCAATAAAGGTTGCGCAACCCAAAACAAGTCACAAGCAATCAATATAACACATAACACGTAAGAGGGACGACAAAGTAGGCCGCCCTCACATATATGCACGATAAAAGTTTATATAAGCACGATATTCGCTAATAGATGCCAAAAGAAGCAATCAACACAATTAATTCCAATAATCTACTCAAATAACTTAAATACATACTAAATATTCAATGCAAGGCATTACTAACACACAACAAGTTCCAAATGCAACTAAAAAAGGCTAAAAACTACATTTCCCCTTTCTTTAACCGAGCTTTCATTCTCCTAAGCATGGTTCGAGATTCCCAATCATACCCTAGTCTTTCTATATTCCTAATTAAGCTCAAAGGTACCTTTTAAAGTCACTAAAACTCATTTTTGAAGCAAAAGTTCGGGAAGGCCCCGAACGGGTTTGAACTATAGCCATACTAACCGAACCCCATTTTCACGAAACGAAAGCACCAAAGGTGCTTCCTTAGCTCAAGGATACCCAAATCAATGCCCAAACTTGCCCGGATTGCTTAACGTATAAAACCCCCTTTTTAAAGTAAGCTAATTATGCAATTAAGTTCAAATTCGAGTGATTCAACCTAACGTGGCTTTTCAACTAACTTTCCTAGGGTCTAGAGCACCTAATTGATGTATCAATTCAAGCCAATTAGCAAATTTTCTCAAAACCCTAGTTCTAGGCACTATTCATCATCTCTTTGATCAAATTCAACATTCAACCATTAAATTTGTTATCAAACCACAAAAGTTAGCTCTATAGACATTAAATAACTCATAGGAAGCATTTATAACAAGATATATAGCTATAATGGACAAATCAAGAAATTTAAACATATGCACATAAACTTTAAAGTCAAGAAAATGAGACTCCCTCACAATTTTTGAAGATGAAGAAGGTTGTTGAAGACTCTAGATTGCTCAAAACCCCTCCCAAGATGAATCTAGAAGCTCAAAATGCAAGATTAAAGAAGCAAGATTCTCCTTTTTCCTCCTTGAAGTGGACGGCCAAGCTAGGGGACAAAGAGGGAATTTTGTAATTTGTTTTGATGACTTATGAGCATTATTCTATTTAATTTCATGAGATAGTTATGTTATATGTGATATATAATTAATATTCTAAGCTAATTAATCTCAAAACTTGATCAACTAAGGTTAATTGTAATTCCAAATGCCTTTTAATTGAAACTAGCACTATTCTAACGTAACACTATTTAAAGTTCACGGAAAGCATTTTCCAAACGCACACTCCTAAGCTCGGAACTTCAAAACGAAAATTTCTTGGTTCCTTTTAAATGTCAGGTGACCTAGGAAAAATTTAAAATCAAGCTTTCGAAATAGTCAAAAATATTATGAATAGTAACCCACAATAAAACAATTAAACAAGAAAAATGATGCACGTAGAAATGCGCACATAAGTATGCAAGGATTATAAATAAATTTTATAGTGAAATTCTCGGGTGTCACAAGAGGAGTATCACTTATATATTAAAAAGTGTAGGATCTAAGTCACTTATTAATATGCAAGGGGTGTCAAACAAAATTTCCCAATCAAAATTAATCAATTTTTTTAATTACATAAATCTTACCATATTTAGCAAAACAAATGAAAGTCCATATTTAGCAAAATAAATGGAAGCCGCATTATGAAAATAAAAAATGTTTCAAATGTGATAATTTGTCACACCCCAAACTCGGTCCTAGGGAAACCAATTCGGGACGCGACAACACACGGACATTATAACGCCTATAATATGAACAACTAACGCAACAAAGAATACACAACATACATTCTCAAAACTCGCATCATTCATATACAACATCATTTCAACATTCTCTTGCGGAATACACTAAATATTCATACATTCATTTGGGCAAAAGTAGACAACACCTTTATAACCAAAGCATAATTGAATATAAACATACGACAAAGCATAAGCCTAACTAGTTGTGATCATGATCTAACATGACCAACCATATAGATACATCAAAAGAAGCTAGACTTAACAATATTTCAACTAGCCAAGTACTTAACCATACATAACAACTACTAAAGGAAGTAAAACATAGCTTTATAGTCTAGTACATCAATTAATCATGAAACACATGATCAACCTCATTATTTCCTTCTTCACGCACATAACTAACATCATGTACACCTGTAACATGCATTAAAGAAAAGTGAGTTAAACAAGATTAGTGAAGGAAGGATATAAGGAAGTTTGAAAACTTTAACTTGAAAATCGTTTGAGCACATTAGAAATAACATATCACATTAGCAACCACATACACATGTTTGCTTAACAACCTTAAAACATTCACGCTAAACAACTCATCAAGAGGTTACCGCTTTAGAACACTCATTGAAGTCGATACCTTATAACTCCGCCATGAACTCAACAATTCTCTCTCCCGCATGTGTACTCATGATGTACACGATCTTACAACCAATCTCACCATGGCCTTCACTGACCACACGAGAGAAAGGATTAGTACATGGTAGTCATGCAATTATTGGCAAGCCCTATGCCGCCTACCACGACACGACGTAACCATGACGAACTAAGGTTGCAACCCGACACTTCACATCATATCTCATAACACATTCATTAATCAACAACACATCCACTACTCAACAACGCATTCATTAACTCAATAACGCATCCTTTAACTCAACAACACATTCATTAACTATAACTAAGCTTCAATAACACATATATCCAACACATTAATAGCAACAACAAAATATGATCTCTACAACACATTAACACCATTTAAACCTTAAAAGAACATGATATCTACTAATCAACTCCAACTTTTTAACAACATTTAACCATCTTATGAATCTCTACAACACATAATCTCAACACAATCAATATAGCAACTAACTACAATGCATTATGAACCCATTACAACAACAAAACCAAGCATTAAACAAGCTAAACATACCAATCTCTAAAAATGCACCAAGGCTGGAATTTTTGGAAATTCATCAAAATAAACCCCTAAATTCACCAAATTCACTCCAAAGCCATGAAATCATATACCAATCACATATATATAATCATAAACACCAAAGCCAACTCAATTTCTCATCTTTCAACCAACAAAGTTAGCTTATTTTCAACACATTCATTCTTTATAATACATTCATTCTTTACAACACATTCATCAAGATAGCAACATGTCAACTCATGAATAACTTTAAAGGCAAGTGATTATGCATGCATTCGTGTACATTATTGGTTATAGCATACATTCATTACACATGCCATATGTCTTTATTTCACTTACATATACCTTAATTCCATCAAACAACTATCATTCATATAAAATTCAACCACTAACACAACATAAACACTTGATGATATAAGCTGAAATTCCAGGCTACACATACTTAACTTTACTGATTTAGTTACCTATTTTAACGATCTCTAAAAGATTTAAAATTGCACAAACATGTATTTCATTAAGTTTAAATGGGTTTAGCCTCAAACAGATCCTAATTCGGAGCTATATTCATCAAGTTACGGTCTCTAGAAGTCAACTGCGCAAACTGCCCTGCACCTACACGAGAATCAAAAACTCATTGTTTTGGCTTTATAAACACCTCTTAACGACATAATTAGAGTCTGCACCTAAAAGAGAATTTGTTCCCCAAGGTCTTGGGCACAACATATAAAAAATTTAGCCAATTCTGACAACGTTTAATACCTCAAATCAACTCTGCAAAATAGTTAAGTAGGATTCTCTTTTAAAATTTCAGCAAGTTTTGAAATGTGATTAAATGCTAAGCATATTCCAATGAAGTTAAACACTTTTCTAAGCACTTAAACAAACGCTAAATCTTCATGATATCAACTAACTCAAGCCACAAGTACCAACAATATAACACTCAAGGCTTTAGCTATACAAGTCATACAACACATGTTCTTCATTCTTTTCACACAACAAGTGACATAGCATGCCTTCTATGGCTCCAACTTTTATTTCACTATATATACATAAACCTTCCAACATTAAAATCACAAGAAACATGCATAATACATAAATCTCTCACCTAAACTTGATTGAATTAGCACAAATGAGCAAAAGGTTAAGCCAAAATCACTTGGTTTTTTCTCTTTTCTTCTTCCTTCTTCTTCTTTCTTTCTTTTCTTTCTTCTTCTTCTTTCTTTCTTCCTCACGTTTCTTTCTTGTTCTTTTTCTTTGGCTTGACTGACTTTGGTCTCTTATTTTGGTGTTGTTTTGCTAAGATATTATGTATGTAGTCAAATGGTCAAACAAAGGCAACTAAAACTAAGCTAGCTAAGTCAAAGTAGTCAAAGTTGGTGGTTTGCTAAATATCTAATGTATTTGTATGTATATTTGCATGTATTGTACATATATATATGATGTATAAAATAACCAAGTCGTCAAATACAAGTCAAACATAGTAGGCTTTGTAAAAATATGACTAAGCTTGTCAAACATGGTAGGCTTTGTAAAAATATTACTAAGCTTATGTGTACATATGTAATTTAAATGCAAATATGATATATTAAAAATAGTTAAACACATAATTAGCACATAATACTATCAAATAATGTTTTAAATAAATAAATGCACATATAATGAAATGCTCGGGTCTCACAATAATATTGTCTTAAGAGGATACAACAAAGAATTTCCACACTAAATCATACTATTATTAGTGGCGGAGCCAGATACCGTGGGTTAGGGGTGCACTACAGTGGCAGAGTCAACAACTAAGGGTTGAGACACTTTTCTATGCATAAACCAATATTTAAATTCACAGTCATTAAACTCTTGAAGTAGCATGTTCACTATAATATCAAGTATATATAAGTGATAATAGTGTAAACTTATAATCCCTTGAACTCTATGTCGTGATCACCCTTTAATAAAAACAATTGTTCTATATTATGAATGTTAATATCATGAGTTCTGCAAAACAAAGAGATTTGATTTAACAAAAATCCCCATCTACTACTTCTCAAAATTTACAACGGCTGCTTTGAGATATTGAATAATTTATTGGCATTAAGGATATCTTCAACTAACATTTCGTTCCATAATTTTCACATCTATGGTAAAGCTTAAAAATTACCTATTTAGTTGAACCCATAACTTGTTAGTGATTTAGATTTTATGTTTGAAAAAGAAAAGTTATATATGAATTTTGTGATGACACATGAAAATTCATAGTTTCCTCTAGGAATGGTAATGGGTTAGATATCTACTAACATTTATAACACTAAATTTGAACCCGTTTAAATTATTTTTTAACAAAACCCATCAAGTTTAAATTTTGCTTACCAAACTCGAACTTGTTAAATATTCTAAAACCCGTAGGTACCTGACCCGACCTATTAATGAATTAAAAAAAAATTATTTTATTTTAAAAAAAGCTTAAAATATTTTTAAAAGAAATGAAAACAAATACGAAAATAATGACCAATCACAACAAAATTAGAAATAATAAATTAATTTTTTTATCCATAAACAAGCTTAAACTAATCTAAACATAATAAGAACACAAAATCTAGACTAATCTTATTTAAATGTTTGATTTTTTTTATCTTCTTAATTAGACTTGTAAATCGAATCTTTCATCTTCTTCAATACTGAATAGCAACATGAAAGACATACAAAAACCAAGTACGAAGCATAAAAGAAAAGTGTATAGTACCTTCAATTTGCACTGTTAGAGAAACAATTGAGAGTTTGGGACTTGGTCACTTGAGACGTTGAAGAGTTGTATTTGTTGAATTAGCTAAAACAATAAGTAAACACAAATTATCAAGGTTAAAAATTAATTAATAATAAGAATTGGGCTATAGGTCCACAACTATTAGTTTTGGATCAATATTAAAAGATTATTATTATTTTAAACAATATATTATTTTTTATTATATAAATCTTTTTATTAATTTATTTTTTACTAAATTAATAATCGAGATTTTTAATTTCAGGTTTTTCTTGATTGTTATTACCTAACTCTGTCGGACTATCCATCAGTAACCCCTTAGGTAACCATTGGTACACTAGAATGATGTTAGGAATGAAATGACACTCCTAACTCTATTCTAATTCTTATATTTGGTATGAAGGAATAAACTTGAGAATTTCAATTCTCAAAGAAATATCATTCCTGCATACATGAGATCAGTTATTCCAGAAGAAACACATGAGAATAGGCTAATCTCATGTGTTTGGAAATAAATTTAGGTAGCGATTGGTACACTGCAATAGATTTGGACAGAAATAGAATGGGCCAATAAATTGAATGAAATTGGGAATAGATTGAACTTGGGAATGAAAATGATATATTTTTGGTATGCTCTAGTAATGAAAAATAGTAATGGGAATACTTTGTATAATATGACAGGATTGCTATTTTATTATTATAGTATCAAAAATAAGAATAAACATAAACATAACCGTAAAAAACAAAAACAAAATAAATAATAATGATAATAATAATAACAACAACAACAATAAATAATTATTTTTATTTTTATTTTTATTTTTGTTTTTACTTTTATCATTATTATTTACTTTATTATTATTATTAATTATTATTATTATTTTAACCAATATTATTATTTTATATTTTTACTATTATTTTATTATTATTATTATTTTGTTGTTATTATTATTTTTAATTTTTATTATTATTATTATTATTATTTTTATTTATTTTTTTTTTTTTTGTTATTTTTTTTATTATTATTATATTATTAATTATTATTAATATTAATGAAAAGTAGTAATAGGAATAACATGTTTCATATGTTATAGTATTAATTATTATGAAAATTTTTAATTATCATTATTATTTTTTTTTTTTTGGTTTTTATGATTATTTTTAAAAATT
Organism: Ehretia macrophylla; assembly: GCA_037974665.1. NCBI lineage: Eukaryota > Viridiplantae > Streptophyta > Magnoliopsida > Boraginales > Ehretiaceae > Ehretia > Ehretia macrophylla. Next base: position 52,559,506 of record CM075771.1, on the reverse strand, counting down.
ATTATTATTATTATTATTATTATTATTATTATTATTATTATTATTATTATTATTATTATTATAATACAATATTTTTAATTTTATTATTATTATTATTTTATTTTTATTTTTATTTCTATTATTAATTTTTTAAAAATATTTTTTATTATTATGATTATTATTATTTTGACTTTTACTTTATTTTATTGTTATTATTATTATTTTTATAATAATAATAACAATATTGTTATTATTAAATTTTTTTAATTTTATTTTTATTATTTCTTTTATAATAATTATTTTTTTTATAATAATGATATTATTATATTTTTAATATTATTTTTGCTATTATTATTATTATTATTGTTGTTGTTGTTGTTGTAAAATAAACTATATTTAAAAGTTATGCTATATTGGGGTATGGTAGCCAAGTTTATTCCCAAACACATCGGAATGGGCTAATCCCATGTGTTTGCTCGGAAATGACTAATCCCATTTATATTGGAATAGGATTACCTTAGGAATGAGATTTCTATGTTCATTCTTTTATACCAAGCATGAAAATTGAAAAAAATTGAAAATATCATTCTATTCCTAACCTCATTCTAGTGTATCAATCGTTACCGTATTTGTCAATTGACTAACATACTCCCATAAAAAATAACTTTCATATATAGTTTTTTTTGCAATAATAATAGTAATAGTTAATAATAATAATAATAAATAATAATAAACAAAAATAAAAATAACAATTAAATAATAATAATAATAATAATAATAATAATAATAATTTAAATAATGAAAATGATATAATAATATAATTATAATAATAATGATGATAACTTTATTATTATTGTTATTTTTATTTTTGTCTTTATTATTATTATTATTATTATTTATTATGTTTATGTTGTTTACAGTTTTTTTCAAATTTATTTTTATTTTCAATGCTATAATAAATAAAGAGCAATCATGTCATATTATAAGGTCATTTTCATTACTACTTTGCATAATGACTACCAATTATGGGATTGAAATCAATATATCAATTCTTATATTCATTCATATAGCATACCAAGCATGTCATTCTATTCCCAAGTTAATTTCATTTAATTTCTATCTAAATTCATTCTAGTTTATCAATCGTTACCTTATAAAACCAAATCTAACAGATACTTCATCGATTTCGTAAACAAGTTTATAATCTTGTAGAATACCCATCGACTTTAAGTTTAATCATACCCATTGTCATCCCTAACTTCCTTTCTAATCTTTCTCTAATTAAAAGCACCATAACTTTTCAAGAACTTGTTGCTAATTCATTTCTCGGTGCAACAACATATGAACTTAGGCACAACAAGTTACCACGTTCTCAAATTCCCAGTTGTAAAATCATAAGCAATAATCTCGATAAGTTATAGGGAATAATCGAAGGCTAATTAATTATGAGATCTTACATGTAAACATATGTGATTAGCCTATTCCCATGTTTTTGAGAATAAATTTATTTCTGAAATGACTAACATATCTCCATAAAAACATAACTTTTATATATAGTTTCTTTTGTAATTATAATAATAATAATAGTAATAATAAAAATAAAATTTAAAAAGTAATAATAATAATTAATATTATTATTATAAAAATATTTTAATAATAATAAAAAAATTTAAAAAATTAATAATAATAATAATTAAAAAAAAATTATAATAATAATATAAGTATTTAATAATAATAAATTTATTATTATTATTATTATTATTATTATTATTATTATTATTATTATTATTATTATTATTATTATTATTATTATTATTATTATTATTATTATTATTATGTTGTTGTTGTTTACGGTTTAATTCATATTTATTATTATTTTTAATGTTATAATAAATAAAGAGCTATCATGTTATAGTCATTTCATTACTACTCTTATATAGCGACTACCAAACATGAGTTTAGAATAAATATACCAATTTCTATCTTTATTCTTAGAGCATACCAAGTATGTCATTCTTTTTCCAAGTTCATTTCATTCATTGCTCCATTCCATTCTTTAGTTCATCTCATTCCTGTCTAAATTCTTTTCAGGGTACTAATCGCTACCTTATAAAAATCAAATCCTAACAGATAGTCTATCAGTTTTGTAAACGAGTTTATAATCGGATAGAATACCCATCAATTTCAAGTTTTAATCCTATTTGTTCCCATCCCTAATTTCCTTTCTAATCTTTTTTTTAATTAAAAACACCATCACTTTTCAAGAACTTGCTGCTAATTAAGTTCTCGGTGTAACAATATGGGAACTTAGGCACAACAAGTTACCACCTTCTCAAATTCCTATTGGTAAAGTCATAAGCAATAATTGAAGGTTAATTAATCATGACATCTAACATTACATGTAAATTATGATCAAGAGGGTCTATTCCAAATTCTCAACATTTGGAGTAGATATTATCATGTCTATTGGATAAACATGAAAAGAAAAGAAGGCATTTCAAGGGGACAAAGTTCTATAATAGTAAAGGATACCAAAGATATGTGAAAAACTATTAAGAATCCTAAGGTTCCAACCTAAAATCAATTGATGTCAAGTGGAGTAACCCAAGATCTTATTAAGTGATCTAAGAATTTATGATTTTGCTATGTGGGACAAGTGTATATTCTAACACTTCCCCTCACGTGTAACCTGATTTGAGAAGGGTCACACGTGAAAAACTGAACACACGTGGACCTTATTTTGAGATGGTCACACTTAGAAGATTGAATACATGTAGACCGAATTTTTGAAATAGGTCACACATGGAAGATTGAACGCATATGTGGTAGATAACACATGTGAAAGATTGAAAGTGTGTGGACTATGCACATGCGAAAGATTGAAGACAAATGGACCTGATTTGAGATAGGTCGCACGCGAAAGATAAATGAGACTAGACGTACCGTGGGCCTAGCTCTGATACCATGTTAAGAATCTTAGGGTTCCAACCTAAAATCAATTGGTGCCAAGTAGAGTAGCTCAAGATCTTATTAAGTGGTCTAAGATTGAACACAAGTGGACCTAATTTAAGATAGGTCGCATGCGGATGAATATGAGTGGACCAAGAGCCCAACTCTGATACCATATTAAGATAACTGAATTTCCAACTTAAAATCAATTAGTGTCAAATGGAGTAACCCAAGATCTTATTAAGTTGTCTAAGAGTTTATAATTTTTTTTATGTGGGATAAATGTATATTCTAACAAAAACAAATAAGTTTTGACCCAAAGAGAATAAATTTGGTTTTGATTTTTTTATATGGTGATTGTTTTTGTGGGTTTTACACCTTGTCAAAATATTTATTTATAAAATGAAATATTTTAAATCTATCTAATTTTGTATTTTACTAATAATTTTCTTAAAATTAAGAAAAAAATATTTCTTCAATTCAAGATTATTTTTGACGGACAAAGTCAAATCAAGACTTAAAGGAGGAAACCTGGCAAAGTGATAAAGATGTAAATCCTTGGTGAAGTGTTTTGGTTGGCGAATAACTCTGCCCGTGAACGACACGTAATACATAGATTCTCTTCCTTTATAAAATACCATTAGCAAAAATAACAGTATAAGAGATACATATTAATATTACTTGCTAGTGATTGTTCTTAACTATTCTGGTTTTCTACGAAAACTATAGCTATGGATGCGAAATTACCCAATAAAGATATTTCGGGTGACTCTATCATAGTTCCTAGTTGTGACCATGAAAGGCACAAGCAGATGGGTGTTCTAAAGATCGTTGGCTTGACGAAGAATCATGAGGAAAGGAAGAGGAAAAAGAACACACGGTGGTCCGATCTCCCAACAGAACTACTACAAGAGATAATGGCAGAACTCAATTTGGCTGATCAGATTCGCTTCCGGTATGTTTGCAAGAACTGGCTTTTGCCCTTTCAGGAGGGTCGCCCTATCGACAAATTGCCATGGTTGTTGAAGTATGGCGAGTATGGACCTTATGGACAATCACAATTCCTTTATAAATTGTTCGATCCCATCGGTAAGAAGCCTTACACAATTTTTGGATTATGTAGAGATCATAAGGAAGATTTTATAAGTATGTATCCGGAAAATATAACTTCGAAACATGGATGGGTGTTTTTCTTAATGGAGGATATGGATACAGGTCGTATTTCATTTATTTTGTTTTCGCCCTTCACTAACGAAATCATGACGTTGCCCGACCTTGTCATTCAGAATAACAATTATCTGATAATAAAGAAGATCGCGTTTTCCATGGAGCCAACTTCTAAAGAATGCGTTTTCTTCATTGTGTTCCTTGACGGCAATTTTACTACGGTCGGCACTTATCAGCATGGTTATACGAAGTGGATCACTAAAAAATTCCATTGGTCTATGTGTGGTTTTGAGAGCATGATGTATTTCGAGGGTAATTTGTATTGTGTCTATATACGGGGGCCCTCGTCAGTCTACAATGTTGCTCAACAGAAATGGTACTTGATTGATTCTATAAGACCTGAATTTGCAAGAATCAGGTATAAGCGATATTACCTGTTTGAATCAAGTGGGGAGCTGCTAGTTGTATGCTTGGAGAGCCAACGTTTTAATGGCTGTGGGGTATACAAGTTTGATAGATCTACAATGTCGTGGGCTGTCCAGACGAGTATACCTAATCGCGCGTTGTTTATCGGTGTTCGTAACTCACTTTCGGTTCCAGCATTTGGGGAAATTAAGCATATAGAGAACAAAGTCTTCTACTATGATAGCTACAGAACGAAGAATAGGTTCTACAGCGTAATAGATGGTAAAATTTACGACTGTGAGGGTACTGAATACGAATACTTGTTCAAGAAATCAGAACAAGCAATGTGAGCCTGGGATTTGGATTGATTGTCCTTCCCATTTTGTGAGACGACAATTTGCAGAACTGCAGAGTTGAAGGTCTGCGGGTTAAGTCCCGCAACCCTCGTCTTTAGTTGCCATCCTTGCTCAAAGCAATAAGGTGAAAGATGGGATGAGATACTAGCCTTAGCCTTAGCGGGAAGGATTAAGGGATGCAACAGACCATGAAAGTCAGCCAGCTTCATCATCACATTTAACCGTGTTTCTATCTTCCTACAGATGGCTTCTCGAACCCCATTTGTTCCATGAAGAGTAATCTCCTTTGTTTTCCTTCTTTTCTAGAATTCTTTTTTAATTTGTAAATTTGTTGTCTCTTTTTCTCTTTCTTGATCAAATATTTCTTTGCAATTAAATTTTTAGGTGAAAGGACTAGTTGGTTTCTTTAATTCTTTTGTAAAACAGAAAAAAATATATATATTCCATTAACAAAACATTCTTCAAAATCTTTCAATTTATTCTTAATGAAAAGGTATGTGTTCGAATGGTGTAATTTCTCTACATCTCATAATAAAAATAAGCGATATTTGATTCACTCTCGACACATTAACTGTTAGCGTTATCAATAACACAAAGCGGATAATTTACTTGTAAAATATCCAAACTGGAAATGATAAACAATACAGAGAGCAGTATGTAAATTGACATAAATTAAAATAATACAATGCAGAAAATAAACTGAAATAATAATACACACAATTACAGTGATACAAACTGAGACTGGTGTTCAACATGATATCCAAACTGGAAATGATAAACAATACAAAGAGCAGCATGTAAATTGACATAAATTAAAATAATACAATGCAGAAAATAAACTGAAATAATAATACACACAATTACAGTGATACAAACTGAGACTGGTGTTCAACATGATATCCTTAAGGTGAGGACGAGATTACGGTGCTAAACCTTTTGCTAGCGAAAACCTTCTAGGATTTGATTAGCGGCTATTCCTCTCCTATTGGCAGCACTCTAGTACACAATTAACGGAAATTTCTCTCCTATTGGCAGCACTCTAGTACAAAAACACTTGTGAATTTTATAGTGTCTGAAGTCTCTCTTATGATAACGTCGAAGAAGGTATTACAAAGATAATACTATTGCCTAACAAGAGCTAGCCTTTGAAGATTGCTTTCGAAGCTGTGAATAAGAGCTAGCCTATGAAGGTTGCTTTTGAAGCTGTGAAGGCATATATGACCAGCTTTATTCCACCATGTATTACAAAGATAATATTATTCCCTAAGAGGAGCTCCAACAGTTCTTCCAAATGGCCAAAACTAGGAAACTGTTGGAGTAGCTACCCCAAATGATTATCCCCTATATTTTAGTTAGGGGATATATGATTTGAAAGTTGGATCCTCATAGTCGGGGAATAGATCCCTCCTCATCTCATCCCTTCCCCCCAAATGGCCAAAACCAGGAAACTGTTGGAGCAGCTACCCCAAATGATGATCCCCTATGTTTTAGCTAGGGGATTTATTGTGAAGCCCCAGACCCGAAGACAATTATTCTTTTATTAAGTTGCATTTATTTGTTTGCATGTAATTGACTTGTTTTTGTTATTCGAATCATTACGTGCATTCACCACGTGATCGTAAGCGGAGTTAATGATAACCGGGGTTAGATTAGATAGTCATTAGCATAATAGGTGCATTTTAGTGGGCTCAAATTAATTCCCTAATTCCAATTAAAGCCCAATTGACTAGCCAAGTGACTTATGGGCCTAATTAATTCCATATTGATCATTTAAAAGCCCGAATGTTAGCCCATTTTAGCTCTTAAATAACAAAACAAAAACAAAAGCTAGGGAACACTCTAGAAATTGGATGAAGGAAGAAAAAAAAAAGAGAGAAATGAGAGCCAAAACCGTGAGAAGAAGAAGAAGAAGAAGAAGAGGAAATGTGAACGAAATTTGCCATCTTTGCTCACGCTCACGCTCCTTTGTGCAATCTCTCCAAAAAATACATAAGGGGATTCATGACTATGCATTTTTCTTGTGATTTTCATGTTGGTAAGTTTGTGTCTATGTAATGAAATGGTAGATTGAGCTATAAATGCATATGCTAAGTTGAATATTGTGAAAGGAAATGTGAAATACTTGTGTAGTATGCCTTGGAAAGTTAGAACTTTTATGTGTGAGTTGTTGTTGTAAGTTGAATATAGTTGAGTAGTATGTAGTTTGTATGTTTGTGTAAATGCTTGGAAGAGTATTTTTAGCTAAAAACCAAAGCATGACATACATACATTAGTAAAGCTAGCAACTAGAATGGAATAAGCAAGCAAAACAGAGATCCTGTGCACTATTTTTGCATGAATGATTTGATAAGGTAAACCTTAATGAATGAGGCTGATTTTCGGAGATGTTATACTAGGCTTATAGTAGAACAAACTCTATGTTTGGTGCAAGAGCTAATTTTGAGGTTAAGATGTTGTTTTAAGTTGATTATAGTCGGGTTTTGTTCCACTCGTAGGTTCTGGACAATCTGTGCAATGAATTTCTAGAGGTCATAACTTATTGAATATAGCTTCGAATCGAGATCTGTTTGATACTAAACTCATCTACACTTAAAGAGCTACGTTCCTGTGCAATTTCAGAGTTTTTAAAGAATATAAGGGTTGATAACTAAACTGGATAACTCATGCTTGAGTTACTTGCTTCTATCTTTGGATTTCAAGTGGAAATAGATCTTTCTTGTGTTGCTTGCTTATGAGTTAATTAGTTAACCTTATTAATAAAATTTGTTACATGAAGTTAAAGCTTGTTTTGCTAATGATAAGTGCGTGAATATTCATGAGCTAAATTGATTGCTTAAATGTTTAAATGCAAGAGTTAAGTGAACTATCGATTGTAAATGCTATAATGGTTATATTGTTTACCTAATGCATGAATGTTTTATTGCTTATATTGATTGTCAATGCTTAAATGCTTGAGGGGCAACCTACTTTGTTGTCCCCTCACTTTACGTGCTTATTAAATGATTATCAAAGTGTTTTTATCGAGCGTTAGCAAAGGTTACAACCTTAAGTAAGGCACGGTAGTATTGTGCCTTAATTGGGCAGCAAAGGGCTTGCCAGTAATTGGTTGCAGAACCTCCGCATCCTATTCCCTTACTCGCTTGGTCATTAAAGGACTTGGGGTGTTTGGTCGTAGGTTATCAGGGTATATTCGAAATACCCCAGCGGGAGTGATAACGGGATACCGGCAAGCGTTTAATAGTGTTAAAGTGTTCGTGGAAGCGGAATGAAGAACAACTGTAGCAAGCGGAATCGTATCCTTTTCTAAAGTGTTTACATAATCTTATATTGCTTGTTATTGATTGTTTATTGCTTCATAATATTGAAACCGTATCCTTTCATATGTCTTTACTTTACTTCATGTTACTTGGTTTACTGGTCACTTGTTGACTACATGTCGTGTTTTAATGCTTTCGTCTCCCTTGTACTGCTTACAACTTACTAGGGTTACTTGGCTTACATGCATTGCATCATGAAAAGGTTTTTCAAAAACTCTCCGTACTTGTCCCCCCTCACTAAGCACATGGTTGCTCACCCCTTTTCTCTGACAATTTTTAGGTAACACAAGGTGAAATTGAAGTGCTTTGCAAGTTGTATGGCCCGCTATACAATGGAGTTCCGTTTTGCTCGTGATAGCTTATAGTTTTGCCTTATTAATGTCAATAGAATGTTAAGAGCTATTAATCATTGTGAAGATGTAATGAATGTAAACTTAGTCTAGTTTGAGACTTGAAATGTTGATAAGCTTGAATTGTAAAATATGGCCGACTAAAGGGATGTTGAACCTATCACTACAAGAAATGGGAAGCTTTGATGGCGAACTTTTGGCGACGTTTGAGATAGATGCCGCCTATGAAAATAAGCACTAGGTATTTAGCAACGTTTTGGTGGAAAACGCCACTATTACAAAGAAATATCGGCGCTTTCACTACATAGTGCCGCGAAAAGTATGCTTGACAAATGGCCGGTACTTCCCCGCCAATATTGCCTAGGAAATTACGGCGCTTTGTTGTGAAACGCCGGCATTATAGAATATGCGTTAGCAGCGTTTTTCCCAGAAACGCCGCTATTGTTTTGCAGGCACTTTAAAAAAATGCCACCATTGGTCTACACATATTTAACACCCTACGCAATAGAACAGTCATCATCAAATACAAACCCCCATCAAATTTTTGCATCTTCTGCTTTTTCAGGTGCGCCGAACTTCATTTTCTTCATGTACATATATATATATATATGTGTATATATATTTTCTTATAATTGGCATTAAACATGTGTATGTATTTATCTATACACAATTGTCATTATATATATGTGGTTATGGGTATAAACAATATGTATATCTACACACACATACAACATCTATGAATTTTGATTTGACATTAGTCCCTTGCACTTTTCAATTTTGCATTTTTTTGGTTCACTATATACTTTTAAGATTTCTTATCAATTTGCAATTATTACATGATGTTTAATTCATAGGAATTTAGGTATTTAACTAAAAGTTATTGATAAATATAAGGAAAAAAAAGCTTTATCTAATTTATTATTATTTTTGGTTTCATATTATAGTAACACTATCATTGAATGGATAGAAGTTGGATTAGAAAGCCAAGATATAGCATTGAGTATGTCAATGGAGTCGAGAGCTTTCTTGATTTTGCATTCGCTCATAGTTCAAAAGAAAAGATTTTGTGCCCTTGTGTCCGGTGTGTCAATTGTCTATTGCAATCTTGACACATAGTAAAAGAACATTTGGTATGTCATGGAATGATTGATAGGTATACCACATGGACTTGTCATGGAGAATTTGTTAAAAATAGAGATGTGCAACCTCTTGATAATGTAGAGCCACCAATAATTGATTCATTTGAAAGTCAATGCAACATGGATGATTTAGTGAGGGATGCATTTGGAATTCAATCGGATTTAAGAAATGAATGTTTAGAGGGTGAAGAAAATTATGGAGATGAGGATGATGTTAATGTTAATGTTGATGTTGATGTTGAAGTGGATGTTGATGTTGAGGTTGAGGTTGGACATCACAATCACTTTGAAAATGGACCTGGTGAAGAAGCTTCAAAAATTTTTAAGTTTCTTGAAGAAGGCAACCAAGAACTATATCCTGGTTCTAAAACGCCGATAAATGTCGAAAAAAGAACCACTAAATCTCCAGTTTTTTGTAGTGTATCATGCGTGTGAGAATGAACCTTAAATGTTTATGTTGTTGTTGAATGCTTGCTATTGAGACTGTTTGAACAGGAATTGGATTGTCCATAGTACTAGAAAAACTCCGTCCGTTTTCCCTCATTTTTTGCCTTGGGAATTGGATTGGGTTGTTACGTCAGGACTTGATTCCGCGAGGGATCGGGTCCTTTCATATATGATTTGAAAGTTGGATCCTCATAGTCGGGGAATAGATCCCTCATCATCTCATCCCCTATATGATCACTAACGACCATATAACCACACAAAAAAAAAAAACTGAACTTTAAAAAAATTTCTCCAACAATTGGATTTATGGCCATTGGGATAAAGCCACAAAGGTCATGGCTTCTTTGAAACAGACCCATAAAACTCAAAAGCAAAAAACCACTCAAAACTGAAAAGAATAAAAATAAAAACAAAATTTACCAACAAACCCACACAAATCTGCTGCAACATTAAGGTAAAGTTTTTTTTTATTATTATCAATAACATAGCAAAAAAGAAGAGTTCTTTTATCACAAAGAAAAAAAAAAGAAATTGTGATGATGAATCTGTGGTATACCCTGTGTGAGATGGGGGGAGGGGGTGGGAGAAGGGCATTATGTTTGCGGCTAGAGGTGTGGTCTGTAAAAAATTACAAACAAACAAATTGTGATGATATGTGGGATTGGGGAAGAAAAGATAGAGGCTGATTTTTTGTGGGTAGAGGAAGCATTTGGGATGGGGATGTGCTGATATGTATTTGGATAGGGTTTTGATAAATTACATACAATTTAGATTAATTATACTTTAGTGTACTTCCTTTTAAAAAAAAATTACACTTAGAGTCTTTAAGCTTTTTTAAATAGAGTTTTTAATGTTGTTTTTAAAATTATACTTAAAGATTATATCTTGTTAATTACAGTTTCATTTACTATTTTTTTTCTTAATTACAACTAAGCTTTAATTATAGTTCATTATTAAATAAGTTATTTGTTAAGTGTATTTGTTAATATTTATATGTTTGTTTATATTTTGTTAATTGCATTTTCATTTATTATATTTCTTAATCATAGTTAAGTTTCAATTATAGTTTATTATTGAATTAGTCATTTGTTAAGTGCATTTACCAATTTTTTAATGTTCGTTTGGAGAAGGACTCGCAAAACTATTCTACAAATTTACTTAACCGTAGCCTAGATTTTGATGAAGACAACTTTCCATCAGACTCGTCTGTACAAATGACTGTACCTACAAGGGAGCTGAACCCGTCTTCACAGTTCTGCATGCAAACAGAACCCGTGAAGAGGAAAGCATCACGAAAATTAACTTTTCTATGTAAGAAGATAATTTACCCATTTCAGCATGGTTGAATATTAGTTTGGACCCGATGCATGACAAAGATCAGATAAAGGCATATACTGGAGTAGAAGACACTAGTATTACCATCAAAATAAAATATTTTCCTCTGAACGTAATGAAAAATCTCTCAAACATTGGTGGACAACTATTAATTAATCTTGCCACAAATAAATTTTGTGGATGCTATGCTCAAATCGAATCAAGACAACATAGTGGCAAAACTGAACAAGATAAGGTAGACATAATAATTGATAAGATAGTTTTTGTTAATTTTATATATTAAATTCAACTAATTTTTTTAATTACTTGATACGGATCCAAGATGCCAAATTGTTGTTTCAAATATGTCACAGATCATCTTTTCAATTTGAACATTGTTAGAATATATTGAGTTATCAACCAAAGTGGATGCAAGAAGGTGAGAAATGAAAAAGCAAAAAAACCAAAAATATTTAAGGATGATAGTCCAGGTGTCTGTTCTCTGTCAACGCCACATTCGGTAAATTTAGATGAGAATAATAGTTCATTTGAAATATTCACCTCTATGGAGAGATCACTAGGTAGAAATACAAAAAAGAAAAGATTGAATAAGCGAAAAAAAATAAATCACTACTAGCAAATGATTGAGAGTCAGAGGTTGTAAAAACTATTCAACAATTGATCGAGTCCAAACAAAAAATGCATGAAGAGAAGATGAAAGAATTGGATTGGGAGTATGAAGAGAGAATTATGAAACAAGATCTCACTAACATGTCTGAAATGCAAGGTAAATATTGGAGAATGAGGCAAGAGGAAATAATGCGAAAAAGGGTTGGATATGATTATGTATGATGTTCAAGGGCGGACCTACTCTATAGTTAGTGTAAGCAAAGGCTTACACTCAACAAAAATTATTATGGTTCAGCGGTTAGTGAAGTGCCTGTAAAATCCTTTGGTGCTACAGGTCACGAGTTTGAGTGCTTTAGGTTGCAAATTGTTTTTTGCTTGTAATGTATTTAAAAAAAAAAAACTTACTCATTTTCCCAAATCAAACGCAAACCCTTCCCTCTCCTTTACAACCACACGCACAAACCCAAATCCAAACCCTTTTCTCTTCTTTACAAACCAATCCATCCCTGATTGGTAGATTCCCAAATCATCAGGTTATCATTAATCATCCATTAAATAATTGTGTACTATGCTAACTTAAATTAGCTGCGAATTCTGCAAGATATGTGTATCATGATTAGTTTTCTAAAGTTTTTCTTGTTTTGGGATTTTTATAACTTTTGTTTTTGAAGGCTCCTTTAAAATCGTGGTTCATCTTATTTTGTGAATGTATACCTTACATCCACATTACTAATTACTTAAAGGTGGCAGCCAAAACCATCTAACTCCTCTAATCAAGATGGATTAAAGGGAATTTACCGAGTAGATGTTGACATTCTAGTAGAGGATTGGGCGTGCATCACCAATTTCTATGATATTCTAATTTTGAACACTGGTCATTGGTAATTTATGATCTTTTTAGCTTCCATGATGTTTATTCTTCCCTGGAGCTAGTGGAGATTTGGTCCATTAGATGGCGTTCTAATGTTGTGTTAATTAGTAAATTTCTGCTCTTGATGCTGGTAGATTGTTCTTGTAATCTTTCTCATTCAATATTACAATATTGTTTTAATTACCAAAAAAAAAATATTGATTTGATAGCAATTTTCAATGATGAAAATTGTGAAGGCTGAATTGCGGAATCGAATGGGAGATGATTGGATGAATGATTGTTTAGTCCCTTACATAAAAAGAGGCGTATTTGAAGGCATCGACAATGAGTTAATTATTCAACACTTTCAAAAAATGCATTCACGCCGGGGACAATTATAAAACGTACTTTTTGTATTGCTATACTTTATAGTTACTTTTTTCCTCTCTTTTGTATTTAAAATGTGCTTAATTTGTATTTGTTTACGTATATATAAGTTTACTTGAACCTTTGGTTATTCACTATATTTTTGTGGTGCATGCACTGACCCCTGAAGCCTGGGTCCGCCACTGATGATGTTATTCTTGTATTTTATTTTATTTTTGCTTTGAATTAGCCATGTAGTTTAAAATTGAAGGACTTTACTATTTATCTATACTTTTACTTGAATGAAAACTTTATTATTGAACTTCTACTTGTTACATGAAAATACATATTAAGTCAAAAGCCTCCATGTAGTTGCGAAAAGTATTTTACAAGATCTGCTTGTAGCTGAGTGTGAGTTTATCGGTCACGAATGCAATAATGAGCTTGAATGAAATTCCTAAACTCAACTGTATGCTCATGTGAGACTATTGAATTTGAACTATAACCAACATAATCATAGTTGAAATCTAAGTTATCAAAGTTTCTCTCATCTTCTATTATCATGTTATGCATTATTATGCATGCTTTAATGATATCTTTAAGTGTATCCATATCCCAAAATCATGTAAGCCCACGAAGTGTACTCTGGATGTACCCCGATCCTACGACCTATTCTCCTGAGGTAGATCCGTATGCTCCAACAAGATGAACCACGCCTCTGGGGTATGGAAATATGCCCTAGCGAGGAGGGAATAGGGACCATGGTAGCCGAGCTACCCAAATGATGAACGCCCACCACTTGGAGTATAATGGTGATATTGTTCCTCCATTGATCAAGAATTTTAATTTTTGGAAAATATCATGATCATCCTTGGAGCACCCCAAATGTACGTTTCATACCTTTCCTAACTGACTATTGTGCTGCAGCAAACTGCTTTGTTTTATTGCCTTGTGGAACAAGTATAGTTTTAACAAAGGTTGACCAAGGTAGGTACATACCATCCACGAGATAATACCTCATTTTATAGTTATGCACATTGATCATATAATTAACCTTAAGTGCTCATCCTGTTAGTGATATGCCCTAATGCTATGTAGTTAGATGATCTACTTTTGGCATTTTATGTAAACTTGTATATTTATTAATGGCATTTTATGGATGTTCATATTCTCCGCTTTTATATTATATGAATGTGTTCCATGATATTCTCATAAAAGAAATATATTCAAAAATGTGTTTGGAATATCTTGGCGTATTTCTTTCATATGTGAATATCTAAAATTATTCATAGTCCTTAGATTATTGGACCGGGACTAAAATAATCTATTATGGACTATCACGTGGATTGTTACCTTTGATTGATATTGGATATTAATGATAAAGGATGGTGAGCCATGAACCATAACAACATATGATGAAATTAGCAATCATGTGAATGATTATTAGTAGAATAGATCATTGAATATGACCTGAATAACAAATTAGATGATTTTGGATTAATAGTTTGTTTTTCGTTGCGAATGTACATGTAATCCTTAGACTTGAGAAATTACAATTGTAGCATATATTGGGAATTTAATATTAGCACTTGGACAATGGGTATGCGATACCATAGTATGATGCGTTAGCCTTTTGTAATACCGCATTAGAGCAAGTGGGAGATTGTTAGTGATATGCCCTAATGCTATGTAGTTAGATGACCTACTTTTGGCATTTTATGTAAACTTGTATATTTATTAATGGCATTTTATGGATGTTCATATTTTTCGCTTTTATATTATATGAATGTGTTCCGTGATATTCTCATAAAAGAAATATATTCCAAAATGCGTTTGGAATATCTTGGCATATTTCTTTTATATGTGAATATCTAAAATTATTCATAGTCCTTAGATTATTGGATCGGGACTAAAATAATCTATTATGGACTATCACGTGGATTGTTACCTTTGATTGATATTGGATATTAATGACAAAGGATGGTGAGCCATGAACCATAATAACATATGATGAAATTAGCAATCATGTGAATGATTATTAGTAGAATAGATCATTGAATATGACCTGAATAACAAATTACATGATTTCGGATTAATAGTTTGTTATTCGTTGCGAATGTACATGTAATCCTTAGACTTGAGAAATTATAATTGTAGCATATATTGGGAATTTAATATTAGCATTTGGACAACACTTATCTTTGACTTGTCAAGATAAGTTACGACCTCTTGCATTTTATCTTTCTAGTATAGTGATTGGCATGTAATTATCGAGAAAGGATCTATTAACCTCCGGTGTGAGGCGATGTCCTATGCAATCTAATTTCGGTTGTACAATGAGGAAGTCCTTGGCCAAGCCATGGATGATGGAAAAGTGTTTTCATGGAAGTCATCTCTCATTATACCCTATTAGATGCTTGCATCGTTATCGAGTTTATAGACTTTATCTTTTCATGGTCTTTGCTCGATCGGGACATATTAATAGAAGGATTAAACTGTATGATTATTCGCGACTATAAATAGATTCACCTGTTTGACTTCATTGCTATATAAATTGTCTTGATACGTTGCTAGACGTCACTCTAGAATGTGATGGTATTTTGGAAATTGCGTAGATATTCCCAAAATATATTAAAGTCATTTAATGTTCCCTCATTGCTATATGGCGGTGAATCTAGAGAGTCACACACAATAAAATGTAATTGAATGAGTTTCGAATAAGCTTGAATTTAGTTTTGGAACGTTAAAGTGTTAACGTTGGCGATGCTTGGCCATTAAGTAGTAATGGGCCGAATGTGTAATTATTTATAAGTGTTGGGACAAAAGTGCAAATACGAAAAGTTAGTTTCCTTAATTTAAACTAATAATGATTAGATTAAATTAAATGTACAAATACAAGATTAATAAAGTATATATACATATTAGTCTTGAAAAATGAAGATGCCAAATAGATGACTAAGATTGTTCCAAATCATCAAGTTGACCATTATTTTTGAAATCAATGGTTAAGATAAAAGAAGACAAAGCACATGTTTTGATGCATTGAGAAGTGCAATTGTTGTATTCTAAATACACTACATACAATGCATAAAACAAGGAACACATTACACAAGGCATGCATAGAAAAACACAATGCATTGAGAAGAACAATTTTGTCTTCTCTTTTTATTGTGCAATTTTCGTCCATTGCATGGACAGCCCAAGAAGGGGTTTTAATTTTTTAGAAACAACTCTTATTCTAGCTTAAAAACATCCCAAAGAAGACTAGCACAAAACCTTTGGTGATTAAAGAACTCATTCAAGTTTGTGTGGACAACCTAGAACTCTTGCATTTGTGGGAGGACTTGTCAAAGTTTGTTCATCATCTTTGCAAGATTTACAAGAGGTATATCTAAATCAACCTCTTTACTATATAGATATATGGTTGAATATATGCTTGCCATATGTTAACCACATGAAATCAAGAGTAGAGTTTTTGGATGAATATAGACTTTGTTATAGAAATTTTTGAAATTCTAGCCATGGATTCCTCTTGGTTTTAGTCTATATGATTCCATAACTCTACTTGAAAGATTCTTTCAAGTGGTATCAGAGCAAGGCTTGATGATTAATGTGATTACATATGTGTTTCCTTAAATTTTCTAGAGTCTTGAGCACAAAAAGAACAAGAAAAATGTTTTCAGCAACTTTGCAAGTTTTTTGCGCGCTTGTTTTGCATGGCTGTTTTGACATATCAAATGTTGTTATTTGGGGCTGATTTTTGGTTATGTTATGCTATAGAGATAGTAGAACATTTTATCTTCTAAATATGCATCTCCTAATTTCGTGGTTAAGGGTCTCATTTAGAACCATTTCAGTAGGTTCACTGATTCTCACGTAAATCTAGATAGTTTGCGTAGTTGTGTTCTAAGAGGCATAACTCAGTGAATTTAACTCCGAATTGAGTTTTGTTTAATTCTAAAACTATCTACACTCGATGAAATTTCTGTCTACAAAATTTTAGAATTTTTGGAGAACTGTAGATAGGTTGAACGAGTCAAAACAGTTGGTACATGTGCAGCAGATTTATGATGGGTCATAAATTAAAAGTCATGGCTAATTGATTGGATTTTGTTTAAACCCAATGGGCCTAAAATCAGTGGGCTTAAGTCTAATAAGATTAGATCAGATTAATATAAGCCTAAGAACTCAAATTGGGCCATGAAATTAACACAAGGATTTGCATTGGTCCTTGTTCAACATGGATGTACTAAAAGTTGTTTTTTTATTGAGTGCTTTTGTGTGTTGTTTAACATGAGATGTTACAAGATCAAGATATGAAACTTGTTGCAAAGTGTTCATTTAATTTTCTTGAATGTATGTATTTGATGCATATTCAATACTTTATGAATTTGTGATGAACGGTGATTGATGGTTGGATCATGGACTTAGCTTAGTGGATGATGAATGGTTGTAATTTATTAGATGGCTTTGTAATAATTATTCACTCATTCATTGGCTTGTAAATGAGGCATAAGTCTCACTTTATTATTTTGCAAGAGAGAGCTTGTTGTAATGAGGCATATTGATGTTATCTACCAAGTGGTTTTGCAAAGGAGTTGAAGACTTTCAAGGAGTTGGAAGCTTTTCAAATGAAGGTGAAACCAAGAAGTCAAGGCCATTGAAGACATTCATGATGTGCTTATTTGGTTTCTCTAGGCTTGGTTTTATTACACTAAGTCCATTATCCACTTTACTTTATTTTGATGCATATATGCTTGTTTAATTGCTTATATGTGATATTGGTTTTTAAATGGACTTGTATGCATAACCGAGATCTTTAAAATCAAAAGCTCCCTATGTGCAAACTAAGATTAGATTGTAAAACGGTAAAAGGAGTTTTATCGTAGCCATCCACCATCCTAGGACTATAATGGCTTAAATGAATATAGCTTGTCTAACCCAAAGGTAGAAAAATATAGTTCATGATAAGTCCTCTGTATGCCTAGTTCATATAGAGATGTTGTAATGCTCCAAAATTATAAGTGCCAAGAATACACTAAAGTTGAGGTTACAGGATTCAACTTGTCGCATTCACTTAGATGATGGGCTTAATCTAACTAGATCACTGGATTAATAATGCACTAAAGCTGAGATTAATGTGATTTAGGGGCTAAAAATTGACCAACTCCTATATGATGATATAGATAGCAATAGTTGTTTACTCTTAAAGTAATATTTCAATAATACACGAAAGTTAAGAGATATTAGCCTTAAGAGAATTTGGTCATCCTACTACGAAATCTTTATTAGATTCACGTTTCTCATTTAGGGAGTGTAAGATCCGATAAGATTAGTGGGATGTACTATTTAATTGAAGTCCAAATTAAATAGTCTTACTTGTTTACATTACTTGCAATCTTACTTTCTGCATTATTTTACTTTTCTGCAGTTTATATCATGGCTTCAATTATGAACCCCTTAGCCCGTATCCTCGATAAAAATTGCTTAACCGGACCGAATTTCAATGATTGGGCATGCAACCTTAAAATCGTTCTACGTATGGAAAAGATTGAGTATGTTTTGAACAATGCCCCTCCGGCTAATCTACCTGAGACAGCCACTGAGGCTGAACGTGAAACTTATGATCAATGGGTTGAACATGATTTACGTGCTAAGAGTTACATACTTGCATCGATGAATAATGAGTTGCAGCGTCATCATGATAAGATGCCTGATGCCGCAAGCATGATTCAGAACTTGCAAGAGCTATATGGTGAACAGGGTCGTACTGTTAGATACGAGATATCTAAAGAATTATTCAGGGCTCGTATGGATGAAGGTTCAGATGTGAACAAACACACCTTCAGGATGATTAATTTGATTACTTAGCTTGAGGCGTTTGACTTCACAATGGACTATTAACTCCAAACTGACTTAATTCTACAATCTCTACCACTATCGTTCAACCAATTCACCATAAACTTTCACATGAACAAGCTTGAGTGTTCCTTGCCCGAGTTACTAAACATGCTACCACTGTACAAGGTCAAATGAAGGGTAAAGGAAATGAGCATGTTCTTGCGGTTGCTTCTACTTCTGGCACCAAGCCAAAGAACAACAACAACAACAACAACAAGAAAGGCTCGACTCCTAAAGCTTCGGGTGGTGTGACTAAAGCAAAGGGGAAGATGAAAGCATCTAAAGGTGTTTGCTTTCATTGTCAAAAGGATGGCCACTAGAAAAGAAACTGTCATTTATACCTTCAGGAGTTGAAGGAACAAAAGGCTAAGGTAGCCACTGATAAAAGTAATATTTCTTTTATGTTTGTGATTGAGACTAATTTGTCAATTGGTCATCATAATACTTCGTGGATTTTAGATTTTGGTGCAAGTTCTCACATTTGTGTTTCTAAACAGAATCTAAGTGATCAGAGTCTACTTCGGAAGCGTGAAGTCATTTTGAAGGTTGGCAACGGGGCAAATGTTGCGGCTTTAGCTAGGGGTAGTTTTGATGTGCATATGCCTACTGGACATATATTAAATCTTAAAGATGTTTTATATGTACCAAATGCAATTAGGAATATCATGTCTATTCCTAAGCTTGCATCGAAAAATAATGAATTTTCATTTGTAAACAATTGCTGTAATATTCGCTATAGTAATGAATATGTTGGCAATGCTTTTTTGGTAAACGGTCTTTATCATTTAGATACAAGTAATAGCATAAATGTTACATCTACATCAACTACTACTTCAAAAGGAAAGCGTCCTCGAGATAACCAAATTAATCCAAGACAATTATGGCACTTAAGGCTTGGTCATATCAATGATAAAAGATTGGCATGGATGGTTCAAAATGAACTCATTAGTTCATTGGGATATGAACCCAACCCTACATGTGAATCTTGCATTCTTGGTAAGATGACCAAGTCACATTTTATTGGACAAGGTATACGAGCTACAGAATTGTTAGGATTAATACATAGCGAGGTTTGTGGAGCATTTAGGGAAATGGCTCGCCCTGGTTATTACTACTTCATAACTTTTACCGATGATTACTCACGATATGGTTATGTATACTTGTTGAAGTATAAGTCTGAAACTATTGAAAAGTTCAAAGAGTTTAGGGCTGAAGTAGAAAACCAATTGGGAAAAAGAATCAAAACTCTACGGTCAGATCGTGGAGGCAAATACTTAAGTACCGAGTTTCTTGATTATCTCAAAGAGGCCAGTATTACCTCACAAACAACACCACTAGCTGCACCACAATTAAATGGGGTGTCTGAATGTAGGAATCATACATTAATGGATATGGTACGATCTATGATCAGTTACACAAATCTCCCTATTTTATTTTGGGGGTATGCACTTCTTACGGCCATTTATCGATTGAACAGAGTTCCATCTAAAGTTGTTCCTACTACACCATATGAGTTATGGGTTGGTAGGAAACCAAGTCTTAATCATATTAAGATTTGGGTTGTCTTGCTTTTGTTAAAAAACTCAAGACGGACAAGTTGGAAGCTAGATCTGATAAAGGTCATTTTGTGGGATATCCTAAGGAAACTAAAGCATATTATTTCTATTTTCCTACTGATCAAAGGATTTTGATCAGCCGTGACGTTATCTTTCTAGAAAAGGAGTTTATTCAAGAAGGTAGCTCAGGAAGAAAAGTAGAAATAGAGGAATCGTCCTCTGAACCATAAAATGACCCAAATCAAGATTTTGAAACTGTTCAAAACAGTCTAAAACAAGTCACAACACTGATTCCTTGTACGTCTAGTAGGATGTCCCATCTTCCTAGAAGATATGGATATCTTCTTGAGGAAGTGTAAAAATTGTTTATTGTTGGGGATAACGATCAAATTGATGATCCTGCTACTTATGAGGGAACAATACGTGATACCGATTCCGGGAAATGGAAACAAGCATTGCAAGTTGAAATAGACTGTATGTACTCTAACGATGTTTGGACCTTGGTAGACCTACCTGAAGGTATCATCCCTATTGGTTGCAAATGGGTCTTCAAGAGAAAACTAGGAGTAGATGGAAAAGTTGAAACTTTTAAAGCTAGACTCGTTGCAAAAGGTTATCGTCAGAAACAAGGTGTTGATTATGACGAGACTTTTTCACCGGTTGCTATGCTTAAGTCTATTCGCATAATGCTTGCAATTGCCATATACTATGATTATGATATATGGAAAATGGATGTTAAAACCGTATTCCTTAATGGATATCTTGAGGAATATATTTATAACAACCTGTGGGTTTTGAATCCAAACATCATAAAGTATGCAAGCTTAAGAGATCAATTTATGGTCTCAAACAAGCTTCCCATTCTTGGAACATCAGATTTAATGATGAGATCAAAGAGTTTGGTTTCATTAGAAATGATGATGAACCCTGTGTTTACAAGAAGGTTAGTGGGAGTGCAATCACTTTTCTCATCTTGTATGTAAATGATATACTGATCATGGGAAATGACACAGGTCATATAATGTCTGCAAAGGTTTGGTTGAGCAATAAATTCTCCATGAAAGATTTGAGAGAAGGCACTTATATCTTGGGAATTCGTGTCTATAGGGATAGAACGAAAAGATTAATTGGTTTATCCCAAAGCATGTACATAGAAAGGCTCTTGAAAAAATTCAAGATGGAGAGTTCTAAGAAAGGTCTTTTACCTATGAGGCACGGTGTGCATCTCTCTAAAGAAATATCTCCTAAAATCGATGAGGAACGACAACGAATGAAAAGAATACCATATGCTTCCGCCATAGGTAGTCTCATGTATGCCATGCTATGTACATGACTTGATCTTGCTTATGCAGTAAGTGCTATGAGCAAAATATCAGTCCGATCCAGGTGATGGTCATTGGATAGCTGTAAAACATATCCTTAAGTACTTGAGAAGAACTAAGGATTAGGTTTTAATCTATGGAGGTGGTGACTCCGAATTGAAGGATACACTGATTCAGATTTTCAATCTGATAGAGATGATAGAAAGTCTACATCAGGATTCATTTTTGTATGTAATAGAGGAGCAGTCAGTTGGAAGAGTTCCAAACAACCTGTGACTGCAAATTCTACTACTGAAGCCCAGTACATTGCTGCATGTGATGCTACAAAAGAAGCAATTGGATGGAGAAATTCTTAAAAGAGCTTGAAGTTGTTCCGTCCATTGAAATGCCGATACCTTTGTATTGTGATAACAATGGGGCTATTGCACAAGCCAAGGAACCGAGATCTCACCAAAAATCCAAACATATTGAAAGGAGGTTTCATATCATTCGACAGATTGTTGCTCGAAAAGATGTAAGCTTGCAGACAGTTCCAACCCTAGATAATGTAGCAGACCAACTCACAAAAGCTTTGAGTCAGTCACAGCTGGATCGTCATCTTGAGAAGATGGGTATCCAATACCATAGTATGATGCATTAGCCTTTTTTAATACCGCATTAGTGCAAGTGGGAGATTGTTAGTGATATGCCCTAATGCTATGTAGTTAGATGACCTACTTTTGGCATTTTATTTAAACTTGTATATTTATTAATGGAATTTTATGGATGTTCATATTCTCCGCTTTTATATTATATGAATGTGTTACGTGATATTCTCATAAAAGAAATATATTCCAAAATGCGTTTGGAATATCTTGGCGTATTTCTTTCATATGTGAATATCTAAAATTATTCATAGTCCTTAGATTATTGGACCGGGACTAAAATAATCTATTATGGACTATCACGTGGATTGTTACCTTTGATTGATATTGGATATTAATAATAAAGGATGGTGAGCCATGAACCATAACAACATATGATGAAATTCGCAATCATGTGAATGATTATTAGTAGAATAGATCGTTGAATATGACCTGAATAATAAATTACATGATTTCGGATTAATAGTTTGTTATTCGTTGTGAATGTACATGTAATCCTTAGACTTGAGAAATTATAATTGTAGCATATATTGGGAATTTAATATTAGCACTTGGACAACACTTATATTTGACTTGTCAAGATAAGTTACGACCTCTTGCATTTTATCTTTCTAGTATAGTGATTGGCATATAATTATCGAGAAAGGATCTATTAACCTCCGGTGTGAGACGATGTCCTATGCAATCTAATTTCGGTTGTACAATGAGGAAGTCCTTGGCCAAGGCATGGATGACGGAAAAGTGTTTTCATGGAAGTCACCTCTCATTATACCCTATTAGATGCTTGCATCGTTATCGAGTTTATAGACTTAATCTTTTCATGGTCTTTGCTCGATCGGGACGTATTAATAGAAGGATTAAACTGTACGATTATTCGCGACTATAAATAGATTCACCTGTTTGACTTTATTGCTATATAAATTGTCTTGATACATTGCTAGACCTCACTCTCTAACGTGAGGGTATTTTGGGAATGGCGGAGATATTCTCAAAATATATTAAAGTCATTTAATGTTCCTTCATTGATATATGGCAGTGAATCTAGAGAGTTACACACAATAAAGTGTAATTGAATGAGTTTCGGATAAGCTTGAATTTGGTTTAGAACGTTAAAGTGTTAACGTTGGCAATGCTTGGCTATTAAGTAGTAATGGGCCGAATGTGTAATTATTTTTAAGTGTTAGGACAAAAGTACAAATACGGAAAGTTAGTTTCCTTAATTTAAACTAATAATGATTAGATTAAATTAAATGTACAAATACAAGATTAATAAAGTATATATACATGTATATGATATGTATATATACATATTAGTCTTGAAAAATGAAGATGTCAAATAGATGGCTAAAATTGTTCCAAATCATCAAGTTGACCATTATTTTTGAAATCAATGGTTAAGATAAAAGAAGACAAAGCACATGTTTTGATGCATTGAGAAGTGCAATTGTTGTCTTCTAAATACACTACATACAATGCATAAAACAAGAAACACATTACACAAGGCATGCATAGAAAAACACAATGCATTGAGAAAAACAATTTTGTCTTCTCTTTTATTTGTACAATTTTCGTCCATTGCATGGGCAGCCCAAGAAGGGGTTTTAATTTTTCAGAAGAAGCTCTTATTCTAGCTTAAAAACATCCCAAAGAAGACTAGCACAAAACCTTTGGTGATTAAGGAACTCATTCAAGCTTGTGTGGACAACTTAGAGCTCTTGCATTTGTGGGAGGACTTGTCAAAGCTTGTTCATCATCTTCTTCATCATCTTTGCTTGATCTACAAAAGGTATATCTAAATCTACCTCTTTACTATATAGATATATGGCTGAATATATGCTTACCATATGTTAACCACATGAATCAAGAGTAGAGTTTTTGGATGAATATAGACTTTGTTATAGAAATTTTTGAAATTCTAGCTATGGATTCCTCTTGGTTTTAATTTGTATGATTCCATAACTCTACTAGAAAGATTATTTCACGTCCTTCAGCCATAATAAAGATTGGTGACCGTTTCAAAACATTTATATTATTTAGAGAACTGAATAAGCCTCTAAAATGCATATCATATCCAAAGATCATACGAAATGACAACTTCTAAAATAATTGTTGGTGCACAGATATGGCCACTGTACATACATTTCTATGCCATTGGCAATTCCTCCACTTCTAATGCATGCAATCTATACTTTCTCACATTCTAGGGAAGCCTTTCTGATTTCCCACATGTAGCAATCTAGTAAGATCACTCTCATTTGGTGATTTTTGGTCATCAGAAAATAATGTCACTACTACTTTAACGAATCTCCATATAGTATATGACAAAACTAGTCATTCATAAATATGTTATTATCTTAAAAATATAAATAAACATAATAAACACAATAATTCTAAATAATAATAACAATAATAAATAATAAATAAAATTTAAAAGTAATCATCAAAATAATAATAATCTAATTTATTAACAAACATGTTATATGCATATTGTAGACCCTAGATTGAGCCTATAGCCATAACCAGTGAACCTCTGTGTATGTTGCCTAGTCAAAAGAGAGTAAGGTAAATAGGCTCTCTTGTGATCGACATGGATGGGTAATTGTCTGGTTTTCTAATGATCCGTGCTACGATCCCTACCTGGGTATTTATAGGGACTTGGCTCTTATTCGAGTCGGATCAAGACTCCTAAGCCGTGTCATGTTGTGTCTCCACCAACGGAGTCCTGTTTTCCCCTTGTTTTTATGAGTGTTAACTTCTAAATAGGATAGACCTCTACCCCTTCCAGGGCTCTTTCTTGGCCTTTACCCGTCTCTTTCTAGGGCCCGCTAGCGAACCCTTTGGGTTGAGCCTCCGAGGCCGACAGTTCATATGTCCCACCCATGGGTCGGTACCCCCATAAGCCTAAATACCCGACCCTAACCTCTATAACCCCATGGGCATATACCTCACACGCCTCTTCTGAGCTGATACCTCCATAAGCCTAGGTGCCCGATTCTAACCACTACACATATAACAAAACTCATTTGTCAAATGATAAAATTTCCCTTTAAAAAATAACACATTCACAAATTATCCTTTATATACACATTATTTTCTTAAGAATAAAAATAAAAATAATAACAATAATAAAAATCATAAATAGTATTAATACATAATAATAATCTTAATAAACAATAAACATATTATATACTGTTAGAAACTCAAAATGTGCAAAATATTTCAAAACATAACATATAACAAACCTAGCTCTTTATGTGCAAGTTATGTCTTAATCACAAAAGTAAAAACGATAATAATAATAATAATAATAATCATCATCATCATCATAAATTGTATTAAATACTAACTAATAATAATAATAATAATAATAATAAATAATAAACTTAATAAAAAATAAGATTATATGTAACAACAAAAGGGTAATTATGTCATTTTGTACAAGTCATTCTCAATACTCATCTGGTATACTAACCACTAACCATGAGTTTTGAATCAATACACCCATTTATATCTTCATTCCTAAAGCATACACCATGTACGACATACTCTTTACCAAATTCATTTAATTTCTAGTTTTATTCCATTCCTTAATTCATTTTAATTCTATCCAAATTCATTTCATGATACCAATCTTCACCTAAGTTTATTCTAAACAACCATAAATCAAGGCATAGAAGTTCAGTAAGTGCAAAGAGAAAACAACATGAATTAAGTTAATCAAACTCTTAATTTCTAAACTTCTATCATAGAGAATGCACAAGATGCATTTAAATTTTAGATAAAAGAACTCAATGCTATATACATAGTATATGAGAATTTGAAAAATGAGATCCATAATCTTTTTGGGTCAAGACTAGAAATTATATCAAATTTGAATCATAAAAAGGAACCCTAAACAAAAAGGGACAAAATACCAGATCTAGACACTATTGAATCGGAAGCAGGGGCGGAGCTAGAAATATAACTTAATATTGGGAGGTCAAAATTTAAGTAAGAAGATTGATGATAGAAAAAAACAAGGGCCTGATAACTATTTTTTTTAATGATACTATATAGATTGTTCTGAAAAAAGAACAAAGAAAAAAGAAAGAAAACCTTGGGGCCCAGCTCTCCCAAGTTCCACCCCTTATCAGAAGAGATTGCTTAGGATGAGTGTTTGAATAACAAAGTCGATGAGGGTGTAATCAAGGAAATAACTCGTGAGAAAAGTGATTTAGCCACATAGAAGTGAATATTTGGAATAGAGGGTTGATATTAGGTCAATTATGGCGAGGGGGACTTGTGACTTGTTTTGTGATAAACAAAGGGGGTGAGATTTAGTTTGAGACCTCTTGCACTTTTGAGTTTACATTTTTTAATATATGAGTGTTACACCCTTTACGTTAGTAACCCATTAGTATTAATAGAAATAGTGATTTGTAAAATTATAGCAAAAAATAAAAAGAAAAGAAAAGAGATAAAAAGAAGCCTAACAGAAGGCTCACATTTGCATCTGTTGTATTATATCGCTTCACTCGTCATCATCAACAATGCCTCTCATACTTAGAAAATAAATAATTTTTTTTTAAAATCACTTTGCTTTTTAAAGTCGATATTGCATGAATGACCTTGAAAAACTAACAATTAAAATTAGTCAAACCATGTCAATCTATGATGTTTATCAAGTCCAATTCCATCCTTGATGTAACTTTCTTTGGAAGATAGCGATCAAGGGTGTTTACCGTGAGAAAATATGTCTCTGGGTTAAGCTCAAATTCATATGATCGAACTTTAATCAGTAGAAGATTATGACGAAATTACACCCATTCCTCTTCTTAAATTACCAATGTATTCATCATGCATCCATCATTACTAAAGTACTCCAACACAAGATCAAAATCCTAGAGTGAATTATAACAAGTACGAACTTTTTTTTTTGTTTGCAAGGCGATCCCAGAATCATCAATGAGTACATCTCAGAATCATCAAAGAGTGCATCCCATCTAGTGTTTTTCTAAAATGTAGTTGATGGCTATTTCTACGATAAACTTCAGTTCATAGCAGCTAAGAATTCGTTTGAGAAGTAACGTAGTCTCGAAAGCATATAAGAGACTTAAGTGAATAATGAACTCTATCTTTCATGTGAAGTGGACGTAAAAACGACAGTTTGAAACCATCTACAGGAAATTAATTTAGGAGGATAAAATAGCAATATCATTTTTCTTTGAGAAATATGTATATAGAATAAACGACTTAATACCCTCCTGTATTTTGCTAAAAGTATACAATACACCCTTGTATTTTTAAAATGTAACTGATTATCTTCATCCCTTGTGAACCCGGATAGGCTTCCCCTCAATGGTTGCAACCTGTCTCTGTTTAGACCAAGCTTGTTGAAGGCTTTCAAGAACAACAACTCAGCGGAGCTCTCGGTATCAACCATTATCCTTTTCATAGATAATTGGCTATGGTTACCTGAACTAGCAATGGGTCATCATGCGAGATGAGGAGTCGTTTGAGGTAGGTTGAGGTGAATGAAACTTGCTCATGGACTTTGGGTCTTTTGTTCTACGGCTCCCCCCTCGCTGACCAAAGGTAGGACTTCTTCCAAGCATTGCTCCCTCACCCTGATGCTAACCCTCTAGCTATAGTCTTTACGACCCCAGGGTGCCTATTCCTGATCTTGCTATGCCTTGGGCTTTGTTCTCTCTCTCACTTCGAGGCTCTTGGTCCCGACGGCGTTCTTGATTACCTGCAATGAATTTACTCAAGTAGTCTCGTTTAATCAAGGCCTTTATTTTCTCTTTTAATTACCTGCAATCTTCCATATCATGCCCATGGTCTTTGAGAAATAGGCAGTACTTGTCCTTGCTCCGCTTGTCGAGATCTCTTGACATCTTTGCAGGCCACTGGTTGTCCCAGAGTGTCTGGATTTTGTGTAGGATTTCCGTCCTTGGTGCGTTTAGAGGGGTTAGTACTTTTTCAATCCCTCCCGATTACCAAAACCTGAATTTTTTGACCTACCCTTTTGGGTATTCTGCTTCTTGTCCCCTTCTCGGGCTTTGCCCTTTGCCAAGCTTCCCTTAGCGGCTTCTAATATGCATCCCTGAAGACCTTGACAATTAAGAGAGAGATTCTTCATGAAGCCCCCGGGTCCCGATTTTCTACTCACCCTATAGGAAACAAGATATATCGTGACTTGAGAGATTAGTTTCGATGGAGGAATATGAAGAAAGAAATTGGAGCATATGTGCCTAAGTGTTTAACTTGTCAAAGGATCAAAGTTAAATATCAAAAGTCTTTAGGACCATTGGAACCACTGAGTATACCTGAATGGAAATGGGAATGTAACTTTATGGACTCTGTGACGGGTTCCTAGGAATCAAGATAAGAATGATGCAATTTGAGTGATTGATGACAAGTTGACAAAATGGGCATACTTTTTGCCATTCCAATCGAGAACAACAACAGGAAGCCTAACCGACTTGTACATTGCACAAATAGTGAGACTTCATGGAGTACCAGAGGAAATTGTCTCTAATCAAGACACGAGGTTTACCTCTCATTTTTGGAAGAGTTTTCAAAAAGCTATGGGGTCAAAATTGATGATGAGTTTGGCTTACCACCCCCAAACCAATGGGCAGAGCGAAATGACTATTCAAATCTTGGAAGACATGTTACGAGTGTGTATATTTAATTTTTAGGAATAGTTGGGATAAGAGCATTGCTCTTGTGGAATTTGCTTACAATAACAGCTACCAAGCAAGCATCAAAATGTCTCCTTTTGAAGCACTTAATGGGAGAAAGTATTGCACCCCTCGCTATTGGGACTTTGGCAAGAAGAAATATCAGCATTGGAGACTGATACTCGTATGAAGTACCCATACCTTTTCTTAGACCAAAGTATGTAGTTTCAAGGACAAAACTTGGCTTAAGGGGAAATAAGAAAAAGAAAGATGGTGGGACCCTATTTTAATTAGAAAAAAAACTAACTTGACAGGAAAAAAAAAAAAGAAGAAAAAGAAAAAAAAAAGGGTTTAGCCTAAAATAAATTTCCTGGTAGGAATAGGACTTTGACCTAGTATAGAAAACCTAAAGTTTTAAATGTATCTAATACACTGAGAGTTATTTTTTAGCAGCCAATGCTCAAAAAATTGAGAAAAATCCAAATGAGAATTCTCAGGCTAGTGTGTGAAATCAAGTTTTGTTTTGCTAAATAATACACAGCGAGTGTGGATTTCAAAGGTGGTGAGAAAGGCCTTGAACATATTACAACTTAGTTAAGATTCGCTTAAGAGGTCAATTGGTTGATCCTTATTCACGAATTTTGCCTTATTATTTGCTTGTGTTTTGCAGATAATCATTGAAATTATTGAGACTATGTATTGTGAATAATATGTTACGTATGTTCTTAATTCTTTGAGTCAATTTCGTAGTAATATGTCGAACCTAGATACTGAATTTTATTGATACAATCTCGTGTATAAACGATGGCATTAATGAAGTTGAAAAAGGAATTAAATAAAAAAAGAAGATGAAACATTGATGCTATTGTGAACATTGGCTTCATTGTTAGGCCTTCAGAAAAAAAAAAATTGAATAAAAAACACAACATTGATGCCACTATTCATGAACAATGACGTCACTATTCACTTTATTGTAACAAAGGCTTGAATTGTGAAAAAAAAAAAAAGTAAAATACATAGCACCCCCTTGTATTTTATAAAAGGTGCACAATAAACCTTGTGTTTTGAAAAGTGGTACAAAACCCCCTGTATTTTCTAGAATGTTGCAAAATGCCCCCTTTGTCCAATGTTTCGTCAAAGTTAACGGAGAATATCATACACTCACTTTTAATGCAGCTGAACTTGCACAAAACCTCAAAAACAATTGAATTGACCAAAATACCCTTATATTGTTTCTCATTTTCTTTTTACATTTATCATTTTTTTCACCCTTCTTTTTCCTTACCACTAATACATCCCACCACCACTACATCTTTCCACTATAAATTATTTTATAAACTCACCATTAATAATCTTTGAAAATCTTTATAACCTATAGATCATTTATAAATAAAAATTTAACATTCGGATTGGTTTTAAATTAAACCCCAAGTTTTTCAAAATTTTATTGTTGTGTATTAGTTAGATGAATCTTTCATGCTGATGGACTCCTCAAGGCTGGTGGCGGGTGGAGGTAGTAGGGGTGGTGGGAGGAAGTGGCAAAGGTGGTTTATGGATTCAGCTTGAGAAAGGGCAGAGATAATGGGTGTTGGGGGCTGTTATCAAAGATAAACATTGCATAAATATTTTTCGTGCAATTAAAATGTCAAAAGGTACATACAACATAGTGATTGGATTATTTGTGATCATGTTGAAGGTCATGGGTCCGAATCCTTATACATGCCAATTATTTCAAATTGTGCCATTCACATGTTACACGTGGCACTGTGCCTATGGTCACTTTGGAATAAAAATAAAAGAAAAAATAGAAAAAAAATTAAATAAAGAACAATAAGGTCATTTTACACTTATTGTAAACAAACATTAACATATATTGAGATTGGGGAGAGTATGTAATATTTATTATAACACAAGGGGTTATTTGCCACTTTTTAAAATACAGGGTGTATTATGTCACTTTCATATAATACAGGGGAGTATTATGTATTTTACTAAAAAAAAAATATGTCAAGTATTTTAGGGCTGGAATGTTGTGTTTTCATATAATTTTTGTTATCTCTTTCTAGGGCTTTAGAATGAATTCATTCTAGTGTTCATTAATGTCGAGTTGGTTTCTTTTTACTCGAAGATAAGAAGAAATAAAGGATTTTTTGTTTTTAAGAAAAGAACTAAAACATTGATACTAAGCTTTAGCATGATTTTAAATGACTCAAAGATAATACTTTGGCACTTGAAGTGTTTGTTAGACAAAATATGATTATTGAACCTTTGAATGGACTTTTGATAACTAAGATTATAAAAAGATAGCAAAATTTTGACCCTTGTTGGCAGAAAATAAATGCCAAAACTTATGACTCTTTGGCGAAGGATAAATGCCAATATTTATGACTCTATGGCAAAGGATAAATTCCTATTCTTATGACGCTATGGCAGATGATAAATGCTAGTACTTCTGACTCTATATATGGCGGATGATAAATGTCAATACTTATAACTCTATGACAGAGGATAAATGCCAAAAATTTTGACTTAAGAGCAGAGGATAAAAGCCTACTTCGACCTTTGTATTGTTCTATTGGATTTGTTAGACTATGATTATGGGACTATGAACTCTTAGCATATGAAATTTGATTTGACATCAATTCTCTTGTTTTCGATTCTATGATGTTTACAAAACTGTGATAATATGACCACTGCATACATGTATGAATTTTTTTAAGGGACCCAAAATGTTTTCGTGAGAATCATCTCTTACCGAGATTTTTGTCTCATCCTATTTTATGAATATTGCTTGCAGAAGGTGAGGAGTAGGTGTTGGACTTTGGGTCAAGATAGAGACCCTTGAGACTGGATTTGAATAGAGCTTTTTCGCTACGTAGTGACAAACAATTTATTCTATATTTGTTTCCTAGTTTAGACTCATGAATCTTGTTCGAAAATTTGGTTAAGACTTGTAATAGTTCCATATATAGGTAAAGAGTTTTATTTATTTATTAGCTAGAGATTTAATTATGCTATTTGTTATTGGTTGTAGATGCGCTGACTTTTCGATGCTTACTAAGTAATATATTATGATTTTAGATATATCAGGATAATGTCTTGCGTAGTTAGGAAGGTCATTCCTTCTTACTAACCGACATGCTATGCCTTAAGGTAAACTCGGGCATGACAGTACGATGATCTAGGAACAACTTTCGATATTTTAGAAATGAGGCTAACTACAGTGAGTGGTTCGTAAAATACAATGTTAATATTCAACCTCTGGCAAACGCCTATACTTGGATATTGGATCTGGACAAGGATGAAACGATGATCGAAGACTGGTACAAGTATGGTGTTCTGGCATTCCTGGAGGACGAAGAAAAAATAAATCTTGTGATATCAGTTCCAGGAAGGACGACATGGATCACCAAGAAATCCATGAGCTTCAAGGTGTTGATGAAGAAAAGTTGCAGGATCACTTAGAGACATTGCAGATTTTCAAATGGCATCAGGCACATTAGTACGTTCAGTCGGTAACAAAAGTCTAAGCAGGTGATCCTATGCAACAATAAATCTAATATAAAATGAAATTGGTTATGAAGGTTTTAACCATTGCTAACTTTAGTTTAACTTGATAATTTGAAACCACCCTTAACAAATTTTATTGTTTGAAAACAAGTGTTTCTTTTGAGGATTCAGTAAAGAATTGGAAGAGTTAGATTAAATTCTGAATTGAGCTTAGGCCTCTCACTTTCATATTATTGTATCTGCTTTAGTTGTTTCTTTCCCATTTTAATTCTTCAAACTGTCCATTTATGCAACTTAACATGGTCTACCTAGATATATCAACAAGAAGTTTAATGTCTAGAAATTTAAGTCTTGGCATAGATGGTATTGAGAGGGAGAAAATGGATGATATAGGGACCTTCATCTATGCTTCGAGATTCGATTTTGCAGGATGTTTACATCTGATCGAAGAAAGGTACATATTTGGTATACTATAAGTGACCAAAAACAAAGGATTTGTGATCTAGATACTAATAACAACACAATTTAATTCTTATTTTTTTCTTTTCTTATTTTGAATTTTTATGAATAGGAATGTACTTGTGTTTAGGATTTAGGCAGCCGACAGACAGTATAAAATATGTCGGATCTTTCATATGAATTTACGACAATATAAAATTACAGTTGAGGCATCCCCTAGAGATTATAAAGGAGATGACTATCGATAGGAACGCATAGCGTCGCATGATCCATATAGCTGACCCCACCTAGTGGGACAAGATTTAGTTTGGTTTGGTTTGGTTTAGGAATACTTGTGTTTAACTTTGAAATTGTCGATATATTTTCTTGGTGAAAGTTTTCAAGCCATTAGTGTTGGGTGGAATAGCACAACATTTTATATACTAATGTTACAAGTCATGATTTATCCATTTGAAATAATTGTATTTCTAACACCCTCACTCACGTATGACCACGATTCATCCATGTATGTAGATCATAATTGTTTTTGCATAAAGTTTTTATTATATGATTGCATTTGCTTTCTAGGAAATTTTCATATTATAAAAGTATTATAGTATTTTTCTCTATCAACAGTATCAAGTTCATCATTTTTCTTAATTATAATTGAATAATCAATTATTCAAGAGTCCCACATTCGGCAATGAAATGGATTTGTTACAATTTTTATTGAAGAAAATGCTAGCGACAAAATATGACTTATATCTACAAAATCATAGATCGAAAGACTGAAAAGTTTTGAATATTTAGGGATCTTGGTGGGACGGAATACTCATTGGTTAGGTTGATGAATAAAGAATGCAGAAATGAAAGTATCAAAGTAGATTTGTTTAACAAAAATAAAGAAGTGAAAGTACTAAAGTAAGGTTTGACATTGCGTGAAACTTTAATACATTAATTATAAAAATTATAATTTTATTTTCTAATCTTACTTTTGTGACGCCTCCCAAAATATGACGGGGGAACCTGAGAATACGATACATGTACCTTAGATGATTAGGTCATCCTAAGGGCGTCGGGCTCTAAACTACGACAAAGGTATTACACCCCTCAAGTAATTACAATGACAAGCACAAAGCAACTAAAGACTGCATGTATTAATGCACATAAATATAAATCTCCCAAATTACTATACACTTTACACGAGATCCATAAGGGGGT
This sequence comes from Ehretia macrophylla, assembly GCA_037974665.1. Taxonomy (NCBI): domain Eukaryota; kingdom Viridiplantae; phylum Streptophyta; class Magnoliopsida; order Boraginales; family Ehretiaceae; genus Ehretia; species Ehretia macrophylla. The sequence continues at coordinate 52,524,980 of CM075771.1, read as the reverse complement.
CTAGCAATCTTCTTAATAAAAACAAAGTCTATACGATCCAAATTAAAATTAAAATGATAGTTCAAGAAAATAAAGTAAATGTCTTAACTAAGAACTAAAAATGTCATCATCACTTAGAAGGTTTTCACAAAATAGACACTCAATTCAAGGGTGAACTATGGCGGACTATTCCTCAATTGCTTCAAAAGTTTAAAAAGAAGAAAAAAAAAAAAGAGAAGGAATTAAGAAAAAAAAAAATAAGTAGGAAACTCAGTAACTAACTCTTCCCTAAGAAAATATAATAGGATCGGACCTTAATAGAGGAAATAAATATATTGATAATACTCATGCATGATAACATAATATAAAAATAATTGAAGGTAACCGTGTTTGCAATGTTATAAATATTCCATGCTAAGGAAAAAATTAAAAAAATAAATAATAAATAAACCGTTGAAGTGATTTATGTTTTGGTATAATTACGTAATTGGAGCATTGATTTAGATTAAATTAAGGAAATTATAAGTTTTCTTATTAGATTAGGTCTCTTATTAGTTGAGTTTATTATTCCATTTTCACTAAATTTTGTAGCCTATAAATAGGCTTTCTATTATACTTTCCAATACACTGAATAAGATAATATGTAGTCATTTTGGTTATTTCTCTTATTTAGAGTCACTGTTAGTAGTGGCTCCAATAATTCACTTGTACATATATTTTCAGTCATTTTTTATTTTGTTTAACATGGTATCAGGGCCCAGGTTTAGAAACTGGGCATGACTTGGAGAAAATGTTCTTAGTATTTTTTAACATGTAGGATCTAACTTTGTAGTTCATTTTACCAAATTTGGTGTTCCTAAAGGTTTTTTATATTCTTATTGAGCCTTTAATTTGGGATTTGTGTAATTGTTTTTCCTCTTTTTCTTTTTTGTTGTGCCTTCAAACATTTGTTTTCTTCTCTAACTTTGGCCTTTGAGCATTGATTCTTCTTCTTTCTTGACCTTTGACATTAGTAATTCAGTTATCAAACTTAAGTAAGGCTACTTGAGTACGAGGAGGGCTGTTGAAGTAATTTATATTTTGGTATGTCTAATTTAATCTAAATCAATGTTCCAATTACGTAATTATACCAAAACATAAATTAGTTGAACATAAACTCCTCAAATCTAAGCTCAAATCCAATTGAATCATATCATAACAACAACGAAGTTAAGGTGTGGCTCCAATACTAATAGTACAGGTAGAAATGGTTATTTGAATTGCCAAACCAGCAAAGGCGAATAAGAGTCCTAATAGAAACTGAGCACTGAATTTCTTATTATGAAGGCTTCATCAATTGGACACATCGGTTGTCATGTAGGTGGCCTTCTATTGTAATTAATCTATTACACGTTCAACATAAATTAAAAGAAACCAGCATTGGCGATCGTGAGCCATTACAATCTAAAGAACCCACAAGAAAGAAAACTTTCTTTTAACTTGTCTACTTATAACTAAGGCAAAAAAAACCATCTCTTTATGCACTTCAGTGCTTTTTTCATTTTTTGTGGTCAATGAGATACTTTCATTAATATTGAGAACACAAATACAGCAACTAGCTAATTCTTGATGGCTCCAAATCAGCTTGCACCAAACTAGCTAAGCTAGGAAAAACATTACAACACCAATCCAAAGGGAGGCTACCTATTTTTTTCTTCTTAATAATCCAATTGGCTACTTTATTTGCATTTCTCCTTACATGAGAAAAGGTGGCATGAGGGATTGTAGAACTAAGAAGCTTAACATCAGCAATAATATTCCTAATCTTCACATTAGAGCCATCATCTGGGAGGGAAACAACTTTATGGACAATCTCGGAATTATTTTTGAACATTTTTTTTAAAAATTGATGTAATTTGCATTCACCGCAAACTGACAAGCTAGATTGTAAACGTTTGTGGCAGGAAAACCAAAATTAATCGAAAATATCCTTTCCCTTTAATGGTTCTATCTCTTGTATTATCGGCTCTGATACCACTTATTAGATTTTATAGGATCTAATAAAAGAAAATAGAACACCATTATAAACACATTCATTTTGAGATTTGAAAACATATCTGAACTTCATGCCATATTTCTTTATTTGCTAGAAACTTCTTGTGTTAATCTTGCGTGAAAACTTGAGCAGCGTATTATTGTAGGCACGTAATCTAGGTATTCCTTCTCCCTCTCCCTCTCCCTCTCCAACTCCTATATGGTAGCTCTTAATGGGACAAATAAACCCTAATACCCTTATTTATAGGCGGTTAGTATTCTGGATGGGAGAGGGCCCCTAACCTAAAATTATTATTGCCCTATTAAGCTGCCTTATAATTTAAACAGGCTTTATACATTGTATACCACACCATTAAAAATAATATCCACAAGACAGATCTAGGCCTAACTGGAATGGATCATTATAAAATATTATTGGATGTTACAAGTGAAACTCAACCTATTTTTTTAAAATAAGAAAATATCCCAATCAGTGGTTGCCTATACCTTAAAAATTCTAACAGTTTCTACCCTAGGTTATTGATTCTCTGTATAAAGTTGGCACAATTTTTTTCTAAATGGGTCATAGGAATTGATGAGGGTGGAAAGTTGTTATCCGCCCAAACTCAGTGATCCGACCTCAGCTTCCTAACCTACAAAACAAGAGAAGGAATCGCAGGAGTGATGGCCCCTGTTTTCTCTCAGGTGTGAGAGTGAGTTAGTGTGTCCGAGCTGAATAGTCGGTAGTTGAGAGTAATAAATGTGGACGAGTTACCTCTTAATGATGGATGAATTGGGTATTTATACTACTTCTGATGCCGGGCAGCAATTAATACTTTGACCTACCTAGAACTGTTCACTCCTGCCCGGTACTATCCGCCTTTATATCCTCTCAGATGGGACAAACCCGCAAGGAAAACAGAACGAGGTCGGGAAAGTAGGCTGGCTACTTAACCCCAGGTCGGGAATGCCATGCTAGGCTCGGGTTTATACCCTATCATTCTTTTCCCCCCAAGTCTGGAACTCTAAAGGGGTTCTAGAGAAGTGGTGCGTTCTCCTAAGCTGGAGATGTTCGACCTGAAATGGATATCTGTCACGTCACCTTGCCTACAACTATGCTGCTGATACGTCACTACTTTGATGTGACGGTTGGTATTCCCAAGGCGGTTATACCTTTGCCTATAAATAGCCCACGACCATTTCAGAATTCACTTTCACTTTTTTCAATCAAAATCAAGGGATTCTCTAAGGCAATACTGATAAGGTCGGGACACTCAGCTCGGACAAATAGGAGCCTTAAGCTCGGTTTCATCAGTTTTAAACACCTCCAACTCCTTTAGACGTTAGGTACATCCCCCACTCCTTCCTTGAGCTTTTTTCTTCTTCATATTTATACTTTATAGAGATCGGATTCCAAGGATAGTCAGGCCATAAAGGCCATGTCCTATGGTGGAGAGGAAGATAACCCATCCAGCTCAGGGACCCTAACTCAGGAAAATCAGGAAGAGGAAAGTTCAAGTACCTCGACCCTTCAAGAGGAGAGGTTAGTTTCGGGTCGGGAAGACAGTGACGATGAGTGCCAAATCCTCGAGGTCCGCAAGATTCAGGATGAAACCGAGGTGGACCACATGGTTGGGTTGACTGACATAGAAGAAGGGGCCGACATTGGACTGCCTTTGAATCGGTTAGATGGGCTGGAAATACCAACAGAGAAGATCGGAATGTTGTTATGAAGTACAGTCCATGCTGAGCTGATTGCGATGGAGCACCAACCGAGCTCGAAAACTGTAAACGAAAAAGGCGCTACATCATCAAGTCGGGGAAAATAGATTTTCACCTGTTGCCAGAGATAATGCCACATGAAAGTCTCGGATGCCAACATACGGTTAAGGGAGTAGGCCGTGGCCTGGGACTATAGGCTTAAGGTTCTGGGTCGACACGATTTTGCTTGCTACCCGCTAGATGACCACTTCATGATCTATGACTTGGCCTTTGACGTCGTCCGGTTACCCCTACTTTCTTATATGACCACCATCCTGGACCACTTTGAGCTTAGCCCCGATCAATTGGCCCCCAACGGATAGGCAATCATTACGGCATTTTATGTTTACTGCCGCTTAAAGGGGTTACCCCGAACTTATATATGTTCAGACAATTTTTTTTGTACAAGCCTAATCTGGGGTTGCGTGGATGGTTCCACTTCGCCGCCCGACCTGGTCACCTACTCTTCACGCAATGGAAGTCTTCTAATAAGGGTTGGCATAATGACTATTATTTCATCAGCTCGGCTACCAACCTGGGGGTGTCGAGGAATTGGATACCCGGTTTGAAAAAGAATATCAACAAACCTCCAAAGCTATCCGACTCGGAACACACCACCGCATATATGTTTAGAGCCGGGGAGTTCCTGCTCGACATAGACTATTACCTCGAGTGGTCGAAGATTTGGAAGTATAAGCTGTTTGGTGAGGGGCCTCCCAACCTAGACAAGGCATACCCCAGGCTACTCCCAGAAGAAGAAGGGAGTGACAAGGAAGAGGTGGAATAGCCAGACAAGGGTCAGTTTGTGCATACTAATACAATTATTTAAGACAATTGAGGGAAAATCAACAAAGTAGGTTAATCCCCGATGACATTCATATTTATCGAGCATTTACAAGCTAACTAAGCAATAACTAAACACCTAAGCCACATTTAGACACCAACTCAAGTTAAACACGCATTATTAACATAAAAGAACTCCAACACATTAGACACCATTTTCAAGAAATTACCTATTTCACAAGGATATAATCCTAAATTCTACAATACATTAGCCTCAAGCATTAGTAACCATCTAGCCAAGCAATCAAACATTTAAACTACACTTGATACCCACATTCACCCTTCAACTAAACCACAAGCATTTGACACCAATTAAACCTTAGCAACACATTAACAAAAGGAAACATGCTAAACTACATTTAACTAACTTAGAACATTAAAAACACCATTTAAACAATTTTGTTCTTCAAACCAACTAAAGCCCTTTACCTACCCTCATTTTCACCCAACATTTAACACCCAAAAACACACATTTATAGCATATATGGACAGCCCAACGACTACACTACTTATGACCACAAAACGGCAATAATAATGCATAATCATTAAAAATTCAGCTAATACACCACATTCATTTTTGCACATTTACTTATTTCTAAGCTATTTAACTAAGCTACAATGATATTTTAGCATGTATAGGCAATAAGTAGATGATAAGAGCCAAGTTTAGATATAAAATTAAGCATTTTCAACATAAAACACAACTACTATTTATCACAAAATAAAATACGCTATAAATAAATTATAAAATGATAAACATGTTTTCTACAACCTAAATAACAAGTATCATGCGTAAATTTAACGATAAAAAGCATAAATAATGCATTTTAAACCAAATTTTAAAACAGACCCTCACAATTTTTTGTTCTGAAAAGTGAAAAACGAATGGTAGATGTGAAGTAGAAGACGAGACGAGTTCAAAAATATCCGGATTAGCCTTTGGAACCACCTCCTTCACTTCCAAATAGCTTAAAATTGATGAAAATAACTATACACCTAAGCTTAAGGGTTTCGGCCATGGAGAGAGAAAAAGATAGAGTTTGTGCAAATTTTTTTGGCATTTTTGGGCTTTATATATTTTAATGATTAGTCAACAAAAGTCAATGCAAGACTAAGTAGGAGGATTTTTACTATTTACATTAAAAACGTTACTTTATAAAAGTCTACTTTAAATCCTAGTTTGTTTCAAATTCAATTTTTATCAAGTTAAGGGTCAATTAATAATAGAGGACTAGTTTTTAAAAGGTTTAAAAAGACCAGTTTTAAAAATTTAGCTAAAAAGTCCTTAAATGCAATTTAAAAGTACTTTAAATGCAATTTTCACTAAAAATCTTTATGAAAATCATATGAATGCACACATATTATATATTAAAATAAATAAACACATATTTTCGCTAATAAAAGTTAATTAAGCACGTAGTTGCACGTAAAAGACAAATGAACACACAATTGCACATATTATGACAAATAAACATTTTAAACAAATATATGCACATAAATACATGCAAATAAATGAAATATGCATGCTCTCGGGCTCGGGCATCACATCCTCCCCCTTTAAAACAATTGCGCCCACGTAATTCTTACTCTGTGCATGTGGCTGACCCTGAAGATCAATGACATAGACTCAAGCTGAACATATGGCTGCGGAGGTGCGATATCTGCCCGCCTACCATGATTATCTCTGATTGCGGGCTGTCTCTGACCGTTCTTAAACCTTGAGCAATCATTTGCCCTGTGTTGATCACTACCGCATCCTGTACATTTTCCTAATTTCTTCCAACAGTTGACCTCCAAATGGCCCTTCCTGTTACAAAGGCACAATGTGGAATATTATGAGCAGCACTACCTCCCGATGAGCTCTGAGGTTTAGAAGCAACTGGTCTACTCTGTTGATATCCCATAGCAGCTGGTCTGCTCTGACTCTGAATCTAAGTCTTCCCTGGCTGAGTCTTCACAACAATCGGTTGACCCGTTAGTTGACTAAGAAGATGCTCTAATTGCAACAAAGGCTAAGAGGACTGTTGCTGGTCAACCATTTGAATCTAGGGTTGGTAGTGACTCTGCTGGTCTTGGAACGGAAAGGATGGTTGTTGACTTTGACTCGGTCTCGAATGCGTTTGAGTCTGGAAGGAACCTGCATAGCTCTAGGACTATTGTCTCTGCTGACCCTGGCTCGAAGTCTGAATCTAACTCAGCTGGCTCTGGCTCTATGATAGATTAGGTATAATGCCCAAGAATTTCACCGTACACCTTTTAGCTGTTGCATCTACAATTTGCACATTTCTTTTGTGCATTACTTGTTACTTTATGTAATTACTATTCATTGCGTTTTTCAACTTCATAATTACTTCGAGTTAGCATTTTTCTTAAATCCTATTAATTATAGTAGGAATGAGAAAAATGTGCATTCGAGCGATTAGCATGCAGAGCGTCTGTTTAGAAAATGCTTTATTGAAACTAGTTAATAGTGTTACATAGTTAAACTTCATATTTTAGTCAGCTAGCACATTAATTACACCTTAGGATTTATTTTAAGATAGCTAGACTTATTGAATAGTCAATATATACACATAACTTAACACACCCACATATATATTTATACAATACACTCAATAGCTCATTAGTTGACACAAAAAAAAAAAAATGCAGTGAATAGTGGCAGTTGGAACCTAACAGCCCTTATGAGGAAGGAGAAGGAATTTTTGCTCACCAAATCTTCAATCCAATCCTTTCCAAGCCTAGAGCAAGTAGTTTAGGGTGTGTGCAAGCCTTCTAGGTGCTCCTACGCGCTTTAGGTGAGGGATTTCATGGCTCTTTTTGCATATTAAAGATGTTACACTTTTCTTGAATTGTTAGAAATGCTATCAAATGTTATTGCAATGCTTATCCATGCTATTGTACATTGTATATAAGTGCTAGAGAACACATTTAAGCTATTGGTTCATATTTTAAACGGTTGGAATCGTTACTTTGATTATATGAGGTGAATAGTGATGGATTTTTAGGGTTTTGTGTAATTGTGCGTATTGGCTTGCTTCATTACTTCTAATAGATGCCTTAGGTGCCAATGAAGATAGTCCAATAGCCCCGTGCCCTTGAATTGCTCTAAACTTGTATAAAACGTGAAATAGCCGACTTTTTAAAAGGGGTTTCGAGGTTAATGCTAATTCGGGTTAATTTGAGATTCACGTTTGGTATTCTTAGGCTACCTAGGTGCTATAGAAGCTTTGTTAAACCTCGTTTGAATCCCGATTAAGGTATGTGTAGTTCAAAGCTATAAGAGGAAAATTGGGGCTTTTGTGGTAATTGCGAGTATTTGAATGTGTTTGAGGGTTATAAGGATGCCTTAAGGGTTAAATAGAAGAATGGTATAGCTTCCCCATGAATTCGAGACATTAACTTTTATTTGGAAGGAAAAATGGCTTAGGATGAAAGGGGAATGATTGAGAAATGAATGATTTTTCACTTCTATAACCTTGTAAGTGTTTATTAAATGTTTAATTATAATTATAAGATGTTTATGAGCTTTTGGTATTGGTTTATTGGAAAATGTGCAACTTTTCCCTTTATGCTCTTTTAATTAGTTTGTACTATTACTTATATTATGAATTGTCTCGAGAGCAACCTCTTTTGTTGACCCTCCTAAGTGTTACTGTTCTTCATTGATTATCTTATTGTCAAGTGTTGACATGCATTGCATAGTGGTTGCGCAACCATAGTGTCAGGGGCAGATGTGTTGAATATCGGTTGGGCGGCAGAGGGCTTGCCAGTGGATATTCAAACTCCGTACCCTAGTCCCTCAGTCGCCTGGTCCCGAGATTGCCAGGGGATGTTGGGTCGTAGGATTATTGGGGTACATCCAGAGTACACCCACAGGAGTGATTGGGATTATGCCGGCATAGTGATCGTGGTTCGTGGATCGTGAGTGAAGATCAAGTGAAGATTGGAGTATTGGGGTTAAGTGTAATGTATCCTTTTTAATGTGTGGTTACTTAATCTTTTGTCGTTCTTGAACGGTTTTAATTGCTATCAATGTTTAACTGTATTACTTGTTGCATTGCACGCCCCGGGAGACTTGATCCCTCACTGGGCAACAGTGGTTGCTTATACCTTGCTATCATGTTTTAGGAAGTACTGAAGGTGATCCCCAGCTAGTTGAGGTGGTAGTGGAAGAAGAAGAAGTGCAGGCAGAGCCTTTGCTCTAGTAGCTATGTGATTGTTGTCTGAGGTAGATGTGTTTTCCTGTTGCTATGTGGAGAACTTGTTAGTCTATGTTATGATCTATTTTGGGGCCTAAAGGCTCATGTATATATTTGTGTAATATATAAGCTGAAAGCCAAATGACTGTAGTAGGAGTAGTAATTATATGGCTTGTAATAACTTTTAATTCTTCTTTTAGTTCTTTACATGCTTGGGAGTGATGAAAAGAAGTATGTTTGAATGTTTGACTTTAATTCCTAAGAATGTTTAATGGCTATCACAGAGTGGTATGATAAGCGAATGAAGACAAAGATTTTAAGACTACTGTTGCATGCTTGTATGTATTTATATTATTTTGTGTTACTTAAGGCTCGGATGGCCTTGAAGTAGGGATTTCAATTAGAAATGTTGTTCATTTTGCTTCGTGGTTTTATTTGAATGCTTATAGGTTTTCAGAATGTCCACGGTATAGGGGAGACTCTATCTGTTTTCCCTAAAACTTTGAGACCAGGTTGGAAATGGGGTTGAGAATAGCTTGGTTATTAGAGCCTCCGGTCTCATGAGGGATTGGGGCGTTACATTAGGCCTCTTGTTAGGCTAACTGGACTCGACTGTTAACTCAATCTTCCTCTTCTCAAACCTCGATGCTGCCTGAATGGCCTTAGGGTATGTAGCAAAGTGGTGTGTACACAAGTGAAGCTATATATCGGGTCTCAAACCCTAAATAAATCTTTGTATCCTACTCTTCACTTGCTGCACAAGCTCTGGGACATACTGAGACAACCGGTTGAATTTAGCCTCGTATTGTGCAGCAGTTATATCACCGTATTTCAGAGTCACAAACTCTTCTTCCCTTATTTCTTTAGCCATTTCGGGAATGTAGTTGTCCCGAAATTCTTTAGCAAAGTTAGCCCACAGATAGGGCGTACGCTGAGTCTTCCACCTCTACCTTATAGTCCGCTACCACTGATCGGCATCACCCTCGAGTAGGAATGCAACAAAGGTCACTTTTCTCTCATCATTATAATCCAGGGCACTATAGATTTTCTCAACTCTGCCAAGCCATAACTCTGCCTTGACGTCATCTAATTTCCCAAGAAACCTCTGAGGCCTATATTTTAAAAATCTCTTTAACTGATTATCACTATTACTGACACCGCTACCCTCAGCTCTGTGACCCAGATTACCTTGATTACCCCCAGGGTTATTATTGCTACCTTGCCTCTGTTCACCTATAAACTATGTAATCCGGTTACTAGCAGTGGCCATTGAAGCCATCACCTGTTCATTCGTAAGCTGTTAAGCTGCTGCCCCTGAACCTGAACCCGGACCTGCAGTCTGCCCTGCCTGCTCACCAATAACCTTATGGGGCTTACCCCTGCCAGCCATCTTTGATAACCAAAGAATATTCACAATTATAGCACATAAATAGATTATTTCGCATAAACAAGTTATAAACAGTTAATAGCACATAGAAAACAACTTCACATAAAACAAATTAATCAAGTAATTCACATTAGTCACATTAAGCACATTGAGTACATAAGCTCGTAAAACAAGTTGTTCATATAAGCACATTGACCACATCTTATTCACTTAGCACATAAGACATACAATACACTCTTTCAAAACACATTCACATTAAGACTTTACCCCACAATCCGAAGATCCTATCCCGGCCTATGACCTATCTGAGCTCTGATACCACAATGTAATGCCCCGACCAGACCCCTCCTAAGATCAAGTCAAGACGCAACGGAATTTCAGCATGGTAACGCTTGAAACATGGCATTTCCACATATAAACCTGCACAAGATTTCATAGCAACAAACAATCCCAAACATTTCATATTTGAACCATTCACATACATTCAATACTCTGTCGTCTATCACACTTCATAAGCACTACAATAAAGGTACATGGTCTCAAAAGTGCACTAAAGTAAACTTCATAAGTCTAACTAGATATGCATATCAAAACGAGGCTAATGAATTTACAATCAAGTCCTTTAAACATAAAAATAAACTACTAACATATTTACATATATACAAGGAGACTTTGAGCATTGAAATAAACAACATAATCCAAATTCGCATATATTCATCATCAACAAGTAATAAACCTCGGGCTTGTCCATATTATCAAGAGTCACATATTTCACGTACGCTATGTTTGGTTCACTTGAAATGTTGAAAAGAGGGGTGAGCTAACCATCATCTAGCTCAGCGAAGGGGGATAAAGGATATTTTAAAACTCATTTTATCTTTGAAAACATTTTTGAAATCATGCCATATCATATTAATATGCAACAAGTATATAACGCTTGAATAATATAAGATAAGTAAAAGGATACGTTCGTTTTGTTGATGTCGATCATCTACCACCAATCACGAACTCATTCCCAACCAATAGAAGTACATCAAGTAGCCTGACTCGACTCTACGACCCATACCCTTATGGAACACTCAGTCAATTCGGGATAGGGAATAGAACCCCGGCAGTTATGTTATCGCCTGACAAGCCCTATGTCGCCCAGGGTGACACTACTACCGTGTCTGGTTAAAGGTTACAACCCTTCGCGACATTTTGTATCACACATTCATGCAAGCACATAAACATATTACACGTATTCACATTTGAATCCCATCGCATTGCATTCGTGCATACTAATACAGGTATTTAAGACAATTGAGGGAAAATCAACAAAGTACGCTGATCCCCGATGACATTCACATTTATCAAGCATTTAACAAGCTAACTAAGCAATAACTAAACACCTAAACCACATTTAGACACCAACTCAAGTTAAACACACATTCTTAACATAAAAGAACTCCAATACATTAGACACCATTTTCAAGAAATCACCTATCTCACGAGGATATAATCCTAAATTCTACAACACATTAGCATCAAGCATTACTAACCATCTAGCCAAGCAATCAAACATTTAAACTACACTTGACACCCACATTCACCCTTCAACTAAACCACAAGCATTTGGCACCAATTAAACCTTAGCAACACATTAACAAAAGGAAGAATGCTAAAATACATTTAACTAACTTAGAACATTAAAAACACCATTTAAACACCTTTGCTCTTCAAACCAACTAAAGCCCTTTACCTACCCTCATTTTTACCCAACATTTAACACCCCCAAACACACATTTATAACATATATGGACAACCCAACGACTACACCACTTATGACCATAAAACGGCAATAATAATGCATAATCATTAAAAATTCAGCCAATACACCACATCCATTTTTACACATTTACGCATTTCTAAGCTATTTAACTAAGCTACAATGATATTTTAGCATGTTTAAGCAATAAGTAGATGATAAGAACCAAGTTTAGACATCAAATTAAGCATTTTTAACATAAAACACAACTACTATTCATCACAAAATAAAATATGCTATAAATAAATTATAAAACGGTAAACATGTTCTCTACAACCTAAATAACAAGTATCATGCATAAATTTAATGATACAAAGCATAAATAATGCATTTTAAACCAAATTTTAAAAGAGGCCCTCACAAATTTTTATTCCGAAAAGCGAAAAACAAAGAGTAGATGCGAAGTAGAAGACGATACGAGTTCAAAAATATCCGGGTTGGCCTTTGGAACTACCTCCTTCCACCTTAAATAGCTTAAAATTGATGAAAATAACTATTCACCCAAGTATAAGAGTGTTGGCCATGGAGAGAGAAAAAGAGAGTCAGCGCAATTTTTTTGGCATTTTTGAGCTTTATATATTTTAAAGAGAAGTCAACAAATGTCAATGTAAGACTAAATAGGAGGATTTTTACTATTTGCATTAAAACGTTACTTTATAAAAGTCTACTTTAAATCTTAGTTTGTTTCAAATTTAATTTTTATCAAGTCAAGGGTCAATTAATAATAGAGAACTAGTTTTTAAAAGGTTTAAAAAGACTAGTTTTAAAAATTTAGCGGAAAAATCATTAAATGCAATTGAAAAGTACTTTAAATGCAATTTTCACTAAATTTTTTTATGAAAATCATATGAATGCGCACATGTTATATACTAAAATAAATAAACACATAGTTTCGCTAATAAAAGTTAATTAAGCACGTAGTTGCACATAAAAGACAAATGATCATATAATTGCACATATTTTGACAAATAAACATTTTAAACAAATATATGCACATAAATACATGCAAATAAATTAAATATGCATGCTCTCAGGCCCGGGCGTCACACCCATCACCCATTTATCAGTTTCTATGTGTATTTTGAGTTGACATGCCAAAAGATAGAGAAATACAAAAAAGTTATTAAGTTGGTCTACTAACTAGGAAGGCTTACATATTGTAGGTGATAAATATGTGATAAAAGGGTTATATCTAGTATTTCCCATTTGATAAAAAAAGGTTATATCTAGTATTTACCATTTGGCTGAACTTGACTCTTTGTCATAGTAACTTATGAGATTAGTGTGATTGTTTAATTAAATAGCTATTAAGCTAAAATATAACTTGTATTTATTGTAGCTCACTCACTAATTATTTTTTTAAGCTTATACATTTTTTAATCTTAATGTGTTCGAAAAATTTTTTATATAACTACCCTTGTGCATTCTTAAATATTTTTTGTTATTGAGTAGGGTTTGAATCCTATTTAATCAGGAGGTAATTGAAAGATCTCCCAATTATCCCTTTAAAGTGACACATAACTTCCACTTATAATGAAGGGTTTGATTTGTCCCATCTCACTAATCATTCGTGTATTATACACCTTCACAGAAAATTGATGGAAGAAAATTAATATATATCCAAATAGGTATAACTATCATAACATGTTTAACAAGCGTCATTTCTAAAAATGAAACATTTTAAATTATTTTCACACGCGGAGTTTATATTTTTAGGAAAATATCATTTTTTAAATTAGTAATCACAAACCAAACGAAGATTTTGTCCACTATTTTTTAAATTAGTTTTTATGGAGAGAAAATATATGTTATCTTTGTGTTAAATATAAATCATTGATGAGGTACTTATACATATATATGATAATTTATTTTAGGTGTGAGCAAAATATATTTTTTTCCCTCAAGTTTCTTTATGAAGATGTGTAAAATTACTTCGTCTTTGTGTTATGAATAAGTGAATAATGAGGTGCACAAAGATCTAAAAATTTACTTTAAGTAGAAACAATGTGTCATTTTCTTACAAGACTAATCGAAGTATGTTTTAATTATTTTTAATTGAAGAGAATTCAAATCCATTTATTAGCTTTGGTGCTTAAATTTTTCGAGTTTATAAACTTTAGGGTTAATGACCTATTAGGTCTCTTATCTTTTTCGTCATTGTCTAGTTGGTCCCTCATTTTTAAAACGACCATATGTCAATCACTCATCTTTTAAAGTTGTGCCACCATTGGCCCTTCTGTCACATTTCTAACGGCTTGATCACGTGCAGTGCATGCGAGGTATTTTAGCAAGGGCAATATGGTCTTTTGAGGGCAATAGCGTCTTTAATCTTTAGCCAAAGACATGGTTGACCCGCATTCCTTTATTAGACCCGGTTGAACTAAAATTCCTAAATCCCATTTGACCCCAAAGCCCTAAATGTAGTGATAGAGACTTGTCTATTCTTTTACTTGTTAGAAAGGATGCCAAAATAGAATCTTAAATGCCGACTGATAGGACTTTTGTATACACCTTTCCCTTTTATGGACTCTAATATGATGTTCGAGTAGATGTGAAAGAACCATATTTGTGACCTTGAATATTCATCAAAATATTTGCTTGTTATCTTAAATTTACTTCCCACTTGGCAGCCTTTTGACAATAACAGAACTGCTATTGTTGTGTTTGTATGGTAATATAGTAGTGGCTTATTGAAGCTTTTAGGATTGGAAACTGCTTTGCATCTAGACTAGATTTCTTTTGAAAACTGGGGATAGAGATGGATTACTTGATCATTGAATATTTACAGATCATGAAAGAATTAGTGCGCATTTTCACGATGATTCTGACTGATATTGTCTTTTCAGGATGTCAACCCAAGCACAATTGATCCAGGCATTAGACCTGCACCAAAATCAGATTCATCACATTCTCTTAATGTTTCAACATCACCATCTTATCCTATTGATGATTACCCTGCACATAACTATCATCAACCTCCTCCAACCAACAGATCGGGAAAGCTCCAAAAATGGTGCGGCTAAACAACAAAACTTAAAAAATGTTGCGAAAATGGTACAACTAAACAACAAAACTCCAAAAATGGTGTGGTTGACAAGCTTCAAATCCGAAAATGGTGCTTTCTTCACGGCTACTGTGATAACGTTGGGGGATTTTGGGGGACTGTGACGGCGACGTAGGGGAATTGAGACGACGTTGGGCGATTTTGAAGGACCGAAAATGGTACTATAGTGGGACGATGATGATGGCAACGTTAGGAGATTTTTGGGATTTTTCAATGGGTTAGGGATTAGGGGCTTTGGTGATGGGTTAGGGATTTGGGTTTTGGGAATCGGGTATGAGGTTAAATAAAAGAAGTAAAGTGTGTTTTTGTTGCTTTGACGATTTTGCCCTTGCTAAAATACATCACATGCATTGCACATGCTATTTCCGTTGAAAATTTGATGGAAGGATTGACGGTGGCTTAATTTTGAAAGATGAGGGACTGACATATGGTTGTTTTGAAAATAAATAACCAACTAGACAATATCGAAAAAGATAAGGGACTTAATAAGTTATTAACTCTAAACTTTATTTATTTTAAATTTAAACTAAGTCAAATAAATTTGTAGTACAGAAGCAAACATCCTCAATTCTATGCGTTTCTTTTGTCAAACCTCTAAATTATGCTGACACTTTCATTTGAAAATGACTTCTATACAAAAATCGCACAAATACGATTTTCTAATACAAAATAAGTTTTATATATACGAGACTCATTTTTTGTATTAGAGATAGACTTCCGTATAGAAACCTATCCCCCTTTCATTTATCTTGTGCATAGTCTTGTAGGGTGGCCCACGGTCTCCACTCTGAGGTGCACCGTGCACGTATGTTATAACGTACACTCGGATAGAAAAGATAAAAAAACAAAACAAAGAGAGTCATAGTTCTTTTTTGAAATACGCCATTAATTAATTTACAAGTCTTTTCACTTGCCATCTGAGACTGTCCAGGTCAGTTTTATCTCTTCACTTGTCAAACAACCCTAATTCTTCTCTTTTTTTTTTCGTTTTATTTTTAACTCAAAAGCATTTGCTTATATACGAAAAAAGTATTTATTTCTCTCTTTTTATCTTTTCTTTATGTATTATTTGTGTTTATAATTATCATCTATAACTATACCATTTTCTGGATTTTTTTCTTTGAACTGGAATTTTTTTTTTCTTTGCTTAGCTTTAATTTAAAAGAGTAGTAATTTGTTCATTTTATGACGTGGGTTTGTTATTGCCTAAGTGAAATGCTTGTTTTGAGTTTGTGTAGATGAACGTAATTATGTAGGCTCAAAATGGGGTTTAGCTGATTTAGTGTTTGAAAATAAAGATTTTTTCTTTTTATTATAAGTTATAATTGTATTTTTTTTATTTGAGTTTTTATGTTGAAATAAGAATTTGTGGCAATGTAATTTTTTTTTTTTTAGATTTCAAATCGGTCACTGAACTCAGCATTTGTTCTAAAGAAGACATTATATCCGTCGCCCAATTGCTCTTTTAGTTTATTTAACACGTAAATAACAGGTTTTCTCAATAAATCTGTTAATTTTAACTTTGAAATTTGGTTGCATGACTTAATTTGGACAAATTGAAAAAAAAAAAAATTGTGGGCAATTTAGAACTTCGTAAATATCTAATGTTCTCTTTTGTAATTTACCCTTCTTATTTATTATTAATACATATTCTATGTATTTTAGTTTTTATGTTAAGCTACTGAATTGTTCTATTTTATCTTCATTATGGATTTTGAGTTGTATAGAAAAGAGATTGAAATGCATTATATCAATAATTAACTTGTTTAAGCAGAAGGGGCCTGGGCGGGGGGGTGGGGGTGGGGGTAGTGGGAGGGTGGGGGAAGTGAATGATTTGATTCCTTTTGAGAATTTGTGCTCTAGGTGCAGGATTAATGGGGTGTACGCGGCATCTTGTTTGCATGTAAGAAGTAATACTGATTGTCACTACTCTGTAAACTTGTCTGATTATGATGTATGACTTACAGAGAATGTATAACCTAGCTGAAATTTTTTGATTTTCAGGTGCAAACTTGGAACATTGTAAATACACGTGGACAGCATTCCTGGAAGAACTATGAGTGTTACTGGCCCTTCCATGGGTTCTGGTTAGATTCATGTTTTTTGTATATCTTTGATTGCTAGATAAAGAATTCATATGTGGATGCCTACATTACTTCACCTACTGTTTGTTTTTTATCAGTTATATGATCCATGTTAATCTGGGACAAGAATGAAACTGAAACCTGCTCTAGCATAACCTTGAAATCGATTTAGGGGTACATATAGCGAGAATTTGTCCCATCATTTTCTTATTGGTGATACTGTAGAGTATAGTTATTGAAATTGTATGATTCGTGACTTGTATTTTACAATTTGTTTTAATTCATGAGCAGAACAATTTGAATTGACACATGAATTGGAAATGTACATGAATCGCATCAAATGATAATGAATTGTTCAATTGGACATGAGATTCAACAATTTGATAGGATTCACTTCTATGCTGCATTTGGAATTGGATCAGGTCACAATTATATTTCGTTTCATTTTTCTTTTCATCTTTTTTAAATGTTTAACCATAATGATGTTTCACCGACAATAACAAAAGGAAGTCAAATATGAAACACCTACCTCACTAAATCAAAACGTCTATTTGGTAGACTCAGAGTCATGCAAATGCCAAACACCTAATCATACATTGCCGGCCAGAATCCTTGGTTGAACATGAGCATGATGAAGAAAAGGGGTGGTTCTTGTTCTTAATGATTTTCTTTTCTTGGTTATAATGTTGTTGTTGATGGTTTTCTGTCAACTTATTCTTGTGGTTCATTTGAGAACACAATTCTAAATCTATATTTGAAATGCTGATGAATTGTTATGATTCACGATGTGAAAATTTGATATTTTGAGTTCACACTATTATTCACGATTTAAAAACTGTGATATCGAGTAGAATTTATATTCATGATTTGAAAACTATGGTATCAAGAATTTAAAATTGATATTAGTTTCATTTTGAGATTGAAGTAAGAAACAAAGCACTGAATTTTTATGTATATATTTTCTTTTATGTTGTATTTTACTTTCGTAAGTTTGTCTATTATATCTCTTAACTGGCGAACCTATTGGTGATTCACCACAGGTAGTGCAACAGTTAAACGGGCATTTGATTTTGGCCGGACTTACGTGGTGAGGCCTAAAGGTAAACACCAAGCAACCATAGTCTGGCTGCATGGCCTTGGGGACAATGGCTCTGGGTAATGTTATCTCTACTACCCTATTACTATATTCTGCTGGGGCATATTTTCCTGGAACTTTTTCTCGCAGTTGGTTGTTTTCATTCATCTTGCTTTTATCTTTCATCCATCCACTGCTTGGTTGTTTGAGGGAAAAAACCATTTCTTCTGCCTACTGTTTGACGAAAAAAGGTATTATTTGTCTTTCAATTGTTAGATTCTGAAGGCACACTATAATATGTGAGAGGCAAAGTTAAATTTTGGTCAGACTTCTGTGCTTGTATTTATTTGTTACAGTTTTAGATTGTCAAGAAAATATTGCGGCTATTTCGGTTCTCCTTAATGTTTTTGTGATGTATGGTTTGGGCTTGTTCTACCATCATTGTGCAGTCCTTCCTTTCTTATAGTGCTGATAGAAGCCTCCACCAATAAAACCTTAGGGGTAACTCAGCTGGTTAGGCTCTGGGCGTGCTCTCCAAATGTTGCTAGTTCAGGTCTCTTCAAGGCCACCAGAGGTTTATCGGCAGTTAACTCAGGGACCCGTGGGATTAGTTAGGCAAAGCTCGGATACCCACGGATTTCCAAAAAAAAAAAAAAAAAAAAAAAAAAACGAAGCCTCCACCAATATGCTAAAGAATCTTTAAATGTTCCCTGGTTATGATTTGAATATTTTTTAATTTATTTTTTTCCTCATTTCATCCTCGGTGGTAGCTGGTTAAAAGAGAAGAGAGTTATAAAGTTAGCATTTTGGCCATCTATTGAAGCAGTTGGGAAATATCACTTACCTGCTAAATTGTTCTACTATATACTTGCACCACGGTTCTACCTATGGAATTGCTACATGAGAAATGGAAGTCTTTGACATTTTAGAACACTCGTTGACTCATCTTTCTGTTTGTCCATCTATCTGTCTCTCTCTGTATGTCTTTCCATCCAAATCACCCACTGTATCGTTTTCTTTCTTTTTCTTTTTTTTTTCCCTTCCACCTCACCCACTCAACTGTCAATTTCTTTATCATTCTGTCATTTTTGTGTTTAAGCTGAAGGAGTGGTTCATTTAGAACAACTTTTCCAGTTCGATTCCATGCACCCATTTTATCTGTTTTCATGAGAAAGTGACGGAGTAAGTTATTTAAACAAACTGAAACTTGAGTGGATGACTTGATACCTGAGAGTGCATTGGATTTGTAGCTTTCCAGAAGTTCACTTGCCTTGTTGACACTTGCCCAAACTTGAGTTCTATAGCTTTTTGAAAGTTCAGTGGCCTAGTGGGAAAAGGTTTGTTTGGTTTAGGGTATTATAAAAGAGTTGCATTGATTGGTAACATACCGGTGAATTAATTTAAGTAAACAGTCCAATTGCGCGATTTACTAAATTATTTCTTTCATTCAAATATTTTTGCTCATCTCGAGTGATATCTATATGTGGTAAATTGTTTAGTTATTAGTGGATGATATCTATATCAAGTTTTTAACCATCTGTTTGCTGAGTGGAGGTAAATCAATATCTGAACGCTCATTAAGTTTACAATTCCTGTCTCATACTTTTCATTGGTATTTCCTTGCAGCTGGTCTAGTATCTTGGAGACCCTTCCTCTTCCAAATGTAAGGATCTGTTCTAAATGATTAAATCATTCTAACCACAGTTGCATACACATGGTGCAACAGTTTTCACTTAAGATCCTGTTATTGGGAAAAAAATGTCTTGATTGTTAATTTCGTTACTAATTTTCTTGCTTAATCAATTTGCATGAATTTTTATCCAAATACGTATGCTGCAGATTAAATGGATCTGCCCAACTGCTCCTCAGCGACCAATAACTTTATTTGGTGGCTTTCCTTCAACTGCTTGTAAGTTCAATTGCTTTTCTAGATTCTGCTCATTTTCTTCTGATAAAGATCAATGATATCATGTTCTTGAAGCAAGATACAAAGACAACAATGGAGCCTAAAGTATATACATGGGAAAAAGAAGAATACTAATGTCAATCAGATGATTCTTTTATTGGCTAATCCGTCAATAAAGCTTAAACTGTTTGATTATAAAACTTGTTCTTGAGGTAGAATCTTCAGCATCTGAAATCTCTCTCATTTTTGTCTTCTGCTTTATTCTAGGGTTTGATGTAAATGAACTTTCCGAAAATGGTAAGGATGATTTAGAGGGTCTGGATGCTTCAGCAGCTTATGTTGCAAGTTTATTGGCTACAGAACCCCCTGACAGTGAGTTTCTCTTGTGGCTTTATAGTAGTTATCCCCTTTCGTAAGTGCTGATACTCTTTCATATTTTAAATGTTCACATAGTAGCTGTCTAAAATTGCTAGAACTTTTGGAAAGGTGCTTAGCAAGATAGGAAGTTACACCCCATTGGTTGGTTCAATGAGCATAATTCCTGCTGAGGATTCAGAGCTCATGAGATTAGACATCCTTCTATCTTAGTCTAAGTGGTCACAGTGTCAACTTCCAAAAAGGATAAACAAGTAAACAACACAAAATGAATAAGGCAGAAAAGAAGTACTAGATTTATTTAAATATAGATTGAATGGAGAACAACTAACACATCATTGGGAGATCCTGCTTTTTCTGTAAAGGCACTAATTGTAGCAATGGTACCATTGTGAATTCTGGTTGCAATTAAAAAGTATACATCGGTATGAGGAACTGTTCTTCAGTTCATTTCATTCCTAATTAAGTATTATGTGCTTTGTTTTTCTCAAATCTATTTATAGGATTTCTGGTTGCAGAAGACATCTCAAAATCCCTTCTTGTTTATATATTTCTACTTCATGCCAATATTTATCTTCTTTCACAGTTTGCAGTATCTGCTAATGTTGAACACAATCAGTTTTCTTTTCTTTTCATTTGAAAGTGATATTTAGTTTGTTGAAGCTTCTAAAATAATTAAGTACCCATTTTGCATAGTAGCATTGCGATCGCTTAGAAACACTTGAAAAATAACTGCTGTCTGACAACCCCCTGGTTTGGGCTGTCCTGGTATATTCAATTTGTGCTTCCTTTGCCGTTCAAAAGATTTCAGTTGTCATTTTATGGCAATCAAAAAAATATTTCAAGGTCTTGCCTGTAATGTTGCCGTTATGCCATTGTTACTCATGGGAGTAACTTTCTATTTAGATGGTAGACACAGATTTAGTCAAATCATGTGATCAAGAGCAGCTTCAATAGTTTTCTAGGTTATATTCGTTTCCATTCTTATTCTTTTAACTTTCAGAAAATATTTTTATTTTGTTATTTTCACAATTACAGTTAAACTTGGTGTTGGAGGATTCAGTATGGGCGCAGCAACATCACTTTATTCAGCAACCTGCTTTGCCCATGGAAAATATGAGAGTGGCAATCCATACCCTCCTAATTTGAGTGTAGTTGTTGGATTAAGTGGCTGGCTTCCATGTGCAAAGTTTGACTTCTATCAAATCTTCCCTTGCTCTTTCATTACGGATGCATCTTGAAATTGTTTTGGCATTTAATTATGTTCACTGCTATTGTTCCCCAGGAATCTGAGTAAGAAGATTGAAGGGGTAGAAGAGGCTGCCAGACGTGCTGCGTCCTTGCCTATTCTGCTTTGTCACGGCAAAGGTATTCTTAGTTTAGTTTCCCATCCCTTATCCCCCACCCCCTCGCATATTTCTTGGCCCCGTTTTATTTGTCAATGTATTCGTGGAGGAGAGCGTATCTTTTATTGGTTATTTCCTTGTTTACCTTCAAGAAAGATGAAGACAAAATTGGCTAGATGGTTTTGCAGTGACTTTTTTATCAGTTAACCAGTTTAATAAGAACATATTCTGATGATTTTACTTAGCATATTAGTGGAATAAAGGCTTGGCTTGGTTTGGTGTTAATGGGCTTCAATTTAAATTTTTTCCCAACTGTATTCTGCACATTTTGCTCTACCTTTTATATGTAATCTGAAGTCGAAGAAATAGTTGCTCAAGTTCAGCTCTTTGATATCCAGCTTAGGCCTTGAACTCCAAACTAATCTGAATTTTGATTTGATTCAACAACTGTTGATTTATGACGTGCTTGAAGTAAAATTGGTCAGAAATAAGTGAAAATGTAATTTGTCTTTCACTCAGCTAATGGTCCTATCTCCATTTTAATAATAAAAATTAAACCGAACTAAACCAAGCTATGCGTTATCCCACTAGATGGTGACAGCTATATGATCTGACGTGCCACTCACGGTTGTTGAGAACCTTATTATCTGTTAGCTCCATGCACATGGGATCTCGTAAGAGTGTCTCTGGCCGAGTCCTCTTTAGTCTCTCTCTCCCTACCTGTCTTACAATGGACAATCCTTCATACATTAATACCTCTTACAAGTGCCTCCACATGTTTCCTCCTAATATGTTTGAACTATGTCAAATGATTATTCCTCATCTTGTCCTCAAACAGAGATACTCTCACTTTTCCTCAAATCACATCATTCTGATCCTGTTCTTTTTGGTATTGTTATGCATCTCTTTCAGCATTCTTATATCAGCAACATATAGCGGCAGACAACTTCATCTTCTGAATATGTTTTTGCTTCATTCCCAACACTCTGACCCATACAACAAAGTTGGTCTTATGATTATTTTGTAATACCTCTCATCTCACTTAAAGGATTTTGTCCTATCGTAAAAGAGACTTGATAGGTCAATTACCTTTTACTTGTTTTAGTACACTTCCTCTAGAGCTCTCTTCTCTTGTACAACGTGACACTAACCCGGTAGGGGTTGGCTAATGTATTTATTTCCAATTTCAGTGTCAATATATATATGGCCTTTTCGACAAAAAAATAAAAGAAAATAAAAGAGACTTGATAAAGTCATTCACTTCAGCCATCCCACCTTGATTATGCGGATGACATTGGCATCAAAATCTCAATCTTGTTAGACAGCAGATCCAATGTATCTTTTTCTTTACTCGTATTCTTATCTTTTTCAATTTTACTTGGCACCACACTCGAGTACTCATGGTTCTGTCTTTGATTTATTCAATTTGAAGCTCTTTGCTTCTAGAGTCACCGTTAACATTCACACATTCTCAAGATTAATTCATCAAAACAGTGTCATCCATGAATAGCATGAACCATGACACCTCTTCGTGGATGTGCCTGGCAGAAAGATATAGCCTCAAGATTGATATTTGGTACAGATTTTCACCAAATTACACAAATTAGATAGAGGTAAAGGAGAAAGTGCTTTTGAATTTTCATCATAATCCATCTGCATACGAGCAAATTACGGTGAATGACCAATGTCATGTAATCAAGTTGAATATCTAACTTTGATGGTGGCATTTAAATTATAAGCTGCAACATTTTTGGTGCAAATCTGATGCAGGGGATGATGTTGTCCCTTACAAGTTTGGTGAAAAGTCTTCAGGGAAGTTGAGCTCATCTGGGTTTAAAGATGTGACTTTCAAATCCTACACAGCGTAAGAACTTACTTCCTCGCTTTCTGAGAAATTTAGTCCATTTGGTGCCTTTTACAATGTGAGCAACGCTTTTGAGTGTTTTGTTTTGGCAGGCTTGGCCATTATACGATCCCGGAAGAAACGGAGGATGTCTGTGCATGGCTAACTTCAAAATTAGGGCTCGAGGGCAAATAATCGTGATTTTCAAGTAAGTTGCAAGTAGTTGGTTGCAAAAGAAATGCATGGAGTTGCCAATTTCATCTCGATTTAACATTAATCAAACTCAAGTATTTGATGGATTTTCTAGTACGACAATCCAATCTGTTCTTGTTACATCATTGTTTCAGAATATGAATATGTTGTCAATTAGATCTATACTTAAATCATTCAGGAGGTTCATCCTTGTGAAAGTTAGTCAATTCCTTTTAGTATTTTATTGTTTAAAAGTTAGTTAATTTAGTTCTCATTATTTTTAAAAAATTGTCAATTTCATCTTTACCGTCAAAATTTGAGTTAGTTCTAGTGGGAAAGTGGTTATGTGGGCAGCACGTGATCATTGTTTTAGGGGCAAATTTGAAAAAATAATAATAATATTGCATAAAATTTAACATAACTATCAATGTTTGACAAGAAATTCAACATAATCCCTAAAATTATGCATCTATGTAATATTATGTTCAAGCTAGTCACTGTTACACACATGCACACACAGACATAGAGAGAGACTCGCACAAATACACACAAAGTAACCCCCCATCCCCACACCCCCTCACCCGTCACTTGCACCCTCGACCCTTTTATCACCCTCACTCTCACAGCCTTTCGATCCCCTGCCCCCAACCCTACTGATCTCTTAGCCTCACACCCTTTAGCAGCCTCCCATCCCCTAAACCCTGTGGTGTTGTGTATCTGGATGTATATATAGGTATTTGTGTGTGTGTATATAAATATATATGTGTTTTATATGTGTGTCTCTATATATTACGTATATGTATATGTATGCGTGTATGTATATATGGATTAAAGAAATGATATTTTTCTTAATTTATTTTAGGATAATTTAGACCTTTTCACGGATTGACTTGATTGACTTTTTACGACAATGAAGACTAAATTAACTACTTCAATATAGGGATGTATTTGAAGTTTCGAGATAACAATAAGGACTAATTGCATATTTTGCCCCTTATAAAACATGATATTTTCTATCTAGAGCTTACCACACCTAAATGTTGCAAAACCACTCGTATAATCATCTCATATGGGCTCCGTTTGTTTGCCATAAAATAACTTGTTTGTGTAAAATGTTTTCCGTGGAAAGTGTTTTTTTGGAAAATAAAATATTTTACATGACTCCGTTTGTTTGCCGTAAAATAACTTATTGAGGGAAAATATTTTACTGGAAAATAGAATACTGAAAAATATTTTCTGGTGTTTGGATGTACGGTAAGTTCGGTAAAATGTTTTCTTATCCCAAATGACATGAAAATATTTTACATAATTTTGTACTAGCCGTAATTGTTGACCGGAAAATATTTTACGGTTGACCAATTTTCCAGTGTTACCAAACACCGTAAAATTAAGAAAAAGTAGCCGCAATTTTTGACTGGAAAATATTTTACGGTTGACTAATTTTCCAGTGTTACCAAACACCGTAAAATTCGGAAAATATTTTCCGGTAAAATATTTTACAGCAAACAAACGGAGCCTTGAATTGATTTCCTTTTCTCCTTGTGTTCTTTTTTTTTTTTTTTTTTTTTGGGTCGGAAAAGAGGTATATTATTATAGGTGATGATTTCGTCCTACACCAGTATTCTCAAATACAAAGTGAAAAACATTAAACAATCCCATTGGAGGAACAACCAGCCAAGTTTGGGTAGAGAATTACACTAAGCTAATCAGCAATTCCATTTGCACTTACACTAATATCTTGGCCGATAGAGAGAAAAGATTTAGCATCGTTCATAAGGCGCTCAATAGGCGAACTTAACGAAGACGGATAGAGAAATTCCTTTTACCAATTCCAGGCAGTCGGATTCAATAGTGACATGAACTAGCCTTTCATTCTCGTTGTGTTCTTTGGTAATAGGAAAAAGACATTCGAGTCTCCAAATTTTTAGCATTTTTCCAACCAGGTCTTAGTTTTTCTTTCTTTCTCCTTCTTGGTTCCTCTAACTGGAGAAATATTTCAACGGTTATCACATTTTCTTTTTTTGGTCATAACGGTTATCACATTGAAAGCCCAAATTGTTTCAGGCCTGAGACTTTCATTGATGCAAGTTATCAGTCTTTTTTTTTTTTTTTTTTAATTCAGGAGAGGTCTTAAGACTGTAAAACGTAATTAACGAGATTTGAACTCGTAACTTCTTATATACATAGCAAATAACATACCATTAGACGAAAGCCCTAGTGGACTTTGATTTTCATCACAATGCAAGACAATAACATCTATTAGGCCTGTGAATTTTTTTTCTTAATCGCAATGCAAGCCAATCATTTATAACAGCTATTAGGCCTGCAGTTTTCACCACGATAATTTTTAACAGCTATTAGGCCTACGATTTTCATCACGATACAAAAGGCCTGTAATATTTTACATCTATTGGGCCTATAATTTTCATCACGATGTAAGCCAATAATTTTTAATAGCTATTGAGTATTGGGATCTTCATTACAATGCTAAGCCAATAATTTTATCAGCTTTTTACGCTTGTGCTTTTCATCACAATGCAAGCCTTATTATCTTTTAGACTGCGATTTTCATCACGATGTAAGCCAATAATTCTAACAACTATTAAACCTATGATTTTCATTAATTCTTTTTTCGTTTTCTCAATGATGCCCAAATGACCATTATTGCAAGATCCAATAACAACCTATATTTTTTAACCTTTTTAGCAAATCAATGGATATTAGCAAGAGCTCAATCATTAAACTTTATGTAAAATAAATATTTAATTCAAACACCATGCTGAATTCTCAAGCACCCTAACAAGAAAATTGAAGGAAATTCCTGAAATACTTATGAAAGACCATTACAGGGGGCATCATGTAATGGGAAGCACTTCCTTTCAGCCACTGACAGTCTAGTTGTCTAATATACAAGTTCTACGTGTTGTAGAGCCTACTTCTTTACTCACGACTAGACAGCCGGACAAAAACATTTTCCTCAGGTAACATCGTATAGTAAAATCAGTAATAGACTTTCTAATGAAAAATCACTTCTAGCTTGCAATTTCCATCTACCTTTACCCCGAAAAGGCAACACCAAATCCCATCAGAGAAGTATACACAAGTAGTTATACACCCTCAATATTCGACATAAGTCATGATAAAAGATATAGATCTTGAATTAAAACAAGAGGTGAGTTGGACATGAAACTCGATTCTTTAATTGTCCGGCTATAAAATTTTATAAGAATATAAGGGTTTCTGTAAGGTTTTGCGATTCTTGTATTTTGGAACAACACAAATCTTCTTGACCGTGCACGGATGAAAATAATGAAGATATCAAGATTACTTGCTACAAGAAAGCAGTTCTACTTTGCTAATAACAATTTGAAGCAACTCAATAGACTACATGTACTGGTGCTTCTGGAAAGTATCTGCCCTAAGGTTTTGTACATTTTCATTTCAACATACATCCTCTACATGATCTAAGCCAAACCCAAAACGAGAAAACATGAAACTGCTGGTCTTTGAACTTGAATTTCTATGTAAAGAAACAAGATAGAAAAGAAAGGCAACAGAGATCACGATGAAGAAAGCGTGATAAGCCTTGCAAATCAATGACAACATCCAAGTGGCGACTTCTTTGGTAATGTTCAGCAGATTTTCATTTACTCGGCAGTTCTCAGAGCCTGGACAGCCCATAGGAACAACATTCTCTTCCACTAATAGTCTGGTTTTACCTTGGGACATCCTTTATAAAAGCCACTTCCCCACTTCCACTTGGTCGTGGCAGAAGGTGCTTGTCTTGATCTCCATCTTCGCTTTCTGTTGGATCTTGATGCGTACTAGTAGAGGAAGTATCACTCCCATCTTCTTCTGGATATAATGAAAATATGGCCCAAAACAAAAATTGAAAATCTTAAACAACCTCAGCAACTGAGCATTAAAAATATAGGGTGGAACTAGATGATTTGATGAATAAACAAATGAACAGAAGTCTCAGCAATTAAGACCTCTCACCACAGAGAGGCACCCTTTAACAGATTTTTTTTCCTATGTTCCATGGGGGGGTGGGGATGTGGAGAATGAAAGTTTGATGGTAAGAGATACAGAAAATGCTTACCTGTATATGTATGGTACTCAGGGAGCTGTTTAACGGTTGTCACTTGAAGGCTTTCAGGCAGAAGACAACTGCAGAAAGCACCTGAAATACAAAAAACCACTACTTCCTATGGTAATTGTGCTCACATAAGTTTAAAGAAGAATCAAAGAAAAATTATTGCTTATTGACCAAAGTAAGAAGCATAATTTTTCGACAAAATTGTTTCAGTAAGATCATCAAGACCCTCAAATTAATGTGTGGAAACCATACTTGACCATAGGAGTTCCCTTAGTCAGATCTTAGGTAAGCCTAGGCTAATCGTGGAACAGTAAATCCACAATGCCTTTTGTATCTTCAGGCCACAGTACATGGCCAATTACAACTTTGGCTAAGAAGAAACCCCTATTATGCCAATTTAACAAGAAAGGATTGTGCTAATCTGGCATTGCCGCAAAGAAAGTGGACTGTTCTTGATGAGTTATCCATGGCCAAGAAATTGTGTACTTCAATTGTCCCGTAATCTTTCTACACGAAGTAGGACTTTGGACTATGGAGGAAAAATACTATTATCACGACGCAATGATTTTTCATATCTCAATTTTATGAAACATCTATGATGCATCTTTTAAGATCTGCAGTGCTACAATCCCAATAGTTTTGAACTTCAATTCCGATGCAATGGAATCTTTTCATGGTATAAGTATGTCAAACCCATCATAAAGAATCTCCATGCATCCCTAGAACCACTTACTTTGTTTTACATACAGCCATACTTACTAGAGCACTAAAAGAGTTACAAACTAGAGGGTGCAAGAGGTGATTCAGCAAACATTACTGTGAATAGAAGAAGAGCCAGACTGATGAGGAAAGAGACAGTTTTTGGACCACACCCTAAACCTTCAAAGGGCTCAAGCCCACTTCCTAGGCCCAATAACTAGAAAATCCTCTCACATGCCAGTAGTCAAAGGAAGGTTCCTTGACTTTTGACTAGACAACTAATCACGAGACAGAAGACACCTGATTCTAGATGTTGAACTGTAGGATTGATTTGTGCTCAACTCATGCAACCATAAGTAATGCTTTCTTCCAAGTTGAATGTCTTGGTAGAGATAGGCATGATGTTGTACATAAAGGATTTGAATATATGATTTTTTAATACAAGTGGAGCCTAGCGTAGAGTTTTCTACCCTACCCTTTTCTTTTTGTTTCTTTTAATCAAATAAGTAGATCCAATTAGGTTCTTGTCTTATAAAATATTGATAAGAACTAAAAGAAGAGTAAATATTGATAAGAGTTCAGAAATTGAATAGGAAAGTGCTCAACCAAAAAGAAAAAAAAAAAAAAAAGAGAACAGTAGGAAAGTGAATAGTATTTTACATGAGCCAAATTAGAAAGTAAGATGTTTGATGAAAGGAAGGAGTACCTATTAGCTAATTCACTAGTATGTTTTATGCAAAACTGCATTATTAAACGTGCTAATGCTCTTCGACAATCATATTTAGTAGTACGCTAATGCTCTTCTACAATCATATTTTGTGGTAATAACTTCCTTGGTCTTCAAATAGTATGATGCCAAAATTGGTTTTCTTGCTCTTTTACAATCGGATTATGTGGTAATATATTTCTTGGTCTTTAAATTGGTAAGATGCAAAAATTGGTTTTCTACCGCCATACTAGCTGTTCAATTTATCCAAATTTACCATTTAGTTACTCGACAAAAATAAAAATACACAAAAGAAAAAGAAATTATTTCACATTTTATGGTTGTTTTAAATCTCTGCCATGCTGGCTTCTATATGTAAAAAGCTATTTCATAATTGGTAATAAGCATAAATCTTCTTCCATATGATTCAAAACTAATTAATTTCATAACATAAAGTG
Organism: Ehretia macrophylla; assembly: GCA_037974665.1. Lineage (NCBI taxonomy): Eukaryota > Viridiplantae > Streptophyta > Magnoliopsida > Boraginales > Ehretiaceae > Ehretia > Ehretia macrophylla. The sequence goes on along the minus strand of CM075771.1, from coordinate 52,495,141 downwards.
TAACAATAGATAATTAATATCAATCGTATAACATTTACGTCTGTGTGCCTTGGGCACTCACATACCTAGTCTTGGGGAGTCGAGTTATTACCAATTTGATTCCAAATAACAGGGAAACATTGGTTAGGACTCCAGAAATTCCAAATCTTTTTTGATACGCTAATCAGTTGATAATCTGGTGGGCTATATTGTTGAGTGCCCAGGTGAAAGCCATTTTGCTGGCTGCTATGCTTACAGCATATTACAGGATTGTCATTTTTTCATATACGTGCCATTCCTACTGCATAAATAACTAACCAAACTTTTTGTTTGACAGCTAAACTATATTTTCATCCTTTATTACGAAAGATGCATTTCATTTGAATTGCAGAGTGTATCACAGCTTTTCAAGTGTGATGAGAATAAAGAAACCGAAAAAAAAAAAAAAAAAAAATCTCAGTACTAGAAAGATACAGATCACTTAAAGACCAGTCAGAATAAAAACTTTTGCTGGAAACCGTCTGAATAAAATTTGTTCAAACTAAGACTATAGAAAGCCCAGTAATGAAGCATTATGAATTTCATATCCTCAAAGTGAAGAATGTTGAAGTCCTATTACTTTCCTTTTTCTGTTTGTTCTTTGAAATAATCAATCTGAGCAGAACTTAATAGAAACAGAATATGCAGAAATAACACCCAGAATCCTCAGGTTTTAGGCATGCAGGTACTTTCGACTTACTAACGGCATCCAAATTGCCAAATTATCATAACTAGATTTCAGAACTGAAAATTAAAAAAAGTTGAGTGGAAAAATACATACCTAGCCGTGCCAGCCGATTTACCCACCCAGGAATTCTTTTTCCCGTCAATCTCCAGGCGATATCATCTGTAAAATGGTTACAGTTCTTGGAGATAAGGTGATAGGTATCTCCATGATACTCAGAAGCTACACTCTCAATAAATGTACGGAAGTCTGAGAGAGGCATGTTAATACGACCCAGAGGGATTGAACATCTGTAGATAAAACCAGGGCAGGTCTTAGGCTCCACTTCAAACACTCCACTTATGGGATAGTCATGTGCCCCATACCCATATTCCATGCCATGAACTGAGAAATTTTATCAAGAGTCAGAGAAGATATGGTAATTGAATAATGAGTTCATTACCTATCCTTGCAAGCTATAATTTCACCCACACTGTTTCTCAAAGCACTTCTAATGCAGTAGTCTTGTTTTAGAATTTCAAATGGAGATGTAACTGCTAAAGTATATGCGGATATACACAACGTTGATGAAATATACCAAACAAAGAATCAAGCTACGGGAAGGCAGCAGAGTTATCTACTTTTAATTCTGCTATCTACATGATATCTAAGTTCAGCAACCCAGATTTATTAAGTAATTTACATGTGTCATCCTAATTTTGTACTATGGGCAGTCCTTAAGGCCTTTCCACGATAGCATTCAGCAGTTGTTTCCTTGATAAATATAGACAATGACTTTAAATTATAGCTCTGTCTCACGCCAACAGTACATTTGATATTTTATATATTTAGTCATGAATTTATTTGTAGGCTTCTGATTAGTGGAACCATACATGTATGACGTATCTTCATGGCACTTTACAATTTCTCTGATCAGTCATGTATGTGTCAACATTTTTCGATTAAGCATAGTTCTCCACCCCCAGTGCCCACCCCCCTCCCCCAGGAACCATTCAGCTGAATAGTGAACTAATAGTAAGTTGTAATACTAACATGTACTTATGAATTTTACCCTTGAAGATTCTTTTTTTCACTAATAGTTAGTTGTAATAAGTAGTACTTATGACTTGTTATCCTTGAAAATTAAAATTTTCAGCTTTCAAGCTATTGAAGTAACGGTTATGAAGCTTGTTGACAAATATGGTCTCCCTTCAATGCATATGCATAAAATTACACAAAGAACACAGGATTGTTAGGAGAGAGAGAATTATAGGTTATCAAAGAGTATCTTCTACTAAAATTGATGGAAAACTAGTGCCATCTACTAAATTGGTTATATAATACTCATCCAATATCATTTCTTCTCTGAGGGACTACAGATGTGAATTGAATTTCTAGAATGAACTACGGAAGGGAAAGTTTGTGAGAGAATAGTAGTTTCAGCTGCAAAATTCACTACCTATAGAACCCATAGATTTCTAAAATAAGACATCAGACTCACACGTGATCCTTCGTCTTATGAGTTCCATAGCTTGAAGCACTTCGCCACAATAAACAATTGCTCATTACATCGAGAGCAAGTTCGCAAAACTCTTCATTGATCCACAAGGATACTATATAAGAAATGTGCATAATTTTGAAATAACAATTTTGTTCAAGAAAGGCCCTATATTAGTGCTGGAACCGTCCATAAACAGATTCAGATAAAACACCAACAAATATATGCAACAAAAATGAAACATAAAAACAAAAACAAAAAAAAGTTCTTATAAACAATAAAAATAATAATTCTTCCATTTTAAGTCATGCACCAAGCATTCTAATCATCTCTCTTCATAAACCAACCCCCTCTTCCCCTAAAGCCATACCCACCATGGCCATTTCATCAAGATTCAACCAAACCAACATTTTTGCAAACATAAATATGCATATCAACATAAAGATGCATTTTACAAAAAAAAAAAAAAAAAAAAACATAAAGATGCATAAATCACATATAAAAATCAATCTTTTTTTTTCATATGCTTACCTTCAATGCCAGAATGGAAGATGCCAAAACCAAACCAAACAGCATAATTATTCATAGGAGTGAGATCATACACGTTCAATACAACTTGGGTCTCGCATCTGCTGCTGCTGCTCTTGTTGTTAATACTATTTTTGCTTCTTGACACACCATATTTTGAAAAAGTACAGTTTTTTGAGGTGTTCGCCTCCCCCATCTGATAAAATATTTTTTAGATTTTGTTCTTTGTTCTTTCAAGAGAGAATAAGGGTCTCTCAAATCAAAGAATCATGTAAAGGGGTTTTCTTTTCTGGGTCCATTTTTTTTAAGGGAAAAATTAAGTAGTTTTTTTTTCCCCTTTTTTTGTTTTTCCTTCTCCTCTCTTTCTCTCTCTCTTTTTCTCTTTCTTTGGACAGGAGGAAAAAGTTGGCAAGCTTTTCCCAAGAAAAGAGAGAAAGAGGGGAAAAAGGACAGTATGGGTATACAAAGTTGTCCATGTGCTGTCAACTGTTGCGGACCGAGGATTTTCTTGTAAGAATTTAATAGTTACATTCTCATTATTTTTTTATTAATAATTTATAATTATTAAATTTTATTTATAGTATCATAAGATTATTTTCTCTCGTAATATTATATCATTGCGAACAAATTTATTTTTATTATTTTAATTTCTTTGTTTCTTCTACTAATCTCGTCATTTTTTGATTATTTTAGAGAACAATCATCATTAAAAGAGTCTTATCTTCGGCGTTCTTTGCTTGCATTTTTCAACATCTACCCAATCACTTAAAATGGAGAAGTTCTTAAATCCGTCTACATGGATTTCGGACTCTTTCACATAAAGTAGAATCTACCCCACATTTTTCACAGCTGGAGATTCGTAATAGTATTTCGTTAAAATATTCTCCCATTAATCTCTTATCTATTCTAAAAATTATTTTTGTACCTGGCTAAATACACTATACACAAGCAATTGTGGACATAAGAATCATTATTATTTCACGAGCTACAGTTTCGAGAATACGAAGTTAATGTTCACATGATTGCCACTATATTAATACATCGTATTTTTCTGGATAAATAGTGTTTTAGCTCATTGTGATTTATCATAAGTGCAAGTCGGGTCCCTGTGATTTCATAATTAACTTATAACCCCTTGTGCTTTTCAAAATTGAAGCATGCATGCCTCCTCCGTCAAAAAATCTGTCAATTTTAATAGAATTTGTTATGCACGTACTAGTAACGCAACTGTTTGTGTTTTTTACACGATTGACCAATATGTATGAGGTGCGCAATGGCCCCTTGTGTTTTAATGATTGTGCGCAATAGTTCCCTATGTTTTTAATGATGGTACGCAATGGCTCCCTGTGTTTTTAATGATGGTGCGCAATGGCCCCTTATGTTTTTAAAGATATTTGATATGCTGACATTACCTCGGGGGTATTTGTGTCATTTTGATATTGCCGTTAAAATTTTAAACGAACTTGGAACAAAGGGGCACGTGTGCTTCAATTTTCAAAAGCACAGGGAGTTATAAGTCAATTATGAAACCACAGGGACTCGACTTACACTTATGGTAAACCACAGAGGGCCGAGATGCTATTTACCCTATTTTTCTTCATCAGCATATTCAATATTACTTTGTAAATAAAATTAAAAAAATTAGCTCAAAAGAACGTGAACTTGAAGATGTTTTATTTTTCTTTGGTAATTAATAAGCATTATATTTTTTTGAAACTACAAAATGAGGCAAAATAACCATATAATGTAGGTCAGGATCTAACACTAGTAGCACTGCCGTTAGTATCACAATAACCATATTAAGTTTGCAATAATCTCTTAATTTGATGCATATAGTTTAATTTTGTAGTTTTCCTCAGCTGTGTTGCACTACAAGAAAATAGGACACGAGTTACAGATTTAGGCGACATAAATTTTTTTTTGTAGCTATTGGCAATGGACAAGTGTAGTTTGTAGCCTTTCCGTGGCCAAACTTGTTGGAGCCAAATTTTGGCTAGGGATTAGTGTCAAATTATGATTTTAATTATAAAAAATAAATTAAATATAAGATTTTGTGGGCACGCAGTGGACAAATAACCACAAATTAGCAACAGAGCATTTTTATTATTCTAAATAAAATTAAAAGATAAAAATTCGTAGTCATTTCGTAGCAAAATTGTCACAAATTTTTTTATTAAATCAAAAAAAAATTTGATAGTCTGTGACCATTCCATTGTAAATTAACCACGGAATGACTACAAAACATATCTTTTATTTATATTTTTATTTTATAATTGATAGTATTAAAATTTTGATATAAAAAAATAAATCATGAATTTATGTTGCCACACTGTCACTAATGTGCAATAAAGTGGCTACAGACTATCACGTATTATTTTTTTTGTTAATTTAACAAAATATTTGTCACATTTCCATGGTTTTTTTTAAGAATATAAAAAAATAAAATATTTTAATACCAATATAAAATATTATAAAAAAATAATACCAATTTAACATATTAGTAGCCATTATGTTGCTATTGTCACGGAATTATTACGAAATTTTACGTGTTCGTAGCCATTTTGTCTCCATTGGTCACGGAATGGCTACGAATTTTTAAATAAAAACAAAGGAGATCACTTATATTTGAATCATAGAAGTGTAATTCTACCTATAATAAAGGACAATGTAATGTGACTTGATAGATTTTTAAATAATAACAAACTTGGTTCGGTGTGCATTTTTTATTAAAAAAAATCTCATATGCATTCATTAATCGTTTCAATCAAACTTAACATATTTTATTAAACATTGTATTAGTATTATTTAAAAAAATAAGGCCAATCTAGTAATTAGAAACTCTCTCTTTTAGTTTGAACTTCATAAATAAATAAAATATCAAGATATTAAACATGTTTTTAAACATATTTTCTATTAATTAATAAGTAAAAGTTGGATACAATTAAATATCTGTAGCCATTCTGTCTCTATTGGACATAGAAAGGCTACGGATAATAGTGGTGATAGCAATTCAGTCGCCATTAGCCACGGAATAGCTATGAAATTCTATGTATACATAGCCATTCGGTTGCCATTGGCCAAGGAATGGCTATGGATTTTTAAATAAAAATAAAGTAGATCGCTTTTATTTGAATTATAGAAGCGTGATTGCATCTACAATAGAGGACAATATCATGTGACTTGCAAGATTTTCAAATAATTAATAACAAATTTGGTTCGTATTTCATGACCATATGTATTTTGATAGAAAAATCTTATAGGCATTTAATAATTATTCCAATCAAACTTAACATATTTTATTAAACATTTCATTAATATTAATTAACGGTTAATCTAGTAATTTAGAAACTCTTTGTTTTACTTTGAACTTTTTGAATAAGTAAAATATCAAGATATTAATTGACCATATTCAACAAAAGTTGAATAAAAACTTCTATTCCACCAATAATCTACACTAATACATTACCAATATGGATACTCTTCATATATAATATTTAAAAAATTTCTTCCATACTCGGTAAAATGTCTTGGAGAAGCTCATCTGACTTACATTTTTTGACAGTCGGGATAATAACAATAAGAAAATAAATAAGTTGAGTTAGAAAATTAAGAAACCTAAAAATGTACTACCTTTTCTACAATTGGCAAATTACTAGGATGTAACCAATTCGTAAGATTGTATCCAGTGGCGGAGCCAGGCACTAGAGGTTAGGGTGTGCATTACAGTATCCAAATCAGTAACCGAGATCTCGGGGCAATAATTTATGCATAAGTTTTGATATAAACTATATAAAAAAAAAACTAATGATTTTATGTTTAAAATTATATTTTTATGATATAATTAAATCAATGCTTAATTTAAGCACTCTATAATACAAATATCTTCAAGGCATGACTCTTCACATTTAATTCAAGAAATAATATAAATTCAGGAATAAATTATTCTAGAAGTCATTAAACTATTATTACAATCTTGTTTTGACTATCTAACTATTTTTTGTCAGAACCATTAATTTATTAAATGAGTTATGTTTCGATCATTCTGTTAATTTTTTCGTTAAAATTGTCTAACGACTTATTTTATATGGATACAATCGTAAATTATTTAATACAATTAAATTTATGCAACAAAATAAAAAAATTATTTACAATCTTACTCTAATAAATTTAAATCCCTTATATAAAACAAAATGATAGATATTGTACACCAAGAGCTCAACGTTAAAATTTTCACTCATGGTGTTGTTTCTATTGACAAATAATTTTTTTTTTTCAAGATTTGAGGGTGTGCCATTGCACACCAATAGCCTAATAGTAAAATTACCAATTTACATTTCAATGGGTAGAGGTGAAGTCAGGGTGTGCATTGGCACACCTAGTCGTAGGTGTGCCTCCGCCCCTGATTGTATCTATTATTTAATCTAGTACTTTAATCTTTGTATTCACATGCCTTCTTTAATATTAAATATGTAGAATTCCACCTCTTGAGAATATTTAATCGCAATTTTGTTACCTTCTCTCTAGAATCTCTACTTAAACGTCTAAGATCAAATTATCAATTATTCAAAGGATTAGTATGAAGAGTAGCAGCTCTTGTACTACTATTACATGGATTTACCACGATTAGACAATCTTAAACATACAAATTAGGAGTTAACCAATATAATTGAGATTAGAATTCTCTCCTGGTGAAATTCAACATATATATTTAATGTTGAAGAGAGCTTGTGAATATAGAAGCCTTGTTATCCAAATAAATAATAGATATCATCCTTCAAATTGGTTAATTACTAGTAATTGGGCTATGCTAAAATGGTAGTAGATTCTTTAGGTTTCTTTTAGGAGTCAACTTATATAAGTTTTCTAAGTTCTTATCATCGTTCAACCAATATTTATCTTCCTAAATTAATTAATCTTGCATTGCAAATGAACTCATATAGAGAGATGAACTTGTCCAATGTATTATATCGAACATGCAAATCTTTTTATGTAATTTTAGATCCTCATGTTAAACTTGGTGGACTAGAAGTCTTTATTCAATTTTTGTTTGAATATGGTCAAAGACCTAAGCGAACCTAAGAACTCATGGTGTTGCCAAAGGTACCAACGTTTGGTTCTTCTAGTTGTCTAGTAGTTCTGCAAAATACCAAGCCCATGATTTATTAAAAAAAAAAAAAAGGAAAGCATATTCAAGTTCAAGTCTTTCTAGTTTAATAAATAGTTCTTGTTTTCTCAATTACGCGCTTGCATAATACTTTTTGCTAAAATAGATGAATTTTTTGACGGAGGAGGTGTTGTGTTTAGTTTCAAAAATTACAGGGAGGTATCGTGCACTTTTAAAATCACAAGGGGCTATTGTGCTTAGTTTCAAAAAAAAAAAAAAAAAGTATCATACACTTTTAAAATTACAGAGAAATATTGTACAATTTTAAAAAAACACAGAAGGATCATGTGCCCTTCTTTACTTTTTTTATTTGCAATAGCTTTTGTCGTCTTATTGGTTTATTGCACTTTGTACTTGCTAACTTAGAGCAATAAAATGTATTAGATCTTGTGTCTTTTTTTATTAAACTTTTGCAATTCATTAAATTGCTTTTTAAGTTTTTGTATAGCCCAACTTAACTTATTTAAGAGCCACCCATATGAACCTGTCACAGTAGATTGTGATGGGCCCATATTTTCTATTATGGGCTGGGCGCATATTTGGGCCAAATCAATTTGTTGTCTTAAATGCGAACCTCACGATTTCACAAGCTAGTTCAAATCGAATTGATTTTTTTTTTTTTTTTTCTCTTTTGTCAATTGAATTTATCATTAAGCCCTTAGGACATGACTCAAATGGTAAAGGTAGGGAGTGATCCTGTGGTTAATCCAGTTTCAATTTTCCTCACTCTCCTTTGAGGTTCCATTCTCGATTTAACTAGTTTTATACACATGCAATGCACGAGTATTGCACGGGTATAATGTTAATAATCTAAAAATATGAAATATAAAACTAATTCATTCAACTTTTTAATCAATCACATTATCGATAGATTATAATATATAGCTACTTTATATACTATATATCATTAAAAAAATCAATAAATATAAGTAACTATGTTTTAAAAAATTTGAGTAAGCATTATTATATATAGATCAGGTGTTCCAAAAGATATATGTATGTATCTCCTCTCCACAAATTTTTGCCTTTACAAAGTTCAGGTCATCTCCTCCTAGTTTGACGTCATGTTACTCCTTGCTCATATGATCTGTTTGCAAATCTATTTTCCACCATCAAAAGTTTCAAGGATCCAATGGTCAATCTTACCATACATATGTTTCTCAACAAAAGATGTAGCAATGATTTGCAATACACAAAAAAATTATTATTTGACCATGAATGTATATATATATATATTTTAAAATATATGCACTACCTATCAACTTATCATTGGTAGTTTGTAATGAGTTAAAACTAACACAGCTTTCTCCATGTTTCATAAAGGTGGTGTAATTTCTTTGATATAATCAATATGAACGGCATGTAAAACTTCCCAGATCAAAGAAATCCAACATCAGATTCAAAGTATGAAAGCATTATTAAAAAATAATTAAAATCCATCTATGTGAGTGGGGGTTTAATTACAAATTTGAAAGATCAAATCCAACAACGACATGTGTGATCATCATTATATGTGATGATATGTTCATGAAAGATAGAAATATATCAAAATCAACTAACTAAACCTTACAGTACACTGTCCAAAAAACAAAAAGAAAGAATCAGATCTGCCTAATTAAAAATTTTAAGAAATACTACCTAAGTCTTTTTTCTTTCTTTCCCTTTTCCTCATCTAAACCTAAGTAAGTCCAATAAACCATTTCCAAATTCTTACATAAAAAAAGCCAAAAAAAGAGAATTGAAAAAAAAAAGAAAACTAAAAATTCAAAACAGTAATGGGCTAGTGAATTAGACAGGCCTAGGCCAAGAGTTCCTAGGGCAAACCCTGAAGCACCAACATAAGCCTTCTCTGCAGACTATAATATACAAAACAGCTAATGTCTTCATTTTCCTTCTCTTGTGAGCAGCAACAGAAGCAACAGAAGCAACATATATTAGCCGTGACATATAGTCTAGGAAAAAATCTTAAAATTTGATTGCACCATATTGGAATGTGAAATTATGCTAACTAAGACCATGTGTTAATGGTTGATGATGCTATAAACGTGGTGCATTGATTTTGGTTGACTCTTTAAACAGAAAAAATATCTTATACAAATAAAGCCCGATATCTAACTATATTTATTTGTCTTTGTCATGTGGTGATAAGGTAAATAACAACAATAAGTATCTATATCACAAATATTATGAGAATGTCCAGAACAGAATTTTCAGCAGACAACATAACAATTTGGACATTAAAAAGTATCAGATTGAAGACCACAAATCGATTAATTACACAAAATGCAATAAAAGAAAGAAAAAACTCCATATCTGTAATATAAATAAATAAAGCAAAAAAACTTCTCTATTGTGGCCCCTTTCTTCTATTAAATCCCGTATATACAAAATATCATCTGAGCATCTCGTTGGGAATAGGACATACACACACACACAACGCAGCAGAAATCAACACACGATATTTTTAAAGTGGTTCGACCTTTTGCCTACATCTACAACCTAAAAAACTGAGAATTTCACTATTCATGAATAGGTTTACAACTCAATACATCTTTTGGACAGACAAAGATCCTAAACCCTCCACACACTCACACACTCACAGTTTTTAAGAAAAACTATAAAAACTCTCACATCCATGACTTTATGCATGAAAAAAAGTCTAAATCCTTGCTAAATGACTTTTTCTATGGTTAAAGTCTAAACCCCTCCCCATATTGACTTTTTTTTTGGGTAAAAGTACGAAAAATACTCTCAACGCTTGGCTCACCCCTTCCATACTCATTCCATACCCTCCCCTAAGGTATGGCTCTAGTGGTAAATAATTACAAGCTAAAAAGTCCTATTTATAAACACCAAAACCAAACTCTACTAGGATTCTGATTCTTATTTCTTCTCCAAATGGACTTCTACTCGTCTTCAACTTCTGCTTGGGCTTGGACTTAAGCTAGAACCCAACAAATCCTCCCCTTGGTGAAAAGTTCAAGTTTCCTCACTGCAACTAAGACCTTTTCTCAATCTTCGTCTCCATCTTCATCTTCATCTTCATCTTCATGCTAGAGTCGCACTCAATAGCAATCAGAACAGCATCCTTGAGAACCTCTCTCTCAGTCTCCAATGTGCTCCAGCCTCGCTCATAACTATCAACACATCTTCAACATACCTGATTCTCATAGTCATCACACACATCCCTCTCTATTATATCAGTTTCCACTTTCTAAGCCTTTTTATGTCCTCCCGACATTAGGCATCTTAGCTGTGGTCTTCTTCCCACAATTTTAGCACTCCCTCAATGCTTCAAAAGCTCTACAAACACACGTCAAAAAATTTGCATAACCTTTACAAAACTCATGATATCAGTTATAGAACCACATTTTACATAATAAAAATCACAAATAAATTATTAGAATAATTCAATATTCTAAAGCATAACTTATACATAATTAGACCATTCAATATCGAAGAATCAATAGCATACAAAACATTGAACCAATTTGCTTAAACCAACAAAATTATCATGCAATGCCGACTTGAGTTAATATTCCAACAAAAATGACTGGGTACATCATGATCAATTACCATTCATTTGATGAGGGAGTAAAATGAATTTGGTAACTCACAGAGTGAATACTATTTCCTCTCTTAGGAGGTATTTGATTTGCAGAATGTTACAAGATTCTTGAGAATGTGAAATTTGAAATATGATATTCTCATATTGGGTATGCGAAATAAAAAAATATTCATGGGAATATCACATTCCTGGGGATGCAATATTCTCACGATTTGGTCTATTTCGATTCTCATGTGAGGGGGTGAGAATCACACATTCTCAAGTTTTGAAAATATTTTTGAAAAAACAAAAGACGCAAATACTCATCTTAAAAAATACAAAATTAAAATAAATAAATAAAATAATTCAAAAAATAAAATAGAAAATAAAAAGATAAAAAATAAAAATTGAAAATAAAATAAAGTAAAAATAAGATAAACAGAATAAAAATAGGAAAATAAAATAAAATAAAAAGATAAAATGAGAAAATAAAATAAAATAAAACTAAAATAAGATTAAAAAAATAAGTATAAAATAATAAAATATTTATAAAAACTAAAATAATAACAATAAAAATAAAAAATAAAAAATAAAATGAATTTAATAAAAATTATTATTTTTTAAGTTAAACTAAAATTTTAAAATTTAGAATTTTAAAATATTTTTTTATTGCTAAATTCTAAATTTAAAATTTTTAAATTAAATTTAAAAATAATAAAAATAATAAAAAAAATTAAATTTAAAAATAAGAAATTTAAGTTTCTAAATTTTCTCGTATATTAGAAAAAATATACAAAATGTAGCGTTATTTATATACACGGTATGATATTTTTATTTTTCTGAGCTAGGGGAATTGTTGAAAAATTGCTCAAAATTCCTAGGAATATTGAGTCTGAACCAAAAATGATAAAAGAACATTTTTAGAAATTTGACAAAATATTTATGAGAATATTTTTAACGTACCAAAAAGTTTTAATAACATTCTTGTGAATGTCATTCCTAAGACTAATATTCTTGGGAATGAAAAATCAATCCGTGAACCAAACGCCTCCTTAGTCAATGTGAGCAACCTTTTTTTCTGCAGCCTCATAAAAAATTACATATTGAGTTAAAGCTGAAAAATCCAGGTTTACATTAATATCTTGAGTTCAAGGGATCAAAAGATGGTTAAATATATTTTATAGAATACTATAAGAAGCATGCTTCATAGAAAATAATTAAATAAAGAATAGAAAATAACCTAGTTGTGTAGTGATGAATGCACAACAACACTGAATGAGAAACGATAAAGGGAAAAAAAGTACGGTTGTAGCTCAAATCATTCATACTAATGCCATTTTATTAATGTGACTGCTTAGTTTACATTTATAAAATAACACTTTTACAGATAGAGATAAAAAAGTTTAAATAAAGATAAGATAGAGTCATAACATACATATGATATAAACTTAAGATATATTCTAATTTAATAAATTAATATTTTAATTAAAAAACATTTATACAAAGTCCAACGCAATGAAAAGTTCCACATTAAATCTCTTTTCAATACTAATTGCCAAGCTCTATTGAATTGGGACCAAAACTGCATAGTCTATTGATGCTAAATTATTCTATGTCAAGTGCGAAGACGTACAGATCTTACTATTAAAATCTTCCCAAGGATTGATTTCCAGAACTCTTTTGATCTTATAAGAATCAAAGTTCTACTCTTTCTGCATTTAGTATTTACTACCAATGGAAAAAGAAAAATCTTATATCAAAGCACAAACACTTCAAATAATAATGTTACTAAATTATTCTGTGTCAAATGTGAAGACATACACATCTTATTATTAGTAGTAAATCACTCTATATATGCATCTTAAGCACAATAATAGATAACTGTCACACGTTAGATTTAAGATTTCGAGTTTGCAAGCAAAACTATTTTTATAAAGTTAATAATAACTCAAATTCATAACTTAGATAATAGAGACTATTTGTGAAATTTTGCATAAATAATAGAGACCATAGGGACAAATTTAAAATTTTGGAGAAATAATGGAGACTATTTGTGCAATTTTTCCTATTTGGTATTATGAACTAGTAGAAGTCAAAATACAATTTTGTTAAGTGTTGTAAAATATTAATTTGTACGCAATAAAGGCATAAATATGTAGCACGTAGTAATGATTTTGCATAGTGCATAGTCTCATAATTTCAAAAACATTCTATAGATTAGCATATCGTATTATCAATATTAATTACATATACGTTATTGGAGATCAACAATGGTAGTATGTTACTGACTGCTATGCAAGTAAATTTCTATCTTGATGTGAAAAATGCCCAATTTGGTCCCTTATGTTTAAGGTTTGTGTCATTTTAGTCATTATATTTGAAAATGTACCATTTCAGTCCTATATCTTTACAATTTGTCCCAACTTAGTCTTTATCTTTTAAAATATTCCCTTTTAGTCTCGTATCTTTACAAGTTATCCCAACTTGATCTTTCAAAATTTACATGATTTTCACAAGTGCATGACCCCCCGTTGGTAAACAAACTACCAATGATATTCCTACAAAAACAAATGCCAATTATATAATATACAGTAGAACTTCTTTAAATTAATAATTTCTTTAAAATAATAAAAATGTCCGGTCCCGACTTGGGACCATTGTAAAAACTTAATAATCTCAATAAAATTATAAGATAATACATTTAAAATATTTTATTTATATTTTATCGACCCAAATAAATTGACTATGAGATTAGAGAAACTTGTTTTGATCCTAATCCTGATTTGAGATTAGAGAAAGTTATTCTAATCCGATTAAATTAGATTCTAATCTTCTATTTTCATCAGACTTTTCTATTTTTTTTTTCAAATTGGCCTAAAAAAGTCACTTTTCAAAAACAATACCATAAATATAATATATTTACTATTAAGCTAGAAAAACTAAAAACATCTCGATAAATTAATAATTATTAATTTATCAATAAATTGATATCTCGCTAAATTAATAGAATTTAGTGGTCATAACGCTATTAATTTAAAGAGGTTATACTGTATATGCAATATGAGAGGTATAAGAGAATAGACGAGAAAAGTTGCCGACAAATTATTGCTTTGTCTTTTCGTACTTCTAATTATTGGTGATTGGTAGAATAGCGTGTTGATAACATGTTATAAAGCTAAAATTAATAATAAAAGACAAAAGAAATATGTTGGAGGAAATAAGAGAAGCTATTGTATTACTTTTTCTTGGTGTGACTTTAGAATGCAAAAAGTCATATTTATAGTCAAGATACAAGAGAAGTTGTATATTACTTGAACTTTACGTAGACTTAGAATATATGCCTTAGATAAATATTATTATTATGTGAGATCAGATAATCACGAACCACATTTGGTGTTTGGATGATGACAATGTGCAGCGCAGACGAATATCCATCAATCTGATAATTACTATACATAACAATTTTTTATTTTTTTTAAATGGTAAAACTTCAAACACGAAATAGAACTTCAAACAAAAATGTTAATGATTTTTCTCATTAGTAACTTTACCTCCTTCATGTATATACAATGTAACATTTGCTCCTCCCATGTGAATTTGTATCAGTTGAGCCCATTTTTAAAAAGAAGGGGCATTTAGTATATTGTATATTTTATAACAACTATACCAAACATTGTCATGAACTAAAACACGAAAAGGTACACCCAAGAGTTGAGTGAAATAGTCAAGTAACGACTTATTATAATCAAAGGTTTTGAGTTCGAATCACAGCTTTGTCATCTATTGTACAAAAAAAAAAAATGAAAAGATCAAGTAATACAAAATAAATATTAGGGGGTGATACATTGAGGTGAT
Organism: Ehretia macrophylla; assembly: GCA_037974665.1. Taxonomy (NCBI): domain Eukaryota; kingdom Viridiplantae; phylum Streptophyta; class Magnoliopsida; order Boraginales; family Ehretiaceae; genus Ehretia; species Ehretia macrophylla. The sequence goes on along the minus strand of CM075771.1, from coordinate 52,479,867 downwards.
AAAGCGATATTAACCAGAACATTAATTATAATTTGCTCCTTTAATGTATCCAATATTGGTTGCGGAGCCACTTTAAGCATGCACACCTTGAGTTAGGGATTTTTTTAATAAAAAAACACGTTAAAATAATGATAAGTGATGAGAGGTGTCTTATTTATACTTTTTGGATAACGATTCTTTCAATTATTTTCTTTTATTTTCTCATGTTGAGAATGATATATATTTATGTTAAGTAAAGAGAGAGGGTAAGAAAAAGAGAAAAATGAGAAAAGAAATATAAAAAATTGGGCAATTTTTTTATCAAACATAAAACCAGAGAGATATTTTTTACCCAATGGAGGTCAAATTGGTAAGCAGCAGTTCATGACTCAAGCTTCTAAAATTCAACGATGCGGATCTATGTATAGGTTATTGTTCTAATTTATGCTTAAAACTTTTTAAATCTCAATTTGTATTAGATTTCTAGTTTGCTATTTGTTAGATAGGTCACAGATAAATTTTTAAAAGAAAAATAATTTTTATGTAACAATTTTCCTACATCTAATAAAAGGGATTTTTTTTTTTTTACAATGACTATAGTTATTTTTTTTTTTTTTTACCTCTTTTGTATGTTATATCATTACTAAATTAAGGGGAAGTCATGCCTTGAAAACTTCATTTGTGTTATATAGCATATTGTGAACTATCATCATTAAGATAATTTTAGGTATAAAGCCAGCAACCTTTTGTAATTTATATAAAAATTTATGCATAAATGAGCATTGCAATCCCAGCTTACTGATTTCAACACTGTAGTACCTTCCTTGAGCCTGAGTGTCTGAATATACCACTGTCCAATATAACTTTAGCCCCTAATATTTATTTTGTTTAACTTAACCCCTTTGAATTATGAGGTATGAAAATTTAGATCTTAAAATCAATATTGGACCAATTCAAACTTAAAATCGTTGTCCTTTATATATATATATATATATTTTTTAATTCAAACTAGTCCATAACGTGACTTTTATCATGATATCAATTAATTGGGAAGCTGATTAAACGTTGAATAACGTTAAATTTGTCCTATTCTAAATATATATATTTTTTGGTCGGGTTATTCTAAATACGAAACTTATGAAAGAAAAGAGAAGAAGAAAACATGAACACAGTATAAGCATCTTTAAGAACTGAGCGGTAGAAAATATGTACATATAAACCTAACTACTACAGTAGTGGATAAGATTTTGGCTGCCTTAGTATGTGGGACCTTTCTTTTTTTTTTTTTGTGCCAGTAAGTGGGACCTATTAAAATACCATAAAAGTTGACAACGTAATTTTGGAAGACCCATTTTTGGCAAAAAAAAGAAGAAAAAAAAGTCACATTCTCTGTCCTAATTACTTTTCCTTTGTCTTCTTCTTTTTCTTTTATTCTTCTCTCTCTAATTACTTTTCCTTTTCCTTTCCCTTTCATTTCTTCTCTCTCCTAACCTTCTTCTCTTTCTCTTATTACTTTCTCTCTCCTATTACATTCTTTTCTCTTTCTTTATTTTTCCGTTCTCTCTCACCTAATTGCTTTTCCCTTCTTTAATTGATTTCTCTCTCTTAATTACTTGACCTCTCTCTTCTTCTCTTTTTCTTTATTCCTTTCTCTTTTGTTTTACCATCAATGAAAACTTAAGTGGGGGTTTTTGCATATTCATATACACACACACATATACATATTCATATATATAATTTCTCTATCTTAATTACTTGACCTCTCTCTTCTTCTCTTTTTCTTTATTATTTTCTCTTTTGTTTTACCATCAATAAAAAATTAAGCGAGGGGTTTTTGCATATTCATATACACACACAGACCCCTATACATATTCATATATACATATGTGTGATCAGTGTTAAAAATTATGAGATTTCATCCTATAACCAAGTGATATTAGGATGAGTAGCCCAAGATCTTATAAGATAATCTTGGAGTTGGTGAGTTTCTGATGTATGAGAAATGTATATTCCAACAATCAAATGCTAATTAATTCAGGGATGATAATAGGGCGGGTTTGGGTTGCGGGGACCTATCCCTATGCCTCATCTCATCATCTAAAAAGTCCCTCTACACCTGGCCTAACCTCGTTTTCTATACTCCCATCCCTCATCCCTGCCTTGTCCCTGGATCCCCGTGGAGAATGAGGATTACTTTCAGATTTTTCATTATTCTTTTAAACTTTACAATATTAAATTTAATTTAACTATGAAACTTTCAAATACAAATTTAATTTGAACCACCTAACTTTATAATATAAATTTAAAAATATAGCAATGATAAATATAAATATATGTTAATTATATATTAAGTCTTTTGCTTCCAGTTACATAGCAAAAATAATATTCTAGTAACTCAGTCTTAATCATTTAAAATAAATTCTAACTAAAATCATTGTGTATAAGAATAACATGTGGAAAAAGAATATTCCTTTGAGTTCTTAGAATTGCATTACTATTTTTTTTTATCGAATATCAACATATAATCGTAATTGCACATCTTTAATTTAAAATATAACTCTTAATTATGTTGTTGGAAACTATTTTGAAGAATAACTAGGAACAGCTAAACATTTATTTAATCAATTATGATTAGTAGTGAAACAGAGGTATTTATGTAAAATGATTGCAAATGTCAAGTAATAGCTTGTAGTGTCTTAATCAAAAGAATGATTATAAAATCATTTTGAGTAATCTATTTTTCCTTCTCTGTTTTAGTAATATGTTATCTAATGTTATTATTTTATATTTTTATATTTATAATTATAAATTTTAGTGCATATGCAAAACTAAATATATAAAAATAACTATACATGTACGCGAGGTGGGTTATGTGGAGTAGGAAATGTTTATCCCCGTGTTCTGCCCTATCCCTGTGCATAGATTAAAAGTTAATACCTAATCCCTACCCCATTCCCCATTTCTCACCCAATCCCTGTAAGTTTGGAGTGATGGAGGGGCAGATACCCGCAAAACCTACCCCCATTGTTATCCCTAGTAATTATTTACCTGAGTGAATATTTCATTTTAAAGAAGGCTAAAACTTTTATTTGCTTACACATGAATCCTTTTTTTTTTGTTGGATTTCTACGTGAATAAATCACGTATTCAAAACATCAACTCACAAGTTCTGGAAGCTTTTGTTCATCGAATATTATATAGAAAAAATAATTTTAGGACCTAAACTTCAAGCAAAATGTTGTATAATATAAATAATATAACATTTTCCTACATATGTTATTATCTTTTTCCTGCTAATATTCATTTCCCCTCTTATTGTATATACAATGTAATGACTATAAGGAACATTTTGTTAACTAAAGTACGACATGGTTTAAGTGATACAAAATGTTGCATTATATATATATATATATATATATATACATTGATAGGGTAAAGTGATATTAACCTAAAAAGGTAAAGTGTCTAACACATTTGAGGTTAATATCACTTTACGCCTTCAATGTATACAGTATAGCCTTTTGTCCCTTAATATTTATTTTGTATAACTTAACATTTTTGGATTGTTAGTAAAAAAAGAATATTCTTCTACATTCATATATTTTTTTAACAACTATAAGTTTTGTTAGCTAAAAATCAAGGGGATGAGATTACTTTTCCTTTCCCCTTCATTTTCTTTCATTTCTTCTCTCCCATAATCTTCTTCTCTTTCTCTTATTACTTTCTCTCTCCTATTACTTTCTTTTCTCTTTCTTTATTTTTTCGTTCTCTCTCACCTAATTACTTTTCCCTTCTTTAATTCATTTCTCTATCTTAATTACTTGACCTCTCTCTTCCTCTCTTTTTCTTTATTCCTTTCTCTTTTGTTTTACCATCAATGAAAACTTAAGTGGGGGTTTTTGCATATTCTTCTTTTCTCTTTTGTTTTACGATCAATAAAAAATTAAGCGATGGGTTTTTGCATATTCATATACACACACAGGCCCCTATACATATTCATATATACATATGTGTGATCAGTGTTAAAAATTATGAGATTTCATCCTATAACCAATTGGTACTAGATGAGTAGTCCAAGATCTTATAAGATAATCTTTGAGTTGGTGAGTTTCTGATGTATTAGAAATGTATATTCCAACAATCAAAGGCTAATTAATTCAGGGATGATAATAGGGTGGGTTTGGGTCGCGGGGACCTATCCCAATGCCCCATCTCATCATGTAAAAAGTCCCCCTACACCTGGCCTACCCTCGTTTTCTATACTCCCATCCTTCACCCCCGCTTTGTCCCCGGATCCCCGTAGAGAATGAGGATTATTTTCAGATTTTTCATTATTCTTTTAAATTTTACGATATTAAATTTAATTTAACTACGAAACTTTCAAATATAAATTTAATTTGAACCACCTAACTTTATAATATGAATTAAAAAATATAACAATGATAAATATAAATATAGGTTAATTATATATTAAGTCTTTTGCTTCCAGTTACATAGTAAAAATAATATTCTAGTAACTGAGTCTTAATCATTTAAAATAAATTATAACTAAAATCATTGTGTATAAGAATTACATGTGAAAAAAGAATATTCCTTTGAGTTCTTAGAATTGCATTGCTATTTTTTTTTTTATCGAATATCAACATATAATTGTAATTGCACATCTTTAATTTAAAATATAACTCTTAATTATGTTGTTGGAAACTATTTTGAAGAATAACTAGGAACAACTAAACATCTATTTAATCAATTATGATTAGTAGTGAAACAGAGGTATTTATGTAAAATGATTGCAAATGTCAAGTAATAGCTTGTAGTGTCTTAATCAAAAGAATGATTATAAAATCATTTTGAGTAATCTATTTTTCCTTCTCTGTTTTAGTAATATGTTATCTAATGTTATTGTTTTATACTTTTATATTTATAATTATAAATTTCAGTACGTATGCAAAACTAAATATATAAAAATAACTATACATGTACACGAGGTGGGTTATGTGGAGTAGGGAATATTTATCACCGTGCTCCCTCCTATCCCTGTGCAGAGATTAAAAGTTAATCCCTAATTCCCGCCCCATTCCCCATTTCTCACCCAATCCCCGTCAGTTTGGAGTGAGGGAGGGACGGATACCCGTAAAACCTGCCCCCATTGTTATCTTTAGTAATTATTTACCTGAATGAATGTTTCATTTTAGAGAAGGCTAAAACTTTTATTTGCTTACACATGAATTCTTTTTTTATTTTTTTTGTTGGATTTCTACATGAATAAATCACGTATTCGAAACATCAACTCACAAGTTCTGGAAGCTTTTGTTCATCGGATATTATATAGAAAAAATAATTTTAGGACCTAAACTTCAAGCAAAATGTTATATAATATAAATAATATAACATTTTCTACATATTTTATTATCTTTTTCATGCTAATATTTGTTTCCCCTCTTAATGTATATACAATGTAATGACTATAATGAACATTTTGTTAACTAAAGTACGACATGGTTAAGTGATACAAAATGTTGCACTATATATATATACTTTGATAGGGTAAAGTGATATTAACCTAAAAAGGTAAAGTGTTATCTAACACGTTTGAGGTTAATATCACTTTACGCCTTCAATGTATACAATATAGCCTTTTGTCCCTTAATATTTATTTTGTATAACTTAACATGTTTGGATTGTTAGTAAAAGGAATATTTTTCTACATTCATATATTTTCTATCAACTATAAGTTTTGTTAGCTAAAAATCAAGGGAAGGAGATTAAGTGATATAAAATAAACACTAGGGAATAACATGCTATATAATGCATACATTGTGGGGGGGAAAATGATATTAACTCACTTAGAAAAAAATGATATTTTTAGGAGTTTCACATGGTGAACTAGAGAGAAAAGAGAATGATTTCTCTCACATGGAAAGATTTGGAGAATAATGAGCTATTAATAAACATGTGTAGGCTCAAAACCCAATAGTTTAAACTTTTGAGTCAATAGTTGAATTATACACATGGGTGTTAAGACCTATTTGTTCTAAAATTCTTTAGGCTCGCCATAACAATGGTATCAGAGCCGATGGTTTGAAGATCTTGGCCCGAACTCTTGAAGAATTATGGTGGACTATCGTGATGGACTCTTGGGGGAATTAGGTAGTGAGAGTCGGACGATGGAGTAGGGACACGATAAACATAATTATTGGACTATACTCTCAAAGTAGTATAAGGTTACAATAATGCAATAGAGTAAGGCTTGGTTGATCTGGGTAATTCTAAGCGGGCTCGTACGAGAGTAAGATTGCGGAGCCTTATGATTGATCTCGGGTGCACGGGGAAGAGCTACTGGAGATGACATGGTAGTAGCTAAGGTACATGGTTGATCTGGGGTGCACGGGGAAGAGCTACTAGGCTAGCATGGTAGTAATTAAAGTGCAAAAGAAGATCTAAATAACTTGTGAGAGTGATGAAGATGGAGTCATTGGCGATGAATGTGGATCAAGGGAAAATTAAGGCCTAATTGGAGTTCACATGTAAAAAGTGAGAGATTTGTTAGGAGTTTCACATGGTGAACTAGAGAGCAAAGAAATTAGGAGAATAATGAGCTATTAATAAACATGTGTAGACTCAAGACCTAATAGCTTAAACTTTTGGGTCAATAGTTGAGTTCTACACATGGGTGTTAAGGCCTATTTGTTCTCAAATTCTTTGGGCTCGCCATAACAGATATTAACTCAATATATTTTGTAGTTAACGGGTATGTATAATGGATCAAGATTCTCTTCTAAGTAATACTTTATTACCATTCTAACTTGCATCTCAGACATTTAGCTCACTCACCAAAAACACTTTCCCTTCATCTTAATTTGTAGTTTAAAAATTAATGAATGGGTGGAATGTAATTTTAGAACAGAGAAAATTATAATCCGTGTTTAATATCCCTTTTTTAACAAACTGTTTGGAATAAATGAATTTCACAAAATTTTGTAGAATTCATTTACAAATCCAAATTTTTGTGTTTGGTTACACCTTTTTAAAAAATTTAAAATCTAAGATTTACAATTCTTGGATTTGTACAAGCTTTACTCAAATCCGAGTTTAAGAGGTGAAATTTGCAAATCCACGTTTTTTAAATTTGAGGACAAACTACCCTCAAGTTTAAATGATTAACTTTTTTAGGTTACATAGTCAAAAACCCATAAAAAATAATATTTCTTCCTACTTCTCTTTGACGACAAAAAAAAAAGTCAACATCTTCCATTATTTCTCTTTTGAATCTTTCAAGCATATGTTTCACTCTTCTCTTTCAGATATTTGTTTGATTTTTCTTGTAAATTTTTTTGCAATTTCTCTTTTATTATCAAATATTAGTAACTTTATTGCGCAATAATATAATTATCTTGTATGTAGAACCATGTTCTTGAATAATAAAATAATGTTATAGGCACCACTGATAGAGATTAATATAAATATGTGGTGGGTCTTATTGTATGCTATGCATATATATATATATAAATGCTTATAGTAGTTATGTAAAAATGCATGCTATGTACATGGATAATGGCATAGTAGGAAAAAGAGGACAAAAATAAAAAAATGTAAACTCATATGGACTGAATTAATCATCAAAGGTGCATGCAAGAGACTTGATTGTGGGAAATTAATTAATTAAGATATCGTTGAATTTATGATTATCTCATAATGTTTAATTTTGTTGATAATTTTTCTTTTTTTAGAAAAGTTTATTTTGGACAATTTTATGATAATATCAATAATTAATAATGAAAGGATAAAAAAATACTTATATAATAGCCTAATTTCAATTGAATAAAATGAGGGGATTTTAAGAAAATACAACTATTAATTCCAATTTCACATGTGTTCCAAACACAATTTGGATTTATAAATAACATAATTGACTTTATATTATTTTACAATTTCAAACAAGAGAATTCATTTATAAATACAAATTCTTATAGAATTTATTTATAAATGAAATGAATTTCACACCACAAATATTTCCAAATACTATATAAATGTTTGATACATTCTATTAATGATTTTGAAATTCAGGTCCTAAATTTATGTTAGATCAAATTTAGACCCTAAAAGTATCCGTTTTCCAACCTTATAACGTCTGATACTGCCTCAAGTGTCATTTGCTTACAGGTGATTTTCCAGAAGTCAAAGGACTATCATTGTCCTCTGTAGCAAAGAACAAAATTAAGGGCCTAGATCCAAGGTACAATGCGGCTTAGTTAACAATTAATTTCCATGAGAACCACTTCTAGTTTATCTTAGTTAACTGAAACGCGTTATGTCTTAATTATTGTTTAATTTTTCTCTTTTTCAATCCTGATTAATGGCTAATTCATCAAATTACGTAGTAGAGGTAATATATAACATAAGAATGGGAAAGTGACATTTCATATTATGCACCTCTTTGCCTTGGGTAGCTTATTTTTTGTGTAATTAATAATCGTTGATATGGTAGAATAGAAGAGAAAAAAAGTAAGAGATGAGAGAAAAAATTAGAGAACAAAGAGAAAAAAATAAAAATAAGAGACAGAAAGTTAATTAAATGATAAATGAGGAATGGCAAAAGAGTTATATAACAACACTCGCGATAAATAGTACTGTTGGGAAATTTTTGCAAAATCCCAATGAAGATCATCATATGCAGATACGCTGGAAAAATTATGTCTAATTGGCTCGTCTCTAACTAGCCTACACCCACGAAAAAATCTAATGTTCCTCACATATACTTTATGTATAAAAAAATTTAAACCTTTGTATAATTATTATGTCTTTTTAGACGAATAAAAGATCATAAAAATACCCTCACACATATCAACTTCTATTAAAAAAATTAAAATCTCTTTCAATGATCGGATTCACTCCATTCTATCTTATGGATCATTTCTATCCGATTGGATGGGACTCACTTTCCGATACCACAATTCTTCGCAAAGTCCCCATTCTATAGTTGCAAAAATGGGGTTGGCGGCATTGAAAGGTCAAGGTCATGAATGGTGAGCTATTTTTCGCTTTCATCCTTCAATCCGTATCGAAGAGAAAAACAAATCCTTCAATTTAGATGTCCAGAATCTTCAGGAATGTGTTAAAATAGTTATTATATATATACCCACTACAGACAAAAAGCTAAAACGAATATCTCAATAGTTAAAGCGGACATTCGTGGACAAGGGATGTGCAAAAAAGAACATCTCGGGAATGTAGTGACGGATTTATGGGATAAAGAAGTGTACTTGTACACGTCCTTAACTTGAAAAAAAAAAGTTATTTTTTTTTTGTTTTATTTTTTTAAAACCATTATATTGAATATTATCGTTGTATAAGTACACATCATAATTACTCTCACTGCACGGGTACATATCACGAGTTTGGATAATGCATGTATAATTGACGAAGGATGCCCTTCCAGTTGCCTATAAATAGGAGCTGGAGAAGCATGGGTAAGCAAGAACATCTCTTGTGTGTATACATAAGCTAACCAAGACTTGTCATTAACTGTGCAACTATGGATACCCCAGCCTGGCCAATTAATCCACCTGCACCAGCAGGCTTTTTCCGCCGAAAAGATTTTCCTGATGGTTTCATATTCGGTTCAGCAACATCTGCCTTTCAGGTTTATTGTATACACCCATTAGTTTCTTTTTCAATAACTTGTGTTCTATCTCTGTACTAAGTACAAACCTATGTCTATCTGATGATGTATTGCATTTGTTCTCTTTTAGGTCGAAGGTGCTTTAACACGAGGAAATAGAGGTCCAAGTACCTGGGATGACTACTCTAATAGACATGGTATATATACATAACGACCTTGCAATAATATCAAAAGATGCAAGTTTATTAGAATTATAAACATGCTAGTTTATTAGATTCAAACAACGTGGACAAAGTCTAAATATCCAATTTAGTGCGCCTATCCTCCAATGATTTCCCTGTGCTTTTCAAAAACCTAAGATTTAGGCACGAGATTGGCTAAAAGGAAATTAGCTCGCACCGCAGCAAGTGCAATATAGAATTGCAGAAGCAAATTTATTTTCTTATAACAAAGAACAATTATGCAAAACGTTGTACTATCTGATTTTAAGAGAATTTCATTATGAAATGGCAGATCTATATCACCCTTATACTGAAAATGCAGTTGGCCACTTTTTCCGTTACAAGGTATCAAGCACTCCCACTTCTTTTTTTTTTTTTCTTCAATTTTTTTGAAGAACATCCTCTCCTCTTTAATTTATTATGATATACTCTGTGATTTGAATTTCAAAATTGTTACAGGAAGATGTGAGTACCATCAAGGACGTGGGTTTTGATGCATACAGGTTTTCGATCTCATGGTCCAGAGTAATGCCGAGTAAGTAAAGATACCATTCAAATGTTTTGATATGACAAGGGAAAACTCCTGCAATAAAGTATAATGGGTAAGAGGAAAATGAATATAAGCCTCATGTAATATGTCTTAATTTAGCAGTAAAAGCTATGAAAACACCTTGTAATATATTCTGGAGATGAATACACTTGCTCATTTCTAAAAAATAAGCAAGTGTAAAGGCCATCTTTCTAATTTTCTAGTAATACTATGACAATAGAATTCTAGAATAGCTTAATTGATGAACTACATGTATCTCGATAACCAGAGACCGAGTACTAGGGAGTGGGAATAGGTGGGGAGGGGCATTTTTCTTTTAAAAAAAAAGTAATATAGGACTATCTCCATAAAAATAGGCCATAATAAGTTTTTTTTTTTTTTGGGACAAAAGGCCATAATAAGTTGACATGCATGTTTATTGTATGATACAATTTTACTGAAATGATCAATCATAATGATCATTCGGTGAACATTTCAATTTGTCAGATGGAAGGGACCCAAATGAGGAAGGAATACAATTTTACGACAAAATTTTGGATGAGCTCCGTGCTAATGGTATTACTTTCAATTTCAAACTCTCTTAAGTCATCATGTCTAAACAAAAGACTATTACCAATTTAAGTTGTGCTTGGTATCAAATATGAACAGAAATCGAGCCTTTTGTGACTATTTGGCACTTTGATTACCCCCAAGCTTTAGAGGACGAGTACGGAGGTTTTCTGAGTTCTAAAATTGCGTAAGTCCTTTTTTTTTTGTAATTCCTGATCCTATCATCATATCACATAATTTTCTGTGAAGGTCCAATCAATTGATCACTTTTGCTATTTGAAGGAGTGGACATAAAATATTAATAGGAAGTTAACAAAATCTACCAAAAAAGAAGAGAAGATAAAGAAACGAGACTTTTTGGGATTGACAAGGCCATTGGGGCAGGGAATGATGCTTTTTGCCCTTTTAAGCAATCACTCATACATCTTTATTTTAAATCGTAAAAATAAAAATATTTATTTTGTATGATTTAAATCTTCTTTAAATTAAAAAAGAAAAAGAATGTCACCAATTGCCAGTTCAAATCTTACTCCAACGTAACTCTATAAAATTAAGCATTGAAGACATTAAGGTGTCTTGTTTGTTTACTGGTTCACAATGTTGAACTTTTCACAGTGAAGATTTCAAGAATTATGCAGACCTTTGCTTTAGAAGATTTGGTTCAAAGGTCAAAAATTGGATAACTTTGAATGAGCCAATCACATTTGTGTTGGGTGCTTATTTAAATTACAACATGGCTCCTGGTGAACCAATTCTCAAAAGTTCAAAAGATCGTGCAAATGTAACAAGAGGTTTAGCCCCATTTTCGCGAAGGTTCTTTCAACTAAGATCACGATCATCAGTTGTTGGGAAAAAGAGAAGCTTTGACGCCACAATTTCAGGCGAACAACCATCTCAAACTGTCAGGGATCAAGATCCTGGTAAAGACCCCTATACAGTTGCCCACAATCTGCTCCTTTCTCATGCAAACGCGGTCAAGGTGTACAAGGAAAATTATCAGGTTCTAATTAAGCATGCTAAGTTATTTGTCATCCATTTAATGATTGTCTAGAATTTATGCCAACTTTCCATATTTGAAATTCTGACCTAAATTAATATTCCATGTGAATAGGATTATCAACAAGGCCAAATTGGCATTACCCTGGTAACATATTGGTATGTACCTTACACTGACCTTCAAAAAGATCAAGAAGCCACACAACGAGCTCAAGATTTCACACTTGGATGGTGAGTATTTCAACTTTTCCTATATATATATATATATATTTTTTTTTTTGTATCTTGAGACTATTAGATAACAATGTGTCTGTATGTATGGTTTGGTTCATATTAATTGGATATGGATTTGTGAGCTATAAATATAATTGCCAATGATTTAGTTTATATGATTGTTATTATCTATTTTTTAACATTTGAATTAATGAACTTAGTGGACGAGGATTTGTGAGAGTCTAAATGTCATCTATTCAAAAGTTTTCTTTCACTCGACATTTCAATTTCAAAAATTAAAATAGCTACCCTTTCACGAGACCTACTCTATGTTACCTGTAAGGTTACACTGACAAATTAATGAAATCAAAATTTCCATTTCATCTTTCTCATGATTCCACATAACAAAAAAAAAAATTTAGTTATGAATGATTTATCCTTGTATTTAAATAATATATATATTTTTTTGTGCGTTTACACTTGTATTTTCCACTAACTTTTTCCTTGTTCTTTTTATTTATCATTTTGTTTTGTGATATTGCTTTCCATCCTTGTATCCTTTGTTTTCTTCTTTTCCTAAGTTTGTTGTTCAACTTAGAAGGGTATAAATAAAATCTTTAATATTATCTATTTTTATTGAATATGTCTAGGTTTATGGATCCATTGACAAAAGGAAAGTATCCAGAGATTATGCGCGAACTTATCACTGATGGTAGACTTCCTGAGTTTACTGATGAAGAATCTGAAATGTTGAAAGGATCATTTGATTTCATAGGAATGAACTACTATACAGCTTTATATGTAGCTGATAATCCATACAGTACTGGTGGAGATTGGAATACAGATCCACGAATTTCTACTTATAGTAAGTTAAAAATGAAACTATTAATTTGCTAGCATCCCATTAACAATTTAATACACAGATAAACAATTTTTGAACCTAATAATTGTGATTTCTGATTTGCGCAGCACACCGGAATGGTATCCCTATCGGTGAACCGGTAAGGACTTCTACTAGAGCCAATATACTAAACCAATAATTCTCCATTGTTGATGTAAGATGATTATTGTACCATGAGTAGTAATCTCAACCTAAGCAAGATTGGCTTCTTTTATGAGGTTTCTCATATATCTAAAGTGACTTGTGTAGACATAATACGTCCCAAAAGTAGTATCACTCTTAATAAAATTAGTGATAATGACACAAGACTTTATAGCCATATGACACTAAAATTAAATTAATTTGTTTTCCTTCCATCCCACTAATAAATAAATGGAAGAGCTTACGAAAATTTTTCTCTTTATATTTTTAATGTAATTTTGACAACTTAATTTTATGCAAAATTCATAGTTGTATTTCACCTAGGTAATGGGAAAGAGGGTAAGAAAATTTTGTCTATGTTTGGATTACAGTATCTAGCTTTTATACTTTTCTTGCAAAAGTTATTGTTGCTTTTTAGGAATTCAACATTGCATGGTATGACACTAAATAGTAAAAAACAAAGTATAGTATTCCAGTAGGTGGAGATAAATGGTTCTTTTGCTTATTGCAAATATACACTACGTACCACATTTTTTATCTATTGTAACATTTAAAGATATTTTAAAACTATTACAAAAAGGTTAAAAACTATTGCAAATAACCTTAACTGTTGCATATGGTCTCGTTGTAAATTCTTGATTGTAATATTTTTTTTTATAATTGATAAGTGATATTTTAAAACTATTGCCAAAAAATAATTTCATGAGTAATTATAATTAGTAAAAAATCATTAAAAAAATTTAAGCGTTGCAAAAAGTTTTACTTTATACAATTGTTAAAAACTGTCGTAAATAAGACATTTATTGCAACAATTTTTTTCATTCTTCAATTAAAGTATTCGAAAAAATTCTAAATATTATAGTGATAGGGTCCTAACCAACTACTGTAACAAAAATTAAAAGCAAGATTAACATAAAATTCTTAAAATACGGAGCTGATACTATTTCTTGCATTATAAGAATATACGGTGAACCACTAAGATCTGGCATCAATTTTCACTTCCTTGTCTTCGTTCTTTTTCTTTCTCTACCTTTTTTTTGAGCAATGTATGTTTAACTTTACTTTACAAGTTACTTTATATTTGATCCCTTGCAGAGTCCTGCTGAGTGGTTATACATTTATCCTAGAGGGATCATGGATCTGCTGCTCTACATAAAGATAAAGTATAACAATCCAATTATTTACATCACTGAAAATGGTACTTTTTATACTTTTATCATTTGATGTCTCTGAGTTTTATTAATATCCTATTTATTTATAGTAAGTTTTCAATATGTTATGAAATTTCCAAATATAATTTCATAGAACTGTTATATTCACAATTATTTGTAGGTATTATGGAGTTAGACGATAGCTCATTACCACTCTGGAAAGCGCTTTATGACTATAAGAGGATCTCCTTTTACTATGATCACCTTTGGTACTTGAGGAAAGCTATATGGTAAGTGTTATTTGCACTGATTGATAATGGAACTAAAGCAAATAAATAAATAAAAAAGCTATGTCTATTGGGCAAATAACAAATAGAGTAAAATACATGATACCCCTTTGTGTTATATAAATGTTACACAATAAATCCTATATTTTAAAAACTGACAAATACCACCTGTGTTACACAGAAAGTTATATTAATCCCTTGTTGTTCAATTTTCTCTTAGAATTAACTGAGGGTGTAATACACGTGTGAAAAATGCATCTGGGATAGGTTAAGCCTTAAAATATATATTATATGACCAAAATACCCTTAATTTATATTTATCTTTTTCCTTTTTTTTAAACTCTCTTCTTCATCTTCACCAACAACCAAACCCACCTCCACTTAATCTCTCGCCAAAAGAAACTATGGATTATATATGCAACAAAGTGAAACTCTTTGCGCTACAATCTATTTTTTCCTCTATTAACTATTGCTTGGAGCTAGGCCAAAATCAATTTTCCTAATTACCACTTCAACTTATTAGATCCAACAATCATTTTTCTTGTTCCTTTCTTTTTTCCTCTTCTTGGTGGTCATCTATTAGTTCGGTTGGTGGTGGTGGTAGCGGCGATAGAAATGACAGAGCAGCTCGAATCCTTCCACTTCTTCTTTGAACATTTTCTTTATTTTCTTAATTTAATTTCCAATTATCATTTAGTTGGTTTGTGTTTATTTAGATAAGACATTGTCTTAGCTAGATCTGTAGATTTTTTTTTTTTTGATAGAAAGTTGAGCAGATTTGAAGGTGGTAACGGTGGAAAGAATTTGGCCAAGGACGGTGATGACTGGTAGTTGAATAAGGTTAATGACGTGAAACTTTACATAAACAAATGGATGCTTAATTCAAATTGACCGAATGAAAGGTTGGCTTAGTTTCTATTTTATAATTTAAGGATTGAAAGGTCGTGGTTCAAGTCCTTTGATGGGTACTTTGTTACGCTTCTTAATATATATTTTTACACATGGATATGTCATCGCCACATGTCGCTGTCCTATTGGCAGATGAGAAGATATGCAATATGACATCACACCATTGGAGGAAATAGTGCCACGTGTCATCATATAATTGGAAAAAATGAATGCCACGTGTCATCACATCATTGAGTGAAAAAAAATAAAAACATGAAAAAGAAAAAGGAAAATAAGAAAAGACAAAAAGGAAGATAAATAAAGGAAAATATTGTTATTTTACACTTGTTGTTAATGAATATTAATAGAGTTTTAAATTGGGGAGAGTGTGTAACATTTGATATAACACATGGCCATATTTGCCAGTTTTTGAAACACATGGTTTATTGTGTAACTTTTAATATAACATAGAGATGTGTCATACATTTTACTCTAACAAATGTACAAGAAGATTAAAAAGATATCGCACTATCTCTAATTAATTGGACATCTACTTTCACTTTCTTTGGTTAAACAAACTTCATTTAATGAAACATCATCAATAAATCTAATTAATTCCTGTTACATGAAAATACTCTAGTAAATCATTATCTTCATCCAGAAAGGTAAAAGTGAACATTCACAAAATATAGTATCTATAACTTGGAAAGTTTATCACTCTTGGCATGTACTGATATGACAAATAGGATCCTCTTTTAGAAAACTGAGTAGGAGGAAACTTTTGTCAGGATATTCAAATTATATTAAAAAGATATGAACTTAAGTTCTTATATGGAGGACTCAAAACCAACATGTTCTATAACAAACATTTTTTAGTGTAGAGCATGAAAGTGTAGAATAGCGCAACTATAGTCCTAGTTTTCTAATTCTTAATTATTTGTCTTATGTTGTAGGCTTGGTGTGAATTTGAAGGGATATTTTCAATGGGCACTCTTGGACAATTTGGAATGGAGTAATGGTTTTAGTCTTCGATTTGGAATCAACTACGTGGACTACAAGAGTGGTTTAGAGGATGGTTCGAAAAGATACCCAAAACTTTCTGCTGGATGGTTCAAGTTTCTCCTTGAAAAATAAAGTTATTTTCTTATAGAAATAAATTGTCTCTAATGTAATAAGAGTTTGCAATGTTGCTTGTCATTTCAATTTGTAAGAGAATAATCTCTCTCTCAGTGTGTGTGTGTGTAGGGAGGGAGGGAAGGGTTGGTGAAACCCTTCTTTCTATCATAACTAGTTAAAAATGTTCGTGCATGTGCACAGGCTGTGCCCAATGTATATTAATAAAATAGTTTGAACAAAATTATTTACAATGAAAATAAACTTGTATCAATAGACTTAATTATATAAATTCTAATATAGTTAATTTACGTTAATATATTTGTTATGTAAATGAATTTCACTATTCCAATTTATAAAAATAAATGAATTCAAAATGCCAAAAAGTTTTAAATAAATGCATAGAAATAAAAAATAATTTTAAATCCATAACAAGATATCGTGAAAAGAAATCAAAAAACTAAAATGAATGCCAAAGTAACAGGTAGAGTAACGGGATGATACAGCTAACCAGGAACAATTTCACCATCGATGCATAAGAGAATCATTGTTCTGATGAATGCAAAACCATAAAGCTAAAGGAAAGACAAAGGCTCATAAGTTATTTGGAGATGATGGAAAATGCTAAAGAGAAGGGCAGATCTCTCAACAAGAGTATTAAACATCCACAAAAATAGGTAGTACTTGTATCCAAACACTGGGAAAAATAACACAACATTTATGGAGCAAAAAGAGGTTGAATCCTGACATTCCAAGATGTGACTCGCCGCCCGAAAAGCTCTTTTTTTATGCTAGCAGGGGCCTTTTGTATCAGTCCTTGCAAATAACACTGCCAAAAAATTACAGGTAAAATGAAATCATTTGAATTTACAGACTTCCGTTACAAAATGTAGCTAATTATCTCATTTGGTATTTGATTAATAACAATGGAAATCAATATCCCACCTTCCAAAACTTGATGGTTTTATCATCATTTTAGTAGATATAAGAAATAGGGCACATTAGCTATCTGGCACCAGCAGATCTTGTTTATTTTCTTCCCAATTTCCAAACTTCTGAGATAGTCAAACTGAAGAAAAAGATGCACACCATATTAAATGAAAGAGGAACAACAAAAGAAAGAAATGAAAGCATGGAGAAAAAGAAATAAAGCCACCTAAGGAGGAGTAAAATCCATACAAAGAAAGAAATATAACTATTGTTCTACCAAAAATAATTTCTTTTAACAAAAAACTATCAAGGTGTTCACAAAGTTGTCCATGCTAGAAATTAAATGTTGCAACAGATAAAGAAAGATAGGTTGATTATTGACTCCATTTCTAATAAATAAAATCGTATTGATGTAGACACCTACCTCTTTTGTATCAGTCCTTGCAAATAACACCACCTTGCCTCCACAATCACCAGTAGCAAGATGGTCACCAGTTTTATCAAACTCAATAGCAGAGATGATAGCAACTGCGAAACCAAAAAAGAAACTGATATCAAATTTCAGGCCACAGTTGTGAAGAGTTGCACACCTTTAGATCTTTGTAACAAGGATGCATACACTTTTGTAGAACCTGAATTGTCAAACCCATAACAATTATTCCAATTTTGAGACGTTCTCTAAATGAATCAAGTCCCTTCATAGAGTATTTACCTGAATTGTCAAACGCATATCAATCATTCCAGTTTTGAGACATTCTCTAAATGCATACTATGGTGCGTGGGAAATAGAACTGCAACACAAAACTTGCTTAGCTGTCACAGTGTCTGAAACTCATGCAGCAGTCTTCGGGGCCCTACAATATAAAAATTGCGCCGCAGAATTAAATGTTTATTTCCAAAGAATATCAGCTTGTTTTGGATTTCAAGTAATACTAACTCCAAGAGGATATGATAACATTGTGTGTACTCTTTAAACACTTAGTTGAGTTATGGATGAGTCATATTCTTTAAAAGAGATGGATTCTTCAACATGAATTCCTTCTATTCTTCTTGATCAATGTTTTCATCACCATTAGTATCTGCATCACTGAATGTCAAAGAGGAGAAGAGAAATGTTAAACTAAGAAGCTTAGGCACAGACTCACATGAGACAAAGTTAATCAATCTTTATATTATCAAAAATCATTTGATGAATCATATGACAAATCAAGATCTAATTCATGCAATAGTGCCGATACCATCTCTTTCAACTGTCCAAATGTAAAAAAAATTACAACGATGAAACAAACAAAAACATAAAAGTGACAAGCAATAATTCCATATTAGAGTCAGTCTTGAGTATAAGAAGAAAAAATTCCACATAAAGAAAATAAAAAAGATAATGAAAAATGAAAGAAAAACTGCATTTTAAAAATGGAACAGGAAAAGGAAAAAAAGTTGCAACTGTTACCTTTTTTCTCTCAATATATCATGTTTGCCTTCATACATTCTGAATGCAAATGTCAAGAGAACATCTCTAGCTAATTTCAATTTTGAGACGTTCTCTAATGCATACTATGGTGCATGGGAAATAGAACTGCAGCACAAAACTTGCTTAGCTGTCAACAGTGTCTGAAACTCATGCAGCAGTCTCCGGGGCCCTACAATATAAAAGTTGCGCCGCAGAATGAAATGTTTTTTTCCAAAGAATATCAACTAGTTTTGGATTTCAAACAATACTAACTCCAAGAGGATATGATAATATTGCGTGTATTCTTTAAACACTTAGTTGAGTTATGGATGAATCATAATTTTTAAAAGAGATGGATTCTTCAACATAAACTCTTTCCATTTTTCTTGATCAATGCTTTCATTACCATTAGTATCTACATCACTGAATGTCA
The DNA here is from genome assembly GCA_037974665.1 of Ehretia macrophylla. Taxonomy (NCBI): domain Eukaryota; kingdom Viridiplantae; phylum Streptophyta; class Magnoliopsida; order Boraginales; family Ehretiaceae; genus Ehretia; species Ehretia macrophylla. Next base: position 52,460,443 of record CM075771.1, on the reverse strand, counting down.
AAGAGGAGAAGAGAAATGTCAAACTAAGAAACTTAGGCACAAAGTCACATGAGACAAAGTTGAATCAATCTTTATATTATCAAAAATCATTTGATGAACCATCTGACAAATCAAGATCTAATTCATGCAATAGTGCCGATACCATCTCTTTCCATTGTCCAGATGTAAAAAAATTACAACGATGAAACAAACAAAAACATAATAGTGACAAGCAATAATTCCATATTAGAGTCAATCTTGAGTATAAGAAGAAAAAATTCCACAAAGAAAATAAAAAAGATAATGAAAAAGGAAAGAAGAACTGCATTTTAAAAATGGAACAGGAAAAGGAAAAAAAAGTTGCAACTGTTACCTTTTTTCTCTCAATATATCCTGTTTGCCTTCAATCATACAATCTAAATGCAACTGTCAAGAGAAAATCTCTAGCTAAGAAAGAAAAGAACTAAAACAGATAATGATATCTTTCATCAAGTAATGATATAAATAGGGTCTTGAACTGCTTGGATTGCAACATATGAAGACAAGTGTTACTTACATGCAATTTCTGTCACGCCCCAAATCCTGTCTTAGGTAAACCAGTTCAGAACGCAACGACACACGGACATTATAACAGCTGTAATATGAACATCCAATAAGAAACAGAAAATACCTAGACATATTTATATAAAGTCTATATCCAAGTAGACACAATACTCAAACCAGGTTCTCAATGAGCATACATAAAATCCAAACGTGATCATGAATCCAACCATGATCACTTACATATACAATCAAAAGAAGCTAGACTTCAAAATAGACAAGTTATTAAGTATTCCAAATGTAAACTAAACATAACCTCTTACAACAAACTACTAAAACCATTAAACAATGTTTTAACTCAAACACAAGCTAAGCACGGATTTCATTCCACGGTTCTCCAACAGTTTTCTCATGCACATAATCATCGTCATGTACACCTGTAGCATGCATCACAGAGGGGTGAGCTTATTTATAACAAAGCTCAGTGGGGAGGGGAAACAGTTAAAGGGACTTTTAAAGCCATAACCTGTAAATCAGTTAATCATGTTAGAAACAACATATAACTTGAGCATTAAAGCCATAAACCACGTTATAAGGATACTGTTTATTGTTTGTTGATGCCGTCACTTATAGCCCATTCACAAACTCATCACGTTCACTTTTCACATTTCCTTATCACTCCCGCATATTGGTACTCCGGATGTACCCACCTAGACACCCCACTCCTCATGGCCTTACTCCAACCATGTGAGAATGGTGTCAGACTGTGGTAGTCGTGTAATTACCCGCAAGCCCTATGCCGCCCGGCACGACACGACGCTACCAAGCTTCGGATGTACCTATCTAGACACCCCAGTCCTCATGGCCCAACTCCAACCACGTGAGAATGGTGTCAGACTATGGTAGTCGTGCAATTACCCGCAAGCCCTTTGCTGCCCGGCACGACACGACGCTACCAAGCCTCACATAAGGTTGACCTTCGCATATGGGTATCCACCCGATCGCATAATATCACATAAGGGTATCCACATAACATCACATATGGGTATCCACCCGATCGCATAATATCACATAAGGGTATTCACCCGATCGCATTCATATTCGCATAAGGGTATCCACCCAACACATTCACATTCGCATAAGGGTATCCACCCAACACATTCAACGCATTCGCATAAGGGAATACACCCAACGCATTCAACGCATTCGCATAAGGGAATACACCCAACGCATTCAACGCATTCGCATAAGGGAATACACCCAACGCTTTCACATAAGGGACTACGCCCAACGCTTTCACATAAGGGACTACGCCCAACAATATAAGGTTATTCACCTAACGCTTTGCATCACACAGCATCAAAGACATTCATACATTCGCATTAACCATTTAACACATATTCATGACCAATAAAGGAGATCAACAAAGTAGGTTGAACCCCCGAACATATTCACGTATCATGTTCATTTGACAAACTCCCAACCATATATCCGAGCAATCATGCCACATTTAACATGCATCAAAACACTCACATTTAAAGACAACACATTCTTTAATTCAACCAAACATCATTAAACATATATCCAACACATTAGTACCAACATTCAACTATCAAAGAACATGATCTTTACAACATATTAACATCACCTAAGTACATAAAAACATGACATTTACACATTAACACCAATTAAACCTTGAAAGAATATAATCATTACAAATCAACTATTTCTAACAAGATTAAACCTTCCTATGAATCTCTACAACACATAACTTCAACACAATCAATATAGCAACTAACTATAATGCATTATGAACACATTACAACAACAAAACCAAGCATTAAACAAGCTAAACAAACAAATCTATAAAATTACATTGTTGCTGGAATTTTATGAAATTAATCAAAATAAACTCCTAAATTCACCAAACTCTCACTAAAGCCATGAATCATACACCAATCACATATATATAATCATAAACACCAAATCTAACTCAAATTCTCAACTTCTATTTAATAAAGTTAACACATAATCACCTATTTCATCTCCAATAAATTCATATGTATGTATTAAGCTCTCACATTACTACTACAACATATAATCATCTATACAAGCACTTATAACACACTTATACATGATTTCTATAGATCAAAGTAAGCATACGCAACAATACATTTGTATTTATCAATAACACATTCGACAATTGATATCTCACATTTGGATAATAAAGTATCTCCCCCAACCCATAGTAAACATTTACAACAAGTTTGACAAGGACTCTACAATACTCAATTAACAAACTAGCAAAGACACTTCTAATTTCTAATCCAGCGGAAGCTTAAATTAATCAAATTGTATGTCTATGTTAACAATCTCTAAATACCCTATTTTAAATCTATAAACGAAGCTTATCGAATGTAGATAGTTCTAGGTTCAAACGGAACTCAATTCCGAGTTAAATTCATTGAGTTATAGTCATTTTAGTGCAAGTACTACCAACTGTCCAGTTGCAATGTTTTTCTGCCACATCTCGGAAATGGAAAAATCGGAAGGTCTAAACATTGGAATCTGACTTTCTGTAAAACACAAAGTTTGTTCCTAACTGCCTAATCTAGCTACTGTAAAAATTTCATTCGATTCCGAGTTCATTTACTATTTTTAAAACGTAAAAGAAGTTAGAGGCAGTGAGCTGTCCAATAAATGATGATAGCTTTCATGGCAAATTCACTTCCTATCTTGCTTCTACAACATCATAAACCTCAAATACAAGCATAAACAAGATCACACAATACTACAACAACCTAGATCTATAAACTCTAGCATTTATCTTCAAAAATACAAAATAAATACAAGATATAACAACAAGAACACAACAAACCCAAAAGTCTACTCCTAACATATATATCTAGCATTATGAATCAAGATAACAACATTTCTTCAAACTAAATTTAATTTCAGAATTTAAATCATGCAAATACATAACCTCCCTCACCTTAAATTAGCAACTAAGGCAAGAAATGAAAATGAAATAGCAAGGATCAACTTTTCTATGGATCAAACTTTGCTTAAATCCACCAAGAAATGAAGAATCAAGCTTGAAATGAATTTTTTCTTCTCTTTTCTCTTATGGCAGAATTTTGTAGGTGATCTAGGTGTTGTGTGTGTTTTTTTTTCTGCAAAATGAAACTTGGTTGTAATAAATAAGCTAAGTCCAATGGTCAACTAACTAAATAAGATAAGTCAAATAACACTTGTTTGGTCAAACCCGTGTATACAAATCAGTTATAACACCTTTTACTAAAACGATCATAACTTATGCTAGAGAACTCCAATTTGTGAACGGTTTGAAGCTTTAGAAAATAGACTCGTCGAGCTTTCTAACCATATATAATTTGCCACCTAACTCTTTCCAAATTATGCAGTGAATATGTTTTATCTTGCAAGAATGATGTTAGGTTGATATTTAAAGACCAAGTCGAAGTTGGTGTTTTACAAAATGTCTTATGTATTTGTATGTATTTTAGTATGCATACATGTATGTAATAAAAATATCTAATGTATTTATACATATTCAAATATGTATACATATATGTATTATATAAGTATAATGTATAAAATAATTTAGTGGTTAAATGAAGTCAAATACGAAAAGTCAAAAAGTCAAAGTTATCATACTAAGTTTATTCTAATAGGTTCATATGTATTCATGTATGTATTATATGTATATAAAAGTAAGACTAAGTCAAATACGGTGGTCTTAGTAAAAATATGACTATATATATTCATACGTATACAATTTAAATTCAAATTTATTGTAGTAAAATTGTTAAACACATAATTAGCACAAAATACTATTAAATAATGTTTAAAACAAATAAATGCACATATAATGAAATGCTCGGGTCTCACAATTTCGTCTATTAATGGTGCATTTGGATGGGATAAGTCCAACGAATGGACAAATTCAATGACTCCATTCTATTTGTAATCAAACAAATTTAATATCTTTATTAAATGTTAATGAAGATATGCAAAATCAATAAGGACGATCAATAACTGCAATCAGGAAACATAGCGTGTGATTGTTAGCAGTGTATAGATAGAAGAAAGCTTGAAGATATGTTTTAAATATGTACCTTTCTTCCCATTAGCTGCTGCGTAATGACATATATAGTCCACGAGAATAAGGAAGAAATGGAATTTTACTTTTGGAGTCGAGAGCTATGTTATCTTATTTTTCATTGCATTCAAGCCAACAAACAAACAAAAATATGACCAGAAACTTTTTCAGAATCCTTCCCATTCCTTGAAAATTTATTTTAAGAATCATCATTTAACATAATTTATTGATGCCTTAGAGATACCGACACAAAAATACTTACATTCTGAACATGTCTATGTGCATATATCTTCCAGTTAGAGGGTGATTATTCTTTGATTTCAAAGCAGAAAAAATCATAGAGTTCAAATAAGAATACTGATTTCCAATTGTGTGCGGCTAGATTTATGTTGAGAATTGGAGTAAATGCTTCCATATTAGGTTGTATCCTGCAAGTATCATATTGTAAATTATAAATTAATTAGCATAAAAATTAAAATATGTAAATATAGAATTTAAATAATGATGTTAGTTTATAAATTGACTTCTTATAGGGAAAAAGAAAAAATTCTTTTTAATTTGAAGCAAGTGCTAAGACTTCTTCAAAGACCACATTTTTTGTTTCATCATCACTCATGCTATCAATTGTTGGTGGTCTTATCAAAATTTTAACAACATCTATTTTTTTGGCTCTAGATAATGTTACATAGAGTTGGCCATGAGAAAAAATAGGCTCTCGAAGATATATACCGACAAAATCTAATGTTTGACCTTGAGCTTTATTTATTGTCATGGAAAAACAAAGTCTAATAGGAAATTGTGTTCTTTTAAATGCAACTGGACATTTTTCGTCTTGTTGTGGTTCTAAAGGTATTCGAGGTATAAATACATGTTTTCCTCGTAATTCACCAGAGGCTATGAATGCACTTATTATATTGTTTTGGAAACTATGACAAATTAATCTTGTACCATTGCACAGCCCTTCATGAGGATTTATATTTCTCAAAAGAATGATAGGACAATTCTGTTTAAGTACTAAACGGTGAGGAGGAAGACCTGTTGGTGTTAAACTGTGAATAAAATCTTGGTATTGTAACTTTTCATTTGAATTTATTGTTTCATCAAAACTCAAGTATATTCTTTCATTACCTGGAAATTGCTGAATTAAAATGTCATTGGTTTCATCAACTATATCATTTTTTGCAATCAATATTGCTCTATTAATGACATCAAAAGGATTATTGACAAAAGAATCAAAATTAGGAAAAACATAATGAAACAAAACCTTCAAAGACTCATCATCATTTTGAAATGGTATAATGAAAGACCTAGGAATTTTTACTATATTCCCATGAATTGTTTTTTCTTTTCCATTTCTAATTCTTATTAGATATTCACAAAAATTAGGATCATATTTTGCTCTCATATTTTTTGTTAATTTGAATTTCTCAAGTTTTGGCCATAATTCTGATTTGACAAGACTTGCATTTATAAAATCTTCTTTCTTTCCTTTTTTCACTACTGGTAGAGTTTGTCTAAAGTCACCACAAAAAACAATTACTTTTCCTCCAAAAATTTCAGATGTATCCATTAAATCTTGTAAAGTTTGATCAAATGCTTCAACTACATATTTATTAGCCATAGAAGCTTCATCCCAAATAATCAACTTTGACATTATAATTAACTTCCTTATGGCACTTTGTTTTGTAATTTTGCAAGTCATTCTATCATTAGAATCAATTGGGATTTTAAATCTTGAATGGGCAGTTCGGCCTCCGGGCAGTTCGGCCTCTGGGCAGTTCGGCCTCTGGGCAGTATTGATGCGACAATTCCTGATGTTGCAGTAGCTAAGGCAATATCCCCCATTGATCTCACAGTTGTTAAAAGTGCTTTACATAAGAAAGTTTTTCATGTATCACCTGGACCATCTACAAAAAATGCACCACTATGTTTAGAATTAATTCTTTTTGTGACTTCATTAAATATGATTTTTTGTTCAGTATTGAGTTTTGAAATAGATAATAAATCTTCTTCATTGACATGTATATTCTTTTTGGCTTCTATTTCCTTTGCTTCTCTTTCTGTTTGGGAAAATTGTATTTTATATGGAACTAAATGAAAATCATTGATATTTTTTCCCATAGATTCAAGTACATCATTTAGATTTTCAAAAACCTTTTGTCGAATTTCATGTTTTGTTAAATTAGGATTATGTTTTTCAAAATCTTCGGACATTACATGTTCATATTTTTCCCATAACGTTTTCGGATTGTTAGGGAGACAATAAACCAGAAGTGTTGCAAAAAGTCTTCTTAGACTTACAGACATTTTAAATATAGATGCTTCTTCTAAAGATTTATGTAGGGAATCATCTTCTTCCAAAAACCCTCTTAATTGACAGGCTTGTCTATATGATGTTGCCATGTTTCCATTTACCAATTTTAGATCATCAAAACTCTTTGGAGCTTTAACATTTTGTAAAAGTAATCTTAAATAATATATTTCTCCTTGAATTGGATGAACTGATACTAATCTATCAATTACTTCCTTTTTTTGTCTTTTGACCCAAATTCTTTCACTGTTTATCCAAACAAAGTATTCAGGAAACTCAATGTATAGTAAGTGTAATTTTTGTGCTTCTTTATCAGTTCTGTTCATATAAAAGAATTCTGTCAACATTATTTTTGAGTAGAATTTATTATTAAGAATTTTTTATAAATTAGCATTTTCTGTAAATGATATAGATTGCCAATTTTGAATATGAATAGGTAAACTAACTACTGATGGATGCATCTCATTTAAAGGAAATCTAAAAATCCTCCACGCAGCTTCTGGTGGAGAAATCCATCTTGCTGATTGAAACTCTTTTATTTGATCAATGTTATTTGAAAAATCATCAGAACAAATGTAGAAATTAACCCTATCATGGCCTTTGTATATGTATTTGTATATGTACTTCATAGCTTTAATAGTTGAACAAATTTTAACATTTATATGACAATCATACTTACTAAGGAGATATGGATTATAAGGCACGACCCACCTATTGTCCAAAAGTTGACCTCTAACTTTTACAGTCTTACCATCATTTCTTCTCCTATAAATTGGGTATGTGTTGTTCCTTATTTTTGTTTATTGACAAAAATCCTTAGGGTATTTATTTTTACACCTTCCATTATTTTTCATACAAGAATTTTCATGATTTTTTTCCCCACAAGGTCCGTGCATCATATGTTTCACTACAAGACTATGCAAGAAATGATACTTCTCAAAATCAGGCAATTCAGCACTAACTATTTTATCAAAAGATTCAGTAGTATATAATTTTGAATTTCTCTTCAAAATAATCAAAAAATAAGCATATGGCAGTCCACGCTTTTGAAATTCTATGACATATGTGATAGCAACAATTTTTCTAAAGATTTCTTTTTTCAAAATATCTTTTTTTAATTCTTCTAGTTTTTCACGAAAGATGCGAGACACTAAATCTGGGCGATTTTGTGCTTGCTCACTTGGCAATAAATTTTCAACAATTTCTAACCAAGAAGGATTGCAAGTCATTGTCAAAAAAAATATAAGGTTTACCAAATCGTTGTACTAATGGCATTGCATCCATATATCTTTCTTTCATACCTCGAGGTCTACCAATGAAAGTTACTGGCAATAAAATTTTTGTTCCAATTCTAGACCCTTGCAAATTACCACTTGCCACAGCATCCATAATTCCTTGATAATAATCAAATCTGAGTTTATCCTGGTTGTTTCTAAAAAAAATCAAGCCTTTGTGTTTCAATTTTAATGTACATATCAACTATAAATTGCTGAAATAATCTTCCAGTGTGAATCACTAATGTCTTATCATTCTGTCTTATTTGAAACTTGTAAGCATAATAATCTCGACATGAAACATAAGATCTTTTTCTTTTTCTCAAATTTGAAACTAAATAGTTGTAAGAAGAAAAAATAAAAAAGGGAAAAGAAAAAGAATGTGAGAATTTGTATGTATTCAATTTTATTAAAGAACTTAATTTGCTATGAAAAATTTTACTTACCTTGATCCTCTATATTAAGCAAATGTTCTGCTGATTTCATGTAAGTAGGCTTTACAATTGATTCTCCTGGACAAACACTTGAAGCATTGGTTCTATGAATTGTTCTAGGTATTTTCTCTATACATTTATGCCAACCTGTGTCACCCTTGGGAAAAATCAAGGGATATTGAAGTGGATCATAACAGTCAAAAAAATATTTGACTCGTTGTTTTTCTCCTGATTTGTTATACATTATAATATTCCTTCCTTCACTATAGTCAATTTCATTTTCTTCAATCCAAATTGTAACTACTTGAGAAGCAGTTGGGGCATTGTAGATTCGTTGATCCATCCATGTATCAAATCTAATAAAGATTCTATAGCCATCAAGATTTTCGATTGATTTCAAATTCCTAAAAAATTTGGAATATGGATTGATATCTAAAATCTTGATGATGGATCTAACAAT